>OY728166.1:853348746-855848746 GCA_963277665.1 Viscum album
ATATTTCTTTTTTATTCCTACATTTCCCAATATCCAGTTTAACGAACATCATAACAATAGAGAATTTTGTCAAAAATTGTTTTGAATAATCCATTCCTAACATTTTTTATAACTCCATGGTGTACTATTCTTGAGAGAGGAAGATTCATCATCCATTTTTTGAAAAAAAAACCTTATAGATGATGTTTACTATATGTGTATTGTAATTTCAAATTTATTCTTCTTTTTCACTATGAATCCATAAAAAGGTTTAACATAGTCTCTTAAAGAAAAATACCATCAATTTTTTTAAAAAATAAAGGTACATGTGGAAATATTATTCACATAAAATATTCTCTCAACTTTCCCTTTCTAAAAGATTAACTACTTCAGGAAACGAACATGTTTTTTGTATCAGGCTCAATGGTTGTATTTAAACCTCTACAAATATTTCAGCGTTTTACATACACTGTCTCCATCATTATCACATACGGAGTTCCTGAGACCCTCAATATAAAAATATTTATTAATATTTTCAATTTTTTAATAAAAAATAACATCAATAAAAAATATTTTATAATATCTATGAGTAACAACTTCCGAAAACATTCACATAGTTCACAATCTCATTGTGTTGGAAAAAATTTCTTTAAAATAAACACCTTCCACCATTGACTATCTATTAAAAAAGGATAAATCTTTGTTTCATGATCTTTTACAATGTACAATGAGTTTATTTATAAAAACCCTCTTTCTTCCTTTAAAATTATTTCTTTTAATTCGTAGAACTAGATCTCAAGTTTCATTTTTTGTAAAGACCCCAACCATACTATCCAGAAGCCTTTAATAGTTTCAGTGAACTAGATACACACAAGATAACCATTTTAAATTGTTAATAGGAAATAAATAATATTACATAACAAATGAAATTCTTCAGTATCCTTTAAAACTCAATCAAAGGATTTATCTTTATAACACATGGGAAGAAAACAAATAAAGGTGAGATCAAATACTAAGTATGGATAATGTAAAATGGAATATATCATGAATAAATTAATATAATCAACATGTAATGGTAAATAAATGAACCAAAATTACATTAAAATAACATGATTTTCATGATAATATAAGGTAGAGAAAATATAGAAAGTTACAAAACTAACATCACATTACAATTATTCAAAAAAAACTAAGAACAAAATGCATCACTAGATAAAATAATAGATAAAATATTGTGGGTAATAATAAAATATATTCAAGGTGATGTAAATTTTTAATTATTGGGTTTCTTGTCTCAATAACTTGATACATTTACTATCATGACCTTTAATTAGATAGCTTAAACTAATACTAGAAACTTATTAAATTTGAAAAAATGAATTATCTCCTAATACCTACCGACACATCTAGAAAAAAAATTATACCAATCCCCACCTATCAATGTTAGTCAAAATTATTCCTCTCATAGAAAATAATCAATAAGATTTATGAATCAAAATGGATTATCCTTAAATATCTGTATTTAGTAAAAGATATGAATTATAAATATTTCCGCAATTAATCAAATAACATTCAAAGTATACACTATATGTAAAACAATGTATATGTTTTCAGAAATAATCTTATAATTTTTTCATGAATTTTTTTATCTTAGATCAAGTAAATTTCTAATGAAAAATAAATACTATTAAGTTATTTTTTTATATGAAATTAAACTGTCATAATAGAATGTGAGATCATAAAATAACATTAACTCAATGTATTTTTCATTTCAAATAAATGTGATACATAAAATACAAAAAATTTGAATGAATCATGTTGTTACATGTCAAAATGGAAATATACACCATCATAAATGTTAATTAGTTCATAGTAACGAATTTGACTCAATGGATGGTAAACTGAGATGAAATCCATTACCTTGTAATTTTATTTACTTGAACATGATTTAATCTCCAACATAATGGTTTTATGAATGTTATTAATTTATAAAAGAATAATATAAATATTTAAAATATAATATATAATCCGTTCATAACATCTTATCACACTTTAATTAATAAAATTTCAATATTTTCATTGTTTCGAGTGATAATTGCCTTGTTTCTAAAGCATGTTTTTTCATTAACAATCCAGTTCTTGAACATATTACATAGTATAATTATCTTTAGAATAATAATAATTACATATTTAACATATTTATTCAATAATTATATTTTTAATAACAACCATTAATTATGGTTTTGACAAATAAGGTACGTTATGATCATGGAGATGGTCGGTCGTACATACGCATGACTAACATCACCATTTTTCAATAATCATTATGGAAAAGAGGTATTTAATATTTTATCATAACATATTTATCATAATATCATATTTAACATGTTATTTATTTATATATATATATGTTTATATTATTATTATTCATGAGGTGTGGTGACGAAAAGAGATTTAGGTCGCTTTATTAAGGCAGTAGTCTACATTTACACGAACGACGTTATCATCTTTTTAGTGAGAAAATAATGATATATTATATTTTAATAATTATAAATGTGACATTAATATAATAATTTTTCAATTTATATATCATTAAATCGTTAACATTATCTTTATCACCTTCCTTGTTAACTGTTAGTGAAAGGAGAATCACATCGCTTCGTGAGGAGGTAGTCTGTTGTATTAATGAGTGATGTTATTGTATCACCTATAGAAAGGAAGGTAAAAATATATAAGAATATAATTACTCAAAAATTATAAATAAATATTACATATCATTTAAATTATTTATATCTATAAACATACACAACCATGAAAGGTGAAAATGGGAGAAAGGATGACTTTGATTCGCATGGTGATAGTCCAGCTTACACATGAACAATGATTTTATAACCCATTTAATGGAAGAGAAGGTAGTTTTAGGTTATTGACATATTATAAAAACGTCCTATTATATTTAATAGTCTAAGGATATTATATCACAATATTTTAACAATAATTTATGGAGGTGTATAATGAAATAAAATAAAAATTTACATTGAAGAAGATTACCACATCTTCGGGTATCTTATTTTGATTTGAAGTAAAGCATTAATATGTTGTATTAATGACCAAAATAATATTTCTAGGAAGGTATTTGTAATTCATTTGATGTTATCGGGTTAGTTATTGGACGATTAGAATTTATTTTAATATGTGAATAATATAGGATAGTGAGTTTCTTTTTATAGTTGAGGGTGGGTGACATTTCGGTAAAGGCACAAAAGTATTCATTATAGGGAGGTCTATATTACCCAATGTGTCTCCAAACATAATAATTAAATTTCTTGATGTATTGAATGGTCTATCTGTACCTACTCTAAACACTTAATCACATTTTTTAATCATTTTGTTCCTTAACTTCTATGTTTCCCTTTTTACCATTTTTTCACTGTGGCTACAAGCATTATTAACCTTGGTAATTCATACTTTATGTATAATATAAATGAGACTTATTAGATAATTTTGACCCACTTATTTGAAATATTTTCTCTAATTTATATAATTTATATCATATGTGTTTTGAAAATAACTTTTAACACAAATCTATTTAATTTAATGAAACACAACATTAACCTTAACTATTCTAACAAAGATATTACCATTTAAGGGTCAATATATTAATTATAAAAGAAAAATTACTCTATTAATATAATAGGAATTATATTTATTAATATTTTAAAATCACATGGTTTAATATAGGATTTTTTGTAATGTTAAATCAATTTATAAAATATCATTTATTATAAAATAACATTACTATCAATTTTGATATTATTCATTAAATTTGAATTTAAAAAATATCAATAAAATGATATCTTTTGAATCTATCATGTCAAAAATTATGTAAAACAAAATATTAATCTAAAAAATTAAGCTAAAATAATTATTTATTCAATATAATTAACTTTTATGATTTACTAGAATCATTTATTTAATCTAATTGTTTACTAAAAAATTAATATGTTGGTGTTTCATAAGAATTTGAAGTAATTATTTAACTTCCAAAAAATATTTATCATGATAAAACTAATTATATATAAATTTATTATTATTTTAATAAACATATGTTATTTTTTCCCTCCCATAAAGAGTTAAAGATATTATAAGCACGAAATGATCCTCATATGTCTTTTTCTTCACATAAATTATTATATAGGACACTTTAATGGAAAAGTGTCCCAAAAAAAAATACAGTAGAGCCAATGGTATCAGGGGTCTATATATGGTCATTAAATGAGTGTTGGAATAAAATATAGGTCATTGTAACCCTTTTCCTCTTAGTTTAACCCCCAAAATCCCATTTTATACTTAGTCATGACAATTACTTTGTACAGTCTTCACAACCCATTTTGGTGAAAACATATATGTATAATATTATACGTTATAATTTATATTCATTATAAATATGGAATAAATTTTCCCAAATTCAATTCAATTAATTAATAAAATACAATTTAAAAATAATTGCATAGATTCGATAAGAAAGATGTTTTTTAAAGATAAAATGTTAAAAAGTTTGAAAAACATTTATATCCAAAATTAATTACCAAAATCATTTCATTGAAATAAATTATATTCATTGGAATAAAATTTAACTAAATTTACTTTAAATAAAATTTAAAATATATTTTATCATTATTATTTTATTTTATTATAAAGTTATTTTCTTTTTAAAATTTGTATGTTTCACTATTCATCAAAAAAACATCTCAGAAAAAACCCAAAATATCATCCTATAGTAATCTTGATATGATGAATTAGAAAATGAATTTTTTTTATAAATATTCTAAAAGTGTTGAAAATTATTTATAAATTATGTGTTCAAAATATGACTCTACCATGTTTTATTTATGCTCATTGTTTTTTGAAATACAAGATATCGATGAAATTAAATTCATTCTATAAGAAGTTTAATTTAATGTTATGAATTTATTCATTTTCCATGCCATAATTAAATTTCAACATAGTAAATTAAAATAGATCTTCAAAATAAAAATTTTGAAATTTGTAAATACCTGTTTTTTGAAACACATATCCTTAAAAGGGTTAAAAATATACTCTTAATAAGAGTGAAAAGGATCTAAGATGGTCATCTGGAATAATTAGATTAAGTGGTTTCCATGTAGAATAATAATGTTGTGAATTTTAAAAATGGAGACGGTCTAGAAAAATAAGCTCCTAATACTGGTGGAGAGTGATAGAGAACTAGGTCATAATGAATTCAACAACAATAAATCTCTAAGACAATTATGAGAATAAAGTCATTAATATCATCAAATTAAATATAACTATAATAATTTTTTTTTTCAAGACCATTATGCTAGAGTTTACAAGTTCTCTAAATATCTAATAATGAATGTAAATATTCATTCTTTATATATTTTTATTTCATACGAAAAATTATATATTTTATTATTGATTTTATTATTTTTGACATAAACTCTTAAACCATTAAATGATGATAGGGAATTTATTTTTTTACTCAACGAGAAATAAAATTCACGTTTAAATTATTATAAAATCCATACTCAAATGAAATATTATTTCCACGATCCAGTATTCATATAAGTTTATGTAAGGAATTAATATATTATTCTCTTAAACGTCATAAAAATATGGATATAAACCATTTCATAAAATATTATTCTTATGGACCTTCCATAATATTATTATACATAAATTTAGAAAGGAAGTCACTAAATTTTGATAAATAATATAAAATTAATCCCTTAAATAATATAAAGTATCTCTTAATGTTTACTTTCCAAACATGTCAATACCATTGTTAGGTATTCTATTGAAATATATTAAATGCCTAAGTTAGTATAAAATCTTATTACAATATGGAAATCCCTTTTATTACTTAAGTAAAAAAAGATTAAAGAATATATAAATTAAATCAAAAAATGTTGTAAACTCGATCATGCATAATCCACTATTTCAAAAATATAAATGTTTTGTTCCAAGGTAATCAATGCTATATAATTTAAAGTATCCATATCAATCATCTTTTTATCAAGAAATCATTATCTCAACATTAGGAATTTATTAATGGTTGTTATTTCAAAAAATCATTTTTATGAGATGTTCATCATGCCACTAAATAATTTTTCCTTGTCACCAGTGTTGGAACCATGGTCACTCTATGCATGAATTGGATTATGGTTTGTGTTTGTTGACAATCCATAGTGGATGTTCAGAAATTGTGTCAGTAATGTGATCATACAGAACAAGTAGATAACAGAATTGAAGGTGGCACCATTTTCAATTGTTTGCTGAATTTTTTGGCCTGAAAATCGACAAATGAAGAAATGTGGTTTTTAGAAAGGAGACATGCACACCGTTGATATGATGTAGAGGATAATTGAACGCCTTTTTTTCAAGATTAGAACAAGAAAATATTGCAAAGGAACAAGGCTGCCTATGTTTTATGTTTGGTCATGAAAGTGACTTGTGCGACAGACACTTGCGTGCCTAAACTTGTGCGCTGATGGATGACTTGTGTGCCATCGCGCAAGGTGTCAAAATGCCTATAAAAAAAGGTCGACCCTCCTCATTCGGTACGAAGTTCAGACTTAGAGAAAATCAGAACTCCCGTCGCATAGGTGTAGTGGTCACGCAAGTGGTGGTAGGTCACACAAGTAGATGTTGTGCGCCAGTTGTTTGCTATGAGTCCAAGGTGTTCTATGTGAGAAAGGGTGTGCGTCGCCCAATTATGGAGTTGGTGAAGGAGGTATCACGCTGGTGGTTTGGTGACACTTGCGTTCCAGAATTTGGAGAAGCGCGACAGTTGATAGATACACACCAAAATTGGGTTGGGGGTAAAATGTTTTGAGTCGTGCAAGTTTGGTGTTGATGAAGTGAGAGTCGCATAAGTGGTTGAAGTGAACTTGCACACCATCTTTGGACTTGCGCGAAGGCTTTGAAACTTTTTTGTTGTCTTGGAGAAGCGCTCCAGTTGTAGTTGAAGCACGCCGGTCTTTTTAGAGCTTCCCGAAAGCTGGAATATTGCTCGATACCTTCAGTGTAAATTGAGATTATTCTACGGGTGTAAGTTGGACTTCAATAGAGCATATACATACTACAGGGGATGTATTAATTATCAAAAATTATGAGACCTTCAGGTCTATAAACCGAGTGCGATTTCACCAAAGGCAGTGAGCCAGGGGGAGTCAATGGGAGTGACCCGAGGGACGTAGTGAGCTATCCCATGAACCTTTGTAAAGGGAGTGAGCCTGGGACATAGTGATAGTGCACAAACCTTTGTAATACATAGCTAGTGATGTTTTAATGGAATTTGGTATGACTGACAACCTATCGGCATATGCTCTATGGACGTAGCCCTTTGTGGCGAACCAAGTAAAAAGTGATGTGTCATATCTCTGCATGTGAATGTTTTCATTCTGATCATATTCATCATACAATTTTCAAAAGTTTCCATCAATGTGGGAAAAAGATCCACCATATTAAAAGAATAAGTTGTCACCCTAATTCACCCCTTCCCTCTCAGGGTGTCTCGGGGTCCTACAAGTGGTATCAGAGGGTAAAGGTTGCTGGTGTTGAATCTATCCTTTGGCGTCATGGAGAATGCAGTCAATGTCAGGGGAGTCCCTCTCTTCAATGGAAGTAATTTCCAGATCTGGAAGAATAGAATGAGATTTCATCTATGATCACTTGGAATGGAAGTCCATTTTTCCACTGTCAAAAGTATTCATTTTACTAATACAACAGGGCTAGTTATGACGGATGCCGATAGGAAAATTCAATATGTGGATGTTAAAGGATAGAATTATCTCACCACAGCCCTTTCTGATCAGATCTATCTAAAGTTATTGAGTTTCACCTCAGAAATGTCCATGTGGGATAAACATGAAAATATTTATGAAGGAGATAGAAAAGTGATGGAGGTGAAACTACAAGTCCTACACAATAGGTTTGATGATCTCAAGATCCATCGTGATGAGAATGCTGACTCCTTCAATTGAATTACGGAAGTGGTTGAAGAAATTCGGGGTCTAGGTGAAGAAATCAAAGATGTTAACATTGTAAAGAAAATATTAGGAAGGCTTACACCCATGTACAATGCAACGGTGTCATCCCTTGAGGAAAGTGATCTTTCCAAACTTTTTTTGGGTGATCTTTAGAGCAGCCTAGTGGCATATGAAATGAGATTCAAACTAGAAGATGCTACTACCCGAGTAAGCAAGGAAATGACATTCAAATCCAGAGAGAAACTGAAAATTTAAAAATATAGTAGTGGTGAAGAAGATGAAGAAAAATAAATTCTTTCTCTTATTTCCAAGATGTTCTATAAGGGAAAAGTGAAATTCAAAGGGACTTTACCTCTAGATTGGTTTCATTGTGGAAAAGTTGGGCACATTGCTTATCAGTGCTTAAGAAAGATCAATGATGATGATAGCGATGTTGAAAACATTGGGAAGCCTCATAAAATGTTTTTCAAGAAAAGAGACTTCAAATCTAGAAATAATGTTTTGAATAAGTTATTTGTCTATGAAGATGATGAAGATGATAATGAATTCTGTAATGAAGAAGAACCAGAATATAAAATAGGGAATCGTGCTTCCATGATGGCCACTATTGAAAAATCAGAAGATACTGTTGTAGAAAATCAGTTGAAAACTAGTGGAGATCTGGAGATGCAACTTAAGGATGCTATTAGTATGATTAATATTAAATTTAAGTCCTTAAATAAGTGGAAATCAATTGTATAAGAATCAACAGAATATGTTGATAAACATGAAGCTGAAATTGAACGACTGGAAGAATTGGTGAAAGTGCAATATAAAATTCTTGAAAGCAATGATGATGTAGGGGATCTGAAGATGAGAATTGAAGATCAGGCAAAGGTCATAAATGACCTCACCTCCAGACTAGAGGAAAAGTCCAAGACTGCTGATCGCCATGAGGATGAAGTTGTTACTATTAGGATTAAACATGAAAAGGATTCAATTTCAAAAGAATCAAGGAAGAAAATACAGTTTGGAAGGTTCTTAGATGCTGATCAATTAGAGAGAGAAAAATATGGCTCTAATGGAGTTGGAAGGATTTTAAATGATCAAAGACCTGCCTGCATGTGAAATAGTGGAATTGGCTATAAGGTAGAATCATCAAATGCTGCAAATAATGGTGACCAAAATAAATACACGCTGAATGTGGGTAATGCTGGAAAGTGTTCTAAAGTGAGGAAACAGAAACCCCCAATTCAATCTGAAAAGAGAAAAGAAGATTATCCTCGATCCTAGTGGAAAAAGGATCCCTCATACTATTATCCCACAGAATACGGAATGAGGAAAAATAGAGAAAAAATATATGTCCCCTCGTGAAGTTTCAGTTCTGTGGATATTTGGGTCATATCATGTCTTATTGTAAAGAGGCAATAAGCTATCTGAATGGAGAAGATATAAGAGTTCAACAAAAGAGAACAAACTCATATCTTAATTCTTTTAGAAGAAACAATTTCTATTGATTTTGATTTCGTTGTTTTAACATTAGTCATAAGGCTATTAATTTCTGGTAGATAAGGGACATGGACACCTCATACCGAAGACGATAAAATTCAAGTCTCATCAGAAAAATAATGGGGTGCTTTGAAACAGGTTTTCTCCTCTCAAAGAATATTTCGACTATGAAGATCCTAGGTACACAGAAGAGATAATTGAATGTCCATTGGTGCTCTATACTCAATACAATGTCTAATGGAAAGAAATGATGAAAATTGTGAAATCCATCCTTCCATAGGTGGCCCTCAAAGCTACAAAAATCAAAAGTACCTGGATTCTTGATAACGGCTGTTCATCTCATATGACAGGTAATGCTGACATGTTAACAGATATCAAAATGATGGTGGATGGTACATTACGATTTGGTAATGATGGAGCTCTGAAAATCAATGGCAGTGGATGTACTATATTAGCTAATGGAGAGATAAAGAAGACTGAAGTCTTTTATGTAGATGGCCTATGTCATAATCTACTCAGCGTGAGTCAACTGTGTGACTCGGGGCTTATAGTTACTTTTAATCTGAAAGGCTACACTATCTAGGGAAAGATAGGAAATTCACTTATGTAGTGATGCAGAATAGAAGGCAACATATATCTGGTTGATTGTAAAGAAAATGTTTGTTACATGACTATTGAATAAGAAAAAAATTTGTGGCATCAGATACTATGACATATCAATCAACAAGACATGGAGAAAATATAAAAATTGATGAATTTCATGGACATTTCCAACTTGAAGCATGAGCATGAAATTTCTTGTGATGCTTGAATTCATGGGAATCATGTCAGTAGTTCATATTGGCCAAAGAAGACAAGGGAATCCCATCTTCTTGATCTAATTCAAACAGATGTATGCGGGCCTATAAATGTTGTCAGAACTCAAGGAGAAAAGTACTTTGTCCTTTTCCAAGATGATTACAGTATAATTACATGTGTAATGGTTATTCATAGGAAACATAAAGTTCTTTACATCATGAAAACATATCGGCAAATCACCAATAATGATACTGGATGAACAATAAAATTGTTGTGATCTGACAATGGAGGGGAATACACACCCATTAAATTTTAAATTTACCTAGAGAAGCATGGGATACAACATGAGGTATGTGTTGAATGAACTCCACAAAAAAATGGAGTTGTTGAACGTAGGAATTGACTGGTGAACAGCATTGCATGAACTATGCTGATTGAGAGTTTCATTTCACGACATTACAGGAAAGAGGTTGTTCAATCTGCAGTATATATTCAAAATCGAACATGTCTTTATATGGGTGAGATGAAGACACCATATGAATTGTGGCATGGAAGGAAACCCACATTGAAATAATTTTGTGTTTTTGGAAGTAAATGCTTCATTATGAACACATAAGAAAATCAAGGAATGTATGGCCACAATGAAGATGACGGAATTATCCTTGGATACTCAATGAACAGAAAAGCCTATAATTGTTTCAACAAGTGATTAGGAAGGATTGAGGAAAGCAGTGATGTTAAGATAATTAAAGAGAAAACCACAAATGCTTCAAGGACATCATATGATGATGTGATATAAAGTGAGGAAGAAAGTGAACGTGGAGAAAATTCAAATACAAAAATAGAAAAATATATACAAAACACTCATCAGTCACATCATGATGTTGACTCAGAAGAAGAATGTGACGAAGAAACTATGGCTAGAGAGAATTCAACCGAACCACACAGGAGAAATCTTAGTGCTGAGATTGATCCATCTAACATAATTGGGGATAGGAGTGCACCCACTCAAATAAGGAGGATGAGGAAATCCCCGCAATCTGCATTTCTATCAGTTGTGGATCTATCCTCATTTGAAGAAGCTTCAAAGGATGAATGAGGGGTGAAAGTCATGAATGAAGAGTTAGATTAGATTGACAATAATCATACATGGGATCTTCTCCAGACACCCGAAGGTCACAATGTGATTGTTACAAAATGTATCTTCAGGAACAAGTTTGATGGTCATAGAAGTTTTATTACAAAAAACGCACAACTGGTATGTAAAGGATACTCCCAGATTGAAGGCAATGATATTGAAGAAACCTTTTCTCTAGTGGCTAGACTAGAGTAAATCAGGATTTTCCTTGCCATGGAACTCCAAAGAGGATATAAAGTATATCAAATGGCTGTTAAGACAACATTATTGAATGTTTTACTCAAAGAAGAATTCTACATTTAACAACTACTAGGTTTTGTTCTTAGTACTGATGAAACAAAGGTCTGCAAACAGAAGAAATCTCTATATGGTTTGAAGCAGGCACCACGAGCATAGTATATTCCTATATAGACTCGTATATCAAGAAGCTGGAATTCAAAAGAGTAGGAGTAGACCACAATCTATATGTGAAGAATTCTCTAAAAGATAAGTTCATGGTTCTATTCTACGTTTATGATATCATATTTGGTGGCTGAAGGCAGAAATTAGTGGATGAATTTGAAAATCACATGAAATCAGAATTTGAAATGTCTATGATTAGGGATCTCACATATTTCATGGGGCTATAGGTGATTCAATTGAAGGGTTACACTTTCACTTATCATGAAAAGTATGCAAGAGAGATTCTGAATAAGTTTAATATGCAAGACTCCAAACCAATGTCAACTCTGATTGCAGTTGGAACTAAACTTGGAAAGCTTGAGGATGCGACCTCTTTAATCCCACCATGTAATGGAGGATCATTGGGAGCCTACTATATCTAACATCAACACAACCAGATATTTTATTTACCACATGTCTTGCAGCTCGCTTTCAGAGTAATCCAAAGGAGGAACATATAGAAGCAGTAAAGAGAATCATGAGGTATATTCATGGTACTCGCAATTTTGGATTATACTTTGATGCAGGAAGGGATAGTGAATTATCAGCATTTTCTGATGCTGACTGGACTGGTGATGTTTTGGACCGAAAGTCCACCTGTTGTGGTACATTCTATATTGGGCATAAATATGTTGGTTGGTTGAGCAAGAAACAAGAAAGCACTTCTCTTAGTACTGCAGAAGCTGAGTATATCTCCGCCACAAAGGCATGCACTAAACTGCTATGGATGAAGAAACAAATAACAGATTTTTGTGATGAGGTGAAACAACCAATGGTGATTTACTGTGATAACAAGAGAACAATTTATATTACAAAGAATCATGTGCATCATTATCGTACAAAACATATTGAAATCAGGTATCAATTTATCAAAGAAAATGTTGAGAAAGGTATGATTAGAATGGATCATGTGGGAACTGATGAGAAAGTGGCTGATATCCTGACCAAGCCGCTATTAATGGTTGTGTTTGAGAAGCATCGGTTGAACCTCGGTGTTTACCAACCTCCCACTGCATACGGAGGTTAGGAAATTCCCCTATCCTCAGTTATGTTAATTGTTTTTAACGAGTTTATGGATGTGATGCTAGTTTGTGTGGGAGATACTATCCAGGATGAGTGTGGTTTGAGCTGAATAATGAACAATTAATGGTCTTTGGGTTTATTGTAAATGGATGAGAAATGAATAAATTCATGAATGTAATGCTTTAGGGAAACATTGAGAATTATGTGTTAGTGATAGGATTGAATGGAAAAATGGAAGGAATACATTGGACAGGAACCCAATTCAAGCTTCCTCTCTTGTTTTCTACACCAAGAATTTCTCACGTAGAATTAGAAAGTTGGAGGATTTGATTCTTGCATTTGTGGTTTGCCTATGGATGGTTCTCTATTGAATTTATTTACTGATTGACAACAAACCCAAAGGGGGAGATTGTTGGAACCATGGTCACTCTATTCAGGAATTGGAGTGTGGGTTGTGTTTGTTGTCAATCCTAATGGGATGTTAAGAATGTGTGCCAGCAATGTGATCATACAGAACAAGCAGATAACAGTTTTGAATGTGGCACTATTTTCCAATGTTTTCCAAATTATTGGGCCTGAAAATCGACAAATGATGAAAAGTGAATTTTTTGCAAAGAGACTTGTGCTCCGTTGATATGAAGGAGAGGATACTTGTGCACCTTTTTTTCAAGATCAGAACATGAAAATATGGCAATGGAAGAAGGGTTCCCATGTTTTATGTTTGTTCGCGCAAGTGACTTGCGCGGTAGAGACATGCGCGCTGAAACTTGCGCGTCGTGGGAAGACTTCAGTGTCATCACGTAGGGTATCAAAATGACTATAAATAGAGATTATCCCCTCCTCATTCGTTACAAAGATCATACATAGAGAAAATCAGAGCTCCCTTCACGCAGGTGTAGTGGTCGCACAAGTGGTGGTGGGTCACGCAAGTAAATGTTGTGCGCCAGTAGTTTGCTGGGCGTCCATGGTGTTTTGGGTGAGAAAGGGTGTGTGTCGTCCAAGTTTGGAGTTGGCTAAAGAGGTTTTTCACATGTGGTTTGGTGACACATTCACACCAGGATTTGAAGGCGTGTGACATTTGATTGTTGTGCACCGAAATAGGTTCGTGGGTAAAAGGGTGCGAGTCACAAAAGTTTGGTGTTGAAGAATTGAGAGTCGTAGATGTGGTTGAGGTGGACTTGCGCGCCGACTATGGACTTGTGTGCCTACTTTGAAGCTTGTGTGATGGCTTGGAGAATCATGCTAGGTGTAGTTGAAGCATGCCAGTATTTTTGGAGAAGCACGAAAGCTATAAGATTTCCCTATACCTTCAGTGTAGCGGTAGATTAGTCTTTGGGTGGAAGTTGGACTTCAACAGAGCATCTACGTACAATAGAGGATGTATTCATTAGTGGAAATGAATAGACCTTCACGTCTATAAACTGAGTGTGACATCACCAAAGGAATTCATCCAGGGGGAGTCAACGGGAGTGACCCGAGGGACATAGTGAGCTATCCCTGAACCTTTGTAAACATAGTGAGCCTTGGACGTAGTGACTTTTCCCGAACCTTTGTAATCCAAATCTAGTGATGTTTTAGTGTAATTTGGTATGACCGACAACCTATCAGCGTATGCTCCTTGGACATAGCCATTAGTAGTGAACCAAGTAAATAGGGTTGTGTCATCTCTCTCCATTGAATGTTTTCTTTGTAATCATATTCATCATACAGGTTTAACAATTTCCAACCAATTTGGGAACAATATCCATCACATTAAAAGAAAACATTGTCACACTGATTCACCCCTCCCCTCTCAGAGTTTCCTGGGGTCCTACAACTAGTTCCACATAGTACATGCTTTCAAATCATTAATTAAAAAGGATTACATCACATTTCCTATAACTAGAATAGAATTGATATAATACTCAAATGAAATAATTGTTCAACTCAATTATATTCAACTAAATCGCACCACTTTATCTATGGAAATAAAATAAGATTGACCACAATCCATTAGAATCTCTTGAGGCATATTATTTTGTTTCTTAAGACATTGATTAATGTAGTTCTCAATATCCTTATAGTTGAATCATTGTACATTGGGAGTTTTTCATTACCCTTAAAATCACAAGTCTATCATCCCTACTATGCTCACTTGTAGAAAACTCCCTTTATTTTTAATACAGTACTAGGGTGTTTCATTTCAAAAATATCACACGTGGGAAAATCCAACTCTCCCTTCGTTCCTTTATCGATTACTTTATACATCATTCTGTTTTTATCTTTCCTCCCATTGAATCCATAAGACTTTGAAAATTATTTCTATATATTGTTATTACATGATTCTATATCCTCAAAGGATGATTATTATTGGGGGACTGATTACCTTTAAATGATTTTATAAATACCATCAAATAAATAATTATTATTACTCTTTACATTATGTGCATTGATTCTGTTCCCATTCCTTCCTCTAGGATTCATTTCTAAGTGATGACATACACTAGATTTCATCATATAATTACAAAAAATATTTAAAATCATATAACTGGTTAAATACTTATCATAAATTGAGAAATTTATTCTTTTTTAATCTCAAAATTATAAACACGGTTTCTTTGTGATATACTTATTTTCAAATACGTCTTAATGGATTCTAAATAAAATTGAAATTATCATCAGAATATCACCTATGAGAGTCAAAATTGGATTTCAGTATGTCACATTCTCGTACACCAGGTGATGATTGGGTTAATACCCTTGTACCCTTTTAGATGTTATTTCCCACAAGTACATATATTCTATAACCACGTCCACTTATAGTGTCCAGACAAGTATGTTTTAAAATGAAAAACAATCTCTACTTTATCAAACCATTGTGATATTATTATATATTTAACCAATAATTATATCATAGTGTAACACTAACATATATGTGTTTTTATAAATCTATTTAATAAGTATTATACTGAAAATTATTTCATACCATGTTTAATGACCTTGACAACATTATCATGGAGTGACTATCTCTTTTTTACATTGGAATATATATAATGTATCAAATACTGTTGTACTGATTAGTTTAAATGTTTTTGAAAACTAGATAAAAACATGATACACATTTTATATAGGGTATAAAAAACATAATATAACACATAATAAAATGAAATTACCAAAATCCTTGAAAATACAATCATAGGATTCATATTAATAACATGTGGAGAGGAAAAAATAAGGTTGAGATCAAACAATCAATAAGGGTAAAGTATAGAGGAATATTTCGTGAGTAAAAAAATATAATTATCATATAAATGTAATTAGTTGAGCTTTGATTATATTCATATAATATTACTATCATGATAAGATAAGATTGAATCAATATGGAAAGTAAAATAGTTGAAAAAATCTATTTAATTGAAAAACTGAGAATAAAATGAATCCATAGATAATATCATAGTGAAAAATTTCATGGATAATAATAAATAAATTATGAATTATTGAAATTAATTATCATTTTATGTCATTTATCAGGTACATGAACCCTCTACTATCAAGACCTATCATAATACCTATTAATTATCAGTAGAAACCTATTTAATTTGGCCAAATGATATGTCTCATGTGACCTATTGATGCATTCCATAGATTTACTATATCTGGACCCACATATCAATATAGGTTCAAATAATTCCTCATATATTGAATAATCAGTTATATTCATGAATCGATATTCATAATCATCAAATATCTATACTGAGTAAAAGAGACAAACTTGTCAATATTTTCTTTGTAAATAAAATAATATTTAATGTTCACACCGTATGTAAAAAATGGTTTTTGGTGTTTTTAATAATCATATCCATATTTAAAAAATATTTTTATTTCATATTTATTTAATTTTCAACAAAACATTATTACCATAAAGTGTTTTTTTAAGAGAAAGTTAACAATCACAAAAGAGAGAAATATTTTACAATAAATTTACCACTTAGTAATTTTTATGTAAAATCTAATTGAAACATAAAATACCATGAATTAGTAATATATCGTGATATTACATGTCAAAGGGTAATTATATACTCCAAATAAATGTCAATTGGTGCATAATAACACCTAACTTTAATGGAATTTAAATTGAGATGATATCCATTACCTCACACATATTTTTTTTTGAATGTTCATTAAACTCTTTTATATTGGTTTGATGAATTTTACTAATTTATACTTGGAGAAACTTAATATTAATATTATCTTATATGATAATTTTATAACATCTTATTACATATTCTTTATTAATAATTCATTATTTTCATTGTTTGGAGTGTAAATATCATTGTTTTCTCATGAATATTATTTCATTTAAGATATACTTGTTTCATATATTTGTTTTTATAGTCTTATATAGAATAATAATCATGAAAAAATTATCATATTTTTACTTTTATTTTACATATAATACCAATCATGAATGATTGATTTGGAAAATGATGAATGTTATGATCAGAGAGACGATAAGTCGCATGTACGCATGAGTACTGTCCCGATTTATTAGAGATCTCTGTGAAAAGGATATATGTAATATTTTACCAATTTTTTATGATCATAAAATAATATATACAATATTTTTTATATATATTTACTTATATATATCATCCATGTGTTGTGGTGATGAAAATATAATCACATAACTTTGTGAAGGCAGTAGTCTACAATTACTTGAATGATATAATAATATTTTTAGTGTAAATATAAAATGATTTATTATATTTTAAGAATGGTATATTTGAAATTTATATTTTAATAATTTCATATATATTTCATTTAATAATTTACATTATACATATCTCCTTCCTTGGTAATATCATGTCAATGATTAATAACACCAATTTTTGAGGCACCAGTCTCCCATACACATGTGTGACTTCATCACATCCCCAACAGACTGGAAGGTAATAATATCTATATAATATTATAATTCAAAATTTTAAAAATAATATAAACATAATATATGTACTTAAATCAATCATCATACCCAGTCATGAAAAGTGAAAATTTAAGAATGGATGACATTGTTTCGCGAGGTGGTAGTACTCTGTACACACGAATAATTAATTCATAACCATTTTTTTTGAATTTGAGGTTGTTTTAGGTTTAGAAATTTTTATAAAAAAATCATAGTTTAATAAATTTTCCCTGTTAGTAATATCTGAATTTTTTAATAAAAATTTAACGAGGTTGATAAAGACATAAAATTAAAACACTCATTAAAGAATGTTACATCATCTTGAGTTATATTACATTAAATTGTAGTAAATCATTACAATTTTATATTTATTCAATAAATAACAATTCTCCAATGATTTTAGGTTTTTTAGGGTGTTTTTTATAGGTAATGGTATAAAATAAATAGTTTTTAATATGAGAGGAATAGAGAAGAGTTAGTTTCCTTCAATGAATGTGGGGGAGTGGTTGTTTTTAAAATTCCAAATATTATGCACTATGGGATGGTCTTAAATACCCCAAGTAGCTAAAAGAATTGATAATTGAAGTTTTTAGAGATTATTGGGCCTATAAATACCAAAAAACATAATTAATACACATTTTTAGACACATGGATACTTAACTTATACGATTGTTTTTTTAATCATTTGGGTCTTCACAATAGTAACAAGTATTTTTATCTTACATAATTTATACATTGATCACAAAAAGTACGATTTATTTGATACATACTACCATATGATTATAAATATTATATATAATTTCTACGATATAAATATTTATTTTTTGAGAATTGATATTTAACAAAAGAACATGTAACCAGAAAAGACTACTTAATCATTAACAATGATAATAGACTAATTACTATTTGGGTCTCAATATTCTAATTATAAAAGGAAATTTTTTTTATTAACTGACTATAGTTGATATATATTAATATTTAAAAATCATTTGGAATAATATTGTTTTTTATTAAATTTAAATATTTTAATGATATATAATTTAATATAAAATAACATTAATGTGAATAATAAACTTATTCATTTAATTTGAATTTAACAAATACCAAGAAAATGACTGAAATTGATTCTATTTTATTCCCATATCTAAAACAAGGTATATTCATCTAAAAATTTAATGAACTCAATAAATAATTCAATATAAATCACCATTAATATCATATTATCATTTATTTTATTTAATAATTTTCAAAATAATTACTGTGTTGGAGTTTCATTCTAATTTAATGTAATAATTCTCTCTCACAAATAATAAAAAAATATCATCATAAAAAAAATTGAATCTTTGTTTCATTTCTTATTTATCCCAAAGTATTATGGATATTAAAAGAAATAAAGGATTTTTTTTATTTTTATTATATAACATATTATATAGGTCACATTCATGGAAAAGTGTCCCAAACAATCATAAATTTTGATCATATGGTCGTAAGAGTAAAACTATGGTGAGCCAATGGGTGTTGCAAAATGTTTTATGTCATTTTAATCCTTGTATCCTTATTTTATCATATTTTAATCCCATTTTTATCTTAACCATTATAATTAATTTTTATTATTTTAAATATTTATTTTGGTAAAAATATTGTCTGAAATTATTAAAATTTTTAAATTATTCTGATTCTAAACATAAAAAACAATTTAAAAAATTCTGTTCACTTGTTTGTAAAATCATAATTTAAATATAATCCAATAGACGTGATGATAATGCGTGTTTTCCATGGGACAATCTTCAAAAGTATAAAATTTTTATATATCAAATTTCAAAGTTAAAATGATTTCTACGAAATAAATTGGATTAATTGATATATAATTGAACTATTTTTTATTTAAACCAAACTAAAATTATAATTTATCGTTATAAATTATTTAAATGAAATGGTTGATTTCAGTTAAAATTCATGATTTTTCATTATTCAGAAAAAATAAAACATATCCTGAAATACCTACAATTTATTCTAATATAATTTTTTTAATATAATTTAAAAAATTAAAATAGTTTTTTCAAATAAATATACTAAAATTGTTACAAAATAATTTTAAATTAAATGTATAAAACAAGATTAAACAATGATTTGTTAAAATGTTGTGTTGAGTATATTACAAGATATCAATTAAATTAAATTTATTCTAAAATAAATTTAATGTAAAGTTTTGGGGTGTTACAATTTTTCTTAACATTATCTAACTATTAATTCATATTATTTAACAACTCTTATTTTTTAGTATCTCTAAAACATACAATGGTTCCACATTTAAGATAAATTATGTATGATTATCTAAACTTAATTTATGTGTATTTTAAATTGGATTATTTTAATTTTTAATGATGTTATCATATTCAACCTATTTTTGTAAAGTTTATTAATTAGTGGTTTTCTTCTAGTATTAGATTCCATATCACTAGAAATATATTATCCAATTATTACAAAATTATGCCCATGTTCATATTCATTTTCATTATTAAATTTTCTAATCTCCATTTTATATTTCATAATATATTATTTATTATCTTAAATAAAATTTTATAATAATATTTTTATAAATAAATTGTAATCATATGATTTGACCAATTATTTCAGAATTTATTCTATCACTTATAACTTCTCCAATTGGAAGTATGTCCAATGAACATTTGTCCTTTTGTTTTTTCCTCAAACATTAATAATTTTTGAATTTTTTATCATCGATAAGAAAAGAATTTAATAATATTGAAGTATTTTACTTTCTATTTTTATAGAAACCATATCATAAGCATTCATTTTAGATTATTTTCAAAAAAAATATATTTTGACTATGAATATATATACTAATATCATATCTCATGAATAATTTAAAATTTTTATTCTCATTGTGCATGATTCATCCCATTATTTCTAATGTTGCGTTGTTCATTTCCACTACTCCATTTTGTTGAGAAGTGTATAGGGAAATTTATTGGTGAATAATTATATATATCTTTTGTTAGGACTCAAAATATTTTCCTATGTTGAACATTCAATTTTCCATTCTCATATTCAATATATATACACATTTTTAATTCTAAATATACTTTATAAAACTTATGAATATATTTTAAACCTCCTAATTTGTGGTTAAAAAAATATATTGTTAAATAGAGTGAATTCATTAATAGAATTAATAATGTAAAAAAACCCATCACATTAATTGATGTCTCGTCATATAAAATATATCAGAGTTCTAACTATAAGAATGTTATTGGATTTGATTGAATATTTATTATGTCTACAATCTTCTATTCTTCTTTTTCTGTAAGTTTTGTAATAAAACCTAATCATTAATTTTATGTTATGGAATGATTCTTACTATATATTCCTTATGAATAGTTTTTATACTTCTTTAAATAATATTCCCAAGTCATTATTTCCACAACACGTTTTTATCCTAAACAAATAATTATCATTAATTATAAGGATATCCTATATATAATAAATATTAAATGGTTACTTCTCCCTTACAAACAACTTTTTCATCATTAAAAAATTATTTTATAAAAGAATATTTTCACAATATAAAATTATTACCATCATTGAAGATTTTTATTGTACTCATTATGTTATTATTGTTCCCATTTTTATACTCAAAACCCCTCAATTTATGTTTTTGATCTTCAATATCATATTTTCACATTCCTTTATTTTTTTATGAACTATGATATCTGAATATAACTACCCATCAATCTTGTTACTAAATATAATTAATGATCATTATATATCATTTCATAGGTGAGGTAAAACCCCATTCATGGATCTATTATTTGTTCATTTTTCATGTTTTTAGAGTAATATTAACAACAAAATATCTTTATTCAATAATTTTATTCCATGAAAAAAATTTCATTTATAGAATCATAAAATATTCTCTAAAACACTGTCATACACACTTAATCATATTGACCTAGTTTTTTTCATAATCAAAAAACTTCTTCCAAGACATTAATTATGTTTTTCAATGGGAAATTTATATCATATGATGAATTTTTTTATTCATTATGTAACATTTGAATTTTAATCTTTTTTAATCCATTGATACTCTAGACTAGTTCATTTGTATTTTTGTGTAGATTCATGTTTTTACCCAAAACGTTTACCTTCTTCATATATACTCCCCAATACCATCAATATTCATTGATCCTTCACTTCATATATAAAATAAATTTTCCTTGTGATATGTTTATTGAGGTTAAAACCATCTATATATATATTTGATTCCACTAAGAAATGAAAATAAGTCGTACAACATTTATTTTATTCATTAATTGATGTGATGTGTTTCTCTCATCCTATATCAACCTATGAGTTCCCAATATAATTTATAGTACCTTTTTGTTAGTATAATTATATGGTTTTTAATGTTAAATGGGTGAAAAAGCCAAAAGATTATTAGGATGGGCAATTCCTATGAATTAATATGTTTCTTTATTAACATTGGATTCATTGATGAACTTTTCACTCAATTCCAAAGTTTCTTTTATCGTAAATGAATTTTGGTTATGTTTTATAATGATAATATTCTTTAATAGTTATTCGATTACAAATATATTGCACAATATTTCCATATTCTACAGCTTTTAAAATGTTCTTATTAATAATTACAATTTTTAAAACATACTTCTTAATGAATTAATCCATTTCTATATTATATTGCACACTTTTTTTCAATATTTTAACTTATTTCTTGAGTTTTGTGTATTTCATATGACATTACACATGGGATTACCATAACTAATATTCCTTATAGGTTTATTTAATTTTTTCATATTCTTCCCTATTTGATGTATTTTTATTTATTTCCATATTAAAATAGAATGATTTAATATTATTTAGATATTCTTCTTCTTATTTATAATTTCTAGTAGATTCGTCTCATATTTTTTTACTGGACACACTTTTTTTATTTTTTATTTTGATATTTTTTTAATTTTCATAGATTTTATATTTTCCTTGGATATTTTCAGTACTTCATCCAATGATGATTTTTATCAAAATCATCATCATATTTTGGTAAAATATTTCTATGAAATACAAAATTTAATTTTTCAAATTCCTCAACAATAGAAAAATTTAATTTAGAGTTCTCCTTGGTAATTTATTCTAAAAGTAAATTATTTTTTTAGATGAGAGTTGTAATTAATCTATTTTCTTCAACATCAATTTCATTTTTCTATGATTAAATGTCTCCCACTATATCATGTTATGGTTCATGAATTATTAACATCATGAAATACTAAATTTAATTACTCACCTAATATTATTTTTAAATAATTGATAATTACTTCTTTCTTATGAAATAAATGATGTGAAATTAATGAGGGTATGAATCATCTTTATCTTCTAATATAGATATTTAAGGATCAAATATGTCTGTAATGTTTCTCAAGAATTTCTCAAAATTGGTAGAATGTCATATGATATCAATAAATCCTCTATTTTTACTAAAAATTCATTATCTTTGGTAAATTATATATTAATACTTTCATCACATAATATTGTAATATAATTAAACTTTATTCTCTAGTTTATTATCTTTGATTCTTTCAAATTGATATTTCTGTGAAGATATTTTCAGGTTTGTAACTTGTTTTCATAGATTTCATGAGATCCATAAACATCATATATATATATATATATTATGAAAACATCCAAATAATAGTATTTTTATCATTCCGTTCAACCTAAATATTTATTACGATAGAAAATTTCATAGGGAAATCATTCCCAATGGGTGGAAATCAACTTGTAGGTGCATCTATCATCTCTTATCCAAGATATAGAAGATAATGTATAATTTTTTTATAATTTTTCTTTTTTTCATCTAATATATGAATACCTAACTTATTCAATAATATTGGATTACCCATATGAGGAAAATAATTTTTTTTATAGTGGTAACAAGGATTCTCATGTTCCAATTGAAATTATGGATTTGTGATGACAACTGAGAATGGGGTAGGCTGAATCAATGGTGATTCTTTTCCAGATAATTTTATTTTAAATTATCCCTTGTAACATGTTATAGTTTCTATCCATTACAAATTATATATCATAATCTCACTCTATATTAAATGCTATCAAAGTAATGGAATTAAAATAATTTTTATAAGGTTCTCCAAAAATGTGAGTTACAACATCCTTTCGATGGATAATAAAATCATTATATATGGATTCTCTATGATATTAAGTGAATATAATTGATCCATATCCCGTTATAATCTTTTTATATTACAGTATGTAATTTTTTTGACTATCACTATTTACTTAGTATTCTTATATATTTTTCGAATAAATTAACAAATATTAGGAAACAAATCATGATGCTTTTATTAGAAAATTATCCATCATGAACAGTATCCATACAATATGATATTGTATAGTTAACCTCCTATTTTCCCTATATGGCTATATCTATGATTATCCAGATCCCTACACATAGATCCAGTGCATAAAAACTCATTATTTACATAATTTCATTGATAATAGCTTTAAAAGTCAAGATATAACCACCCATAATATAAAATAAATAATGACTAGTACATCAAATACATCTGAAGGATATTCTCATCTTTAGAGCATAATATAATGAAAATAAATAATTAAGTATCAAGTTACATGTCTTTCTCAACTAATGGAAATTTTTTCCATTATATATTAGAAACCGAATAATTTATTATGATTCCTCACCATATAAAATAAATTATTTTTGGTTATTTTATCCATAAAAACATGAAATGTGACCTAAATTTCACCATAATTATTAACAATATATTCCATCATAGAGTCTATAATTTACAAATGGACACCCCATAAAAAATCGTTGACAAATTACATGAATAAAATAAAGGATTCCAAAGGATTGAACATTATATTACCATAGTCTAGTTAATCACTATCGGCACGCAAGGTACTTGTGTGCACTAAATGATGCACAAACTACTTGTGTTCCCAAATATATTCTCGCACAAGTCCCTATTTAATCCTCTAAATAAACCATTGATGCCATTATTTGTACAGATGAATTTCACTAAAGCCTATTTACTGCTCTGGTATCCTTAGTGCTTCTCTCAAGTCTCCAAAAACATTCGAGGTAGTTATTTAACACATAAAGTAGTGGAATTGAAGGATGATCATATGACATATTTCCTTTTATTGTATGAAATCCATAACACTTACAAGCCCAAAGAACCCAACCTCCCAAAATCAGAAACACCAGTGTGACATATATTTTTCTTAATAAATCACGAGCTTTTTAATTATGGGGATACTAGTGAATACATTTTAAGGTTTGAGTTAGGGCTTGCCCATTTATTAACATCTAGGACTTTTGTCAGTCAATTCAGTATCATTTCAGCCAAGACAACTTGCATTCACATACATTCACCCCAATACATACTTCGTAACCGCTCTCTGATTCACCTACTCTCTTTAGTCTAAAATCCATTAATCCCTCTTCAATGCCATTCATGAAAAAGATTCTTCTTCATTGGCTCCCATTCTGAAAGGGATTCTGTTGATCCCTAAACCAAAACCTTCCAACTTATCAATCAATTGGGAAAGACACATCAGCGTGTCTACTATTAGAGTTTGTATATCCATAGTCATAGTTTTCCCACTTTTGTTTCAAAATGGGGTCAGGATCCATGGAGTGCCTGGGGGTTTGTATATATGTTGTCACGTGGACCTTTATCCTGGTAAGAGTTTTGGGAAGTTCCCGGTTTGGAGGATTAGGGATAGGGTTCTGTCTTCCCCATGTCATATCAAATACACGAAACCTTGTGTCTCTTGTAGGGAATGTATGGGTAACAATTTCATTTCCATTAAAGCAAAATAGAAGTATCCCAAACATTCCATGATCAATTTTATGGCAGTCATCCTGGTTTAAGACCCTAACCATTCAAGTAGTAGGATGCATTATTTCTCCTCTCCACTACCATCACCTTCTCTCTTTCCTGGAATTAGACCCTTGCCCAATGTAAAGTTAATAGAGGGATGTCCTGTCACCTCTCTCTCTTCTCGGGTGGACTCAACCTCATCCACCCTCATCACTGTAGGTGCTCCCCAATCCTCCAGTGGAGGAGGAAATGTGATAGCACCTTTGTTGAATATTTGAAATCCTCTTGTTTCTCACACTTATCATGACTAGTGGGGGATTAGATATTTGAAATTATCACAACATTTTCAAAATCCCACTTGAACAATGAGAATATTTATTACCACCATAATTGGGATACATTAGAAGCATTTATCAGGGGTTGAGCTCATTGTACATTCTATTTCTCTTCAAGAATACTACCTTAATTTCCTTAATCTAGGAATCCTACATGGAAAAATTCCCATATTAATCCCCCAAATTGTCAAGGAATACTTTTTAGGATGTAATCCCAAACTCAATTCTCTCAAAGGACTATACTCTCCTACGAGACCCATTGAACTACATGGGATTTGATTCCCATTAATATGAGATACGTATGAATCCTTTTTGAGGTTCAAACCCAACAATTCAAATCAACCCTCTTCTCCTTTGGCTATATTCCAAACAAAGTGTAATATTAATTGGAAAACCAAATCCTTTCCATGTTCCATGGGCTTCTCTGGCCTAAGTTCCACACCAAACATTGACTAAGCACATTTCACTTAGATGACCTTATCACATGAAATTAAATTGTACGGTTAGTTACTTATCATATGACCTTAAATGTTAGGATGTGTCCCGTTAAGAAGAACTAATCTACAAGGGGTTTGATTCCTTTAATGAGGATATGTTGGTAGCCCATATTATAGATACAATACCAATATAAAAACAAACCTTTGTTTCATTGGATGACAATAAACACTAGAGCGCCCCCACTGAGTGGATTAAAACCATGTATAATCATAACAATGAATAAAATAATCTATAAATTGTTTATGAGAGGTTACCATTAATGGATAACCTCGAATACATACAGATATATCCATTAATAAATAAGATTGAATGCATAAAAATGATTCTAAATTTCAAACCTTATATTAAATGATTGGAAATTACAAGGGAAACATATGTTATACATGGTGAATTAATAAGGATTCGTTAAAATATCTTAAATTTATAAAGATATTTCATTATTAGACAATAATACACCCAAGTACTGTGTGATGAGTCCGACCTCCCATCCTCCCCAATAATGTACGTTATTATGTATCGTAATTACCAAACCTATCGAATGTCTTCCTTTGGAAAGAATGTTTATTTTTGGATAAAGAACTATTTGATGTTTTTGATTCCATGAATAAATCAATTGGAAACCGCTTGGATGTAGTGATTCTTAAACTAGAACACACGTTCCAAGGAACAATGAAATAGAAATGGTTAACTCAACTGGAATCCATAACCATGTTAATAATGTTACCCACCTGTATGATCCCTATCAATTGATAATGGAATGATAGACAAAGGAATCAATCATGAATGTATCCATCTAAAAGATGTTTCTTTAATGTAATTTATTGTTGTTTTATGTTTTTTCTAAGAACACCCTTCACTCTAAAATGGATTTCTTCATGATTACAACTGTGAATGTCCCAGCCATTATTCAAGAATGATCTTTATCTACTATAAGGACGTCATTACCCACCCGGTATCTTCTACAATGGGTCTCAAATGTGCTAGTAATGGAGTACCATCATCACAGTACTATCCCAACTTTGGAGGCTACCGATAGTCTATCCAAGTTAATAATAAACCTCAATCATCCGTTCAACGATGACTGATGGTCAAGAATAAAATGGTACTAACAATCGTCTTCAACAATTTTGGGGACTTATCCATGGAAAACAACAACTAGTCCCTCCAGTACTATAGGGATGTAGTTCAAGATGTCACTCAAGGCATCAATTCAATGATGTAGGGGTCCTTCCCGAGGACTCCCATCAACAATCGCCACTAGCTGAATCACAAGGCAGTGTACCGCAAAAATGATTAGGTTGTTTCCTCGAGATGTTTGGCCGGAATCTCTCAGACCCAAGAAAGCCAGACAACCCATTAGGGACAATGTCCAGTCAATATGGATCATGTTCTTAACTTTTCCCCCTGCAGAGAAGTTCATCAACCTAACATGATGTCAAACCACGAGTAGAAAAATACACCACTTCTTCGTAGTTTTGAAGCTTAACAAACTCATATAGAAGCGACCCACTAATCCCACCAGGAAAATCTAGTGGAGTCCAATGAATAGAAACATACACCTTTTTAAAATTTATCATCTTATCATCAGGATAATTTGATTTCATTTAAGGAATCCATCTAATCAAATACAGAGGCAATTCGAAAACATGAATATAAGCCTTCTTACACTCTCCAATTCTACCAGCAGTCTCATCTTCTAGTTTAAAATGAATTTCATCAATCATGTTTGATGGAAAATATACATAAGACACATACACCTAATAGGATTCATTAATCCTTCCAATAGTTTCATTTGGAATCACAAGGAGAAGTCATTTGGAAAGCTCCAACAACAAATTTGGTGAAACTCCACACTATTAACCCATACATGAGTATTGTATGTGCCCATTGATAGGAAAAGGACAACATGAGTTAGAACATGCACTTACTCATGATACATAATAGACTTATATATCTGTTCCGGCTGCTAAAGTCACCAAACACATCTTAGAAATAGTGAAAGGAAAACAAAAATTTCATCGCATATTCTAGAAGAATTCCTTGATATCATAACAAAAACATTAGTAGTACTAGGATAGAAGACAAACCAATATATCACTATACCTAGGATGATACATCAGCATTCCATCCCCAAGAAGAAACAAACCTCTTCTCTATTCCTAGAGGTTTATGGGTCACACTCCCCCATGTCATATGGACAATAGGATCAAGATCATACAGCCTTTCCAAATGGAGGGAATTGGTCTGTTCTGATGACCACTCCAAGTCTAGAACATACACCTACCCATGATAACCACTTTTCCCAAAAAGTGTCCCCAACTAAGTATAAGATAGTATCAATGAATAATTCTCTCTAAATACAGTTGGAAAATGAAGAAAAAAGATGAAATCTAGCTCCTCATAATGTTAGAGTTCTTGAAGCCTTTATATATTTATCTGTTACACCTCAAAATCCTACCATCTCATTACCAAATTTTGGGAGTAGTAATGGTAATTCTGAATTTCCCCATCATACACATTATCATTAAGGCTTTCTTCATTCAAATTTTTTCAATCCAAAGAGGCTATCTCCAGATGAGGGCCACAACAAGCCTCCGTATGCCCAGAAGACCATGAAGAATGAGGATTTATCCCTTGCTGTAATCCACCATTGTGGTCCTCCATATGATGGAATTTTCTAAAAAAGTTATCTCTATAGGAGTATTTCTCATTGTCAAAATAATTCTATAATTGACAGTGTAATAAGGTGAAATCCCTCTTATCTCTAGGAACTTTCCAACAAAATTCCAGTCATGCTAGATATCTTTGTAATTAATGGGTGAAATACATTCTCAACAAGAAGTCATATTAAGGGAACAAACATTCTTTGAACCTCCATTGGGTCCTTTGTATTCCAGTACAGTAGAGGAAAAATTGATTGATTCCATTATTTTTAATAAAATTTTGAGAACATTTAACTTCGTCCAGACAAAATGGAGAAACCTCTTGTGAATGATGATGAAGATTTGTTAAGCATGAGAAAACAATTGGATAAAGGTGAAGTACCAGTCTTATTATGGTCTTTGGAAAATTCTCAATACAAGATTCTAGGATTGATGTAAGAAGTTTGCATTCCTGATATCACTACTAGAATTTTGAGAATTTTTTCATGATGGAGTAGAAGTGTATTAACAACCGCCATTTAACAGAAACTAAAGGGTGTATTAGCGATCTCTATTTAGTGGTCACTAGTAAAGAAATGGGAAGGCGGGAAAAATACAACTAGTTTTTTGTTTCAATATTAGTGATTTCCATTTGGAAGTCACTAATAGGGGTATTAGTTCCCACCAAATGGTGGTATCTAATACTAAATTGCATTACTTGGGGATTTTTCTGACCTTTCGGTTGTCTTCTTTGCATCAGTACTCTGCAACACAACCCGCTTCCCACAGCTTCCCGCCGCCACCCCCAACCCCACCCTCGTCACTGATGGTCAACACATACACACCATGGATACCTTCCCGTAGCCATTTGTTCTCCCCCACCCCAACATCCCATCACCACACCTTGACAACACTTAACATACCCGAACATAATCCAACCACCGTGCATCTGCCATGGTTAGCAAAGCATGTTTGTAGAAAACCTCCCCCATGTCATCGTGTCACCCGCGTCCCCCACTACATCCATTACCAAAAATATTAGGTTTTGTGGGGGATCTTTAGTGTATTCAAAATAGAGTATTATAATGGCATGATAAAAAATCCAAAAATGTGCACCATTTAGAGGACGCTAGGCGGACGCTAAAGGGATATAGTGGCGAATTTTATCATTCGTTAATACCCTTATTTCTAGAAGTGCATATGAAACAACTTATGAAAGACTCTTCATGATTTGAAAACTAAGTTTTTACCACATGATGAATATCAAAATCAATTAAAGGTAATTAAAGGGTTGCAACGCCAAATTTACATGGAATATCTTTCAGTTTTTCAATATCCCAGGATGAAATGAAGTAGATAACCCTCCAGCATTCATGACATAATGATTTAAAGAGGCTATGTGAGTTAATTTCTAATAACATGCCTGGTGTTCATATTAGAGGATGGGGTGCACATGGAGAATTGAATTTTACTACACTCCAGACTTAGAATATACCTCCAATATTGGTCTCATGAAATTTTATTGCTAGCAGCCTGCTACAATCGACATATTTTGTATGTAATCAAGTATATACTCATGAACATGCCTCATCTTGCTCTCATCAGATCCAGGCACAATGAAAGAAAGTTTTTGAGATACTTCTACATCATAAATTTGAGAATCTTCAGACGAAATACAACATAAAGAATATATACCTTCAGATAACATAAATTTCTAAAAGAGAACATCAATATTTGGAAACTATTGATTTGCGTGGTTGTCGGATAATTCACCTAGGTAATGTACAAACCAAAATTCACATAATTTGAAGATCAGTTGCACGAATCCCAACTGTTGATGTTTAAGACACACCCCATACTACATGGTTGGGGGTTATTTAATTCTACCTTTTTATTCAATAAACAATGTTTGTAGGTTTGATGAAGAAAAAACATGAACCATAATAGCATGATAGAATGAGGGATTTTTCACATCTACAATCCCATCCTCAACGGAAGACAATTTTATCCTGATTAGGGAAGAAGCCACAAAGAGATAACGCAATTGAACTCTCCAAGGATTCCCTTTAGGTAACTGTCCTTTAGTCATACTCTGGGAATTCATCATATACGACAAAATAATCTAATGGAAGAAACAGAAGAAGGTTACGATCTTACAAATATTTAGACAGACTTCCATCAATGAATTATGCATCAATGAATGTTATTAACACCATTACAGAAAATCCTCTAGAAAATGAGTCTATATTAGGGTAATTTGAAGATGATGTTCTTATCCATAATATGGTACACACTGATACAAATGACTGAGGTGTGTGTACTTGAAATTAGAGACTTAACTAGAATCTAGGTATGCTATCAATTAATCAACTCCCATCACTTTGAAATTTATCTAACAAGAGGTAAGGTAAAATTCAGATCATGTCTCACATTTCCATTGACGATGGTCAATCTATTTCACGTGAATAATGATTTTCAAAGCAATAATAGAAAATGAAATACTTGAAAATACTCAAAACAGAGTTAATTTGAAGCAGCATTATTGCTAAAAATACTCCCTATGTAGATCCTCAACATGCGCATCCTGTAGCGGATCCTCAGTAAATAGGAATTGTGATAACTACAAACACAGATAATTAATTTACTCTATTGGGTAGACATCTAGGGTAGGATAAAACACATCCTTATAGGCTTGTCCCCATGGGTTATCCATGAAAAATATCAGCATCACCACCAGTGGGTTTTCTAGTCATTGAACCAGTTCATGCTCTAACTATTGTTAATGTATATGTCAAATCTCATCCAAAAATTCCCTTAATGCTTATGAACACACATTAGGAAATAAAAACCTATTTTGAAGCTATTGAAGAATGGCATGCACAGTTTCATCTATAAAAGTGATCCTACCCTAAATTGGTGGATTAGATCCCCCCCCAACAAATTTTGTAAATACCTAAATCATTAATTGGTCAAGAGATCCTGAAAAAAACCTAATGAATTTCATTTCTCGTTGTGATCCCATTATGGTAACTACTCAAAAAAAGAAGTAGTAATGTATATGTTATTTTTGTAGTCAATATAGTAACCAGATTTTGTATGGTATACAAGTTTACAATCTCGATCAATTTCTAGAGGGGATGATATATGTCAAAATTTATTCATCAATTTTGCTCAAATCTACTGAATATGGTAGTTATTCATCTTAAAATTGTAAAAATAATGTAAACTGAATTAGTCTTAGATTTTATTTCTCGATGGAAAATATTAACATATTCCTTAAATATGGAACTCCCTCCAGAAGTGTTTCTACCAATTTGTGTCGAAAATCTTCCTGATGAGTTGCGTAAACCACTAATTCATGTGAAATACTTAATAGTGTTTGAGACCTTGCTTCAATTACCCAATAGGTGGAGGATTCCATTGAGTAAACTAAACCTAAATCTTGTGAAATACCATCAACTCTAGGAAGTAGAATATGGAAAGAAAATGTTGATACAGTCACACTCAAGAAATTAATTGTACCTGATTCCACTTCAAAATCATCATTATATAGAATGGAGTTTCCTTCTGTGTGTAAGAAGAAATGACCAACTCTTCAAGATGATCAAATATATCAAAGGCTGAAATATTTTGATGTGTTAAAGAAAAAATTTTATTCTTTCCAGAATTAATATGTTCTTGGTTACTTTATCTCAGCTCTAAAAATAATTTGGACCAGTTTCCAAGATTGAAGAAACCAAACAATGAAGAAGATTAATATTTTCTAAATTATTATTCCATTCCCAAGATGTCTGGGATTCTCATTCAAAATTGTTTTTTTTCAATGTCATCCTACAAAAAATAGTATACTATGGACATGTGAAAATAAAATGTTCATTAGCCCAAGTAGCATGTGTTACAACTTCTGGTCCAGAGGAAGAAGGCGAATGGTAGGAAGGCAAAGGTAATAGTTAGCAGAAATATGATGATTGTATGATCAAGAAAATTATCAACCGAAGTAATGCCATTCTAAAAACAGAATTGAAACAAACTATTGTTTCTTCTACCACTCCCACAATAGAAAACCCAAAATCATTAAAAGGTCAATTCTCAAAGAAGAGATGTGATTATAAGGATAAATATTAGTTAGAAGAAGAAGAGATAAAGTTGAGACCAAAGTTTTCCTTGACTCTGGTAGATTTAATTCCATCTGATTCAATAGAATGGAACCTGTCGCGTCAAATGTCAAAACCAAAAATTAACTATCTAGAAGAATCCTCATCAGATGAATAATTGATCTTTGGTACTGTTAACGTTATTCAATTAACAGATCTCTATACCGATGGTGATTCTGGTTATAATAAGTTTGAGTTCTCTATACCTAATTGGGAAATTATAAGAAAAAACCAAGGTCGAGGATACATGCAATGAAATGGGTATTCTAGAATCCATGATTTTAACTCTACCCTTTCTCGAACCGTATATGTGGCGGAAACTCATGGAAGAGCCCTTCAACGTGCTCAACAAGAACAAGGATATTCTTCCACGCATTACAGGTTCATTCCTGATCTGATTATTTTGGACGATGGATTAGAGGATACACCATCCTTATATAAGAAAATCAATAGACCCATATAGTCTAATCTACCAAAGTCAGGAGTATTTCAATATTCTGCTCTAACACACGGTACATCTACATCATGAGGTTCAACAACCATGGAACCTAAAAAACTGCATCTCCATGCTTGGAAATGCTGACCTATAGACCCAATGTATGATTTTTTGAAACATATAGACCATTTATTAGCCATGTTTTTTTGATGCATATAATCTGTCAAAATATCTTAGAGAAGTACTTATTGAGGCTTTGTCAATTTCATCAATAGTATGTAACCAATGTTAATGCTACTAAGGATTACCATATAGAGAATTATACTGCATAATTTTATGCATTTTTATCTTTTACGGATGAAGATAAAGATGATGTTGTACATGAAAATATCAGGCACTTATATCTACCTTGTGGGGTCAATGACCTAGACATTCTACAAGCCTTCATTAATAATTAATCAGGAGTCATCCTCATTCATATTCATACACATCGTTTATTGGGAATTACTAAACATGATTTATCTCCTTTTACTTAAATGTTTCAAGGTTATGATTAGAATGAGGATGAACCACTGGTAGAGTTTACACTCAGAACTCAATTAAGAGATCATGTGTTTAATTTTGATTTTATGGTTGTCCATCTGGACATAAAAATTAACATTATTTTTCGAAGGCCTTGGCTCCATCAACATGCAGCCATTCCATATTCATACCACCAATGCCTCAAGTACAATTTCAATGTTAAAATTGGAACATTGTATAATGATATGTTTCTATTCATACATTTTAATATCGATACATTGAGGTATTATTTTATCACACGAAGGGACCAAGGTCTGTAATAAAGGAGGTAACAGCAAGAAATGCTCCAAATTGATTGGAAAAGATCCTAAAAACCTCATACAACCATTTGAGTATATACAATGTGTTTCCTATCAATAAAATTTAAATGCTAAACCCAAATCTAAACACTCATCTGGTGACTTCCATAATGTCAATTGTGGCAATCGAGCCTGACAACATGGAAGAAATTTTCTTATTCACTAAGAAGTGGTGAAATATTAAATGAATATGTCTCATTTCCTCCATGGAACATTATAAATTCTATGGTTTAGAAATCATATAGGAATAAATTGTAGAAATACTATAGGAATACAATGGTGTTGATTCCAAACTCATTTTATCCTCTTCAATTCTATATAAAGAACCTTTATCATTAGTAGGACCAGAAATAGAGGCCTCTTATTTAGGATATTCAAATATTGAGTTCTCACATAGCTATGACTAGTTTTCATAATTAACTACTATGAATGTAGAAACAGAAGAAGTGAAACATAATGAAGAAGAAGAAGAATATCTCAGGGACTCTCCACCATCATTTGAGTATTGTGTCTCTACCACTCTGGTTGAGCTCAATGAAATAAATCTAGGTACAAAATAAGATCCATTCTCCACATTAATTATTGCGGCCATGAATTCTGAAGATCAAGAGATATATACATAATTTCTGAAGAAACATCAAGATATATTTTCATTTAATTATATATAAATTTAAGGTCTTAATCCCTATGTAGCCACCCATCATTTGGGTTTTCTAGAATAACATCAAGGATTGAAGAAGGAAACAATAAGAACACACACACCTCATGCCTCTAAAATTGATGCTGAAGATGATAATCATATCATGGATACCATTTTAAAGGAGGTTCAACATCCAAAATGGTTGTACCACATTGTCTTAGTAAAAAGGGGAATGTACAAATTATATTTTTAATTTATTTCATAGATCATAAATGGCATGGTCCTAAAGATGATTTTCTAGTTATGATCATAGATATTTTAATGAATGCAACACCTTGCTATGAAGATATTTCTATCATTTATGGTTACTTTGGGTATAATAAAATACTCATATCTCTATAGTATAAAGAGTCTACAACCTTTAGATCCCATCATGTCATGTTTTTCTATCGGGTATTTCCCATTGGCATTAAGGGTGAAGGTTCACTATATCAACGTACTATGCACTAAATCTTCAAACACCTTTTAGGAAAATTTGTCGAATGTTATGTGGAAGATCTGGTTGTTAATTACACACAAAGTTCATCTCACATGGCTGATCTAGATACCATATTCATTATACTTTAGCAACCTAGTCCAAATATTAACCCCTTGAAATGTGCTTTTAGGGTAACCTTAGCAAAATTCTTCAGCTTCATTGTATGCCATCGTGGAATCAATTTTCATCTTGAGAAAAAAAGGAAATAATTTATATGTCACAACCTAGAAATTTTATTGAATTCAGAGGACTCCAAGGACCCCTAGCCAATATTTGGTAAATCATCACAAATTTGGTAGGAAAGTGTTTTCCCCTCACTAGATTAATGATGAAGGTAGTCTCCTATCAATAGACAAAAGACTACCAAGAGGCATTTGATACCCTCAAGAAATATCTCTTGAGTCCACTAGTGTTAATTCCAATTGTTGATGGGATACCACTTATTCTCTATGTGACAACTTTAGAGTGGTCATTAGGTCCTTACTTTCCCAAAAGAATGATTTTGAGAATGAAAAATTTCTTTAATGTCTTAGTCGAACAATGTTTGACAGAAAGAATAAATATTCAAGTATTGAGAGGTGATATCTTTAATTAATATTTGATGTTCATAAATTGAGGCACTATCAGGAGTATCAGGATCCAATTGGTGTGTTTCAATAACCTACTCAAATTTATCCTCACCTATCCTATTCTTACATGGTGTTTTTCATGGTGGGATGTTATTTTAAAAACATTTGATATCGAGTTTGTGCCTTAGAAGGAAATAAACGGACATGCTTTGGAAGATATCCATGCAGAACATCCATATATAGAAGATACATGATTTAATACCCAATATCCTAATGGAGAGGACTTCTCTATTCAAGATAATTCCTAAAATGGGAAATGTACGTTAATGGTGCCTCCATAAGTCCATCAACGAATAGAATGGAAAACCATAATCTCAAAAAATTTGGGTTAGTAATTGTAATTATCTTCTCAAAAAATGAATTGTTGCCTTATTCCATCATGTTGTCCAAAGGTGGTACCAATAATGAAGCAGAATATCATGCTCTCATCACATGATTGGAATTAGAACTTCAGGTACATGTGAATCACCTGAATTTAAAATGTGATTCATACTTGGTAATCAAACAAATCAATGGGTATTATGCTATCACAAAAGAATAGTTAATCCCTTTGTGTGATAACATCAAAGGGTTAATGGATGAATTTACCTTAGATCTGACATATTCCTATGTCCCGCGATCCCAAAACACCCATGAAAATGCAATTGCTAAAGTAGCTACAGCCCAGAAATATCCATATTGGGTAAGATAATCATTAGTATTTTACATCATCTTGTGGTATCACCTTTGCTCAAAGTATTCTGGACGAAATTGATGAAATTAGACCTGTTTCTGATCCATATGGTCCAACCATGGGATGAATGACCCCCATCATGGAATATCTCCAAAATGGATTACTTCTACCAGGTAGAGCTAAAAAAGAACAGATCTGAGGATGGGTGGCCAATATTAGTCATTATGATAGTCCAGATCACATGAATATCTTCTTTAAATGAGGATTTGATCGAATACTCTTCAGGTGTATTTTTAGTGATGAAACTACAGATATCATGAAAGAAGTACATTCAGGAGCATGTGGTGCACAATAGCTTGGGAATAGCCTTTCTGTTCAATTCTGAAGTATTGGATACTTCTAATTTTCAATGTTGTTGGATTGCATTGATTTTACTAAGAAATTACATCACTTCCAAGTGCATTCTATCTACAATCATCAACCCCAAAATTTTCAACATACAGCTAAATTCTCTTGGCCATTTCCCACATGGGGAATGGATGCAGTAGGGAATTATCCTCCAACTATGGCTAAGGAGTTCAAGTATATTCTTAATGATATGGAACTCTACCTGAAATGGGATGATGAAATAAATCTCAATGAAATTGAAGCCAAAAAAATTGTTCCTTTTTTTAATACTAACATCATCACTAGATTTTGTGTCCCTCATAATATATTGACAGTCAATGGAACCAATTTCTGTTCCGTTGAGGTAATAAAAAAATATCAAGAGCACAAAATCAAATCCAATCATTCGTCTGGCTATCATGAAGTGGACAATGGATATATAGAGGCCTCAATAGAACCCTATCAAATATACTATTGAAGATGGTGGTTAAAGATAATAAATCTTATCCTGATAAATTTTTTCATCCTTTATGGGCCTACCAGAATTCTACTTATACTACAACTCATGAAACCCCTTATTCATTACTGAACGGAGTAGAAGCAGTATTTCTAATTGAAATTCCATTCCCTTCACTATGAGTTCCAATATGTGCTCATATTTTATAGATGAAAAGTATCATAAATGGTTTGATGAGAAGGAACGATTAGGAGAAAAAGATTGCATACATTGTTTCATTTAGAAGTCTATCAGAACAGAATAGAATGAGCCTTCAACAAGAATGTTCACATATGTTCATTCCTTCAAGGAGAACCAGTATTGGTTCTAAAATCCTCAATTCTTATAGAAAAGAAACAATGAAATATTGAATCTATGTGGGAAGGATATTATTTTATACAAAAGGTCTACTCAAATGGATCTTATTCCCAAATATCAATGGATAGAGATCATATTACAACTCTATCTGAAGAAATATTCTTGATGAAATACTGTTTGTAACTTCACACCATGTCATAGCTGCATGAATCTAAAATTCACATCACATGGTCCTAGCCTAAAGACATTAAAATACATAACAAAATTTTTCATCCTTACATTATAATATACTGTACGATTAACGTCTTTTCTATTTGACATTAACAGCTAAAATATTCAAGCATCATTGAAATGATAACTACTCCTTGGTAGAACATGAGTTCTATTCCTCCATATTTTTGACTTAGATCTGCATAGGGGCCTCATTTCAGAAACTATATGTGTCATGATTATCATTCATTTGAGATACGTGGAGATTCCTAGATCTCCTAACTTGGGCCATGTTGCAAGCAACCAAAATTTTTGACTCCCTTTTTCTCAAATTGTGTATGAACCAGATCTATACAGAGTTCTCTTTTAAGTTTCATGACTTGATTTTCATACCATCTTGTATTTTGAATTTAAACCGTTCTTTTATAATGTGTTTAAAGTCCACATCTCCCACATCAAACTCAATTAGCATGATAAATTATTATTCAAGAACAACATTTGGCTAGATTCTCATCAATATGAGATATATAGAGATGCCTATATCTCCAATATTGGGCCCAACCTAGATACAAGAATATCCTTTATTCCCTATGTAAGAGTTCATAATGCCTAGGTAATATTTAAGGAACTAAATTTTGGCTTGAGTTTTATCCATATGATATAGGTAGTGACAACAAGGTTCAATTCCTTGTTCTAGCCAAAATATTTCCTTTTTAAATCAAAATCACTTCATTTCCTCTATTCATGACTCTAAACTGCACAACATAATATTGATTCAAAGGAAAAAAAGAAAGTATTCTTTTTCATATGATTAAAATCTACATAAAGGAAATCAAACTTATGGCCAATATTGATTCAAATATTTTTCATGTGCATTAAGAATAAACCCATTCCATATTTCATACTCGTAATCTTGAATATTTTTTTATCTTCATAAACATTATTATGGTTTTTGGTGACATAATATTTGATATCTGAGATCTTTTTTTTTTGAATATGTATTGTGTTCTCTTAGTGGGCCTTGTATAAGTTTCCTACATTATAAGAATGTCATTCCATAGATGACATTATTTGGTTATTCAATATATTCCCCAGTTGGCCATGCATAACACAACCCCCATAATGGGTTTATGAAATAATTGTAATTTTATTCTTGGTTATATTTTCTTTTTCCCCCATCAGTAAATGATAACAATATAATAAAATATTTATTTTAAAGGATTCATTTGTGTATATTTGTCCCATTACCATTCTGTCAATCTGAAAGTCTTCAAGACCATGGTTTTTACATTTTCCTCCCCATGTGATCAATGAAATGTGAAATAAACTTGGATTACATGACCACATATCATATATTTTTTCTGTTTTTGGTCCAAGTTGTAGGAACTAAAACTACAGTAACCATACTCCCTATGTATGGGTCAGACCTTTGTTGAAATATGATTCCACCGATTCATTGGAAATAATGATTGGATGTACTCTCTTAATATTCAAGTACATTTCATCATAATCCATACAATGTGCTTTGGAAAATCTAAATCTCTATAAACATTCTTCTTCTATTAGCAATAGAACGTCAATCATTCGAGTGATCTTTTTTCTGAATATATAGTATGCTCCATTTGGTGGCCTTGCATAAGTTACCTATATAACAGGGTAGTTGATCAAAAGATTCCACTATTTGGATATACAACACATTCCTTAGTCGTCCCTCCATAACATAGCCCCCCATAATGGGTTTTTCATGTAATGGTAACTTAGTTGTTGGAAACGACTTCCTCTAATGACATTTTCACTTTTGTCCCCATATCATTCTTGAAATTTAGAAATTCCAAAATCATTGTTTACATGTCTTCCCTTCCATACTATAATATAGTATTATGTTTCCAAACAAATATTCAAGAAATTCATAGTCTCATACCATTGGTCAAATATAATGACCCAACATTATAGCCACAAAATGTCCTCACAGCATGACATAATACCGCATAGTAGAATATCCTCACTACATAACCTAAAACTGCAATATACTATGTCCTCAATGCACGAAATAAAATTATATAACATGATATCATAAATTATCCTCTCTGAAAATTTTTCACTATTCCTTATGGAAAAAATTTGTGTAGAAGTGGTTTTCCTATTCATGATATATGTTGGCATAGATAACCCTTTATTCTCAAAATCTCTTTCCTTGGATAAACCACCTATTGTGGTCTTGAGTCACACAGATTTTATTTTCCATTATCTATCAATAGTAAAATTATAAATTCCTAAGATCTCGTTTGCTTGAGTATGTAGTGCGTGACCCTAACGACCATGCTTAAAATATTCATACATAACTGGAATGTCGGTCAAATGATTCCACTATTTGGAAATGTAGAATATTCCCCAATTGACCATGAATAATACAACCCCATAATGGGTTTGTAAAATAATTATAACTTCATTTTTTGAAGAGACATACTTTATTTTGATAGATGGTTTCGATTTGGTGAAAGAATAAATCTGGAATCCAGATTCCCCTTGAAAATATTTAAAGAATATTAGAGAAATTATTAGCCACTAAGTCCTTTTTAGGTTTTAATTTAACAATTTTTGGCCAAATATTATTGAATGTAAACAGTTACCATATATAGTCCAACAAGAAAGACATTAAACTGCCAACCACAAGAGATGTGGTACTCACTATATTGGGAAACCACAATGGTCACTCTGAAAAAAAGTCGAGCCCTAACTCCGTAAATCTACATTTTGTATGTTTTAGGTAATATAGAGAAATGAAAAAAATTTAAAATATAAAATTTTTGGTGTTTCCTGTGTAAACCTAATAAAAATTAACTATGATTACTATGACTATTAGATTTGGTTAAACATAGCTAACAAGAACGAAAACACAAATTATTTACAATAAAATTCTTTTAATTTGTGCAAAACAATATTCACAGGGGACCATAAAAACTAGAGTCTCTCTTCTTTCTAAAATCACAAAAGGGTTTCTACATAGATTCCCATTTTTTATAACCACTTAAGACCCCTTAGCGACCAGTTGAAATTATTTTAGACGAGCAGCTTCATTCTCTTCTGCATTGAGAAGTGCTTCCTTAGAATGTTCAATAGATTTTGAACAATCCTTATGGACTTTCCTATTGAATTGTGAAGATGGAAAAGCTCCCTTGGGATAAAATCTAATTATTACTGATGACACAGTTTCTGAAGAATCTTTTTTTAATATTCTACTTAATATATTTCAACTTTTTATTATGATCGGCCTCAGCATGGGAAAACACTGCTTGGAATTCATTAAAATTGATCAACAGTTTACTCTATATCATGTATTGTCGATGCTTCTACTCTTGATCTATCATTTGGATAATCTATTTCACTATATTATGAATTTCACTATATTTAGACCCACCAAATACCAACAAGTTAAACAAAGATGAAAGTCATAGAATTCTTGAAGGTAGTTCATTGGGGGGAATTTTAGATATTATCTTCCATATATTTTTGGATGCCCTGAATCCTGAACGATGAAGGGCCTTTTGTTGTTCTAGATCTGATTTAGAATAGCTATAATAAGGAGGGACATATTCGGTGATTAATGCACTATATGATGTTCCATGTTCTATACTTTCCTTAATAGTGTTTACTTCACCTTCTAATATTGTTTGATCTGATACGGAGGATTCACTTTCGTATTTATCCATTTCTGTAGATAGCCCTATATGGTGAATTTAATTATGGTTACTATTAGTTTCAAGTGATTAAATTTTTTTTACTACCACAATATCAGTATCTCAAACGGAATAAATGGTATGTAGCTTAAGAAGACTCCTCCCCAACATTCTCTGTTTCAACGGTCTTGTATGATGTCTCAAGGTGGGGAATTCCCGCTTTAATTTTTTTAGGATCCTCGTAATAAATATCATGAATATCCAATTCCCCAAGATTCACCTGGCCTAATATCTCTACAATGGTAGGATTAAAATTAATGACAATACTTCCTTCAGGAATCATCACGATAATAATTTATTTAGAGGGAGATGGTTTTTTCAACCAATCATGGTTAGAAATCTAAAAAAGTGAAAATTAATAGGAAGAATAAAGAAAACACATGTATAGTTAATTCTATAAATGGAACTTCAAAATCATGTAAATCATTTGGTATATTAACAAGATCTATTACTTCTTAAGAATACATGCCAAGGTTAATTATACAATCCATTGATATTCAAGATCCCATGTTAGTCTCACCCATGGGAGCACTCAGCGTGTTTTCATGAGAAATTCGTTATGATAGCCTTTAACCCCAACTAGTTTCCTCTGTAAAAGATGTGAGGTTAGAATAATTTGTTGAAGGATGATATCGTGTATGTGATGAACCTAAAGTATCACAATATGGAAGTCAGTTTTTCTTACATTTGATATCCTATAAAGCATTGTTGATTTATAGTCGCATTTTTTCTTCTAGTAGAATGAACAAGACCAGTGTTGGGAATAGACTTTGGTTCATTTGGCCTCAATTCCTCCTCAAGAACCACCAAGTTAGCAGAAATATGTGCTTGTTCTACAACACCCTTCATAGTTCTTCAAATCTTATAATTATTTTTTTCAAAGAAGAATCATTCGAAGCTCCTAAAATTCCAATAAGTTTAAACACTTTTATCATAAATAAATCTAAATTCTTGTTTTCAGTAACAATTACCACTACTAATAAAGTGTTTAGCCATGGTCTTCTTTCTTCAATTCTTTTGTTTCTTCTCTTTCTGAAGAGTACTTGCAACATCATCTCTAAAAACAGTTATTGGATATTACAATGCCCTTTCTAACTCATTCTATATTTCATGTTGTCATTGATATATTTCTATCAATTCATGGGGTGATCCAATAGCTCCAAGAGAATTTAACCGAAGGAAATATCGCGGTGATGGAACTTTAGTAGATTTTCCTTTTTCCAAATGCATGTTTAGTTGATGTTTCCTCTATGTAAAAATTCATTGAATAAATTAAAATTGCAAAGAAAAATAAAATGTGAGAAAAAAGAATCTTTCATATTTAAGATCAGTTTAATAATTCCATTATTCAACTAATTAAAGATAAATCCCATTAGTGGAACCCCGATCTATTATTTCCTTCACCCACTTTTTGGTAGGAATTGATTCGTTGATTGCATATATGAGCATTTCCATCTCTCTGAGGTAAGTTCTCACTTCATCACGATTGTTCTTAAATAAAATATCAGAATAATCCCATAGATCCCATATTCCTGGAATATGTTTCCCATACATAGATCTATCAACGTGGTTTAAGAATAAAGATATAATCTTTTTCATGTTTTAACAGCCTATGGTCATATATATTTATTGTACATTCTAAAGGGTTGTGAAGAGGATCATGCAGTCTTGGATTTCATTTTCTTCCCAATTACCATAGTCATAGATAGGGGATGAGATATTGGAACTCGTTCCTCTTCAGAATGATGGATACTAGATAACCTCAGTACAAACTTAGTAGTGATTGATAGGGTGGCTCTCTTAACTCTGATGGGTGGATTATATCTTTCTTGAGATTGCTTCGGTGAATTTGGAACCTTGACACCTCAACCCTCGGATTCTAGTGAGTCCTACCTTGATGACAAAGAATTAACTTCTAAAAGAAGGGGTTCCTTCTTACAACCTCTCTATATCCACACTTTAGGGACTCCATGGTTTAATACACCTTCAGGGTAAGATGGGACCATGTTTTCAGCATACTAGAAACTAAACCTGCTTATTGCATCAACAACCAGTAAATTAAATATTTCCCAAGTCTTCTCTATTGATTTTAGACACCATAGTTGTTTGAAAACTATTTAATGTTACTCTAATTTGACAAACATAGGGGGTATATAGTTATTTATTGGAAACAATTGAATTTATCTACGAATCTATAGAGAGTATAGGCCTCTCATATGATTTCTATGTCAATCATGGGGATTAATACACCATCTCTACATGCTAACATGTATGCCCTTAACTCTAAATTGTCCATCCCATCACCGACGAATCTCCCCATAGGCAAATCCCTATAAGGAAAGAGTTGAAATTCCATATTCATACTCAACCTTCCCCTGATATCATAGGCATTTAGAGACAAAGGATAAGTACTAGAGAAAGCCTCAACAGATGGTCAGAAAGAACATCCAAAGTGTTGTACCCCACCATTCAGAACATAAGTTATGTAATGAGTGGCGATCCACCTCCATAACTCCTAGAATGACATCTATATTATAAAATGATACTTCCCTCTATAAATATGTAATAAGCTTCTATGAATCATTTTCCAAACAATAGTGGACCACCCTACCATCCTTCTCTCACCCAGTATGTCCATGATAACAAAAGTTCCTGGAATCAATCCTCCATTGAAATCCCAAAATGCAAATAGATACATGATGAAATACATGGCTAGGAAACATTCTAGATGTGTCTTTGCATGAAATTTGGAATTGACTTCATAACCGAACTTGTCTATAGAAACCCAAAGCATTACGTACATGAAAATTACATTAATTTTTTGGAATACATAATACATGACAAAAAGAGATGCCCAACGATCGTATTAGTTTAGTGACTTTCGAAACTTGGATGATAATATTCTAATCATAGTGAAAGATCTTCAACATATCCCATAAAGATCTTCCCCTTTGGTTTTCATACCTAAAACATTTCTTTATATCTTGGGGAAAAGAAAACATATAAATGGTGAGCTAAAATGCTCAGTAAGGGTAAGAATGGAAAAAATAAAATAAATCATATACATTTGAACTTAAAATAAACATGAACATAATGTTTAAACATCAAAATCTTGAGTTGTGAAATAAATATTGGTTGTACATAAGGCATATATCCTAAAGGAACATTAATCATGATAAAATAGCATGGGAATAAAATGTGTAATTGTCTAAAAACATTAAGCACAAGTTATGATTTCCATATTTTCCAAGGCATTGCTTCCAAGACCATCATATTGGACAAAGTCCCTTACTAAATCGAGTTTACTCCTCGTTTCAGTCCTGTATCACTGAAGCATATTAACTTGGCGTTCTAGACATATCTATATAATGAGATATAAATCATTACCCAATTAATTGGAGGGAGATATAGTTCCCACCCATCTCATAATGAAATCATTCTTTCATGTGCCACAAAATAAATATACGTCATTCATAATAATCGATCAAATAAAATGGGTTTCATAAACATCATCCCATCATAACATAATCCATATAAAATAAATGGATATTATTTCATCATAAGAAAAATAAAACCATGTAAAAAATAGAGGCATTATACTTGAAACATAAACATAATAAATAATTTCATCTTAGATGGAAAATAGGTTTGATAAAACACTCGAAATGAATTCTTGAGGAAAATATCCTTTCATCTTCAAAATCATTTTCATTTCTCAAAATGCCATGAAATTTTAATAGAAAAGGATTTTGTTGAAAATAATCTTGAATTTTTGTAGAGTAATATTCATTAAAATAAGTCGTTATAAAACCATAAAAATTTATTCACGCCGTATAAGTTAAAAAAACATTCTTCTCGTACTTTTTCCGGAAATGTCAAAAATACCTTATATGGCAAACAAAAGAATGATTCCTTCCATAACACAAAGTAAAAGTCAATGAGAGGTAAACATGACATTATAAATACATGGAAAAATATTAATCACTATATGAAAAACATTTTTTTGACATGGATGAAAAATATAATCCCTGTAAATACTTACGTATAAGCAATCTCGGATAAAAATGAGATTGAGAAATTATCCCTTACCTTATGTGCAATTTCTTCTATATGTGTCTGAGACTCCTGTATAATGGATTTAAACATATTATTAATCTGTACCAGGACCATAATAGTATGTATAATATCATATATTATTCACTTTTGACTTTATATTACCCGCTCTTTTGTCAATTCCATGTTAAAGTAGTGCTATGGGTAAAATCGTTTCATTTATCATACTTGTTTGGACTTGTTTTTCTTGATATTATTATTTATTATATTAGGATTTACTTACTTCCAGAATGTAAAACATTATTTATATATCATTTATACTTAGTATAAATATATATAATATATTGATAATTGAAATGAAACACACAGTTCATGGAGACTGTAGGTCGTATGTATGCATGAACGCTGCTTCCCTTTCCTTATTGAATTGAATGGAAGTAAGTAGATGACACATATATATATATACATAAATCAAGTAGAATTATGATGTCATATATATAATTATTCTTCATTATATATACTTTATAATAATTCTTGAATGGTTATCATGGAAAATGAATCTCTTCACGTTGTGGAGACGGTAATCCTTACGTACGCACGAGCGATGATATCATTCCAATTATTTTTGAATGGAATTGGAGTGGATGATATAATATCCCAGAATTATTATCATGTTATAATAACCATATATAGTTATTCCTTACACCATTATACTCATCCAATTAAGGTGGTGGTGGAAAAACATATTACACCATGGCGTGGAGACGGTATTCCGTACATACGTACACGCATGGTTATTTCATTTTCCGTAGGATGGATAGAAGGTGAAATGGGGTTGTTTCATATTTATAATAAAATATAAGTATATTATTTATACTGATGTTTTTACTTTATAATGAAACAACTAAAGAAGATGATGTAGAAGAATAATGGAACTTGAATGAATCAGTAGAAGGGATTACCTCTTCTTCGACATGCCTCCTTTTATCCTCCTATTAGGGCACTAACGTTGGTCTTTGAAGTAGATTAGAACCTATAGTAGGTTTATATGGAAGTGGATAAGTGAAATTGGCAGTGGTTGGACGAGATTTAAGGCTCAAATTTGTGTGATTAGGATAGGGGGTAGGAGCCCTTTTATAAGGGAGAAGCGGGTATGCGTCAACATCCTCTCAACTAATAGGTTTTAGACATGTTTAGGTTACCATTTTAACCTTATCATTTAGATTTAACTCTAAGTTAAATAGTTTAACTTTTACTGTGTCTTCTTGTATTCTTACACTATATGTTTAATAAACATACTATTAAATTCTAATAGAACCCCAATTAGTTCATTAATGTCCTATATATTATTATATAAGTATTGTTTCTGAACCTTAGATTTTTAGGAATAGAATAACAATTAATAATATAATATTTTTTTTAAAACCTCTTTTATGTCATTTTTGACACTATTTTGTATTTTGTTTTTGTTAAATTCATAACAGCAATATTACTTAGAAAAATTTCTTATAACTAACCCTAATATGTTATATTATCCTATAAAATTAGTTTAATTCATATAAAGTCTAAATTTACATTTATTTGGGTATTTATAACATCTATTATGTTAATATTTTTTTAATAAGCTAATAACTACATCATCATTGTGTCATAATGAACATAACATATTTAATGTCTAAAAATTATAAATAAAATATCATTATGTATGAAATATTTTTATCTTTCTAATTAATATTTATAGTTGAATTTATCTTATTTTTAACCCTATATTAAAAAAAATTTAATTATTAAACTTTGATTTTAACTCTTTTAACTCTTCTTGAATTAAATAATAATAAATGTCCTAATCTAATCGAAGTGGACCTAAAGGGTCATTTTTTATTCTTAAGGTTGTTTTTGGTCGAATTAAATTTATCCAATACAACTAGGAAATGTGTTGGGGTAATAATAATATCATTTTAACCCGTAATTACCCTATTTACTTTTAACTGTGGTAAATAAAGGTTAAAAGTTACTATTCATAAAAAATTATTTTTATCTTATTAAACAACATATTACTCCTTGATATTAATCGTGTCTCTCAAATTTTCAAAATTCAACTCACAGAAGCAGTAAAATTATGTTTTATATAATTTTTTAAATTCTCTAAGAGGTGGGTAAAAGACGGTGAAAAATTCATTAAAATTTTTATATATCTATAATTTTTATAAAATTAATCCAATGAATTACATTGTACTTGTATAGGTATTGTGTATCTATTTTTAGCTAAAATAAATCTAAATAAAATAAATAATTATTTAAATAAAAATTTTGTTTTAAACTATAACTTAGTGTTTTTCACTATTCATCAAAAATTGAATGTTCTCATAAAAATACAAAAAATTCACCATACGCTAATTTTGAAATTCCGAATCCAAAAATGAAGTCCATTTTGAAAGATAAATATTATAAAATTTTAAAATGTGGGAATTACTATTCATAAGGGCTAGTTTATATAATATGTTAATAAGATATCATTGTTTAGTGAAACCTGGTATTGTGTACTACACACACTATCAAGGAAGGTCGTGATTGTATGTAATGCAATCCAAGTAAGGTATGCGTGTAGTGAAATCTCCCTTTGGGGTTTCATATATCATAATCAAAACTTATTTCATTTATACATTAAATAAAATCAATACTTAATGTCGCGTTGAATAACTCCCACAAAACGAACTTGAAATTGTGTGTAACACAAGCCAATAATAGTGTTGTGTATACTGCAAGCTAATATGTTGTTGTGTATAGTACAAGATAATCTTGGTGTGGTGTACAATAGAAGACATAAAGTAAATTAAAATGAATATATCTCATAAAATCTCATGTTGTTACATTCTACCCCCCCCCCCCCTTAAAAGAATTTTTCCCTCGAAATTCCTCATGGTTATAAATCATTTACTACTTGAAAGTTTCATTCATAGAAACCCACATCATAAAAAAGAATACTAAACTTAATTTTAAAAAGTGATATATGAAACGTAATGGTTACCCAAATTAACTGATTATTGGGTTTCCACATAGGAGACCATAGGTGAAACTATGGATATAGAAGAGAAATCTAACCATCACGTTCTGATGGAGTGTGGTAGAGAACATGGCTATGAAAAATCCATCAATCACAAAACCATAAATTTGTGATGATCTAATGTACCATCTAGGAAAACGTTTTTGGTTTTCCAGATCATTTCCCCAAAGTTGAAAAAAATGGAATTGGAAGAAATATTTAACTGATTTTGGTACAATCTCACCGTTGGTCATTCCTTGAACAATTTCAATTTTATCTCTTAAATAAATGAGTCTAAATTTGTAAATTGTGAAGTGCTAGCAGATCATTCGATAGAATGACATGTCATTCCATTTTCCTCAAAAAATGGATAACAAAAGTTATTTAATATACATAAGTCCATCTATGGTGAGATTAATTGTATATGGTTCCTAAAATGGACATATACTTCATATATCATACCACTTATCAAATTAAAACAAATTTGCAATAACCAGGGTTTTCTTGTAGGCCAATGGTAGGTGATAAAGGCATGTAGCACTTTGGTTGGGGGTTCGATTCCCGCATCCTTGTCCGACGCGATGGGTTGTTGCCCGTTCTGCATGTTGTCCCTTTTCATAAACTGTATTATTATAAAATTCCACAAATAAAATCAAAAACTGGTCTAGCCTCAAACAATACTATATGATGTTTAAAATAATTCATTCCAACCCTAAGTCTTATCCAAAATACTTCTTTCCAAACTCAAAGTATAAAGAGAATGATTACTAAAAAGGTCATATAACAAGCACATGAATACCATCATTTATCCCTCATATATCACAAGATATATCGTGTTTGTAACTCCCCAAACCCAGAAACCCATAGTCGGTGCATCATTACATATCATTGGAATGATCATAAATGATCAAGTCACGAAAGACCGAATAGTTTAGTAATCTTATAATTTCTAGATACATTCATAAGTCATACATTACGTGATAAAGTGAAAAACTACAACATCATTGTCTCCATAGACAACACTGAGATCCCATAGAATATCCCTGGAGGTCAGTCATAATATACTTCTTTACATCCTGGGAAAATTAAACATAGAAATGGGTGAGTTCAGATGCTCAATAAGGATAACATTATAGCAGAAACTTTCATAATTAAGCATAAACATTTAATGCAGTGTATAAGACTAGAACAAAAGCCTTTCAAACATTAAATTCAACATAATATGGACAAGATAAAATCAAATAATTCCATTTACGTATTCACATGGATATTCTACTAGTCGAATAAACTCATGAAATATCAATAACCACTTTCATAATGATAGAATTCATAATGCCAAACTATCATTACCACATAGTCAAGGCCTTGTGGCAAGACTACGAATAATATTTTTTCATAGAATTGTGCATAGAAACTAGATTGTATCATTATACCAACTGATGCATTGAGGAACTATATAAGCCTACACCTATCACTTACTAAGTACAATTAATTCCTCATATGAAACTTTTGAAACATAACATAAACATTAGTATTGAAACTAGCATACGAAATGTCAATAATTTACCCACAAACCATGAATGGTGTAAAAATAACACATCCACAGTATAACATAACTCATTCAATTCAATATGGAATATTTTATTGTAACAGATTAACCTCAATCTAGAATAATGAAGGATATTGACATAGATGAAAATAATCATCAAAACTATTTGAGAGAAATATCCTCGTTTTCATGAAAAAATTTAAAAGTCTCACTATTTGTCAAGAAGCCGTTTAAAAAATATTTTTGAATAAAATTATCCCATACCTCATTGAAACTTTTAAATGTAGTTTCAATTTTAAAACATTAATTTCCATATAATTAAATATTTAAAACCTTTTTTAAAACATGGACATTAATGAGAAATATTTAGAATAATAAATCTTTAAAACATTTAAAATTATATTTTAGTTAGAGTTCCTAAGCAAAAGAGAGACACTTGAATACAAATAATTGAGGTAATCAAAACATTATTATATCATGAAAATAAATGGATTCATGATATTCAATGTCAAGGCACATTATATACACCATATAAAAGTGATTTGATGTATAACAACAACGAAGTCTCTATGGAATGTAAATTGAGATGAAATCTATTATAAAGATCATATACGTAGGTTGAGGATAAATCAATGACATAATTCTGTATGAAAAATATAAATACACTCAATATGATTTGATATTCAGTGTAAATCTTTCAGAGGACAGTCACACGTATTCTTTTAAAAAACACCAATGAATTGGATATTTAACTCAACAAATGCAGATTTAGTTAAAATTACTCTTATAAAGTTCATATCGATGACATGAGAATTTGTCAATGGAGTGACTATGTGTATAAAAAGTATATCCTCATAAATGGGAGTGGAAATTATGACATAAGAAAATGAATTATGATTCCACACATATTCATGGGGTAAAATAATCAATGAAGTATGCGTAAAGCCGAATGAGTGGAAATTGAAATTTCAAATTCCCTTATCGATTTGGTAACTTAAAAAACATACACCCATGAAAGAAGGTTTATACAATGATGATGTAAATTTCCTTAAATTAAATTATATTACACAATGAATACAATCAGGGGTAGTACACACGCCACATGCAATAAATAAGTGGTGAACAATAGAAATCTCACCGAAATAAAAGTGAGATAAGAAACCCCTTACTTTGTAATTTTTCCTTGGTTGAGGGTAGGTTAACCTCCAGTATAATGGGAAAATAATTTTTATTGAATTATAAAAGAATAATATACATTAATATGATATCATATATGTTCTTTTCACATTTCTTTGTTAATAATATCTTAGTATTATCGTCGTTTCAAGTGTTAAATTTATAGTTTTCTTTAATATGTCTTGTTACATAATCCATGTTTGCTGTAGATAGTCTTTATCTTCTTCATATCCATAATGATATCACGTCCTAAAAAATTATTTTTAATCAACAAATAAGAATTAGTCTTCAATGGATATGATGGGGAAAGAATCTAATCACGTTCGTGGAGACGGTAGTCCGTACGTACACACCAGCGACAATATAATTCTTTTGATATTAAAATCATATATAGTTGGATGTTATATCATATATACAGAATCATTATAATTTTATATTTATTATTTACATAAATTACACTTCATTATCATACCCATCCAAATAATAATGTTTTGAATAACAATTACACCATGATGTGGAGACGGTAAGCCATACGTACACACATTTGATGACATGTCATTCAAAGGATGGATAAAAAACTTAATATGGTCGTACCATTTTTATAATAAAATCACTGTATATATAAGATACTAGATTTATTATTTTAGAATAGAAATAACAAATAATGAAGAAGTGTAAGAACAATGTAACATGAAAAATGGTGGTGAAAACATTGCCTCTTCTCTAGGTTCTTCCTTTTGATTTGATGAAACGAGATCCTTAGGTTGGATTTATGTCTAAATAAAGGACTCTAGGATGAATGAAGGGTGGTTAATATGGTATTTGGGAAGCAATTTTCAGTGCTAAATGGATTTGATGGCGTGAATTAGTGAGAAAGGGGTGCCCTTTTATAAGAGGGTTGAGGGGAACCTTAGGAAAAGCTAGAAATGTTATTTTATAATAAATTCATATTTGGATTATAATTTCTAAAAAGTGATTTATTTAAATTATATTGAGGGGATAGGTCTAACACCACTCAAAAAATAGGTTTGAGACAGGTTTGTGTCACTATATTAACATTTTCTTTGATATTTAACTCTTAGTTAAATAGTTTGACATTTACAATGCCTTTTTGTATTTTTATATTATATAGTTAATAAACATACTATATACATCCAAGAGACCCCAAAGTTGTCCATTAATGATACAAATATCATTATATAATTCCTTTTTTCAATCCTTATATTTTTAAGAATATAATATCAATTAATAATATAATATTTGTTTGAAAAACTCTTTTATGTCAAAATTAACACTATTTAATAATTGATTTTTTTAAAGTCATAAAATTTTATTAATTGGAAAAAAATTCATTTAGGAAATCCTAAAATGTAATATTAACCAATATAGTTCATGTATGGAATAAAAACTTTCAAATTATATTTATTTTAACGTTTATAATACAAATTATTTGATTCTTTCATTAATGAGGAAAATAGTGCAACATTATTGTGTCATAAATAAATTTAATTAATCAATGTATACAAATTATAAATAAAATACCATTATGTAGGAAGTATTTTTATATCTATAATTAATATTTATAGTCGAAAATATAACATATATAACCCTATGTAAAAAATTGTTTTTCTATAAGATATATGCTAATGTCATTTTTGTATCTACTTTAACTTAATTTATATAAAGTGTCACTATCACTTAGAAGTGGCACCATGGGGTCCCAAAAATCGGCCCAAATATTCCGATGGTCTGAAATATATCAACGAATAGGGTTATGACACGTTTTAGTGTAATCTTTTATTATTATAATATTATTATTTTACCCTTATTTACCGGATTTACCCTTTAACCATGGTAAATAAAATATTTACCGAACTAATTATTCAAAATGTCAAAAAATAAAAGTTCCCAATTTACACAATTTGGACCTCCTGATTCTAAAAATGAAATACATTTTTATAAATTCAAAACAAAGAAGATGAAGAAATTAATTTAAAACTAATTCTAGTTGTCAAAACAAAAAACGTGTTTTTAATAAATAATAACTATCAAAAGATTGACACTTTCTTATGTCTAGTTTAAATGTGAAATTATGTAAAATAACTAACATTATATTAAATGGTAAAAATATAATATAACTTTACTTTAAAATAACTCAAATGGTTAATTTATCACTATTAATTATTTCAATTAAAAAAGTTTATTTTAATTTAAATTTTGTAATTTTTAGTATTCACAAAAAATTTAATGTTTTAAAAAAAACCAAAAAAATCAACCTATGATAATTTCAATATTAGAAATCCAAAAATAAAGTCCATTTTTAATGATAAAATGAATAAAATTTCAGAAAGTGGGTATTACTATTCGTAACGGCTAGTTTGATTGGTTGTGGTATGTTAGAACTCAATGTTGTGTACAATGCAAGCTATTGCATTATTCAAAGAGAAAAATACCATCGAATCTTGGGGTGTTACATTCTCTCCTCCTTCAATTAATTGCGTCCTCGAAAATTTTAAAATTTTTCTTGGGAATATAATTGAAATTCCCAGATTAGAAAAAGAGTCGATAAAACTAACACTTTAAAAGAAAGAAAGAGAAGTAAAAAGGTCACCCGAGATAACTAATACTAGGATTCCATGTAGAAAAACATGGATATGCACAATAAACTATGTGTCAAGTTATGATGGAGAGGGATATAAAACATGATCAGGATAATTTTAACAACAATAAAACCACAAACATGTGATGGGAAAAATGGTCATTAGTTTCCCAGGAGAATTCTAACTACAAGAAAACCACAAACCTGAAAGAGAATAAAGTTCCAAAAATGGAGCTATTCAAATCATTTATTGTTTATGATTTCTGTACAATAACTCAACCAATACCAAATTGATATTACATGGACTACTAAAATTCAAGATACATTCACGGAGAATGTCTTCCAAAATCTTATTCACCCACTCCGTCTGACAATCCGTTTGATGATGGTATGACGTAATGAATACGATCTGTGATCCTGTTGACTTATGAAGGCCCTCTCAAAAACATGAGGTATGATGTAGATAACATTTAGACAACATTACCAACAACACACCATGATTCCTCACAATCTCATGAACATTCATTTGTCCCAAGTCATCCACATTAGCTAAATCTCTTATTGGAATAAAATGGGAAAAAGTTTCCACATGTCCAATCACTTCCCAAATGTAATTCCCTCCCCTAGGTGTATGGGGAATGATAATAATAATGTCCACAATGACCTCATCCCACTTCCATGTGGGACTAATTTATGATTGATGCAAACTTTAGGGCCTTTTATTCATTTCTTTCACTTACTAACTTTTATAAAAATACGATACAACACTAGCCATGTCCCACCTCATACCTAGACCCCAAAACAGTTGAAACACATCTTACATCATAATGGGTGCACCGGAATGAACTACCCATTGAATTTTGTGTCTATATTGAATAACCACAATTCTCATAGACAGTGGCACCACAAAAAGATTTTTGAAGCATAACATTCCATTAGGTGATAGAAACCTGTCATGATATGGTTCCCCGCCCTAAAGGAACAACATATACTTCTAGGAATAATAATAACATGTTTTATCTGGTTGAATCAGTTTTATTAGAGAATCAGTCAATGGGATAATTTCCAAGAACTCACCCACACTATTCTCCTTAGTCTCCAAGTGAATCTGAGCAAAAAAACCAATAAACATATGCTCATCACTAGACTTTATCAATTCTTACACTGGAATTTGTTTTCTAAAATCATCTAGTACAACATTACCATTTCCTTGGGTATACACGATATCAAAATTTAACACCTAATGATACTCAAACCATTGATATTTCATTTAGTTGTTATCCTTTTGAGAGAAAATGTAGGTTAAACTCTTATGATCATAAAAAACCAAAAACATCTCTTTAAAAAGATAATAGTTTCACATCTTTAAGGAATGCATCACAACAGCTAACTCTAGGTCATGGGTTGGGTAATTATTTTCATGTGGTAATAATTAGAAAGATCTATAACCAAACACATGATCAATATGCATCATCATGCACCCCCGACCTAAAAAAGATGTATAAATATTGTTTACATATCACATTCTAGATTTGTTCAATATCAAAATAAGAACTATGATCAATATCACTATAATGTCCTCAAAAGAATCATGAAAATTTGGGCTCCATTCCAACTTTACTCATTTCTAGGTGAACGTAGTCATGTGTAAAGAAATCTAAGAGAAATATTGAATGAAAAACCTATAATACCCATCCATTCCTAAAATTCTTCAGATATAAAACATATTATTGATCTTATCCCATGAAATAACCATAGGAATCTGCTCCAGGTTAACAGAAACCCCTTGTTCATAGATAAAATAGCCCAACAACATCCACTCTCTTATACAGAAGGTGAAATTAAATAACATGGAATAAACATGATAGGCCCAATTGGATCCTGACACAATCATAAAGTGCTTCTAATGCACCCCCCAATCCCTAAATAGACTGAGATGTCATCCATGAATACCACAACAATGGAATCTAATTACTGGTGGAACCCCATTTTCATTAGTTACATCAAGAAAACAAGAACATTCATCAATATAAAAGACGTGACCAAATACTCAAAATGGTTGTACATACTTTAGATGGATATTTTTTGAACATCTGCCTCTCTAACATTCACTTGGTGGTAACCAGATGCAATCAAATTTTGGAAAACCAACTTTCCCTCTCCATATGATTGAAAAGGTCATCAATTCATAGAAAATGGTTCTTATTTGTAGTGGTTAACTATATATTATTGTTTCACTTATTCCAATTTAGATAGTCAAAAAATCAAAGAGATCCATGAGCCTTTTTGCAAATAGAACATGACAGAAAATGTTTAGACGATTATCGAAATGAATAATGTTTATTCCAAAATGTCTAATTGTTCTTTTAATAATATCAACTTTCAGGGGATCATATGGTTTGATAAAAAATATATCAATAGTTTTTCTAGATCCAAATTAATAGAGATATTTGCATCGCGCTTTGTAAGAAAACCCAAAAAATAATTTGGAAAAAACAATGGGAACTCACCCACCACATGACGTAATCCACTCTCAAGAAAACATTATAATTATCCAAAATTAGTGAATATATATGACGAATAGGTTTTCTCAACTCTGAAAGTGGAGGTCTAGAATGAACCATTCGAGGATTTCATTCATAATTAAAATCATTTAAACTTCCTTTAGGTTCCGCAAAGATTATTCATTGTCGATATTAATTGATGTGCGCCTCAAAACCCACCATCTGATCCATACCAAGAATCATGTCAATGTTTTCTATTTCCTAAATGTTAAAAAATCATTCTATTTAATCCCATGACATAGTGAGTGTGCAAGAGAGAAACCTAAAATCCCTCTCTCACTTCTTATAAATTTGTGTAACCAACTCCCTCACATATGTTAAAAAGATCTGTTGGTAATTTAAAACATCAATAATGAAGGTATAAACAATTGAAAGAGAATCACGAGTATCAAATAGTGAAATAACTAAGGTTGATACAATAATAATGGTACATATAATTTTCACAAGTCCTATATCCAAATCCACTAGTGCTTGATCAAATCCTTGATGATTTTTTATCTCCACATAGACTTGAGAATTCCCACTAGCACTTGGCTTTTCCCTGAACTAAACATTCCCATAAAATGATCCATTCCTACCTCCACGACTGATAAACCGTAAACCCACTATTCTAGATGTATTTGACTGGTCTAACATTCCCCTATAATCTAAATATCCTACACCACTCTAATAAGTATTTTTTGGCCCTAAATACTCATAGAAAGTGTCTCATAGCTCCACATTGTTTACATGTTCTAGGAGGAGAAGTTCACACATGTCGTATTGGACCTGCCATACAACACTAATGGAACGTAATCATCCCATCATTGAATTGAATATAAGAATACATATGAGAAGATTTTCTTGACCTACCACCTCCCTTCTTCCCATTCTCATCATGATTCCTCTTATTTTTTGATGAACTTTCACTTCCTAAAAATAAAAATGATCTATGGAAAATAGGATTCTCACTATGATCAATCTCTATAATCATTGAATGGTGAACCAGTTCACTATAGGTTTTAAGGATGAAAAATATGAATTGAGATCCATTCCCTTGTTACAACCTATTCTCAAAAATTTGATCCTTCAAATTTAAATAGAATTGAGATTGGGTGCATTAAAAACTAACACATCAAATAGGTTCCCATATTCAATCACAAAACATTCTTCATGGAGATTCTCCATAATCATTAGGGATCTAGAATAGGACAATCCCTCAGGATAATATTTTTAATTTAAATCAAACTTGGAGTTTTTATAACCAATCTACTTTTGGTTTTCTTCTTGCACCATTGAGTCCCAACACATATGAATGAGACCTTCAAACATGAAAAAACAAAACTTTATTATAAGAGACATAGACTAATCAAGGAATTAGAATTTACTCTCTATCTCCTCAAGCCACTCCTCCACTCCTAGGTTTCCATGTTACCTTAGAAGGAAGGGGGATTTTTCTTGAGTAACACCTATGACACGTCCCTTGCATTACATAGTTCAACTTCACAAACCTATGTAGAACCAGAGCCCACTCCCTTTCTAAATGCATGGACAACCTGAATCAAAGCATCCACTAATCCATAATCTGTAGGTGAGGGAGAACTGTCTCTGGTCTCTTCCCTTGGATGAACATGATTTCATTGGGGAGGTAGTTTTTTTTTGAAAAAATCAATAACCACAATGTAAAACCATCAATAAAACCATTCGCAAATTTTTTAGTAACCACAAAAAACATAAAAAACATTCATAAATTAAAAAATAACCAATTATGTCACAATAAAAAATCAATGAATACATTCCACCCTGACCTAGTGTCTGTATATAGTCTTCAACTTGTATGTATTATCTTGAGGAGTAGTAAAATCCAATCCCAATATCCCAAAGCAACATGATATCTATCAAATCATGTGCTAGATAGGAACCCATACTAGAAACATAATCCCCAATCCCTAATAATCCTATATCCAGTCTATCAAAACACTTTCCAAAATAAGACAACCCAAAAATAATTTTAACTAATTAGATTCCATTTTATTACAAACCAATATGGGATTCCATCCAACTTGAAACCTAAACTTCTTTGAAACATGACCCAAAGGGAATTTCCGATCCCCAAGGGCTAGAAACCAGTTTCTGGCAATCCAAAAAATATTTTGGAAAGACATTAGCCATCTACATAATCATGATCAACCCAAAATAAATTATCACCATGGTAATTAAAAAACATTTCCAAATGAGGAACAATAATTTCCATATTCAATTTTTACAACATTAAACAAAAAAATAATAGTACTACATTAAAAGAAAATGAAAAAATTATCCCAAAACCCACCAGGAAAAAAGAAAGAATTAACTAAAATGTTAAAACCTGGATTCCACATAACCAATGCCCTTGTCCCAGTTGGCCATATAACCACTATCATGTCTCCCCATATGATATGGGATTCAGACTATTATTGATGTGTATATGTAGTATAGTATAGAGACTATACCCCCATTTTAGAGTTACGTAACACATGAAAAAAATAGTTACAATGGTGTAAGAATAATGAAAACATACATACATAGTAATCAATAGAAAGAGATATAGATAAAAGATAATATATAATAGAAAATAGAGGAAGACTTAATAAATAAATATATTAATGAAAAGCCTCAACAGTAGAGTCTAATTTATATTTAGATTATATGAATAATGATAATAAGGAAATTAATGAGATGGAACAAGAATGTTATAAAATAGTACCAATGGAAACAAATAGAAAAAACACCTCCATGAGCATATCAATTCAATGTATTATCCACTTATCCAAATCTAAAGATAATTAGTACAATTAAAAAATCTATATAAGTTCATATTCCCTTTCTAGTACTAGTATCAACATATTATTCTCGAGTTCCAAGGGATGATAGAGAAGGGTGTGAGATTAAAATCTTAGTAGACCACCACCAATCGTGTCTACATGTAATCTTAGTAGGTGATCATAAGTCAATAGTGCATAGGTAATAATAGGAATGTAAAACAATATAATTAATCAAATAACATCTCACTCGGGTTCCTAAACAAATATGCCTTTCTACCTTCTTTATCCCCTGGTTGGTATGTATGATTTTTTCATTGTATATATAAATATATATAGTATCATTATATATATATAAACATAGATATTTATTGTGATGGATAAGGATGTTACTCTGATACATCCAATTTTAGGGGTAGGTCCCACAGTCTATCCTATAACCAAACTCTATGATCTCTCAAGGTCTCCTAGGATGCACACATTATAAGGATTGGGATGTAACCCAAAGACATCTGTCAACAAGGGATCAATCATAGTGTATCCCCTATCCCATCTAGAAATACCTCATGGTCATTCCTTTTAAAGTCTCTCATGGTCCCTTGGATCATCATTTTTTAGGATAGAGACGTAACCCCAAGATATCTGTCAATAGGGTATCACTCATAGTCTTTCCCCTAGCCCTTCTAGAATGCTCATATGGTCATTTCTTATAAGGTTTCATATGGTCCCTGGGATCCATGAAATATATTATATAATCAATCATAATATATATGTATTAATAATAGTCATGTAAAAATTACAATATGGTCATAAGTTATTACCTCTTATGTCGTGTCATGAATCCTTCTGTAAAGAAACTAAGGCATTCATAATTATACCAAATGAAAATTGAGGAAAACCCTCTCAAGTATTTCCATAAACATAATAAAATAATTCATGTAATCTCATTTGGAATCTATTAATTTAAAAAAAATCTTTAATAATGGCATGGGTTCACCATCCATCACTCAAGTTCATTTACAACAAAGTAATCCATTTAATATAAATCTTTTTTAAAAAATATAATCTAGGGTAAGGCCATTACATCAAGTGTAATCATTCCATTTAAAACCTAATCATTAAAAGGAATTTATCAAAATACTTTAGCCATTGAATAATTTTAATTAAATCATCCATATATAGTAAACCATCCCACACAAATTCATCTCATCCAATTTTCCTAAACATGAAAAATTGGTTCATCATGTACAAGTTTAAGGGCCATATTATTTCAAGGATAAAACTATCAAATTTATGAAATCCAAAAGAAGTCTATTTACCATAAGACATTTATCTAAATTTGAGACATGACCATTTTCAAATAAAATATTCTAGTGTTAGAGAGGATGACATATTCAATAACTCAAATTCCCAAAAAAAAAATTCCATGTCTATAAATTCAAAACACACATGGGGTGTCCTTGATTCAATTAAAAACACATAATAAAAAAGATATTAAATACAAAACCCATTTTAAAATTCAAATTGGGTTCCTAGAATTTTGGATCATTTGGCCAAAATGAACATTTTCGAGGTGGTACACTTATGGGTGCCTATAAAAAGTATGAGTGATGTCTAAATACCTAAACAAGATCCCATTCTTCAATATCACTGATCATGGGACATTTAAACCTAAATGAAAAAAATACAATTTAGAAGACCGAAAAAGGTCATCAGATGGGATGAAGGAAGAAGTAAAAAAATGAAAAAAAAACTCAAATGGAAAACAATGAGACCACCTAACATAAGACTGTAGGTGAATCTTCAATTGATAAAGACTGATGATTCTATAAAAGACGAAGGATATATGAGTTTCAGTCCAATGACCAGGAAACATGGTTATTGAAACTACATCTAAATAGCATAAAAGTTTTTGAGATTTACTAAAATACGACGGATACATGAGGTTAGCCTTACATTGCGCTATCCAAAGCTTCCAAAAAGTCTACAATATGTTTTGGGATGGAGAAGAAAGAGAATTGTGAGGAACGATGATGTTTTTAGCTAAATTTGAGGAAGAACCCATTGCACATCCTCCAAATATAAGGGGAAAATAAAATAAGGGTTTTTGAACTAAAAGGAGGAAATGGTAATTTTGACCCAAAATCATTATACATGTGATTTGAAAACCACGAAACCAATTCAAAACAGGTCAGCACCCAGTTGAAGAATTACACATGGTTATGAGCCTAAGACTACATAGTTGTAGACAACCCGTGCAGACATGCATGTTCCCCTGTCTGTAGCATCATGATTTGAAAAAAATTTGCATCATAAGTCGCACGACTACTATAGAGACCCAAAGCTTAACGTACATGGACATTACATTACTTTTGAGGAATACTTAGTACATAACAAAAACACACAAACAAGGATCGTAGTAGTTTAGTGACTTTGGAAACTCGGAATATAATCTTCTAATTGTGGTGAAAGATCTTCCACATCTCCCATAAAGATCTTCCTTTTTTTACCTAAAACCTTTCTTTCTATCCTGGGGAAAAGAAAACAAAAAAAGGGTGAGCTCAAATGATCAGTAAGGTAAAACAAAAGAAATATCAATCAAATCATTTTCATATGAACATAACATTTTGGAAATCATAACCTGCAAAAGAGAGCATAAATTCATAACATGGGATAAATCATAGTAGTGAAATGAAATCCCAATAATCATAACTTAAAACATGAATGATTGTGGCATTCACAAATAATCATAGAGAATCATTTCTTGTTATTCAAGACTCATTTCCAAGACTATCTTAGTGGACAAAGTCCCTTTCTGAACCGAGTCACCCTCGTTTCAGTCCTGTTTCACTGAACCGGTATAACCTACCATTCCAGCCATGTCTATCTCATGAGATATAAAATCTTTACCCAATTCATTGGATGGAGATATAGGTCCCACCCATCTCATAATGATACCATTCTTATGTGTTCCACACAATCATAAATCATACATCATTTCATAACCCATGTAATAAAAATGGGAATCTTAAACATCGTGACATCATAAAACAATTCATATAAGATAAAGGAATTCATAAAAATATAATTCCATCACAACATAATAAAATCAATGTAATAACAGGGATAAAAACAGAACCCTTTATTATCTTAATTGGAAAATAATTTTGATAAAACACTTGAACTCCATTCTTGAGGAAAATATCCTTTCTACTTCAAAAACATTTTCATTTCGTAACATGTCTTACAATTTTAAACTAAAAAAGTTTATTAAAAATAAACTTGAAAACTTGTAAATGAAGCTTCTTGGAAATAATTTTTTAAAAATCCATTCATGCCGTATAAGTTAAAAAAACATTCTTCCCGTACTTTTGTCGGAAAAGTCAAAAAAGTACCTCGTACGAAAAACGTCAAAAGATTCCTTTCATATCTCTTACTAAAAACTCACCTAAGGGTACAATAGGATTTAAACAATTGTAGGTGGGTGGATGTAATATTACATATTGAGTAAACATGTATGTGGATGATAAAATACACCCCAGTAAATACTAAAGTATAAACAGTCTCGGATAAAAATGAGATTGTGATATTTCCCTTACCTTAGGTCTGATTTGCTTCGTAAGTGTCTGAGCCTCCTGTATAATGATTTAAATAATGTCATTGACTTATTACAGAATCATATTAATTGTTATGATATCATATATGGTTCACTTATGACTTTATATTACCCGTTCTTTTGTAAATTCCATGTTAAAGAGCGTTTTGGGTAAAATTGTTTCATTTGTCGTCCGTGTTTTGACTTGTAATTATTCATATGATTACTTAGATAATGATTAATTAATTAAAGAATATAAAACATGATTTATAAATATATATTCAGAATATACATATATATAATAAATCAGTAAATGGAAAGAAATACATCGTTCTTGGAGACGGTTGGTCGTACGTACGCATGAACGCTGTTTTCGTTTCCTTATTGAGTTGAACGGAATTAAGTAGATGACATTCATATATATACACAGAAATCCAGTATCATTATTATGTCATATATTTCATGATTACTTATTATATATACTTTATAATCATTCATGAATGGTTAAAGTGGAGAATGAATCTCATCGCGTTGTGGAGACGGTAGTCCGTACGTACGCACGAGCGATGATATCATTCTCATGATCATGGGACTGTATTGGAGTGTATGTATACTATTTCAGAATCAATATCAATTTAAAATAATAATATATAGTTATTATTTACACCATTATACCCATCCAAGTAAGGTGGTGGTGGAAGATAGATTTCACCACGGCGTGGAGACGGTATTCCGTATGTACGCACGCGCGGTGATTTCGTTTTCCGTAGGATGGATAGATGGTGAAATAGGATTGTTTCATACTTATAATAACATATAAGTATATGAGTGATACTGATGTTATTACTTCATAATGAAACAACCTAAGATGAAGAAGTGGAAGAAGAAATAAAGGTGAAAGAATCGGTAACGGAAATTACCTCTTCTTTGAAGCGCCTCTTTGAGACCTCCTCTTAGGGCACTAAGATTGGTGTTTGAGGAAGACCAGAACCTCTAGGATGTTTCTAGGGAAGTGGAGAAGAGAATTTGTCAGGGTTTGGACGAGCATGAAGGCTCAAAGTTGTGTGAGGAAGAGAGGGAGTGGGTGCCCTTTTATAAGGGAGGAGAGGGGCACCTTTGGAATAACAAAAAATATTATTTTATTATAAAGTCAAGTTCGGTTTTAAATAGCTACAAATTGATTTATTTCGAGGATAAGGTGGGGATGGGTCGAAATCATCTCATCCAATAGAATTTAGACAAGTTTAGGTTCCTATTTTAACCTTATCATTTAGATTTAACATTAAGTTAAATAATTTTACTTTTACCGTGTCTTCTTGTGTTCTTACACTATATGGTTAATAAACATACTATAACAAGCCAAACGAACCCCAAGTTGTTAATTATTAATATATATAACCTTATCTAAGTCATTTGGCCTATCCTTAGATTTTTAGGAATAAAATAACAATTAATAATATAATATTAGTTTTAAACAATATTTTATGTCAATTTTGACACTATTTAGTAATTGATTTTTGTGAAAATTATAACAGAATGATAAGTTCGAAAAAAGTTAATTAAATCTATAATAACATGTCATATTAACCTATAAAATAATTGGAATTCATAAAAATTCTCAAATTATATTTATTAGGGTATTTATAACATCAATTATGTCAATATTTCATTAATAAGATAATTTCTGCATCATCGTTGTGTCATAAATAAAATAAATTATTTAATGTCTAAAAATTACAAAAAAAATACCATTATGTAGGAAATCGTTTTAGCTTTCTAAGGAAGTTTTATAGTCGAATTTATCTTATGTATAACCCCATATTAAAAATTATTTAGTTATTACACTTTGATTTTAACTATTTTAACCCTTCTTTAAATAAATTAATAATAAATGTCCTAATCTAATCCAAGTGGGCCTAAATGGTCATATTTTATTCCTAAGTTTGTTTTTCGTCGAATTACACTTGTCCAATAGAATTAGGACATGTGTTAGGGTAATAATAATATCATTTCTACCCTTAATTACCCTATTTACTTTTAACTGTGGTAAAAAAAAAGTAAAAAGTTACTATTCACCAAAAAATTATTTTAATCTGATTGAACCACATTTTACTTACTGAAATCAACCGTGTCTCTCGGATTTTTGAAATTCCACTCATAGAAGCGGTAAATTTATGTTTTATGAACAATTCAGTTTTTTTAACTACCACTTAGTGGTTTCACTATTCATCAAAAATTGAAAGTTTTCAGAAAAATACCAAAAATTAGGCCTAAGTTATATTTGATATTATGAACTCAAAAATGATCTCTATTTTACCAAATTCAAAACATATCAGTTACATTAACTAATTTAAAAATTAATTCCCGTCGTCAAAACAAATAGCGTGTTTTTAAGAGATAATAACTATCAAAAGATTGACACTTCTTTATAACTAGTTTAAATGTGAAATTACATCCAAAGAACAAAATTGTATTAAATTGTAAAAATGTATTCTAAATATACTTTAAAACCACAAAAATTAATAATTTATCACTTTTAATTATTTTGATTGAAAAAGTTGTTTTTAATTAAAATTTAGTAATTTTCACTATTAATCAAAATATGAAAGTTATCCGAAAATCACCAAAATTTCACCCTAAGATAATTTCGATATTCCGAATCCAAAAACGATGTCCATTTTGAAAAATAAAATTTACATGATTTCAAAAAAGTGGTTATTACTATTCATAACGGTTAGTTTTAATAATATTTTAATAGCATATCGTTGTTTAGTGAAACTTGGTGATGCGTACAACACACGCTATCGTGGAAGGTCGTGATTGCGTGTAATTCAATCCAGGTCAGAGATGTGTGTTGTCAAAGCTCCTTTTTTTGTAGTGTATAACACAAGACATTAATGAATTTAAAAAGAATATTTTTCATAAAATCTCAGGGTGTTACATTTTATCCCCCTTAAAATGAATTTCGCCCTCGAAATTCGTCGGGGTTATAAATGGTTTACTATTAGAAAGTTTCTTTAATAGAAACCCACATCGTAAAAAGGAATACAAAAACCAATCTTTAAAAACAAAAGTATGAAACGTAACGGTTACCCAAATAAACTAATCACTGGGTTTCCACATAGGTGAAAATATGGATATGGAAGAAAAATATAACCATCATGTTCTGATGGAGAGTGGTAGAGAACATGGCTATGGGAAATCCAACAATCACAAATCAATAAATTTGTGATGATCTATGGTACCATCTGATTAATCAGATATAAGAGCACTAGGACAACATTTTTGGTTTTCAAGATTGTTTCCCTAAAGTTGAAGAATTTGAATTAGAATAAATACTTACTTTATTTTGGTACAATCTCACTGTTGTTTGTGCCTTGAACAATTTCCACTTCATATCTTAAATAAATGAAGTTGAATTTGTTATTCGTGAAGTGTTAGCAGATCATGTGATAGAATGACGGGTCATTCCATCTGTCTCAAACAAAAGGTTTGCAAAAGTTATTAAATATACATAAGTCATTCTATAGTGAGATTAATCATATATGGTTCCTAAAATGGACTTATAATTCATATATCATACTTCTTAGTATAATAAAACTAGTTTATACTAAACAAGGACTTCTTGTAGGCCAGTGGTAGGCGATAAAGGCCAGTCGCACTTCGGTTGTGGGTTCGATTCTCACAGCCTTGTCCGACGCGATGGGTTGTTGCCCATCCTGCAGGTTGTCCTTTTTCTAAAGCTATATTACTATAACATCCCATCAATAATATCGAAAAACTTGTTATCCTAACTTATGTCTAACATAATCCATTCTAATCTTTAGGCTTATCTAAAATACTTCAGTCCAAGCTCATAGTATAAAGAAAATGATTATTTGAAATGTCACAGAACAATCACGTGACAGCCATCATTTATCCCCCATATATCATAAGATATATCTTTTTGGTCAAATTACAATCATGTGAATACCTTAATCATGTATTCTCTTGAAGAATGAATATCCATTGAACCTTAGTGAAAACATGAATGCAGTTAAAAGTTAACACTTTCCACATACCAAAATCCTCAAAATTCTATATCCTCAAACCATGATATCACTTAGTACTTATATCAATCATGAGCTCATGAATACTGTCAAACATTTCATTTTCTGCTTATCCCTTCATTATGCGCATATCGTCTTTTTTTCCAAAAATATCTCAATCACATTCCATGGTTACCGGTACCATTGAAAACCACAATATACCAATACATAAATATTCCAATATTCCACGATACTATATACAACATTATTTTGGAATCCCATTACATAAACACTTAATCATTCCATCACATTATTGTCATATTCAACATCTCCAATAGTGATTGCATGTGACATCCCTTTTTCCTTTTCCTTAAGCGGTTGCTCATGTCGATCATCACTAACCCTTGGATTATGGAATTTATTAGCATAATGCCACATTTCCTTGCACATGAAGCATTGAAGTGTTGGTGGTGCGTTCTCTGCAGTGTTTGCTTTATTCACAACATTAGAAATCCTTTTTCCATTACTTCGACACTCAGCTGCTCGATGACCTTCTTTTCGACACTTAAAACATTCTCTAGTCCCTTTAAGACAATATCCACCATGCTTCTTTCCACACTTTGTGCATAAGGAAACATTCATATTCTTTTCACCATTAATTTGAGATTTCTCCTTGAACTCCATCTTTCGTTTCTTGTCAAAACCATGAGATGGATATGTAACACCAACTTCCATTTATACCTTGATAGCACAACGCAGAATTTCTTCATAGCTACTAAAGTCTCTTATAGTTAATGCCCTTCGAAGACTTGGTTTTAAGCCACTGAAAAATCGATCAACTTTACTTTTGGGTTGGATGATAATGCCAGATGCATACCTTGCAAGTCATGTAAAATTCGCTTCGTATATACCAACAGATTCATCATCCTTCTGCTTCAGCTCAAGAAAATCCGTTTCCATCTTTGTTCGAAGAATACGAGGGAAGTATTTACTGTAACGCCCCGACCCCAGTTACCCAGAGTCGGTGCATTATTACATAACATTGGCATGATCACAAGAAAGATCAAATCTCGAAAGACCGATTGGTTTAGTAGCCTTGGAAACACTAGATATATTCATAAGTTTTACATTACATAATAAAATGAAAAACTACTACTACAACATAATGTTTCCACAATCCACACTATTAACCCCTCATAAAATCCCTGCAGGTCATTCATAACTTACTTCTTCACATTCTGGGAAAAATAAAACATAGAAAAGGGGTGAGCTCAAATGCCCAGTAAGGATAACAATATAGCGGAAACTTTCATAAATAAGAATAAACATTTAAGGAAATGTATAACTAAAACAAAAGCCTTTTAAATATGAACTTTCAACATGGTATGGCATAAATAAAATGAAATAATGCCATTTACTTATTCACATGGATATTCTACTAATCGAATAATCACATGAAAAAATCAATAACCACTTTCATAATGTTGGAATGCATAATGCCAGACTATCATAACCACATAGCCAAGGCCTCGTGCCAAGACTACAAATAAGATTTTGTCAAGGCCTTGTGCCAAGACACTAGTTTGTCTCATGAGACCTACCGATGCATCGAGGAGCTATAGCGGGCTCCACCCGTCACATATTAAGTCCAATGCATTCCCATATGAAAAGGTTTAAACATAACATAAACATTCATATTAAAACTAGCATATGAAATGTCAATACTTTCACCATAAACTATGAATGGTATAAAAATAGCACATCCACATTCAAACATATCACAAAACCTTCAATACAATATAAAAGTTTTGTATCATAATAAATCAACTTCAAATAATCTTAAAATCCATCAAAGGATGTTGACATAGATGAAATCAAAATTCTTTTTAAAGAAATATCTCCTTTTATTTTGAAATAATTTAAGATCCATATAAAATAAAACATTTTATTTGAAAATATTCTTATAAGCTTGTAAGGGAAGCTTTGAAGATTTTATAACGGCGGAAAATAGCCGCACCCGCCGTATAAGTTAAAAAACATTCTTACCTTAATTCTGTCGAAAAGGTTAAAAAGGACCTTGTTTTGAAAACGACCGAAATATTCCTTTATAAACCACTTATAAAAGTCAAAAAGGGTATAAATGACTTTAACTAATATTCTAGTAAATAGTAAAAATGTTTTGAAAATGCATTTTTAAGAAACATGGATGTGGATGATAAAGAGATCCCAGTAGATTATTACGTATAAATAACCTTGGATAATGAAGAGGTTGTAAAGTAAACCCTTACCTTGTACTTTTCCTTGGTTGGGGTAGGTTAACCTCCTGTATAATGGTGAAATAGTTGTTATTAAATTATACAAGAATCATATATAATAATATGATATCATATATGATCTTTTAACATTGATTTGTTAATAATATCTTAGAATTATCATCGTTTCAGGAGTTAACTTACTCATTTTCTTTTATATGTTTTGTTACATAAGCCATGGTTGTTGTATATTATTCATATCTAGAATGATATCTAGTCCTTAAACATCATTTTTAAATCATCAAATGATAATTATACTTGAATGGATACGATGGAGAATGAATCTCATCGCGTTCGTGGAGACGGTAGTCCGTACGTACGCCCGAGCGACAATATCATTCTTTTGATATTAAAATAATATATAAATGGATGGTATATCATATATACAGAATCATTAACATTTTATATTTATTATTTACATGAGTTACACATCATTATTATACCCATCCAAATAATATTATATTGAATAACAATTACACCACGACGTGGAGACGGTAGTCCGTACGTACGCACGTTTGGTGACATGTTATTCAAAGGGAGGATAGAATACTGAATATGGTTGTACCATATTTATAATAACATCACAGTATATGTGAGATACTGGAGTTATTATTTTAGAATGGTATGAACAAAGGAAGAAGAAGTGGAAGAAGAAATTAACTTGGAGAAGGGTGGTGAAATCATTACCTCTTCTTCGGGTTCTTCCTTTTGATTTGATCAAAAGGGATCCATAGGTTGGCTTTCTGATCAAACTAAGGCCTCTAGGTTGTAGTGAGGGATTTTGGGAGAGTATTTGGGCAGAGTTTGGCCGAACCAAAAGGCTTTGAAGGTGTGAAGAAATGAGAAGGAGGAGTGCCCTTTTATAAGAGGGGTGAGGGGCACCTTTGGAAAAGCTAGAAATATTAATTTATAATAAATTCATATTCGGTTTCTAATGGCTCCAAAGCATATTATTCAAAGTTTAAGGTTGGGATAGGTCGAAAACCACTCAACCAATAGAATTTAGACAGGTTTGGGTACTTATATTAACCTTATCATTAAGTATTAACTCTAAGTTAATTAGTTTCACTTTTACAATGTCTCTTTGTATTTTTATATAATATGGTTAATAAACTTACTATATACATCCAAGAGACCCCCAAGTGGTACATTAATGATGAACCTATAATGATATATGTCTCTTGGCCGAACCTTAGATTTTTAGGAATTTAATATCAATTAATAATATAATATTTGTTTTAAGAACTCTTTTATGTCAATTTTGACACTATTCAATAGTTGATTTTTGTGAAACTCATAACAGATTTATTACTTCGAACAAAGTCAATTAAAGCAATCCTAATATATCATATTATCCTATAAAATTAGTTTAATTCATTAAAAGTTTCATATTATATTTATTTGGGTATTTATAATATCAATTATTTAAATTGTTCACTATTATAGTAATTACTGCATCATCATTGTGTCATAAATAAAATACATTATTTAATGTCTAAAAATTATAAATAAAATATCATTATGTAGGAAATCTTTTTAGCTTTCTAATGAATATTTATAATCTAAAATTCAACATATATAACCCTATGTAACAATTGTTGTTCTAAAAGATATATGCTTGTGTCATTTTTGTATTCATTTTAACTTAATTAAAATAAAGTGTCATTATCACTTACAAGTGGATCCATGGGGTCCCAAAATAGACCCAAAGATTCCCATGGTCGACCATGTATCAAAACATAGGGTTACGACACGTTTTAGCGTAATTTAGTATTATTATAATATTATTTTTAACCCTTATTTACCGGATTTACCCTTAACCATGGTAAATAAAATATTTACCGCAGTAATTATTCAAAATGTCTAAAAATAAAAGTTACCTATTTACACAATTTGAACATCCTGATTCCAAATATGGAATCCATTTTCCTAAATTCAAAACACAGAAGTGGCAGAAATTAATTTAAAATTAATTCCCGCTGTCAAAACAAAAAGCGTGTTTTTAAGAGATAATAACTATCAAAAGATTGACACTCGTTTATGTTCGGTTTAATTGTCTAATTATGTCCAATGACCAACATTATATTAAATGGTAAAAATATATTCTAAATATACTTTAAAACCACTCAAATTCATAATTTATCACTATTAATTATTTTGATTAAAAAAAGTTGTTTTTAATTAAAACTTAGTAATTTTCACTATTCATCAAAATATGAAAGTTATCCGAAATGTACCAAAATTTCACCTTAGGCTAAATTCGATATTCCGAATCCAAAAATGAAGTCCATTTTCAAATATAAAATATATATAATTTCAAAAAGTAGGTATTACTATTCATAACGGCTAGTTTGATTAGTTATGGTGTGTTAGAACTCGGTGTTGCGTACAACACACGCTATCACATTATTCAAAGAGAAGCGTACCGTAGAAGCTTGGGGTGTTACATTCTCCCCTCCTTCAAATAATTGCGTCCTCGCAATTTCTAGGGTATTACTGCATAAAAATACTTGGGTGGTTCTTCATCATAAGTTCCTCGGGTTCCCACGTTGCCTCTTCCATCTTATGGTTTCTCCACAAAACTTTTACCAGACGCGCCGTCCGGTTTCTCAGCACTTGTTCTCTCGTATCAAGAATCTTGACGGGCTCTTCGCAATAAGACAGATCGGGTTCCAGTTCTAATTCTTCATAGGTGAGTACATGCGTCGGATCAGGCATGTATTTCCTCAATAGAGATACGTGGAACACATCGTGAACTTTGGAGAGACTTGGCGGCATTGCCAATCGGTAAGCTACAACCCCAATTCGTTCTAGAATTTCGAAAGGTCCGATGTACCTGGGACTCAATTTACCTTTCTTACCAAAACGTATGACTCCCCTCCATGGAGATACCTTCAGAAAAACATGATCACCGACTTGAAATTCCAAATCCTTCCTTCGATTATCGGCATAGCTCTTCTGCCAACTTTGAGCTGCTTTGATGTGATTTTGGATTACTTTCACCTTTTCCACCGTTTCCTCCACCAGTTCTGGGCCTACAAGTTTTCTTTCACCAACGTCATCCCAACAGGTTGGTGTACGACATCTCTTTCCGTATAACGCTTCATATGGTGCCATCTGAATACTCGAATGGAAGCTATTGTTATAGGAAAATTCTACCAAAGGTAAATATTGATCTCACATACCCTGAAAGTCAAGTGAGCAAGATCTCAACATGTCTTCTAAGGTCTAAATAGTCCGTTCTGATTGTCCGTCTGTCTGAGGGTGGTAAGCAGTTCTCAAATGAAGTTCAGTATCCAGGGATTTCTGAAGACTTTTCCAGAATCATGAAGTAAAACGGGGATCACGATCAGAAACAATCGATAGGGGTACTCCATGAAGTCTCACAACTTCATTAATATATAGTCTTGCTAGACGTTCCAGGGGTAGATCTTCTCTTATAGCAAGAAAATGTGTTGTCTTGGTAAGATGATCAACAATAACCCATATTGCATCATTCCTTCTAGGAGTCTTTGGTAGCCCCATGACAAAGTCCATCGTAACATTGTCCCATTTCCACTCCGGTATGGGAAGAGGTTGCATGACTCCTCCAGGCTGTTGCCTTCCAGCTTTCACTTGTTGAAAAACCATACATCTTGACACAAAATCAGAAATCTCCCTCTTCATGTTGTCCCACCAAAAATGTTCCTTCAAATCTCTATACATTTTGGTGCTCCCAGGGTGTATAGAGAAATTGGAACTATGAGCATCATCCAGCAATTCCCTTTTTAGATCAGGTATATTGGGAACACAAAGTCTCTTCCCTAATTTCAAAATTCCATCTTCATACACAAAGTCTCTCAATCTCCCATCATTCACAGCTTTAATCTTCTTTTGGAATTCTTCATCATCGGTCTGAGAACTCTTAATCCTTTCTAGTAAAGATGGATTGGCAACCATTTGAAAAATCATTGATGTTTCACCTTCCCTGGTTATTCCCATGTCCATCTTCACTAGATCCATGAAAATTGGATCCCTTTCAATTCTCATATTGTTCAAAACTCCATGGTCTTTTCTACTCAAAGAATCTTCCACTTTGTTTGCCTTCCCTGGGTGGTAGTGTATCGTACAATCATAATCCTTGAGTAATTCAAGCCATCTCCTTTGCCTCATGTTGAGTTCTTTTTGTGAGAAAATATACTTCAAACTCTTGTGATCAGTATAAATCTCACATTTTTCACCATAGAGATAGTGCCTCCATATCTTCAAAGCAAAGATCACTGCTGCTAACTCGAGATCATGAGTAGGATAGTTTTGTTCATGAATTTTCAACTGTCGTGATGCATAGGCAATAACTCTATCATTCTGCATAAGGACACAGCCAAGTCCTTTCTTCGATGCATCACTATAATAACGAACCCATCATTCCCCGATGGTAGAGTCAATATAGGAGCATTTACTAATCTTCTCTTCAGTTCTTCGAAACATTCTTCACACTCTTTTGTCCAAACAAATATAACCCCTTTACGTGTGAGCTTCGTTAATGGGTTAGCCAATCGGGCAAAATTCTGGACGAAACGTCGATAATTACCTGCCAAACAAATAAAACTACGTACCTCAGTTATACTCGTAGGTGCTGGCCATTCTTGGATTGCCTTGGTCTTAGAAGGATCAAAAGAGATTCCATCTTTAGAGACAATATGGCCAAGAAAAGAAATCTCCTGAAGCCAGAATTCACACTTGCTAAACTTCCCATATAATTCATGCCTCCTCAGAGTCTTCAAGATAATGCGCAAGTGATTTTCATGATCTTCGTAGGTTTTGGAGTATACCAAGATATCATCAATAAATACCACCACAAATTCATCGAGATACTCCTTGAAAACTCTATTCATCAGATCCATGAATACAGAGGGTGCATTAGTCAATCCAAACGGCATTACAGTAAACTCGTAATGCCCGTACCTGGTTCGAAATGCTGTTTTCGGAATGTCTTCCTTCTTCACACACAACTGATGGTATCCAGATCGAAGGTCAATCTTTGAAAAGTATTGAGCTCCATGCAGTTGGTCAAATAAATCATCAATACGAGGTAGGGGATACTTGTTCTTTATCGTTATAGCATTGATCTCCCTGTAGTCGATACATAACCTCATAGATCCATCTTTCTTTTTAACAAAAAGAACAGGGGATCCCCATGGAGAAACACTAGGGCGAATAAATCCCTTATTACTCAATTACTCTAGTTGTTTCTTTAGTTCGACTAACTCTAAAGTGTCCATTCTATAAGGGGTCTTCGATATAGGCCTTGATCCAGGAATCAAATCAATAGAAAACTCAACTTCTCGTTCTGGAGGATGTCCAGGTAAATCTTCCGGAAATACATCTACAAATTCTTTCACAATAGGTACATCCTCTATTTGAACATTCCTTTCCTCAACGACAGTTATTTCATTCTCTTCCTCCCTAATAATTGAATTAAGTTGAGCTACTGGGGGTGGATCTAAATAAGAATTAGGTGGTGACGATTCTGCTCTAAAAATAAGGTGCTCCTTATCATTATCATCAAGAATCGTAACCTCTTTCTTCTTACAATAAATCTTCGCATCATAGTCCAAAAGCCAGTCCATACCGAGGATTATATCAAACTCAATCATAGGTATGACGATGAAATCAGCATATAAAGAAAATTTATGTTCTCTAATGGGGACTGATTCACAAAACTTTGTTGCAACGATACTTCCCTTAGGAGTTTTAACTGACAACTCCCTTATTAAATCAAATTGGAAATATCTAATTTTCTTAGCAAACTGGGAAGATATGAAACAATTCGATGATCCAGAATCAAATAATGCATTTTCTAAACTTGAGGAAACCATTAAATTACCTGCCACCACGTCTTTTGGAGCTTTTACCTCAGCAGTAGTGATAGCATAAGCCTGGCCTTGATCCCTTGGCCTTTTCTGAGGTAAGTTCTCCTGACGCTTAGGACATGCATTTGCATAATGCCCCATCTCCCTGCAATTATAGCACTGAACATTGGTAGCTTCTTTCTTCCCCTTGCAATCATGAGCTTGGTGGCCTTTTTCACCACACTTGTAACAGACTCCCATTCCCTTCAAGCAAGTACCAGGATGTTTCTTCCCGCATTTACCACAAGATGGATATTCAACCTTTCCCTTCTTCCCCTTATTTCCATTCCCAGATTGATCAGCAGGTCTCTTCTTCTCTTGCTTTTCTTTAAAGTCATAAGACTTAGAGAATTCCTTTTCGGTCTTGATAGCACATGAGACAATGTCTTCGTACGATGAAAAGGATTGTGAGACTAACGCTCGACGGAGAAATGGTTTTAACCCATCAAAGAAACGATCAATCTTACTTCTTGGGTTACGAATTTAATCACCAGCGTACCTCGCTAACCTTGTAAAGTTAGCCTCATACTTTGTGACATTCTCATCCTCCTTTTGTCTCAGACTCAGAAATTGCCTTTCCATATCTGCTCGATGGTTGCGAGGGAAGTATTTTTCTAAAAACAGATCATTGAACTCCCTCCATTCCATATTTGATACTTCATCATCTTCCTTCGTATTTTGAATCAATGACCACCATTGATCAGCATCTCCAGTGAGGCGGTAAACTGCCATGATAACTTTTTCCCTTTCACTGCTCCCCAAAGCCTGAAATATTTTCTCTAGGGGAAATAACCATTGCTCAGCTACTAAGGGATTTGTATTCCCATTGAACGTTGGTGGTTGTTGCCTCATGAATCGATCTAACATTGATCCTCCACGTTGCGGATCAGGGTGCTCCATACGGGTAAGGTTATTATTCATAACCTGAGTAAGTTGTCCCAGTATGGTGATTAGCTGATCAGCACCAGTTGCATCACCAGCCCCACTATAATTATCTTGAGCAGGAGGGAAATCCCTACATGGAGTGCGTGCGTTGATACGGTTTCCATTTCTTCCACTAGGCGCCATTTCTAAACAATGGCATAAACTAGGTCAATTTATGAATCAAAATACATAATCTCATACTTATAAAACACTTAACATAAATTGAACTATTTATGGATATAATCCATAATCATAAGAATGTTTTCTTTGAGGAAGTATATACTCATAATCCCTTCAAAATTATTTGTAAAGAAAATGAGAGTTATCCTAAGCATATCCCCCGGGAGTGTCGTAACCAAGAGTGCAGCAAGGCCCGTTTTCGTGCACCAGTTCCCGTTCGAGTCTAGCTCAAAGTGGTGTTTTCGGGTTTTACCCCTAGGTACATCTGTGCCAGAGCCGCCTCTACCTGCTCGTATCCAGACAGGGATGTATTGCTTGGAAAACTCACAAAATCTCTACAATACCAAAATTCTAGGAAGTTCTTCTATACTAATCCTCAAAGTTCATCTTAGGTCTACGTGCTCTAATCAGATTTTATCTAAATCTAGCTTCCAAGGTTTGTTCTAAACTTCCTCTGATACCAACTGTAACGCCCCGACCCCAGTTTCCCAGAGTCGGTGCATTATTACATAACATTGGCATGATCACAAGAAAGATCAAATCTCGAAAGACCGATTGGTTTAGTAGCCTTGGAAACACTAGATATATTCATAAGTTTTACATTACATCATAAAATGAAAAACTACTACAACAACATAATGTTTCCACAATCCACACTATTAACCCCTCATAAAATCCCTGTAGGCCATTCATAACTTACTTCTTCGCATCCTGGGAAAAATAAAACATAGAAAAGGGGTGAGCTCAAAAGCCCAGTAAGGATAACAATATAGCGGAAACTTTCATAAATAATAATAAACATTTAAGGCAATGTATAACTAAAACAAAAGCCTTTTAAATATGAACTTTCAACATGGTATGGCATAAATAAAATGAAATAATTCCATTTACTTATTCACATGGATATTCTACTAATCGAATAATCACATGCAAAAATCAATAACCACTTTCATAATGTTGGAATGCATAATGCCAGTCTATCATAACCACGTAGCCAAGGCCTCGTGCCAAGACTACAATTAAGATTTTGTCAAGGCCTTGTGCCAAGACACTAGTTTGTCTCATGAGACCTACCGATTCATCGAGGAGCTATAGCGGGCTCCACCCGTCACATATTAAGTCCAATGCATTCCCATATGAAAAGGTTTAAACATAACATAAACATTCATATTAAAACTAGCATATGAAATGTCAATACTTTCACCATAAACTATGAATGGTATAAAAATAGCACATCCACATTCAAACATATCACAAAACCTTCAATATAATATAGAAGTTTTGTATCATAATAAATCAACTTCAAATAAACTTAAAATCCATCAAAGGATGTTGACATAGATGAAATCAAAATTCTTTTTAAAGAAATATCTCCTTTTATTTTGAAATAATTTAAGATCCATATAAAATAAAACATTTTCTTTGAAAATATTCTTATAAGCTTGTAAGGGAAGCTTTGAAGATTTTATAACGGCGGAAAATAGCCGCACCCGCCGTATAAGTTAAAAATCATTCTTACCTTAATTCTGTCGAAAAGGTTAAAAAGGACCTTGTTTTGAAAACGACCGAAAGATTCCTTTATAAACCACTTATAAAAGTCAAAAAGGGTATAAATGACTTTAACTCATATTCTAGTAAATAGTAAAAATGTTTTGAAAATGCATTTTTAAGAAACATGGATGTGGATGATAAAGAGATCCCAGTAGATTATTACGTATAAACAACCTTGGATAATGAAGAGGTTGTAAAGTAAAACCTTACCTTGTACTTTTCCTTGGTTGGGGTAGGTTAACCTCCTGTATAATTGTGAAATAGTTGTTATTAAATTATACAAGAATCATATATAATAATATGATATCATATATGATCTTTTAACATTGATTTGTTAATAATATCTTAGAATTATCGTCGTTTCGGGAGTTAACTTACTCATTTTCTTTTATATGTTTTGTTACATAAGCCATGGTTGTTGTATCTTATTCATATAGAGAATGATATCTAGTCCTTAAAAATCATTTTTAAATCATCAAATGATAATTATACTTTAATGGATACGATGGAGAATGAATCTCATCGCGTTCGTGGAGACGGTAGTCCGTACGTACGCACGAGCGACAATATCATTCTTTTGATATTAAAATAATATATAAATGGATGTTATATCATATATACAGAATCATTAACATGTTATATTTATTATTTACATGAGCTACACATCATTATTATACCCATCCAAATAATATTATATTGAATAACAATTACACCACGACGTGGAGACGGTTGTCCGTACGTACGCACGTATGGTGACATGTTATTCAAAGGGTGGATAGAATACTGAATATGGTTGTACCATATTTATAATAACATCACAGTATATGTGAGATACTGGATTGATTATTTTAGAATGGTAAGAACAAAGGAAGAAGAAGTGGAAGAAGAAATGAACTTGGAGAAGGGTGGTGAAATCATTACCTCTTCTTCGGGTTCTTCCTTTTGATTTGATCAAAAGGGATCCTTAGGTTGGATTTCTGATCGAAATACGGCCTCTAGGTTGTAGTTAGGGATGTTGGGAGAGTATGTGGGCAGAGTTTGGCCGAACCAAAAGGCTTTGAAGGTGTGAAGAAATGAGAAGGAGGAGTGCCCTTTTATAAGAGGGGTGAGGGGCACCTTTGGAAAAGCTAGAAATATTAATTTATAATAAATTAATATTCGGTTTCTAATGGCTCCAAAGCATATTATTCAAAGTTTAAGGTGGGGATAGGTCTAAAACCACTCAACCAATAGAATTTAGACAGGTTTGGGTACTTATATTAACCTTATCTTTAAGTATTAACTCTAAGTTAATTAGTTTCACTTTTACAATGTCTCTTTGTATTTTTATATAATATGGTTAATAAACTTACTATATACATCCAAGAGACCCCCAAGTGGTACATTAAATATGAACCTATCATGATATAAGTCTCTTGGCCGAACCTTAGATTTTTATGAATTTAATATCAATTAATAATATAATATTTGTTTTAAGAACTCTTTTATGTCAATTTTGACACTATTCAATAGTTTATTTTTGTGAAACTCATAACAGATTTATTACTTCGAAAAAAGTCAATTAAATCAATCATAATATATCATATTATCCTATAAAATTAGTTTAATTCATTAAAAGTTTCATATTACATTTATTAGGGTATTTATAATATCAATTATTTTAATTGTTCACTATTATAGTAATTACTGCATCATCATTGTGTCATAAATAAAATAACTTATTTAATGTCTAAAAATTATAAATAAAGTATAATTATGTAGGAAATCTTTTTAGCTTTCTAAGGAATATTTATAATCTAAAATCCAACATATATAACCCTATGTATCAATTGTTTTTCTAAACGATATATGCTTGTGTCATTTTTGTATTAATTTTAACTTAATTAAAATAAAGTGTCATTATCACTTACAAGTGGATCCATGGGGTCCCAAAAGAGACCCAAAGATTCCCATGGTCGACCATGTATCAACCAATAGGGTTAAGACACGTTTTAGGGTAATTTAGTATTATTATAATATTATTTTTTAACCCTTATTTACCGGATTTACCCTTAACCATGGTAAATAAAATATTTACCGCAGTAATTATTCAAAATGTCTAAAAATAAAAGTTAACTATTTACACAATTTGAACATCCTGATTCCAAATATGGAATCCATTTTCCTAAATTCAATACACAGAAGTGGCAGAAATTAATTTAAAATTAATTCCCGCTGTCAAAACAAAAAGCGTTTTTTTAAGAGATAATAACTATCAAAAGATTGACACTCGTTTATGTTCGGTTTAATTGTAAAATTATGTCCAATGAACAACATTATATTAAATGGTCAAAATATATTCTAAATATACTTTAAAACCACTCAAATTCATAATTTATCACTATTAATTATTTTGATTAAAAAAAGTTGTTTTTAATTAAAACTTAGTAATTTTCACTATTCATCAAAATATGAAAGTTATCCAAAATGTACCAAAATTTCACCTTAGGCTAAATTCGATATTCCGAATCCAAAAATGAAGTCCATTTTCAAATATAAAATATATATAATTTCAAAAAGTAGGTATTACTATTCATAACGGCTAGTTTGATTAGTTATGGTGTGTTAGAACTCGGTGTTGCGTACAACACACGCTATCACATTATTCAAAGAGAAGCGTACCGTAGAAGCTTGGGGTGTTACACTTACTGAAAAAAAAAGTTCTTGAACTCGTCCCATTCCATGGACTCAATTTCATCTCTTGGCCTCGTATTCTTGATAAGATTCCACCATTGATCAGCTTGACCTTCCAAAAGATATACTACTAAGATGACTTTATCATGTTCAAAACATTAAATATCTGAAAATATCTTTTCAGTGGTACAGATCCATTGTTCAGCAACAAGTGGATCGGAAGTCCCACTGAAATATGGTGGACGTTGCCTCATGAAGGACTCAATAGAATATTGTTCCCTTCTCTGCTCATCTGGAAGTCCAGAATGATTCATAGCTTGTGTAAGTATAGCAATAAGATTTTGCACTCCATCTCCCATAACATTTGTTTGTTCAGGAGGACAATCATTGCATTGTCCATTGCATTGAACAACACGGTTCCTACGGGTTCCAACCATCGTCTAAAACCCAAACAGAATAGTGTGAGAGGCAAAAATCATGCTAGAGAAAACAACATAATAAAAGGGGGAGTACCCTTAATATCTAACATCTTAGGTATAATTATAAGATAATTAGTGAAATTCTAGGACTATAACCTATACATATACTCAACCTTAGAGACATCCCTAGACATACCTTAGAAATATCTCTAGGGATCTCACTAATGTTTTCGCATCCTAGTTTCCAAAGGATGACTAAACCTTTCCTCTGATACCAACTGTAGAGACCCGAAGCTTAACGTACATGGACATTACATTACTTTTGCAGAATACTTAGTACATAACAAAAACACACACACAATGATCCTAATAGTTTAGTGTCTTTGGAAACTCGGAATATAATATTCTAATCGTGGTGAAAGATCTTCAACATCTCCCATAAAGATCTTACTTTTTTTTGCCTAAAACCTTTCTTTGTATCCTGGGGAAAAGAAAAAAAAGGGTGAGCTCAAATGATCGGTAAGGGTAAACAAAAGAAATATCAATCACATCATTTTCATAAGAACATAACATTTTGGAAATCATAACCAGCAAAAGAGAGAAAAAATTCATAACATGGGATAAATCATAGTAGTGAAATGAAATCCCAATAATCATAACATAAAACATGAAACTTTGTGTCATACACACCTAATCATAGAGAATCATTTCTTGTTAGTCAAGACTCGTTGCCAAGACTATCATAGTGGACAAATTCCCTTTCTGAACCGAGTCACCCTCGTTTCAGTCCTGTTTCACTGAACCGGTATAACCTACCATTCCAGCCATGTCTATCTCATGAGATATAAAATCTTTACCCAATGCATTGGAGGGAGATATAGGTCCCACCCATCTCATAATGATACCATTATTATGTGTGCCACACAATCATAAATCATACATCATTTCATAACCCATGTAATAAAAATGGGAATCTTAAACATCGTGACATCATAACACAATTCATATAAGATAATGGAATTCATAAAAATATAATTCCATCACAACATAATCAAATCAATGTAATAATAGGGATAAAAACAGAACCCTTTATTATCTTATATGGAAAATAATTTTGATAAAACACTTGAACTCCATTCTTGAAGAAAATATCCTTTCTACTTCAAAAACATTTTCCTTTCGTAACATGTCTTACAATTTTAAACTAAAAAAAGTTTATTAAAAATAAACTTGAAAACTTGTAAAGGAAGCTTCTTGGAAATAATTTTTTAAAAATTCATTCATTCCGTATAAGTTAAAAAAAACATTCTTCCCGTACTTTTGTCAGAAAAGTCAAAAACGTTCCTCGTACGAAAAATGTCAAAAGATTCCTTTCATATCTTTTACTAAAAACTCCCTGAAGGGTAAAATAGGATTTAAAAAATTGTAGGTGGATAGAAATAATATTACATATTGAGTAAACATTGATGTGGATGATAAAATACACCCTAGTAAATACTAAAGTATAATCAATCTCGGATAAAAATGAGATTGTGATATTTCCCTTACCTTAGGTCCGATTTGCTTCGTAAGTGTCAGAGCCTCCTGTATAATGATTTAAATAATGTAATTGACTTATTAAAGAATCATATTCATTGTTATGATATCATATATGGTTCACTTATGACTTTATATTACCCGTTCTTTTGTAAATTCCATGTTAAAGAGCATTTTGGGTAAAATTGTTTCATTTGTCCTTCTTTTTTGACTTGTAATTATTAATATGATTAATTAGATCATGATTACTTAATTACAGAATATAAAACATGATATATATATATATATATATATTCAGAATATACATATATATAATAAATCAGTAAATGGAAATAAAATACACCGTTCAAGGAGACGGTAGGCGGTACGTACGCATGAATGCTGTTTTCGTTTCCTTATTGAGTTGAACGGAATTAAGTAGATGAAATTCATATATATACACATAAATCCAGTATCATTATTATTTCATATATTTCATGATTACTTATTATATATACTTTATAATCATTCATGAATGGTTAAAGTGGAGAATGAATCTCATCGCGTCATGGAGACGGTAGTACGTACGTACGCACGAGCGATGATATCGTTATCATGATAATGGGACTGTGTTGGAGTGTATGTATACTATTTCAGAATCAATATCACTTTAAAATAATAATATATAGTTATTATTTACACCATTATACCCATCCATGTAAGGTGGTGGTGGAAGATAGATTTCACCACGGCATGGAGACGGTATTCCGTACGTACGCACGCGCGGTGATTTCGTTTTCCATAGGATGGATAGATGGTGAAATAGGATTTGATCATAATTATGATAACATATCAGTATATTATTGATACTGATGTTATTACTTCATAATGAAACAACCTAATAATAATAAGTGGAAGAAGAAATAAAGGTGAAAGAATCGGTAACGGAAATTACCTCTTCTTTGAAGCGCCTCTTTGAGACCTCCTCTTAGGGCACTAAGATTGGTCTTTGAAGAAGACAAAAACCTCTAGGATGTTTCTAGGGAAGTGGAGAAGAGAATTTGGCAGGGGTTGGCCGAGCTTGAAGGCTCAATGTATTGTGAGGAAGTGAGGGAGGGGGTGCCCTTTTATAAGGGAGGAGAGGGGCACCATTGTAATAACTAAAAATTTTATTTTATTATAAAGTCAAGTTCGGTTTTAAATAGCTCCAAATTGATTTATTTCGAGGCTAAGGTGGGTATGGGTCGAAATCATCTCATCCAATAGAATTTAGTCAAGTTTAGGTTCCTATTTTAGCCTTATCATTTAGATTTAACATTCTGTTAAATAATTTTACTTTTACCGTGTCTTCTTGTATTCTTAGATTATAAGGTTAATAAACTTACTATAACAAGAAAAAAGAACCCCAAGTTATTAATTGTTAATATATATAACATTATCTAAGTCATTGGGCCGAACCATATATTTTTAGGAATAAAATAACAATTAATAATATAATATTTGTTTTAAAAACTATTTTATGTCAATTTTGACACTATTTAGTAATTGATTTTTGTGAAAATCATAACAGAATGATAAGTTCGAACAAAGTTAATTAAATCTATACTAACATGTCATAGTAACCTATAAAATTAGTGGAATTCATAAAAAGTCTCAAATTATATTTATTTGGGTATTTATAACATCAATTATGTCAATATTTCATTAATAAGATAATTTATGCATCATCGTTGTGTCATAAATAAATTAAATTATTTAATTTCTAAAAATTAAAAATAAAATAGCATTATGTAGGAAATCGTGTTATCTTTCTAATGAATATTTTTAGTCGAATTTATCTTATGTATAAGCCCATATTAAAAATGATTTAGTTATTAAACATTGATTTTAACTATTTTAACCCTTCTTTAAATAAATTAATCATAAATGTCCTAATCTAATCCAAGTGGGCCTAAATGGTCATATTTTATTCTTAAGTTTTTTTTGGTAGAATTACACTTGTCCAATAGAATTCGGACATGTGTTAGGGTAATAATAATATCATTTCTACCCTTAATTACACTATTTATTTTAACCATGGTAAAAAAAGTAAAAAGTTACTATTCACCGAAAAATTATTTTCATCTCATTGAACCACATTTTACTTACTGACATCAACTGTGTCTCTCGGATTTTTTAAATTCCACTCACAGAAGTGGTAAAATTAACTTTTATGAACAATTCAGTTTTTTTAACTACCACATAGTGGTTTCACTATTCATCAAAAATTGAAAGTTTTCAGAAAAATACAAAAAATTAGGCCTAAGCTATATTTGATATTATTAACTCAAAAATGATGTCTATTTTACCAAATTCAAAACATATCAGTTACATTAACTAATTTAAAAATTAATTCCCGTCGTCAAAACTAATAGCGTGTTTTTAAGAGATAATAACTATCAAAAGATTGACACTTGTTTATAACTGGTTTAAATGTTAAATTACATCCAATGACCAACATTGTATTAAATTGTAAAAATATATTCTAAATATACTTTAAAACCACTAAAATTAATAATTTATCACTATTAATTATTTAGATTGAAAGAAAAAATTAATTAAAATTTAGTAATTTTCATTATTCATCAAAATATGAAAGTTATCCGAAAATCACCAAAATTTCACCCTAAGCTAATTTCGATATTCAAATCCAAAAATGATGTCCATTTGGAAAAATAAAATTTACAAGATTTCAAAAAAGTGGTTATTACTATTCATAACGGCTAGTTTTAATAATATTTTAATAGCATATCGTTGTTTAGCGAAACTTGGTGTTGCGTACAACACACGCTATCGTGGAAGGTCGCGATTGTGTGTAATTCAATACAGGTCAGAGATGTGTGTTGTGAACGCTCCTTTTGGTGTAGCGTATAACACAAGACATTAATGAAATTAAAAACAATATTTTTCATAAAATCTCGGGGTGTTACAACTACCACTAACCATGAAGCACAGCCAATAGCCCACTTTTCTTGAACTCCGGACTCCGAACAAGCCCCATAATCACCATTTCACCATCCATATGTCACTTTATACCTTTACCATAATTAACTTAATGATTCAAAATGAAAATTTAATGATCTATAATTTCTCAAAAATGGAAAATTGTTACAACCTCCCCTGTTTAAAGAAACTCGTCCTCATGTTTTCCTTATAGGGATTAAGATGTACATTAAACAAAGAGTTCTAGCCATAGAAATAACATATCACCTTATCATTCCTAGGTCTGGTCTTTAAATAAGTTGTACTGCAATATAACCCATACAATAGGAACAAACCTTCCTTGGAGAGTCATCATGCTCCGATCAATAGTACTCACCAAATAAACCTCGAAAGAATAATCCATTTACAACTCAACCTTATCAGGATAAAATTCGTGTTATGGGTCGGTATAGTATCCGTGAATCTAAGAGACACGAATGACATCATGAATAGTCCAATATCTATAAGGAATAAAAAACTAATAAGACACTATTCTGATTTGTTTCACAGCCTTGAATGGTCAAATCATCCTCGATTCTATATTAAATATATTCAACATACATCTATTACCAAAATGGTTGAGACTCTCAAGAAAATCCTATCTTCAATGTCAATATAAAGAGGTTTCTAGAGTCTATTGGCATAAGATTGTTGTTTGGATTGAGCTGTCAACATATGCATTCTAGTTTTCTTGAAGTACTAAATTTTTCTTTCATGAGATGGGGGCCAAGCTCAACTGCCTTCCCTACGTCTATAAAACATGATGGTAAGAGATAATTCACACCATACAAGTCATCCCTGAGATCCTTCTAAATGGTATCATGAAATCTATTATTATAAGAAAATTCAACAAGAGTAATATTTTTCTTCCAATGGACCCAATGTAATTGATTTACACATGTATCATGTCCTATAGAAATAGAATTTTACACTCTGTATTCCCATCACTCCTTTGTTTATAGGTCAAAACAAAATTACCAATGTACCCAAGGCCTTCTATAACATCTTATAGAATAGTGACTTGAAATGAGTATCTCTTTCAGAAATGATATAATGGGTATATCCATTAATGTGTACAACCTATTTTACATAGATCCTCTCTAGATTTTCTACCTAGAATTTTTCTCACATTAGTATGTAGTTTGAGAACTTCACAATACAATAAATAACAACCCACACTACGTCATTTCCATGAAGTGATCTCGGTAGACTAGTCAGGAATTCCATCAAAAACTCATCCAATTTACACTCATGAATGGAAAAAAATTTTAAAATCCCTATAGGATGCTGATGTTCTGACTTCACCTGCTAACATGTGGTACATTGAGTGATGAAACTAGCTATCTCACATTTCATGTCAAGCCACCAGTACTGGTGTCATAGATCATAGTAAATTTTAGTGACACTAGGGAGAACCACCCATACTAAGGCATGGAAATCCTATATTAGACCCTCTATAATGCCATCTAGGACAAAACATGTCTATAAAACAGTAGAATATCATCTATATCGTGTATAAATCAAGATGATGTATCGTTATGTTAGACACATTCCTATAGTACAAGGTCTTACGGATTTAATAGTTTTCTTGAGCTTACTCATTCTATTGAAGAGTAGATGTCTCCAGTAGTGATGAGAGAATACACTGACCATAGTCCTCCTAATCCTCTACATTATTCTCTAATAATTTGATCTTATGCGTACATTAATCATTGGATTCCTAAAATGGTATTTTCTTAGTCTTTAAACTAATATCATTAGATTCTTAATTTCCTTTCCATGGATTGTAGTCAAGCTCAAAATCAAATGATTAGAGGCTATTGACCCACCAAAGTTTCCTGAGATTGATCTCATGTTGAGTGAATATATATTTGAAGCTTTTTTTGGATAGTGTACACAACAAAATGTGGTCCCAATAAATAGTTTCTCAAACAACATAAGGAATGAACAACTGTAGTGAGATCTAGGTAGTGTGTCTTGTAATTTTTCTCATGATGCCTCAAATTATGAGAACCATATGCAACAAATCACTTGTCCAACATTAGAACAGCTCCATGACTGACACATGAAGCATCATAGTAGACAGTATTATCCCTTCAAGGCTTTGGAAGAATTATTTTCGGTATTAAAATTATAATACCATTCTTCTCTAGAATGGTTATTTCAAAATATTTAGACCATTATAATATCATATCCTTATTTATCAAGCCCACAAGCAGTGTTGTAAGGCATGTTAAATCCTTGGTGATGTGTCTATAGTATGGAGAAATCCCTAAGAATAACCAAATATCAAATACATTCATGGGATGCTTCTAGGAATCCATAGCTTTCACATTCTCTATGATAATTGACACTCCCATATTAGAGATTATATGACCTAGGATGTGGACTCTATCAATCCAAAATTAGAATTTACTTGAATTAGTGCAGGAAAGATGATCTCTTAGTGTATTTAGAAAGATCCCATGATGGGTTTCATGGTACGATTTGGAGCATTAATACACAATGATATATTCAGAAAATACAACCACAAAATAATTGAAAAACATATGGAAGACCCTGTTCATAAGATCCATGAATACATTAGGGTCGTTCTTCAGTCTTAACAACCTAAATAGGAACTTGTAGAGACCATACCTGCTTCTGAAAGTTGTGAGAGGATTGTCAGAAGTCCTGACACACACTTACTGATATCACAACCTCAAATATATCTTTGAAAACACATTCACTCATTATATATGGTCAATGAGGTCATCTATTCTAGGAAGTTGATTTTATTTTTTAATATTATTCTAATTCAACTGATGGTTTCCACAAATAATCTTAATTTTATTATCCACCTACTTGGGAAATTTGAAAGGAGAACCCTAAGAATAAGTGATGGGGTGTTTACGTCCATTCACATTTAGATCCCCCAACATACTCTTGATCTCCAAAATATCCTTTAGGTTCCATCTTATAAGGGGGAATGGTCATGGGTGATGATCCTATCATAAGATAAATTGTAAAATCTACCTCTTCAAAATGAGGTAGAAAAGAGAAGTCATTAGGAAATATGGCTATATAATGCTCCACTAAATGATGAATTGCAATGGATTGTAACCCATGTTCATCAAGATAATGACCTGAAACCTACATTATCACATTTCTATGCCTCTAATGCTCGATTATTGATCACAAAACATGATCATATGATTCTCCTTTGGGCTTTTTCTTAACTCTCTATGGTGATTTATATTCCACCCTCTGATGATAGCAGTAAATTTAGGATCTATTGGGAACTAAACAGTCCATCCCAATGATTACATGAAACCCTATCAGGTAGAGAACATATAGGTTTCACATTAATTAGTACCCACCTATCTCATGGGGAAAATTATGACATCGATGATTTCCCTCTGAGAAGATACCTAAAGTTGTATCTAACATCATATTACTAAGATAGTACAATATGTCAGGGCCGAAACTCTTAGTGATTTCCTTAGATATAAATGAGTGAGATATGAATGTATCAAATAAAAATGTCACTAAAGTGTAAGTAACTAGAATAGTGCCTCATACAGTGGATGCTTTGACACTCAAGTCCTATAGTGTTGGATAGAAAACATGTCACTAGTATATACCACATCTTTGAGTCACTACTTGACTATCCTAAGTATATCCTCTCAACTGGTGAAGAGAATCAAATTTCTTGTTACCTCTATCTTGACCACCATCTTGGTCTAATCCACTAGTGGAATTCCTTCTACCTGACTGTCATGATCCAATAATCCCAACACCTAATCATGGAGTAGGTGTAGATCCAATCTCGCTATGCCCTGGAGGGAAACACCATCCAAAATGTTGGATATGAACCATCCCACCGTAGCCTCTTCACTAAAGTAGATCACATGGAAATTTAATTTAGATGTTCCTTATAATTCATCACTAGTGATGTAAAATATAAATATTTTTTCTGTGATCTTGAATAGTAATCCCTCTGTTAGATTACTCAATGTGAAACTTTAACATAGATGATGTTCCACTAGATTCCTAGGTGGTGAACCTCCCATGATCTAAATTTGTTCTTCACTAAAATTATGATCTTCAATTAGGGCCTAAATGAAGATTTATGATAATTTTTTCATCTTGAACACCATTATCTATAACTAAATGGAATAACAAAGACCATCCTAGAATCGTCCAGTAGCCATCTGATCATGAGCATCTAAAGAGGGGTAAAACTACTACAAATTAGTAAACTGGATGAGTATTCAACAACTAAAATTGTCCCCAACTTTATGTTCATGAACTCTCTAACTATTTCTTCCCTCAAAGTCAGGGAAAATAAATATTCGTAGAATATGTTCTAAAAGTCATCCCAACCAATCCCCCAATGTGGACCATCCTGGGTGATGACATCCCACCAACTATTAGCTGAATCATTAAGCATATATGAATCCACAATAATCCGCCATTATAGATGTTTCTCTAGGTGCTCAAATAAAGAAAATAACACTTTAATCCATGACACTAAATAATGAAGTCAAACATCCATAGAGAAAGTGGTAAGATGGAACTACTGAAACAGACAAGTCAACTATTCCATTATTAGGGTCAGTCACACTTCACCTTGCATGTTATGAAACATGCATATGAAACCCTCTTGAAATTGGGCCCCATCTCCCATATCAGTTATAAGAGGAGGATCCATATGTGGATAAATAGAAATAAGGACCATAGGCTCAAATATGACCACCTCTGTTACAAGATTTTTACCCCCTTTAGGATGCACAACTACACAACATTGTGTTGGAATAATGAACTATTTCTAGATGAAATTCTCATAATAGATTTAATAAATTTAGAATTTTTTATTCAAGGACGTATGATAGGTATTAATCATTTTTATAAGAATGAACAAGCCTCTATTCTTGCTTCAATATCCATGACTAGTTGTTGGAACAGATTATAAAAGGCATTAAGAATGGATAAACACCCACTACCAAAAACCAATGATGGGTACAGGTTGTGTTTTTGTGTTAGAAATGTGTTAGATGGTTTTTCACATGATATAAATCATCTCCCATTTGAAAATGTTCTCATTTAAACACTTAATATAATTTATTTTTCTTAATCTAATGATATACTATTTTTAGTTCACAAGGGCTCATACACCATATAAACCAGAAAATGGAACTCACTTGGTCGTCATTCACATTTAAGGTGTGGTTTCTCATGTAATTAAACTTCTTTAGAAACTGTTGAGATAGTTTGAGTGCCATTTTATGATCCATATGGTTTCATATACCTTATGAATCAATGAGTGACACCCACTAAACTCACCCCACATTACGATCCAAATCCAGTAAGAGTTTTCATCACATTTTAATATATATCAAGGCATATTCAACATGAAACCGTAAATTATGTATGAAAATTAAATGTGACATGGAGAAATTCATTTCCTATTGATACTGTGGATAAAGTTACACATGCTCTAATAAATAACTACAATTTCATTGGGTCAAGGTAATGAAATCTTATTTCCATTAATTGCAGTATCAGCAACTTCAAAAAACATGTGAATAACCCAATAGTGAAAATATACAAATAGTAGATAGAATAATCAATAATATTATTATATAAGAAAACCAATCCTTTACCTCATACATGGGTTTGCGATGACCAATCATGGATTATGAAAAAGTCACAAGTTCTCCCGAACCCCTATATATAGTTAGAAAATATTAAAGAAATACTGGAAATGCTCTAATACCACTTTGGGATGTCGAGGACCCCGATTCCACTTAACCCATTCCTCGAGACAGATTGGACACATGACCCCTACGGTGTCTCCCCATATTCCGATGTTTTCCGACTAGTACTGGGATGTATATGTAGTATAACATGGAGATTATACCCCCATGTCAGAGTAATACAACAGATAAAAAATATAGTAATAGCAGAGAAAGTGTAATGTAAATTGACAAATTTATTTAACAGAGAAAAGATAAATAGATATCAGATTATATATAAAAGAAAACATTGGAATACTAAATTATTGAATATAATAACCAAAAGCCTTATGGGAATATTATGATACATATATGGAAGCATAGAATGTGAATAATACATAAATTAATGAGTGGATACAAGGATGTTATAAAATAGTAAAAAAGAAAATTAATGGACCAAATAGATCCATAAGAACATTGAACCTAAGCCTGATCCTCTAATTCTAATCTTCAACTGTGGTGTACAAGTAAAAAACCGATAGAAGGGTATTTACCATTTATAGTACATGCATCAACCAAATATTCTCTGGTGCCAAGTCATCCCTAGAAGGGTGTTAGATAAATATATCCTTTGTCCACCAACAATGGTTTCTATGTGTAATCCAAGTATGTTCTCATATGTAAACAGTGTGCATGTAACAATATTAAAGTAATACAATACTGAATAATCAAATAATCCCATTATTAGCTTTATAAAGGACACCTTGTAATCTACCTACTTCAACCCGTTGATGGTAGGTCGGATCATGTGATTGTATATATATACACATTATCATTATATATTTTCATAGATATATATTATCAAATATTAGGAAGTGACTCTCATACATCTAAATTCCTGGGGTAGCTCCCATGGTCTAGCCCCAAACACAACTCCACGTGCTTTCATTATCTTCTAGTATAAAGGTGGTGTAAGCACCAGGACATAATCCAAAAGCATATATCACCAGCAGAGTTCTCATGGTATATCCCTTATACGAGATGGAAATATCTCATGGTATTTCCTTTTAAGGGCTCTCATAGTACCTTCGATCCACATGCTATAAGTGTAGGGACGTAACCCAAAGACATATATCACCAATGGACATCTCACTATCTATCCCCAAGCCTAGCTGGAAAGTAATCATGATATTTAATTCCATTGACTATCACATTCTCAAAGATATGAAGCATATATGGATTTATCATTAATAATATATAATTTTAAATAATGGGCATGTTTACATTATAGGGTGATCGTAAGGAATTACCTCATATATCATGTCCTCAATCCTTTCACAAATAAACCAAGGAATGAATTAATATACCACATAACACGTGATGAAGAACCCCCCAATTTTTTCCATAACCATAATAAAATCATTCAAGGGATATCATTTGGAATTTATGAAGTTACACAAATCCTGAATAAAGGGTTGGATTCACCATACATCAATCATCGTCATTTACAACATCAAAATCCATTTCAAATAATTGTATTTTTATAAAAAATGAACAAGGGAAAGGTAATTTCATCCCTTGAAATCATTCAATTTTAAACCATGTCATTAAAAAGGAAGAAACAATCAAGCTCTAACAATTAAATAATTTAATGAAAACCATTCCAATAGAGTAATTCATCCCACCCATGATAATCTCATCCATTTTTCATTAACATGGAAATTTGATCATAAGGTATATGTGTCATGTAATTATCATTTTAAGGATGAAATTATAACATTTAATACATCCTAACCAAGTACATTTAACATAAGAATGGTATCTAGTTCATTAGACCTAACCATTTAAAATTTAAAGGTTCTCGTGTCGGAGATGATGACATAGAAAACAACTCAAATGAACCAAAGGAAAATTAAATGTCTAAAAAAGAAGAAAACAATGGGTGTCCTTGATTCAATTAAACTCAATAGATAAAAAGGTTACTATATAAAAACAAATACATAAGTTAAATTTGGATCCATGCATTTTGGACCATTTGAAAAAATGGCCATTTTCAGGGTTGCAAATATATCAGTGTCCATAAAGAGTATAAATAATTTATAAATACATCAAAAAGATCTCATTCACCTATATCTAGGCACTTGGATCATTTATACATGGTGTAACAAACATAATTTATAATCATATAAAAGTCCATCTTATTGCACTACAAAATGAATAAAAAACTATGAAAACTCCAATGGAAGACAATGTGACCCCAACCTTAGGAATTTTGATGATGCCTCACATTATATCGAAAACATATTCAAAGAAGGATGGAAGAGATACGATTTTCATTCCAATTCCCGGAATATAGTTTAAATTATCCTACATCTAAATATGGAAATATATGGAAATATTTACCAAAATAAAAAGTATGCATGAGGTTATCCTTACCCTAGGCTATCCAACTCTTCCTACATATCGATGATTGGTGTCTAGATGGATGAGATGAATGAGATTGAATAAATAGTATTGTTTGAGATCAACATGAGGAAGAATCCACTGTAAATCCACTATATGTAAGTGGAAGTAAAATAAGGGTTTAAAATTTACAGAGGGGAAAAATGGTAATGTTTCCCCAAATCCTTCTGCTTATAGTTAATGTGCATGGTTTAAAAATATTTGGATATCCATTCTAAATAGATCTTCCCCACATATATAATAGTCCACATGGCTATTTGTATAAGCCCTCATGGTTATAAACAAATCATGCAGATGTGCAGGTGCCCCTACCTATAGCTGTACTATTTAAACAAATAGTGCAGTCTGGGATGCATGGTTTCCACAACCCATGTGACCTAGATTGTAGCCCACATACACTCCTTGTAAATTACATAGGAGTTACTATACCATTACCATAATTAAATATAATATTTAAAATAATAATTTAGTGATTCGTTCCTTCATAAATATGGCGAGTCACTACAATCACCCTCAAGCCACCACAATCAACACCTGTAAGAAGTGGAGGTCTACCAACTGGATCCACCATCTCCAACAAACATAGTCGCTCTATGTAGGTCATACACAACAAATTCAACATACATGGAGAGATTTATGAAGGTTTTTAACCAAATTCTTGTAATGTTCCACCAAAAAGGAAATATTTTGTGGCATACGTTATAAGAAAATTCCGCCGAATGTTTTAAGAATACCATTGGAAAAAAATTAACAAAACAATAAAGGGAAATATTTTCAATGAACATGATTTACAAATTAACCTAAGATTGAGGTCCAACATATTTCTACAGTATTCATAATATTACAAGAGAACCACAGGTAATATGTAATGATAATATCACTAATGGAACACTAAGAAACTCATATATCGGTGAAATAAGGTATAATAACTGATACCCACGCCATTACCATGCATAAGAAACTAGGGTGGAGTAAATGAAAAATTATAGTTGTATTCAATCATTATAATCATCATAATTTAGTTAGTGTTGTAATCATAAATCCAACTAGATGAATCTGGGCTAAGGAACTTCTGATTAGACTAGCGTACTAGTCCTAGTCTACCTACCTAGATACCTAGGAATCCCATGTTCTCAATATCTATTTCAAATGGCACATTGATCACCACATTCCTAATCACATGGAAAATAATTGAATATGCTTATATAAAAGCACAATGTCTCATAAGAAAAACCACTTTTAAAATTAAAATCATGTGAAATACATTTGAAATAACCCGTTCATACCACTATTACTTTTCACCAAAATAATTTAGAATGTTTAATATTAATACCCATAAGAAGTCCAATAAATTTAATTTAGAAAAGGATTTCCACTTCCATACACACAAAAAAAAACTTTTAAAACACATTTTTCATGAAACACACATTCTCTAAAGAACATTTATGATGAAATTAAGTCATACTGAATTCATCTTATAATGTAAACGCATGGAATCACCTACATCTCACTTGAAATATTATTGATATTTTGAGCAACCACTACTGTACCACCAAAAAACCCTAAAAAGGTTATTTTGAACAATAATCATCAAAATCTCACTCAAAAAACACACGATCAGACTATCATTAGGTCATTCTACCTGAATTAAAATGGGATCTTAAGAAAGAGTGTAGAAGAACCCAAAAAAGAGGAGAAATCAAGGGAGAAACTAACTTACATAGAAATTATTGGAGATACCACCCCAAATGTATCCATAAATGATGATCTAAGGGATAAAGAAGGGATGTATGAGGTGATAGGAGTGAATAATACCGAGTGTGGTGGAATAGCCATGTTTAGGGTTAAAAATCAAAGGCTTAAAAGTCCAAAAATACAATTATTAATGACCTAGATATGTCTCAGAGTTTTCCAACACAGTTTTCCTAATATGCAGGAATCATGTGCCCCACTCGATCTAAGTGTTCTAAGAGTCATGGTTATCCCTCATGGTTTGACTAATCATGTGTCAGCTATGTAGATTTCTATTTTCCAAAAGTGTAATTTTCTACATGGTTTCATAGTCAAGGGCGCAGAGTTTTACCTTACCATTCCCCAACCATGCGTCACCTGGTTTAATTTCCAAATAATCTATTTTTCATAAAAAACACTCAGGGAAACAATGGGATGAATGTAACAACAAAATAAACTATAATATTACATCAAAATAAAAATAATATTGTAAAATATAGAATGTTAAAAATTCATAAAAATAGTTGTGTAAATAAGGTTTATGATTTCATAAGGTCGGACTTCAAAAAAAAATCATAGATCTAAGTGTTAATATTGATGTTCATTCAAACACCTACCTTTAACACTCCAATTAGTGCTGCATAAGTAGATTTTCAGATTTATGGAGAGGTTCAATGACCATTTTCCCTTGAATACTCAAGTGGTAGAGTATTCTACCTCAATTTTAGAGGGTATTTAGAGTGTGATAAAATAGTGGGATGCAATTACTTATTTAATTAATAAATCAATAATGTCTAAATCAGTAATCATGTTAAAATTAATAATATGCTAGATTTTATTTTGTTTAAAATGGAATGTAATACCACAATAGACACCATGATAATATATTAAATTGAAATTGTTTATATTGGTAAAATTTTCTAGAGAGTTATACAGGAACTTGTGCAATGAACTGTGGCATAAAAAATTCATGGTGTTGATGTCCCTAATACCTATTAATCCACCTCATGATGTAATGAAATTATAAATTCCAACACGAGGTTAATGTGTGATGTTTATGATGGTCATGCCATAATTTCATCATCAATGTACGATGTGAGTTGTGGATACAAAATATGTACATGGATGATTTTACATGTTGTATCATCTTCCAGAATCATGTTAGGGGAAGGTTAAGTGACATATGAATGAGTGATAATTACAATAGATACATGTAATTATGAATGGTTCATTATGATCATTCAATACATCTGATTCTCATATTTTTTCACTCTATTACTCTATCTTTTCTTATGATTAAAAAATGAAAAGTGTGGATAAAATTATTTGTTACCATGTAGATATAGTTCACCAAGTCAATAAGAACATAAAAAATGTTTTATTTTTTATGGTGAATAATATGAAATCTAATGAGAAATGTCCAATAGAAAGAACGGAGTCAGTGTAACTTTCACAATGTCATTTAATTAAAGTAGAATTAAATAGGAGGTTGTTTTCTTTACATATCATAAAATAAAATATAATTTCATGCTCTATAGATTGAATTAATGAAGCTAGATATTTGTTATTTCTCAGGTATATTCATCAATTATAAGAAATATTTATATTATACTTATTGGATACTAAATAAAATATTCTTATCACATATGTGTATCAATGAAAAGTAATATTGTATGTATAAAAATGATAGAACATGTATGATTTGTTCTCTATGATGCAAAAAATTAATTATTTTTTATGTTAGCAGTGAGAAGTACAAATCATCTATATTGCGATGTTTTATGATTCTAGATGAACTATTTTTATGTATTATTGAAATTTTTATCTAACACACCCTTTAAAAATAATGATAAATTATTATAATTCAATAATTAATTTTCATTGTGGTGTTAAATAGAAAAAAAAGTAATAAAATAATCATTGGAAGTATGTTATGAATAGAAAAATGTATGACATATATATCTAGTTATTGAAAGATAAATCTTTTTTCAAGAAAAAAATGGTATGCCAGTATATACCATGTATGTTATTTAAAATTATTATATATAAATACCATATGTATTATTAACTTATATAACTATTTATTTTGAAAAAATAAACCATTAAAAATAAATGTAATTTACAAATATTTCATTATTTGTTCATATTGATAGAGTAAACTATTCTCGTTGAACTATAGTGGTCAATCCACAACATAATATTATTCTAAGTGTTTGTTAAGTAATGTGAATGAGAAGTATGGTATTTTCATAGTCAGAAGGTATGAGTTTATTCAAGCTAGTCTTATAAATAAAATCATGGCCAAACCTTCATTTCCCATCATATTATTGTGTGGTGTAATTCCTAAAGAAAAAGTATCGTATCCACCTCAAATCCTCAATTCCATTAAGAAGGATCGATGAGGGTTCCCCAAAATTAAAATTGGTCAATAATATGTATATTGGATATATTTTTAGACACACATTTGATTATCAACATCTAAATCATGATAAATGTAAAAGTATCATCAATTTTTAAAACAAATGCATTACATATACTTCCATTTTTCATGACATTCATTAGAAAGATAGACATTATCATATAATAATATTTTAATATAATGACCAGTGGGTATCATATGAGTTATAAAATGATGTAAATCCATTATCTTGTAAGAATGCATTTATAGATTCAATGTTATTGTTATAATATAAACAAAATTTCATCAACAGAAACACAATGTTCTCCTAAGGTAATTATCCTAAAAAATCATTGGATATTACAAAAAATCCCTATGATATAAAATTGTTATTGAAGTTATATATTACATCTATATAAAAATGTACACATTGGGTACTTTATATACTGAGAGAATGTTTTATTTGTCCATAGTTAATGGAGAAGTTTCCCATGTTGTTGGAATGAGAACATGTTCTACAAGTTCACTTGGAAAAATAAAGTTCCAGTTAAAGATATAGTATAGAAAGGATAAAACTATATTAATGGTTTTATATTCACCATCAATTGTGATACGTTATTCAATTATAATAGTAATTTATTCATGTATTTAGTATATGAAATTTGATAAAATTGATATGATAAATTAAAAATCCACAATGGATTCCATGTATCAAAATACATGGGGATTATTATTTTCATTATTATGTTGGTTATTCAAGTGAGACTGTACATGGAATGTTAAATAGTGGTAGAAATAATTTTCAATTGGTAACACCAATTCATTTACCCAAAATCTATTATAATGTTTCTTGTCATAACTATTTTTTATTATTATTTTACTCCGAATTGGATTTCATGACCACCAATCATGGAATGTGTATATATGATAAAACCAAAAAGGGATTGTGACACCATAGTATTCCAATAATGTTGTATGTTAATAATAACTAATTCCATGATAAAGTAACAAATAATATCATTGAATATTTTCTTGGAATTAAAAAATTTCATATATGGAAGGTTTTTTTGGAATATCATAGATTTCCATGTAAAATATGTTTAGTAACATATGGAAAACAACTATTAGTCTTATAGTTAGTTATGATCAAAATAAAATAAATACTAATTATATTGACTTAATGTGGAAATATATGTTTTTGTTATTAGGATTTATAGAGGTAGTTCCAATTGTTTTTTATACTGAGTAAATCATATATACACTCACATTTTATTTAAATATAATACATAGAATGATTCAAGAGATGATTGTTTTTCAAATTCCATATGGAAAAAAATCTCAAAGAGGACATGTATAGTTATAGGATGGGATTAAAATGGTGATTTGAAATTCAGTATTCTTTTATAATCGATCAGTCGCATATTCCATGATATGTACCTGATATGATAATGCTGAAATATATTTTATATTATTAAAATATTGTATATATCCGTGAGAACTAAAAATGAAGTAGTCTAAACTAACCAATTGTACATAAATAGGTAAAAAGTATATATATATGGTATATGGAGACTAAGGGATAAAAAATTTGAAGGGAAAAAAACAAGTCATCCATAGATCAATGTGGTCTTATATCATAGTAAGGGAAATAAAATAAATAATACAAGTTTTTACAAGATATTGGTAGCTATATCTAAAATTACTAAGTTCATTGCAAATTTTATGGAATGCAATTAATTAGGTTATAATATGAAATTATTTATTCTAGTCCTTGAAATGAAATATAGTATGTACAATTTTATCGTTATGATAAATGTATTACTAGTATTATCCATGTTTTTAAGTTATGAAAATGGAAAAATAGGATTATACTTTGGGATAACATATTTTCGATGTGTCTTGAAGAATTAGGTGAGGTCGGACATAATAGAATATCAATAAAATAGAGATGTGGGAAACTAAATAACTAAATCCATGACATAGTTGAACCAAGATCCTAATCATTTAGCTGAAAACAAGGATGGTTAGTAAGTTGGAACAAGATTAAGTGGGAGTTCTGTAATAGTGGGTTCTATAGACCCAACTTTATCTATACTTGTATATTATCATAACATGTATACAGTGAGTTATAAATGATATACAGTTACAATTATTTTGGGTATATATCTAAATCCACTATTTAAATGTTAAATTCCAAAGAATATATTGTGTAACAAATGGTTATATATGTTCTCTTTTTATAAGGAGAATCAAAATATGCTACGATATTAATCTTAAAAAATATCATATGTTATAGATATGTTATATTGACTGGAAAAAATATAAGATCTACTATTAAGTGATGAGGGATCGTGAGAAATGTGGATTCTTTTAATTATGTTCATACATGGTGATATTTATTATGAGAAATCATTAGGAAATATCTTCTAATAAGAAAACCACATGATTAAGGTGTCATTGATTGTTCCTTTCTATATAAATGTGTATTGGTCACCTGACATGTGATCATTATCAATATGTTCCATTATATCACATTCATTTATTCAGGGAATAAATAATAGAAATTATTTATTGGTGATAGATCTTGTTTTGGATGCATCAATGGTGGTATAAAATTGTTTTAATAGTCAAGATAGAATTTTTTTCTTATGAGTTGATGAATTAATATCTCAGGCCTAGTTGTTCCAAATGGTGGTACCATAATAAATCCATTTCCAAAGTAGTTGACGGTAAGCCTATATAGCTAGATCAATTAATAATAAATAATAAAAGGATGAAGACACAAGTGTGTGACATACATTATGTGACATTGAAAGAGAATGAGAAAATTTTACGTAGTGCCTATTTGTGGGAAGGTTTTAGTGGTTATGACTATTCCTTGTCCCTTTAAGGGCATTGATGGGTTTCCAGAATTTAGTCTTGCCCTGTTAATATATTTCAATGTTATCAAGATAAGTATCGTGAAGATCACAAGGAATATTTAAATCTAAAATTATCTATATTTTGGACAATCGATATATGTGACATAGTGGGCGGCACAATCTGGTTTTTGAGTTTTGTTATTTTTTTATCACTTATGAATAAATAAATAAATTATTTTTCAATTATAGAATACTTGGGTAAAATTTATTCATTAAATGTATTTATAGAGTTTATGTAAATATGAAGAAAATTTTATACAAACAATTATTATTTTTAATATTCATGGTTTGTTTTATATTAATAGGAATTAAGAGTTGAGTAAAATTAATCAGTTTTATCTCATAATATAAATTATATATATTATATGTATGTGATAAAATAGAAATAATATTTATAATGTAGTCAGTTCTTCATAACTATTTATTTATTGCTCATTTAGTGGATGTTGCATTTCTCGTGGTCAGGGAACCAATTAATGTTATTTGACGGTCCCACTATATTAGCATGAGAATCAATAAATTCAATAGAGTTGTTCATTCCAATGGAATGAGAGCCCCTATCTCTTACTATTTTTTAGAGAGAGAATGTCCTTCTGCAAGAGACCAATCCAGGAGAACCTTTGATGAATTGAAAGAACAATATCATGGTGAACATTTTGACATAGAAGTATTCATCAAAGATTTATGCTTTCACATAGAATTATACAAAAGTAAGGCATGTAGATTCATTGAGTATATTTGGAAAATCTAGTGATGCTATGTTTTATCTCCTTCAAGTAATGATCCTGGGAAATGATCTATAGTTGAATGTGCTCCAAAATCAAACTAGGTACTTATTTATTTAATTTATATACTTTTAATAATCCAAGTTTCATTCTCATAGCCCTACTAATGCTGAGATCATCTGAAACAAATAGTTTCATCACTCCAGGGTGATAATTTTTAAATCCCCTATGTACATGCTTCTTTTGTGCACCCTTACCCCTTTAGCTACATCTTTACCACTGTCAAATAAATAGGATTCATTTGATAGAATTCTATGACATGACAACATTACTTTCCTTCATGGACTTTGTAATACTGTTACATAATTTTATACCAACTAATATAATGTTTATATTATAACTGCAAAATATTATATTATCATATCAATATTTTGTTTTAATTTGTTTTCATGTTTAATGTGATATTATCATATTTATTTTCAAATATTATATATCGAAATATCAACAAATTATACTTTGGTATTATTATTAATGCATATAATTACATGAAAACATAGATTTACTTCCATAAATTCTTCCGAGATAGTTCATGGAGAAGTCTGGTGTGTAGGTTGTGTAAAAAACGACATTATATTAATGAATAAATCGATGATGGTTGAGTCCCTTCCAGATTAATGGATGTTTCCATCATTAACCAAATATTGAAATAAAATTTTTATATTAAATTCCATGTTAATGGGGTAGTGAAGTGTTTATTTTAGATAGTTATTTAATGATGTGTCAATCATATCGATTGTTGACATGGGTGTGAAACTTTTTTCATGATATATCATAAAATATTTTTTTATAGCACAGTGAACATTCATATGTTTCTATTTTCATTGTGAAATTCCTTAATTCTTTATGGGTTCTTTGACCCATTACTTGATAGTAAAATTGGACTTTAGGAAAGGCCACATAGTGTCACTTAATGAAACCTAGAGGGTCACATATAAAATGTTACCAATGATCTTAGTGAAAAATTATCTAAATTTAGAAACTAGAAATAATATTAATCACTAGACCAAGAGTTATATATACTCATTAAATATTAAATTATCACAAATATTATATAAAATTTTGTTAAAATGTAATTTGTTAATAAAAAATATATAATTTTTATTTATATGTTTTTACTGACACTATAATAAATAATTTATTTTATTATTTGAATATCATACAAATAATTAGTCTCTAGTTTGTGAATAATGTATTTATTTATTTATTGAATGAACAAATATTTAATTATAATTTTTTTCATTTATTCGATAAATAATGAATTGAAGAAATAGATGTTGTTGTGGGAATATTGAAGAATATTTATTTAAGAAATTATAAAATAAATATTTATCATTTTGTGTGCCAGCACACTCCATGATGTAAAAAGAATGATATTATTTTTAATGGTAGTGGTTTCTTAAGGGTTAAATATTTTATTAATGTACCCTATAAAATTTATTGATTATTTGACCCAAACAATTAGTATATAAATATCCTATTACTAATTTCATGAGAGGGATAGTTTTTATTCACAATAGATTCCAATAAAGATATCCATCCTCCTCTCTCCCTCTCAAGAATAATAAGAACAAGACAAAATCCCTTCAAGTCTTAAAGAGCAGGAAGTGATTAAGATGAACAACATAAGATGATCAATGAACTAGATTATCACCAATTGTTTACCACAATTGTTCATTGTTCTAAAGAGAACATATAAGGGCTCTACATTAGGGATTCTCCATTAAATAACACCTCAATAATCAGGTTAGATTGATAAAAAAATATAATGAATAATGATCTCAAGACTGAGGTAATAATTATTTTTTTTAAATTAATTATAAAATTAATGTGAAAAAAACCTTATAATAGTCTCTATATTTACTTTTTAAATATTATTTGGTAAAATTAACACTCATCATAACATTGTTATATTCGATATTGTGAATTATCCACTAAATGTAGAAAAATATAAGGTGGTCATATTCCAAATAGAAAATTATATTGTTCTCAAAACCATTAAAGACCATCCATGTTATTGAAATTGAAACACTACATGAACTAAAATGAATATAATATTGTGCACCACGTATAGAGAACCTCCTTTCATCAACCACTATTATGATAAATATAGATTATAATTATTCAAATGAATCATTCCTCTTAGAGAAACCATGTGTAGAATGATATCCTAATTATTGGGTGAGATTCTATTTATGACCATAGTATTTTAATACCACTTGAAGGGAATGGAAGAATGAGAAAAAAAATTTGAAAGAGAGATTTAATATCAAATAACATGGAGAATCATTAATATTATCTCAAGATTCTATATATTGGCCTTAAAAAAACTCCACGAGCCTCACATGAATTTACATGAACATTACATACCATTCAAATATTTAATTAAGTTAAATAATCTATAAAACATGACTACATGTTAATAATAAAAATCCATTCAACTATCTTTAATGATTCATTAAATCATTCATTAAAGATTAAAGATAGATTTTTTGAAAAAGAAACCAAATTTCACCACCTAACATTCATCTAAAATTATCAATATTATATTATCATGTTAATCACAATGTATAACTGACATATATCACAAAAAATAGCCATATCATAAGTTATAATATTCTAGGTAATGTATGAAACAATATCAATATATATTATGAAATGATATATCGGAAAGGTATATGATATGAATTTTATATCAAATATGTTATAAAATAAAACATTCTCATTTTATACTACATTAAATAGTAATAAAATATTTATAAATTCATTAGTTAATATATCTATCTATCTCTAATTTAAACTGATCTATCTTATAATTTATACAATTTCACCGTTGATTATATCATATAAAAAAATTATAAAAGCATGTCCAAAAATTATTTTGGATATTTCCAAAAAATGATGGGAATTTTTATTCAATTTCAATTTATATCAAAAAATATACAATAATTTTTTAATGTCATTAAAAGAACCCTTTTGGAAAAATTTCTAATATAGTTTTAGTGCAGCACTAAAAGTTTTGTAAGACATATTATTAATTAAGTAATCTATGAAGTGAGACCCCATGATAATTAGTAGTGTTTAAAATATGTATGACATCCAAAATTCATAAAATAAAATAGAGATTGGACTATAGTTATGTATCAATACTACAAAAGGTAAAAAAGTATATTTAAGGATCTCGATCAAACACGTGTATTTATATACATGTTTTCAATGAAACTATTATATATAAAATATGTGTAATCATAATCCCCTCCATCCAAGAAATTTAGTGACCACAAGATACAAAGGATGAAAATATTATATTTCCACTAAGATATTATTGATTCTCCATCAATAGAATGCCTATATGGAAAGACACATCACATGTATTTCAACCTAATGGATGAGTACATCACACGATACTCTCCAAATATATAATAACATAACTTGTCACATATTTTGGTAAAATAATATGCTTCATTATTATATATAAATATAGTACTTTGGTTTCTAACTGTTTATTTGATTGGAAAAACACAAACTTGGTTAAACTTCAACTAATTATATGACCAAAAACACACATACCCCCCCCACAATTAGCTCTAACTCAACTCTAGTATAAAATGAAATTAATGTATAAAAGATATAATCATGGAAATAATTTATAAAATATGGTATGTGGATTTAATATGAATCATGCACATATATAATACCAAATACATGTTGTTTGATACTCTATGTGGGATACATAGTGGGTCATCGATCGTTGAAAACTCATTTTATGTCTCCTTAGAATATTTCAGATCTCATTATGATATATAAAAAATGTTTAGAATAACATTGACTAATAAATAATAATTCTCCATGATGAACAGTATTTATGGATAAATAAAATTCTAATATTCACAGTTTAACTATCATTACACATAATGATAACATGAAACCAATATGAATGAATGGTATGGTATAGAAATTATTTTAATAAAATGATAAATTTAATTTATTTAAAATAATTTATTAATAATAAAAAAAATCATACATAACTACCAATCTAATAAAAACATATTATATACCACTTAATGGGAAATATATTTTTTACACTTTAACTATTTTGTTGAATTCATAACATCTCTACATAATTATTAAGAAATATATATGTGACCATTTCATTAATCCTAATAATATACACTTTTAGTGACTAAAATATAAAATGAAAATATAATTTTAATAATAGTGAGATATGGGATCTATAACACCCCAACCCCAGATGCCCAGATCTATTTCCTTACATTGTTATTTTTCAATGATTATTATGAATCAAATCCTAAAGGATAGATGTACTTGGAAGTTTTGGTAAGGTAGATTACATATATGATACCCATATTACAATTCGAAGTGTAAAATGAATTATTATACATATATAAAGGAAAAGAAAAAAAATTAAATTTTATTCCAAGATTTATTATTTATATATCGAGGAAATGAATCAAAATACGGGTGATCCCAAATGATCTACAAGCGTAGGTACGACTGAAGAAGTAATGAATTAATTAGCATAATCAAAATTTAAAGGTAAATAACTATTGAAACATTCCATTTATATAACTAGAATAGACAATATCAATATGGAAAGGTATGTTATCAAAACACATGCAATTTAATCATTAAAAAGTGAAATAAATACATCAATAGATAATGTAAAAGATATAATGTCATGGTTATATAATAAATGAATATGAATGAAGGAAATTCTTTATTATTTTGTGCCACTTTGGCAAGGTACATGGTAACATTACCAATAATACCTTTTACCATATAGTATATAAAATATTAGGTAAAAACCTCTCTAATTGGCCAAATGATTCATCTCATGAGACTACCAATTCATGAACATTCTATCTATAAATATGATCACCCATTTTATACATGTCCAATGAATTCATAATATATAGATTAATCGATTTAATTTAGGAACAATGTGTTGCTAACAAGGTTTTAAAATAAAAATAAATCAAAATTCTTGAAACATTATTATATATATATTTTCTATAACTAGACTTTACTCAAAATTTTTCTACATCTATGTTAAGATTTTCGAAAAAACGGTCATCTCCAATTGTATTCAATAAGTAATTTAGAGTCTAATGGAACCAACTTGATATTTGATGAATATTAACATACCATTAAGAAGAGTAATATTAATATTGATACGATCCTAATTAATAGTAAATTGTTTTAATATTTTATTTTTATGGCTTTAAGATAATGACATCTTGGTTAATTTTTCAATGTGATATTAAAGTTGTTATAGAATTAAAATTGTTAATTTTTGAACTACGTATGATTTTATTTAAAATTTAAATTAATAATGGTTAGAAAATTATTTACAAAAAATGGAGTTCATTTTTGAATTATACATGTTGAAAAATGTTAAGGGTGAATTTTTGGGAAATTTCTGAATTTCTATAATTTATGATTAATAGTAAAATCTAGTAAAATAATGTATATTTCAATTATCTGTTAAAAATTACTTTTTTGAAATCATAAGTGATTTAAGACCACTTGATTTGAACTCAAATTACATTATTACTATTTGGGTCAAAATAATTATGATTATTCTAGTCTTGATCAAAAATATTATAATAATGTTTAATATAATGTAAAATACCTCCTCTCCTCCGCTATAAGTACTACACACATTTCCCTCTTCCCCCCTCACCTATCAAGTCTTCATACTTCTCTATGTTCTATCCAATACTCATCCAATGGATCTTCCCCACATCGTAGATCTCTTTGTCTCACCAAAAGTCCAAATACAAATTCTATAAGAAGGATCTCATGGATAATATACGAAGAGGTAAACATCCAATTTTGTTTTCTTACTTTTCATTCAATTTATGCTATTATTTTTATTTTCCTTTAGATTATATTAGGATATTACATTCCATATCCCCCTTACTGCACATATTATGTATGAATGATGATATACCCCTTTTCTCTCACTGAAATATTTTATGAAATTTTAAGTGACGTCGTTTGGCTACCGAAATTTCATAAGGGATTTCTCAACTCTTTATTTATTTTGAGTTCCTTTATTTTCTTCTACTTTCCTCACATCCTCTTACCCAAGAAGAATAAAAAGCTCCAGAATCTTGTATATTATTTATGTCCCCATTTTCATGAAAAATTCATCATCATTATTCTTCTCCACTCCAACTTATTCAAGGAATTCAAACACCGTTTGTGATGTGTTGATTTACCAACAATATTGACGATGTGATTTCAATTTATTTAAATTCATTTATGACTGGTCATGAAACTATTTTTATGGTTGAATAAGATTAATAATTAAGTATTATAATTTATATATGGTTCAGGAATATTTTTTCTCACATGGTATTTATTTATGAAACAAAATGATATCCTTACGATCGAAGAATCGCCAAAATAACCGAAAAAATATCAATAATGGTGTGACTCGTGAATCATCCTCATGGAAGAACTAAAAATCATAAATGGTATAATTTATTGTTCTATAAATATTTAAATACCACTCCAATACAATTATTTAGTTTCACTTCCAATCAATATGAACATCCTTAATGAAATGATCATGGAAAACATGTAAAGAACACACTCAAAACTATGTTAGGAACATAATAATAATAATTAAAGGATGAAATGTTGTGATTAAATGATCTTATAATGTATTATAAAGATGGATATGTTTCTTTAATATATTAATAATACTCTTTGATACATTATACTGGAGGTTTAAACAAGTTTTAGGTAATAAAATCCTGAGGTAATGGAATTATTAACCTGATTTCCATTCTTTGGGATAACCTTCTACTTCATTATTTAAATGGTATTTGAATTGTTGTGTAGGATATGTTCTATATATATTATTATTTATTATGCATATTTATAGGGTATATACATATTCCATTTGCTCTAATAAGTCTCACTTAAATTATAGTATTTATTAAAGGGTATTTCCTTTAATGTCCTCTTTTAAAATTTGTCTTTATAATATTCCAAAGAAATGTTTTTATTAAATTTTTTGTGTGTATGATTGTCTTCTGGTTCTTGGGATTTTTTTTATGATGCAGTTTGGTAATTATATTTCCCTCCAATGCATTGAGTATTTGTAAATTATAGGTTGGCCGTATAGTTACTCCAAGTGTAACTGCGATGGTTACACAAATTATAAGGTAGCTATGATGGTTACAAATTACAAGATAGCTGGGAGTGTTACAAGATTATATAAGTTATGCACCCCAATACCTCTATAAATATATTTATGTTCTTATGATTAATGTGGGGATTTTTTAAATCTCATTTTCCACAATGTAATTATATGTGGCTGATAAATATGTATTTTGAAAATGATTTTAAATGCTACAAGTATTCATGGACTAATGTGCTCCTTCCTTCACTTTATATGCCCTACGGATCATTTTGTGCTCATCCCAAGTTTTTTAAAAAAATTATATCTTATAAGGATGTTTAATACAATGACGGAAACCATGATAAAAGTTACGATTATTTTTCAAGGAATCATTTTTTATTTGAAATGTTTTATATTTTGGGAGAAATGAGGACATATTTTTTTAGTATCAACCATATATTAACATGAAATTTTATGAATGTATTATGTCCCAATTCTCTAAAGATATAAACATAAAAAGACCCTTAATGTAAAATGAATTTATATCATGTCTAAATTCAAGATTATGTAACGTAATAAGGCAGGTTACTTATAGTTGGTTTTACAAGATGTTTTATATAAATTTAGGGGTTATGATGATGTTAATATAATACAATAACTATTTTTACACTATTTTTAGTTTGAAATGTTATATAATTTAAATATTACCATGTTTTTACACTATGATGTGTTTATTAAGAATGGTTATCCATAGAAGAAACATGAAAGTTGAGGTAAAGAGACACTGACAGAATGAAATCCTTCCAAATATGCCGCATGAAAAGATAAAGATTGGAACTAAGAATTTTGTGATAGTCATGGATCAACGGACATAGAAAATAAATGGTGGTCGAATCCATGCAAGAGAACAAATAGAGGTACTACAACAGAATAAGAAAATAGTTTAAAATTTTATGATACAACACCCTCCTTCTTTCAATAGATCTTTTTAACCAGCTGCAGCTACATGATGTATTAATGCCCTTGAAAAGATATTTAATGTAATGGGTTTTTTAGATAATCAAAAGGTATGAATTTTCAATTTATTATTTTTAAGGTGAAATTGGTCATCAGTGGTCAATGAAAATGATTATTAGGGATAGAGTGGATATTTACACCATAGAGTGGGAGGAATTTAAAAGTATTTATCTTGAAAAAAAAATTATAAGGTGGTGCGACTTAGGATTGAGGTGTAATTCCTTGAATTGAAAAAAGGAGGAGGATTTAGTGGATGTGTATGAAGAGAACTTCACTCGACTAGAAAGGTATGCTCCAAATATTATTCTGGATAATGGTAGTAAAATAAACTGATTTTACTCAGGATTGAATCAAAGAAATCGAAGGGCATTGGCCTCTTGTGAATTCAAAAGTTATAAGAAACTTGTCTGATGTGATGAGAGGGTAGAGATGTAGTTTTTTAACGATCACATGCACTTTGACAAAAAAAGAATTAGAGGACAGGATGGAAAGAGATGTGTTAGAATCAACCAAATAAATCTGATTGTAGGAAAATCCAATTTCCATTTTGTAAAAAGTGTGGCAAGAAGCACCCTGTGGAATTTCATACCAAAATTGGGAAGTGTTTTTGATGTTTTATGCTTTGACATATGGCCCAAGATTGTAATGAAAATGATCCTAAGACAAATCCTGATATGAAAACTATTATGTGTTTTAAATGTGGTGAGATGATTTATTATGTAAATGCTTTCCCAAAGGGATATCTAAATGATGCGAATAAGATAGACTATAAGCAGAAATGTCTTGTGAGATCCATTGAGACTACATCAGCAGATGTTGATCCATCCAATGAATTTATATCTGGAATGTTTTTTATTTACTCATTTTTTTCTAAAGTTTTGTTTGATACGAGGTCTACACATTCCTTTAATTCTAAGAATGATTCATGTAAATTGTAGATATCACCTCAAAAAATGAGACTATAACTTGTTTTTAAAACACAAGGGGGAAATATTATAGTAAAGGAGAATTATAATAATATTTCTATTATGTTTTATGGAAGGAAATTAATTACAAACCTTGTTTATTTTTCCTTAGTCGATTTCGATGTTATTATAGGAAGGGATTGGATTTCTCTTTAACATGTTAGGATTAACTGTAAATCTAAAGAAGTTTTTTTAGAACAAGTTTTAGTTTTTATATATGAATAAACCCATACAATTGATATCATTTTAGGAATATGTGAAACTGTTTAATGATGGAAATGAAATTTATCTTTCTCATATTTTAGAATACAGGGGAACTATTCAGATTAATTATGTTCTAGTTGTAAATAAATACCTATATGTTCTTTCTTATGAGTTACCGGGTTTCATACATTATTGGGAAGTAGAAATCACAATTGAGGTAGTTCCTGATTCTATGCCAATATCAAAACCCCCATATCTTATGGCTAAAATAGAACTTCTTAAATTGAAAATTGAGTTATATGATTTACTTGATAAAGGCTTCATTCGTCCAATAACATCACCATGGGGAGATCATATTTTGTTCATTAAATAGTAAGATGGTTTTATGAGACTATTTATTAATTATAGAGCATTGAAAAACATCACTGTTAAAAAAAGTATACATTGTCTCATATCGATGAATTTTTTGATCAGCTCTAGAGAGTTCAGTACCATTCCATCATTGACTTGAGATCCAGACACCATCATCTGATGTTGAAGGAGGTTCAAATCCAAAAAATATCCTTTCATACTAGATATGGGAATTATGATTTTTTTGTTATGCTGTTTGGGTTAACTAATTCCCCTACTGTATTCATAGATCTTTTGAATATAATATTCAATGAGTTCTTGGATAAGATTTTTGTTGTATTTATTGATGAAATTATGGTATTTTCTAAAAATAAATATAACCATTAAGAACATATAAGGGTTATATTATAAACATTAAAAGAAAATAAACTATATGGAAAATTATTCTAGAGTGTTTTTTAGTTACATGATATTTATATTCTTAGAATCATTGTAAAAATAACGTAATAACTGTTGATCCTTCCAAAACACAAGTGATTGATGAATGGGCAAGAAAAAAATTGTTACAGAGATTAGTAGTTTCCTTGAATTATTAGGTTATTACTGATGTTTTGTTAAGAATTCTGCACGGTTATCTATCCTGATAACTATGTTAAATCAAAAATGGTTTAAATTTTTTGGACAGAAGAATGTGATATTTGTTTTCAGGAACTAAAGAAGAGATTGGTGAATGCTCTGGTTTTGGCCTTGACTTCCCAATATAGTGAGTTTTTCATCAACAATGATTCTTCATTGAAGGGAATTGGTTGTGTTCTAATGAAGATTTATCAGGTAATTGCATATGCTTCAAGACAACTAAAACCCCATTAGTAAAATTATCCAACACATAACCTGGAATTGGAAGTAGTGGTTTTTTCTTTATATAATTGGGGGAATCATTTATATAGATCCAAATATTAAATTTATACTTTCCATTAAATTATGAAGTATATATCCACTCATAAGGAATTAAACATGAGGTAGAGAAGATGTCTTGAACTGATAAAGAATTATGATTGCACAATAAATTACCATCTAGGAAAAGCAAACAATGTGGTGGATGCCTTGAGTTAAAAACATCGTTCTTCATTAACCATGTAATGTTTGGAACATGATCCCTTGATTAATGATTTAATGAATTTTTGCTTAGATGTTGTTGGTGCAGGGAATACATCTATTTTGTTTCAGGTTTCATAGCAGTCATCATTATCAGACAAAATTAAAAAATCGTAGAAGGAAGACCATGAGCTATAGAAAAAGGTATAATTCGTTAAAATGGATATGTTTCTAGAATATAACCTAGATAAATATTTTGTTTTAAGATTTTGAACAAGGTTGTTTGTCCCTTTTGATTCTCAGTTGAAGAAATTTCTTTTTTTAATCTCATAGTTCTCCATTTTCATTTCATCCGGGTAGTAATAAGATGCACAGATTCCATTAGGAGTATAATTGGTGGGATTTAATGAAAAGTGATCTTGCTAATTTTACTGTGAAATGATAGACATGCCAACAGGTTAAAGTAAAGAGGATGTTACTGAAGGGGATGCTTCAGCATTTGATAGTGCCATAGTGGATATGGGAGGATGTATTAATGGAAATTGTAGTTGGACTACCAACGACTTCATGATGTAAAAATGTGATTTGTTTTATTGTTTATCGACTGAAAAAAACATCACATCTTATTTATATTCTTGATATAATGCCTTTGGATAAGATTTCTTGACTATAACTCAAAGATATTGTCAGGACACATGGATTTACTCTTTCTATTGCATCTGACCAAGATCCCAGGATTACATCTATCTTTTCGAAGGTTCTTCATATGTCATTGAGAACAGAATTAAATTTCAGTACATCTTTTCAACGTCAATCAGATGGGCAGTTAGAAAGAATGATTCAGACATTGGAGTACATGATTTGAGATTGTTTAATAGTAACCAAGGAATTTGGGAACATAATATTTCTTTGGATGAGTTTTCTTATAATAAAATTTTTCATTCTAGTATACATATGGTACCTTTCAAGGTATTATATGGAAAGCGGTGTCATATTCCAGAGTTATGGGATAAATATGGTCAAGAAATGTTGATGGGGCTAGAATTAGTGGAGGAATTGGCTAACAAAGTGATGATGATCCAAGTGATCATGGGGGAAGCATAGAGCAGGCAAAAAAGTTGTGGAGATAACATAATGAAATACTTATCTTTCAAGGAAAGTGAACATCTTTTCCTAAAAATATCTCCATGGAATCGTGTGATGTGTTTTGATTAGAAAGGGAGGCTAATTATGTGGTTCATCAGTCTGTTGGAAATATTGGAGAAATTTGGAATGGTTTCGTACCAAGAAGATTTGCCTCCGAGTTCGTCTCATGTTCCTAATGTATTTCATGTTTTGATATTGAGAAAGTATGTGATCGATTTTCACATGTCGTGAGCCCCGAAGTTGTTTAACTAGAAGAGAAACATTCCTATGAATAGAAACCAGTTCAATTTATTGATAAATGGGAATATGTATTGAAGAATAAGGTTATCCACTAGGTAATTTTTTTTGGAGAACCCTCATAGTTGAAGAAGCATCATGGGATTAGGAAAATTCTATGAGGGAAATATAACCTCACTTGTTTAATAAGTAAATAAAATTGCGAGGACACAATTTCCAAAAGGTGGTGATAATGTAACTTCCCCAGGTATAAAAAAATTAAATTGAAATGCTTCAAACATTGTTTTAAATAGTTAATTATAACAAACCTTTAATCAAAATTTTACTACTTCTATGTTTTGAATTTTGAAAAAAACTATCATCTATAATTTTGTTCAGTAATTTATTAGGAGTCTAATGGAACCAACATTATTTTTGGTGAATAGTAAAATAACCTTATGAATATTAATATGGATTATAATATGGACCTAATGAATTTTATATTTTACTAATATTTTATTTTTTAAAATTCTTTATTATAATGAAATATTGGTTAATTTTTCAATGTGATATAAAAGTAGTTATAGAATTAAAATTATAATTTTTTAAATAATGTATGATTTTATTCAAACATTAATATAATAACAGTTATAAAAATATTTTAAAAAAATGGAGTTCATTTTTATATTCTACACATCGAGAAATGGTAAGGGTGAATTTATGGGAATTTTCTGAAATTTTAGAATTTTTTATGAATAGTGAAATACAGTAAAATGCCGTATATTCAAATTATCAGTTAAATATACAATTTCTTACATCATTAGTGATGTGAGAACTCTTGGTTCGAACTAACAAGACATTATTACTATTTGGGGCACATGAATTATGATTATTCATATTTTTTAGAAAACTTATTATAATAATAATTAAATTAATGTACAATACCTCCTCTCCTACACTATAAATACCACACTCATTTCCCTCTTCCTCCCACACCTCCTAATCCATGGCCCATACCTATGTTCTATCCGATAATCCTCCCAAGGATCTTCCGCAAGTCCTATATCTTATTGTCTCGCCAAAAGGCCAAAACCAAAGGCTTTGAGATAGATCTCAAGGAGAAGATATCAAAAGGTCAACATCCCCTTTTATTTTCATTCTTTTCGTTCATTTTATGTTATTATTTTTCCTTCCATTTTGATTAGGATGGTATATTCCATTACCTATCCTCCTTAAATACCATATTACTTGTGAATTATTATATTTTCTCTCATTATAATCTTTTAATAAATTTTAAGCAACATCGTTAGGGTGCCGAAATTTCATAAGGGATTTCTCAACTCTTCTTTTATTTTGACTTCATTTGTTTTATTCTTATTTTCTCACATCCTATTACCCAAGAGGCATCAAAAGCCCTAGAATAATGTATATTCTATATGTTCTCATGTTCATGGAAAATTCCTCTTCATTCTTCGTCTCTTCTCCCACTTATTCAAATAATTATTACACTATCTGTGATGCGTCGATTTATGAACATCGTGGATGATGCGATTTCAATTTATTTTACATCCTTCAATACTATTCATGAAACAATTTTAATGATTGAAACATATTATAATTTATTTATTATAATTTATATAATGTTTCGGAATCTTTTTTCTCACACGATATTAATTTATGAATCAAAATGAGGTCTTCACGATCGATGAATCGCCAGACTAACCTAAACAAATATCTATAATGTTGTAACTCCTGAGTCATCCTCAAGACATAAATAGAAATGATAAATCATAACATTTGTGGTTTTGTAAATACTTAAATACCACTCCATTAAAATTTTGTAGTTTTACTTTCAATCGAGAAGATCATCCATCATGAACCAATCATGGATAACATGGAAAGAACACACAAAAAATATTGCAAGGAACAAAATACTAACAATTAAAGGAAGAAATGATGTAATGAAATGATATTATAAGGTATTATAATGATATATATGTCTCCATAAGATATTAATAACACTCTTTTAAACATTATATATGATTTTTAAACAAGTTTTATGTATTACAAACTCAAGGTAAGGGAATTCTTAACCTGATTTCTATTCATTGGGTTAACATTCTACTTTTTTATTTTTGTGGAATTGGAATTGTTTTGTGTGATGGGTTCTATTTATATTATTTTTTATTAGGCGTATTTATAGTTTCTATACATATTCCTTCCAATATAGTAAGTCTTTCTTCAATTATATGATTTATATAAGGTGTTTTTACTTTAAAATTCTCTTTTAAAATTATTTTTTACAATATTCAAAAGAAATGTTTTATGCAATTCTTCATGTTGTATAATAGTTTACTAGTTCTTGAGAATTTTTTTATGATGAAGGGTGGGACCTATATTTACCTTCAATGCATTGGATATGTGTAAGTTGGATGTCAGTCGTATGGTTACTCCAAGTGTAACTACGATGGTTACAAAAATTATAAGGTAGCCATGATGGTTTCAAATTATATGGTGATTGAGAGGGTTAAAAGATTTTGTATGTAATGCCCCAGGATAACTCTATGGTTATATTTATATTCTTATGTTTTGATTGTATCTTTAAAAAATCTCATGTCTCACAAGGTAAGTATATATAGTTGATACGTATGTCTTTTAAAAATGATTTCATATGCTACATGTATTCAAGGATTAATGTGATCATTCTTTCCCTTTATATCCCTTACTGAGATTTTTTTGCTCATCCTACATTTTTAAATTATTTTCATTGGTTATATAGATGTGTAAGACCAATAATTAAACCATGTTAATATTTATGAATATTTCTCAAGGAATCATGTTTTATTTGAAATGTTTTATATTTTGGAAGAAACGAGAACTATTTTTTTAGTATCCACTCTTTATTAATTTGTAATTTTACGATTGTATTATGTCCCAATTATCTAAAGCTCAAAACATGAAAACATATTAAATGGAAAAGGAATTTATTTATAGATTACATTCAATTTTATGTAATTTAATAAGGTCAGGTTATTATACAACGAGCCTTATCAAATATCTATATTGAGTAAAAGATACCAATTTACCAATATTTCCCAAGTTAATCAAATAACTCTTAAGTACACACCATATGAAAAATTGTTAAATAGTTTAGGAAATAATTTTCCCCATTAAATAATATTATGTATATATAAACTGAATTTTATGTCCAATATAAAATAGTCATAAGGAAGTTTTTTTTCTAGATAGTGTTAATAATCATAGAAGAAAGTGACGTTGAAAGGATAAATTTTACCAATTGGTAATTTTCATGTAAAGACCACATGTATGATGTTATTCAAATTAAACAATATAATACTGTGAATTGGGAGTTAATAATAATATTAAATAAATATGTTGAATAATATTCACTAAATTATTGCGAATTGAGGAAAAATAGAAAATATTCCACAATGAAATGTAGATTTAGAAGAAATCCATAATTACATGTTAACATTTAGTTAAAACAAAATAAGATGAATTATTTAATGTTAAACATAAAATACGATTAAATATGAAGTATTGAAAATATTAAATTGTCAAATTGTCATTATTTACACCATATATAACGAATTATCTTCACAACAATAAAGCATGGTCCAATGAATGTAAATTGAGACGATGTACCTAACCTTATGATCCATTTGGGTTGAATGACTTTTAATCTATTGTATAATTAATTGAATAATGTTATAAACATATTCTAGAACCATAATAATATTTATAATGTCATCTATGATCATTTTTTAGAATCTTATCACCCATTTGTTAACAATCATTTATTATTCTCCTCATTTCAGGTGTTAAGTGTAATGTTTTTAGAGCATGTTTTGAATTGTTATTTTTTTTATTATATAAATCATGATTTTATAATGTAAAGCATAATTTTTTTTAAATATCATATATATATATATATTCAGTATATTTTTTTCATTACAGTCAATTAAATATGGAGATAGGAAATGAAATAACTATTCATGGAGACGATATGATCTTTTTATGCATGGATGCTACTTCCATTACTTTTTCATATATAAAATGCATTATATATATATTATAGTTTCATATTTATTATATATATATATATATATTTCATGTTTTTATTAAATCCATTCATAATATATTCCAGTTAAACTGTGAATGAATCACACTACTTTGAGGAGGTGATAGTACACCCATCCACTAATGATGTTATTATTTTAGAAAAAATAGAATGTGAAAATTTATGTGTTATATAAAAATTAAAAAATCATAGATATATTATAAATTATATATATATATAATATAAACTATAAATCAATAATTATTTCAATCCTATAATGGTGATAATGGATGAAAAAACGACATCATTTAATGAGGTCTTAGTCGGTTATACACACGAACGATGATTGTGTGTCCCATTCAGTGGAAGTGTGTATAGGTTCAGGTTGTTTTCCTAATACAATAAAATTTGATTATATTTAACATACTTAAGTTATTATATAAAATATTTATATAATTAATTTATTTTTAGGAGAAATAAATGAAACAAAATAGATAATAAGTGTGAGGGGTGAGTTCTTTTTTATAGTGGAGGAGGATGGAAATTCATGTAAATATAAAAAGGTAAAATTTTTGGGTGGTCTAAATTACATAATGTGCCTAAAAAATGGACCAAATTTAATGAAATGTATACTATCGTCTATATATTTCCAGATAGTAGTTTTTTTACATGTTTATAGTTCATTTTTTCTCTTCTGTTTATGGTTTAGTCCCTTGTTATGTTTGTTTTTCACATAATCGTTTTAATTAATTTTAGTCAATTTCACTAATATTTTAGGTAAAAAACAAATTTTAACTTAATTGACATTTGAAATTATTATGATACCAAATATTTAATACATTATTACAAATTCTAGTTATATACCAATCAAAAAATAATTTTCAATTAACACCACATACGGGACAAGAATGCTGATTTTTAAATTGAAAATGTTCAAAGGTTCACTATGTTTTTATATTTAATTTCAGAATAAAAATATAAACCAACGCCCTAAATTGTATTAAGAAATTTAAAATTTATCTAATAGTACTTTAATATTAATTTAAAAGATAATTTAATCCTATAATTTATATAGATGAAATGTTTGTTATCAATTAAAATTTAGTATTTTTTAACTATTCATCAGAAAATAAAAATTCACATAGAATACCAAAAGTACATCATATGATAATTTTTAAAATACAATTCCAAAAAATAATTTTAAATTTTTATATATAATGTGTTAATTTTTATTTTTTTTTATAAAATATGTTCCCCATTAAAAGGAGGAAAAACTACATTTAGAAAAATCTAGATATTTATACCTGAAATTTTATTTGGTCTTATCTTATGCATATAAAACCTATTGGATGAATAAAAAAATAATTTATTGAATATAGAATATATAAATACCATTAATAAAATATAGTAATATATATTCATTTAATTATTTAATACCAAATTAATTTTGGTGCATAAAAATTTAATTTTTTTAAAACATTTCCATTACATTAAGTTGGTTCTTATTTTCCTTTATAATTAATTTATAACCAAATGATTCTTTACATCGTTTTAAATAAAATGTCATTATAATTTAGTTAATAATATTCCAAAATTTTAATTTAATAGATATAAGGTAATTGTAATTATAAATATTTATATTAAAAGTATTCAATAAAACTCGGTCTTGCATGTAACACAATACATCAAAGAATGTCATTTATGAATATAATTAAAACTATCCTTAGTAATATATGTAGATAAAGATAAACATTATGTTTTGTGTAACACAATCTTTACTCGTTATTTCATGTATTATTTTTGATATATTTAATTTATCTTGATATAATTATATAATATAATTTCTTTAGTTGTTATATTCTTTTCTAAAACTAGTGTTTTATGTCATAAAAACCATAAAATATAATATCATTCTTTTATAATTTATGAGTTTGACATTATACCCATATTAAATAAATTATTTCCTTATATTTTAACATGATATTTTTAATATTGGGATTGATATTTAAATGTACCATCATTTAAATCCCACATTATTAGATGAGATAATTAAATACCCTCTTAAAAGTAGAGAACTAGGATGAAGAAGGTCGCATGAATTGGGTTCTAAATAGGAGAAAATTGATGGAAAGTGAAGATATGTGTCTAAAATAAAAGAATAATTAATTATATAAATTTATTAAAATAATTGATAAAAAAATTTGAATGATGAATGGAATGTTGAGGGCCTGAAAACCATAAATCACTAATCATTTAAAAGACCACAAAATCAAAAAAAAATAATGTCTTAGGGTAATGTTTTATTTCTAGATCATTTTCCTAATATTTAGTAGTTTTATACAGAATAAAAGTATAAGAAAATATACCTACATAAAATATTTCTATAAACCCAATTTCATCCATTTGTTGCGCATTGAGAATTTTTAAATTTATACCTTTTCATCAAGAAAAGAATACCCATGAATTATTTTTCCCTAAAAATTTAAAATATACTTTAAAAAGAGTATAGACTCCCAAAAATTCATTATATATTTATATATATATTTTTAAAAACCAATAAGGTTAATATATTAATATATAAACCCATGATGTAATATTATTGGATCGTATTTGATATTTATTAGTAAAATTGTTTAACTATAAATAATGACACATTAAATAAGACATCGCTTGTTCTAGTGGTAGGCAAGAAACCCTTATCATCCTTTAGTCATGGTTTCATTCCCCACCACCACATCAGACACAACAGATTTTCACTATGCTTCCAGGTTATCCAAATTATAAACTATATTAATATAATTCCATTGATTTTCCATAAAAGGTAATTTACATCCTTGAAATTTATTCGTTGAATAACCATTTTTATGGGTATCAATATAACTTATTTTTTGGACAAATCGTAATATTATTAATTTTCAATTACTATGATTCCATCACTGATCAAATGGTCCCTAAAGGATATCAATACCTTTAAACATGCATATATAAAATATAATTAAATTATTCCTCAAATAAATGTTTAAACCAAAACTTATACTTTCCACAATTTTTTACAAAATTTCATTAATCATCATAAACTACCATTACATAAAACCTAAAAATTATTGTTTATGACTTATATAGTATGATAATGCTTAATCTAATAATCCTATGATTGCACCACCAATTATTAAGTTAATGAAGGCATATGTGATTCCATTATTACCCTGAATGTCTGTCTTATAGTAATATTCCTTAACCTATGTTTTTCTAAATCTAGTTTCAAGGATGCTACTAAAATTCCATTGAATCTAACTATAATTTCCTGACCATAGAAACCAAGAGATTACTCAAAATATATTACATTGGCATGATATTAAATAATAAAATCCTAAATTTCCAATCATTTTATTGGTTTTTATAAACATGATTACACACATGATACCCATATTACATTCAGAAGTAGAAAAAAAACCAGAAACATATTAAAATTTAATTAACAACATCCTTGGGAACCCATTGAAATAATTTAGTTTCATAGTATTGGGAAATGAAACAAAATAAGGGTAATATAAAATTCTCAGTAAGGATATGAAATGTTGAATCATTAATAAATCAATGAGAATAATCAACATGGTAAAGTAAATAATAGATCACACATTGAATTTATAGAACTCGATAAGGAAAAATCATTATCGTAATATAAGTAACTAAAACACATACTATTTGATCTATAAGAAGATTATAAAATACATCCATAGATAACTGTAAAGTAAAAAATATCATTGAAAACTAAAAAATAAATTTGGTTAATGTCAATTCTTAATTATTGGATGCCATGTTTCCTAGGTACATGGTACCTTTATAGTCATGACATTTCGGAAGATGGATTATTATATATCAAGTTAAAACCCATATGATTTCCCAAATGATTCATCTTATGAGACTATTGATACATCAAGTTGATATAAGTTACTAGGAATCACACATGTCTTATCTATCCAAATCATTCTTCATATATAGAATAATAGATTTAACTGGTGAACAATGTTTCTTTTCTAATATTTGTATTGTGTGAATGAAACTAATTTTATGATATTTTCCATATAAATCAAATAACTATCAAGTAAAAACCATATGTAAATATAGTATATTGTTTAAGAAATATTTAAACACACCACCTAAGAGTATGTATAATTAAAATAAATGTGATATTGAATGGAAAATTTTTTGAAGTTATTTCTTCAACAGAATGTTGACAATGATAAAAAAATGTGAGATTGAAAATATAACATTTACTGATTGGTAATTTTAAATTTAAGTCCCCTTGGAAGAGATATGCCAAATTGAATCATTTAGTACCATAAAATATGAGTGTATCGTTATATTAAATAACTAATGGGAAGTATATACACCACATTAATGTGAATTGGTGCATAGTAATAGATAAAACTCAATAATATTTAAATTGTGATGAAAACCCTTACTACATTGTAATAATCAACTAAATACCAATATTATGAATTAATTAAATTTAAAATTTAAAATACCATGAATGATGATATATTAATTATATAACATTTCGTAGTGGAAGAATGTGCACAATATATGAGAAACTATTTGTAAAAAAATAATGTATACCTCAAATAATGGAAATTGAGACAATGTCCACTACCTTATGTTCTCTGTTGGTTAAACGAATTTTAAACTCATGTATAATAGTTTAAGAAAGTAATATTATATCCATTTTAGTATTTATAATATCATATATGATCTTATTATAATATCTTATTACTCAATTTATAATAATATTTCATTATTTTCATCATTTCAGGTGTTAATTTGCATTTTTTCGTTTATGTTTTGACTTGTTATATTTTTTCCTAAGACTAATAACACAATTTAAAAATATCTAGTATGTAAAAAACTATTTTATTATAATATATATTCATTATATGGGTATTTATAACAATTCCCATAATTTTGAGATAGGAAAGGAAATGCATTGTTTATAGAGACAGTAGGTCGTGCGTACGCATGAATGCTATATCAATTTCACTTTCATATTTAAAATAGAATTGATATATATATATATTATCATTATAGTATAATATTTATTTTAAATATATCACATATTTATATTAATACCATGCTTAACACATTCCACGTAATGTGTGAGTGAATCACATCATTTGGACGAGGAGACAATCCACATGTCCACAAACGATGGGATCATATTCCAAAAAATTTAAATAATAAAGGGAAGTGTTATATTAAAATTAAATAAGAATTAATAAATTATAAATATTATAAATATATATATATCATATATAAACTATAAACCATTATTATGTCCAACATTTAATGGTGGTAATGTAAGAACAAATGACATTGGTTTGCAAGGATGTAGTCTACCATACACCTGAATGATAATTGTGTATCTAGTTAGATGGAAGTGTGTGTAGGCTTTGGAAATACCATTAAGATAAAAAAATCTCACTATATTTGTTATATTTTTTTTTATGTAAAAATGATATAAAAATAAATAATGGGGTGGATAATTAAATGAAACAACAATGATAATTAAATAATGTTACCTCTTATTTGAGTAACTCATTTTTATTCACACCAAAATATGTCCTTAGAGTCCTTTCTAAAAAATTTGATTATTCTATTAAGAGTATATGTATTTTGGGAACTTATTTGAGATGGTATTATATGGAAAAAATGCATTTATATATGTGATTATGTGGGAGGGGTGAGTGCCTTTTTGTTGTTGATAATGAGTGTCATTTTTGGAAATAAAAAAAAGGTAAACACCATTGGGAGGTATAAATTACATTATATTACAGAAAAATGATCATAATTACATCCCAGTTATTCTCTGGTCGATATATTTCCATAAAATGAGTTTCAAATATTTTTTAAGGAAATTATGTATTTAATATTAATATTTAGAACCTTATTAATTTATTTTTTAATTAATCACTGTAATTAATTTTTTTACTAATAAATATAGTAAAAAACTAAATTGATGTTTCTATAAATTATATATTATTATTATTAGAAATATAGAATCCATTTTTTTCAATTCTAATCACATAAGCGTCGTAATGTAATGTAAAATAAATCTCGAAGAAGTGATGGAAAAAATCAGTTTTAAGTGAAAAATTGAAAAGTTTATTATATTTTTAAATCTAAATGAAACAAAAAATTAAATAAATAGTAATAAAATGTATTAATATATTTAAAATTTATCCAATACCTCTGTAAAAACAATAAAAAATTTAACTTTACACTATAAATTATTTAAATGAAAATTCAGTTTTCAAATAAAACTCAATATTTTGAACTATTCCTTAAAAAATGAAACATCATTGATAAATACAGAAATATAAATCATTATATAAATATTACATTAAAATTTAAAAAAGTATTTTATTTTTTCATATAATTTTTTTTAATTTTCTATTTTTTTTTAAATATGTACGATATTAAAAGGTGGCAAAATTGCATTTAGTTAAATATATAGTTTTATGCATTATATATGATTTTTTCTTATCTTATTCCAATATAACATATTACATGAATTTCAATAATATTTTATTTTAATTAGAATTTATTTATTTAATTAATAACATTCTCTAATAGAAATAAATTTAATTTATTAGGAAAAACGCCTTTGATTACATAAAAGTAGTTTTTTATAAAAAACTTATTTTACCTTGAATTGTATTATAATTTCAATTATAATTATTTTATAATCAATGATTTCTTTTTATATTTGTGTAAAAATATATTTTCATCAGTTATTTAATCCTATTCATAACTTCTAATTTAACTTCTAGATGTTAATATCATTTTAAATAATAATATTATTAGTATTAAAAAAACTTGGTCTTGCATGTAACATTAAACGTAGATGAAATTCATTGTTTCATGTAATGTAAGCTAACCTTGGTGTTCCATACAGAGGAATATAAACATTATGTTTTTTCTAACATAATCTAACATCAGTGGATTATTTAATAAATACTATTATAAATATTTAATTAATATAAGTATTAATATATCCTAATTTCTCTGTATATTATTTTAAATTATATATTTAATGTTTTGTGTCATGTTGGACATAAAATTAAATTTCCTAATTGTTGAATTTTGGGGCATTATAGAATCAGATTTAAAATTTTTATCACTTTTAAGAAGTATTAAAAATATATTACTTCACAATATCTAATGTTGCGATTTTGATAACATTTTTTGTTTACTCTAAACTCTTTTTATGTCCATCATCATCAACATTATTAGAATATTACCATTGAAACATATATTTCAGATGTGATCGATGAGAAATGTATCTTTTTACATTAAAATCTTAACCAATAAATCGTAAAATCATTTATTATATTGATATGAATTTAATTTCATTTGGACTACTACAATGTTATATTTATTACACATAGTTATTTTTAAAGTCATAATGTTCTACCACTATATTCATAGAAATTATTTTCTCTCTAGAATATCATAATGGGATACAAAAAAACAATTATATATAGAAAATATAATTTAATTCCATGTGTAGAAATATTTATCAAATTATTTATTAACAACCATATTTGGTATGGTATTTAATGTGATAAGAGAAACATAATAAAACTAAAAAATTATAATTTAAAATATGATACTACTATATTGTATGATCATATACGACATATTCTTAAAAAAATATCATGAATAAATTTCATTATCAAATATAAACAATTTATATTATTTTCATACATTGAAATATGTTATAGAATCTAATTAAATATAAACAATTAATAATCTTAGAAATAAACATGTCTATAATAACACTTTTCCAATAACTAACTTCTATTAAAATATATGGGATATTATTTGAAAATATATATCCTATATTTAGATTCATATGAGTTTAAAATATTCATTTTCTTCCAAAACAATAAATAATAACAATCTATACTACTATATTTGAACAAAAACCAAACCTTCCATCAATCCTTTTCACAATTTATAGCTCATATATATTTATAAAAATTATTAAATGTACATTCTAAATTAAATAAAGATACTAATTTATTAATTCATATCTATAATATTAATTCCCAATGTGGGCTGTCAAATTTTTTTATTATATATTTATTGGCATTCAGTGTAGTTCCTTCTTTAGGGACTTTGATGGCCATAATTGAAACACTACCCCTGTTTCTTGTCTCCAACTTTTGGTGGTAATGAATTTAACTAGATATTTTAAAATTGGTTATTATAACATCTACTAGCCTTCTTCATCTATTAGTTTGAACTTTTACATTATTATATTTTCTATTCAACACTTTATCCTAAACCAGCCATGTTCACCCAGTTATCATCAATATATTAGTGGGATTGGGTAAACATTTGAGAAAATTGTTCATGTTTTTATATAAAATAAACTACCAAAACAATAATAATATATATTAAATATGATTTTTACAGCCAGATCCAACATTAAATGAGACTCCAACCTCTCCATGTTATTAACTTATACAATCATTTTAATCACTTTAGTGGAGACTGATATTCCATCCTAAAAAACACATCTATAAAATTAATTTAAAACATTTTACATCTCATGTCTAGCCTATCTTTGAAAGATCCTTTGTTAGTGATATATCATCTTGAACACATCTATATTGTCGTGTTTTTTCCTAAAAATGGATGATGGGACACAATAATGAGTTTTTATACATCCAATTAAACTCTGAAAATCTTATCATATGAATGTAAACCAAATTAATAAACAATGAAAGCTTTTAGTTATTTATAATAGGGGTTACTGTGAAACAATGAATTCCCCAAATATCTTATAAAAAATTATTAAGTAGATATACAAGGCTTAAAAGTTTTATCCATCGAGAATCCCCTAATCTATGATTAATGTCAATGTCGTTATCAATAATGATGGTTCCATTTTCTATACACTAGAATCCATTAAGAGGATACTATGTTTTTTTATAATAAATTAATAAGAACATTTATTTAATTTTTATATAATTAAATGATAAACCCTTAAACATCCAACAGATTTTATCAGTGCTTCATGATCCATGTTTTAGTAAGAATTTATTCCACATGAAATCCCTCTCACCACATAGAGATTTATTTAGAACATTATGTAAATAATATCATATATATATATATTTCTTATAAAGTTGAGTGGAAAAATCTTTTTACTGACTCTTCATATAGATTTCCCCAACTCGATTCATATAGTATCATAACTGAATATTTTTTCCATCCATTTGTAACCAAAAACTAAAATACATTCATTACATATGGTAATCCATGGGACACATTATTTGGCAGAAGGAACTGAATCAAATGATTAGGATCTTGAAATTTATTTTCATTGGAAGGAATTTTCACTTATTAATTTCAAAGAGGTTTAAAATATCTCAATATAATAAATCATGTATTCCCATTACATAAATCCATAATTCTATTGATTTATATTAAATCCTCATTCCTAACCAAAAATTCAATGTGTTCAAAATAATTTGATGAGAATGTATTTATAGAACCCATATTTTATGTTACTTTTCACATCCTGACATAATGGTATGAGAACTCCACAATCCCAACTCCACTTGATCAATGGATAATGACTAAGGATGATGTATCAAAAAAATACAAGGAGAAATTACCTATAAACATATCCTTTTAACAAATATAATAAATCAATATTAATCATGTTATGAATTAATCATAAATAAAACATTGTGATCGATGCAGATACAACATATGTGTAGTACCCTGACCCTAAAAATCCTGGAGCCATTTTGTACTACCATTACAATGGAATGATTACAAAAAATCCAATCCTGAAGGATCATAGACTTTAGTTGTATGGGTAATAAATATACATACATGAGTCTTACATTACAACTAGACACACTAATTAATACATAATTTTATTATGATATCATTATTCCCACATATCGTATCTATGAATACCATTATTAGTACACATCATAGATTTATCAGGAATGAAACAAAATAAGGGTGAAATAAAATGATCAGTAAGTGTTTTGTAGTGACAAAACAAGAACTAGTCAATAAAAATATTCAACATGGAAAGATAAACAACTAATGACACATTCAATGTAATCAATTAACTTATATGTACTGTGTAGAAATGTGGAAATGTAACGAACTGATAACAAATTCCATTTATATTGATTGGTTGAAACCTGTTTAATTGGTGAAATTTATCTTCCTCACAATAATAAGTTGATTCATCAAGTGGTTATATAATATTCATCCTCCACCCATCATTTTATTTCCAAATTAATCCCTATATATCATTTAATTGATTTAATTAATAAAAAACATACATAATGAAATATCTATATTGATTAAATAATAATGATTTATCCATATTTCCCATGATAATCAAATAAATCTCAATGTAAATACCTTAGGTAAAAATTGTGTATGGATTATGAGATAAACATATCCATGATAAATAATTTCATTATTTAGAGGAAATTTTGGGTATATTTATCTTGTGAAATTGAATACATTAAAGGGACTGTAAAAATGCATCAAAGAAGTGAATTTCAATAATATCCTTTTCAAAATCAATCAAAAACCATCCATAGGAAGAATAAGTATGATATATTTACAACATATCCCATGTGGCCTAAAAATAAAGGTTTAATATTTTTTATGAATAGAAACACTATAAAAATATCTTATAAAAAAATATGAGTATAATTTTTTTTATATTTTACAATAATTTAGAAATAATTTTCTATTAAAATATATTAAAAAATATTTGAAAATTATCTTTTTAAACTTGAAATTTAATAATTAATATAAAAAAGAGCTGTATTTATATATATGTTCTACATTTTAAAAATAACATTATTTTTGAAGGAAAAACGTAGAAAATTTCGTTATTTAGAATGCAATAATAAGATTACATTTAAAATAGATGTTAAGGTAAAAAAGGAAAAAATTTCGTCACTATAGAATTTTGGAATAGTTTGTAATAATTTTGAATGCTTTTGTAGAAAATAGGTTTCTTAAAAGGTAACATGTTCTTCAACTAAACATAGAAATGAAGTCAGGTTTTCTTATACACATTTTCAAAAATATGTTGGATTCCAATTAGTGTAAAAATGTTATATTACATTTAAAATGTCATGAATATCCATAAGAGAGGAAAATTAAAGGGATTATTGAATAGATTTCATATAAAATACTATAATGTAACTTCAGGAATGTGTAATCTTGATTAGAATGATATTTAGTAATAAATCATTAAGATGATCATAATGTAGAAGTAAGAACTAATCAGTGAATTGATTATGAATATCAAATGTAAATCCATATATAATAAGTTAAAATATATCAATATACAGAAAATGTATTTATAAACATAGTCATATAATATTAATGATAACAAGGATATAATATAACCCAGTAAAAAGGAATTGATATATGAGATTTCATTAACACTTGGTAACTTTCGGTTCAAATCACCACAGATGAAATAATTAAATGTTAAACACAAAATACCATGAATAATACATTATTAATGTTATTAAACTTAAATGGGGTATTATACACCCGATATAAAATAAACTATGTGCCTAAAATTACAAAATTCATCTAGGAAATGAAATTGAGATGAAATCCCTTACCACTTGGTAACATTTGATTTTATAATACACATGATATAAATAACCTTAAATAAAACATTAAATGCCATAAAGATAATTTTATTAATGATATTAAATAAAATAGAGGATTTATATACACCATAAAGAAAAATAAGTGGTAAAAATCATCTATGCCTCTTGGAAGGAAAAGGTAGATAAGAATCTCTTAACAAACATTTCCTTTTGGGTGAAGATCCATTAAATTTATGTATAATGGTGTTTCGTGGTTTCAATCTCAAAATGCACAATGGTTCCGCATCCAATGATTGATGGACCTGATTTCCAAAGGCAGGAGTTCACTGGATGGTCTGACCAGCAACTCATAAGAACTCACATTATTCGAGAGGATGGGAATTCGGGCTCATCGCACCCTTTGGGGGGGGGAATTATTGAATTTTCCGGGACTCTGTTATAGAATCAAGACGTATTCATATGTTCGCGAATCTTTGGTTTATACCCAAACATAGTATCCACAGATTTAACCATGGTGGGCAATGGTCACCTGGACGCAGGGTTTCAGAATCATTTATGGCCAAGGTTCACCATCACTCGTTTGATTAATGACCCCAAAGAGTTGGAATGTGCTTGAGGCGGCATTAGGAGCTGCGTGGTGAACCGATGTGAAGATAATCATATCGACCGATTCTTGGGCTTGAACATCAGGGAGGCTTCCTACGTACCCTGCTTAGGAGGAAGGGATCAAAGTCCACGTAGTTCGCATGGAAGCGTCGGAGAACTGATGTGAATGTGGACCCGGGGGTCCGATGGTGATCAGGCTTGTACCTCTTCGAGGCTTCCTACGTACCCTGCCTAGGAGGCAGGGATCAAAGTCCATGTAGTTTGCATTGGCTTGGGAATTACGCTCTGAGGCAGCCCTGAATGATGGATTGGGGATTACACTCTGAGGAGGCCCAGGGCGAAGGATTGTGGATTAAACTCTGAGGAGGCCTATAAGAGGATGTTATGGTCGATGCTTACTATAAGCCCACGTGAGTCATGCTCGGTGTGAGAAACAAGAGGCAGTAGGGACTAGAGGATCACGTCATGAAAGGTGCGTCCATGAGAAGTTGAGTGGGGCTTACGCATGATGGTGGCCCATGGTTATGGATTGGGGCATACACTCTGAGGAGGCCCATGGTGATGGATTGGGGATTACACTCTGAGGAGGCCCATAGTGATGGATTGGGTCTTACACTCTGAGGAGGCCCATGGTGATGGATTTGGGATTACACTCTGAGGAGACCCATATGAAAAAGCACAGCCAGAGAGGGAAAGGGGGTGCTCATGTGCCCGTCTCCTCTCCTACAGTACATGATGGCTTCCTTCTGATGGATATTTTACTACCCCGAGGATCCCTTAGAAAGTAGAGGGGCATAAATAGGACTCCCGATCTCAGACTCCACATTACCGTGGGAATGTGAACCCAGAAATGCTTCGGGAATCCGCTCAAGGGTCGGGGAAACCCCTTTTCTCCTGTTTACCATGGGTATGTGAACTCAAAACGGTGCGCTGAGGTGCCTGAGGGTTACACCACATGGATCAGGTGGCTCTTATGGTGCCTTGACTCGAGGCCGATGAATAGGACGATGAGGGAGTCACAGGGGATCATGCCGGATAGGGTGGAACTTATGTGGCTCGGGAAATGGGAACTCTGAAGGTTTTGGTGCCCTTCGTGTAGGGAAGTGCTATGCGGCTGAAGGGGTCATCCACGAAACAGGGTGGTCCATGGACTAACAGGCCGTCCAAGAACCAGGTGGGTCCGTGGATTGACTGGCCGTCCGTGAACGAGGAGGGTTCGCGTACTGATTGGCATCCCATGAACCAAGGTGGTTCACGGCTCCGGGTTCGATCCGCAAACCAGGGTGGTCTGCGGAGGGTTCCACGTGAGCAGCGGGGGCCAAGGGCAGTGCCAATTGGGGGTTCTTCGGTCGAGGCTTCGCCCACGTAGGAGGGTGCTACGCGGTGCGACAGATCGGAAAAGAGGCATAAACTCTCTGGTCTGTGGGGAGTGCATCCGAGGAGGGGCTATGGTTTGCGATTTTTTCATTGTATGTTATTTTTAGTTCGTGGTTGACCAAATTATTATGCATTTTAGGTTACTTATTAGTTCATTCACAGGTTTATACCTTCTCTGGTTTGCGAGCTGAAACTTCGTTGTTTGCGAAATCCTAATCCTTCCTTCGAAATCCTTCCACCCGAGTCTGATCTCTCTTCACCTCTTCTGCATTCAAATCATATGAATCCAAGTCTATAAATCCTTCATCTTTTCCCCTTCGGTCTCCTTTTATAGAGTGGGGAAAAAGAGATATCTGTAGTCACGTGGAACCTTTTGCGTAGGCCCATAACCAAATACGCGGTTTACGGCTGACTTGGTCAATCTGTAATTCGTGGTGGGTATTGAACACTTCTCCCCCCCCCCACGAACTGAACTCATGGATTGCTTCGCGGCCGTGGAGGGCTCCGCCTCCATTCCACGATCGACGGCGGATGCACCTTGAACCAGTCGACGCGGTCCGCAGTTTGGGTGGTTCATGATGGTGAACCGGATCGGCACCCATTCTACCTCGCGACCATGGAGGATCTTCACCTCCCTTTTGTGAACAATGACGATTCGAAGAGGGGGTGCTTCGCGGGGCCTGGCCACATTGCGTTTTCATGGGACTGGTCTACGGACCGGTCCTGCTTGTCCCTTCTATGAATTTTCTTTATTCTTTTCCCCAATACTTTGGGGGATTTGGGTAGAATCTCCCTTGCAGATTTTTCAGGACACTAAAAATGCCCCCCATCGGAATGGGGTCTGATCGGAACGAAGAGGAGGCCATTCTGATGTAAAGTGGTCCTGAAACTGAGATGGTTTGCGATAGGGAAGTGGACCTAGTACGGGACCATTCCTATAAATACATGGGGCCCTTCATTTGTCCTTTACCGAATTCTTCGCGAAACCAGAGCTCCATTTCCTCCGCGAGCTCATTCAATCGCAAAGGGGCTTGTCCGTGAACTGGCTACGACTTCTGTGAACCATTCCACCTTCGCGGTCGCCTTCACCCGAGAACCAATTCTTCAACCGTGAACCATTACTCTTAATTAATTAAAAAGTAGGTGATGACAGTTTGCAGAGGAACTTGCTTAACGGTTTTGGTGCTCTGCGGTTTTGATGCTCCACAGACTAAAATCTATTGAACATTAAAATTTTCTATGTCTTCTGAACTAAATCACTTAAATTAGGTATTGAAATTCCGCAGAGCTACCAGGTTCGCGGTTTCCTGGCCAACGCTTCGTGGGCCAGGGTTTTTCGGACTTATTTCGGGAAGGGCTAGTTCACTGGATGCTGTCATCACAAACCATCCTTCGATGCCACCTTGATAACATTGATTATGTAGGCTCCTCAACTGATCCTCATCCATATATCTGGTATTTTTGCCTGAATTTTTATTCCGGACTAACCAATTGTTTGCTCTTGTCATGCAGGGACAAAATATGGATCCCCTTCATCCTACACCGAGGCCTGATGTAGAGCCGCTCCAAATTGGCGATCAACGCCTGAAGGACACTGACCGCTCTGTTCAGGATGGAGTCCGCTACTCCCCACCTTCTTGTTTTCTTGTCGGCTGGCTCTCCAAGTCACAGTAAGAGTACCCATTTTCTAACAACCTTCCTACCTATGAATTCGGTTTGCTGTCTGATACCCCGATTCCAGTACCATCCCATGACTACAATCCTGATGCGTGGATATTCACTGCCACCATCCCTCAGTTCATGATACCTGTCAATGGGCGGTTGTCCCCGAGGGAGACAGTTGTCGTATATGTGTTGAATCACCTTCTAGTGTCTCTGACTGGAGAACAACGTCAGCAGGAAGGAGCAATCCACTTCTAACGAAGCATCGCCCGCAACGCCATGGTAAGAGACCAGCATGGCTAGTCAGCAAATTGGGATCTCTGACCGGGAGGACCATTTAAGTCCATGGATTGGGGGTGTCCCTTTTTGGTCCTCTACAGTTGTGCGGAGTTCGAGGAGAAATAGAAAGTTGTAGGCTTGTATGAAGCTGCCTAGGTGTCCCAAACCTATACCTACTAGCCTCAAGCCCTCTCCAGGAAACTAATGAGCCGTTGGAGCCCGGACACCAACACCTTTCATCTGGTCCATGGGGAGGTATGCATTAGTCATTGGGACATCATTCAAATTTCAGGGGTCCCCATTTTTGGGGGTATGTATGATGAATTCCTTCCTCCCCCTTCTGTGTGGGACGACGAAGAGAGAACCCTTCCCTTGGTGAAGACGCTCATTGATCTGGCCCAAGAATATTCGAAGGATACATCTCCAAAAAAACGTCTCAATGGTCGGGAGGAGCATCTTTAAGATACATCTCTGAGACAGCTTATCCTGTATCACGATTGGATCAAGGCTTTTTCCAAAGAGAGCTAGTCTATAGCTCTTCTACGTAGGCCAACAACCTTCCCTACAATGGAGTCCTGAAAGCAGAAGGGAAGCTATTAGATGAACCTGGAGGAAGGCCAATTCAATGACTGGGACTGGAAGCATGTCCCAGATGTCGATCAGCTACTTCGCCTGGCGGCATTTCGGGCCATGTTTTTGAGCGGATGGCTATTTCTTGTACGCGAGTCTAGCGGCGTACGAGTCTCTACCTTTGTCATGGTGGTAGAATTGGATACCGGAAATGTTATCAACCTAGCAGTCCCAGTTCTGGCCAGGATTTACCTATTTCTTGATAATATTACTGATCGGAGCCGGCCAAACCAAATGGCCAGTCCTTCTTAGGTTCTCTGGGGATGGCTAGGCGTTCATGTCAAGAACTGCTACACCTTCATCAACCCTCTTCAGATTCCGGGAACCACATTCTAGCCATACATGAAACTGACCAGTGGGGTTATGCCCGAAGGGTGGGAGAACCAAAAGAAGGATAATTAATAGACATTTCATAATAGGCATCTGTTATCGAGTCGAATCTCGTGTTAGGATCATTTCAATTTCCATCTGTTCTCTTCCCTAACTGCTGCAATAACGAACACCATAATATAGGATTTTAGCAAGCGGGGCTACCACTTTTTCCTCCTAAAGGGTATTCTATTGACTCGTATTGGTGGGGAACTGATCTGTGAGGGGTACGCGCCTTGTCGATTCGAGCATTAATTTGGATGCGTCCAAGCACAATGTCCCCCCGTTCTCAATGGTGCCCGCGAGAACCGTCATTTAATGGTGGTCGGGAAACTGTGGTTAATGTTTACCCGGAAGGATATCTGCTGCAAGGTTGTGATCCCCACACTTGTAGACTCCACACCCTTCTTATCCATGAATTATACTGACTCCTAGGTACAATCATACCAAAATGGCCAGCTAGGGACGTTGGTTCCTACCATTTCATATCCCAATCCATCAAAGGGCAAGTGGAAGTGGAAGGGGAATGATTCTTCAACTAGGCTGGGGAAAAGTCCTTCGCCACCCTGCTGGTCCTGTGCTTCCGGGGAAGATCTTAATAGAAAGAGGTGTATCCTCTCATGCCCATGAGGCTACCCGAAGGGGGTTGGTTATTCCTCCAGATGCTACATTCCCGATGGCCTAGGGATAATGGAACGAATTTAATGGTCGGTCAGCCTTCGGTAGCTAGTACCCCCATTCTCTGTGGCAATATCTTCGAGAATCAGAAGTGGCATTTGACGGGATGGGCTACATATCCACCACTATTGAAATCCTTCATGATATGGACCCAGAGCGAGTCAGTCGGTTTCTTCGGGATCTCGAAGCCTATATTTATCCGCACCAGGGTCAGGCGGTATTAACCCACCGAGTCCAGGCCATGATGCATCTAGTGACAGATGAAGAGGGGGAAGGAAGTGACCACTCTTTATGTGGAGATGATTTTGATGATATCCCCGTCATGGCTGAAGCCAGGGAATTCTTGTCCCTACCTATGAGATCCTGTCCACCGATAGTCCCAGAGTGTTCTATGGTGGGGGCAAGATTCAGATCAAAAACATGGCCGTCAGTGCCCCTACCAGCCCCTGCAACTGCCCGACCCTCTCAGGCTGGTCCTTCGGGGCTATCCATCCCCATTACGGCCGCATTCCAAGATGCATAGAGAATTTGGGATGAATTGTGGTCCAGGGGCGCAGATGAAGAGGTTTGGGAATCACTCCAAACGATCCCTCTCAAGCATCAAGGTATTGGGGTTATCTTTGCTCTGACAAACCTTCAGTTGGAAGAGGAAATGGGTGAAATAGTCGCTTTTTTTAAGGATATGGACACATACATGCGCTCACTCCGAAACCAGCTCTATGGGACCACCAGGGTGTCCATGATGATTAGACACCCTGAATTGTTCGACCCTACAGAATAGGTTTCTCTGCCACCCATTCTGTATTTCTTCCCCCTTTATTGTAGAGGTTCTATGATTTCTCCCCCTTGTGCGGGGTGCCGAAGAATCACAGGGGGAAATTCCCTCTCCAGAGTATACTCATCGTGGTACCGCAGCAGGTGAGCATGCACTTTTGCCCACATGGGTCATCGAGGAGGGGTCCCCTGGAACGACTGAGCTTATAGAGGTGACTATTGTGGATCCAACTAGGTTATTAATTCCTCCAGCTCCTCCCAGAATTCTGGGCGAACTGTCCCCTGGGGAGATCCAGAGACGACAACTGGCATTTCATTTATCGGAACATCTTAGATAGGGGACATCGGGTAATCATGACTTCCCGTTTGTTTGATTTTCAACATTCATATTCTGACTCTGTCAGTCATTAGCTATTTTGGCGTATGGTGCAGGGCCACTCGAGGATCTGGTTGCGGCTACCCAAGCGTTCATACCTTCCACCTCCTTTTCATTTGTGGAATCTCCTATAGCCATGCCTGGGCGCGACGAAATAGAGGGCCCTGCTAGAATGGCCAGTGACATGGGTGCTTTAATCCCGCCTTCATTAGTCAGAGATGTGTCAGAGGAGGATATACTGGTATTCAAGACTCTTGCTAATCAAACAGACATTTCTATCACGGAGGAAAATGGGGTGCCCATGATTGATGAGGGGCCTCTATATCTGACGGGTCAAGCCACTTCATACCCAAGGGATCTCATGGTAATGTAGGAAGAGACTTCCATTAGTCCAGTTTTTGGAAACCTGGAGCATGCCATTATCTTGTTTACCGGGAGAGTGATTTTCCTGAGCTTGGTCTCCTTAGGCAACCGCTTGGAGATGACTTTGGAACCTACTGGCCTTAGTCATGGCTTTAGGTCCTGGACCCCACTGGGGGCTCCCCGGACTCCCTTGCCTTTTAAGGATGTAGTATCTTCCTCTAGTGGCTGTCACAGTGATGCAGAGCTTGAGGATCTTGACGCCTTGACGATCATGAGTAAGTTTCTCGATCTCTTACCACTAATTTCTTTTCCTTACCTTTTCTAATTAGGGGTACTTATGTGTCTTATTGACTCTTGGGCTTCAGGGCCACGACCTCTGGCGCTGGAAATTGTGTCATCGGACCCAACTGTGCAGATGACCACAATGGCCCGGGGAGAAGTTGGGGTAGATCCAGAGATTGCGGGGGAAGCCGCATCGAGTCCCTCATTGGTGACGTTCGTCCCCAAGTATGTTTTCTCGTCAGGGAGTGACTCCGAGCCCGATCGACTAGTCCTTTCCAGTCTTCGGACTGCTCACCAAAGGGCTTGGGAGAAAATTTGGAGATTGATTTCTCATACGCCCCTAGTCGAGATGTCGTCCATATTACCGAAGATGAACAATCTGTTTATGCTACTGGGATTTGATGGATTTGACTATCATGGTGTTGATGACATAGTTAAGGAGGTAGTCACTGACTGGGAGAGGTTGGGTGATTTCAAATCTTGCCTTTTCACTTCCCAATCTGAAGCCTACCATTCTACAACCAGACAGATATTCCTAACAGAGGCTTATGACCACACTGGGGTCATCACGAGGCTTCAGGGGGACGTTATTGAGCAGTGTTCTCACCTGGAGGTGCTGAGGAATGAGATACAGTGGATGCAGTAGGAAGAGGCCAACGTCGCCGCCATGATTGAAGAAGGGGAGCGGCAGATGGAGAAGGAAATGAGGGAGAGCACAAAGGTGGCCCATGAGGCGGAAGAGTTGCAGGCTGGTGCAGAAGCTGAAACGGCCTTACTGCAGATCTCTCAGACAATCTAGGATTCTCACCAGCTCCTGATACAAATTTTTGAGTCCACTGAAAAACTCACGTAATTACCTTTCATGCTAGAGGAGGCTCCGGATTGTGGATTCCCTTCCTACCAACTTTGTTATGGAACAACGAAATATTTAACCTCAGTGCTCTTGTCGCCTTCTCCTGTGATATAAATTATTTGGTACGATCGCTGCCTCTGTTAATTCCCTGAACACGGAATAATTAGAGTTCAAGATTATTGATAAAAATAAAACAAGCTCTAACTTTTTCCTGGACCATGGGATCCAGCGAGAATTGTTCGACTATTTCTAGGGTTTTCTTGAAAATCCCCCAAAACTATTTTGTATTTTCTTTTTAATGCCCTAATTTTTCATGCGATCTTTTAGTGTGAGCCAGCGGGTATGGCCTGACTTTTTCTTAGGTCGCCCTTTTAAGGTTTTCATCCTAACATGATTTGTGCCTCTTTTTGTGAGCGGTTTAAAGTCTCGCCGACAAAACTATCATTACTGAAGTTTTAGGTCGAACAACATGGATCAAACATGGTGGGGCAAGGGCCCCAATGAGGTTTGGTTGACTAGAAGATGTCTCAATACCCTTAATAGACACGTCGGGGGAAAACATATTTGGACGACATGCGGGGCATGTCTCAAGGCATGGGAGCCGCATCGGCGTACAGAGGTAGGAAGAGCATTGCCTAAGGAAGTATTGCCTTTGGTAGACGGGCTAGGGGCGATCAATATGAAGATCCACTAAGGGCATGGTATGCATTGTCATACAAAAGTGTCTTTAAGTCAATGACTATAAATTTATGATGGCATGGGGATTTCATGGAAGCCCGGTTTATGGAAACCAAAATGGGCGGCTTGGAAAATTTTGAAAACCACCCGGGGTGGCTCAGAAGGGGAGTGTGACATATGAAAGGGTTTTGGGAACATATGTACTAATCAAGAGTGTGGTTAGGAGACCGCTTCCCAACACATTTAGCTAGTATAAGGGATGGTTGAGGTTTGGCGATGTTTAAAGTCATGCAGCTGGGACGTTATTTCAAATGGAATGAATTCTCCTAGTTCTCCATAATCTTGTCAAAGACATTCCACCATATTCAGGCAGGGCTATGAAATAGGTTGGTAAACTGTAGCTCAGAGGGTTTCTAAATCCAGAGATAGACATGGGGGCTTAGGGGCCATGAGGCATATGGAGAGAAGCATTGCCTAAGGAAATCTTGCCTTTCGTAGATGGGCCATGGTCGATCAATATGTAGAGCCACTGAGGGCATGGTATACATAGTCATGAAAAGGTGTCCTTAAGTCAATGATTGTATTCCCCTGATATCCAAGCAACTTCAGGGATTTTGAGATTTGGGACCACCAGGGGTGGCTTATGGGAGTTCGGATTTTTCAAAGTGTAGAGTATAGTTTATGATTAGAGGATGCCTGGATATAGGGAAAAAATCTAGCCTAAACATCCTGTGAATGGGTGAAGTAATCCCTTCTCACACGGGTGTGAGATGGATACTTGTGCCGGTCTGACCCGTGCACTGAAGGATGGAGAACATCTTCCATTTCTTACTGTACCTATGGCGGGTTTGACCATGCAGTTTATCTTCATGTGGTTAGGAAATATTCCGTGCAGTTTAGTGTCATGCGGTAAGGACGAGGGGAATTATTTAAAGCTTTTTGTGCAGTTAAACTTCATTTAGTGAGGACGGGGGGTATTTTTTAAGCCGGTGAAAATGCATGTGGTTGGAGGCATCTCCCTAGATGGTTAATGCTTGGTCTTAGCAGTTTTATGCCAAGCGGCCAAGATGTCCTATGCAGCTTAACGTCATGTGGTGAGGACATAGTTGCAAATTCCAATCATTGTTAAAATGTAACTGGGCTTGAATATCTCAACATTCCCCAAACTTGGAGGGGGTTTGATCGGTGTAAATCATGGTTTTAGAGCTTCTTGGATCAGGAGAGATGATATGGGGGATCTGAGGCAAGTAAGCGTGCGGTGCTAGGAAGAGTATCGTCTGTGGAAATATTGCCTTTGGTAGACAGGCCAGAGGATATCAATATGCAGACCAGTTGTGGGAATGGTATGCATAGTCATTAAAAGGTGTTCACGGGTCTATTACATTCCACTTCTGATGGATGTGAATGGTTATGAGGATCTGCAATTATCTGGGTCTTGAAGTCTATCATTCGGTAGGAAAATGTCTAGACATGTCGGGCATACTTGGCCCTTGTTGCTGTTAAAGCATAGAGAGCTCCTTGTGCTGATTTATTTTGCGCACAGGGGTGTACCTTTATTCCATGCAGTTTAACATCATGCGGGAAGGATTAAGTACTCCAAGTTTAGTGGTCACAGATCTCGGACCATTGGGTGACTATTGATTCAGTCACTCGAAGGATAACCAGGCCAACATTTTATGATATAATTGGAACAATGTGAGGAATGAGGGTTGTAAACTACAACACTGAGCATTACCGGATCAGTAGGTTTGGTGTGGGGGCTCTGAGGCCGGTAAGAGAATAGAGCTAAGAAGAGTACCGCCTGAGGAAATCTTGCCTTTGATGGACGAGCCAGGGGCTATCATTATATAGAGCCGCTGAGGGCATGGTATTCATAGTTGTACAAAGTTGTCACTGGGTCGATAACTTTCTACTCTTGATGGCCATGAATGATTATGAGAATCCGCGATTTCTCACAGTGCAGAGTTCGGCATGTGGGGATAATGGTGTGCGGGTATACAAGAAACATCTTCACCGTAATTGTCTGTTCAGTCAAAGTATCCTAGTCCTGGCATGATGTTAGTTGATGTAGGCTACTATGTGAACCACTGACGGACACATAGGCTAGCCATATAGGGATACCCTGGAAACACCTGGATGTGAATAGGGGAATGAACTTGTAAACCACTTTTCCATAAACATCTGGATCAGGAGGTATGGTATGGGGGCTCTGAGCCTGGTAAGCGTACGAAGCTAGGAAGAGTGTTGCCTGTGGAACTCTTTCCTTTGATAGACGAGCCAAGGGCTATCATTATGCAGAGCCGTTGAGGGAATGGTATGCATAGTCATGCAAAGTTGTCCACGGGTCGATGACTTTCCACTTCTGATGGACATGAGTGTTTATGAAGATCCATAATTATCTGGGTCGTGGAGTCTGATGTATGGAGAGGATGCATCCAAATGTGCAAGGATTATCTCCATCTCGTATCTCCATGTGACTTGGGTGGGTCGCGATGAAGTTCGTGCAGTTTAACGTCATGCGGTGAGGACGAAGTCCGTGCAGTGTATCGACATGCGGTAAGGATGAAGTCCGTGGAGTTTAACGTCATGCGGTGAGGACGAAGTCCGTGCAGTTTAACGTCTTGTGGTGAGGAAGAGGTATACACCTTGTGCACGTCTGGTCCATATACAGGGGATGGGGAATTTTTAACATTATTTTTCGTGCAGTTTAATGTCATGCTGAAAGGATGGAAAAATACTCCACGTGCAGGTCAGCCCATACATAGGGAAAAGGGTGCATTTTTAAATCTTGCTATCCATGCAATTTTACGTCGTGTGGTAAGGACGAGAAGTACACCCCGTGCTGGTCTGCTTCGTACACAGTGGGAAAGGGCATTTCGATCTTTTATTTAGGGGCTGGGCTAGGACTGGGAACCATGGCGTCACTACGTATCTTATGAAGGCAGGAATCAATCCTTACGTAGTTCTCTAAAATCAATGTAGTTTAGCGTCATGTAGTGAGGATGAAAGCCATATAGTTTAACGTCATGTGGTATGGAAAAGGGGTATTATTAGATCCCATGCAGTTTAACATCATTTAGTGAGGACATAAATACACCTCCTGCAAGTCTGGTTCGTACATGGGGGGAGGGGAATTTTTGTTTTTGAGGTGGCTGGACTAGGGTGTGGAATTCTAGCATCAATGCGTATCCTGCGAGGGTAGGAATCAAGCCTCACTTAGTTATTTGAAAGATGATAAATCCTGTGAAGGTCTAGCCCGTACACGAGGGAAGAGGGAATTTTTGAATCATCTTGTCAGTGCAGTTTAACGTCGTGCTGTGAGGAAGAAATACTCTTGGTTTAATGCCATAGAGTTTGGACTGTTGGGTTCTTGGTAGTTTAACGTCATGCAGCTCGGACGAACTCCGTGCAGTTTAATGTCATGCGGTAAGGACGTAGGTGATCGGACATGAAAATAAAGGGGGGGGGGGGGTCTTCACAGTTTAACGTCGTGCGGCAAGGAAGACTTCTGTGCAGTTTAACGTTATGCGGTAAAGACGTGTTCCGTTCAGTTTAACGTCGTGCGGTGAGGATGATGAATACACCCCGCGCAGGTCTGGTCCATACACAGGGGAAGGGGGCATTATTGACTCTTATTATCCATGCGGTTTAACGTCGCACGTTAAGGATGAACTCCATGTAGTTTAACATCATGTCTTGAGGACGTTCTCCTTGTAGATTAACATCATGTGGTGAGGACATGAAGCATACCTGGTCTCTATGCGAAATATTTCTTTAGGAATCTCTCATTTGTAGGAGCAGTCATAAATTTTATGTCCATAGAGATTAGGGTATATGCTCCGTTGGCGTAGAACATGTGTACAACATATGGTCCCTCCCACTTAGGCTCCATCATTGGAGGCTTCTTGTCAGGTATCATTGGGGTCTGGAGGACCAATACCAATTCTCCTTCCAAGAAAGACCAGAGGTGGACCTTTTTATGGAAGTCTCGTGCCATTAGATTCTGGTATACCTCCAGATGGTTCAAAGTCTGCAACCACTTCTCGTCTATCTGTTCCAATTCTCCTACCAGCTTTTCTGACTGCTTATCATCGGATAATTGATCACAGATGGAAACACGGAGTGAGGGAAGATGGTGTTCAATGGGCATGACAGCCTCTGTGTTGTACACCAATGAGTACAGGGTAGCCTGAGTTAGCGGTGCGGATTGTGGTTCAATAATCCCACAATTCATGGAGGAGTTTTTCCGTCCATGACTTCTTGTCTTTGTCCACCATTTTCTAGAGAATGTTGTACAGGGTCTTGTTGAAAGCCTCTATCTGTCTGTTGGTCGTTTCATGGTAGCGGGATGAGTGGTTAGCCTTGATACCATATTCATTGTATTGTTTCTCTAATTCAGTAGAGCAGAAGTTGGTTCCATTGTCCGTCAGTATGGTATGAGGGACACCCAATCGCGTGATGATATTGGTCTTCAAAAAGCTGACAATATTTCTCTCCCGGACTTCCTTGAGGGGTATGGATTATCCCCATTTGGAAAATAAGTCTATTTCTGTGAGGATATACTTCAGTTGTTTGGCCGTGGTGGGAGGATATGGTCCCACGACATCTATTCCCCAGACGGAAAACGGCCAGGAGTACTTGGCTTGATGAAGTAACTCCAGAGGTTAGTGTATGAAGTAGGCATGAATCTGGCATGACGGGAATTTTTCAGTAAAATGCTCGCTGTCTCATGCCACTATGGGCCAGTAGTACCCAAGCCTTCAAACCTGATGGGAAAGCTTGGTCCTCGGTTGATGTGCTCCATACGCTCCATCAAGTACTTCAGTCATGACGGCTTCGATTTTCTCTCTGTCAATGCATCTGAGGAGAACTACATCAAGGCCTCATTTGTAGAGGACCTCTTGCTGACCCGCGCCACTATATAGGACAAAGATGATGGCCAGACTCCATATTTTCTCTCGTTCAGCCCTTTCTGATGGATGTTCTCCCCGTTGAAGGTAGTTTGCGATGGGGGTCATCCAGCCAGTGGCAGGAGCATATGGCTCGGGGATAGGACTGACTTTGTGGATTTCTTCCATCTTGTTCTGAACAAAGGGAAATACCATTTGACGGTGAGCAATACTGATAACTGTTTCATCCCGACCTTGGTTAGTTTGCGCTGCGGCCGCATTGGCTAATGCATCTGCCTTGGCGTTCTGAGAACAGGGAATATAGGTTAATGTTTTTTCTGTGGAGAATTTCTCCATTAACCCTAGGAGATGGTCAAACAAGTGTATAATCTCCTCCTTTTTAATATTATAATCACCATTGACTTTCTTGGTGACCAACTCGGTGTCACCTTTTATATTAAGGTGATGTACTTGTGCCTGGAGTGCGAGTTCCAGACCTGCAACGAGGGCTTGATATTCCACTTCATTGTTCATACATCCTTCTGATAGGAGGAAGGAATATGGAAAGACTTCCTTCTCTGGGGACACAAGTATAATCCCCAAACCCACTTTTTTGAATTTGGGATCGTCCAACCTCTTCCCGGTGTGGCTTCGGAATGCGCCGTTGATGTACATTTCCCATGCCGGGAACTCCTTTTGAACCGAGAAGCTATCTTTATCAGTTAGTTCAGCGTCCAGTGTAGTGGTCCCTGTCGAAGGGTGATCTGCAAGAAAGCATGCTGATGTCTGACCCTTGACGGATTCCTGAGGCACAAACCAGATGTCATACTGTTGCAGGATGACCTCCCATCAGGATAGGCGTTCAGTTAGCATTGGGCGGGTGAGGATGTACTTGATAAGGTTACTTCGCGAGATCAAATGGAATTCGTGATGCTTCAAATAATGTCACAACATTTGAACAGTGAAGACCAAGGCCAAAGAGTTCTTCTCGATATTTTATTATCAAGTCTTAGCATCAATCATGGTTCGACTGAGGTAATATAGACTGTTTTCACTGCCGGGGTCATTCTATTGTGCGAGGAAGGATCCCAGTGATCGCTCTAAGTCTGTCACGTATAGGATGAGAGGTATTCCTTCAAATAGGAGAAAGACCATCAGTGGGATTAAGAGGTACTTCTTCAAGTGTTCGAAAGCCTCTTGGCAGTCATCCATTCATTAGTATGTGACCCCCTTATTCATTAACCTAGTGAAAGGAAAACAATTTCCTTCTAGGTTGGAAATGAATAGCCTAATATTGGATTAGGTGTCCTTGGAATCCCCTCAGCTCGGTGAGATTTCAGGGTGGTTGCAGTCCAAGGATAGCCCTCGTCTTCTCATGGTCAACATCGATGCCACAATGGCGTACGACGAAGCCAAGGAATTACCCTGAGGTAACCCCAAAGGAGAATTTCAAGGGGTTCATCTTCAAGATATGATGTTGGATCTTGTTTAAGATGGTCTAAAGGTCTGATAGGTGATCTGAGCACTTTCTGGACTTGTCCACTAGGTCATCCACGTAACATTTAACGAATTTCCCCAGGAACGGTTTTAAGATCCGGTGCATGGCACACTGATATGTGGTGCCAACATTCATGAGACCAAAGGGCATGACCCTATAACAAAATACCCCTTGAGGGGCCCTATAGGCAGTCACTACTGGAAAATGTACCTATCCCCACGGTTTTCACCAAAACCGTGGGGATAGACCCCCCCTATACCCACGGTTTTGGAAAACCGTGGGTATAGGTAAATTTTCATGACCTATACCCACGGTTTGCCAAAACCGTGGGTATAGAGCCCCCTATACCCACGGTTTTGGCAAAATGTGGGTATAGGTCATGAAAATTTACCTCTACCCACGGTTTTCCAAAACCGTGGGTATAGGGGGGTCTATCCCCACGGTTTTGGTGAAAACCGTGGAAATAGGTCTGGGATAAAATACCTATACCCACGGTTTTGAAAAACCGTGGGTATAGGTCAATTTTGTGTGCGCGAGAAATTTTTTTTTCCGCGGGAAGGAATTTTTTTTGGCGGGAACCCTATACCCACGGTTCTTCCCTCTATACCCACAGTTTTTATAACTATATTTAACTAAATATATATATATATACATATATGTGATGTTAGGGTAGTGGTTAGACGCGGTGTTTGCAGCGAAGAGGTTGCGGGATCGAAACTCGGCGCCTGCATTATTTTAGGACCTATACCCACGGTTTTGAAACCGTGGGTAAAAGCCATTGACACCATGGAAATTCTCTATGTTTCGGTGACACGGTGGCAGGACACCTATACCCACGGTTTTCCAAAACCGTGGGTATAGGCTGGGGACCTATACCGACGGCATTCCAGCCCACGGTTCCCAAAACCGTGGGTATAGGCTATACCCACGGTTTTGGGGGCTATACCCACGGTTTTGAACCGTGGGTATAGGCCATTTTTCCAGTAGTGAGTGGCTTCTTCATCTTCTTGGGCCATCCTGATTTGATTATATCCAGGATATCCGTCCATGGAGGATAGAGCCTCATACCCGACCATTGCATCGATTAACAACTCAGTTATTGGAACCGGGAAGTTAGATTTTAGACAATACTGATTGAGATATCTGAAGTCAATACAGACACAGATTTGTCCATTATTTTTCTTTACAGGGATGATGTTGGCCAACCAAATGGGGTACTGGACCTACTGAATGAATCCTGATTTAATGAGTGTATCGACTTCAGCCTCTATTTTGGCGGTATGTGAGGGATGCGTCCTTCTGGCGGCCTGTTTATGGCCCCGATGGTCTTCTGGAAGACCCAGGTGATGCGTCTCCACTTCAGGATTGTGTCCCGGAATTTCTGTGTAATCCAGGAAAAAACTTCACCATGTTGCCTCAGGAATGAGGTATATACCTCGTGATCCTCATGGGACATGGATGCACTAATGAGAGTAGGCCCCAGATCTTCCTCGGTACCCAGGTTTATTTCCCTGAGTTCATCCACAGTGGTCGAGATACCATCCTCAAATTCCTGAGGCATGTTTCTGAGATCTTCCCCCTCTTCTTCTCCCAAGTCCTCATCTTCTTGATCGGATGACAAGAGAGCTTCTGGTCTAACCCTTCGAGGGTTTGAGGGAGAGGCATTGTGAGAATCCCTGCTTGAGTATTCGTCCCCAAATCGGGGGTGGTGGATGTTCCCACATTGTCGTGCTCATCCATTGTGGCTGAATTCATGAGGACATCCGAGTGCATGTTAATACTTGAACTCCTACTCTCAACATGGTTAATGGGCAGGACATAATTTCTACCAAGCTTCCTAAGGGGGTCATCAGGAACCGTTTACCGGCAATTTGGAGCAGGGATCCAGTCGACACCATCGACCAAAGGATTCTTTTTTTGCTCATAGAACCCGGCGTCAATGTAATGTTACTCGGAGAGCTCAAAAGGGGCCTGGTCGGCGTACAATGTTCCACTTTGTCCATTGATTTAGTACTTGATACACTGTTGATAGGATGATGGAACAACCATGTGCTTATGAAGCCACGACCTTCCCAACCGGGCATTGAATGTTGTGCTTTGTCGGACCACCAGGTATTCCGTGTAGGCTACCAGGTCACCAAAATGGGTCTTTAGCTTGATTTGTCCCATTGTTTTCTGCTCACTCTTGTTGTAACTCAACAGAGTTGTGGTCGAGGGAATTAGGTCGTCCTCACTGTAGCCCAACTTACGGAGTGTCCTTAGGGGAAGGAGGTTAACTCCAAAACCATTGTCTATACAGAATTTCCGGATCTCAATACCATTCAGTGTGCTGGACACATATAGTGGTCTGATGTGTATTTTCATGATGGGATCTTCATCCTGATTAGTGAAGGAAATCACCATATTGCATTCAGCGAGGTCAGTCTCTGTCCGGTAAATATCAGCGGTAGCTACCTCGTCTTGAAAATCATGGGGGCTGATCAAAGTTTCTATAAGAACCTCCTTGAAGTCTGCTGACAGACTTAGGTCATCGAGGATTGACATCTTGGCTGGTACCGATGCCAGCAGCATAAGGATATCGTATTTCTTCTCCAGCGGCGGACACTTCTCCATTGGAGGGAGAGTCTTAGCGTGTGCTTTAGGGGATGGACCATTTGATGAGGGAGGGGGGACCGGCTGTGGGGTCAGATATTGATGGCGCTCCCATGTTTTGAGGGCTTGTCCCGGCTGGTCTATTTGTGTGCACTAGGAAGCCAGACACTTGCTCCTCCTCTAGCGGGTATCGCAGAAAAACAAGGCCATAGTGGTTTTTTATGGAAGTGGAGGGAAATTCTTTCTCCTGCTGAGTCCGTTGAAGGGCTCTCCAATGGGTTTCTGCAATACTAACAGTATTGGTCAGGGTCCTACCATAGTGTTGGTTTCGGTCGTGGATGTTCCTGCCCTGGTATCCCCTACCTCTGCGACTCCTCCTCTCGGCTCCTCGTGTAGTGAACTTGGGTTCATAACCATACCCTTTGTTAGGGAATGATTCCATAAGATGGATGACGTTAATAGAACCATAGATTGGCTCTTCATCCTCTGATAGGTCAACCTGTTCGGTTTTCCCTAGTGGTGTCGTTTGGTGGGTCGGTGCCCGTGGTGCCAAATTCGAGGGCATGAAATCTGCCAGGGTCGGGACTAACTTAGGCCTCGTCGTGGACTACTCCTCTTGCGATTGTTTCTCTCTTCTATGATTATGCCCGGATGATCGGATCGTGGAGGGTTGTGAGGTCGATATTGTTAGCTCTGCGGCTTTAGGGGATGTTGGTGGCAACACCGGCTGCTGTAGTTGAGCTCGGAGTATGCCCTGGGCTCGGTTGATAGTCTTCTGAGTCATCTAGTTGTCAAATATCTGCCCCTTCTTGCTGGTGACTTTCTGCCACCCCTCCTCTTTGTCGGAGTCGGTGGTAGAGATACATGCCACATGTGCTGGGGGTGGTCCCAACTCGACCTGTCCAGAGTCTACCATCCTCTATAGGAGGCCTTTAAAGACAAATCATTCTTAGATACTATGTCCCAATATTCAATGATAGGGGAAGTAATATGGCATGCCATCACTGCTAACCTCTTCAGGTTTCCTCATCTCCAGGAGGAGGAGCAAGTTTCAATTCATGGTGGCAATTAAGTAGCCGCGAACTTGATCATCTCAGAATGAGTATACTTTTTTTCTTCGTTCCATGAACTGGTTCCTCTTCTGTCCTCGTAGATCTTCCCATTTAGGCAGAGGCGTCCGCTGATATGTAGGAGGCCCTTGATGATTTGGTGGAGGCCTGAGTGGTGGAGGGGCCCATGGGCGGACTTGAGTGTGACAGCAGATGCTTCAGCTCTAGGGTCTCATTTCTTAGGATCATGTGAGGCTATTCAAGACATCGAATTAGTCCGTTGTAGGGAGTCCTCAATTCTATGGGCAATGGCTAAGAGATTGCAGAAGCCAGTGGTGCAATCCACTGGTATGAGCGGTGTTTGAAGACCATCCCGATGATTATCGATGCATATGGATATCATCTCATCTTGAGGCCTTGGCCTCTTCAAATAATAGGTCAGTCCATTCCACCTGGAAATGAAATCTGAGACCCTCTCGTTCTCCCTTTTATTGTAGTTCATGAGATCACTGACCATTGTTTTAGGCAACGTTGAGCTGAAGTGGAACAGGAACTGTTGTCGAAGGTCCTCCTAGATCTTTATTGACTGGGCTAGCAGACATGTATACCAGATGAAGGCGGATCCTTTCAAGGTTCGTACGAATAATTTGAGTTTCAATTCTTCTTTCTATTCCGAATTTCCCCTCATAGGGTGGCAATAGGATGTGTAGTGCATCAAATGCTGCTCTGGATCACCCGATCCACTGAATATGGGGAATACAAGGCTCCCAAAATTGGGTGGAGGTGGTGTGTTGCTCACCCAATCCGGGTATGGTTTTCGCTCTGGATGTATCGGAGAGCGTCAACCTTCCATCACATCCAATTGAGCTGTTAGTGCCTCGATGGTGTTGGGGATACCCTGGTTTACATCCTCTTGGGCCCGGTCCTGGGCGGTCGTAGCCCGAGGCATTGCCTGAGGATCTGGATTGACCAGCACCAGGGGTGCGTGTGTCGTTCGTGGAACCTTTGGAGGTTCCAGTTGTACTCACTCCAGTTTCCTCCTAAGTGGAGGGAAGTCTTGGTATTCATCCAAATGTAGGTTTAGGTAGTTGGATGGGGTGGGCGCCTTGTTGGATGGGAGCCCTGGCCATATTTCATTTTCCGGGTCAAACCTTAGTCTTTGAGGTGCACTTGTTGGGAGTGCATGATGTGTCTCCTCTTGGGATGGACTTTCGATAAGGCAGATCCTCTGGAGTAGCTCGGCGTTAAGCCGCCACAATTCTTTCATCTCCTCTTCCTGTCGAGCGAATCTCTCTTCGAGCATGAGTGACTCATTTTTGTCGAGAGAAGGAGGCAGGTTAAGGGTAACCAGTCCTTTATTCTTATCCCTATTGGAAGCTCACTGGGTAGGCAGAGGAGGGTTGGCTAGAAGGACAACCATATTTAGGGCGGCCCTCTGGTTCTCAGTGTGCACACCTGGTGGTTCTTTGTGAGTCATAGCCTGACCGGAACTATCATCTCCCGATCCATCCGGATTTTTATTTTTCCTATTTTCACCCATGGGGTTAGCCTCTATGATGTTGATGAATGCATATCACAGGGTGGAGGGGATGTCATCTTCTAAATGGGAAGAGGATCTCCCACGTCTTCTGTTGGCCTTCCCTTTTGTGTCCTGGGAATGCCTTTGGAATTCTTGACGATTAGTGACGCAGAGAGTTATTTAATGCGACCTTACAGTGCGCCTTCCTCTCAGAGGGGATGGTGATTCAAATGACGGTATAGGACGAGAACCCCCTCTTCTGACTATCCTCCCTAGACGATAGAACACTGATTCTCGTGGGGGAGGTTATTATTGAGGGGGTAATAATTCCCACGGCCCTGAGGGCTGGGGTTGGCTACGTTACTTGGACATTGAGTTTCTTCCCGGTTTTATTGGTCTTACGTGGGAATATGTTGTTAAAAATCCCCCTAGCTATGCATAATGGGGTTGAAACTAGATTTTGGCAGTCGCTGTGGTTATCACTACCTACCTGATCTTGCATGCCCCAATTTGGGGGTGAACTGGGTTTGATGCCGAGTTCTTCTGTAAACCTATCCTTTCTAGGGAGGCAGGCAAAGATCGTTGTTTGGCCTCTCTTAGGTGAGAGTAATGTTGTATTCTCTTGGTGGCCTAATTCAGGAGTTCTTGAATGGTTTGTTCCCATTGGGCCTAATGCTTATGGGACTTACTCAAGGCCTGACTCTGTTGGGTGTGTTTCCTTTCCTGAATAGGGAGACCGCTCTATTTTCGTCTTTATGTGACGACGTTTCAAGACACCACGCCGAATGAGTTTTTTGGGCAGGGAGCGTAGTGATATGAAGAGCTCCATGTTCCCCCCATCCCCTGATATCGACTCCCATCGGAGCGTCACCGATGAGGCGGTGCAGTTGGTGTAGCGCATGAAGGTATGATATCTCCATGTTTCCTTTATGCCTCTCGGGTCGCTGTTGTTGTGCTGAAGGAAGAGTTTCCAGGTCGATGTGACGTAGGAGGTCTCCTATTGTCTTGACGTGGTCTACGTTCCCGTCGTAGGGCAGGAAACGTAATTTCAGTTGGTGGAGGGTTGTACATATAATATGGTGGATGTCGTGCACGCATTCTTCCGACAACTCTCTGGGTATGTCGAACTGAGAGGTGGCCGTAGGCCAAAACATAACTGGTATATCAACCCTGCCCAGTCATTTCCTCAGGTGAAGCATATCGGCATAGTCCTCCGCTAGTGATTCCTCTACCTGGTCAGCCTAACTGTGATGCTCACTGTCAGTGTAGTTAGAGGCAGTGGGACCGGTAGGTGCAAAGTCATTACGTGGGCGATTCCAAGGTGGTTCAAAGGATGAATGTGGCCCTGGAATGTCTCCTGATTGTAGAAGGATTTCATCTGTGAATAACTGGGAATCAGACACACTTGATCCCATCCTTCTGAGTGCCTCGGCATACGAGGGCCTGTCGGTTCTTGATTTGGCAGGAGGAGGACCTTCCTGTCGATATAATATTTCATTGTAGGGAGGACCTTCACAATGGCTGTCGTAATGGCGATGACTACCATTACTGCTTCATGCTTCACCGCATAGAGGACTTTTGTATTGAACACCCTAGGGAGGACCTCCAAGGCGTGCCGCAGTAAGGAGAGGATCTTCTGGCTGTGTAGCGTCGTTACGGGGAGGACTGTTACAATAACTACCATCGTGGTGAGGATGAACATCATGGATTGACATTCGATGTGTAATCTGGGGAGGACCTTCAGGACACACAGTGACAAGGGCATGACCTTCTTTTTGCTTGGGGCCAATTCGGGGATGACCTTTGCAATGGCGGTCATGGTAGCAAGGACTACCATCACAGCTGCAACAATGGTGAGGACTACCATTACTACTACCGCATAGAGAATATCTACGGGATACATCCTGGGGTGGGCCACCAGAATGTACCACAATGAGAGGAGGGCCTTCTCGTTGTTTGACGTTTCTTCAGGGAGGACCTCCATTATCAAGGTGGTGAGGACTACCACCATGATATGATGCCTGGCTGTGTGGAGTTCTGTTGCAGCGTAACCCAGGGGGAGGACATTCAGGGCAGGCCACAACATGAGGGGGCCATCATGTCATGATGAGACGTCACTGCGTGGTGGGTCTCCACAGTAGCGACGATGATAGCGAGGACTACTGTCATAATCTATGGTCCCATTGCTTGTAGAGTTATTTTAGTGTATACCACGGGGAGGAAGTTCAGGGTGGACCGCAGCAAGTGGAGGACCTTCTTGCTGCTCGATCTTCTGGTCACATGGAGGGTTTCTTTGACTCACAAAAAAAGAGGAGATCTCGTGATCGATCGTTATATTCCCGTGGGGGAATCCCCCCCCCGGGTGCTCTAGGGAGGACCTTCAGAGTTGCTGGTAGCGACATTGAGGGTTTGACCTTCACAACTGCTACTGCCACTCCGATAATATGGTAATTTGTGTGCAGTGTTCTGATCCTTTGATGTATTCTTAGCAGCGTTGGGAACCCCAACTTCCAGCAGAGCAGAGTCATGAACTCCATCTTTATATTTTGGCTTCCTTCGTCGTGTTCAGGGCGCTCTTTTGGGGGAAGCAGGGACCGTCTACTATGGACAACGACCTTCACCTCCTTTGGGTCCCAGTCTAATTGGGTCCTAGGATGTTGTCATGATACGCCGACGAACATTTTGACTTTTAGCAGGGATATATGCCTGCTCTGGAGCATCGACTGTGATGGAAGGGTGTCCCCCAGTTGGAATGAGTGAAGCTGCTCGATCCAGTTTCCCTTGCATCGCGGAATATGGCTGGCGACCCTCCTGGGAAGAAGCAGGGATGAAAATCTACTCCAAGGCAGCTATCTCATCTCTTAGATGAGTCTCCTCAATTGGGGAGATGGGCTCACAGGCCTGAGTCCTTGTTGTTGCCGCTGATGCAATTACATTCTGGAAAGTCTGTAAGATATGATCTGGGATCGATAACTACTCCTCCATCATTACCAAGATATGTAGAGATACATCTTTGGATGGAACGGGTATGAAGGGCCATTCCAGCATCGGAGTAGTAATATCATTCTCTGGTCCTCTGGTGGTCAGTGGGTACAGAAAATTCTCCTGTGTCAAGGCAGGTGAACGAATCTACCCCTCTACCAAGATACGCCAGTTTATCTCTCCGTTCACCACCACATCGGGGTGGTGGAATTTACTTACATCCGCAGGGAGATGGAACAACATATATTGGTTTCCCATCGTATCGAGTCGGTGGCATTTTTTGGCAGGGAGACATGTCATCCTATGAGTTACCGCCCCATCTGGGTTGCGGGCTTTGTTGATCGCCACCATATTAGGATGGCGGGTGTTAGAAGAAACTGCTAGGAGCTGGTCCTGTAGGTGACAGGTCACCACCACGTCAGGTTGGTGGGCTTAACGACTCTGGGCAGGGAGAGGTGCATGCCTGGTAATTTCCGTCCTTTGTGATTGACGGGCTTGATGGAGCTCGGCGGGGATGCACGCTAGCTCATACGATGCCACCATGTCTGGATGGTAGGATCGGGAGGAGCGAACAGGCGTAGGTTCCTGTTCATGGTATGTCTCATTGGATGGGTTGTGAAGCTCCTCTTTAGGAACCAGGGTGATGACCGGTCCCCGATAGTACGTCTGCCACACTCGTTAGTCGGTCCGAGTGGCCGGAGCTTGGGGAGCATGGGCCTGAATTCTTGGGGAGACATCCTCCTCGGTGTGAGGATGTTGGGTCGCGACATGACCATAGTGACATCTTCTGGTGGGGGTCTTGGTGTGGAACCCCTGTTCGGTGGGAATGAAGTCCTCAACATCATCCCCATATGCCTCCCTATGATAAGGGAGGTACACATTGTCCCATTCTGGGGATAGACTCCCGAAACGGTTGGAGACAACAATAGGGGCTGTCTGGATCTTCCTTTACGGTCACTATTGGGAAGGCGACTGGTGAGTTCTGGCGGATTGGAGGGCGTGCATGGCTGCCTCCACCGTTGGGAGAGTACCATTCATGTGGTACTCTCATATCAGCACATCTGAGACCCAACGCTGAAGATGCTGGGCGGGTGATGGGGTCCTCCATAGGTGAGGATGTCTGGTCCTTGCATTGTTGGATTCTCGCACTTGTGAGTTCCTTCGGGATGAAATTGGATCGAAGTGAGATCGTAAGGTAGTACATACAATACATTTTAGAAAATACAAGAAGAAAACCTGTCAAAGCAGTATCTCATGATCCCATGCGTAGTTAATGACCTTTCTTGGCCCTCCTTGTTAGTAAAAGGGGGCACAAGGTGGGATTAATTTGAATCTGTCATGCTTGGTTAATGATTCACATCAGTTTCACCATTTTTGTTTTATGGTTTCGGCCTCGAAATTCCCAATGGCTTCGTATCCAATGATTTATGGACCTGCATTCCAATGGTGGGTGTTCGCTGGATGGTCTGACCGGTGACTCTTAAGAACTCACATTGGTCGAGAGGATGGGATGTCAGGCTCATCGCACCCTTTTGTGGGGGGGGGGAATTCATTCATGTTTTGGGACTCTCTTATAGATTTAAGAAGTATTCATATGTTCATGAATCATTGGATTATACCCAAACATAGTATCCATGGATTTAACCTTGGTGGGAAATGGTCAGCTGGATGAAGGGGTTCAGAATCATTTATTCCTGAGGTTTACCATCCGTCATTAGATTAATGTCCCTGAAGAGTCGTAACTTTCTCGAGGCAGTACTAGGAGTGGCGCGGTGGACCGATGATAATATAATCTGATCGACCGGTTTTTTGGATTGAACCTCAGGGAGGCTTCCGACATACCTTGCTTAGGAGGCAGGGATCAAAGTCCACGTAGTTCGCATGGAAGCATCGGATAACCGAAGTGAATATGGACCCGGGGGTCCGATGGTGATCGGGTTTGAACCTCTTGGAGGCTTCCTACGTACCCGGCCTAGGAGGCAGGGATCAAAGTCCACGTAGTTCGCATTGGCTTGGGACTTACGCTCTGAGGCAGTCCGGAATGATAGATTGGGGATTACACTCTGAGGAGGTCCAGGGTGACGGATTGGGGCTTACACTACGAGGTGGCCCATAAGAGGATGTCATGGTCGATGATTACTCTATGCCCACACGATTCATGCTCTGTGTGAGAAAAAAGAGGCAGCAAGGACCAGAGGATCACGTCGTGAAAGATGCATCCGTGAGAAGTGGAGTGGGGCTTACGCATGAGGGTGGCCCATGGTGATGGATTGGATCTTAAACTCTGAGGAGACCCATGGTGATGTATTGGGGCTTACACTATGAGGAGGACCATGCGACAAAGCACAAAAGAGAGGGAAAGATGGTGCTCATGTGCCCGTCTCCTCTCCTGCAGTACATGAGGGCTTCCATCTGATGGGTATTTAACTACCCTGAGGACCCCGTAGCAGGTAGAGGTGTAGAAAAAGGACTCTCGAGCTCAGACTCCATATTACTGTGGGAATGTGAACCCAAGAATACATCAAGAATCTACTCAAGGGTTGGGGAAACCCCTTTTCCCCTGTTTACCCTGGGTATGTGAACTCAAAACGGTGTGCTGATACGCCTGAGGGTTACACCACACGGATCTGGTGGCTCTGGTGGATGCCTTGGCTCAGGGCTGATGAATAGGCCGATGAGGGAGTCACGAGGGATTAGGCTAGATCAGGAGGATCTTCTATGGCTCGAGAAATGGGAACTAAGAAGGTTTTGGTGCCCTTCGCATAGAGAAGTGCTACATGGCTGAAGGAGTCATCCGCGGACCAGGGTGGTCCACGGACTAAGAGGCCGTCCGCGAACCAGGAGGGTCCTCAGACTAACTGGCCATCCACAGACCAGGAGGGTCCGAGGACTGATTGGCATCCCATGAACCAAGGTGGTTCGCGGCTCTGGGTTCGATCAGCGAACTAGGGTGGTCCGTGGACGGGTCCACGCGAGCAACAGCGACCAAGGGCGGCGCCGATCAGGGGTTCGTTGGTCGAGGCTTCGTTCACATAGGAGGGTGCTACGCGGTGTGACAGATCGGAAAAGAGGCATAAAGTCCCTGGTCCACGGGGAGTTAATCCGTGGAGGGGCTATGGTTTGCGGTCTTCTTTTTTATGTTATTGTGAGTTCGCGGTTCACAAAATTATTATGCATTTTCAGTTCCTTATTAGTTCGTTCCCAGGTTTATACCTACTTTGGTTCACAAACTGGAACTTTGCTATTTGCGAAATCCTAAGCCTTCCTTCGAAATCCTTCCACCCAAGTATGATCTCTCTTCGGTTCTTCTGCCTTCGAATCGTCCGAATCCCAGTCTCTGAATCCTTCTTCCTTTCCACTTCGGTCTCCTTTTATAGAGTTGGCAAAGAGGTGTGTCTGTATTCATGTGACACCTTTTGCGGAGGCCCATAACCGAATACTCGGTTTAAGGCTGACTTGGTCAATCTGTAATTCGCAGTGGGTATTGAACGCTCCCGTCCCCCCCATGAACCAAACTCATGGAATGCTTCGCGGCCATAGAGGGTTCCACCTCCTTTCCGCGAATGACAGTGGATGCGGCTTGAACTGGTCGACGTGTTCTGCGGTTGGGGCGGTTCATGATGGTGAACCAGATCGGCGCCCATTCTGCCTCGCGACCACGGAGGATCTCCACCTCCATTTCACGAATGATGACGGTTCGCGGAGGGGGTGCTTTGCGGGGCCTGGCCACATTGCATTTTCAGGGGACTGGTCCACGGAACGGTCCTTCTTGTCCCTTCATTGAATTTTCTCCATTCTTTTCCCCAATTCTTTGGTGTATTTGGTTAGAATCTCCTTTGCAGATTTTTTAGGACCTTACAAATGGTTTTAAACATTTTATTATATTATAAAAAACCATACTCATATTTTTAATATCACATATAAATTTTACAAATATTCTTGTACCCTTTAGTTAACAACCATTCATTGTTTTCATCATTTGAGGTGTAAATTTACATGTTTTTCGAGTATGTTTTAATTTATTTTGATCTTCTAATGTCGATAATTATTTTATCATCTACCGGATGTGAACCATGATTTAATTATAATATATTTATTATATATTTATTTAGTATAATCCATACTACTTGGAAATAGGAAATGAAATTCAGCAGTCATGGAGTCAGTGGGCTATATGTACGCATAAACGCTACTTCTATTTGTTTTTCGTATATAAATGAATGAAAAGTAAATAAAATTTATATATATTAATATTAGAATTCTAGTACCATATTTATTTAATATATTTTAAATATGTTTATTAAATCAAAATTTATACAATCAATTTATAGCTTTAACGAATCACATTGTTTTGATGAGGCGGTAGTCCACATGTCCACAAACGATGTTATCGTATTCCCATAAAATGTAATGAATGAATTTATGAGTTATATAAGAATTAATAAAGGGTAAATTAATTATAAAAATCTTATATATCATATATAAACTATAAATCCATCATTATTTCCAACCATGAAAAGTTGTAAATGTAAAAATGAACAACATCTGTTCGAGAGGTAGTAGTCTGTCCTACACAAAAATAATGATTGTGTATACCATTTGGTGGATATATGTTAAATTTAATGTTTAAAAATTATAATAAAAAAATATAAGTATTTTGAAGATACTTAGGTTATTATATAATTATTTAATAAAAAATAATTTAATAATGGAGAAGTAAAAGAAACAAAAGTGATCATTGAAGAGCGTTACATCTTATTCGGGTTACTCGTTTTTTATTTATTCCAAAAAGCTTCATTGGTGGTAATTATACCCAATTTGAGAATTATAGGATGAAGTTATGGAATATTTGATATTATTTTAGAAGTTTTTTGACCAGAAAATGGGCTTTATAGGTGTGAATTAGTGGTATGGGTGAGTTCTATTTTATATTTGTGGAGTGAAATTGTTCTAAATATTAATAATAAAAACTATAGAGTTGTCTCCCATAAGTCGTGTTCCTCAAATAATGAATAAAATTAGATAAAATGGGGGATATGATTTAAATATGTTAATACAATAGGTTTTTTACATGTTTATTGGTAATTTTGTACATTAATGCTAAGGATTAGTCCCTTGTTAAGATTAATTTTATGTTAATCGATGTAATTAATTTCAATTACAGTAACTATTTTTTTTGTTCAAAACTCAGTTGATGATATTATAAATTATAAAATATTATCATACTAATTATGTAATACATTATCTAAATTACAATAATAATTGTAACAGAAATGTATTTAAATTTATTCTCACAATGGAGAAGAAAAAGATGATTTTTAAAGTAAAAATACTCAAACATTTGATCTCTTTTCCATTGAAATTTTAGTGTCAAAATTATTAAAATGAACTAAATTGTATTAATTGATGTAAAAATAATCTAATAAGTATTTAAAAAAAATTAAAATATAATTTATCCCAAGTAATTATTGAGATGAAAATTTTGTTTTAAATTTCAATTCATTATTTTTCTCTATTCATCAAAAAATGAAAGTTCACTGAAAAATAAAAAACCATCACCCTAAGAAAAATTTTATGTTATAATTTAAAAAATGATGTTTATTTACCAATTTAAAATTTCTAAAATTTCAATAATTTTTTTAAATATGGTTCTACATCAAAGCATTGAAATATTACTAATAGAAAAACATTTCTTTATTATGTTTTTAATTTGGTTTATTCTTATTTTATGTTTATCAAGTCCGTTGGATGAATTTCAAAAAGGCTTCATTAAAGATATAACATGTATATTTATTTATTATCATTATCTAATTGTAATTAAATTAATTTCATATGTTATAAATCTTGTGTGATTTTCAATATATTTTCACTATATTCAATTGGAATTTATATTAATTTCTAATTAAATGGTATCAAATTATTTCCTTTTATATTTTTTCTAACAATATATTTTCATAATTTATTTATTCATATTAATAACCATTTATTTAAAATCTATTTTATATCATTTTATATTAAATTATAGTAATATAATTTTGTTTGGTAAAACTCGTTCATTCATGTAACATAAGAAATCTAATAAAGTCTTTGTTGTGTGTAACAAAAGATAACTCAGTATCTCATGCATTAAAAGATATTGAATATATTAAGTACATTTAAAATATTAACTATTTCATTTTTCCTCAAGATTTTACTTTCCTTTATACAGTTGGTGTTGCGTGTCATACACTATATCCAACAAAAGTTACTCATTTAGAATTTTTAGGGTGTTACAATCTCCTCACCTTAAAAAAATTTCATATTATCAAATTAAACTAAATATCATAAATCTAGGATTTTTTTTTGAAAAAATATTTTCAAAATCCCACATCATGAGAATATTAATAAAATATTTTCTTAATAAGGTAGAATGAGAAGTACAACAGTCACATGGAATAACATATAACAAGGCCTCTATGTGGAGAAATAATAGAAAGTGGAGATATATACATAGAGAAAAAGAGTAAATACTAATGGTTTTATTGAGGACATTTATCATAAAAAGAAGTGAATTACTAATGTAGTTTTTACATTCCTAAGGCCAAAAATATATAATGCTCTAGAATACCATTAGTTTTATTGAAATGAATGTATATGATATAATTTTTTTAATATCCTTTTAATAATGTTGACGAATTATTTAATTGACCAAGATTATAAAGAAATATACTTTATTGATACATTTCAATTCTATAATAAAAATTTTATCTTTTTATTTTACTTTTATCATATTATAATTCATCCCTTACTTCAGGAAATGGATATCCAAAAATTATCATTGATGTGTGGATCACTAGAAAAAATGGATAGCGGATCATGAGGCCCTTAAATGAGTGTCATGTCATTCTATTTGTATCCAAATATTCTACAAATATAATATCCTAAATAAATTAATCTATTAACCCCAAAAGTGTTACTACTATTTCATCATTATCATTTTCTTATCAAATTGTGTATCTAAAAACAATTGTATTTTAAACAAGACATCACATAGGCTTTTAGTAGGCATAAAACCCTTATCACCATTTGGTCATTATTTCAAGTCCCACTGCATCTCTATATTTGATGGTTTGTCACCTCACATACATGTTTTTATTTTTCTAAAACCATATTAATATAATGTCTAAAATATTATGTACATTATGGAAATGTAATAATTAATTAGCCTTTTACCTATGATTTTAAATAATATTCCAATATATAAATACTTCATATATTTATTTATATAAGGATCTTTCCTTAGTATAGAGTTTATCTTTTAGAAGATGGAATTATCTCTGTTATATCCCAAGTTCCCTACAGTTATGTAAATAGAATATATGTGGATTTGGATGACGATATTTATTTCCTGTCATTATACTCTTCATTTTTCCTCAAAAAATTATATTCTATATATCATTTTTTCCCGCACATAAATCATTTAACCATTTCATTAAAACACTTTCCCATGTATATCATTCCACATTTCTTATATGAGAGAAATCGATACCTTTTTGTATTATGGTATCCCCTAGTCGAGCCCTTCATAATCTCTATCCTTCTCTTTTTTTGGTGAGTTCGGGAGTTGGTTAAGGCATATGTTGTTAGTAATATTTTAAGAAAATTGATTGGTTATGAACAAGATATCTTTTAATCCATTGAATAAACTTTTTTTTTCAAATTTTCAAAACCTTTTCCTTCATGTTCAATGTTATCATTATTTCTAAATGTTCCAATAATTAACTAAAAATATATGGAATAGTGTGAGTAATAACAGTCATGGGGAGACAACATATATTCATTTATAGGATATCTAAATCATGAAAACTTATTTTAAATTGGAAAATAATATATTTATCCTAGTTAATTTATTATATATCATAATTATTACTATTGTTTTGTATTGTAAATGTGTATTTTATGATGATTATCCCCTGGGAGTGTCAAATCATGTGTGATAAAAGGCCAATTATTGTGTTCTAGGATATGCTTGAGTCAAGACCAACACACATTTTCATATTTTTTACCCCTAGGTACATCTATTCCAAAACCTCATACACTTATACTATATATATATATATCAATTTATTTATAAGAAAGATATATAATTTCTATCTAACCAAAAATTTTGGATGTTATTATATAATTATCCTCAAATTCTATCATAGGGTCACATTCCCAAATTTATTTTTTCCTAAATTTAGTTCAAAAGGTTTCTAATAAATTTTCTTGATTTCCAACTATAGCACCCAAATCCCAGTAAGTTTGGGGATGATGTTTATTACCATTACATTGTCTTGATTACATGTAAAAATATCCTAAATGAGAAAAATGGTTTGTAGTATTAGTAAAATATATACATACATGATTCATACATTAAAATTGGATACACTAATAATAATAATATAACTACTAACCAACTCATGCATTTTCATTGTGTGATCATTTTAATTACAAATTCACAAACATACTCACATAGTTATCAGTTATTAAAAACATTAGACAAATGCGATATAGAATTAGAATGAAACATATTGATCTATATTTGGAAATCTGACTCGAGGGTGGAATATAAATGAGGTGACACATGTCCTGAAAGTAATTCTTTATCATGTAGATGTAGAATGGACATACACAATAAAATAAAAATATTTCCAGCATACGGTAAAAAATTTAAAGACATCTTTATGATTGTAGGGAAAATTTTGGATAAATACATTTGAAAACATCAAGGATAATATATAAAGAATAAAATATTATTCCTAGCATTGAGAATTAAAATACATGAAAGAAAATAACATTGATATGGACATTTGATATTCATAATATACTTCAAAAGTATTAATGTTATGTTTGTAGAACTATGTAAACCAATGAATGTGACATGAAGTTGTATGATGTCACACAGAAATCTAGTCACATTATAAATATATTCATCTTCAAAAGTATGGAAAAAAAATTTCTACATAGAATTTTTTTTTTAAAAGTTTGAATACCATACTGAATTTTAAAAATAAAAATAATAATGTTGACCTAAAAAAATAATTTCTTCATGCACATATATAATTACTTCATGCATCTATATATCAATATCATTATAGAATGTATTTAATTTAAATTTATCCACCATTAAAATGATTAAATATCACTCGATTCTAGATTGGATATGGATCTAAATTAAATACTATTTTCTTTAAATAAATAATAAAAATTAAAGAATTCCATCAAATCCATGAAATCCAATACACAATTCTGACACATCTTTACAGAAAATACCTTAAAAAATGTCATACTTATAGTCTCCATGATTTGGAATATTCAATCGATAGACATTATTATCTTTAAAATAAAAAAATTCATCACCCATTGGATATTTTCCATTGACATCATACATCTATTCTCACCTTTCAAAGCCTGTAATGAAAATCATCAACCATATGATGCACCACACCCTTTTTAAGTTCATCATTGATGATAGGAAAAAACATAATTCCAAACATATGGACAAATAAATAGCTAAAAATGATATATTTAGTTTCCCCAACCATAACCCAAAAATATTTAATGAAGGTTCAAGGTACAGTGAAAATAAGAGGTTACAGTGAGATTTAACTATCAAGTAGATAAATGAGTATAGATACATGGCATACAATAAAACATTATATATTGTGTGATAAGAGTCACCATATGAGCCAATAATTGTGGAAAATTTCAAAGACTAAAATCAGAAGGGGACAACATTTTCCAATATTTTATAATCAATACTTCATTATATAATCAACAAAAAATAATTATATTCCTCCTTCAAAAAAACAACTTAAAGAAAATAAACATGTTGTTTTTCTGCCTAGATTTTTATTTATAACAAAAAAATTTAAGGGAATTGTGTATGAAATTTATTGGAATCCCAATTTCACTGGGATGTGAAAGAGTAGTTCCAACTAAATCCTATTAGGAATTACATTCGGGCCATAGTAGGGAAAATTCTTAAGTGGTTAATAAATGAACCCATTGAGAAATAGAGTTACCTCAAATCATATAAGTAGTTGAAACAAATATTTACAAGAAAAAAAATAAACTGAAATCAATAAACTAGAATAACTAATATAAATTAACATATTAAGATTAACCCATATAAATAATACATGTTTTATTATCAAATATAAAAATGTCTCAACTTAATGGAATGTAAAAAAAAGTGGCTATGAAACATTTCTATTTGTAATAGATTCAATGGAAATTAGGAGGGATTAAATAGTTGAAATCATCATTTGATGAGTTATACTAGTGTCATAAGAGGTGATAAGGTGAGAACTCATAAACCAACAATTGTAATTTCAGATGGAATTTCCACCTAATTCACACTCATAATCCTCCCTAAGTGCCTCATGAAAATAACAAAATTTGAGCCTGCACAAAAAATGTAATGAAATTAGTGACACTATAAATTATTGGTTAAGTGGAAATATTTTATCATGACTCCATATAGCACCTACATATAATAATATGTGCATGCATATGTACGATACTCATTCTCATATTTCTTTTGATAAATTGGGTGATAAATCAAAAATTTCTTCTTTAGTCCGAAACTAGGTATGACAATAAATAAATTAATCATTGGTTTTAGAAAATATGTATGTCAATTTTTTTACCTAGAGTGAATGAAAAGATGCACAATTAACATTTTCAATTTCTAACTAATATAGTTGGCTCTAGTTCATCACTAATTTTCTAATGCGAGGGTGATGTCACTTGAAATATTGGAATCTTTAACTGATGCCACATAAGTTGGAAAAGGAAACCTTGAAATAGAAACATTAATATGGATGTAAATAGAATAAATATATCACAAAAATCAATCAACGTTAAATAAATTAAATATTAAAAGAGTGCACATTCTATTTTTATGCATTCATATATAAGAGGTAAACATACATGTACCTTCTATTTTTAACCTTCACTATTGTGCATATAACATATCATTTGAAAAAAGTTTTCATATTTCATTCCATTCAACATATGAAATGAATGAAATTAACAAATGAGAAAAAAACATTTGAAATAAATGAGAAAACAATTTATGCAATTAATCTCATGTTTCCCAAATAGATGCATCTTTTATAGAATCAATTAACATGATTTATTATTGAGGGAAATGAATGACATCAACATATGAGAAAAAAAATGTGCATCCTAAGAGAAAAAAACATGTGATGTAAATCTCATGTCTCCAAAATATATGCATCTTTTATTGATTCAATAAAGTCAATTTCATCATGAGGGTAACATTTACGATCATCTTCATTGAACATATAATAAGTAGAATTGATATAAATTTATTATTAAAAAATCAACAACATTTAAAAAACAAATACTAAAAAATAGGTCATATTATGTTATCATACATGCATGTATAAGGGGTAAACATAAATTTACCTTATATTTGTACCATTATTCATTTTACATATAACATATATTCTAAAAAATCATCTATTTTTCATTCCATACAACCAGAGTAATAAATGACAACAATATGTTAGAAAACAAAATTCTCAATATATTAGAAAACAACATGTTCAATGAATATCAAAGGCAACATTATTAGGGATGTAAAATGAATGAATATATAACCTATACATGCATGCATGTATAAAGGATAAAAAACATGTATTTTCTCTTGGTAACTTGATTCATTGTACATATAACATATCTTCTTAAAAAAGATTCCCTATTTTGCTCCATACAACATGTGCAAAGAATGACAACAACAAATAAGAAAACAAAATGTCTGACATAAGAGAAAAAAACATGTATAATGAATCTAAGATTTCTCAAACATATTCTTCTTTTATAACTTCAATAAAATCAATTTTTTTGAGGGTATCATTTACGATCACCTACATAAAACATATGATAACCAAAATGGAAATAATTGTGTTATTTAAAAAATCAGCAATGTATAAAAATAAATAATAAAAAAGAGGGCATATTCTATTGTCATGCATGGATGTATAAGGGGTATACATACATGTACATTCTATTTGTAACCTTATTCATTGTACATATAACATATCTTTTGAAAAAATATTTCATGTTTCATTCCATTAAGCATGTTCAGTGAATGAGAACAACATATTGGAAAACAATATGTGCAACATATGAGAAAAAACATGTGCAATAAATCTCATGTTTCCCAAATAGATGCTTCTTTTTTAGCATCAATAAACATTATTTCACTTTGAGGGTAATGAATGTTAGAAACATCTGAGAAAATAACCTATGAAACATATGAGATAAAAACATGTGCAATTAATCTCATGGTTCCCAAACATATTCTTCTTTTATAGCCTCGATATACTCAATTTTTTCATGAGGGTAACATTTACGATCACCTGCATTGAACATGTGAAAAGTAGAATTGTAATAAACATTTTATTAAAAAATAAACAACATTTAAAAAATAAATAATAAAAGAGAGAGAATATTTTGTTATCATTAATGCATGTATAAGGGGTAGACATATGTGTACCTTCTATTTGTATCCTTCTCTGTTGTACATATAAAAAATGTTTTAAAAAAGGATTCCATGTATCATTCCATACAACCTGTGCAATGAATGACAACGACATTTAAGAACAGAACCTATGCAGCATGTGAGAAATTAAACTATGAAATGAATCTCAAAGGCAATGTAACTAACGATGTAAATTTAATTAATATATCCATTATTCATGCATGTATGTATAAGGGGATGTTATACATATACATTCTATTTTTAACCCAATTCGTTATACATATTCAATATCTTCTGAAAAAAGATTCCATGTTTTATTCCATACAACCTGTGTGATGTATGAAATTAGAATATAATAAAAAAATTTGGGCAAAAGATGAGAAAACAACATGCTTAATGAATCTCATGCCTTCCAAATATATGATACTTTTATAACTTCACTAAAATCAACTTCATCTTGAGGGTAACCTTTACGATCACTTTAATTAAACATATAATAACCATAACTGGAATAAAGGTGCTACTAAAAAATTTGAAATATTAAAAATTAAAATAAAAAATGGAATATTCCTTTTTAATGAATGCATGTATAAGGGGTAAAAATACATGTACATTCTATTTTTAGCCTTATTCATTATAAATATAATATATCTTTTGAAAAATCATCCATGTTTCGTTATGAAAAACCTATTCTATGAATGACCTCAACATATCAGAAAACAACCTATGAAACATATGAGAAAACAAACCATGCAATAAATCTCATGTAATTATAGATATTAACTGAATGAATATATTCTAAAAAATTAGCAACATTAAAAAAACAAACACTAAAAAAATTCATATTTTTTTGTATGCATGTATAAGGGGTAAAAAAACATGTACATTCAATTTGTAACCTTCTTCATTTTAAATAAAACATATATTCTAAAAAGCATCCATGATTCATTCCATACAAATAGTGCACTGAATGAGAACAACATATTAGTAAAAAACTTGTGAATCATATGAGTAAAAAACTATTGAAATGATTTTTAGGTTCCCTAAAAAAAATCTTAATTTATAGTATAAGTAAAATAAATATCATCATGATTGTAACATTTACAATCTCATTTATTGAATATATGATAACCATAATTGAAATAAATGTGTGGTTAAAAAATTATTCATGAATTTTCTAATAATTCATGTCAAAATAAGAAACATAAATACCAATTTACCTATGGGTATTCATCAAGAACCATTCTTTATTTTATTTATTAGAGTAGGGATTGTTAACATGAGATCTTACTATTGGAAACTGATGACTATATATATTTTGAGGTAGAAGATGAATAATAGATTACAACATCAAAAAAACACATATGATGGTGCTTGTGATTGGAATCTATTAAAAATCGAGATCACAAATAGAGGAAGGGAGCATGAATGGGGGAGGGAACCTATGATGATTAAATAGTGGAACTGAACTGATATTTTAAAACTAGAACAACTCAAAATTAGAATAAATATTTATTATCTAGAAACATCATCTGAAGGGATAGAATGAAACCACCCTTCCCTCTCCATGTATTCTTGATGCTCCTCCTCCAAAACATCCCCATGTAGGAAAACACCAACACCCCTCCTCCCCAGATCCGGATCTGGAGATAAACTTTGTTTTCCATTTGGCCCATATGAAGAAAAATCAGTCGTCGCTGCAACTTCTCACTGCAACAACAGCTCTCTAAACGTTGCCTACGATAAACTGGATCATTTTTAATGCTGATTATAAAGCTTTTGTCTGTAGTCGACCTGATCTGATGAAGAAAATAATTTTTAATCCATTGATTATTGAAGCTTCAATAAGAAATTTGATGAAATTGGACATGCTGCTCTACAATTCCAACATCGAGTTCCACTTCCAGAGAACCAGTGAATCAGATTTGATCTTCTCGCCGAGTGGATTGAGGAATCACAGAGCTGATTGCTGATAATGGTAAAGCTATTAGGGGACATTCCATAACCATGGATGTCATCTATTATTGAATATGAAACCCTTGAAATTCCAAATCATGAAGTTGAGATGAACCGAATACGCTACTACTCCACATATGAAGGTGATCTGATCTTTGATCTGAGGCCATTACTGAACCAGGTTATATAAGATGAAATCAGTGGAGTTGGTCAGCAATTATAACATTAATTTACCCTATTAGAGAACTAGTGAATCATAACTAATTTTTTCACTGATAGGATTGAAGATTCACTAAGCCAATTTATGAGGATGAGGAATCAAGAAGAGGCCAAGCAAGAACCATGGCTTCCATCCATTGTTCAAGATGAATCCCTTATCGTACCAAATCGTGAAGTAGAGATGAATCGTCAACACCATAGATCAAATTATATAGGGTATATGAACATGGATATGAGTTTGATACTGAACTATGTTGATGTAGACGAAATCAGTGGAGTCAGTGCTGTATTTTTTTGAAGAAGAAGAACCAGTTTCGACTCGATCTAAAACTCATATATAGTGTCTCCCCTTATTAATGAATTTCAGTGAATCTGAAACCCAACTCGTTTATGGGAAGGAGAATTTATAGGAAGAATAAATCTCTACTGTCCTCCAATTAGAAGAAATACAGTAGTGCATCATTCAGAAAAAACAATTTAACATTTTTTGTCGTGCCACTAAGCCACACTGCCACCACTACACACTTTTCATACCAATCTGATTGGAGGCACCCCCCTATCCATTAATAACACGGCCCACCCACCACCTATCTCTTAAAATAACTGGATGGCTATTATGTTGAAATAGAGGGAGTTGTGACGGGGAGTTGAAATTGGTATCCAAAGGAGGATCACGATGGAGAATAATTTTTTCAATAGCCTGAAGGGAAGATATATGAAATGCATGGTTGGGAGAGGTAAGGAGATTAATCCCATGATGAGGTGATGTGGGATGCGGTGGAGAGAAATTGACAAGAAATATATGGATATAGATCTAGAATGCATAGGCTATAATGCAGATGATGATTTGGGGTGTGGGATATAGTCGGAGAGATGGACACTAAGGTAGAATGATTTATAATAAATGATGTGGAGATATTTGGAGGTGTATGGGACATTATATAGTATAGATAATAAATTTTATTCAAGGATAACTTTATTCCCATTTAGTTTATCCATGTATGTCTTTCATTGTACAGTTCTTGTATTCCAGGGGATAGAAACCAAAAAAGGGTGATCCCAAGTGCTTATTAAGGCTTAAGTACATTGGAATATATAATGAATTAATGAAAATAATCAATATATAAAGGTAAATAAATGAACAAATATTCCATGTAATCAATAAGTTTAAAGGGTTTTATCAAACAATATGTCAATGTTATTAACAAAGTACATTATACATTTAAAATAAATTAATAATTCAAAACCAATACATAATGTTAAACAAAAGAAACACATCCCATTTAAAACATTTATTGGGAGTAAAATGCGTACATAGATTATGTCAACTTGGAAATATCATGGAAAATTAATAATAATAATAACTAAATTCTAAATTAATGTAATTCATAATTATTGGACTTCAAATCTATGGCATTGGATAGCAGTATTTTCAAGGCCTTTAATAATATGGTTTAAAACTACAAGTAGAACATGTTTAATTTGGCAATAAAATATCCCGAGATAACTTGTCAATTCATCGAGGGGATATATAATGATTGACCCCCACCCCTCACTTCCAGTCCAAATCATTCCTCATATATTGAGTAATCGACTTAGTTAATAAACAATATTTCTTATCAATTATCTTTATTGAGGAACGAATATGGATTTATCGATATTTCCCCATATAATAAAATAACTATCAAAATAAATACCATTTGTAAAAATGGTATGTGGTTTAGGCAATAAACATATCTATGAAGAAAAAATATTGATATTTAAGGTAAATATAATGGGGAATGATCATATAAAATTTTAAATTTCAAGTGGAGTACAAAAATTTATCATGAAAGTGAATGTCAATATTGTCTTTATTCAAATCAATATAAAACCATCCAAAGTAATAATACGTTTTGTATCAATAAATTTGTACAATGTGGTGTAAAAATTAAGGGTTTTGTCCCTGATTAATAGAAATCCTAACTAAATAAATTTTAAAAATATTATTAAATAAAATAACCAATTTATATTTGAAAACAATTTGATAATAATTTACATTGAAAAATAATTTTAAAAACATTTTCCTTAAAAAATAACCTTTTAAAAATGAAAAATATGTTTCAATTGGATGATGTCAGATAAATTCATACATATCATACAAGGTAACAATAATATTCATTTTCTAAGGTTAAAAGGTAGAAAAGTTCTTTGTTCGAAAAGTGACAAGAAGATTCATTTGAAAAAATTTAAAATATAAAAAAGGGTAAAAAATTAATTAAAATTTCATATTCTAACAGTAATTTTTTTATTCAAATCCATTTTTAAAAATACATTTTTCAGAAAAAAAAAATAGGTTCTCCTACTAAACAGCGAAATGAACACGGGTTCTCTTGATATCATTCTCAAAAACATTCTGAGTAACAAAGAGTAGAAAAATTGAATTATTACCTGAAAATGGTCATTAATAACTAGAGGATATGAAAATGGGTTTCATTTTACAATGATCATATATATTCCATTAATGGAATTTCATGAATGTGCATTCTCAACTATAATGAGATTATAAAATTAACCCTTAAATTGATCATAACATTGAAGTGAGAATTTATCAATGAATTGATTACGTGTATAAAATTTAATAAAAAATATAAGAAGTGTAAATACATCAATAGGTAATCAAAGTAATTATAAACATAATCATATATTATTTGTGGTAACAAGGAAGTAATATAACCCAATGAAAAAGAATTGTGTTATATGATTTAATTACCACTAGGTAACATTATGTTCAAATAAAAAAAGATGATATATTTAATATTGAAACTCCAAATGCCTTGAGTAATGCAGTTTTGAAGATATTAAATTTCAAAGTGGTATAAGCTATATAAAAGAAACTTGGTTAATATCATTATAATATGCCTCAATGAATTTAAATTGAGATGAAATCCCTCACCCCTTAGAAATATTTAAATTTACATAAACCATATTAGAAATAACATGAAATGAAACTATTATATTAACTTAATATAAATTTATTCATTATATTAAATAAAATATGGTTATTTGACACACCTAAAAATTATGTGGTGAAAATGGCATATGCCTCACAGAATGAAAAGTTAGACACGAATCACTTACCATGTGTTTCATTTTATCTGTACATCCTTTAACATCCTATATAATGATTGTAAAATCGTTATTAAAATAAAAAATAAAAATATCATATTTATAAAATCCTATATTATTCTTTTTTAATATCTTACTACCCCTTTTTTAGGAACATTTCATTATTTTCATCATTTCATGTGTTTAATTGTCATGTTTTTTCAAGTATATTTTAACTTTTTATTTTGGTTATTCTAAATTTGATCCATATTTCATCATCTCAAGGATTTAATACATCATTAGTGTATCATATATATTCAATATATAATTATTTATATGAATCCATTATATTTGGAGATAGAAAATAAAATATACTATTCATAGAGATGGTAAGTTGTATGTACACATGAGTGATACTTCCATTTCATTATCAGGTTTCATATTATGTAAATTAAATGATAAATATAAATATATATTATATTTAAAGTACTATATTTAATTCATAAATATCATATATGTTTATTAAAATCATTCTTTATACATTCAATGTATAGCTTGCATAAATCACATCACTTTGAGGATGTGAAGTCCATACGTCCAAAACGATGATAATATATTCCAAAAAAATTTAAATCATAGAGTCATGAGTCATATAAAAATTAAATAATGATAAAAAATTTATAATATGTTATATATATCATATATAAAATATATATAAATCATTATTACCAACCTTGAGAGGCTGTAAATGGAAGACCGAAAAATATCCGTTCACGAAGCACTAGTCTGCTGTACAGATGAACTCTAATTGTGTATCCCATTTGATTGATTTGTGTGACAGTGTAGGTTGAAATATTATCATAAACAAATATCATTATATTTGTTATATTTATATTTTTTATATTCATTATTTAAAAATAATTGAAGTTGTTGAGAAGTAAATGAAACAAAAAGTGATCATTGAATAGTGTTACCTTCTATTCAGGAAACTCATTTTAGTTTATATTAAAATACCATATTGCCTGAATTTATTCCCAAATTGAGGATTGTAATATGAGGGGAGAAAATTTTGAATCTTATTTGGGTAGAAGTTTTATGATAAAAATGGTTTTGGATGTTTGAATTAGTGAGAGGGGTGAGATCCATTTTAGAGTGAAGGAGGAGTCACATTCTTGTAAGTGTAAAAAGGTAAACACTATTGAAAGGTATCCCATTAATAATGTGGAAGAAATAATTAAAATAATTCTACAAAATGTAGTATATGGTTTAAATATTTCTATATAGTGGATTTTTACGTGTTTCTTGGTCAGTTTGGACATTATGTTAACGGTTTAGTCCCTTGGTAAAATTATTTTTAGCTTAATTATTGTAATTAATTTGAATTACATCACAAATATTTTGTTAATAAATAATTTAACCCTATATGAAATTCAAAATTTATTTTTTATTCAAAAAAAATTAATTTTTATAAATTAAAATCATAGATGTTTCAGAAATTAATTTTAATTTAAACTCATACATGGTTTGAACAAGTGTGTTCTTAATGTAAAAATATTCAAAATCTTGAAATATTTTAACACACAATTTCAATATGAAATTGATTCTAATGAAACTAATTGGATTACATTATGTAAATTTTATATAAATATACTTTAAAACAAATTTAAAATATTATTTACCCTTATAAATTATTGAGATGAAAGATAATTTTTCAATTAAATATTATTTTATTTTCACTATTCATCCAAAAATGAAATATCATAGAAAAAAAAATAAAATTTCAGCCTAAGATAGTTTTTACAATACGATTAAAATATTATATTTATTTTTACAGATTAAATTTATATCGTATTAAAAATTTATTTTTAAATTTGATTCTTCATCAAAATGCTAAAAAATAGATGTTAAGAAAAAATAAGTTTTTATATGTAAAATTATGTTTGTTCAAATTTTACAGCTATCATGTAAATTGGATTAATTTTAAAAAAATATTGAATATATAACCAATTTATTTCATTTATATTAGTCACTAATGGAATTTAATTTAATTTATTGGTATAAAACACAATTCTGAGCATAAAAATATTTCATTAATATTCAATTGGTTTTTATATTCATTTATAATTAATTGGTAACCAATAAATAAATTTATATTTATATAAATGATATATTTTCATATGTTAGTTAATAATATTCATAAACACTAGTTTAACACACAAGGTATATCTTATTATTTTAGTTAGTAAAAATAAATTTTTGTTCGGTAAAACATGGTATTTCATGTAATGAAAGCTATCGAAAAAGTAATTATTGCATGTAACACAAGATGACTTAGTGTTGTTTACATTGAAATCTATAGAATATATTAAATATAATTAAAATATTAAATATTCAATTAATTCTCAAGAGGTTATTTAACTATCAATATTTGATGTTGTGTTTCATAAAAGCTATTAAAAAATGTTATCCTTTTAGAAATTAGAGGCTGTTACAAAAACATATATGAAAAAATGTAAAATGTTACATATGAATAACCTATTAAAAAACCATATCATGAATAGATTTCATCACTCAAATACTGGTGAAATGAGGGTGTCCGTCATAATAATGTATTTACTCTATCATATATCAACATCATCCATCCATATCTAGGATCCATGATCATAATAATTATACATATACAAATCATTATAGACCAAAATTGAACAATGTGAAAATGAACATGCAGAATTGATCACTATAATGCATATTATGATTGTACCAAAATAGTAAAACATCCCATTAATGTCTAAATATAATGTAAATATTTTTTATGTAAACTGTAGACACCATGTGTCACCTAATATTATCATGAAAAAAAATAAGATAACACTAATAAACTATGAATGTATACCCACGTCATATGTTCACCACACTCACAAAAAAATTAATTTTTTTTTTAAATAATGAAAATTATATCTCATTTCCATTCTGAAAAATTTCTCTGGATAATACACCCAAGATACACCAAACCTATGACTCTATAAAAATCAACATCTTTAAATATCTCTGACGCACAAGGGGAAACAAACATCTATAAAGATACCAGTTGTATACATGTCTATAAACTAGATTAAATCTTAATATATATATATATAAGAATATAGGATGGAATATAAATATCTAAGGATAAAGCTATAAATCTATCACTCTTAAGTCCCATAATATTTGTGTAAGTAGAGTGATAATATTTGGTATTCATAAAACAACCAAATAATATAGTTGTGGGTGATATGGACTGTCATAAATCTGGTGAATTCTTAGCCCCTAAATTTTCTTCTAAGGAATGTGGTATAAACTACTCATATGTAGCTATCCCATATGGGATTTTTTAAGTAAATACCGAGAAACACATATTTATAGACAATTCATGTATATATCAACCTAGATAAGTGGGTGAGTAGTGGAATATATTTTAAAGATACATTTCCAATCTCTATATAAAATCATGGGTGATATATGGTAATGTTAATAACATCTCACCCTATAATCAGTTATTGGTTGATTTTAATGGATATCTCCAATCATATCTTGTTTCCCTCAATATCCATATGTATTTTGAAACATAGAATCTCTATGAAATGAAAATACATAATTATCTCCTTTATTAAAATCAAGGATTTTTTTTATTATTTTTATGTCTTACCATGTAAGAGGTCAGTTGTTACAAAGTAATACACATATTTCCACTTTTCAAGATAATTAAATGATAATTAAAATTTAATAACAAATACATGCTAAATCTTAAATTATCATTATATTCACCTCATAACATAAAATTCATTGCATACCCACTTGAAATCTATGTTTGTTTCATTGGAAGGATCACATGGTTTATTTACTTCCTAGTTAATTCCATGGTATCTAAATATTTATACTAAAGACCAACCACATAGAACATTAAAGGATATCACGCAATTCTATGTTCTCATCCTATTATTCATAAAACATTTAATAGGTTCATCCAGTCCCTTTAGGATCATATTTCTCAATTATATATATACCTCTTTATCAATGATATTTGATCATTTTATTTCTCTAAATGATTGAAAACATCAGTTATGTCAACACATTGTATTATTATGATACTAATTAATTGCAATAAAAATATTATATTCCCTCTAATAATTTTATTTCTTGGTCAGAATTTAAACTAAAAAATAGTTATTTATACTCTAAGTTAAAACTTCATTAGTATTAGGCTTTGTTTATGAATAAGAAATTACTGATAGTATGTTTGACTGACCAAGAGTAAAAACAAGAAAACAAATATATATATATATATAATAAAAATTAATTATAGACTAATTTTGTGTGACAATAAGTGAGGGGTCAAATTATGTTTCAAAAAGGAATTAATAGTTCCACAATGAGTTATCTAGAAAATTTATTTCAAATTAATAGTGGAAAGGAAAAGTGAATTTTGATTTATTGTAAAATATTTAATCTACATGATCATGAAAATTATACTAAACCAAAATCAATTATATGATTTCCTAATCTATTTTTTATGTGGTGGAAGATTTCATGTTACGATCAATATATTTTCAATGCTGAAGACTAATACTAACAAAAATGATGAGTGTAGAAAATCACATAGACATAATTATCACTCATTCATTTTGTTCATCACTTTCATTTAAAAATTTATTCTCAAAATATTTTCATATTAAAATGTTCTTAATATTTTTACAAAGATATGAATGACTATAATGGATTATTGTACATTTTAATAACACAGTTTAAGATAATGACAATAATATATTTGATCATTTTTTGGAATATATGACATGATTGGAGATCAATAATATTAATAGAAAAAATATAATTATTCATTAATTGATTTGATAGCAATAATTTTATAAAAAAAGTAATAGGAAATAATTAATTAATTACATTTTATGTAAGTATGAAATATTTATTTTAAACTGGAAGATGTTTTTGGAATGAAATTTAATCTCCATATTTAATAAAATTATATTCATTACCAGGATTCCTCACCACAACAACAATTCACATGGGATGTGCCTCATGATTATGAAATCTTCTATGGAATAATTCTTCTGGATGATTTTTAAAGTGATTAATCCCCCAAATACATATTTTTATTATCTAATTAATAGTATTAAATGTTGAGTCACTAGCTACTATGCCAAAGGAATAACATCATGTGTCTCTCTAATGTTTCTTCATCGAAATCATGTCACTACTCGTCATCTCATTCATGTGAGTCATGGATGACCTAAAATTAAATGTGTTGAACTTCATATGGGTAGGATTCTTCTATAAATAGGTGATAATCTCATACATTTGTTTAAACCAATGTATTTTTTCCTAGTATTCCCATATCATTATCCGGTAGATCTCCCCATTTCATTGATTTTCAATTTTAAATTGACTTCAAAAAGTGAAATTTTAGGCACTATATCCATGAAATTAAATGATATAATAAATGAGACCATATCTGAATATAAATGGTGTCATTAAAAACTGATAACCAGGTAATGAAATTAGAGTGAGAAATTTATGTCATAGTTAATCATATTTCATAAAGAAAATAAACATGTTACATTGAGATATTCTGAATATTTTGTTTAATTTCTAAAAGTAAAAGTTTGAAAATAATATATTAATGATTATTTAAAAACATCAACAATAAATTCAAGAACGTAATGTTTTGATAAAAAATTAACAACTATCATTTAATCATTTAATCCAAAAAATCAATATTTTTACCAAGATATTCAAATCGTCAATGATTAATAATATATTGACCAATCATTAATAAATCAACATTTTTAGAAAAAAAATTTATAAAATATTTCATTAAAATTTTTAGAGGTTGTTGAAAGGTTCCTAAAAAATATGTGACATAAAATTCCCCCAAACTAATAAATTTTGGATGACCATAAGTAATCCATTTTTCATGTTCTATGGAATAATATGAACCTCAATAATGAATGGTTATAATGCAACAATATATTAATTTTCATAATGATTTTCCTCGATAGATTCTCTCATGTGTTTTATATTATATCTCTTAATAAATTATATAGTTTTAGTAAAAATTTGGTTTTATTTGCCATAAATATGATTAAAAATGAAGCATTTGAAAACAAATACACATCAATTTACATCCAATTAAATCTTTTAATTATCTCTTTTCCTCCATGTTAATAGACATGCATAAATTAGGATCTTTTAGAAATTTAAAAACACCATTTGTTAGGGATGAATATTTGAATTATTAATTTGACTCGTAAAATATTTGAATAAATAAAAAAGAAAGTACTTAACATGGATAAAAATTTTATTTGTATAGACTATTTGGATTCATATAATATTAGTTTATTTAGGATAATGATTTCAATGGAATTGAATTTTCAATGACATATTAGTCATGGATTGTGGAAATAATGTTCTTTTCATTGCTAAAAATTGATGATATACATTTAAATGTATAGGGAGAGCAATTTTAGCCTCCCAAATGTGGAAAAAGTTCCTTCAAACATTAATATAAATCACCCACTAAAAGTGGTGATTTTTTTATTGAAAACATGATAATTTTATAAAATTAAGCGGTCTTAGATTTGTACAGGTTAAATCATAGTAAAATACATCTCACACACCCAAAATTATTCCCAATTTTAAATCCCATGGGGGAGAATAAATTTATGTTGGTTTTTTAAAATGAATATTCTATTTAAATGTTCTAATACTGTTGAATATGTTATAATAATGATAACACAACACACTTTCCACACGTATAAAATACATTCCAAAATAGAATTCCTGATGTTCCTTCTTTTAAGTTGAAAATAAAAAAGAATAATTATTATGATGCCTCAAAATAAACATCTGAACTATGATTTTTATAAAATATAATTTTTTATATCCCAATAATAATTAAAAACCTGAGAAACAAGTTTTAAATTGTTTCAACTTAATTTTCACCAAATATTATATTATCATGTTTTAAAAAAAGTAATAAAACAATGAGAAAATAATTTCAAATTGACATGAAATATAATTCCCCAGACTATATACCATGATTTAAAATAAATTTAAAGAATACCATATAATAATGTTACTTTCCAGAACATGTATTTTTAGTCATTTTACTATTGATGCAACACTCTCATTTATGTTCCACTAGATAAAATTCTCTAGTTATCACACACAAAAACTAGAACAACATATGAAATCATGTATTACAAATCATGAGTAAAAGGGAATAATTATAGGTTTGAGAGGGATGAGACTCAATGTTTTTAAAGAAAATTACTCCATCAACTCTGAGGAAAAAAATGTGAAATTATTATCTTGATAATAGACATAAGTCTCTAATTTACCATGTGGATAACTGACCATGAGTTCCATTCATTAGTTCATCTAACCATGAGTGAGAAAGTTAAAATAAAAAGTAAATTCAACTAACTGAGATTAGAACATCCCGACCAAACATAGACTCATATTGTAGGTCAATAATCCACACATTTAATGAAACAACCACATTTATTAATTTTTCTATGTCCATGAATGACTAAAATATGGATTTTAAGGATATTGAATAAAATAAATCATCCACGTGAGGAAAATATTATAAAAAATTGACTTATATGGTAGCTGAATTGACCAACTGTTGAAACTAACCACAAGGGGAATAGAAAGAAATAAAAACTAATAATTTTCAACCATGTCATAGAATACCCTTGGAAATCGAATGAATGTGAGGATTTTGTTGTAGGTCAACCAATTGTATGAATATAATTTTTCAAGGGACTGCCTAATTGAAAAATTACTTATGTGACCCTAAGAACAAAAAACGAGCAATCACATGTGGGAATATGAAAACATTTCTATCATATTATTCTAGATAATATAAAATAAATAAGGGAAAAGTATCTATAAGAACACAAGTGACCATGGTTAGGGATTGAAAATCACACAAATAAATCAATTTCTGTTATGTATATTTAAAAAAATAACAATAAAGGAACCTTATGCTATATCCTATGAATAAATAAGCTTATTATATTAACTTATACTCGTAGAAATATTAGGAATCAAGGATAAGAAATAAAAACCAAGCCATTTTTATATCATTCAAATTAAATCACAAGATATTGCATATTAACCTAGAAGGATTTATTATCCAAAACAATAAATATATATATTGATTAACCAACAAAATTATTATGATAAAATTACCATAAAACGTAGATTTAAAATTCCTAGAAAAGCGTTTTACTCTATAATTAAAAAGAAGTGTTTTTTCTATCTATAAATATTTATTATGAAATATTGAGTCATGAAAATCCATAAATCTATAATAATAGATTCTAAAATTTTATATGGATCCCTTTTTATGTTTTCTAATTTATTAAACTCAAGAAGTATTAACTCATGAGTACTACTAGAAGAAATATTCATTAATTTTACATAACAAAAATATTTATTCTGAACCACCATAAAAAATTTATTGGTTGCAAGGAAAAAATATATAAAAGGACATTTTATAATAGTTTTTAATACTATTCTATAAGCCCTTAATAAATCGTCGAGATTTATGGTCCAATGAATCATAGAGTGAAAAAATTATGTAGAAGTTTATTAATATCCTTATTCTGGAACATAGTTTTCCTATATTAATGTTAATGATGTGTTGTTCCAATTTTATGAACACCAAAAGTTATTTCCATTAAATCCTTGAAATTATATTTTATGGAATGAATTTAATTTTCACTAATAAAAAATATGGGAACCCCAATACATGGAAATATGTTCTTATTTATAATTTTTATAGTAAAAGAAGATTTATTATTAGGGATTCATACTATCTCAACCCACATTAAAATGTAATCCAAAACTAAAAAAAATTATTTAATCCCTTGAAAGGATGGAAATAATCCTAAGAAATACAAACTATAAACATACATAATTTCAACATGTAATATTCCTTTTGTTGAAATATCATACATATTATATATATTTCAAAATAATTAATGCCTATCGAAGATAATACTAAACTCTTAATAACATTGAATAATGTTTTCCAATAGAAATTGTCTTGATGTATATTATAACTAGTCATGTATACCCCATTTTGTACACCCCTTGGTTATGATTTTGGATTATCAAGAATAGGTAACATTTCATACCCAATTTAAAATCAATGTTGAATTCTATATTTATATCATCTAAATAGTGAATGATCATACAAAATGGAATACTTTAGCTCTGAGATTAATTTCATAATATTTTTTTAAAAGGTTGGGGTTGAAGCCTCATTTTATTATTTAAAGCATTAACTTCTTTAGACAGGGTAGAGGGAGACCCATTACATAGCCTGAAGGCCCAAGGCCAAGTGCCCTGAATTATAGGCTTTAATGCCCATTTTTTGGCCCAAAGGACCCCTCGGTGACTAGTAATGCTACCATACCTGGGCTTCTATAATACCTACTACAGTACCACCACTGTTATAGTTCCAGCTACAGTGCCTCCCCTGCTATAGTGTCGTCGCCACTACAGTCTTCCACCACTACAGTACTGGTACAATATCGTGCTATAGTGTCGCTATAGTACCTTCAAATAAGTCCCTTCCTCGATTTGATCAGGTCCAAAAACAAGACAGTTTAAATGATTTCAAACATGATTATTTTTTTATCAAGAGATGATGATTTTATCTCTATTTAGTAATTTTTTTCAAGTGTTAGGTATCCTAGACAAGTGATTATCATCGAAATTTTCAGCACGATATTTATCTGTAATTTATAAATCGAATTATTACAAGTGGGTATATCTAATCAATCATAGAATTTCCACATTTTTATCAACTAGTTTCCTCAATGATGTGTGACTAGTAAAGAAAATAAATTTCAATCAAACTAGGTCCAATATAATATTTTCTACAAAAAAAACAATATGTTGTAAATAATTTTTAGTGTTTGTGTAATTCATTTGTGAATTATACAATTTTATACTATAATTGTACACATCATGTGACCTATTTTTTTATTTTTTATTAGACTAACCCAACTTTTACTTCACTAGAATCAAATGTTACCTCCAATAAAAACATCCTATTTGGGTCAATGATGATATATGAAGATGTATGATTATATTTAAAAATACTTAATGACTTTAAAAATTTAACAACAATTTAAAATGGTTTATCCCTAACTAAAAATTACAAAAGTTGATTTATGTTCTTTGTGAAATCAGTTATGATCCTCTTATAGAAACAGAAATTCCATTTGAATCTTCTAACACATTTTATTTTTTCAAGCTGTAGGGGCTTTTAAATGAACTCAAATTTTTATTATATATTTCAATAACTCTACTAAATATTTTATGTACTACTCTTATCCCATCAATGACCATAAATTGACATTACTCTAAATTAAGTACAAGGCCAGTCTCAGGAAATCTTCCCAAAACAAACTCCCAATTCTTCAATAAATTCTCAAAGGTGTCTCAAACTATGGAGAAATGATTAAGGAATACCCCAATAATCCTATCATGTGTAAGTTTATTCTTATTATTAAAAAAATAAAATTTTATGGATTTTTTAGACAAATTAGAAATCAAATTCCCCTTCGAAATATTTATCATAGCTCCCTTTGTGGTAAGGAAAGTTGTATCTAGAATTCTTGGGTTCTCCTTACCAAATTTCAGTTCTATGATGATAAAATTTGTGGTTAATTTTATCCTATCATCTAAAATAAAAAAATATACCATACATTTATGGTTTATGATAGAATAATGAGATAGTTTTTAGACAATTGTGGTTTTTTTAGTTCCTACAATCCCAACCATATAAATTGGGTGTAAATAATCAACTTTGTACATTCACCCAAGTCATATATGAAATTGAGATAATCATTATCTATTATAGTATTATTATTTAAATGACCTCGTGAATGCTTTAGGATTATTATGGAATTATATTTTGAAGGATAAAACTACACTCTATAATGAGGATTCATTTTATAAATTCCTAAAAATAATACTTCTTTTATATTTCTTTCAAATATTTCAGATATAAAGGAATATGGTTAAAAGCTTTAATAAATGGAATTTTTAATTTCTTATTGCTAAGTAGAATATGGAACATAATTTTTATACTTTTAAAACTCATTTTTAGGGGAATGGGATGATGGGGTAAAATTTATTCAATACAATGGTTATACCCTTATTTTCGGCATAAATATTTTCCATCATATTTTTCGATCCAATTTTTGAATTTTTTTTCTTATGTTCTAGAAAGAATTTAATCTAATAGTTTATTTTAAATACTACTATTAGTAATTTTATATTCTAGAAATTAGTGATTTGGGTTTTTAGTATCTTCAAGTATATATTATAATACTCCCATGGAGACTATTCTAGGTTCCTCCTTGGTTTTTATACCACTCTTTATTGTTATTACAATGAAATTGTTCCCTCATATTGTCTTATGTTATGATACTTAATGTTTTTTTCTCCCTTTAATTTTTTTATAGATATGTGACTAGTTTTTTCTGATTACTCATGTAAATTTTATATTGTTATATGAGATTTCATATCATATTTGTGTATTATATCTTGAGTGTCCATCCAATTTAGTATTTACTTCAAAATACCTTCTAAATTTGTTTATAAATTGGATTAATAAGCCAACATCTTTGTTTTAAAACTTTTTTATTAGGTTTATATTAAAAAATAGTGATATTATATTGTTAAAACACCCATTTATCTCTGAAAAGAAGGTTTGGGCCATTCCTATTTCCTTTATTGTAAATTTTTTAGAAGTGATCATCAGTAGGATACATTATTGGGCGACAGCCTGCTATGCTATAATTCATAGTAACTTGGGATGTCATATAAAATTATAAATAACAATTTTCAAAATAACATATCATAAAACTATTGTATAATTTCTCTCTAAGTGATTTTTCAAGGGAAATATTAGTGGCATGTGAATGGTATTATTGGAAATAATTTGTATCTTATTAGTGGTTTTGTCTCATTCTAGAAAATTTGGATTGAAACTTTTGAGCTAATTTATACATATTTTTTGTGTTATTCTTTAGTATTATCAGAATAAAATCCTATAGATAATTAATACTGAATTATTTTATTATATAGTCAAAATCCATTTTAAAATGTTTGTAAAAGAAAATATAGAAAACAATCATGGTTTAAAAATTATCTAAGAGGTCCAATAGATTTATCCATGGATTCATGGAATATATTTAATTTATCTTGAAAATATCCCATGATTTTGTGTAAAATTTCATATTTCATCCTCATAGGTTATAATTTCACGAAAAAAGAATTAATGACCCGATCCCAAGTGTTAAATATTTTTTTGATAACTATTAACACTGTGTTATAGAATTAAATACGACATAAAAAACAATTAATTTTAATTCTTCTTCACTCATTCCTCAATGTGGAAGTTACTACATGACATTGTAGAAGATCCTAAATAATTATAGATAATATTCATTGGGAATTTAATTGATGTACGGATGTATGAACAAGGGATTGTGGAGAAGGTGCAGGAAATAATTGACCTTATTATTGAGCAAGGTGAGAGGATCTCAAGGAGCTTCATGGAAATTCTTAAATTAAAGAAAACACATGACATCAAGCGATAGTGGGATGAATAAAAGGATGGATACCCAAAAAAACAACCAACATTTAGGTTTTTACAATGGGTAAAATGTTATTTGGGATGTTGAAAGAGCTCAACCCGTTCCTTCTATAAAAGTGAGACCGAGGAAAGATTACTCATACCTAAATACAAACATGGTTACCAGGTCTCATGGACCTCTAGATTATGATTTCGACTGGGATGAAGATTGTGACACTTTATATAAATATAAAATTGAAATTTGAGATCTTTTTCTCTGTGTTTCTCCTATGGTATGGGGGCATTTGTGCTTGTATGACCTTGTCATCCCTCATGTTATCTTTTCTTTTCCTTTTTTTAAAAGAACGGATCTAACCTAACATTTCAGGTATTATGGGTTACATGATACAATTGGAAACTGGATCTCTCTATACATATTCCTCAACACAACATAATATATAGGTTATGGACGGATGATGTTTTAATTTGGGTTATTCAGGACCTCCCTATTATCATTCATTTTCATTTTAAAATTTGATGCAATTAGATTTTCAACATTTTATGAATTTTTAGATATATATTTTTATATTTTATTGTTTTTTGTAAATATGATGGTTTGAGAATATATTTTTTATTTTTTCTTAGATTTTATGTTTTTAATTTTTTTTATTATTTAATTTTTGAATTCCTAGCACGTTTATTCCCTAATAACAATGCCAAAAATTTGATAGGTCAATTATTAAAGAATAAAATTTTACTTTTTATCATCCTATTAATATAGGGTTATGTTGGTTTGATCCAATAGTAAGGAATAATATTATGTTTGAGTGAAGAATAGTAAAAACTAAAAAATAAGATAAATAAAAAATTGTTGTAGTGATGGACTAATATTTTGTGAAAATAGGTGATAGACCAAGTGATGAAAAAATAAAAATTAATAGTTCAATAACTAGTAGGCTTGTTATGTGACATACGATAATTGGTGGATAAGTAGTGGGAACATAAATTGTATGTTAACAATTAAATCTCTTTGATCCTGTGAAAATTACTGAAGCAACACACATTGAAATATTCTTACTCAATTTGATAAGGAATATACTGGTGTAGATTTGGATCCAAAAATTTTAAACTACGAAAACCAACATCAATGAAAATGATGAGGTGATGAAATCTACTAAAATTAAATCTCGATCATCTTTATTGTGCTTCCCTTATTTTAATTACAATATTAATATAATGGTGATTATGAAATAGAAACATTCCTAACAACTTTTATTATTGAATTCCAGATCAACTACCATGGATCCATGGACATTTAATGAAGTTTTTGTTATGATATGGAAAATAATTAAAAAATATAAATTTAGAATATATTCCATAAATTAATATCAATAAAAGAAAGAAAATAATATAACTCGACATGAACAATTTAACAAACAATCATGTTAGAAAAAAATAAAAAGTAACGAATAATTTAGTGTCTCTAAAACAATTATCTAATAAATAGTTAATTTAGAAAGAGGCTCCAGAAAATAAATCAATTAATCATTGTCAATTTGATTACATTATTTTCCATGATCCCTCTCTACAAATATAGTCTTATTAGGATGTGCCTTACGATTTTGTTGCCTCTGCTAGTATGATGCATCTCAATGATACATTAATAGATCCATACCTACAAACCATAGTGCAGATCATTAATGAATGAATGCTCACATGTCATCATTATCCTCAAAATCATAGTCACATATATGCATAGGTATCCTTATTTTCATCCATGTGTTCTTAGAATTTTCCATGATTTCTTTTAAGTGACATGAGTAGTGCTCCAAACAATAGTTTATCCTACATGCATGGTAGGATTCACCTTGTCATCATTAGGAATCACTAACTCTTACAATAAACTGTAGAAACCACCATATAATTCTTAGAGGATCATCCAGTGGACCTCACCATTTCATTGATTTTCCATTTTACCTTGATTTTATAAAAAAATTATTCTACCCTATTGCATTGAAAGTCAATGATATTGAAATAATTTTCCAATTAGAATAAACAATATTCTATTTATAATTGAGATCTCCAAAAACAAAATGAAACTATGAAATTTCAATCATTTTGAATAATATTTCACAAATGAAAAATAAAATAAAATAACAATCTTTCAGAAATTAAAAATAAAAACATATTTTAAAAAAACAAAGTTTTAAATATTTTGTTTCGTTGATTATTTTACAAAATTAAAAATAAATACATGAACCTAATTTGTGAGAAAAAGTTAACTCAATAATAATTTTACCATTTATGTACAAAAATAACCATTTTTATTGAGATATTAAATTTTTTAAATATCCAATAATGTGTTGAAAAATATTTAAAAAATCACAATTATATGGTTATTTTATTCGAAAACCTTCAATTAAAACCACATGAAGATGTAGAAATAGTATACAAAAGTATTCAAAAAATCTATCATTGTCGCCTATCTTTGATTATATGTTTCACATTCCACTATATACCTCTGATCTCGTTTTTGTGGGTATTTAACCAAATTTATTGAAATATAACACCTGTGGATTTTTTGGTGCACATCACTATTTCCATATCCAATGATGAGAGTCCATGAATATAAATTAATCATCATCAGTGTTTTCTAATTTTATACCACTTTATTATATATAAATAAATAAATATATGTATTTGTTTCATTTTATTGTGGGTGAAAAAATATCATTGTACGCCAATACAAAATTCCAACCAAACTCTCTACTACAATATAGGCCTTTAATAGAACTATAATAGGCATTTTTCAACACTAGAATAGAGCAGACTACCTTAGAGTTATTAAAAAGAAAACATTTTTATCAATTCAAAAAATAGTGCTAATAAAGGGTATCTTTAACGGTGAAAATAAAAGCGTTGAAAAAGTATACATTTATCAGTTGTTTTAGATGTGCTGATAAAAGAATCCATTTTTCAATACTTTTGTTTTGAAATGATAAAGATACCATTTATCAGTTCTTTTAAATGAAGTGATAAAATATTCTATTTATTTGCGCAGTTATTTAGAAATGAGAAAGATACCATTTATTAGCTCATTTAGAAGTGCTATGAAATAGATCCACTATCAGTTCATTTAGTTGCACTCATAAAGTGTAAAACTGCAGTGTGATGCTACAACACACTGTATCACTTGATGCAGGTCATGTAATGTGTTGTAACAACACTTTGCATCACCATAAACAACAAAAAAATTAACAAATTAATATACAAATAAAGAATTTAAATTAAAAAAAATATTTCAAAAATTCAATACAAAAACACTATTGTAGAGTATGTTTGTTGTTTTCCATTAAAATTAATGTAAATTTTTAATAAAAAGTAACACTTGGAGTCATACCAGTAACATTGTTGTTCAGATTGAGGTGTGACACATTCCTACACATCAAAAATGACTTGTGGATCATTTTATTAATGTAATAAAACAATTTGAATATGTTTTCCCGGTTTTAATTATGTCATTTGTTTTTATTTATTAAAATTGATGTTAGATTTGAATAAGAAGAAGCAATTTGGGTCATAATGATCACATCGTGAATCATATTGAGGGGAGACAGATTGTTAAACCTCACAAATTAATTATGGATTACTTAAATAATGTACCAAAACAATATGAATGTGTTTTATTGGTTTTGAGTATGTTGATTATTTTTACTATAATTAATTTTAATTTTGAATAAAAAGATGCACATCGAATCATACCAGTCACATTGTGTATCATATAGAGGTGCAGATAATTCATTTTTGTCCAAAATGACTTCTGGGTCATTTCCATATTGTATAAAAACAACTAGAATGCATTTCCTCAGAATTGAGTATGCCACTTGTGTTTTACACTAAAATTCCTATTTAAACTCGAAACATGCACTATGAGCCATACAGGTGGCATCATGTGTGGGAATGACTTGGTAATAATTCATAAGCATCCAAATTGAATAATTAATTGTTTTCCCAAAATATCATCCCAATCATATTGTGTTTTCTTAGTTTTTAGTGGGTTAGTATTTTGGTATTAAAATTTCGATTTTAAACTGATAATGTACACTTGGATTCATACCAGTCACATAGTGCATTGGACTGGGGAGATGATAAATCCTAAAATTAAAAAAATGACATATGTATTATTATCCCAACATATCAAAAAATATGAATTCATTTTCCCAGTTTTATGTACCTGATTTTTTCATAAAATTTAATGTCAATTTTTAATTTAATGATGTACATGGAGTCATACCAATAACATTGTGCATCAGATAGAGGTTAAAATGTATTTCTACACGTCCCAAATGAAATATGGATATCTATCAAATGTATCAAAAAATAATAATGTGTTTCCTCATTTTTGAGTATTCCACTTGTGTTTTTTAATAAAATGTCATTTTAAACTGCAAAAATGCACATTGAGACATACAGGAGGAATCGTGTGTGGGTCTGACATGAGACTAATCCCTATACGAAAAAAATTAATTCTAAATATTATTCTCAAATTATCATGAAAATATGAGCACATTTTTGGGTTTTTATTGAGTAACACATTATTTTATTAAAATGTCAATTTTAAAATGATAACCAACACATGGAGTCATGTCGGTCACACCATCTGGAAGAATGAGGTTCTTCTGATAACTACATGTCAGAAATGGAGTATGAATTGTTTTTATAATGTATAAATATAATTTGAATGTGACTCCATTTTTTGAGTAAGTCATTTGTTTTTTTCACTAATATTAATGTCAATTTTGAATAAAAAGATGCACTTAGAGTCATATCTGTTATACTGTGTGTCATATATAGGTGTGGTGGATTTAGGAATGTTCCAAATTCCTTATGCATTGTCTTACTAATTTATCCAAATAATTGTAATTTGTTTCCTAGGTATTGAGTATGCCACTTGTATTTTTTAATAAAATTTCATTTTAAATTGAAAATAGGCACTTTGAGTCATACATGTGGAAACATGTGTGGGTTAGACATGAGACTAGTTTATACATGTCACAAATGAATTATGAAACATTTTACCAAATTATAAGGACAATCGAATAACGTTTTCTTTGTTTTCAGTTAGTGGCATTTTTTTGTATTAAAATGTCAATTCGAAACTAATAATGAGAACTTGTTGTCATATTTGTCACATCGTGCATCAGATTGATGTGAGGCCAGTTCATATATATAAAAATTGAATTATGGATCAATTTTCTAATGTACTAAAACTATCCAAGTTGGTTTTCTCCATTTTATTGTGTCATTTATTTTTTCACTCAAATAAATGAAAATTTGGAATAAAAAGATGCACTTGGAGTCATACCGGTCACACAATGCACCAGATTTTAGGTTAGATGATTCCTACACATAAAAAATTTATTGTGGATCATTTTTATAATTTATTAGAACAACAATATTTCATTTACATTGTTTTAAGTATGCTACTTTTTTTTAATAAAATGACATATTAAACTAGAAACACACACATTGAGCCATACAAGTTAAATCATGTGTAGTTTTTATATAAGACATGTTCATACAAGTAATAAATGAATTATGAATATTTTTACAAATTATTAAGATAATATAAGTTCATTTTCTCTATTTTTATTGATTTACACTTGTTTGCATTAAAATATCAATTTTTTACTGATAACAGGCACTTTAAAACCATCCCTCCTCGATAACCATGATATATCAATGTCTCTTTTACCCCCAGTAATCATTACATACACCTACTTACTTCTATTATTGAATATAAATATATTTATTAAAATATTTAAGTTTTATTTTATATATTATTGATGATTGGAAGTTATACATATGTTACTTCAATAACACTAGTTGATAAATTAAAGCTTCAAACATAGAATAATCGTAATGGGGGATTAATATCAAATATAAAATCACTTTAAAAGTGTTCAAATTAATTCAATAAACCACCTTAAAAACATTCACAATGGATCTTATCGTAAGTGAAAAGAATTTGGTTCACCTTTAATCCATTGTTCTCATACAAAATCATGGTATGATCCTCATTCAACTTCATTACCAAACAATTTAATTTTCTTAAAGCAAAATATTCTTATTCTAAATAACATCGGTCTCCACCACAGTATTAGAATTTACCTCATTCTCTCTGTTGGTCACCACCTCTACCTCTGCATCTGCCTCCACCTTAGCCTCTACCTCCACTATTTCCTAACAATTTTACTATTTACAAGTCAATGCTTCTACCCAAATTGATTTTCTCTATTATACATCTACTAGATAAGGTGATCAAAAATATTATATGAGCATCATGAAAGTTATTATTCACACCCCAAGTATATTCTAAAGTTCATAACATATACTATATATCAATAATATTAGGTAATCTTCTAAATTTTTTTTGCATAAAGTATGACAAAAAGTATAATTCCCACTTATATCTGAACATATTTATTTATTCTCTTGAGTAACTAGGTTTTTGGTTTTTTTTAAGGTTGGGGTCAAAGCCTCATTTATTATTAAATCAATGTGAATACCTCTTTAACTGGGTTGAGGGAGACCCATTACATAGCCCGAAGGCCTAGTGGGCATTTAGCCCATTACATGGCCCGAAGGCCCATTTTTTTTGGCCCAAAGCCCATTTTGTGAATAGTACTACTACAGTACCCAGGCTGCTACAATACCGCACAGTACCCACCACTGCTACAGTACTCTTCCACCACTACAGTGATCTGCCGCCGGTATAGTGCCCGTCGTAGCTCAAGTGCTGCCGCTGCTACAGTACGCTACAGTAGTGCTACAGTACCCTGCGCTCTATGGGTTTTGAACTCCCATTTTTCATGTACAATCAAGGGGTTCTTACCACTAAGCCAAACCCCAACTACATAGTAATAATCTTGATAACTAGGTTTTTGGTAATCTTAATAGTAATAATAAAATATATAATATAATATTATGAAATATATTTAATAAAATTTATTGAAATTCATAAATTACCTTTTGGGGGTTCTTGTCTTTTCATGATTTGAGATTTCTCTCATAAATTTATAAAAATAATATTCACTAACAATATCATTGTCTTATTTCAGAAACTACAGAATGTTTAATTAAAAAATTAATAAAATGTTTTTGAATATTCTTTGATTGTTAAATACTTATATATAAACCTTAATATATTACATTTCATGTAATTCATCGTCTTTATCCCTTCGACTCTAACTCCATGCCATTATCTTGACTTTATTTATCGACCTCCTTATCAATGAAATATTATTCTTAAAAAATAGTGAAAAAATAATTTGATGTATATCAATAAAATGTTTATTTCAATGTATTACATATTCACAATTTGCAACATTTGTGTTTAGTCGGTTGTTTATCCATGCATAAGATCCAAAAAATAAATATTTGAGGTGTCCATTTGGATTATTTTTACCATCATGTATGTCCAAAAAAAAGTTGTAATTCCAAAATTAATATTATGTTTTTGGTCATTAGATTATAGAGTTTTACCCATTCCATGTATGAATCTAAAATACTCTTTCACCTAATGATTTTTATTAAATTCTTCAAGTAGCTAATCTTTTTTATTCACAATTTATTTCTTATCGAATGTTTTTTCTCGCAGAGAAATGATATAGGGATTAGTGAATCCATATCGCGTATCATACTGCCTTCCCTTTATATAGTTTTGATATAAATAATTGTACAAAATATGAATATTTATTAACATTAACTAACATATTATCTCCCTATTTGTATTGACCTATTAGTAATATGTACCTTATATATGTATTCAAAACTAACATGCCTAGCCATTCATGAATGAGAATTTAATTTAGAGTATCGAGAAAACTTCCATCCATCATATAATAACCATATATTTATTCTTCATATTAAATGTAAGACATAATTGTTTCATTAAATGTGTTCTATGAATGATGTTCTTATGATTATAAATTTTTCTCTATAATTAGTGGGAAGAAGGTAATATCAAAAAGTCATTTTTTTTCTGGGTCGAATCTATATATTTTATTGATTCCACCATCCATTTCTTTGTTTCATTATTAATTTTTAATATCATACCTCACTTGAAAACTTTTATCATAAATTGTTATATGTTTTTCATGTGATTTTTTAATGATGTAGCTCATATGTCTTTATAATATTAGAAAACTGTATTATGAAATCTTAAATAGAAGATTCAACTTCTTTAGTATCTATAACATGAATTGGAACAAAAAAATTAGTAGGAATCTCTTAAGATTATTCAATCCCCACTATCATGTGATACAATGGGAGGTTTTAATTTTTTAGCTAGTCTCCTAGGATATTATACTCTATATCAAACAAAAAATTGTAGTACATGGGTGTTTATAGATAAAAATCACATACAAATGTACCATATAAAATTATTTGTAATATAATGTTCTGGGAGGTTGTTTGATTCACATATAGATGAAATATTAATGGAAAAAATTTATTACCCTATGTAAGGTATGAAGTTATGTAGGAATGACTAAACTCAAATCATATTGGGTAATTTGGTTCATGTACGAATATTTTCCCCACCACCGATTCAATTTAATCATTTCTTATATATGTTTATGAAAACCATATGAAAAATTAATATCTTAATGTGAGTCTATTTGTGTCTACAATAATATCACCATCTTATATTTATCTTCATGTGTTTTTATATTCTCAAAATATGTCCAATTATAGACTCTGGAACCTAATCTTCTAACATAACCATATTATTCAGGATGCGTAAAATATACTAAATGTAGATTCTTTTCTGTTGTAATCCTTGTTGATACCTATGTCTAAACCATATCAAAAAATTTAACAAAAAGATAAATTTATATGGAATATTGATATAAATCATAATGAATAATAATTTTTTCATACTTAAACATACTACCCATACTATTTTGTGTTTTGATTGACAAATTTATCCTTCTTATTTACACGTTCCTCCTTCCATAGCAAAAGATGTCAGATGGAATTAGATTTAGATTTGATTCATTAATCTCAATATAAAAAATGAACATATTTTTTTCATATCTCATAATTAAACGTTTTTATTTGATTTAAAATTCATACATCTTTCTTCACTAATTATGGGTACCATATCCTTACATTGAAAAAGGGATATATTGGTTTTGATGAACATTCATTATTCTAATAACCATTTTTCTATATCATAAATTACAAAATTTCAATCTATTTAGATATATAAATATTGATAAATAATCTATTATTGATTGCAATGCACCAGAAATGATTTCTTATTATGTTGATTGATAAAAGAAATCCATGTTTCATTCTTTATAATATGTGCATAACTATGTTGTGGGTGGGGATTTATTTTCCCCTTAGCATCCCAAATATGTATCTTTGTAAGAAGAGTCTCGAATCCTCCGTGTCCTTTTCTAGTAGCCATTAAAAATAATTCCTTAAACAAATATTCTAAAATTAATAAGCTCTATATGAAATAATGAAAATTTAATCAATATTTAATTAAATATATTTTTAGTAAAATAGAAAAAGAATATTGTTACAATACCATTAAATAATTCCAAATGACATCTTTATTTATAGGCTAGACACCACACCTTTGATCAATATAAATTGGATCAATCATCCTCATTTTTCACCTAAGATAACTAATGATCATTTACTAGTTGGGTTCAATAAGATGATCACATTGATTAAAACCGACCTCAAATTTTATACCCTATTTTCATTCCTTGATAATTTTATTCACCATAGTAGGGATACATCATTCTTGATTTTCTTCATCAATATGTTTTTCGTCCCCTATAAATTATTTAGTTTCACCATCAACAACCAATTCATCCTTAGGATTGGTAACATCACCATGTAAAAAATTAATTTTCAGTATGACTAGTGAAAGATGTAATATTTTTTTAATAACAACAATACAATAAATTCCATGAATAAATTCCATTAATCATTCATGAAAATAGTTACTATCATGAATAAATATATAATACTTCAATAATTCGGTACATCTAACCATCAATACCTTTATTTAATCCAACATTAGAAATTGATCACCTCTCATATCGTAATAATGGATTGACCCCCTATTTTAAACTTGAATTCCTCCCATCATTATAGATCCAAAGTTCCTTGATGGTATACCTCACAAATAGTTATGATTGAATTTTTTTTCTGCTATTTATCTCCAATATTTTGTTGAAAAACACTTATGTATCTTGAGACACTCTAACTAAAATTCATCTCAAACCTTGTATTGGTTATAATTTTAAATGAATATTACTCATAGTAGTTCAAACAAACTAAAAGAGATGGGGGATGAGTCTCAATAAAAAATGATATAATAACTATTCACGAGATGGATGCTGAGTTTACACCAATGTTAAATAATAACATAAATGGAATTTTAATTTTTTTAATTTTTTTTAAAAAAAGGGAATTCCCTTGTGTGGCCTTCTCTAACCCTCCACACCAGGAAACCCCCCTCACCACGAAGAGGTCACTCCGGAGAGAGCCCCAGCTGGGAAGGAGCCGTTGCTAGCCGAGATGGCAGAGCATCCCGGAGGGTGACAACCTGGGCGACGATGGTTCGTCATGAAATCCGTCAGCACGGGTGGGTTGCGCCTCATTTTGTCCACCCAATCAGAAACCGGGTGACCCGGTAAGGCGAGTGGATCCCGGGGGAGAGGTTCGCCCCAAATGCAGACTCCCAGGATTCGAACCCAGTACCTCCCAAATAACGGCGTTGTTGTACCCCTCTCCTTCACCACTACTCCACCGCCGAAGCGGAAAAGGGAATTTTAATTATGGATTTTAATATATATAAAATAAAAAAAATAATTAACATTAAAATCCACAATACATCACCTCACAGTTAATTTATAACACTGAAAAACATTTATTATTTTGAGTTCCATTGAATTTATTCAGGTATTAGAGGAGATAAAAAACATGTGGTGGTTTTGGTGCATGAAAAATGGGAGATCTTGAAAACCAACCATTTTTCCAATATGCCAAGAGAATTTATACTGAAGATGAATCCGAAAATAGGTCTAGAGATATCTTCTCATTGTTGGAGTAAAACAATCAATAGGTATATGGTAACCCATTTAAATTTATCAAGGATGAAGGGGAAGGGAATAAAAATATGGGTTCATTGTGTTTAAAAAAAGTCAATGTGTGTATTTTTGAGGAGGTCACTCCTCATACAAGTATACTCATCCATGTATTATTAACTGTGAAGTTCTAATAGGATCCAATATTACTTCACTCATGATAATGTTTACATTTTATGAACTATTTTCAAAATAAACTGAGTGAGTTGTATAAGAAAATTCATATCATGAAACCAAAAAATACATTCATTATGTTTTGATTAATTTTGTTGTGCCTTTTTCTGTTTATATAGGACGTGATAAATGACGTGGATGAAGGGATGAAATAATTTAAGAATGAGTTATGAGATATATTATTCAAATCCATGGTAGTGTATTTCGTGGCGATTTAAAAATAAAATCTGAGTGGGAGTTATTTCATTAAGGAACTTTGGAACAGTAATGATGGGAGGATGGCTGGTTTGAAAGAGGGAGTCTAATCCATCATCAAGAGATAGGTGGAAATCTCGTGTATGAGGACCGATTAAATAAAGGTACTAAAGGTTAGTTCTAATATACTATTGAATTATAATATCTTTGTTCAAGATAATAACAACTTTCATGGATGATGCATGCAATTGTAGACTTTTATACATAGAATGCACTAAATTTTATATCTATGTAACCAATATGAATCATTATTTTTATAACCTTATTTTTGAAACTCATGGTCCCTTTCTATGAAAATCTAATTATGTTCCTAATGACTTTTATGTTTTTTATGCTTCTTTCCAAAAATGGATGGAGATACAGTTTGAAGTGGTCTTGAATAATGATGGAATGATTTTACATAGTAGGGGTGGTAATGTGTAGGTATATATATGTGATATTGAGAGGGATTCTAGTTTTCAAGATGTTTAAAGATTTTAGTTCCCATGTAGATCCCCATAGGAATTATTCACTTGCATCCAGCAATGCAAAAAAAGTATGAAATTTCAAATTCAACGTCACAATGAACATTTTTATGGATCATTTCAAAACCTAAAAGGAATGATAATATACTACGAATATTATATCAGATTTAAAACACTATGAAGTATGAATAAATGTTGATTATTCCCATAGAATAATTTTATCTTGAAAAACCCTTTTATTCTCTTTAAAAAATAAAATAATTAACTAATTCTATGAAAAGTAACATGATCTATATTAGTTACTCTATTTGTAATTTTATGCTTTGTATACAAATGTAGACATCCATCATTATAGCTAGTAATGTGAAATAGATCTCCCCAAGGTGAGATAAAAGTTCCAATGAATACATTTTATTCAATATATTCTAGCTATATTTTAATCTCTAAAAACATTTATTGACCAATTTGAGAAGATTGATTAGAAATTAGCACTATTTTATCAATTATATTGATAGGGACTTCAACCTCTATCTTGAGGGGTAGATTTGAAAAAACATCAATTAACACATCTGGAAAATTATCAACCAATAATGGTAGAAATTTTTTCATTTCATATTTAAGAACTCCAAGAAGAATACTAGTCATTTCTATGTTAATAAACCATACATTATTTTAATTAGACTACTCAAAAATAAATAATATAATAGTCATATATAATAACCCATCCTAGAAGGAATAGGTTAGAATAACCATTAGAGGTTTCTGAGCTAACCACATTGATACAAATGTTTCACATCAATGAGAAAATAAATATTAATGAGTCCTATGAACATACAATGATGGAATCTCTCAAAAAGTTACCTCATTTGAAGAGTAATTGGAATACCACCACATTAATGGTCATGAAGAAATGAATATCACCCCCTACATTTGACCTCACTTATGTCTACTCAAGTATTACTCACCTTTTAATTTTTGATATTTTTTAATCCACCATATGATCACCCAATATCATACCTCTCTTTAAATGGTGAATTTTTCAACATATACTCAAAATTGATTTATAATTTTTTTACTCTTATATGTTAAATGAATCTATAAAATGAAATCCTAAATGTTTTATTATAATATATTACATCAAAATCATAGTAGATATACAAATACTATATGTTAGTGATTCAAACCACTCAACTTTCAAATAAGAGGAATGAGACTTGAGATGTTAGACAAAGGAAAAAATATAAAAAAACCCTAGACATCATATGGTAACTCAGGTTTCCAACATTATTATGCAATCAAGAAATATTTCTGGATTACATATTATGTTTACCATGTTTTTTATTTGGGATATAATCAATACCAATACACCTAGTTTCACTCTGATTCTATTTTATAACCTTTTTCACTTAGTATGCCCAAATAGTACTCAATTCATTTCAACATATCACCCTAGACACACTTCATGATTACTACATTATTATGTCAATGCTAATAGATATAGATAACATGTTCAAGAAATGGTTGGACCTATTAAATATTTGAATAAACTCTATTCGATATTTCTATAAATCCAAAATTTCCATTGAAGTCGCATGTGGTTATAATTTATTATATTTATTCATATAGTCCCACACACATTTGTTGACTGACCTTACCATAAAAAAACATCCTTCTATTTCTTCTTAACTATTGCTTTTGGAATAAATGATTAAATAAAACCACTAATTTTATTTCAATAGTGAGGATATGAGATGTAGATTACATCATGGTTAAGAACAACACAAAAATAAAAAATGTGGAACCCGAAAAAAAATTATATGTTAGAGGAAAATTAGAAAATAACATAAATTGTATTCATGCATTTTTTAGTCGAACAGAATATAGAAGAGTCATGCTATAGTAGAAGAGTTTCATGAGAGCTTTAGAATCGTGAGTGACTGAGTCATAATTAGGGTTATTTTAAATAGATCATGGACACCTTAACATCGCATTAAAATCTTGATAAAGTTACCTTTTATCCATGCTAAATTTATAATCCCTAAAAAATATATATTTATCAACACTAATATAATAGCGCTAAAATGATTTCTTTTTTGTAGTTATTTTATAGCACTAATAAACATCGATTTTTCTCAGCAGAAAAAAAGTGTTCAAAAATATTCTTTTTTTAAGCGCTAAAAATTTAGTGATGATATAGGAGATAAAATTATAACTTTTTTAATTTTAATATCATAAATAAAGATATATAGTTATTTTTTTAAATTTTTATACTTATTTATTTAAAATAATTATAATTTATTTATAGTAATTAAAATTTTATAAATTTATAAATATAGTAAATATAAATTTAAATGATATATTTATTTATAAATATATTTTTACAAATATATTTTCAATATTATTATTGGATATATAATCTTATATAAGTGATGTTTTAAAATGAATGAAATTTAATAACTTAAAATGAGTACATGTTAAAAAATATTGAAAAAATATATATTTTGTATTAGTAAAATATAAATTACTAATATATATATATATATTGATTAAAATATGAATAACTAATCAAAATACTTAATCATTAAAAAAATAATATATATAAATAAATAAGAGAAAATAATCTAATTTAGAAAAAAAATAAAAATAATAAATATGAGTTAATCATTCAAAAACGTTAATAGTATTAAAAAAATAAATAAAATTTACATATTAATAATATTAAATAATAATTGAATCATGTTATAATAAATTTCTAAAATGTATTAAAATATGAATTAATTAAAGAAAATATTAGATGTTGGTGTTTCAATATATTGCATAAATATATTGGTGTGTGTGTTGTATATAAAAATGAATTAATTGCACAAATATATTTATATATATATGCATGTGAAATCAATGTAACACATGACATTTGATATATGTTAAATTGAAAAATCAGACACCATTAAAAATGAATAGGACATTAATTTGTTTTTAATTAACATTTTATTCATTATATATATATATTTATTTATTTTTAATATATACAATTAATTACTATTTATAATTAATAGATATATATATATATATTATACCAATTCATTTTAATTAATAATTATTTCATCAAAAAAATTATAATTAGTTTTGTAATTTATACATTTATAATTTTTTTGTGGTTATTTATTACAATTTATTCATTTAATATATCTATATTAAATGTATAAAATTTATTAATATTTACAATCTAGATAAGTATATATTAAATTTATTCATTTTTATCAATTATTATTTAATTAATAAATTGCTCAATATTTTTCATAATTTTCACATTTTAAATTTTTATTTGTTTAATTATTTAATTTTCTCCATTTTAGATATCTATATATTTAATATATATTATTTATTAATATTTTCAATTTATATATATTTATAATAAGTTTATTTATTTTTAACAATACTTGATTAATTAATGAAAATTTTTTAAAAATAATTTTATATGTTTAATAATTTCATTTTATTCTTGACCATTATCAGTTATTAATATAATGATCTGATAAATGGTTCCATTTAATAGTGATAAAATATTGCACTGATAATGGATAACTTCTGTAAATTCTAAAAAACCCACTAATAAATGGTTCCCTTTATCATATCTTATTTTTGCGTGGATAAATATTGCCTTTCTAAGCGTATCTTGCTAGCATTGATTAACGTTATCACTTTTAAAGGTGTGTTTTGTAGTAGTGACTCTTAGGAAACAACAAAAACCCTATCACTACAGAGTGGGAGCACCATATTTTGAAAGCAAAAATATTATTTATGAAATATGAGGGAAAATATCTTCATCAATGGGAATTTATGTCATCCTTACACTGGCACATCATAATTTAATTATTTGAATATTATTTATTCTAAAATAACCTATTACATATCTCCCCAAAATAAAATTGTAATCTTTATCAACTACCACATAGGACATTATTTCACAATGAACTCCTAACAAGACATCATCAATGTCATCAGTCATTGAAATGATCCGGTAAGTGTCAACCTGAATATTGTAAACTCATGTTTTAAACACAAAGATAGTATATGTGGTTTACTATAAATATTTATTAGGTTTTTTTCTCTTCAATTTAGAAACCCACCAAATTATTATCATCAAAAAACCCTCAAAGGAGACTGGGAATCATAAAAAAACATCACTATTGTGATTTATTATTAAAATTAGAAAATATATGATATGTATTTTTCTAAGTTGGTTGTTTGAGAAATAATCATCACTTCCAAAAATAATTTTAATAATTTTAATAATAATAATAATAATAATAATAATATGATATATACTATAAATATATCGTGCTATGGAGGTTCCCTCCCCTTTCCCAGGTCTTATCAGATCCCTTATTGGTGCCAGTTGTTGGTCGCGACATGCTATACTCATGTAATGTATCATAATTTATATAAACAATTTAGCCTGGTGGTTATCTCTATAGAAGCAATCCCATAATCATCAGCAGCTTAATAGCACCCATTTCAACCACAGTCTACTACCTACCAAACCGATACCTCATAGAGATTCATGAAACATAACACCCATTTTATTTTGTTTCCCTCAATCCAAAACTTAACTTTTTATTCCAAATTCATCCACTAAGGCTTCAATATTCATTAGTTATGTTAGGTCTTCCTTAATTTTTATCTACTAAATATTTTTTCTAGATTTTAGATCATGTATCTCATTAGAGTGTTATGGGAATCTCATCACGAAGATCGAGTCAATGTGAATATTAGGCAATAAATACAATGAATTATTGTACATCTAAAATATGGATGGAAATTATAATGTTAATGACACGAATGGGTTTTATTATTAGGTAAGTTAACTATACCTCTAATCAATATTATTGACACATAATACCTAATTACTCTTCCTTCTCATGCTCTAACAATTCTTCAGGTATAAATATAAATATATAGAGAGAGTGGTTAAGATATGATAGAATAAGTGGTGGGGAGAGGATAAATTAAACTAAAACCTTTCGATGAGACTAGAAAATAAAAAAATTCATGAAATTCCATAATAATATTAGGAAAATAAAAATTCTAGGTTCCAAATAATTTTGTATCCTTTTTTCTAATATTACTATTTTTTTAAAATATATTAGTATTTTCAAATCCATTAATGTGTCTGAATACTAATGTCATCAAAACATTACCCACATCTCATGGTTCCCAAAAAAACATCATGGGTGTCCATTACCCAAAAATATAGTCCTTAAAAATCCAGTTAAATATATATTTTCCCCATAATACGATCCTATGATTTGTTTTTCTCATTTTTAATCCATTTCTACTCATTAAAAGAAATTAAATATTTTTATTGAATTGATGATCCAATCACTTATGGGTAAATGGATGAATGTTATCTAAAATTTATTAAAATATTATCCTTTTTGTAAAAAACCCATTTCAAACCCAAAATACCATTATGTTTTCAATAATATATTCACATTAGAACAAATTTACTAATTTGTTCATTAAAATCAAAATATTAATATTCAATGTTTAAATTCCCCATATAGATCATGTGGTCCACAAATTAAAACAATATAAATTATAATGATTTCTAATACATCCTAAAACACTAAAAATATTTAAATATGGAGAATTTGAAAATACACCATCAAATGAGAACCTATGCTACTATATCCTCCCCACTATAAAATATTATTATCAATGAAATTAAAACAAACCATAGAAATCCTTATCAATTAATTAATATTCTGAACATACATCCTAAATGAAGAAACCTACAAATCAATAATACTAATAAATTTTAATGTAATTAGAAACTACATATTCAATTATAACTACCAAAAAACCCTAAAAAATAACAAGAGAACATAATAATCATATGTCTCATCACTATATTCTAACTACCATAAGGATTCTATTAAAAAATTATTTACCCATCAGAAAATAATATGATCATAACATTTTTACAAAACATCTCCATAATTGAACATAATAATTATAATTTCTATTATGTTAATAACCTTACTCAAATGACTATGGAATACACTATTCATGATTTGATATATTAAATAATCATTGTTAAAAATTATGTGTATTTATCAACTCATTAATTAACATTTCATTAACATTTACCATAAATTCATATAAAGAGTTTAAAATTCCATACCATAAGGAGAAAAAATAGTTTTCAATAATAATATATTAGATCATGATAAAATCAACCCATCGCTTACTTTTCTTCAGTGTGATGCATAGCTAAATGATTATCAACCCTAAGTGATGACTAATTAAATGAAAGAACATAATCTCAACCACACAATGTTTTAATTTACAATAAAAATCCATCATTGATTTCCATCCCCTGATGGAAAATTTTAAATCTCCTTAAAAACAATCATAATTTAAAACATGGTCACCACCAACTAAGTCTTCCTTTAAATAATCACTCAAAAAATATATCCTCTTTTAGTTACCTACTCAAAACATGTCCATCGGCGGTCGAATAAAAAACATAGATATAGGATACATGTGAATCAATGATAATGATTATTGCTAAAACAATCTACATAACATCTAAATTATTGAAAATGATGATTTATAACATAATCACCAAAAATTATTTAATTTTTATCCACTCCCTCTATCTCTAATCAAGAACTGATAAAGAAATTAAGTACATGATTCAATGAAAAATAGTTCTATAATATTTCTAAAATATATGATATATAACCCAGTAATCTAAATAATCTTATTACACTGGGATCTTTAATCCCATGGTCACCACATCTATATATCGATAACAAGTGTGTTTTATTATGAGCATGGAGTAAAAACATATAAAAATGTACATTTATGATATTCATTTGCATATGTCCACTATCCATTGTGATCACACCAAAGCATTAAATTTATTTCAGGGATAAAATATCAATAACAATACTTCATCATTTTTATCACTATAATATTCAATGATAATGATTTCAAGATCACATCATGTGTTGGAACCTCCTAGTATGAAGTGTGTTTGACACTCTCTTATTTTAATGTTAAAACCCCATTATTATTTTAGTACTAATTATTCATAGTATGTATAATAGTAAATTATATGATAATACTTATTGTATTATATTTCTACTCTGTATTATTCCAAGTCACCATTGGATGGAATTCACTATTAGCTCTTGGATGAGCGATGACCAAAGGCATGTTTATTGTTGCTTCTGGGATGAGTGAACACCAAAGCCTTGTCACACCTACTTACAGGATGATCTACTGCCATACAGAGTGACAATTACCTATAGAATAGTTATAGTTAGAGGTGAGTCACTGAGAAATTCTGAGCCACAACCATATTCTTGTTACCATTATTGTTTGATGATAATGCTATGAATGGATAAATGGATAGAACAATTTTTGGATAGTTTGACCATGTCTCCAACACATAGTAAAATATCATCATAGGAATGTGGATATCCTCCATATAATGATAGAATATATTCTCAATGGATCTATATCTCTCTCATTGACACATAATGACATATTCCTACTATATATTTCAAACCTACAGTGAATTGTGCAACAGAATTTGTGAATTCTCACAAACATGGTAATTCACATTATTTGAAGATAAAAAACATAGAAGAACAGAACCCATTACTATGATTTCTTGATACATCAAACATAGATCTACGAAATCATACCGGCGGATTTCTACGATCCTATGTTCTGCATCAATTTCAAGAATAACGAAAAGACTCATCCCCAGAGATTCTCTAAGGACTACCAACATACAGAACACATCAGATTATTATTTTTCTATTCTTATTTTTTCTATCTATTTTAAATATTAGAAGTGTGTTGTTTTTCTTGTTATCCAACACACTCTATCTACTTCCCATTCTGGGAGAATATTTTTTATTCTATTCTTAATATGTATTCCACTGTGTTTCAATAAGAGTTCCATGTGTGACTAGTTCTATTCTAACATCCCATAAAAACTATTGAAGATGATTTTTAGCCATTAATGCCTATTTTTTATGATTGTATACCTAATATATGATATATATTTATTTTATTATAATTATAGTCTTCCTAGAAACAGACTGTTTCCAAGTGGAGGGGATTAAGTCTCACATTGAGACTGAACCACTTGAATATTCTGTTGTGTCTTTATATTTTGTTTTATTTCTATATACAGGATTAATATTATATTTATAAAAAATTATATTACATTGATAATTAATATGAACAGGTATTGATATTTTTCTTTATCGATGTAAATTGTTTTCTATAGTTAATGTATTTATAAAAAATATTTTAACTAATACTTATTCACTCTTTATGAAATCATTTTAAATGATAAATCTTATATTGATATATTCTTTTTATTAATTGGACACTTTATTTTATAAAGGGGTTTTTATTGTAAATATTTCTAGGAATTTTATTAGTAGCTCAATTCCCCCATCTTAAGATACTCACTCCGACTAAAATCACATATTCTGATTTCTATAGAGTTTACACCATTTATTTAGGTCGAGCGTGACATCCTCAATTCCCAAAGGATAGTATGACTATCCCACTATCACTCTGTGAGAAGCGATTCCATAAAGGTGGAAGAAATATACTCCAAGATCACCCTAATAATCACTAAAATGGTGAGATATTTTTGGAACACAAATCACCCAACCAAGAGTGAAAAATACTATTTATGAAATATTATCTCCCAATATTCTCTTCAAGGATGAAACATAAAACTTGAACAGAGTACAGTGATAGTACTTATATTACCAAAAGACTATACAAAAAAATATTTATTTATAGTCATAATAATATAAAATTAAATTTCATTTTAATCATATAAATCCCATACCTACAGATAGGCTTGGCCTAAATGAGAAGCATCACAGTTGACTCTCATGTGGAGTCCCCATGCATAGAAAATGATAATAATTTCATTTTCAACTTCCCTTTATTGAAATAAAAATGTTTTTTACCCATGATATATTATATTATGGAAAAAAGTAAAATGATAATATGAATTATTTTTAAATGTTCCCGGCTTCCAAATTCCAACTACACAACTCTGTTCACTAATATCCCACATATAAAAAACATAGAACAATTTAAATGTAATCAGTATGAACACATTAGTATTACTCTTTAATTCACATTAACGAATATAGAGTCTAAATATTCATCATATAGGAACATAATATTTCAATAAAATACTAAAAGGGATATATTCATAAAATAATGATGATTTTATCTATCATCCTACATGGGATAGATACCACCAAAAAATAAGATTACTAACATAGTTTTATTAGGACATAATAAATACTTCATTTGAAGTTATTATACATTATATCATCTAATCTATTTATTTCATCTCTCAATTATATCAACTGAGATATAATCAAATTTCTAAATCATATCAATACCTTCCCACTAAATCATATAATTTATCCTAATCAGGAACCCATTGAAAATAATTATGATTTTGGTAGATCCCCTAAAAAAATGGACCATGTATATGATCCACATTTTAAATTAAATATATCATGAAATCATGTAATAATTCTCTATATTTATATGATCCCTAATCCACTTCTTAGTATTTTACATAATATACTAGGGTGTTGATACCCATATTTCTCATATATATGTATGATATTTTAATATTATAATATTCATTACAAAATATAATCTTCCTTTGCATAATCTTTTATGTCTAGGTAATTTAGAAACATAGATGCCTAAAAAACTAGTCCATAAGTTAGCAACACCATCTTCCACTAAGTTATTTATAACCCATACCATTCTTATTCATATCTACAAAAATTGTTTCTTTATATCATGGGGAAAGGAAACATATGAAACTGTAAGTTCATATGCACAGTAAGGGGGAAAAGGGATATATCAATATAACATTATCACAAGGGTATGAGACCATGATAATTTCATTTTAAAAATATAATTTAGATATCATAGATCATAAACAAGAATAGTGGAATAAATGTTGGTTGTTCGCAAGACTTGAATCACAAATGAATTAAATAAGATGAACCATATTTGGCATATTACATGGTGTTGTGGAATACATGTAACCATTGAACATATTATGTCAATTAAATCTACCAAGACATTCATAACATGATAGGATTGGTATAGCCCCCCATGTACCTACATCGATCTTGGTATAACCTCTTGTGTATCCTCATATAGGATTGGTATAACCTTTTTTTACCCTTTGAGATAATATATCATTAATCATTACCTAAATAATTGGAGGGAGATAACGATAACACCAATCAAATAATCCATACATTAATGTTCTACAAGATCATAAAACATTCATCATATCTTAAATCAGTGAAATAAAATTGTTTTTAAAAACATTCATCATAGAAAAACCCATTGAAACACACCCTGAAATGGATCAAATTCTTTGAAATACTTTCCTCCATGAACTTTATCATTACTCATGTATATCATGAAGCCAACTCTGTTGCTGATAGGCTTGCTTCCAAGGGTATCTCTGAAGCCTCTAGAGTGCACCTGACCACACCTGGTGAGGATTTTACTGATTTTATTAATAGAGACAAGTGTAAAATTTCCTCCTTTAGACTCTGGTAATTTGCCTTATTTATTTGAATCTTTGCTTGATTTTCTAAAAAAACCCATGGAAAGGGAATTTTTTTGGTAAAAATGGTTTTATAATTGAAATTAACCATCTAAAAAAATGAATATGGTATAATTGGATCATATCTTCTGTAAATAATCTATAACATAAAAGGATTTCATCTTAAATAGATAATTATTTTCAATAAAAATTGAAACATTTCATGGGAAAAACACTTTTCCATATTAAACACACTTTTTTAAATTAATGATTTATAGAAAAAATCAATTTTTTTAATTTTCTTTGAAAATTATAGAGTATTTTTCAAAACATTGTGCATTTATGAAGACATGAAATTCTTTTCATTTTGTATATAATAAAATAAATATTCCATTCATTTTTAATATAAATTCTAAACTGTCCATGTTTAGAATAAAATGAAGAATATTTTTAAATGATTTTTTAAAATTTTTAAAAGGGTAGAAATATATTTAAAAATCATTTATGGGTATTACAAATATTCAACAAAAAAATTATAAACCATGGATAAGTAAGATAAAGGATTTTCGACTGAACAGAAAAATAAGGTTGATTTTTCATAAAAAAATATTTTGATCACTTAATTAAATAATGAGAGGAAAATTCAAGGAACACATGTATTATAATTTAATAAATATAGTATAATAAATTCATGAGCTTCTTGAGAGATGTATCATACTATTTCATCATTAAAATCATAAAAATAAACAATTATGATAAAGGAATACATTATATCGTAAAACCCTTACGGTTGTGGTAATACTTAATCATAAGCCCCATGAAAGAATAATATTAAATTAAACCTAAAATATATTTATTATTAAAAAATCATTTTATTAAATATCAATGTGGCCTTATAAATACCTCATATTTTTATATAGGTTCATAACATAAAGTACGTCAAAAAAAGACAAATTGTGAAAACAAATCCATTACCTTAGGTCTCAACATCCATTGTACCTATTCAAACACCATATATAATAAAAATATGTTTATTATAAATATATTAATTAAATATAATAATTTTTATGTTACCATATTTCATTTACTTATGATTAATAATTACCCATTCCTTAACCATTCCTTGTTAAAAGCAGGTTTGTGATAATGAATAATATATTTTTCATATATGATTTGAATTGTTATTTTAATTAAATTAATTTTCATCATGTTTAAATAAGATAAAAAAATTAACAGTGATATAAATATAATATATTTTCATTTTATAATTATTTTTAGGAATCATTTAACATCATATATAGAAAATGTATTACACCATTCATGGAGAGGGTATGTAGTATGCATGCATGAATGATGTTTTTATCTTCTTGAAGAATGAAATGAATGAGAAGTAAATAATATATTACCTTTAAAAATATTTTTTATATATTATATATCATAATTATTCATAAAATAAACACTTACTACCATTCATTTAAATCGTTGGTGAAAAACGAATCGCATCGCTTTGTGAAGCAGCTGTCTCTTGTAGACATGAGAGATGTTATCTTATTTCCATTAAATGTAATGTGGTATATAATATATTATAATTAAAAAATTTAATAGTATCATAAATATTATATTTATGCACTAAATACATTATAATGTCTATCATTAACAGGCCGTGATAAAAAACTAACATCGATTCCCGAGGCGGTAGTCATCCTTTCAAATGATTGACGATTTGGTTTCCTATTTAATAGAGGATGAGATATATATAGATTATTAAATTGAAATAATAAAATTTAATTATATTAAATTTAATGGTATTAATATATTCTTGTAGATGAAGAACATTTTATGTAGTTTTAAAAAGAAAAAAACAAAAACAGAAGTTTAATAATTTTAGATCTTCTTCAGAGAACTTCTTTTGTTTCCACATAAATCATTATTATGAGGGTTTAATAATAAAATTAATGACTCTGGGGTGTGATGAGTTATATAAATAAATTATTTGTTCTATCATTGGATTAATTTTTTTTAAGTGTGTAGAGAGGAGGATATGTGGGCCTTTTAGAAGTGTGGGAGAAGACAGTCATGGAATTTTTTAAAAGAATAAAGTGTACCCATATTTTTCACATGAATAAGGATAAATAAATATACTAATATATAACATTATAAGGTATATGGTCTTAATATTTCCATATTAGGGGGTTTGGAAAAAAATTTAGGTTATTTTTTCCCATATATGTTTAGTTTAACTCCCAGTAAACTTGTTTTAATGTTAAGCACAATAATAAAATTTTAACTTTTGTACTGTTATTTTTGACCAAAAATTATGATTTTAATATCATATAATATAAATTATTATTATTAAAAATATTTAATTAATTATTCTAAATTCCATTAATATATTAGAAATAATTATAATTTAATTTTAAACTAACAATCATGATGAAATGTTTTTTCCAATAAATCAATTTCATATGTAGAGACACTTTTAATGTAAAAATTCAGTATAAAATTGAATAAAATGACTAAAATTGGATTAGTAAATATATAATTGAACTAATTTTACATTTAAAACCATTCTATACAAAATATACATTTATTAACTCTCGAAACAAAAATACACTTTTCAATAAAATACAGTATTTTAACTATTTATCAAAAAATTAATCTTTTTAGAAAAATATAAATCATTCTCGATATAATAATTGTAAAATATAGTTTCCAAAATTTAAGTTATTTTAATGAAATAATTTTTTTAAAATATGACAAAATTAATATGATTAATTTTCCCTTAAAATCAATTAAAATAATATTTTGTGAAAAAATTATTTTCGATCCATGTAAAGACATTATCGAAAATCTTATAATTTTTTATCAGTATTATTTTTTATATATAAATATTATCACTAATTTTAATTTTTTATTCATAGTCACATCTCAATTTTTAACATCCGGTTTCTAATGATCACTCTTTAATAAAAATAATAATAATATATCTTGATTCATTTAAACATTTAGTTGCATGTAACAGAAGATTTCGAAGAAATTAAAGTTATAAAACAGAAAAAACATATATATTTCATAAAATAATTTATTTTTACAAATTTTCATCATCATATGTTGTTAATAATAGTTCATATCAAAAATACATTGACTTCTAAAACCATTGAAAATCCATTATTTGGACTCAAAGATTGTGAAATCCTTAGTAATAATCTATCAAGAGGATCATACCAGACATTCTCATATGACTAACTCCAATATTCATATTATCACACTGATAAAAATTTACAATGTTTGATCACACTAGTATGTGAACACACTAAGACCCCCTCCACAAGGTAAGGGGTTAGTAACTAGTGATAATGAATCCACACAATCATGGGAGACGTTACCACTAAATATGACCTACCACCTACTTTCATGATTCAATTTCCACCATGACAAGTATATGGAATAAAATGAATAATTTAACATTTGAAAATAGTATAAAAAACCTTATATAATTTTAAATATTATTTATTAATAACCTAATACAAAAAACACTCATAGTAGATACTGACCCCCAAATTAAAATGATAGGAGGTGGATATCATAATGTTGTCTCTGCTCCATCAATTGTACATAATAGGCATCAATATTCTGACTCCAGGATCATCCTTCACCCATATCTATTGGCCTATATATAAAAATTTAAAATTATTCTAAAGTGTAATTGTTGGGGTGTGAATAAAAGTTTCAATATGGTTATCCTAAGAAATAGTTTAAACATATAAAAATATAGTTCCTATATGAAAAAATGGTAGGTAAAGAATAGACAAACAATGTTACACAATGTCATCATCCCACATCTTGATAACCATTATAAAAACTGATTAGTTTCCTAATCCCTAGTTTCTTCATGTTCTCCAAAAAAATCATTTTATTAGGAATTAATAGAAATTTCATCTCACTTCCCATCCATGATTTTGATCCCAATAATTCACCATAGGTGCACTGAATGTTATATAATAACGGAATTACTCATCTATACTTATATATGATGAATTATTGAAAAAAAATGTATTTAAATATAGAAGTAGTTTACATATACAAATTTTATAAGAAAAACACATCACCAAGGAAAAATATGTATATAAGGGTATATGTGAAAATAAAAATCTCCAGTGATGTATAGTAAATATATTAAATAAAATTCCACTATCTATGTGTAATAAGAGTTATAATATCCATTGAATCATCAAAATCCATGATCCTAGGGCCATGGGTGAGAATTAGTTTCACCTTTTTGGTGAAATACCATCTATCACAATCTCAAATCAATGTTTCTAGATAAAATTATCATCACATATGATACAATACCCTAGATTGTGATGGAATAAATGATATTCATATGTACCCAAGATATATCGAATCTATATTATCTTATAGTAATATATGAGTGTGTGAAGATAAATAAAATACTCATCTCCATTGTCTATGTAGATCAATATATGTGACATAGTAAGGTCATTGTTATCCCACTGTAAACATAGTCAGGCGGTGAGTGAACAAGAGATCCGAACTCATATCTCATCACCATTGATATTCACATTTAACATGATAAAACTATTGTCAAAACAATGATTAAAAGAAATAATCATCACTATAATAATCAATTATCCATATATCAGTTACCCAAGGCTTCCATTATATCCATCCTACAACTACATTTTCCAAAATAAATCCCCGCATTCCAAGAACATAGAATTCTATAGAAAATTTAGTTACAAATACATATTAGTTGTTGTATAATAAAATTATTCACCTCATAAAACATAATATATATCTTCCATAATCAAAATCCATGTTCATGTCATCCAAGCTATCTCAATGTTCTTCTATAATGTTTTCCAATCAATTCAAATCAATAGGATGATTTACCACAATATTCACACCTATCAATAATTTAAAGACCCTAAAACCATTCTATAGTATCTTCTTGTTATTTATATAAAACATAAATTGTCAATGAAATACATTCATGATCATATACATACATTATAGGAATAATTGTTTATCATTGATATTCCACCATTTTATTTTAATTTATGACATACAATAGTAGTAATGAAAGAACTCGTTGTAATTATCAACCAAAATAATGATGAAAAATATAACATATTATCATTAATCAATTTAAAACTTCCAAATACCAATCACAATCCACTTGGAATAAAATTATATTCATTAATACTATATTAAAATAGTATTTCACCAAATAAATGAAATATAACACTGAATTAAACTATAGTATATGTCATTATTTAATTTTCTAGGGATGAAAATCCTTGAGAAATGATTTATTATCCTTAGTGTATCATAGTTACTTCCCAAGATGATTAATATAAATAAATGAAAAACATTATATAATCAAATTTAATATTTTTTTAACCTTAATATAGTACACCTAGAAAAATTTACATCTGAGTCCTCATTAAACAACCAACTCCATTCCATTTCTAAATGTATCAATACTCTCAACTTTGTATAAACATGATTTATTAAATTTGAGGAAATCATGGTTCATAAAAGGTAAATTGTGTCATTAAAAAAATTATTTGAAAAAATTATTTGGAAAAATATATATTGTTCATTCTACACCAATTAAAAATGCACCAAATATGAAACATAAATTTTTTGAACATCCCATAGGTCATTGTCTCACATCGAGTTACTATCATGACCTTATTAATTTCATAGAACATTAAATTGATCTTGAAAAAAAGTATATTTCTTAATAATAAAATAATTTTTCCGTCAATAATTGGGTCTCTAAACCAAAAAATAAATGATAACATTATATTCAACTAGGTATGATGTTCAAATTCGTTTTTATATAATATTTATTGGGTAAAATAATCATCAATACCATCATCCAACATTTTACTATTCTAATAGAACCTATCATACATGCCTCAGTTACCATAATAATGGGTGCATTATAATCAGTTTTCAAAATCATGTGAAGGAGACTATTCAACTTTTGAATTTGGAAATCATATGAAAACGTACACATTTCTAATAATAAAAATAATAATATGTTTTATAAAATTATTCTATAATATATTTATCTATATGTGCAGGTGTGTATTTATATAATATGGAGGGGTGGGGACCTCCCCTTTATGACATCCCTTTACCCCACTCATTGGTGATAATTATTGACTAAAATCTACAACACATAGGTTTTACATAATTTTTATTATGTTAATAATTTTATATGATGGTTGTGACTATTGTTGGTCATCCCTCACCAATAATGGGACTTCTACTAAAACAATCCACTTATATAGGTCAACCACCTCAAAACAATGTGATATTTTTGGGAATAGCTTCATCCATCTTACTGAATCAAAAATCGGCCATGGTTTCACCAAATTTAGCCATTAGGGCTTCTATAGTCTATATATTATACATTTTATCTGGATATATTCTCTATAGAATATAGTTTTTAAATATTGTTGCATTATCCATTAATTTATAGTCTAGAAAACTTCTAATCTTGTTGTTTGATTAATTTTTCATAACAATTAGTAAACTAAAATGAATCTCTATAGACATAAAAACCCAATAAAAATAATGAAAATGCAGTAAATGGGTTTTGTAGGTTGGGTCAATGAACCATAGCATGAATTAGGCATCCCAATGCTTCTTTCAACATATCATCTTCTTCCCATGCTTTGACATCCCTTAGGGTAGTGATGGAAGAAGAGGGAGGTTAAAAGAAGATATAGGATGCGAGAGGGAAATAATTAATTCTAATCCATGTTATTTAATATTTAAGATTCACTTTCAATTAGTTAGTGTAATATAAGGATTACTAAAAATTCATAAAATAATTTAAAAATAAAAAACTCCATCTAGGAATAAGTCATGTTGTTTTTTCCTTACATGATTCTAACTAAAATGATATAATCACATTGTAATCCATGAATGGGAATGAATCAGAAATTCATTTAACCATTCCCCATATCTAATACTGCATTGAAAAAACATTTTGGGCTCGTTCTCATAAATATAAGTATCAACAGATCCAACAAAATCAAAATTCTCCCTATCAAAAAAGAAAAATATGTATTATTTTATTTGGGATGGTTCTCTGGAAACAATTAACACATACATTTTATAACAATAATACTCATCAATTATAATATTATATATTATCTTATAACATAATGATCATCCTTGACATGACATCTATGTTATAATATTATAATTGTATCTATTTCACTAAAATTTCTTGTTAGTTCTCCACTATGATGAGAAGCTAGAAGTTCCATGAAAATCTTCTAAAAATATATTTTCAACCATATTATATCAAATTATAAGATGGAATGATACAAGAAATTATAGGTGGATGTGATAGGTCATTGTAACACTTCCTCACCATGTTCTACCCTAATATTTTTTATGGAAGGATATTGCGAGAACATCCCCTGCAAGTTTGAAATCCATATTTAATTATTTCATTTTATGTTTCTATATATGAATATATGTATTGTCTCTCAAAAAATATTGTTATAATATATTCATATAACGAGTAATATACATTTACATAAAGACCAAAATCATTATGTTTTATTTTTAGGAGATGTAGGGTATATTTGGTGCACCATGAGTGAAATTAAAATAATGAATATTTAAAAAGAAGATAATTCTCTTATATTATTTAATTTAATTATATATCATAGGACCTTTGATTGAAATTAAACTGAATAATTATGTTCTTATCAATTGTGCTCTATAGGAATGTTCATTTTAGTAAAGTTAGGGAATATTACCTCAAGCACATAGGTTGATAACAATGGATTATAATTTTCTTCATTAGAGGTATCAATACATGAAGACTCAGATACAAATTTTACATTTGTATGTCAATTGTCTTGTCGATGCATTTTAAATTCATTATCTGCTTATACAGTGGCATATTTATATATGATAACCCCGAATATTAGATGTTTTTTCTTAATTCCATCAACAATGGATCCAAGAGGGTCACTCACTATGTGTATTCAATATCTCAATTAAATTCTATTCAAAATTTACAAGTTGAAATATTGAATCATATACAAGGTTTAATAACTATTCCTTTTTAGTTGATCTCATATATTCATCCACCAGTACTTTGGTAAAATATTATGTGAGTTGAATATAAAATAATTATTCATTTTTCAGGGTAATTATTAATAATATATATACTTTTTATTTATAGTGGATAATTCAGAAGGTGAAAAAATATTTATTTCTTTTATTATGTCACTGTTTAAGAATATTTATTCATTGTATTTCTTAATAGGTTATTACTATAGTGATAATAATTTATTAAAAAAAATTATTGATCCTTTGATAAATATCAAGGAGGATGAGATATAAATATTAATGTCTTGTATATAATTTTTAATTTTATATTATTGAAAATATTGTAATATTTTAAATAAATGAAAAAATATTTTTCTATTCGTGTGATTAACAAATTTAAAGTAAATTATAATTAAAATAATTATAAATCTGGTTTTCTAATGATAAATAAAATAATAATCGATCTTGCGTAATTATTTATTATATAACTCTAGTACAACATAAACTAGATTAAGACTTTTATAAGCCGAATAGTTTTGTTCAATGTGAAAGCTTATAGATAATACTTTCAATTAAAAGAGATACATTCTCTTAAATTAATATAATGAATAAAATTTTGTCCTCAAATTACACCCACATTATTTTAGGGAGGAAAAAATAACCCTTCAAACATTAAGATATTCATTTGGTGACCAACTTTTTCTGTCATAAATAGAATAATCATCTACACTAACATTGAGACATTTATAAGACGATGTTTTGAGGTTTTGAGAGTATGTGTGGATCACCACTAGATGTATTATACTATTAAATCCTCTTAGTCCAATGATGGAATGATATATTAATCAGTGATTAATGAAATTCAATATAGGGTATTTATTTGTAAAAATAAATTAATTACAAATTATGTGATATGATATATCCATCTTGGTTATTGCACTAATTCAATTAATAAAAAGAATTATTTTCATTATGTATAATGTTATTCATTAGGTACATCTAATATTATTAATTTATTATTACCAAAATAATAGTTTCAAACTAACTAATAGACACTTCCACTATTTTTTGTATCCTTCATGTTATGTCATTTTGGTCACATAATAACTGAAAATTATTCATTATCCATTGACTGATTATAAATATTTATTGTTAATATTTAACTTGGAGTTTATTATTTAAATAATTTATTGTCAAATTTACATTACATTACATATTAATATGATTTATTATAGTTTCATATGATCATAAAAAATTTAAGGTCACAGTTATAACTATCATAGATTACAATATGTAGTTCTCCGAGGATTATTCTAGAAGAAATTATTACACTATATGTAATGGAAAATTACATTTCATGTATGATGTTTCATTTCATCTAGATGTTCCACAAGATATATATTGGAACAATAAATTAATGAGGCATGGATTTGAAAAAGATTCATTATATACACCATGTATTTAATGAGCTATCTTAACATAATATTTGTCAGATTACCCCATGGGAAGCTGTTATACATGGTATGATTTCCACACGAATTAATAGAGGAATTCATGCTAACTGTGTGGTCAAATACACATAACACTACATGTGAGACTTAATTATATAACAGTAATGTTGTAAAATATGTGTATCTAGTAAGTAACCGAAACAAAACATTGATTTTTAATAAATTAATACCATGATTAAACATATACATCATTCAAATATTCATAGAAGAAAATGATCTATTAATTTATTATCTTGGATACTATAGACATAAAAACACTTATTTTACATGATATATACATTTTTTATAAACTAAACTCCCTCTTTTACATTCCATGTTTCATAATCATCTTCAAATATCGGTGAAGAAAAAAAATAAGTTGGCGCAATCTAAAACAAAAAGAAATGGGTAATATAGAAAATGAAATAATTTTTAGATCATGAACATTTTAGGTAACATGAAAAAATAATAATATCGGATTTTAAAAAATATAAATAAATTTGTTGTAAAAATAATCATGATAGGTGGACATATAATCTAGAACGATAACATCGTTAAAATATAATGAGAAATAAAAACATGATTTTTATAACATAAGCCATGTAATGTTGGAATGAATGTTTCACAATAATATATCCAATATTAATTATAATTGTGAAATTGGCTTGTTGGAAACCTATTCACACATTAAATTTTGGGTATAGGTAATCACCATCACACTATCCCATTCTAAACATAGCTACTTGAAAGCCTATTCAAAAAATGTTTCATTATAATGAGTTATATTTCTTTAACCAATATTTTATAGGGATAAAAATTTCTCACCCATATCATAATCCATATATTTTACACTGATTGAAAAAAAATCATCACATTGCAAAATAACACATAAAAATAAAAATGTGTTTGATGAGATTATAAAATGGTATCTCAAAAAATATATTTAAAAGAAAATAAAATGATACTAAAAATGATTCACCCTAATAAATTACATTATAAGAAATAATAATGGTGTATTATGAAATATTACTCTATTGGAAGTAAATATTTTATATAAAAATATTAAATTTTAAGAAAAACTTTGAAAAAATATATTTTCTTCAACAATTGTAAATTGTTTCTAGAACGACTTTCAGAAACATATAAATTTGTTATATAAAGATTAAATTATATATTTAAAAAATAATTTGAGAAATAATGAATCTTAGAAGAATAATTTTCTTAAATTTGAAAATTTGGGTTAGAAGAAAATATATGTTTTGGAAATTAATAACCTCTTATATCAAAACAAATATTAATTGGTAAATAACCAAATAATTTTTAAATTTAATAAAACAATATTTTAAAATTTTATAAGGAGAAATATGATGGTAATAAGGGATACAACATAGTATCTTCCCAAATAAAAAGGGACTGATGGTGGGAAGCAAAAATATGTACCTAGAAAATAAATGATTGTTAGAAAATATTGGGATTATTCATTACATTATAACACTTTATAATTGAAATAACAAAGGAAGAATATATGGATAAAAAATTTAATTTCCCATAAAAATATTTTTTATAATATTTCTTAATCATATGGATGATTTTAACTGATGTTTAACATTAAGGCTCAGCAAAGGGGAGTATAACTCAACGAGAGGTAATTGAGTTATCAACCCTCACCTTGATTTTCTTATATCCCATATTTACTCTAACCATTTGTATAATGAACATAATTAAATCCTTCATGACAATATTCAAATTTATTATAATTTTTTATCATTATTTATTTCCATTCATTACAAATGTATTTATTTTTTATAGTTATTTTCAATAATGAATGATGGGACGTTCTTTTTTTGTCTCAATTTAATATTAATGGAAAGGAGTGTATTATTACAAAGTGTAATCATATGAAACATTACATTTTTTGTAAAATATATAGGTATGATTTCTTTTTTGAAAACTTGTCCTATAGTCGTATATTCTATTATTGAATCACATGAATATGGTTTTTGTAAATGTAAAATAAGATAAACTAGTTTCAACATTATTTGTAATCGAATGGTGGTATATTAATAAATATTTATATACTAATAACTTATTTAAATAATTATTTAGGCATATTAAATTCATTATTTTTACATGATATCATAATTATGTGACATCCCATCATTTTTATGACATAAATGTTATATCACCATTAAAAATGGCGGTAAAACAAAACCCAAAGAGTAACATTTTTTAAAAATTTCATGATTAAGAGAGTGTATTTAGATAATGATAATTTAACATATTATTAATATTAAACATGTGGTTATTATAATGTATAAATAAAAAATCTATTATTAAAACCATATTATTTTTATGGTGATGAAATATGATATTCTATTCCAATGGAGGTGGTTGTGCACAAGTAATCTTGATTAACAATCCCATTTCTTAATCAATGGATGAAAATGGTACATGATAAATTATATTTCTATAGCTATAAAAGTGTCATTTAAAACATTATAACAGATGAATCCATCTTTTTTCCATGTATAATAGGTAGTGATGAGAAATAAAAAAATATGACTTTGTGGAGGTGGTAGTCCCCACATATGGATGATCAAGGTAATTATTTTAGTTTTTATTAGTTGATGGAATGGATTGAATAATTTTTTTCTAAATTACAATAAACAAACATTACTATTATAATGATAAATTTCATGACACCATCACACAAATAGTAGCCCTCCTAGAATGAATATAAGATAAATGAGATAATAAAAATAGAATCTAGAAACCAATAGGCCAAGGGTTAGAGATATGCACTAAGGGTATATCATACACACAAATGGAAGACATTACCCTTTAAAACATTGAGGAATCAGAGATAAAAAATACTGAAATATCCTTCTCATAATAAAGTAAAACAGTTCACAAAACATGCATATAACATCATACAACTATAATTACAATTAAAAGAATACTAAAAGTAACAAAAGATAAATCCTTAATAGTGAACTCAAAGCACAAACAACTCCTGGAAATATTCATGAGGTAATAAATTAAAACTTGATCACTGACCATCTCTTATTGGCCTATAGTTTTTTTATATAAATATGGGTTAAGAATAATTTTTATACATCGTATGATCCTCCATGGAGCCTCTTATTAGATATATAATGAATTCATAAAAAATCCCATTGAATTAAAAAGTGATACTAACTCATTGACTATACATATATGTTATGTTCCCAGCCTCTCCATGGTTCTCTTACTATGAATGAAACTTGTTTAATAATATAAAATAAAAAATAATATAAAATTAATGTTACTCTCTATTAATTACCTACTAGTTTTCCCCACTCCCTTAATGTTTCATGTTTGGCGCTGTCTCTACCAAATATATAATCCTTCCTGAAAAATCCTAAGAAAATTTTACATATCATGCACACATATATCAAATTATATCTTAATTAACAAAAAAATATCCAGATAGTAACTGAGTAGTTTCCATGTTCCACCACAAACTGTATTGTTTGTATTACACATCAAGCCATCACATTCCATATACAACATACCTATAATAATCCTTATGATACTATATCTTGAAATACATGAATGGGAAAAATCGTAAGAATATAAAAACATCTATAGTAATATATGGAAATCATAACAACCATGAATATAGGAACATAATAGTAAAATGATAAAATAGTGAATATAGAGTGTGTAGTAATCCATATATCCCTCGCCAACCTTCATGTTAAGGAAAACACCCTCTATAGTACTTTGAGTTCCAGTGTCCCTTTCGATATGAGTGGGGTAGTATATAAAATCACATAATAAAAGAATATATATATATCCTCTTGGAAACTACATATCCTTAACCTCAGACCCTCTATCATCACATGGAAACACGGAGGCCACTGTTAATGACTTGATATAATAAAATCACATTATAATTTAAGGAGACTTTCAATTAATCCTTCATTTAACAATTAGATTGAATTTATTTTCCTAAATATTCAATGTCCTCCAGGAATAATACAACCTATTCAAGGGATCCTAATGAAATATCATCATTTATCATTATAAAAATCTGCCAACCCCATGGGATAAATTGTTTAACATTACAAATCCATAATTATAGGTACTCTAGAACATGTCCAATGTAACCATAAATGATATATAATTATGAAACTATAGCTGCATAAAATATAGGTAACAAGAACATTGTAATAAGAATCCCATTCTCTTATAATATAAATTAATGTATATTATAAGAATATATCCTATCATTCAACAAAATAATCAATACAAAAGACCAGATTCATTACATTTAATCAATCCCTTATCAATCCCTAATACTTCCATTCATATCACAATCCATCCCACCATCATAGGAACCAAATTCTACAAAAAACCTATGTATATGCAGAAATATCTCCGCAAAAAATTTGTTATTAAATTATGACATCAATTTTCACAATAGGTATTCTCATCCAGGGTAATCACACAGGTCAAAAATCTAACAATAATCAACTGATATGGATTTTTTGGGCCATAACTATGGAATGAATCCATTATAAGAAATAAAGATAACCAAATCACAGTCAATTAACAAAATAATAAAACCAATTCTTTATGATCATTAATTAATAAATTTATTAATCATAGTTTACAACAAAATTCTATACAAGTAATCATCTATCAACAACTATACAAGTTATTATAACATGAATAAATCATCAATTTTATTTTCCATACACTATTAGTAAAACTGATTTCAATTAAAAATGCCTCTGTGTTATTTATCCAATAATAATTGCAAGAATTATTTTAATTTTCTAATTACAAATAATTAAAACATTAAAAACCATATAACAAATAATTTACATCACTGTATAAATAAATGAAATAGGATATCCATTAACACAAAAAAGATCAGAGCTATGAACAAGGCATCAAGTATGAGAGATCAATATCAAAATCCACATAATGATCAATATCATCAGATAATATTTAAAAAAATGTAACTAAAAATGAAAAAAAATATAATTACACTGTTCATATTGTCTCTGATGCATTCTTCGGGGCGCATGACTCCATATGTTGAGGATGCGCTATTTGTTGCCCCGTATTCCCGTATTCCACTGGTGGGTGGAATCTATTGCTTATTTAGGGATGTCGGATCCTTGATCGATACATTATGATGGGATTTTGATTCCTCCTTTTGTGGATTCCTTTTTGGAACAGATCACATAGTCACAGTCTCCCTCATATACTTAAGGCATTGTTTGTGAAATGCATCCTTTTTCCATGTCTTCAAAGACACTGGTTAATTATGTTGCTTCTGTTCGGACATTCCAAGGGGTCTTTCCAAGGAAGCAACCTACGGTTGGAGGAGTAGTCATGTTTGACATCACTGGAGTGTTTGGATTTAAAACATTTGGATGTATGGGTTTCTTACCCTTATTATAGGGCTTCTTGTGGGAGCGGAATCCCGATACATCCCCGTTGAATGAGGGGAATTATATTTCATAGACATGTCTCTAAGGATTTCCTCAGCATCCCATGTTTAACGCAGGGTATGCTATGAGTTTAATGTCTAGTAAAGATGAATCAGACTAATCAGAACACTTATAAGAGAGGATCATATGGATGAAACATTAGGAGGGAGAACTGATTCTAGGGCTAACGCGTGGTTAGTTACCCGATTACTGCTAGGAGTAGTGATGAAATGGGAAATCATGATCCCATTGGGATGTGGTGGCCCAGGTGAGAATCAAGATGGATGATGGAGGGATGAGAGTTGATAAATAATGAAATGGAACCGATGTGATAACGACGACAATTTTGGACTTGAGCCTCTAAGATAATTCCTAGGTATCCTTGAGGCCAAGAATCGATGTCCATGTAGTTCGGTAGGGTGATGGGACACCAAAGGATGCGACCCATATTGATGGAACCCGAAGGAAGTGGAACCTCTCATGTGGGGCATGAAATTGGGCTGCGTACATAAGACAATAACCCGATGACATGATGGGGCATCTTCATGGTTACATGACCGAGAATTGTTCCGACACGCAAGGGGTAGAACAGAAATGTGGGTCCCAATAGAGGGGACTACAACCGCATACCGCGCAATGGGGTCACAACATATTACCACTATATAGGGTCACAACGGCTTATCATTGGATGGGGTCACAATGGATTACAACTGGATGGGGTAACAACAGCTTACTACAAGATGGGAGGACTGTTTACTGTCATGATGGACAAAAAGCGGCGTACAGTTTAATGTCATGCGGGAAGGGGGTGGACTGACGTGAAGTGGTCAGAACCAATGGGTGTTGGTCTTGAACCTCAGGGAGGTGTCCTATGTACCCTGCCTTGGTAAGGATCAAAGTCCACGTAGTTCGGAATGGGGTTGGTAAACCAATGTGAAGGGGTCTAGACCAATGGTTTTTGGGCATCAACCATAGCGTGGCTTCCTACGTACATTGTGTTGGCAATGATCAATGTCTGTGTAGTTCGGAATGGTGTGTTGGTGAATCGACATGAAGGGGGTCGAGATAAATGGTTATTGGGCTTGATCCTTAGTGAGGCTTCCTATGTATCATTCCATAGCAAGGATCAATGTCCACATAGTTCAGAATTAGGTGTTGGGGAACCAACATGAGGGGGGTCAGGACTAATGGTTGTTGGGATTGAACCTTAGGGAGCTGTCCTACTTACCTTGCCTTGGCATGGATCAAAGTCTACATAGTTTGATATAAGGGTATGGTTAACCATTTTGAAGGTGTTCAGACAATTAGGTGTGGGTATTGAACCTCACGGAGGCTTCCTACATACATTACCTTGTCTAGTATAAAATTACGCGAAGTTCAAATAAGGTTTTGGGGCATATACTAAAGGGAGTCCGAAGGGGGATTCATTGTTCAATGCTCACTCTAAGCCCACATGTGTCATGATTGGTGTGAGAAACAAGAGGCATCATAGACATGATGATCACATTGTGAAAGGGGAATCTATGGGAAGTGAAGTGAGGCTTACACGTGGTTAGTGGCCCAAAAAGGAAACAGGGGATTGTGCATGGTTCTCAACCCAAATAGGAAATATGGGCTTACATGTGGTTAAAAACCCAAGGAGATGGAGATTGGGACTTACTCCAGGATGGAGTCCTGAGTGGCGACAATGCCCAACAGAAGATGGATTTGGCACAGAGGAGAGGAGGGTTATGGTGCCCATCCCCCATATGGTCTTTGTCCAAAATATGATAGGAGGAGTAGGTATAATGCCTCCAACAAGAAATTATATAGTCTTAAACCAAGGTGTTTTCCCTTTCCCCATGGAAAAATGCCACTCCTTCCAAGAATATCTCATTCCATGTGAGGAATATCTCACTCCCATGGATACTGGTGGGTATACAGAATATAAGAGACGAGGCACTCAGCATGCACTTCATGGGGCAATGCTACAGTTTAAAATCATGTGCTGGGAAATATAGTGACTGGTATTTTAACGTCATGTAGCATGGATGAGGCGAGTTCACCCGAAACCCCCTAGGACTTACATAACTGATACCCGCCTACCCTTGAATAAGGGAACTCATCAGCATTGTTGTGGTATTGTGGTTTTGTGTATTGATCCATTGAGGGGGTCCATGTAATTGTGACTATGTGAAGAAGAAATAGACAATAGCATGCCTATGGGAAGAAGCATGAGGCGAAGCAACACAACAAGAAGTTCCACCTAAGGGAATTTGAAGTTATTTCATACGAGCCCAGAGGGACGTATGAGAGAAGGGTGTGTAACATAGATTTTTTGGATGTAATAAGTGTCTGAAAATGATAATAGAAAGAGGGGCATTGAACACATGAAAATGAGCACGCACAAGGAGGGTGTTTTCTAAAAAATGGAGATGTTGGTGGAAAAGGCCGGGGTGAGCGGGAAGGAAGGTATGTGAACAATAGTGGGTGTTTTCATGCAATAGGTGCACTACATGAGCAGTTGTGGTAAAAAGGTCAGGGTGAGCCAAAAGAAAAGAGTGCATGAAATAGAGGATGTTTGCGCGCAATAGGCACACAAATGGAATAATTACGCGCAATAGGGGGTGAGGTTTTGCACGTAGGTTGAGGGGAATGCGCACAATAGGCCAAGCATATGAGGACTTGGGCGAGGGTCAAACCTAACTATCTCGTGTGAAGGCGGACCCCCAGTAGACATTTCGCAGAATATCCCATACCTTGAAGACATATTTTGTGTGTGGAAGAAGTGAATTAAGCATAGAGGATACTGTTCAGATTTTTTGGACACCAGAAGGAGAATGAGATCCCTTCAATTTTTAGGTGATCGAGGTCATGGGTTCTGTGCATAAGTCAAATGGCATAGAAAACCCAGTCCCAGTGTCGGTGGTGCGGAATGTTTCACGCGCCCGTGTAAAACTCATTCTGGTCCCACTGTTTTTCGCACATGAAAGATGTTTTGCAAGCACCACTTGGATTTTTTGTGAACCCCTTCGGGTACTCCTAGAATTGGATATAAAGTCGAAATATTCCTTCATTTTATCCACCGAGGCACTCTTTAGGCCATAATAGGATTCGAGAAACTGAAAATGCCCCCCTCGAAATTGTATCTTTGGGGGGACGTGAATGTCATATTTTAAGGGAAATGCTATGACATCCAATCTTATGAGGGTGGTTCAAGTAAAACCATTTAGTTTCATGTAAGGCATCTATAACGTGCGCAGAAAACATGTTGTATACCTATGAGAACCATCTGGTTTCCCATAGACCATGCATATTTTCTTGGGTGATAAGCTCAGAGCTCTCATGCGCAGAAAATCTCCCTTCCCTTTTTTTGTAATCTGACCTCTGTTTCATGGAATAACCCGAATTTGGTAGTGATATTACCCACATGGTTAGTTTTTTTAACATCACTTCCTTGGGTTTTCATTCCTATTTTGGATTTTTGACACACCATTTTAGCCTTTTCGGTTGGGCTCATTCAGATAGTACTGAGTGAATATTGATTTAAATCGGATAAGCTCTGAGAGAGAAGCGGCTTACGCCACTCGAAGGGCTGAGATGGTCAGAAACCTTGACGTTTATGGTGCCCTGAAAGTTTTATCCAACAACCAAACACTCTTTAACATGTTGACCCCTGCCATGAAGGATTATATGGTGTCTGAAATCCTATTGATATGGGACATAGGTATTTAAGAGGAGATTCATGTTCCGTTATTCAAAGTGGATACACCAGAGTCATGGGTGATCCTCTAGGATGATCTACCCCGATATAAAATCAATATCAATGGCCATAATTCTAGAGAAACTGGACACATGGATGTTTATGTCATGGACCCCAAGAACAAAACCATTTTGGGAAATGAGCTAGTTATAGAGGATTGTCCATCCCATTACACAAGTACCATCCAACAAAGTACAACTTATGAGACTAAAGGCTAGCTGCAGGACTGGTACATGAGGTCTAGAGGAAATTTTACAAGTGAGTGGGCCAAGGCATATTGGGTATTCCAATCGTGTGATCAGTTTGGAGCAGAACTGTTACACATCAGGCTATTTGAGGCTGTGTGATGTCGTAGTTCCATTTCTAACACCATCAAGTCCATGGTCCTAAACAGTTTACCTAGTGGTCCTCTAATACCAACACCTTCCATCTTCATCATGGGGATGTAGGAATTAGTCTTTTGGTTTTTCATTGTATCAGGGGAATCCTTTTGGATGGCCACTAATATGGTGAATTTTTTATGATGGAGAACATCTTGGGAGATGGGTCATAGACTCCCGTCCTGAGATGGAATCTTTTGGAGCTAGCCAAGGAGTGGCTGGGGGGGTCAATTACATCCTGAAGGACATTGCCTATAAAAATGGTTCAACCTGTTTCTGCAAAAAGATCCAAATACCAAGATGTTGGGGTGAGGAAGACAGTGTCTGACCAGTACACATAGGAGGAAAATCGGATCATATTGGGGGATCCTGGAGGCCGGGGAATATCAATCCTGGGGATTTAGTTTGAATGAAAGCTGAGACCTGAACTTCCAGTATGCCAGATTTGTTACAAAATTTTTGAGTGTTTGTCTCCTTCCAGTGAGGGACACAATGATGAAATTTTGTGTAGAATCATTAGTCATGGATGGTATTATGGCAGCTAATCACAGTTTTAACTTGGGTTCCTTGTGATGGATCATTTGTATTCCATCCTAGGGAGTATTTTGAGAGGGGGTCACTGGGGTAGATAATTGGCAATTTCTAAATCCTTCATCGAATGATTGTAGTTCTTTATGGTGGGTACAACTTCCCAAATTCCATTTTCCCCCCAGCTAACACTTTGCATCCTTCCTTTTTGAACATTGTTGGGGTATTTCCATTGAAGATCAATGAATAGGGGATCAGAATCAGGACTGTCAATCGTGCCAATTATTCCTTTAGTCTGTTCTCTACCCCGGATGGCCAGATAATAGACAACGGGCATGGCTCACTAGTGTTAAGGGATTACTTTTAGATCATCATAGATGGGGTTCATGTGTCCCGGGTGGATAGGAATATTCTTGGCGAGCCTTATGTGCCATCTATATTTTCCACAAAGTTTGGATGCCTCCAACAGATACTGAAGAATTCTTATACAGATCACCAGGAGTATAGGCATCCCTGCATTGTTCAAAAAATAGAGATGGTGTTTACATCTTATGGATCCAGAGAATTTACTACCTTTCCCCCATCTAATTTGATGCTAGACATTAGATAAAATATGTCGAACATTGGGTTGTTACATAACTAGAAGGGATCATGAAGAATAGTGTTCGGAAGCTCATGGTGGCCATTGTAGAACCTGGGCGGTGAGAGAGTATACAATACGCCGTCAAGGAGGACAGGACGAGAGCATGTCGGGAAACTGGGACAATGCAGGCCCTGGACTATAACAGCAGGAGCATCACATGGTGTGGTTGTGCCCTCATTGTCTGGGGGTGATGGGCTCTTGAAAAACATCGCAGAGGGGTCAGAGAGATTCCCACAAATAAGATAAGGTACCTGCATCAACATTCTGATGATACAATATTACCTGCGCTATCTTTACCCTAGTTGACCTTGCAGTAGTCGATTGGAAATGAATACCATTAGTAAAATATAATTAGAAATGGAATCCATCTTCCAGAGTTTAGATTCATTCAGATTGATCAAAAGGTGAACTTCCATTATTGGAACTCGTATTTGAATTCCATGGACATATGTGCACACTATTGGGGTCGGTGTGGGGAGCAACCTATCCTGGTGTAGGCAATTCTCCTCCAAAAGCATGATCTAAAAATAATGATGTCTGAGGATCACGACAGTGATGAAGAACCATAGTGCAGTGAGTCAGGATAAGTAGAGGTAGAAGAAAGGGAAGAAGAAATAGGGGAAGACGAAGAGGTGGTTCGAGGTGAGGGTCTCATGAGACAACCCACTAAGGGAGTCCTCAATATAGTGGCGATATTTCTGGATTTGACATGGAAATAGCAGAACTAATCATGTGATGCCTCAAAACTTATCATAGATTTTCCTCTCTTTATTGTTCTCAATCATCAATCAGATTTTTTTGTTCTGATTATATGTATATTGGCAACGACCATGAAGCTCCATCCAGAGGGGGGAGTACGCGCCGATAGAACAAGGTGGGGGGATGACACCCATCATTGAACTGATAAGAGATGAATGATCTCCTACAGTGATGAAACTAGTAACAACTGAAACATCAGGGGATGATGCATTTAGATCCTTAAAATTTCAACACTTAGATGCCTTTATTTTTCATTAGAGAGCTCAAATTATCATATTGTTCATTTTTTGTGTAGTAATCAAGGCATTGGAGGCTGGAAAAGACACTGAATCCAAACCATCCGTGGATAACTAGATGGCGAATGAATTGAACCACTCGAGACATAATTCTCAAACACAGCCTCCAAAAGAACTTGGTTAGAAAAGGACTGTGAAAACCGGTGATACCAATTCTGGGGTGGGGCATGAAGTTGGTTTGGGGGAAATTACTGAGTTCAAGAAGAAAAAGTAAGGTCGCCCACATGTTCACGAGCCTAATCCCTTGGGAGTAATAACCGAATGAGACCCTTCCACTGATCTTTTGATAGTTTTATCCGACTATCGGCCTGCAAACCCTAAGGACATGGGTAAATATAATTCAGGGGTTTCTAATGAGATTTGGATGACATGGAGTAAGGGGTGTAATTATATCAAAAACATCCTCAATGAGCCACATGAAGAATGGCTAAAACAGATGGGATCACTGCTCACCTAGTTGCGCTTTCTCGGTGATGGAGGGGTTGACACTCACAATATTCATCTAAAAATCTATGACTACATGGCTTAGAAGGTATGGGAGAATGCCAATGCTCCGATATTTCTTGGTGCCCGAAAGAGTCCTAGAATACCCAGTAATTCCAGAAGGCGGAGTAGGATGTATGACACCTTGAAGAGAAAACAAAATAAATGGAGGAATTCATTGAAAACTCCTCCAAGCATGATAATAAATTGAGGTCCCAATTATTGGACTCCTAGGAGAAGATAGTGGAGGTGAATCCCCAAATGATCAACAAACAAACTAAATAGGAACGAGTACTGGCTAGGTCCAATGAGCTATGCTCTACAACCATTAATGAAGACAAGGATCTTAGGGGGTGGGGAGCAATGCTAGAGGCCACAAACCTAATGGTGGAAACAATGGTGAAATCCATCCAAAATTTTGATCCTTAAGGGCACTATTTTTAGTCGAACCAATAAACATATCCTCTTTCATTTCTTCTTATTCTGAACTAGGTTCAAGAAATGATTATTCATTTTCTTGTTCAGTTTAATGCATTACGACAATAATTGTGAAATAATTTTCAATCCATCTATAATCTCACATGGGCCATTCTTAATGTGAGAAACAATGGATGGTATTGTCATCATTTTATTGGAGTGTTGGAGTTCCAACCAAACCTCTGGAATCCTAAGTATAAATGACATACCCAGGTTGCCGAGAAAAAGGGGGGAGGCCTGACTGGATAACAAAATTCTCAGAACAATGAATTTGTCATTTTCCCAATGTGCACTTCTGCATGAGCAGGGTAACGCCAGGGGCATTAGAACCAACCCGAACATAGGGGAGTGTAAAGTGTGAATCATGATACCCAAAATTTTGAACATTGTAGGGGTGGCATAACAATGGACGATAACTGTTGACTGTTTTCGAAAAAAGATCATTCATATTGCATTAACCTGATATGGGGATAACAAATGAGGGCCAACTCCAAACCAAGTTCAAAACATATGGCTTAACTCAAAATTTCATCATTTGGTTTTCTAGAATGTTATATTGGGACAACAGGTGAGCCAATGGATGAGCATCCATACTGTTTGGGGGTTCTATTAATATCAAATAGGACGAGTATCCAAATAAAGGGTACCAAATTCATAGAGAGTAGAGTGATTTGTTGTTATAATGGAGTCCAACACTCTTGAAATTACACAGCCAGGTTGGAAAAACATTAGGTGAGCACATCGGTCTGATCAGGGATCATAACTTCTTTGGATCAGGACCTCTCTAGAGAGGACCATGAATTCCTTGCAGTTTTATGTTGTAACATGGATCCTGATGAACATGTAGTTTGACGTCGCAGATTGTAGATGATGCACACAGTTTTAATGTCATACAACATGGACCGTGATTGTGGGTAAGGGGGTTGAAAGGGTTAATGACCCTAGGGATGGGCCTGAGGAGAAATTCATGGGCCTCCCTACATATCTCATAAATGTCATAATCAAGCCAAACATTGTTCTAGATCATTGTGTGGTTGGAGACCAGCACTGGTAGGGGAATTCCTCTCTGATGAGGGAACTGGGTTATCCCATGGTTATTGCAGGGAATCATGAACTTATTTAGGGTAGAGCTACAGTTTAAAGTCATACATTGGGGACAAGGTAACATAGAATGGTAATGTGTGTCGTGATACCTAACCAGTTGCTTATGAGGAAAGTATGAGACAATATCATATTGTGTTCCAGAATGAGTTCAGAACAAAGGGTCCTAAAAGAGATAGGATTTATGAGATTCCTGGGGATATACCCAAAGACACGATTTCTTGGAAATCCTATGTATCCCATTATGGTGGGAATCAAACCTTATATAGTTCCATATGGTATCGTGCAGTTTAACATCTTACTACAAGTACAGGGGGAGATATTAGTTTATAGTCATAGAGCTCAGACCATAGATGAAAAGGAGTGATGGAAACACATGGTGTGGTAAGTATAAAACCTAACATGAATGAAGAAATAAGTTCATACTACATTGTGCTCCCTAGTAAGGTTCTAGGTCGAGGGAACAAAAATGAATGTCTGGCTTGGCCCAAGGCAAAGTGTGTGGGAAATCTTACGTACCCCATGATGATAGTGATCAAGCCATACATAGTTCTAGAAGTGGCATGGTAAAGTACCAGTTCCAGGGATAATATGGTCATGAAGGTCTAGCATCTTCACTAAAAGAAGCAGAATTGGATAGATCTTGTTTGTCCTTTTGGATGAATGTGTATATTTTTTTTTGAAACAACGAACCTATGGCGGAGATTCTAGGAATCTTCATAAGAATGAATCTGTATACATGCATTGAAAAATGTTATGGTGGGTGACCGATACCAAACATGATGACCCATCGAGTGAGAACATCACAACGCATCACCATTTTTCAATGCAGCCATGAAAATAATGCCAGTGTTTAGATTTATGTGATAGGACCAACACCTGCTCTTTAATGTCTAGTAGTACAGATGCAACAGTTGTAAGTCATGTGGTACTAGGCCGCATAGTTTAAAGTCATATGGATAAGACATATACATGAGAAATGATGTTCCAGAGGGGATGTTCATGGCATGATAAAGAATACCTGATGTGAATGAATACGAGGTCCACATCTCATCAAATGTGATTCTAGGAAAGAAACCATGGTACGAGGGTCCCGAAAGGGTTAGATAATATGGGGTATGAGATACTAGATCTCAAAAGGGAATTATGTGGTGAATCTATTGAAATAATAACATGAATGAATACATAAGCCCAAACAAGACCACACAATCCTAGATGAGAACATCATCCAAGGGGTTGAAAATGATTCAAGGATCTAGGAAACGGGCGGACTGACTGACTATAGACGCATGACCCTTTATGCAGGTAATGCCAAACCAAAGCTTCTAATCCCATGTGAGCGATGATCATTTGGGAAACAAGGAATATGATTAGGCCCCCATAATATATAAGAGTACGGTAATAAGGAATGAAGATCATGAAATTTTTGTCCTTACTAGATCAATACTCATGTCTATGGTGGACGGATGTTTGAATAGGTAGTAAGAAAAAATGAAATCTCTTCACCCAACATTTGGGACTTATAGGGGTGGAAACAACAATGGAGGATGGCGGTTCACTATTTTCGAAACACAACATCCATATCATGTGACCTGAAATGGGAATGACAGATGATCATAAACCAGTGACCATATTCAAAATGAGGGACATGTATCAATTTGTCGACCGAAATACTTGAGGATGATTGCCTAAAATGGTAGGGGAGCCCTTTGTCCAAAAATCCATGCCATAAAGAGGTCCTTTAAAATGTGATGGGTGATGGAAACCCAAAAATGAGGGGATGAGGAATGCATGAATATGCCTATGCAGTTGAATGTTATGCAGGATGAGACTAAAATGGATACCATAGAATTTGGGGCGGGGCCTATGGAAAAAATGGCAAGGTGATCCTACGTATCCCATGAGGGTGGAAATCAAGACATACATAGTTCTAAAAGTTCCATGCCGTTTAAATTCACGCGGTAAGAATGTGGGAGGATATAAGAATGTGGAGGGTCAAATGGCGCGACATTTGAAATCTTGCCGTGAGTGGGGCCAAAAAATCATATGTTGCACCACATGGGATCCTCCAAGGGAACTACACCCAGGAGGGGTAGTCAAATGAGATGAGTGTGGGGTTGGAATCTTTAACAAGATGTTTGATCATCCCTACATATCCCATGAGGATGGGAATCATGCCATAAATATTTCTTGAGATGCATTTTAATGTCTTGAAAGACTCAACAATATAAGGTCATGGATGACCCTATAGTTTAATGTCATAAAAGACGAGATAGTTTTGAGTCATGCCAGATCATAATGCAGTTTAGGGTCATGCAAGATTGTATATTTTAAGGACATATAGGACCATAAAAGCCATGCGTTGTATTTCTTGAGGAACTTGTCGACGATGGGAGGAGTTATACTCCCACAATCCATGGTAACCAATGAGTATGCGCCATTAGAGTAAACCATGTGAATAATGTAAGGTCCTTCCCACTTGGGTTCTAACTTTTATGGTTATTTTCCAGGAATCATTGGGCTTCAAAGGTCAAACACCAAGTCTCCTTGCAGGAAATAGTGGAGGTGATCTTTACTGTTGAAATCTCTTGCAATCTTGTTCTGATGCCTTTCTAGAATGTGTAGGGAACGAAGCCTATAATTTTTGAGTGCTTCCAATTCATCCAAACAGAATTCGTCTACTTTATCTGGTAATTTCTAATCATATAAAGTTGTGAGTAATGAAGGAAACTGAATCTTGATGGGTAGGACAACCTCTTCTCTGTACACCAGGGAGTATGGGGTAACCTAGGTGGAATTAGGGGTCATCATCTGATAAGACCATAGGGTGTTGGCGAGCTTGTTCGCCCAACTCTTCTTGTTCTGACCAACCATTTTCATTAGAATGTTAGAGAGGGTTTTTTTGAATGCCTCAATATTCCCATTTTATTTTACGTGGTACCTGGAGGTATGGTTAGAACGGATGTGGTACATGGAATACAATTTCATCAACTCTACTGCCTAGAAGATGGTGTAATTATCATTGGGGATGGTGTGAGGGACTCTAAACTGGTAGATGATATTGGATCTCACAAATTCAATGATATAAATGGACTTGAACTCCTTAATAAGGATATCCTTTTCTTATTTGGAGATTAAATCTGTAGCGGTCATGATGAACCTGCACTAGCGAGCTGTCACTGGTGGATATAAACACACAAAATCGAGTCCCGAGACATCAGTGTTCCAAGAGTACATGGAAGCTTCAAGATGCTCTGGTGGCCGATGAAAAAAGAAAGAATGTATTGGGAATGAATGGAACCTTATGGTGGACTCAATGTACTCATGTATCATGGGGGGAAAAGTACCCCAGTCTTTGGATCTTGTGAGATAGTTTTGGCCTGATTTGATTAGCCCCACAGGAACAGGCATGAACCTCCTACATGAGATGATATATATCAACTCCTTAAATTCAACGAAGTAGAATCCCATCAAACCTGCTCTTGTAGAGGATCTTCTAATGACTAGGACCATCCAGGAGGGTAAACATTAACGCAATACATCAGATTTGATCACACTCATCCCGATACGTAGAGAGATTATAAATTTGGAGATACTCGATAATGGAGGTTCTCCAGTTGGGATTTTCCTCAATCACTACTTCAAGGGGACCCAGTGGTCCTAACGTGGAGGCGATGTGTGTAATGTGGATTACTTGCTGGTTGTCATCATCATATGGATGGACAGAATAAATGAATCTCTGGTGCGCCACGTGGATAATCAAATCATCATGTTCAAGATCCCCATGTGATACAGCAATGCTGGACAAGGTGTCAGCTTGACCGTTCAGGGATTGATGGACATGAGTAACTTCTAGCCAAGATGGGAACTAGGCCATTAGCTAGAGGGTGCACTCCAATAGTGGTACGAGCTCTGTATTTCTGACGACATTTTCACTGATGATCTGCTCGATTACTAGTTTGGAGTCCCCATTCACAAGAATGATAGAAACTTCAATATTGAGGGTTAGCTCGAGGCCAGTAATGGGCTCCTAGTATTCCAGCACATTTATAGAGAATCCATCTAATTTTAGGAATGAATACAGCTGAATTTCTTGTGCTAGGATAATGAAGACAATACCCATGCCATCTATGTTGATCCTGGGGTCATTGAGACCTCTTCCGGAGGGGCTCCTGGAAGCACCATCAAAGTGAATTTTCCAGCATGGCATGGCTTGGTCTATATAGAGAATCACATCATTGCGAATATCTTGGTCGTGGGACTGGTCTGCAGGAGCTGGATGGGTTCCAAGGAAGTCTACCATTTCTTTCTACTAAATAGCCTTATAAGGGACAAACCAGATGACGAATTGTTGTTGGACTACTTCCCACTGATCTAGATGGACTGTCAATATAGGTAACTTCAGGATGTACTTCAGCATATCCACCTAGGACACAAACTATTCCTCATTGTGCTTCATGTAATGTCATAATTCCAGCACTACAAATTCCAGCACAAGGTGGATCTTCTTCATAGGGGGGTATCTTTTCTCTGTATCAAGGAGAATGTGACTAAGGTAGTAGTGGCTATTATATGTTCCTTCATTTTTATTCTGGGAGAGAAGGAAGCTGGGAGACCATTCTAGGGTTTTCATGGAAAGGACCAGTAGATTTCCAGAGATAGGTAGCATTAAGACCAGAGGCTGGAGCAGGTACTTATTGATTTTATCAAAGGAATTTTGACAATCTGAATCCAACTGGTAGACAATTCCTATCTTCATGATTTTAGAAAATGGCATACAATTGCAAGCCAAATTCTCAATGAATCAACATATATAAGACTAGTGGCCTTGGAAACCTTGAAACTATATAAGTTTTCTAGGAGGAGAGATATGAAAGATGGCCTTTCTTTTCTCTGGGTCTATTTTGATGCCCCTGTATCTAACAATGAAAATGAAGAACATTATAGAGGTGACCCCGAAGACACACATCAATGGGTTCATCTTGAGGTGGCATGAACATAGGAAGCCAAACACTTTATCAAGGTCTTTGAAATGGTCCTGAAACTGGTGATATTTTACCACCAAATCATCCTCATAACATTCCACCAATGTCCCGATGTCCGATTTAAATATGCAATGCATAGCATGTTGGTAGGTGGAGCTTGCATTCTTTAAACCGAAGGGAATTACATGGTAACAAAAATTACCTTGTGGTGACCTAAATTCCATAGAAACATAATCATAGGGATCCATTTAGATCTATTTATACCCTAAGTACCCATCCATGAGGGAGAGGGTCTGGAACCTAGTAGTGGCATCAATCAATAACTGCTTCACGGGAAGGGTAAAATCATCCTTCGGACAGTGACGGTTGAGATCCCATACGTCAATGCAGACTCTACTCTGTCTATTCTTATTCCTGATAGGCATGATGTTGGCTAACCATCTGAGGTACTGGACCTCCTTAATGAAACTGGATCTGATGAGCTCCTCAACCTCAGCCTCATCCATGGCACCATGAGAAGGGTGAATCTTTTTGGGAGGCTTCTTGAACCCGCAATGATTTTCTAGGTGATTGAGGTGGTGGACAGATACCTGAGGACATAGTCCCACCATCTCATCATAGCACTCGATGAATACATAAAAATGTTTCTTCAGGAATTCCACGTACTCCTGCTGCAATTCAACAAGCATAGTGGCCCTGATCGATGTGGGCTTCAGATACACCTCACTATCGAGGTTAACCTATACCAGTTCGTCGACCATGGTGGAGACGCCTTCGTTAAAGGTAGCAGGATAATCCTCAAAACCCTATCCTCTAACTTTGTAAGAGGGATCCTCGGTGGGAGGAGTTTCCTTTGAGTCAACAGATCCTGATGGTATACTGGTACTAGCCTAAGCGGTGAAAATCATTGCATCAGGGAACTCTCCTGTTATTGAAACCATAACGATGACAGCTTTTGATCCGATCCAATATGGTTTTTGGCCCAAGGGGCCAAACATGATGATATTGAAGTAGTAGTGATGTGTTTTCTTTGGCTGGTTTATCCCAGCCCTATGAAACTGGAAGGTATGGTACATTTCTGTTGCCCTGGGGCGGACATCCTAATATTTTATGTGTGTAGGGTGATTTGGGATCACCTGTGCCTGATTCATGTAGGATTATGTGGTTATATTCCATCACCTATTAGACATTGGGATGTTCTCCCCCTCAATCCAAAAAAAACAAAACATTGTCCCATGCATGGGGTTGTAGCCTCCAATCGTTGGATTGGGAAGATTTATGCATCATCTAGATCTGTCCATAGGTCAGTCACAACCGTTGCATGCTCAACCTCATCGTCCTGAATATGATTGTCCTTGATATTATAATAATCATCATCTAGATATTAGGCTTCACAAGAGGAAAAGGGAGACATGAATCCTTGGCATATGCCCAATTGAACATTAAGGGAGTACTTTAGGCACTTGTGATATGAAGAAGGAATCATTGCATGCAAGTAGAGCCATGACATACCCATCAATACATTGTAAGTAGTGTCGTAGAAAAAACAATGAACTTGGTACTAGAAACTATCACATTGAAGTGGGTATTTAGGTGGATATTGACAACCAATGTCTATTATATCCTATCATAACCAGGGATTTTCAGGTTCGATGGACTCAAATCATCTTTGGAAAACCCCATTTTTTTAATTGTCCGATCAAAGTTATGTTGATTTTAGAGACTATGTCAACAAGACTGCTACAGAACTCCAAGACATTAAACTGGTCAGTGATGTATAGAGGGAGAATGTACCCCTGTATGAGAGAGTGTTCATCTTCTCTAGAGAATGAGATAATTGTATGGCATTTATCATTCTTGACTACCTCAGCATGGAAGGCCTCTATCGCTACTACCTCCATCTTGAACTGGAGGGGGATTCATAAATCCTCGGAGAGGTCTTCACACATATCCATTGACCGGAAAAAATCCTCAAGGATGGAGTTCATTACCGAAATGTTTGAACGATAATTGAGGACATCATATTTTTATTTCAGGCGTGAACTTCTACTTATAGGAGGTTGATCTATGACTGGAGGAATGGTGGGCCCTGCCACCTGGACCGGTGGTTGACTGGTGTTGGGAATATCTCGTTTCTCACTAGTCGATGCCTATTGGGAAACTACTAGATGAGGTCCAGATGGCTGATCACGACATTCTTGGGATGGATCTACCAGATCCAACAACACAAATGATGGAGAAGACGGGCCTAGTGACACCAAATGAGAAGGTTGTGCGTGATGATCTTCATGCTTTTCCTACTGCCTGGTTTTCATAGCATGAAGAGTCAGGCTAGAAATACTGAGCGAGACACTTCAAAGACCCATATAGACATGGCTTCGTTGATGCTGGTGACAGACTGGGATGTTCGGAGGATCCTCCTGGCACTCCTCATCATCCAGAATCATGTTGGGGTTTACAATCTCTATAGTATTAATTGAGGCATAACCATGACTATCACTTGAAGTTTCATCCACTACTAGATTGATTCTGGGGTGAATTAACATCCTTGGGGGCATGAAGTCGCCAATAGTACAAGATGGGAATGACATTAGTGAGGTACATTGTTTTCCTTGTGTCGCTGATGCTTGCTCTTCTGAGAAAAGGATGGTTGATCCGTTGACATAGAAGCACTAAAGGTTGATGAAACAACATCTTTAAAGGTTCATATCAACTCGGCCATGCACATATAATACCATGGGCATGGGATATTGTCTTACAATTCATCTAATCTTCATACTTCTGGGACCCACAGTTAGAAACCCGATGCCACTCACCATTGTTGTTACTTTTGTTGTCTATCTTAATGAAGACACATTCCACCTATGCTAGAGTTGAGCCTAACCAGACTATGTTGTTATTCACATGTCCTAGAATCCTTTATTTTATCACATAGCTTTGTTTGATGGTGTTCCCTTGGATTCAGTGAGAGTGATAGTAATTGTGGGAATTAATGAGACCCACCTATTCTAGCCTCCTGTATTCAGGAAAATTACAATCCCCTCTTCCAATGAACATTGAAAATAGCTGGGGACCTACACCCCATTAAACGAGTTGGTCAAGTTTCTCTTTTCTGAGAAAGGGGCCCTGAGATCCTAGCCCTGAGGAGGGGCTGGAGGAGCCTATCGTGGATGTGGAGCCTGGTTATCTCACCTAGGTCATGGTGGTGCATTATGCGGGGGTACTTGCTGGTTCTAAGTTGGACACAGCTGGGTCAGAGGTTGTTCCTGAGGTGTAGGGTCTCTGTAAGGCTATAGAGGCACCTCTACTGGTATCAAGTCTATCTCCCTAGGGGCCTCTATTTTTTCCACTGTAGTGGGATATACCTTAGTGGCCTTCTTATGGGAATCACAGGAGGAAACGGGTGTGCTTGCTTGGCCTATTGTAAGGCTTCTTGTAGGTTTTGGGCCTTATCAAAGATGTCTTGGAATCCCCTGGGGTTATTATGATTAATTAAGGAGGGGAATAGTTCGGTCTGGACATTACCCACACACATCATCAGCAGTTTCTCATGAGTCAATGGAATGTCAAGGGAGAATGTGAGCCATTTCCACTGTGGTGACAAAGTCCACGACAAGGTCATCTGGACTCTACTTTCACATTATGAGGCCCACAATGCTCATCGTAAAAGTGGTGGAACTTAGATAGTAAAGAAATTCGCTACATAGGTCTTACAAACCAGCTACTGATCTGATGAGTAGCTAGATGTACCAGAAAAACACATGCACTTTAAATTTCAGCACAAAACACCAAATTTTGGTGTCCTCCTACTGTGTCAGACATCCTAACATGTGTCCACACCTTGAGATGAAGTTGTTTAGATGCTTAAATAGGTCCCCTGTCCCATTGAAGGGGGTGTGAGATTTCCGAAACCTGGGGGTTCTAGCATATCATCTACCCACGCCAGATATGGCATACCATCAGGAGATATTACCACCTATCGAGTCTCTAATGCCTCTAGGTGGGCAATTTGTGCCTCCATTAGATCATATGGGCGGTGGTTCCAATCTTGATGGGGATCCTTGACCAACAGTGCGTTGGCTGGTTCTTCAATGAGATAAGCAGGCCTGACTGCTCAAGGAGCAGCTGGTGGAATGACCTCTGGAGTAGCTGGGTGAACCTGAGCTAGGTCCTTAGGATTATCACGCCATTCAATATTATTTGGTGATACGTAATGTTACCTCTTACCATAGGCTCCGACATCATACATATCAATGGTATCCAGATGATCAGGGTCACCTAGAAGCAATTTCTCGAGGAGAAGTTGTGTCTGCCCTTTCTATCCTAGATGAGGATCACCGTAGACTGGATGTCAATTCAGATTGTGTTCATCATGGAGGTCATTGACCATTCTCATGTGCTCTAACATTTAATGACTCAATGTGACTTTGTTTGAATCCCATTCTACCTTCCGAACTGATCTGGACGAGTTGGAGGGTTTTTTGGCTCCAAGGTGCTCCTTTCCCTTATTGGGATTCTAGTAGAGGGATACTGACTCAGTAGGCATAGGAAGACCCAGTAAATTTCATTGCTGGTGAGTGATCCTTTCCAACCAATCCAATAGGTGTGATAATCTCTTGGGGGTTAGGTCCTCTATGAGAATCTCAATCACGTTCTCTCCCCTTGGTTGGTCAGCCATGATAACAGCGACACTACATGGAGGCATATCCTCGATATCACCTAGAAATTCGGGATAGCGCCGAATGGAAGTGAAGTGGAGGGCAGCGTACTACCCCCATCCATAGATCTTCACATGAGGGGAATCATCCTTGATAATATTGTAGAAAAATTTAATGCTCTGAACACATCTTTTTTGCAGGGTCTTATAGAGGCTTTTTGACTCATGGAGCTGGGTCATGCGGAGTGCGTTCAAATCAACCAAAAGTCATTATTCGCCCATGTCTTCGAATTTCACCTGAGTCTTGGGTAGGACTCTCATCGATGAAGAATATGAAAATGAGTTTCCCAGAGGGTCTGGCGAATGTATCCAACCCCCACCTGGGTGAGTGCTTTTGGTGACCTGAAATTTGGCATTGCAACTGACCAAAAATGCTCCATGAAATGGTCTCCTATAGGAATATCCCATAATATCCTCAACTCATATTTGGGTTTTGGACCTTGATTGCCACACTCTTCGACTGGAGGTGGTTGGGGAACAGATAGTGTTACTGATATAGACTACTTAGATGGATGGATGGCCGATGGAAAATAAAGTGAGTGAGCTGACAAACCACCACATATTGGGCTCTCCTACGATGAGTGTAGTGATTTGGCCACCACGTCAAGATAATATGGGCTAGCGACTGTAGTTTCTGGAATAGGGAATACAGATGCTGGCGGCAGAACATGCTATTGCATGTTCTCCATCGGTCCCTAGAATATCTCTCTCTGATATATGGATCAGGTAGAGAATGATCTTGGTGATGATGGTGGAGACTGCATGGCCAGATCCTGGGGATTTTTCAAATTTCAACCCCTAGGATGTATCTATGGAGGGAGACAGGGATCTGATAGACCACGCATTCTGGAAGTATGAGGCTGATGCACTTTATTCATGCCATGACCCTTGACATAGAGGATCAAGGTGAGGGTTCCATTGTCGAATCATATTCTGCCTCAGAATGTGATAAATAGATGGGTTTATTCTCGATATGAATCTCCTCCGTATTGTTTTTTGTGGTGGCGATAACTTTCCTTCCATCCATGGGATGGTTCTACGGGATATGGTAGATTTTCGGTGAGAGGAGGACCTTGAGCTATACTGGTGTAGGGGTGGAGAGGGCTTCCTCCGGAGTGAGTTGGGGTGTGAGGAGCACGTGGACAGATATCAAATGGAACATGGGGATGACCTCTATTTCCACTAACTTATGTGTGGAGGGAATATTTTATAAAACTACTAGAGTGGGTAAGACCTCCGCTTGAGATGTTAGGAGCATGGGTAGGACCTCCATGCTTGTTTCCCCAAGCAGCGTCAGCATGAGGAGGGTCCTCATTCTGGTCAAGCCGAATACGGGTAGGACCTCCAAGATGGGTTCCAATGAAGTGAGGATAACATTAACCCCTCTAATTGCTAATGTGAGGAGGACCATCTCCAACCGTGGTAATGACATGGGGGAGGATCCCACGCTAGAGATAGACCAGACGTGTAACATATCCATGTCGACAGCCTGTGGTATGATGAATGACCCCATACCCGATGTCATGAGTAGGAAGAGGCTTTGGTACTAAGTGTCACTCCCACGGGAGGACCCTCATTTGGATTGAAGGTGGCAAAGGGAGGACCTCTACACTGAGTTTGGAAGCAGGGAGGATCCACATTCTCAGTTGTGGTAGTATGTGGATGACCTCCATACTGGGTGTCATTACTATGGGTTAGTCCACGGCGGGCTCTCTCTAAGCTAGAGACTAGGAGAGTCAACCCGACCAGCCCATGGGGCAGTTGGGGTATCGATCTAGGCTAAGTGTATGAGTTCCCCTCCTCAGCGTACACATGTGGCTGATGATATACGTCAATGGTGTCCAGATCCATGGTAGTTACTGATGTTGACACCCCTTAAAGGGCATTCTCTCAGGCATGTTCCTATCACAGGCGTCAGCTCATTCGGACTAGGGTCAGCAGTGTAGGAATGTATCTTACGTGCTCATCAACTCGTGGGGTTGGGTGGAAACACTGGCATGGCCTAGTGGGTTCCCTCTTTTGGGGCCCCAGGAATGAGATCCTGAATGGGCTGGCTTGGACATCCACAAACTCATCGGCGTTGGGGAGGCAGTCATTGAAGCGTTATTGGGAGAGTCTCCCGAAACAGTATTTCATCGAAGTGGGGAGTATAGGCTCTTTATGTGGGCCTTGGGGATGGTGGTGGTGACAAGAATAAATTTCCTCTAAATCCTAGTGGGACATATCATGAGTTGGGATAATCCCGTCCACCTTGTATCGATGGATGTGGTCGTTTATTACCCTTTGCTGAAACAATTCTGACATGTTGATGGGGTTTGGTATCCCAGCAGTTTTGGATGTGGAGACTGTTTCAGAAGTGGTGGACCCAAGAGGGGTTGTCGTGTTGACATTTCCCCTGCCCCTACATCGGTGGATGGATGGTGATCGGTTTCGTATTGCGGAAGATTGGGTCCTAGAAGGTAGGTAGATTAAACAATTACTGCCGCAAAAAGGAAATCAATGTTTGGTGCCCTAGCATCATTATGTCTCCCATGGATGGTATGATGGATCCACACTGACAAAATCACAAATTGATATGTCCAACATTTTAATTGCCCTGACTTCTGGTGAGTTTCACGCCAAGTCCACTATTCTCCTGGCGGGACCTGGCGCCAGATACATTTATCATGTGACATAATAGTACACTAATGTCTCGAACCCTAAAAATATCCAAATTGAAGAGATGAAATTCATGTCAAGTTCAAAATTTCTATTTTTGAAGCATTAACTGGGGCACACACATTCTTCAGTCAGGGATGCGATGTTTGTTGAACTGCATTCCCGCATTCTAATGGCGGGCAACATCCATCGCTTATTCAAGGATGTTTTCTTCTTTTTCAAAATGGGATAATGGGATATTGATTCCTACTTATGTGGATTCCACATTGGAACTCTTCACCAAGTACATGACTCTCTTATAAACTTAAGAAGTTGTTTTTGAAACTCTTCCCAATGCCATTACTTCAGGGACACCAGTTAATTATGCTACTTCTTTCCAGATATTCCAAGGGATCCAGCCAGGGCTGCAACCTTTAGTCAGGGGAGTAGTCACATTGGACATCACAGTCATGTCCGGATACTAAAACAATGGAGCATCTGGGTTTCATCCCCTTGTGATAGGGATTATCGAGGGAGCATATGGCTGAGGCATCCCATGTCGAATGTTGGGAAGTATATGCCATGGGCATGTCTCTGATGATTTCCATAGCTTCCCTTATTTATCAGTGGTTATGCTGTGAGTTTAATGACTAGCAGATATGGAGTGGACTGATCAAAAAACTGATAAGAGTGGATCATATCGGTGCAACCTCAGGATAGAGCACTGATACTTGGGATAATGCGTGGTTAGTAACCCAATTGCTGCTAGGATTAGTGATGAAAAGAGATGGCTTGATCCCACTGAGATGTGGCTGGCCGAGTGAGAATCGGGATGGACGATGGAGGGTTGAGAGTTTATGAATAATGAAATTGAAACAATTTGAGAATCATGGTGATGTTGGACTTGAGACTCCAAGAGAATTCCTATGCATCCCCGTGATAGGGAATCAAAGTCCACATTGTTCAGTGGGGCAATGAAACACATAATGAGGTGACCCATATGGATGGAAACTGAATGAAGTGGAACCTCTGGGTTGGGGCATGAAATTTGTGTGCATTCAGAGGACTATGACCTGACGATATGCTAGGGCCTATGCTTCCTTAGCAGCTTGAGAGTTGGACTGATGCTAGAGGGGCATACCATAAATGAGGGTCCCAATGGAGGGTAATACAAGATCTTACCATTGGTTGGGGTCACAATAGATTACATTTGGATGGTGTCACAACGACATACTTTTGGATGAGGTAATAATAGCTTACCACTGGATGGGTTCATAAAGGCTTACCATCAAATGGGTTTAAAACATCTTATTACTGGTTGAGAGTACAGTTTAGTGTCTTGCGGGAAATAAAGTGGCGTACAGTTTAATGTCATGCAGGACAGGGGTGGACCGACATGAAGTGGTTGAGACCAATGGGTGTTGAACCTGAACCTCAGGGAGGTATCCTACATACCCCACCTTTCCAAGGATCAATGTACATGTAGTATGAAATGGGGTTTTTGAACCAACATGAAGGGGGTTGGGACTAATGTTTGTTGTGGTTGAACCTTAGGGAGGCCTCCTACGTACCATGCCTTGACAAGGATCAATGTCTGTGATGTTTAGAATTGTTTGTTGGTGAACCAATGTAAAGGGGGTCGGAACCAATGGTTGTTTGGATTGAACCTTGGGGAGGCCCCCTAAGTACCTTTCCTTGGAAAGGATCTAAGTCCACATAGTTTGGAATTAGGTGTTAGTGAACCGATGTGAAGGGGTTCAGGACTAATGGATGTTGGGCTTGAACCTCGGGGAGGCACCCTATGTACAATGAATTGGCATGGATCAATGTACACGTAATTCGGTATATAGGTTTGGTGAATCGACGTGATGGGCTCCGTACCATTAGGTTTTGGGATTGAACTATAGGTAGGCTTTCTATGTATCTTACCTTTTCCAGGATCAAAGTCAACGTAGTTCAAATGAGGACTTGGGACTTAAACTCTCGGGAAACCCAAAAAGGATGCATTGGTCAATGCTCACTCTATGCCCACTTGAGTCATGCTCAGTTTGATAAACCAGAGTCAGAAAAGACATGACGATCACGTCATGAAAGGTTTTTCAATGGGAAGTGAAGTGGGGTTTTCACATGGTTAGTAGACCAAAAATAAAACAGAAGCTTACACATAGTTCACAGCCCAAAGAGGAAATAGGGGATTATGCATGGTTAGCAGCCAAATGAGATGGATATTCGGACTTAATTCAGGATGAAGGCTTGGGTGGCAACAAAGCCCAATGGGAGAGGGATTTGGAACTAAAGAGAGGAGGGTTTTGTTGCCCACCCCCTCTATTCTTTACATAGGATGAAGATAGGAGGATTAGGGATGTTTCCTCCCACAAGAAAGGATAGGGGCTGACAGAAAGGTGGTTGCCCTTTCCCTGGGGACACACGCCACTCATGTAGTGAAGATCACATTCCATGTGCAGAAGATTTCACTTTCATGGAGACTAGTGGGTGTATAGAATGTATGAGATGGGTATCCCCATGTATGTTGTACGGGGAATGGATATAGTTTAATGTCATGTGCTGCGGATGATGGTGCTTTGTAGTTTAACATCCTCCATCTTGGATGTGGTGAGTTCACTCGGCAACCCCTAGGACTTACCTAACTAATACCCGTCATCCCTTGAGGAAGAGAAGGCATCAGGAATACCATGGTGTTGGGTTGTTGTGGAGTGATCCACTTAGGGGTCCGTGTTAGCTTGGCTATGAAAAGAATAAATATCCATTAGCATGCCTATGCAAAGAAGAATGAAGAAAAGTAATGCAACAGGAAGCACCACCCTATCGACTTTAAAGTTACTTTGTACATGCCTAGAGAGTTGTATAATATAAGGGTGTGTAATATAGATGTTTTGTCTGTAAGAATCACCCAAAGATGATGTTCATAAGAGCGACATAGAACATGTGCGAAATATCGCTTCCAAGGAGGGAGGGTTGCATGAAAATAGAGAAGCAGGTCTGAAAAGGATGAGGTGAGCATAAAAGAAGGTTTGCGCATAATAGAGGGGGTTTTCGCACAATAGGCACAAAACTGGAGCTACTGTGCACAAAAGGATAGGGCGAGTAGAAAGGAAGGTGTGCACCCAAAGAATATTTTTGCATGCAATATCCGCACAGCTAAACTGCTATGCACAAATGGGGGCTAAGGTTTTGCACCTAGGTGGATGGGCCTGCATGCAATAATCCTAGCATGTTAGGACTTGGGCGATGGTCAAACCCTAATGGTCCTAGTAGAAGCCGGACCCCCATGAGAACTGTCGCAGAAAATTCCATTCTAGGAAGTCATCTATTTCCCATGGAAGAGGTGAATTACTTGCAAATGAGATAGTTCTGATTCATCAACCACTAGAAGGGGATGGTGATGCTTTCTATTTATTGGAACTCAGGTTCATTGGGTCCGCGTGGAAGTCGACGGGTGCAAAACACTCAGTCTCGGTGTCAGTGGCGTGGAAGTTTACATGCCCGTGCATAAAACGCCTTTCGGTCCCACTATTGTTTGCACGGGAATGAGGGTTTTTGAGAACCACATGGATTTTTTTCACAGCACTTCTGTTCCTCCTAGAATTGGTCGCCGATTCAAAATATTCCTTCGTTTTATCCACGGAGGAACACTTTTGGACTTAAGAGTATTTCGACATATACACATATCTGTGACTCATATTCCAAGGATATATTCTCAATAAAAATGTTCAAAAAAATGAAATGATCCAGGAAAATAAGATTCCCATAAAACACCATCTACAAGTGGTATTAAATATCTACGAGTCACTCCATGATGGTTATATAATAATAAACATCAATATGACCACAGTTTATGCCATGATAGACAACATGAATATAGAATACAATATGAAACATATGAAATACATCATGAATCTATCAAATCATCAATATAAGAGTTCTAAGATATGAATTTACAACGTGTGAGCCAACACCTCCAAACACCCATTAAACTAGGGAGAAATCATTCTCCACCAACCACCCTTCACATTCTACAATAAGTATTATCCTTTATGGACACATGATATCTAATGATGAACTATATAGATCTCATCTTATAGTCTTCATGTGATTCTAATGATTAGATGATGCCTATATCCCCTCGAAAATCATCGAACCATTTATTAAATGCTTTGTAGTAGTTCTATCCTAGGAATTCATGACTCAATGAACCTAGTAGAGAACATATGAGATTATTAATGTAAAATCATGTTTCTTTTTTCATTTTTTACAAAATAAATATTTTAACGTGATTTTGTTCAGTTTCATTTGGGGTTCCTTCAAGTGATTTTTTTTGGAAATTTTGGACGTTTCTAGGCATTTCATGGTTATTGAATGGTTTTATCCAACTTTTCATCCCCCTTAGTAGAAATTGTGTAATCTCAGATAGTGTGTATTTTCACTGTCATCAAATGGTCTGAAAAAACTTCCAACCTCCCAGGAGAAACTAAGAAACCCCAAATACAGTGGCCCATAATTAAGGTGCATGGATTCTGTAAACTATGTTTCCCTTCATTGTAAAATGTGCATGGGATTTAATTGATCTGAATTTTTTCCCACAATTCCAAAAATACATTTTTTGGTTACCAATGAACCTAGCATGACCTGCTACGGTTTCATCTTCATCGGTAGCTACCAAAATATTATTTCCCCTTTACACCCTCATAGAATTGGATCAAAGCATAGAGAATGATACTCAATATCTACTTGGTAAGTTTCATCTTCCTATTTTCATTCTTCTTATCTCTCTTCTTTAATCGTTGGGGTTTTATAGATATCCATGTGTTGTTTGAGGATCTAATATCCACTACTTTAGATCATGAATCTGGGGTTGATTCTTGGATATTTTCTGCTGGTGTTCTCTATTAAAGATTCCATGTTAGGGATTTTTGATTCAAGGATTAGTGATCCCGAGGTACGATGTTCCATTATGGCTACCAATTTTTATTAACCCTAAATTTCATGATTTAAATTAAATAGTTTGAATTTATTTTAATTGATAGATATAAATGAAATTGATTTTGGGTGGTTGATTTAAAACCCAAATCCCTTAAATTGTTCTTTTCAAAATACGTTTTCTCAGAATTTGGGGAAACCCCCAATTCCATTAAAATGGGTTATATTGGTGAAATAGATAGAATTTTTTGAAATTTAAGTTTTTAACATTAAAATTTGAAATATATTTGATGCAATTTATTAAAAATAGGTATATGGAAAAAGGGCATATAATGATTTAAAAAAACAAGTTGGTTTTATCTTAGAAAATGAAGATTTGATTAAAAACCAATGTGTTGGTTTTGAAAAAGAAATTTTAGTATTAAAATAGATAATGTTATGATTTTTATTTGAATTTGTCTTAAAATAAATTCCCCATAATTGGTTTGTATTAGAGCACATGAAATCCTAGTTATTTAGTGAGTTATTTGGTCAACACTCTAAGATTGAAAACACTAATAATACATAGATAATGCATGTCATAACCCTAATGGGACTGTGATGTGTCCTACATGGTCACTAATAAGGAGGGTTTGTGTATATACATATTACCATGAAATTTTTTTGACTATTAGGGAGTCCCATATCCTGGAAATATTATACTTTTTGGCACCTGAACATGTTGGTCATTTTATTTTAATTTAAATATATTCATTTATTGATGTAAATTGCTTTTACTTGATTTATGAGTTTATATAAAGCATTTTTGTATAATTTTTTTAATCAATTGTTTTAAATTATTTCCATAATATGAAATGTAAAACATGATTTTTATAAAATATGCTTTTGAACTACCATGACTGCTTATTTAAAATTCAAACCGTTATTTGGTTCATTAAAAGTTTTCATATTATTATGTTATCCTGGGTGCGACCCTACTAGGATTTTATCTCACACACTACATATGACTTCATGTGTTTGTATATTATCTCCTTTTAGGTATGAGTAAGTGTAAATCATCTGTTTGAGGTGGTTTTAGTTGTTGATCCTTGGGATTGGAGAGTTGTGTCCACTAAGACACAGATTTTTGTCATATTGTTCTTGTACATTTTGATATAATTTTCATTTAATTACCAATTTGGATTCTGGTATTATTCTCCTAGTGATATTTTCTTGTATTCGTAATATCTTGTTTATCTTTCTTTTATTGTGTTCTTAGAAATTTTTTCCCAACTATCATATTGTGTGATTCTAGGAGCTACTTTCCAGCCCATGGAGATTGATAATTCCCTTTGAGATATGTCAATAATGGATTAGTAATCAGGTCACCCATGTTCCTAGGTGGGTTCATGACAATGTGGCATCAAATGGTTGTTTTTCATCATTCCTTGATGTCAGTATGTAGTTTTTTATACCTTTTGTATTTTAAGAGTATGTTGAGAGTGATTTTCTAGCCATCTCTCACCACAATCAAACATATGTCACCAGGGGTGGTATGGGAAAGGCATCTTGAGGATTAGTTATTTTCCTACCCTTATTTTTTGAATTAGATAGATTGAAATTCAAGTCATATTTTTATACCCTTTGGGATTAATTTCCATTTTATCTCTATTTGAGTTTTAATGTGATGTGTTCAATATTGTATACTGATTTTTTTGGATAATCATGCCTATGATAAATCATTTGAATTGAATATAGGAGGAATATATTGATGAACCTAAATGATAGAACACTATTATAGACACGATTGTAGTAAAAGTGATTGTACATTCTATCCAAGCTCTGGGATATTCCCACCTCTAATTCCCATTCAATATGAAGTTGTGGAACCTCAAAGGGTGGTTTTACAGAACTGTTATCAAGAGTTCATTTTCCAGAATCCACAAGCATTTAAAGGCTCCAATAATAAACAAGAGGGAATGTATTGGTTGAGAATGATGGGTTTTTTTTGAATTCATAGATAAACATGATGAAATAAATGTGATGTGTGGAACACTAATGCTAGAAGGACTAAATAGAATATGGTAGGACATAATGGTGATGGTGAAGTAACATGAGAGCTTTGAGTAAATGTACATAATGGTTATTTTCACCAATAATTTCTATCTAGATTACATGTTGATGTCCAATGATATTGAATTTTTCAAACATGACCTAGATATCAAGAACATGATAGGGTTTGAAAACCATATTTCAGAGGTAGTTTAGTTTTCCCTTAAGTTAAAATCATATGATAAGATAAAGACTCGACAGTTTGAGTTGGGATTTTGATCTGATATTCGCTCTCAGTTATTCTTGTTGAATATTTATTTCTTATTATTATGTAATGGATTGGGAATTTATGGTCAATATGGAATAGGTTGGAAAGTTCGGGTAGCTGGTTGTTTCCTTTTCACATAGTGGAATTGTGAATTCCTCTAAAGGAAAAACAGAAGAATGATGATTTTCATGGTTGTTCTCGACAATAGGCCTTTTCTAGATCTCTTTTAGTGCCAAAGAAAGGCCCTTTGATTTTTTAAGAGTGTAGAAAACCATGGAACTCATATAGGGCTTTCAATTAGTCACCCAATGTATGTGGTTCTTATGGATGCTTAGGTCACACGCTAATGATCTACTATATCTATTCCACTTCGCACTGTATAATGGGATCATTAGATCCAGTAAACACCATGGTCGAATAAAATACCTCACGATCAGAAGTGTTCCACCCAAATGAATCCAAAACAATACATATTAATTCCATAGAAACATCTGGTGTGAAAGTGGAAACCATACTAGCGATTGTGAGAGGTTCCATCACTACCACCACATCATTAGTAAGTGATATATTATTTACTATTGAATTACATTAATTTATTTCATCGTGTATAATTAATTTTATAAATCTTATTATTGATATTTTGTCTTCTACAATGGATATTACAACACCACTTGGATCAATGAGATAGCATGGTCTCCATATCCCCGCTACTATTTTCTCATTATCATATGTTGAGCTTGCATGGTTTTTTCTAGTTCTCGGCATTAAACATATTGACAACATATACAAGATAGAATGGATCATTTTCAATAATGGATATTTTGATTTTTATCTTCAATGTGTCTCCATTACTTCACCCCACAGGGTTTGCAGAATCATTCAAGGAGAATTGTACTTAATGTTGAGTAGATATGGAACTTTTTATCCATAAATCTGAAAAGTGATATCAGTGTTTACTTTTTCTCTAGATAATGAATCATTGTATGGTTATCTCCCTTCAGTTTTTGTTGACTTTCCAAATATTTTCTATTTTAACATATCTATTATTTCATTGTTAAGAGATTCATTGTTTTCTATCAGTTTATTTTTTGGTAATCAACTAGTATCTGTTATTTTTGACAGCATCGAGACAGTTGAAATGAACGAGCTGATGAATCAATTAGATGATCTTATTGAGAAAGTATTTATATTCTTGAGTGTGTTACCATGTGTGGAATTAGTTTAAATCAATAATAATTTTTATGGTTCACAATGTTGGGGTGTTAATTACTAAAAACTGAATAATCTTACAGTAAATAAGAAGTTTCATTTCCCACTAACTGATGATATTTTGGATCAGTTTAAAGGGTAAAAGTGGTTCTTGAAGATTTATCTTTATCCTTGTTACCATCAGTTGATAAATATATAATCTTACATTCTAACAACTTCCATTAAGAGAAGCTACAACAATTATGAGTACCTTTTCATTATATTTGATTTAACCAATTCTCCAATAGTTTTTATCATTTATTTATATGATTTTACATGATTATCTTGATACCTTCTTCGTTTTATTTGTTAATGACATCCTTGTTTTCTCTAAATCTGTGGAGTATTATCCGCATCATCTAATAAGAGGTCTAGATTTATTGAGAAACATACATCATTATTCCATGATTTTAAAATGTGGTTTCTAGATTATGAAGTTCTTGTGACACATGGTGTTGAAACAATGAATTGTATTGGATCATGAAAAGGTGAATGTTTTTATGACATGTGGAAACCCCATAATTTTTTTAGATAAGGGATTTTTTTGAATTATATAGATTTTATCACCAGTTCATAAAGGACTTATCAACCTAATCTTCTATGATGAATTCTCTAACACAAGGAATTAATGTTTTCTTGAGAATAATAATGTTAGAGTACTTTTCTGGATTAAATGAATATTGTGACTATTACGCCAATTTTGACACTTCCATAGGTCATCTGGGTCTATGTGGTCTTCTATTATTCATTTGGTTCAGGCTAGGAATGCATTATTATTTAGAATGGCAATGTCATTTATTATAGAACTCATCAAATTCGGCTGCAAAAATATAATTAACCAACATATGACCTTGAAGTCACAACTTTGATGCAAGGACATAACAGTTGGTAACATTACTTGTATACAGAAAGTTTTATCATATATTCTAACCAAAAGGGATTGAATTATATATTTATGAAAAACTATTTGAATCTTTGCAATGTGAATTGGGTGTAGTAATTGTAATCTACTGACTTTGATGTAACATGTACCCTAGGGAAATGAAATGTGATTGCTGATGTAATGATCATTAAACATCCAACCCAGGAAGTGAAATAATATTTGGTAGAATTGAAGTTTATGGATCAATTTTTATAATTGAATATTCGAGTTCAACAATTAAGAGCCCAAGGGTACTATGGAAAATACTCAGTTGATATCCACCCATATTTACTTTATACTTCAAGAACACCTACTTGATGATAATGTCTATAGAATTATAGATTGTCTTTATTTTGGGGAAACCATTACTAATAGGTCATTCTCCATCAATGGAATTATGTGCTATCAAAATCAAATTGTTGTTCAGTTATTGGTTAGGAAAGCTGGGAAGGTGGATTTCTATAACTCTCATTTGAAAGTGAATCCATGAACAATGAGTATGTTCGATGACATCATGAAAAAATAACGGTTTCAAGATATAAGTTGGGGAATTCCTAATTTTATCTCCCATTATTATAAAATCCAATTGGTTAAGGTCTTTCACTAGGAACCAAATTGTTTTCTCCATCCACATCTTGTGCCAATATCGATGTGAGAGGAGATCCTTATCAAATTTAAATATATAAATAAGAATATGAAATGGGTTTTGATTGTTAAAATGATTATATTCGATCACTTTATACACATTCATGATACAAAAAAAGTTGAAGAGCTGTGAAATATTTATGTTAAATATATTGTTCTATTTGAAAAAGTCTAATCTACTATAGTCACTAATTAGGATCCTTGATTCAATTCTCATTTTTGGAGAGGCCTTCTGGTGGAACTAGGATCGTAGGTCCATTTGAGAACTATGTACTCTCTATAGTCAGATGGAAACCAAAATATATATATATATATTCTTGAGGATATGCTCCATGCCTTTGTTCTTGACTTTGGTGGGGCCTTCGATTACCATATGGGGCTGGTTGAGTTTACCCATAATAATAGTTACTATTTTGTGCTTAAAATGTCTCCTTTTGAGTCCTTTTATGCTCATTCATGTATATTTATATTGTGACGGTTGGATATTGGGGTAATTTCCTTGGATAGATCTAGAATGGTTCATGAGATGACATAAAAGACACAGTTTATTCATAAGAGAATGATGATGACAAAGAGTAGTTATATGTCTTATATTGATCGATATCACAGATCATTGGTGACAATTTGTTTATGAATGTTTCTCCTATATTAGGTTATCGACAACTTGGGAGGCATGAGAAACATGCTCCACGATTTGTGGGACCTTTTGAGTTTTTTTAGAAATTTTTAAAAGTGAATTAACATTTATAACTTCTAAGATAGATGATATATATATAACATCTTCCATATATTATCACTGAAAAAGTATCTTTATGATATATCTCTCTTTCTGAGCTGATGTGACCTTTTGGTTTAACTGAATGTCTCTGTGACTAAGAATCTAGATAGGAAAGTTGATTTTAATTCCAATGTAAATAATTATGGGATGATATCTTTGGTTAGAGTGTTTTTGAATCTTGGATCTAGAGACCCGAAGCTTAACGTACATGGACATTACATTACTTATGCGGAATACTTAGTACATAACAAAAACACATACAGAAGGATCGTAATAGTTTAGTGTCTTTGGAAACTAGGAATATAATCTTCTAATCATGGTGAAAGATCTTCAACATCTCCCATAAAGATCTTCTTTTTTTTTACCTAAAACCTTTCTTTATATCCTGGGGAAAAGAAAACAAAAAAGGGTGAGCTCAAATGCTCAGTAAGTGTAAACAAAATAAATATAAATCACATCATTTTAATAAGAACATAACATTTTGGAAATCATAACCTGCAAAAGAGAGCATAAATTCATAACATGGGATAAATCATAGTAGTGAAATGATATCCCAATAATCATAACTTAAAACATGAAACTTTGTGGCATACACACATAATCATAGAGAATCATTTCTTGTTAGTCAAGACCCATTGCCAAGACTATCTTAGTGGACAAAGTCCCTTTCTGAACCGAGTCACCCTCGTTTCAGTCCTGTTTCACTGAACTGTTATAACCTACCATTCCATCCATGTCTATCTCATGAGATATAAAATCTTTACCCAATGCATTGGACGGAGATATAGGTACCACCCATCTCATAATGATTCCATTCTTATGTGTGCCACACAATCATAAATCATACATCATTTCATAACCCATGTAATAAAAATGGGAATCTTAAACATCGTGACATCATAAAACAATTCATATAAGATAAAGGAATTCATAAAAATATAATTCCATCACAACATAATCAAATCAATGTAATAATAGGGATAAAAACAGAACCCTTTATTATCTTATATGGAAAATAATTTTGATAAAACACTTGAACTCCATTCTTGAAGAAAATATCCTTTCTACTTCAAAAACATTTTCCATTCTTAACATGTCATACAATTTTAAACTAAAAGAAGTTTATTAAAAATAAACTTGAGAACTTGTAAAGGAAGCTTCTTGGAAATAATGTTTTAAAAATCAATTCATGCCGTACAAGTTAAAAAAACATTCTTCCCGTACTTTTTTCAGAAAAGTCAAAAAAGTACCTCGTACGAAAAACGTCAAAAGATTCCTTTCATATCTTTTACTAAAAACTCACCGAAGGGTAAAATAGGATTTAAACAATTTTAGGTGGATGGAAATAATATTACATATTGAGTAAACATGGATGTGGATTATAAAATACACCCTAGTAAATACTAAATTATAAACAATCTCGGATAAAAATGAGATTGTGATATTTCCCTTACCTTAGGTCCGATTTGCTTCGTAAGTGTCCGAACCTCCTGTATAATGATTTAAATAATGTCATTGACTTATTACAGAATCATATTCATTGTTATGATATCATATATGGTTCACTTATGACTTTATATTACCCGTTCTTTTGTAAATTCCATGTTAAAGAGCGTTTTGGGTAAAATTGTTTCATTTGTCGTCCGTGTTTTGAATTGTAATTATTCATATGATTACATAGATCATGATTAATTAATTCCAGAATATAAAACATGATTTATATATATATATTCAGAATATACATATATATAATAAATCAGTAAATGGAAAGAAATACACCGTTCATGGCGACGGTAGGCCGTACGTACGCATGAACGCTGTTTTCGTTTCCTTATTGAGTTGAACGGAATTAAGTAGATGACATTCATATATATACACATAAATCCAGTATCATTATTATGTCATATATTTCATGATTACTTATTATATATACATTATAATCATTCATGAATGGTTAAAGTGGAGAATGAATCTCATCGCGTCGTGGAGATGGTAGTCCGTAGGTACGCACGAGCGATGATATCGTTCTCATGATCATGGGACTGTATTGGAGTGTATGTATAATATTTTATAATCAATATCAATTTAAAATAATAATATATAGTTATTATTTACACCATTATACCCATCCAATTAAGGTGGTGGTGGAAGATAGATTTCACCACGACGTGGAGATGGTATTCCGTACGTACGCACGTGCGGTGATTTCGTTTTCCGTAGGATGGATATATGGTGAAATAGGATTGTTTCATACTTATAATTACATATCAGTATATTAGTGATACTGATGTTATTACTTCATAATGAAACAACCTAAGAAGAAGAAGTGGAAGAAGAAATAAAGGTGAAAGAATCGGTAACAGAAATTACCTCTTCTTTGAAGCGCCTCTTTGAGACCTCCTCTTAGGGCACTAGGATTGGTCTTTGAGGAAGACCAGAACCTCTAGGATGTTTCTAGGGAAGTGGATAAGATAATTTGGAAGTGGTTGGCCGAGATTTAAGGCTCAAAGTTGTGTGAGGAAAAGAGGGAGGGGGTTCCCTTTTATAAGGGAGGAGATATGCACCTTTGGAATAACTAAAAATATTATTTTATTATAAAGTCAAGTTCGGTTTTAAATAGCTCCAAATTAATTTATTTCTAGGATAAGGTGGGGATGGGTCGAAATCCTCTCATCCAATATAATTTATACAAGTTTAGGTTCCTATTTTAACCTTATCATTTAGATTTAACATTAAGTTAAATAATTTTACTTTTACCGTGTCTTCTTGTGTTCTTACACTATAAGGTTAATAAACTTACTATAACAAGACAAACGAACCCCAAGTTGTTAATTATTAATATATATAACCTTATATAAGTCATTTGGTTGAACCTTAGATTTTAAGGAATAAAATAAAAATTAATAATATAATATTTTCTAAAAAAACTAATTTATGTCAATTTTGACACTATTTAGTAATTGATTTTCGTGAAAATCATAACAGAATGATAAGTTCGAACAAAGTTAATTAAATCTATACTAACATGTCATAGTAACCTAGAGAATTAGTGGAATTCATAAAAAGTTTCAAATTATATTTATTTGGGTATTTATAACATCAATTATGTCAATATTTCATTAATAAGATAATTTCTGCATCATCGTTGTGTCATAAATAAATTAAATTATTTAATGTCTAAAAATTACAAATAAAATACCATTATGTAGGAAATCGTTTTATCTTTCTAATTAATATTTATAGTCGAATTTATCTTATGTATAACCCCATATTAAAAATGATATAGTTATTAAACTTTGATTTTAACTATTTTAACCCTTCTTTAAATAAATTAATAATAAATGTCCTAATCTAATCCAAGTGGGCCTAAATGGTCATATTTTATTCCTAAGTTTGTTTTTGGTCTAATTACACTTGTCCAATAGAATTAGGACATGTTTTAGGGTAATAATAATATCATTTCTACCCTTAATTACCCTATTTACTTTTAACCGTGGTAAAAAAAAGTAAAAAGTTACTATTCACCAAAAAATTACTTTCATCTCATTGAACCACATTTTACATACTGACATCAACTGTGTCTCTCGGATTTTTGAAATTCCACTCACAGAAGTGGTAAAATTATGTTTTATGAACAATTCAGTTTTTTAACTACCACTTAGTGGTTTCACTATTCATCAAAAATTGAAAGTTTTCAAAAAAATACCAAAAATTAGGCCTAAGCTATATTTGATATTATGAACTAAAAAATGATGTCTATTTTACCAAATTCAAAACATATCAGTTACATTAACTAATTTAAAAATTAATTCCCGTCGTCAAAACAAATAGCGTGTTTTTAAGAGATAATAACTATCAAAAGATTGACATTTGTTTATAACTGGTTTAAATGTGAAATTACATCCAATGACCAACATTGTATTAAATTGAAAAAATATTTTCTAAATATACTTAAAAACCACTAAAATTAATAATTTATCACTATTAATTATTTCGATTGAAAAGTTTGTTTTTAATTAAAATTTAGTAATTTTCACTATTCATCAAAATATGAAAGTTATCCGAAAATCACCAAAATTTCTCCCTAAGAAAATTTCGATATTCCGAATCCAAAAAGGATGTCCATTTTGGAAAATAAAATTTACAAGATTTCAAAAAAGTGGTTATTACTATTCATAACGGCTAGTTTTAATAATATTTTAGTAGCATATCGTTGTTTAGTGAAACAAGGTGTTGCATACAACACACGCTATCGTGGAAGGTCGCGATTGCGTGTAATTCAATCCAGGTCAGATATGTGTGTTTTGAAAGATCCTTTTGGTGTAGCGTATAACACAAGAAATTAATGAAATTAAAAAGAATATTTTTCATAAAATCTCGGGGTGTTACATTCTACCCCCCTTAAAATGAATTTCTCCCTCGAAATTCGTCAGGGTTATAAATGGTTTACTATTCGAAAGTTTCTTTAATAGAAACCCACATCGTAAAAAGGAATACCAAAACCAATCTTTAAAAAAAAAGTATGAAACGTAACGGTTTCCCAAATAAACTAATCACTGGGTTTCCACATAGGTGAAAATATGGATATGGAAGAAAAATCTAACCATCATGTTCTGATGGAGAGTGGTAGAGAACATGGCTATGGAAAATCCAACAATCACAAATCCATAAATTTGTGACGATCTAAGGTACCGTCTGATTAATCAGATATAAGAGCACTAGGACAAAATTTTGTTTTTCAAGATCGTTTCCCTAAAGTTGAATAATTTGAATGAGTATAAATACTTACTTTATTTTGGTACAATGTCACTGTTGTTTGTGCCTTGAACAATTTCCTCTTCATATATTAAATAAATGAAGTTGAATATGTTATTCATGAAGTGTTTGTAGATCATGTGATAGAATGACGGGTCATTCCATCTGTCTCAAACAAAAGGTTAGAAAAAGTTATTAAATATACATAAGTCATTCTATAGTGAGATTAATCATATATGGTTCCTAAAATGGACTTATACTTCATATATCATACTGCTTAATATAATAAAACTAGTTTCTTCTAAACAGGGACTTCCTGTAGGCCAGTGGTAGGCGATAAAGGCCAGTCGCACTTCGGTTGTGGGTTCGATTCCCACAGCCTTGTCCGACGCGATGGGCTGTCGCCCATCCTGCAGGTTGTCCTTTTTCTAAAGCTATATTACCATAACATCCCATCAATAATATCGAAAAACGTTTTATCCTAACTTATGTCCAACATAATCCATTCTAATCTTTAGGCTTATCTAAAATACTTCGGTCCAAGCTCATAGTATAAAGAAAATGATTACTTGAAATGTCACAGAAAAATCACGTGAATGCCATCATTTATCCCCCTTATATCATAAGATATATCTTGTTGGTAAAATTACAAACATGTGAATACCTTAATCATGTTTTCTCTTGAACAATGAATATCCATTGAATCTTAGTGAAAACATGAATGCAGTTAAAAGTTAACACTTTCCACATTCCAAAATCCTCAAAATTCTATATCCTCAAACCATGATATCACTTAGTACTTATTTCAATCCTGAGCTCATGAATACTGTCAAACATTTCATTTTTTTCTTATCCCTTCATTATGCGCATATCATCTTTTTTTTCCAAGAATATCTCAATCACTTTCCATGGTTACCAGTGCCATTGAAAACAACAATATACCAATACATAAATATTCCAATATTCCACAATACTATATACAACATTATTTTGGAATCCCATTACATAAACACTTAATCATTCCATCACATTGTTGTCATATTCAACATCGCCAATAGTGATCGAATGTGACTTCCCTTTTTTGCTTTGCCTTAAGTGGTTGCTCATGTCGATCATCACTAACCCTTGTATTATGGAATTTATTAGCATAATTCCTCATTTCCTTCCACTTGAAGCATTGAAGTGTTGGTGGTGCGTTCTCTGCAGTGTTTTCTTTATTCACATCATTAGAAACCCTTTTTCCATTACTTCGAAACTCAGCTGCTCGATGACCTTCTTTTCCACACTTAAAACATTTTCTAGTCCCTTTAAGATAATCTCCACCATGCTTCTTTCAACTCTTTGTGCATAAGGAAACATTCGTATTATTTTCACCATTATTCTGAGATTTCCCCTTGAACTCCATCTTTTGTTTCTTTTCAAAACCATGAGATTGATATGTAACACCAAATTCCATTTCTACCTTGATAGCACAACACACAATTTCTTCATAGCTACTAAAGTCTCTTATAGCTAATTCCCTTCGAATACTTGGTTTTAAGCCACTGAAAAATCGATCAACTTTACTTTCAGGTTGGATGATAATGCCAGATGCATACCTTGCAAGTATTGTAAAATTCACTTCGTATATACCAACAAATTCATCATCCTTCTACTTCAGCTCAAGAAACTCCTTTTCCATCTTTGTTCGAAGAATACAAGGGAAGTATTTACGGAAAAACAAGTTCTTGAACTCGTCCCATTCCATGGACTCAATTTCATATCTTGGCCTCATATTCTTGATAAGATTCCACCATTGATCAGCTTCACCTTTCAAACGATATACTGCTAAGATGACTTTATCATGTTTAGAACATTGAAGAACTGAAAATATCTTTTCAGTGGTACTCATCCATTGTTTAGCAACAAGTGGATCGGAAGTCCCACTGAAAGAAGGTGGACGTTTCCTCATGAAGGACTCAACAGAATATTGTTCCCTTCTCTGCTCATCTGGAAGTCCAGAATGATTCATAGCTTATGTAAGTATAGCAATAAGATTTTTCACTCCATCTCCCATAATATTTGTTTGTTCAGGAGGACAATCAGTGCATTGTCAATTGCATTGATCAACACGGTTCCTTCGAGTTCCACCCATCGTCTAAAACCCAAAAAGAATAGTGTGAGAGGCAAAAATCATGCTAGGGAAAAGAACATAATAAAAGAGGGATTACCCTTAATATCTAACATCTTAGGTTAAATTCTAAGAGATTTAGCGAAATTCTAGGACTATAACCTATACGTATACTCAACCTTAGAGACATCCCTATACATACCTTAGAAATATCTCTAGGGATCTCACTAACGTTTTCGCATCCTAGTTTCCAATGGTTGACTAAACCTTTCCTCTGATACCAACTGTAGAGACCCGAAGCATAATGTACATGGACATTACATTACTTTTTCGGAATACTTAGTACATAACAAAAACACACACACAAGGATCGTAATAGTTCAGTGTCTTTGGAAACTCGGAATATAATCTTCTAATCGTGTTGAAAGATCTTCAACATCTCCCATAGAGATCTTCCTTTTTTTAACCTAAAACCATTCTTTATATCCTAGGGAAAAGAAAACAAAAAAGGGTGAGCTCAAATGATCAGTAAGGGTAAACAAAAGAAATATCAATCACATCATTTTCATAAGAATATAACATTTTGGAAATCATAACCTGCAAAAAGGAGCATAAATTCATAACATGGGATAAATCATAGTAGTGAAATGAAATCCCAATAATCATAACTTAAAACATGAAACTTTGTGTCATACACACATAATCATAGAGAATCATTTCTTGTTAGTCAAAACTCATTTCCAAGACTATCTTAGTGGACAAAGTCCCTTTCTGAACCGAGTCACCCCCGTTTCAGTCCTGTTTCACTGAACCGGTATAACATACCATTCCAGCCATGTCTATCTCATGAGATATAAAATCTTTTCCCAATGAATTGGAGGGAGATATAGGTCCCACCCATCTCATAATTATACCATTCTTATGTGTTCCACACAATCATAAATCATACATCATTTCATAACCCATGTAATAAAAATGGGAATCTTGAACATCGTGACATCATAAAAAAAATCATATAAGATAAAGGAATTCATAAAAATATAATTCCATCACAAAATAATCAAATCAATGTAATAATAGGGATAAAAAACAGAACCCTTTATTATCTTATATGGAAAATAATTATGATAAAACAGTTAAACTCCATTCTTGAGGAAAATATCCTTTCTACTTCAAAAACATTTTCCTTTCTTAACATGTCTTACATTTTTAAACTAAAATAAGTTTATTAAAAATAAACTTGAAAACTTGTAAAGTAATATTCTTGGATATAATGTTTTAAAAATCCATTAATGTCGTATAAGTTAAAAAAAACATTCTTCCCGTACTTTTGTCAGAAAAGTCAAAAAAGTACCTCGTACGAAAAACGTCAAAAGATTCCTTTCATATCTTTTACTAAAAACTCACCTAAGGGTAAAATAGGATTTAAAAAATTGTAGGTGGATGGAAATAATATTAAATATTGAGGAAACATGGATGTGGATGATAAAATACACCCCAGTAAATACTAAAGTATAAACAATATCGGATAGAAATGAGATTGTGATATTTCCTTTACCTTAGGTCCGATTTGCTTCGTAAGTGTCCGAACCTCCTGTATACTGATTTAAATAATGTCATTGACTTATTACAGAATCATATTCATTGTTGTTATATCATATATGGTTCACTTATCACTTTATATTACCTGTTCTTTTGTAAATTCCATGTTAAAGAGCATTTTGGGTATAATTGTTTCATTTGTCGTCCGTGTTTTGACTTGTAATTATTCATATGATTACTTAGATCATGATTACTTAATTCCAAAATATAAAACATGATTTATATATATATATATATATTCAGAATATAAATATATATAATAAATCAGTAAATGGAAATAAATACACCGTTCATAGAGACGGTAGGTCGTACGTACGCATGAACGCTGTTTTCGTTCCCTTATTGAGTTGAACTGAATTAAGTAGATGACATTAATATATATACACATAAATCCAGTATCATTATTATTTCATATATTTCATGATTACTTATTATATATACTTTATAATCATTCATGAATGGTTATAGTGGAGAATGAATCTCATCGCGTTGGGGAGACGGTAGTCCGTACGTACGCACGAGCGATGATATTGTTCTCATGATCATGGGACTGTATTGGAGTGTATTTATACTATTTCAGAATCAATATCACTTTAAAATAATAATATATAGTTATTATTTACACCATTATACCCATCCAAGTAAGGTGGTGGTGGAAGATAGGTTTCACCACGGCGTGGAGACGGTATTCCGTACGTACGCACGTGCGGTGATTTCGTTTTCCGTAGGTTGGATAGATGGTGAAATAGGATTGTTTCATACTTATAATAATATATAAGTATATGATTGATACTGATGTTATTACTTCATAATGAAACAACCTAAGAAGAATAAGTGGAAGAAGAAATAAAGGTGAAAGAATCGGTAACAGAAATTACATCTTCTTTGAAGCGCCTCTTTGAGACCTCCTCTTAGGGCACTAAGATTGGTCTTTGAGGAAGACAAGAACCTCTAGGATGTTTCTAGGGAAGTGTACAAGAGAATTTGTCAGGGGTTGGCCGAGCTTTAAGGCTCAAAGTTGTGTGAGGAAGAGAGGGAGGGGGTGCCCTTTTATAAGGGAGGAGAGGGGCATCTTTGGAATAACTAAAAATATTATTTTATTATAAAGTCAAGTTAGGTTTTAAATAGCTCCAAATTGATTTATTTCGAGGCTAAGGTGGGGATGGGTCGAAATCATCTCATAAAATAGAATTTAGACAAGTTTAGGTTCCTATTTTAACCTTATCATTTAGATTTAACATAAAGTTATATAATTTTACTTTTACCGTGTCTTCTTTTGTTCTTACACTATAAGGTTAATAAACTTACTATAACAAGCGAAACGAACCCCAAGTTGTTAATTATTAATATATATAACATTATCTACGTCATTTGGCTGAACGTTAGATTTTTAGGAATAAAATTACAATTAATAATATAATATTTGTTTTAAAAACTATTTTATGTCAATTTTGACACTATTTAGTGAATGATTTTTGTGAAACTCATTACAGAATGATAAGTTCTAAAATAATTAATTAAATCTATACTAACATGTCATAGTAACCTAGAAAATTAGTGTAATTCATAAAAAGTCTCAAATTATATTTATTTGGGTATTTATAACATCAATTATGTCAATATTTCATTAATAAGATAATTTCTTCATCGTCGTTGTGTCGTAAATAAATTAAATTATTTAATGTCTAAAAATTACAAATAAATTACCATTATGTAGGATATCGTTTTAGATTTCTAATGAATATTTATAGTCGAATTTATATTATGTATAACCCCATATTAAAAATGATTTAGTTATTAAACTTTGATTTTAACTATCTTAACCCTTCTTTAAATAAATTAATAATAAATGTCCTAATCTAATCCAAGTGGGCCTAAATGGTCATATTTTATTCCTATTTTTGTTTTTTGTCGAATTACACTTGTCCAATAGAATTAGGACATGTGTTAGGGTAATAATAATATCATTTCTACCCTTAATTACCCTATTTACTTTTAACCGTGGTAAAAAAAAGTAAAAAGTTACTATTCACCAAAAAATTATTTTCATCTCATTGAACCACATTTTACATACTGACATCAATCGTGTCTCTCAGATTTTTGAAATTACACTCACAGAAGCGGTAAAATTATGTTTTATGAACAATTCAGTTTTTTTAACTACCACTTAGTGGTTTCACTATTCATCAAAAATTGAATGTTTTCAGAAAAATACCAAAAATTAGGCCTATGCTATATTTGATATTATGAACTCAAAAATGATGTCTATTTTACCAAATTCAAAACGTATCAGTTACATTAACTAATTTAAAAATTAATTCCCGTCGTCAAAACAAATAGCGTGTTTTTAAGAGATAATAACTATCAAAAGATTGACACTTGTTTATAACTGGTTTAAATGTGAAATTACATCCAATGACCAACATTGTATTAAATTGTAAAAATATATTCTAAATATACTTTAAAACCACTAAAATTAATAATTTATCACTATTAATTATTTCGATTGAAAAAGTTGTTTTTAATTAAAATTTAGTAATTTTCACTATTCATCAAAATATGAATGTTATCCTAAAATCACCAAAATTTCACCCTAAGATAATTTCGATATTCCGAATCCAAAAATGATGTCCATTTTGAAAAATAAAATTTACAAGATTTCAAAAAAGTGGTTATTACTATTCATAACGGCTAGTATTAATAATATTTTAATAGCAAATTGTTGTTTAGCGAAACATGGTGTTGCGTACAACACACACTATCGTGGAAGGTCGCGATTGCATGTCATTCAATCCATGTCAGAGATGTGTGTTGTGAAAGATCCTTTTGGTGTAGCGTATAACACAAGACATTAATGAAATTAAAAAGAATATTTTTCATAAAATCTCGGGGTGTTACACTAGCTCTGATTCTCATGAGACGTGGGATAGGGAGGCAATGATAGGAGAGACGTGGCCTCATCTTTTTGTCATTGAAGAATTTGAGTATGATTTATGGGGGAAGAAAGTTTCTATTATGGGGATGTTTTAGATTTATTTTACTATTTTATAGTTTTCCTAAACTCCCCATTTGAATATTATATTTTTGAGTTTCATTTGGGGGTTTTTATGGTGAAATTTAAGCAAATTGTAGATATTTTTGGAATATGCATGGTCGGTTCATGGTTTTCCCAAACTGTGCACCTTCTTAGTAGAAACAATGCTGACCCAAGTAGTGGTGTTTTCCATAAACAACACACTATTTGAGAAAACCATTCCTCAATCTAAATGAAACCATGAAACCCCATCAAAAGTGGTTAATAGTTAGGGCATATGATTTCTCTAAACCATGCCTACCTACCTATGAAACAATGAATGATATTTAATTAATCCAAAATGTTTTATAAAAAATAATGACACCTTATTTTTAGGCACTTAATATACAATGATTGAACTCATACATATTCCTATTCCTTGGGATCTCTGAAGAGGTTATTTTGGACCTTTTGAACCCTATTATAAATGGATCAAATCTTTGATAATGCCTTTTGATCTATACCATGTATGTTTCCTCTTCCTATTTGGTTTCACCCATTCTCACTTATTTTCTTTTTAGGGTTTTATAGATCCCCATGTGTTTTTGAGGATCTAAAATCTAATATTTTAGATCATGAATATTGGGTTGATTTGAGGATCTTCGTTTTTTATGTTCTTTTTCAATGTTTACCGATTAGGGAATTGTGATTCATTAACTAGTGATCTCGAGGTAGGTATGTCAATTATGATGAACAATTTTTATTAAAACTAATTTTATTGATTTCTATTCAATTTTTTTGATTTATATTCAATTGTATGGTATAAATGAAATTTCATTATGTAGTTTTATTAAAACCAAATTGCATTGGATTGGGGTTTTGAAATTAGATTTTGGCATGAATTTGGGGAAAACCTTGAATTCCATTGAATTGGGGAGTATTTTTGATATTGATGGAATTTTATATAATTTAAATTTCAAGATTTAAATTGTGAAATTGATTTGATGGAAAATATTTAAAATTGGTATTTATGATAAATGTATTAAAATTATTTTGATAGAAACTCATTGGTTTTATTTTTGAGAAGGCATGATTTGGTGAAAACCCAAATATTGGTTTCTAAATATCAATTGTAATGTTAAAATGGATTATTAGATGAATTTTATTTTAAATATTCGTAAAATAAATTACCCATTGTTGATTTGTATTAGAGTACATGGATGACTAGTTATTTGGTGATCTTTTTAGAAAAAACACAATGATTAAAAAAACTATAAAATACATAAATATAGTTGGCCAGATTACCAATAGGATGGTGATGTATCCTCCTTGGTCAGTAACAAGTAGGATGTTTGTAAAAACATATTAACATGAACTATTTATCAGATTTAGGGACTCTCATGGCTTGGAAATATTGTACCTTTTTTAACATGACCATGTTGCTAATTTTTTTACTTGAAATATTTTAAATTGCTGTAAATTTTTAGGTTCATTATGAATTTATATAAATGAAATTTATTTAAAAAATTATTAAGACATTCATTAAAATTATTTCCTTTATTTTAAATGTAATGAATGATGTTTCTTAAATATGATGTTGATCTTCCATGACTATTTTTTTAGAATTGAAAATTTTATTTGATTAATTAAATGTTTGCATCATATTTCGGAATCCATAGTGATACCCTACTGGGATTATAGCTAAAACCATACCTATTACATTAGGGTTTTGTAGATTATCGCCTTCTAGGTATGAGAAATAGTAAATCAAAACATAGAGGTTCATCTAGTTGATGATCATTTTTCTGGGAGGGTTGTGTCCATTAATATTTTTTCTATTCTCATATTTTGGGTACTTTTTGGTGTAATTGTTTTTTCTTACCTATTTTACTTCTAGTAAAGTTTTCCCAGTAGAGTTTTTATTTTATTCATGATGAATTTTTTATATATATTCTATTGCATTTTTGTAAAATTGGATGCCAGGTGCTAGTCGTCAACCAATGGAGATCGTGAATGCACTTTAGGCTATGTCAGTACCAACTCAGTTAATGGGTTACCATGGTACCAGGGAAAGTTTATGACCGTAATGGTTAGACGTAAAAATATTAAAATGGTTCCATAAATATAGTGTAGTGGAAACTATATTTGTAAGAAAACACTACAAATGGTAGGGACCACACAAACGAACCAAAAAAATCAATGATATAATCAGAATTGTTTTTCAAGACTATTGTCTTCTATATTAGAATTTATGACTATAAATGATAATTATCTATATGGCATGACTTAGAGAAAAAATTAATATTAATACATCTCTAAAACCTATTTGTCAAACAAATATAACTATTAGATAAGATTTCCCTTAGGAGTCAATGGATCATCACTACCCCCAGAAACTACCACAAAAAAAAACCATCCACTATGCGTGACACCTTGGTCACTAAAAATTGATTTTATTTTTTCAAACATTAAACTATAAACTATATATAACTATTGAATTCATAAGATCATGGTAATCTGCTGAAAAGGACTATCAAAATTTCCTCCCACATCCATCAGAAGCCCCTACCTTCTAGAGAAAGTTTTAATGAAAATGTTGTTTATCATTTACCTTCCGGAAAACTAATAACTAGTAAAAAACATTAAAATTGAATTTATGATGTACAAAAACCAAAACTAAAATATAATATAATGGTATATCATTTTTACACTAGGATATACTAGTAATGGTGTGTTGTAGATCTAATAGAGAACGACCTCATGTATCACTGATGGAATAAGGATACTCCCCTCAAATAACACTCAATTTTGATCATCCTTATAGAAAACATTAGTGTAACCACTATAGATAACTAAATATCTCTATACATCTGTATTAGAATGATATAAAAAGAACCGTACACCAAAATTACTATATATATTAACATTATTATCTTGAAAATGAATCATCTTCCATCATACTCCCCCATATCATGGTACATTGTGAAGATATCTTCCAACATTCTTCAAGTATCTCCCATCACATGAACTACATTACTATGAGAATTAATTATTTGTTCTTCATCCATAAAAATACCCTTTCCTAGTGAATAAGAGTTATCAATTTCATAATAATGCAATAATTCCATACTCTGTTCCTATTTCATTTCAATCTACCACTGGGAGAAGACAAACCATATTCACCTATAAATAATGAAATCGATAAGCTAGTCATTGATAAGCTAGTTTCACAAAAAACATAGGAAAAGATGAATTCATGAAACATGAGATAATGGGGGGGAATAACTTCTTTCAAGGGGTCACAAGTGTTGAGACCCATCAAACGAATAACTCTCTACTATATAAAAACACCACCAAGTAAAACACATAAACAGTTAAAGCATACATCAAATAGATCTCATTATTATAAAGAAATAATAAATATATCATTTTCCAAGATCTTCTTTAGATACTAAAGAAACTTATAACACTATTCAGTTAACAAGAACACTTTGTAAAATGCGGTAATGTATGTTAGGTGAGTTTCAATCTGAAAAAATTCAAGTATGAACCTTGTATAATAACCTAGAATACCATGGGATCATATCACCTCCACGTTATTATTAGGGGATTCCTATGAAAAAAATCCCATTTACCATCGAATGATACAATACTACTCTACAATAGGACTGAGGATTCCCAAACTAATGAACTTATGGATACCAAAAATCATATATCGATAGCTTCCCATTAATATTCATATGAAAAAGAAGTCCCAAAAGAATATCATAGATTCTATGCATGATCCTCCTAAAATGAACACTACATAAGGATGATGTTGATGAACACTACTATTTAATAGTCTATAGACAGTTGGAAAACCAGATTAAATAATCCCATGAACATAGGTATTGTGTTCTTCACACTGAATGACATTATAATGAATTCATAATGTGAATAAGAACATAGGAATTCGGTCTTCAACATATACTCATCAATCCCTCGCATGTGATGATATCCAAATCATATGTAAATATACGATATCCGTCAACATCCCATTCAACTAATCAAATATATCATTTATCCATTGTAATGAGTATTGATTCTTAATTATCACCAAATTATTGTTATGAAAATCGATATACATACAAAGTCTACTCTCATCATTCTTCACAAAGGACCTGAGTACCACAAAGAGACTTGATTAATTAAGAAAAAACCTACTACATGATATCAACCATATAAAAATGTTGTTCTCATGAATCTGAAGGTGTTAACCTATATGGAGACATTGATATTGGAGAAGAGAACAAATATACCTCCATCCTAAACATGACCCCCATCATGGAGGTAACATCACAACCACTTCATGAAACACAACGGTGAACTCTTGCACAAACATGGGAAGCACTTTTGAATGAACCACTATCAAAATCAAAATTACCTCTTTATTAAATAATATATGGATAGAATACACCTCTAGCCCATCCAAGGGTATCTATTTCCAATAATCATGATAGTATACATGTGAGTATCATAGAATAAAATACACTACATAATGAAATCTACAATATCCCACATTAAATAATACTAGTATATTATAAGGATAATGTTATGTTACTATATCAAAAAAAACATAAGAGGTATCCCTAAGAGTGGTGTTACCCCATCAACACATCATGGTCTCTATATACTTGAAATAGATAATCTCAAAATCTGACTAGAATAGTAAGAACCATGGGAATAGGATGTCTCTCCACATAAATTCCCAACTCGCATACCAAGATATGATAAATGAAGGAAACAATATCTCATAAATCAAAAAATACATACAACCATATAAAAAATCAAAGGGATCCTTGAATGAGGTCCAAAATTCCACAGCCACTCAAGCCTTGATGTAATATACTCCTCATTCCCAATCACCCTTTTATTGTTCAAAGGCTGGTATTCAATAGTATTTCAATATTAGATTAAACAATTACAATAGAAGAAACTACTGTGAAACACCATCCACATGATTCTTGATCATAAGGTTCAAGAACTCTTTCTGCTAATTACCATTTCCATCATAATATAAAAACATATGATCCTTATAATGGGTCTACAGACTCACCTCTCTTAGAGAAACGAGATGAATAGTGCCGAGACCAATCCTATGTTTTATAAAAAAACCCTTTTTTCTAGGTAATTGGGATCCCTAGATCATATATATACTGCACATAGAATCTTGATGAATCCCCTCTCATAAATAGTAGGTTATATAAATCATCCTCTAAATTGAAAATTCTCTCGAGTGTAACTATAGTTTTATTAGAAACATAAAATAATTAACAAATATGTAGATATATGGAAATATAAATTCCTAAAAATTCCTTCCCTAGTATCCTCATAGGAAATACGTTCTAATTCATATCATTTAAGGTTTTCTAAATGGATCTCAAACTACCTCACATTGGAACTCCCCTGATGAATGTTATAAAACTCTTAATGATGCTTCTCTATTGCATTCTATGAAAGAAACTGACCTCAAAGTGGATCATATCATGAAATTGACGAGGACCTTATCTTGGAAAATATCATGGTGTGATGATTGAGCACCTTTGAATTTAATATTCAGGTCAGACACATGGGATACTGGGCATTATTGATGGATACTTTGGGAACTATTCACAGCTCCTCTTCTTGGACTGAACGATGAGATGGATATACCCTTACACTATTGTCTCAGTTTATTTTACTAAGTGTATATATATATATATGTGTGTGTGTGTGTGTTTGTTTGTTTGTGTGTTTTTGTGTGTGTGTGTGTGTGTGTGTAAAACCCCAAGATTTCATAGTAAGTTATTTTCTTTAAAGTAATTCAATAGCTTGCGCTGCACGCAACACCAGGTTTGAGTGCACCATGACTTACCAAACTAGCTGTTCAAAATGCAGTTATGAATAATATTAATTTCACTTTAAATTTTATATACTTCATATAATTTTAACATATATATTATGTGTTTATATTATGTAATATAAAAACAAATTCAATTTTTTAGATAAATGAAGTATTTTTCAAAAAATGCAATTTTACAGCTTTTTAATGGAGAACCATTTTTAAATCCAATATTTGAAACATTTATATATTCTATTTGACAAAATAATCATCTTAGTTACAATAGGGACATAAAAATTTATTTTGGATATATTTTCTGTGCTTTTATGATAACTTTCATATTTTTCTAATACTGAAAATACTAAATTTTAATTAAAAACAACTTTTTTAATCAAAACAATTTATAGAGTTAAATTATATATTTAATGGTTTTGAGGTATAATTAGATTATATAATTATAATTTAATCAAATTTTGTTCTTTGGAAGTAATTTTACATTTAAATTGTACATAAACACAAATAAATATTTCGATTGTTTTTACTTCTCAAAAACCCATTTATGGTTTTGACAACGTGAATACCTTTTAAATTAATTAATATATATTCTGTGTTATTAATTCGGTGAAATAGAAATCATTTTTTAATGGTAAATATAAAAATTATATTAGAGATAATTTTTGGTATTTTTTTGGAAACATTTGATTTTTGATGAAAAGTGAAAAACACTACGTTATTGTTTTAAACCTAATTTTTATTTAAATAATTAATTATTTTATTAAAATTTATTTTCAGTAAAAATAGATAAATAATACCTATATAAATTCTATTTAATTTATTGGAGATATTTTATAATAAGAATAAATGTATAATCCTTTATTGAACTTTTTACCATCTCTTGTCGACTTTCGCAACACATTTGAAAATTTTCATAAAATGTAATTTTACCACTTCTATGGATTGAATTTAAAAACACCAAGAGACACGGTTGACATAAGTAATAAAATTTGGTTCAATAAGATGAAAATAATTTTTTTTAATAGTAACTTTTGACTTTTATTTACCACGATTACAAGTAAATAGGGTAATTAAAAGTAAAATTGATATTATAATTACCCTAACAAATTTTCTATTTCTATTGAATAAATGTATTTTGAAAAAAATAAACATTGGAAATAAAATATGATCCTATTTGGTCCACATAGAGTAGATGAAGACATTTATTGTTTGTTTATTTATAAAAGAGTTAAAAGTGTTAAATTCAAATTTTCATAACTACAACATTTTAAAAATAGTGTTGTACATAATATAAATTCTACAATATTTATTCATTATAAAGCTAATAATATTTCAACATCATCATATTTTATTTATACATTTTATATATTAAATCATTAAATTTATTTATGACACAATGATGATGAAATAATTACCTTATAAATAAAAGATTAAAATAATTGATATTATTAATATGAAAATAAATTTAAATTGATAATTTTGATGCATTAAAAAAAATTTCAAAGTTAATATGACATTTTAGGGTTAATTTAATGAATTTTTTTTTGATGTAATCAAGTTGATATGAGGTTCACATAAAAAAACACTAACTAGTGTCAAAATTGACATAATGGAATTTTTAAAACAAATAATATTTTATTAAATTATATAATAATCCTAAAAATATATGGATTGGAAAAAGGACTTATATAATGATTGATATGTTTCTAATGAACCACTTTTGGTTCTCTTGGTTGTATATAGTACACTTATTAAACATATAATATGAAAATACAAGGAGACATGGTAAATGTAAAACTATTTAACTAAGATGTAAATCTAAACGTTATGGTGAATATGGAGACCTAAAACTATATAAACCCTATAGGATGACATTTTATCGACCCTTACACAAATTATACTTGAAATAAATCCATTTTGAGCCACTAGAAACCGATAATGGTTTATAATTAAATAATATTTCTAGTTTTTCTAAAGTGACCATCACCTCTCTTGTAAAAGGGTACTTCAGCTTACCATAATTTCACACCTCCAAAACAATTTGGAACGACCATACACAGCCCAAATATCTTCCCAAATACATTATCTACAACTTAGAGGCATTCTTTTGATCATAAATCCATCCTAAGGAGCCCTTTTGATCCTATCAAAAGGAATCACCCAAAGAAAAGATAATAATTTCATCACCTCTTTTAGTGTTATCTTCATCTTACACTTCCCCTTTATTTTTTATTTCCATACCAAAATAATAACTACATCCTTCAATATACTTTGATGTTATTATAAATATGGTATAAAAATATTCATTATTCAATCCATCATATGAATGAAAAAGTCTCCATACGTGCATACATACAGCTTACCGTCTCCATGTCGTGGTGTAGTTTATATTCAACACTTAATTTTTTGGATGGGTATAATAATGGTGTAAATAATAAATTTAACATGTTTATTCTTCTGTATATATGTTATAAAATACCATTATATATGATTTAACCTTCAATTGAAAGATATTGACGCTCATGCGTACGTACAGATTACAGTCTCCATGAACCCGATGAGATTCATTCCACATCGTAAACATTCAAGAATATTTTTCACTTATGATTAAAAATAATTCTTATGAACTTAATATAATTTTGTATATGAATCAAATACATCCTATCCAGAACAAACATGACTTTCATAGAAAATCCTATAAAGGGAAATGAATCAGTTAACACCTGCATCAATGATACTTCTAAAATATTATTAACATTGAATTATTAGAAGATCATCAATAATATCATATTTATATATGTGGTTCTTGTATAAGTTAATAAAAATTATTTATCTATTATTATGGAGGTTAACATACCTTCGACTATGGAAAAAGTATAAGTTAATGGGTTTCTTATCTCACTTTTAATTTCATTAGATTTCCATTGTTCACCACTAATTTATTCCATGTAGTGTATTTTGTACTACAATTTGATATATATTATCATATTTCTAATTATATTAATGGTATTATATGATTCATTTTGTGGTTATTTACTTTTTTTCATATGAATCGATTGATTACAATGAGGTTAGGGGTTTTATTTTACTTCTTAATCCTGTGAGATTTATGCTATATTGCCATTATTTTCTTTTGTGTGGTGTATGTACTTCCCATGATTGTAATCCTTCTGTAATATACATTAATTTATGGGTATTTTAATATTTATTTTATGACAATTATTTTATGGGGTGTATCATTCTTATGTTACCAAATCTGTAATTGATTTTCAAATTTCGATTTCAACTCACGGAGTTTTATGGAAACATCAATGATTATTTTACTCCTAAACTATGTATTAAATCACTATTTATTTATTAATGTAGTAATGTCCACTCCCACTATGTTATGATATACTTTTGATACACATAATCAATCCATTTATAAATTCTCAAGTCATCGATATGAACTTGATAAGAGTAATATTGACTCAATTACCAATCATTGCATTAAACATCCTTATCATTGGTGTTGTTGTTGCAAGAATATGTGTAAAAGTACTCTAATTTACTTACACTGAATATCCAATCATATTGAGTATATTTATATTTTTTCACACATAATTATGTCATTGAATTATCCTTAACCTAATGATATGGTCTTTATAATGGATTTCATCTCAATTTACATTCAATTGTGACTTCATTGTTGTTATGCACCAATTCACTTTTATATGGTGTATATATTGTACTATGGAATATTATACCAGTAATACATTTATTCTCATGATATTATAAATTTTTTTACCTCAATTATTTTTATTCAAGAATCTCTCATTTGTTTATAATCACAAAATAAAATATCATTTTAAATGTTACAAAGATTTATTCTTCTAAATATTTCTCATCAATGTCCATGTTTAAAAATAATTTTAAGGATTTATTTAAATAGAAACTAATTTTTTGAAATTTAAATTGATTTTAAATGCTTTAAAGTGGAATTAGATACTTTGATTTAAATTTTTTTAATAGATTCTTGAAAAATAGTGAGACTTTTAAACGTTTTCAAGAAAAATGGTATATTTCTCTCAACTAGTTTTAATGATTATTTTCATCTATGTCAATAACCTTCATTATTCTCAATTGAGTATAATTTTTAAAATCTTATATACTGTATTGAATGAGTTATGTTTGACTGTGGATGTGCTATTTTTATACCATTCATGTTATGTAGTTAAAAGTTTTACATTTCATATGTTAGTTTTAAAATTTATGTTTAGATTATGTTTCATACTTTTCATATGAGAAATGCTTTGGACTTAGTAAGTTATGGGTGGTGCCCGCTATAGCTCCTCGATGAATCTGTAGGTCTCATCAGACAAACTCGTGTCTTGGCACAAGGCCTTGAAATAACCTTATTTTCAGTGTTGGAAAGAGGCCCTGACTATGTTGTTATGATGTCTAACATTATGTATTTCATCATTACGAAATTATCTATTGGTATTATGTTCTATTATTCGACTAGTAGAATATCCAAGTGAATAATTAAATGAAATTATTTGATTTATATTTCATATATTATGCTGAAATTTATGTATAAAAGCCTTGTGTTTTAGTCTTATACATTTAACTAAATGTTTATGCTTCATTAAGAATGTTTCCACTATATTGTTATCCTTATCGAGCATCTGAGCTCACCCCTTTCATTTTTTTCTTTCTCCCAGGATGTGAAGTAGTATATCATGATTAAAATATAGGAAGTGGCTAAGGAATATGATTGTGTTCAAAGGGAACACAATTTGTTTCTTTATTTCATGATGTAATGTAAAACTTTTCTATGTATCTAGTACTTCCATGGCTACTAATCTAATCAGTCTTTCGGGACATGATCTCTTACGATCATGACAATGTTATGTAATAATGCACCGACTCTAGGTAACTAGTGTTGGGAAGTTACAGTTAGTATTAGAGAATGTTTAGTACAAACATTTGATACTAGATTTAGAAAATTTTTAATTAGAGAACATTACCCTAATAATGTCATTGGGGATTAGTATATAAGAACGTCCAAAATATTTTTTCATAAAAATATTATATGGGTTTTCCAAGAAATACATCGATGTCTAGATACAATATGGTAGAGGTGGCTCTGACACAGATGTACTTAGGGGTAAAACCCAAAACACCGCTTTCAGATAGACTCGAATTGGAACTGGTGCACGACAATGGGCCTTGATGCACTCTAAGTTACAACACTCTTGGGGGATATTCTTATGATAATTGACTTTTTTCTTAATAATCTGATTTGAAGGATTTTAATATATGATGAGAATAAATAACCTTGGTTAATATTAAGGTATTTTAGATTTAAAATAAGGTGTCATGATATTCTCTAAATGATTTTATGACTATTTTTATTCATACAATGATTTTTGGTTTTAGTCAGCGCATTGATTCCAAGGAAGTCATAGTAACATTGTATTTGATGTAAAAGGTGGGAATGGAGGTGGAAATGAGAAAATAAATGGAATGTTAGTCGGCATAAAATTTATTGTGTTCATACTGAATAATTATTCCAAAAATATTATCAGCAACATATATATTAACCAACTCCCAGACTCAAGAAAAATGAGAAAGGAGGTGAATGATAAGAGATTCAGTAGTGGAGATCATGGAGAAAAGAACGATCAATTTCCATTATGTTGGAAATGTGTAAGGAGACACCTATGAAAGTGTGTCAACATAAAAAATACGATTTTTTTGCGGGAAAGAAGGACATAATTTAAATAATTTCTCAGCAAAATGAAGAGTAATGTAGAAGAAAAATGATCCCAACTATCAATTTACAGTCATTTTCTATAAATATAGGGGATATGGTTATTACCCATGTGAATTCCCTGTTATATAAGATAACATCTTGGTCAAATAAGATCTTATGTAAAAATAAATGGATGGGGAAATGATTAAAAGTATTAATGAAATTTTTTATGGGATTACATTGGACAAATATTCTCTTGTTTGTGTAACCAGGCAGTTTGTTATGTAAAAGTTCTATTTGAGGAAAAATTATCTTTTCTTGTGTGGATATAGTTATAAATAACCATTTGGGTTTATATGATCCATAAATTTGAGGAAATTACAGGTTATTAATTTTTGGGATGAAAATTCAAGGTATGAGATATCATTTGTGGTTAAATTATGTTATGTTTAAACTTGAGGAATTTACCTCATAATCTTATTATTATAAAATATTGTTTTTGGAAAAGGACAAGACTGAGACTGTGTGATAGCCTGTCATATCAGTCAAAGTTTTGGGAATTGAACCCAAAACCCTAGTGTGATTGGTATTTATCACCAACCCTTGGACTATGTGAAGTCCCCAGTTAGTGTGACAAACTATTTTTAGTTTATTAAATTTATTGATCAAAAATAAGTTTATTTTGGATCATATGTCTTATCAAACGGATATCCTTATTATAAGAAAATAATTTTCTAATTAAGTGATAAATTATATTTTGGAAGTAGTGTGCTCTTTTGGGAAGACTATATGCCTAATGAAAATAGAATACTATGAAATTTAATTTGAGGAGTAATGAGGGATTTTTTATTTTTGAAGAATATATATTTTTTTATAGAGATTCAGGTTATTGATAGAAATGATTAACCGATCATAGAGAATATCATATTTGGTTAATTATACTTTTGTATGATACATTAAGAGTAATTGGTTTTATTAGGAGGTAAATGTTTACATTTACTATGAAATACTATGTGATTAAATTCTTCAATGTTGTGGTTTTCAATCGTAGTTTGGATTATATTGAAGGATTTTATGGACAATTATTTATTGAATTGTCTTTACTGATCTTTGCGTACTTTTTGTTCAATTTTAGAATTTAAGGTTCATAATTTTTTCTATAAAATATTTTCTATTTTTTGGATCATCTGATATTGTACTAATAATTTGGTTTGGTTTAATCTTTAAAGACAAGGGAAATATATAGTTCATCATTTATGGATTATGTGCTTTTCTAGAAGTTGATTCTAGTGCCTCAGGTGTGACTAAGGAATCTAGAATACTCATTATTTCAAGAAAATATTAGTTAGTGGTATAAATTTATTAGTGGATGAAACTATACATAAAAAGTAAGTATATAGGCTTATGTTCTTAGTCAATATCAAAAATAAATTCCTCAACATTATAAAATGAAACTTAAAACAATAAACGTTGTCCGTATAATTTTCCAACTGGGAAACTAATGATTTTTTAACCATTCACGAGTTTATGATTTTCTTGTTGTAAACATTCTATTGTTCTTGTTTTCAATCACTCTCCATCATAATTTGACTTTTAGATTATCTTCTATATACATTTTTTTAACATAGAATCCTAGTATGGTTTATCTCAGGTGACCGTTGTACTTCTCTTTATTTCTTATAAAGTGATAGTTTTATTAAATATTTTTCTAATGTGGGACATTAAATGAAGTTTTGAAACCCAATTTTAAAATTGAGAGGGAAAAAATTCCAAAATGGGAGAGGAATTTAACAACCCAATATTTGATAATAAGTTATTTTATTTAAAGAAATTCAATAGATTGCACTACACGCAACACCGAGTTCGTGCGCACCACCACTTACCAAATAAGTCATTCAAAAAGTGGTTAGGAATATTATTTACTACATTTTGAATTTTATTTACTCTAAATAATTTTAACATCCATATTATGTGTTTCTTATATGTAATATAAGAATAAACTCAATTTTTTAGATAAAAGAAGTATTTTTTTAAAAATGTAATTGTAATACCTTTTAATGGTGAACAATTTTAAAAACCAATATTTGACACTTTTATATATTCAATTTGACAAACTGAAGTTCTTCATTCGAAGAGGGATATATACATTTTTTTTGGAAAAATGTTTAGTGATTTTCTGAAAACCTCCATATTTTGATGAATAGTGAAAATACTATATTTTAATTAATTTTTTTTAATCAAAATAATTTATAGAGTTAAATTATATATTAAATGGTTTTTAGGTATAATTAGATTATATTATTATCATTTAATCCAATTTTGTTCATTGAATGTAATTTTATAATTGATTTGGACATAAACACATATAAATCTTTTGATAGTTTTTAATTCTCAAAAACCAGCTTTCTGGTTTTAACACTGGGATTATTTTCTATATTAATTAACACAAATTATCTATTTTTAATTTTCTGAAATTGAAATCATGTATTATTTTGAAATATCAAAATTATCTTATAGTGAAGTATTGGAATTTTTCTGAAAACATTGATTTTTTGATGAATAGTGGAAAACACCTCGTTATTGTTTAAACCTAAATTTTTATTTAAATAATTTTTTATTTTATTTATAATTAGTTTATGTAAAAATATATACATAATACCAATATAAATTCAATGTAATTTATTGGATTCATTTTATAATAAGATTATATGTATTAAAATGTATTGAACATTTTACCATCATTTACCCACCCTCTATACATATTTGCAAATTTATATAAAACATAATTTTACCGCTTCTGATGATTTAATTTTTAAAATACAATAGAAATTTATGACATCAGTAAATAAAATGTTGTCCAATAAGATGAAAATAATTTTTTGTGAATAGTAACTTTTGACCTTTATTTACCACATTTAAAAATAATTAGGGAAATTAAAGCTAAAAATTATATTTTAATTACCCTAACACATCTCTTAATTATATTGGATAAGTTTTTTTAGACCAAAATAAACCCTAGGAAGAAAATATGATCCTATTTGGTCCACATGAATTATAATAAGTCATTTATTATTATTTTATTTAAAGAAGAGTAAAAAATGTTAAATTCAAATTGTCATAAATTTTTTTTAATACAGGGTTATATATAAGATAAATTCGACTATAAATATTCATTATAAATCTAAACATAGTTCCCACATCATGGTATATTATTTATAATTTATTTTTAAAAAAATAATGAAATTTATTTATTTTTCAATTACTATGCAGTAATTACCTAATTAATGAATGATAAAAATAATTGATTTTATAAATACCAAAATAAATGTCAATTGATACTTTTGATGCATTCCAAGAATTTTCTAGGTTAATATGACATTTTAGGGTTGATTTAATGATTTTTTTTTGAATTAATCATGTTTATATGACTTTAACAAAAACCAAATACTAAATAGTGTCAAAATTTACCTCATTGAATTTTTAAAACAAATAACAATTTATTGAATTATATAATAGTACTAAAAATATATGTATCAGCTAAAGGACCTATATAATGATCGATATGTTATTAATACACCTCTTAGGGCACTCTTGACCGTTTATATTAATTTTATTTACCATATAATATAAAAATATTAGGAGACATTGTAAATGACCAACTATTTACCTAAGAGCAAATTCTAAATGTGAATATTAATATGGTGAAATAAACCTATCTAAAACCTATTTTTTGATAGGTGTTCGACCCATATTCACTTTATCCTTGAAATAAATCCATTTGTAGAAATTAGAAACCATATATGAATTTATAATAAAATAATATTTCATGATTTTTCTAAAGTGATCGTCACCTCTCTTACAAAAGGGAACTTCCCCTTATCTTAATTTCACACCTCCTAATCAATTTTTCTCATCCAAACCATGCCAAAATATCCTCCCAAATACATTCCCTACATCCTAGAGGCCTTCTTTTGGTCATAACGCCAACCTACGGAGCACTTCTCATTTATTAATAGGAAGCACCCGAAGAAAAGGTAATAATTTCATCAACACTTTCAATGTAATCATCATATTCCACTTCCTATATCATTGTTGTATCCATACCAAAATAATAACTCCAGTACCTTCTACATACTGTGATGTTATAAAAAATATGGTACAACCGTATTCATTATTCTTTTCATCCTATAAATGAAAACGTCACCATCTGTGCGTATGTACGGCTTACCGTCTCCACGTCATGGTGTAATTGTTATTAAACACTTCATTATTTGGATCGGTATAATAATGATGTATAATTTATGAAAATAATAAATATAACATGTTATTTATTCCGTGTATATGGTATAACATCCAATTATATACAATTTCACCTTCAATTGAATGATATTGTCGCGCGTGCGTACGTACGGATTACCGTCTCCACGAACGCGATGAGATACATTAACCATCATAAACATTCAAGAATAATTTTCATTTAGGATTATAAATAATTTTTAAGAACTTACTTTTATTTATGATATGAATCAAATACATAATATCCATAAAAAACGTGACTTATGTAAGAAAACATATAAAGGAAAATTAATCCGTTAACACCCAAAAATATGATACTACTTAAATATTATTAACAAATCATTATTAGAATATCATATATGATATAATATTTATGTATTTGGTTCTTATGTAATTTAATAACAATTATTTAACTATTATATAGTAGGTTAATGTACCGTCGACTATGGAAATGTTCTAGTCAAGGGGTTTCTTATCTCACTTTTAATTTTGTGATATTTCCAGTGTCCACCACTTATTTATTGCATGTGGTGTATTGTATACAACCATGTAATATATATTATAATTATTCACATAATATTCATTGTATTTTGTGATTCATTTGGTGGTTATTATCTTTTGGACATTCGACTCGATTGATTACAACGTAGTAACGGGTTTTTATCTCAATTCTTATTCATGTGAGATTCATGCTATATTGCCACTAATTTCATTTTGTGTGGTGTATGTACTTCCCATGATTGCACTCCTTGTGTAATATAAAATAAATTAGGGATATTTATATCTTTATTGTATGATAAGTCTTTAATGGGGTGTATGTTTTGTAAGTTACCATAGTGTTATGTGAATTTATAATTTCAATTTCCACTCATTGAGTTTTCTGCAAACATCATTGATTATTTTTCTCCATAACTATGTGTGAAATTGCTATTTGTTTATTTATGAAGAAATTTACACACCATTTGTGTGGATATAATTTTGATACAAATATTCACTCCTTTTTTTAAATTATCAAGTCATCGATATGTACATGATAAGAGTAATCTTAACTTAATTTCCATTAATTGAGTTAAACATCCAAGCCATTGGTGTTGTTGTTACAAGAATAGGAGTGAATGTCCTATGATTTATTTACACTGAATTTCCAATCATATTGAGTGTATTTATATTTTTCAAACATAATTATGTCATTGATTTATCCTTAACCTGAGGATACTATTTTTATAACGGATTTCATCACAATTTAAATTCAGTTGAGACTTCATTGTTTTTATGCGACAATTCACTTTTATATGGTGTATATACTATAATTTGAAATAGTTTACTTTGAATCCTTTTACTATCATGATATTATAAATTTTTTATTTCTTCAATTATTTTTATTCAACATCATTCAATTGTTTAGTAACTCTAACTAAAATATCATTTTAACTTCTTTAATTAGTTAATCTTCAAAAAAATTATCATTAATATACATGTATTAAAAATGATTTTAAGGATTTATTTTGAAATGCACTGTGTTGCATTTTTTGTCAATGAGGAATGATGTTGTCATGGAATGAATGAATTTCAAGGAATGTCAAGATGTGAATGAAAAAGGATGTGATGGTGATGGTGATGAAGGAGAATGGCCATGGTACTTAGAGGCATGTCACTTAGGAGATTTACTAAGTGGAATAGGAGATTATGGTTGAAACATTCTCCATGAATATCAGACGATTGTAGAACTGATCTTAATGTTTCAATACTTGTATCAAGATGATACTAAGTTACACCACTTGAAGAATGGATGATGATGGATCATCATCATTACATCTGATGATTGTTGAACTGGTCTTTAAGTTCAACGAACTTGTATCAAGAGGATACAATGTCACAACAATGTTTGAAGACCATGCATTGTCTTAACAATGCATGAAGATATGAGGAGATCCATCCACAAGTACTAAGTGGATTAAGTGGTGTTAATGAAGTCCATGCACTATCACTTAGTGCATGTGAATGTGAAGAAGATCCAACTTGATCTCTGATTTGTTCAATGAAGTTTGTTGAAGATTTATTTGATTCAGGTGATTCGGTTGATGATGAACCTTCAGGAATTCCACCTCCTTAGTGTAGATTATATGTTAAGGAGGATTGATGAATTCTAATGAAGAAGAAAGGGAGAAGTGGCATTTGGCATTAACACTTGGTTACTTTGTTTTTATACAAAGTTACATAGTGTTTTACACTAGCAAAAATATGGGCCACCAAGGAGGCTAGCCAAGGGTCATCACCCAAGGCTCTTGTGGGACTCAAGTTCACCACGCCCATGGGGAACCCTCAGGCTAAGGCAGCATCCCTGAGGCACAGCGCGCCCGTGTGTGTAGAGTGGGCGCCAGTGGCGTGCCCGAGTGGCAGGAGTGGGCGCAGAGCGTGCCCGCTAAGAGAACACGGTGTGGGGAGGCACCGTGGAGGGAGGAGTTCAACTGAGCATATGGCGGCAGCGCTACTTTGATAAGGCGCGGAGAAACCGGGTGCCAATTTGATGTGGGACGCGGAAATTTCTCCAGGATCTAATCTAAACCGCACGATTGATCTCACGTGTGATCAGCGCCGCACATCTCATCACGCCGCCCGCGATTTAATCCTGGCCATTGCGCTTCATTAAACGTTCGATCTGATAGCTCCGAGGCTTGTCTCCTTCCTCGAGCTCGCCCGAAGCTCCTCGCAGCCACCGTCGAACCAGGAGGAACCCGAGAGATGTTTTCGAGCTCCTGGCCACCATTGATCAAAGTAAAGGCTCCATTGAGTTCGTATGGATGCAACGAACAGATCCATGCAATAAAATATGCATGCACAGGATGTATGGGAAATTCAGAGTTCGGCCGAAGCAAACTGAAGGTGCGAGGCATTGAAGGGTTCGTGCCTTGCATGGATTGATTGATAAGAGGCCATTCATGCACTCCATGCACATGCACGTGGAGGAAAAAATAAAGGAAGAGAACCGCGTGGAAACAGAGGAAAGATTCAAGATTTTGAAGGATTTTGAAAAACCGAAAACTTCGGGAATTCGATTTATCCCACGTGGAAGATTTGAGGCATCCCTCAGCCTATAAAAAGAGAGGCTGAGGCTCTCTGTTTGCTTGCTGAATATTTTGTGGAGTCTCGTGAGTGCCTTGCCTCACGAAGAACAGCCTCCGCGCACCACTTGTGCGGCAGTGAAGCCCGGATCCATCCCTTGGCTCTGTTAGATCCTTTTGCGCACTCCTTGAATGAAAGAAGAAGGTGAGAAGACCCCTGCGTGCCTTCCCCTTGCGCGGCAGGAAGAACCCGAGGCCGCAGCACCTTGTGCGCCCACGGTTGAAGCCCACACTTGCGCGGCAGTTGGTGTCCTTGATACCCTGCTCGCTTGCGGCTGTCCAAGGACCTTGCGTGCCCTTGCACCCTTTGGACCTTGCGCGCTGCCCTGTGCACCCAAGTGTTCCTTGCGCACTTTGAAGAAGAAGAGGGCCGCACCATTCACCTTTTGTGTGTTCCACTTGGGAGAACACCCTATGGGAAGTGGGTGTGCAAAGAGGAGGAAGGTCAGGCCTTAGTTCCTTGTGTTAAAAGTGAAGACCTCACATTGTGTGTGTGCAAACAAAGAACCAAAGAGGCCGTATCCAATTGTGTTCAAGAAGAGTAATGAGGTCAAGATCAAGTGTGTGCAAAACGAAGAACAAATTGTGTGTGCTAAACAAGTGAAGGACGAACCTCGTGTGTGCACTAAGTGAAGTGTATACACTTAGAAAAAGTGGAAGAATACATTACACAAAGTACAACACACATTCTAGTGTGTAAACAAATTGAACAAAGTGTGTGAATGAAGAAGTTGTGTGTGTGCTTAACGAAATTACACCCTTTGTGGGTTTATTGCACCAAGAGAAGAAGAAGGGGATTGCATGCTTACATGCATGCACGTGCACACGTGAACAAGCTCAAATATGGTTGTGTGCATTTGAGTTGTCCAAGACCAGGAGTTCTTGAATATGAATAGATGCCATGCACTCTGTGCATGAAGATGATGTGAACTGAGACTGGAGCCAGACTGAAGTTAAAGACATCAGCTGTCGGATTTTTCAGTGATTGAGAAGAGCCTGATCAACAGAAGTGATCAGAAGTGAAGAGCAAGACCAACAGACCTTATCAGAGGCTGTTGAAGATTCTTGAAGAGAGAGGCAAGGTCATCCTGAGAAGAAGGAGAAAAATCCTGAGCAAGACGAGAAGACCTGATCAAGTGATCAGAAGTGAAGAGCAAGTCCAGCAATCTTTATCCCAGACTGCTGAAGATACTTGACGAAGCTTAACGTGAAGAAGTGTTGCTCATGTGACTCGAGAAGCCAGGAGAAGCCCCCTGTGAGACTAAGGGTGGAAGAAGTCTTCAGTGGGATTCTGGAGCAGGCCAGTGGGACTCTGGTAACACTGTGGGACGCAGTATAAAGCCCCTCATGTGGGACTCAGGAGAGATACAGTGGGACTCTGTATCGACCATTGTAATACTAACATATTATAATGGGAGAAACCATGTTGGGGTGTATAACCAACATGGAAAGGACGTAGGCCTTTGGTGCCGAACCTTGTAAATCCTTGTGTCATGTGCCTTTAAATTTACTGCATCACTTGAGGAAAGGCTGAGAGATGCAAGAAGAGTGGATTGATGCCTTAACAAGCCATAGAGGTTTAATTGATAAAGAATCAATTAGTAAAAAAGGTTTAAGGGATCAATGATTCACCCCCTCCCCCTCTCAGTGATTCACACTGATCTGGGCACTTCAATTGGTATCAGAGGGAAGGTTACCTCTAAAAGATCCAAGGGAGTCTTTATGAAGTGCAGATTTGAGGAAATGAGAGACCAGCCTCAAATGGAGATATCTTCCAAGACTCAGAAAAATAGAATGAAGAAACAGGCTAAGAAGATGAAGAAAGTTTGTCCTAGTTGTGATGAAGTTGGAACAATGAATGATCTTCAGAATGCACTCAAATATCTTAAGAAGATGGTCCCCATGGAAGTGGAAAAGTGTATAGCTACAGGAATCCATGATCTTCAAGAAGAAAAATCACAGCTAGAAGAAGAAGCCAATGCCATGGAAGATCAATTGGCGAAAAGGGTTGGCATAACTAACACTCTCAGAATGCTGGTGAAGTCCAAAGATGAAACAACTTCTCTTTGCAATGAAAGATATGAAGATACTGCTGAAGAATTGTAAAGAAGCCTTTCTGAGAAGGAATTCTTTAAGAAAATGGTCAAAGAAGTTTTCCATGCATTGGAAAAGCTGCACAGAGTATCAATGATTGTCAGAAATGCTCAACTTTAAGAAAAATTCAAAAGGGTGAAGGAGCTTGACAATTCATTGCATGAAATTAAGAAGGTGCATGAAGACCAGATAAGACAGCTGAAAGAAAATTGGGAAGGTAAGCTAAGATTGTTTGAGGATGAGAAGAACTCCCTCAACATAAAATGCTTAGAACTAGAGGTGATATTGAAAAATCAGCAATCACCCAGAGCTGCAACCTCCCAGTCACCTAAAAGAAGAAATGTTGCTACTCAAGTATGCATTGAGCAGGATGATTCCAAAAGAATGACATCCTCTAATAAAAGGGAAACAACTTCTAAGAAGAAGGTACCATCAATCCCATCTTGTATTTATTCTTCTAATTGTGTTTCCACAAAAAGTGCAGGATGGAAGAATAATTCCAAACAAGTATGGATGAAGACAATGAAGAAAGAGAGCTCTCCTGAAACAACACAACAAGTCAAGAAAAGTACCCAACAATCAGAAGGACTGAAGAGGTCAAGATTTGTGGGTTAGTGTTGGTGTTGTAATAAGTATGGGCATTGTGCAAAAGATTTCTGGTACAATCCACTGAATGTAAAAGAACAAAGGAAGCCCATGCCAAGGGGGAGCAATCCAGAGGAAAAGAAGCAAAATCCACAGGTCCAGAGACATCTGTTTACTGCTAACAGATTTGGATTGCTTGATAACATCTGGGATGTGTGCAAAAGTGGTCAAAAAGATACATTTCAATATCCAACTGTATCCAGAGCTCAAAAGAAGAAAAGATCACAGAACCTGTCTCAGAAAGAATCCTTGGAAAGCAAGCATAAGAAAGTGGAAGATGCTCCCACGAAGATTATGAAAAAGGAAGAGAAGACCTTGGAGTCTAAATCCAAGAAGGGTGATGCATCCATAAGGACCACCAAGAAGACATGCTTCTACTGTGGAAAGAAAGGCCACACCATGGATCTTTGTAAACAATCCATGGAATTCAATAGAAGCAGACTGAACTCAAACAGACCATCAATCCAAAAGAAGCAGATGGGATTGATTGAAAATAAGTTGCCTAAGAAAGGTATCTTAACATCATCAAAAGAACCATGTGGAACATCCAGAACTGAGGCCACACTTCCAAGTGACTTACTAGTCATATGGCCTAATCAGTTGCAACTTTCCAGAGAGCTGCAGAGAGCTGAAGATAAAGCACTGGCAATAGCTAAGGCAAAAGGAAAGAAAAATATTTCACATGAAGATCAAGTTCTGCGTGTGAGGTGCAATCAAGCTGGACATACTAGTGATAAATTCATGAAATTCATTCCAGCTCAGAAGGGATTCTTCAAAAGAATGAGGATTGCACCAGGAGACTCTAGTGATCAAAAGGCACCTAGAAATAGAGGAGTCACACACAATGAAGTTAAAGAGGTGTTGAGATCCACACCGGCACAAACATCATTGAAGATCAAATGTGCAAGTGTGAAGAATGGTGAAAATGGGACATCTCGGTTGAGAGAATCTTCTCAACCTTATTGTTCACATTGATGAACAAAGGAGGTTCCATCTTATTCCCTAATCACTTGTATTTACATGTTCTAACATTACAGGGAATTGAAGATGATGATCATTCTCAACTGGAGGATAGTTTGCACAGAATGGAGTGAACCCGTTGAGGGGGAGCCAATCTGGAGAAGATGGTATTCTAAGATTTAATACCATCTTGATAAAAGTGAAGGTATTCCAATCATACTTTCATCCCTTGTTTCTTAATTGTATTCATCATGACAATTAAGGGGGAGTGTTGATTGAAGACAAATGGTTGAAAGGGGGAGCTTTATCTTTGCACCTGAACTTTCTAATGAGTTTTGTGAAGTATGTGCAGGATTTTGCAATTTATTGTTATATCATAAAAATTTCAAACCCCTAGAAGCTATGCATGATCTCACATGTATAGTGAAATGTGGACAGCATTGAAAAATCGTGGTTATATCACTCTTGTTTTCTACACCGGGTTACCCCAAGTAGACTTAGAGATGATTTACTAAAGGTTCGTTGCTAAAGAAGAACATGTGACATCATCCCTCTCTTAGTGATTTTCAAGAAAAATCTAATCAAAAGGTGGAAGAGATATTTTGGAAGAGAGACACACCAAATCTTTTCATTTGATTTCCAATAAGGGGGAGAAAATATTGGCACACATATTGACCCATTCATATGTGCAGAAGTAGTGTATTGACAAAATATACAAAGGGGGAGATTGAAATGCACTGTGTTGCATTTGTTGTCAATGAGGAATGATGTTGTCATGGAATGAATGGATGTCAAGGAATGTCAACATGTGAATGACAAAGGATGTGATGGTGATGGTGATGAAGGAGAATGGCCATGGTACTTAGAGGCATGTCACTTAGGAGATTTACTAAGTGGAATAGGAGATTATGGTTGAAACATTCTCCATGAATATCAGACGATTGTAGAACTGATCTTAATGTTTCAACACTTGTATCAAGATGATACTAAGTTACACCACTTGAAGAATGGATGATGATGGAGCATCATCATTACATCTGATGATTTTTGAACTGGTATTTAAGTTCAAAGAACTTGTATCAAGAGGATACAATGTCACAACAATGTTTGAAGACCATGCATTGTCTTAACAATGCATGAGGAGATGAGGATATCCATCCACAAGTTCTAAGTGGATGAAGTGGTGTTAATGAAGTCCATGCATTATCACTTAGTTCATGTGAATGTGAAGAAGATCCAACTTGATATCTGATTAGTTCAATGAAGTTTGTTGAAGATTTATTTGATTCAGGTGATTCGGTTGATGATGAACCTTTGGGAATTCCACCTCCTTAGTGTAGATTATATGTTAAAGAGGATTGATGAATTCAAATGAATAAGAAAGGGAGAAGTGGCATTTGTCATTTACACTTGGTTATTTTGTTTTTATACAAAGTTACTTAGTGTTTTACACTAGCAAAAATATGGGCCACCAAGGAGGCCAGCCAAGGGTCGTCACCCAATGCTCTTGTGGGACTCAAGGTCACCACGCCCATGGGGAACCCTCAGGCCAAGGAAGCATCCCTAAGGCACAGCGCGCCCATGTGTGTAGAGTGGGCGCCAGTCGCGCGCTCGAGTGGCAGGAGTGGGCGTAGAGCGTGCCCACTAAGAGAACACGGTGCGGGGCGGCACCGTGGAGGGAGGAGTTCAACTGAGCATATGGTGGCAGCACTACTTTGATAAGGCGCGGAGAAACCGGGCGCCAATTCGATGTGGGACGCGGAAATTTCTCAAGGATCTAATCTGAGCCGCACGATTGATCTCGCGTGTGATCAGCGCCGCACATCTCATCACGCCGCCCGCGATCTAATCCTGGCCGTTGCGCTTCATTAAAAATTTGATCTGACGGCTCCGAGGCTCGTCTCCTTCCTCGAGCTTGCCTGAAGCTCCCCGCAGCCACCGTCGAACCAGGAGAAACCCGTGAGATGTTTTCGAGCTCCCGACCACCGTTGATCGAAGTAAAGGCTCCATTGAGTTCGTATGGATGCAACGAACGGATCCATGCAATAAAATATGCATGCACAGGATGTATGGGAAATTCGGAGTTCGCCCGAAGCAAACTTAAGGTGTGAGGCTTTGAAGGGTTCGTGCCTTGCATAGATTGATTGATAAGAGGCAATGCATGCGCTCCATGCACATGCACGTGGAGGAAAAAATAAAGGAAGAGACCCGCGTGGAAACAGAGGAAAGATTCAAGATTTGGAAATATTTTGAAAAATTGAAAACTTCGGGAATTCGATTTATCCCACGTAGAAGATTTGAGGCATCCCTATGCCTATAAAAAGAGAGTCTGAGGCTCTCTGTTTGCTTGCTAAATATTTTGTGGAGTCCCGTGAGTGCCTTGCCTCATGAAGAACAGCCTGTGCGCACCACTTGTGCGGCAGTGAAGCCCGGAGCCATCCCTTGGCTCTGTTAGTTTATTTTGCGCACTCCTTGCGTGAAAGAAGAATGGGAGAAGACACCTGCGTGCCTTCCCCTTGCGTAGAAGGAAGAACCCGGGGCCGCAGCACCTTGCGCGCCCACGGTTGAAGCCCGCACTTGCGCGGCAGTTGGTGTCCTTGACACCCTGCTCGCTCGCGGCTGTCCAAGGACCTTGCGTGCCCTTGCACCCTTTGGACCTTGCGCGCTTCCCTGTGCACCCAAGTGTTCCTTGCATTCTTTGAAGAAGAAGAGGGACGCACCATTCACCTTGTGTGTGTGCCACTTGGGAGAACACCCTACGGGTAGTGGGTGTGCAAAGAGGAGGAAGGACGGGCCTTAGTGCCTTGTGTGCAAAGTGAAGACCTCACATTGTGTGTGTGCAAAAAAGGACCAAAGAGGTCGTAGCCAATTGTGTGCAAGAAGAGGAAAGAGGTCAAGTTTAAGTGTGTGCAAAATGAAGAACAAATTGTGTGTGCTAAACAAGTGAAGGCCGAACCTCGTGTGTGCACTAAGTGAAGTGTATACACTTAGAAAAAGTGTAAGAAGACATCACACAAAGTACAACACACATTCTAGTGTGTAAAAAAATTGAACAAAGTGTGTGAAGGAAGAAGTGGTGTGTGTAATTAACGAAATTACACCCTTTGTGGGTTTATTGCACCAAGAGAAGAAGAAGGGGAGTGCATGCTTACATGCATGAACGTGCACACGTGAACAAGCTCAGATATGGTTGTGTGCATTTGAGTTGTCCAAGACTAGGAGTTCTTGAAGATGAAGAGATGCCAGGCACTCTGTGCATGAAGATGATGTGAACTGAGACTGGAGCCAGACTGAAGTTAAAGACATCAGCTGTCTGAGTTTTTAGTGATTGAGAAGATCATGATCAATAGAAGTGATCAGAAGTGAAGAGCAAGACCAACAGACCTTATCAGAGGCTGTTGAAGATTCATGAAGAGAGAGGCCAGGTCATCCTGAGAAGAAGGAGATAAATCCTGAGCAAGATGAGAAGACCTGATCAAGTGATCAGAAGTGAAGAGCAAGGCCAGCATTCTTTATCCCAGACTGCTGAAGATACTTGAAGAAGCTTAAACTGAATAAGTGCTGCTCATGTGACTCGAGAAGCCAGGAGAAGCCCCCTGTGAGACTCAGGGTGGAAGAAGTCTTCAGTGGGATTCTGGAGCTGGCCAGTGGGACTCTGGTAACACTGTGGGACGCAGAATAAAGACCCCCCTGTGGGACTCCGGAGAGATACAGTGGGACTCTGTATCGACCATTGTAATACTAACAGATTATAATGGGAGAAACCATGTTGGGGCGTATAACCAACATGGCAAGGACGTAGGCCTTTGGTGTCGAACCTTGAAAATCCATGTGTCCTGTGCCTTTACATTTACTGCATCACTCGAGGAAAGACTGAGATATACAAGAAGAGTGGATCGAGGCCTTAACAAGCCATAGAGGTTTAATTGACAAAGATTCAATTAGTAAAAAAGTTTTAAGGGATCACTGATTCACCCCTCCCCCTCTCAGTGATTCACACTGATCTGGGCACTTCATATTAAAATAAACATTTATGTTTTAAAATTAAAATTCCTTTTAATAGTTTCATAGTTTTATGGGACACTTAGATTTAAAAATCTATTTTAAAAAGCTTCTTTGATAAATAGTGATTCTTTTAATTTTTTTCATGAAAAATGGGATATTTATCTAAAATAGTTTTAATGATTATTCTCATCTATGTCAATATCGTTCATTATTATCAATTGAGGATAATTTATTCATTCTTTGATATTTTATTGAATGATTTATTCTTGACTGTAGAAGTGCTATTTTTATACTATTCATGTTTTGTGGTTAAAATATTGACATTTCGTATGCCAGTTTTAATATGAATGTTTATATTATGTTTCAAACTTTTCATATTTGGAATGCATTGGGCATATTAAGTGAAGGGTGGAGCCCAATATATATCCTCAATGCATCGGTAGGTATCATGAATCAAACCAGTGTCTTCACACAGGGCCTTGAAAAAATCTTATTTGTAGTCTTAGAACGAGGCCTTGACTATGTGGTTATGACGTCTAACATTATGCATTCCTTCAATATGAAGTTAGCTATTGATATTTAATGTGATTATTATAATAGTAGAATATCCATGTAAATATGTAAATTACATTATTTGATTTATATTTCTTATATCATTCGGAAATTTATGTTTAAAAGGATTTTGTTTTATACTTATACATTTCCATAAATTATTATGGTTATTTATGAAGGTTTCATCTATAATATTATCTGTACTGAGCATCTGAGCTCAACCATTTCTATGTTTTATTTTTCCCAAGATATGATGAAGAAAATCATGATTAACCTATAGAAATATGATAAGGGATAAGAGTGTGTTCAAAGGGTCCACAATGTGGTTTTTCATTATTTCATGATGTAATTTAAAACATAAGTATGTATCTAGTACTTCCATGACTACTAAACTAATCGGTCTTCCTGGAATTGATCTATTGGGATCTATCCAATTTTATGTAATAATTTACCGAATCTAGATAACTAGGGTCAATGCATTACAATATATATATATATATATATTAAAATATAATTTCAGTATCCACTCCTTGGGTTTTGGTTAATCTCATTCTAGGAGAGGTGAAGATGTGTGGGGTACACCATGTGATATCTATTTCTATCTTATCATATTTAGACAAGTATACTCTCCTACTATAGGTAGAAAATAATATATGAGAAGTAAATAATCTCACCATTTCAATGTCATTATGTTTGGATGAGTTTACTTAACTCTTTTTTTTTGAGCTGCACTGTTTCACTATACCTAATTCTATCTACCGTTTCCATTTCAATTGTATCAATTATATATCCCCCTTCAAAATTTGAAGCATCCTACTGGGAATGTTTGTAGTCACCCATATATTGTATTTTCATACACATATCATGCCTTATTCATATGATAGATAGGTTGATCCTGACATCATAGGACTAAAAATGTGTTTGGGGACTCAAAATACCAAGAATATAGAATATTTAGGATTAATTAAAAAGTTTTTTCACATAATCTCATGATCTTCCCATTTTGAAAAAGGGTCAAGGAATAATGATATAAGATCCTTTCTTAGATATCTACCATGAAACTATTATAACATCCCAAATTCAGATTAGTAAACAAAAAGGGCATCATATCTGATCAAAGGGGGATGTAAATACCTTTTTCCTAGTCATATTCCATTATTAACCACACTTACTAGGCTTTACTGACACAATTTTCATACCCACCAATGTTTTCCTCCCTAGTTCCTACATTTAAACTTCACCATATCCCATATCAAACACTTTGATTATAATATATCATGACCCCATCCCTCCAGTGTTACCCAACATGGATTGAAAATAAGTGAATATAAATAATTACGCATGAGGGACACCTCCAAAAGTCTATGGGTTGGTAAAATCACTGAGGGTTTTTCTTTGATACTAATGAAATGTATTACCCTATAAAAACCATGAATAATGTGACATAAGATACAACCACTAGATAAATATTATTCATAATAAAGGTAAATAGATATGAAAACATATATGTATTTTCATATTACAAAAAATAATACCAAAATGAAACTAAATATACCAAATGTAAAATCCTCAACAATAACCTTGAAGAACAAATAACTCTTAAAAAAATCCATGAGCTAGTAATGTCTAACTTGGTCGCCAACAAAATTATACGGACCCAAAAAAAGAGTTTATATATATGTCTATAGGAAAAAATAAGTATATGTTTTTGGATCCACCCCAAATTATCCCATAAAAAATATAACGAAATTATACTATAATTTGAGTGGTTAAACAATTGAAAATAACTCATCGCCTAAAAATATATACTATGTTCTTAGTATGAATATGAATATATCACCAGAAATCAAATACAAGTAATTTTATAACATCCATTATTATAAAAAATCAATATAACCCACTATAATTTCCACATTGGATTATTTATATGTGCCAATTTTATATTTCCAGAACTATCTCTCTCTAATAAATATTCCTTATATAAAAATACTGGAGATAAAGTAACATATCATTAACACTATACATATCATTATCTCATAATAATCAATCACATCTCCAGATAGTATTCTTGTAGTTTACAAGAGCCACCATAACCCACACAACGCATATTATACATCAAGACATCACATCATGTATACCATATATTATACCTCAAATAACCATAATCCATTATATCCCTCTAAAAAATATATTATAAATGTAACCAATATGTATACTAGAACATAATAATATAAGAATAACTGATTGATCAACATGGGGTTTTCAGACTTCTATTCCACAAAAACATAGATGTTGAGGAAAACACCCTCTAGATTCCACTAGGTTTTAGTCACACAACTGACATGGGAGGTGTAGAATATGAAATAAAATAATATTATAATATATAGGGATCAAAAATTATACTATAGTAAACTACATATAATTAACCTCAACTACATTTGTCATTACCCAGACACACATCTACCACCAATATGTGTTTTATTTATTAAAATCACACAAACATTTTAAGAGCCTTTAAATTAATTCAACATATTACCATTTTACATTACTTTAATCATCAACTGAATTAGATACCCTTCATGAATAATTTCACATATTACATGGTTCTTCATGATTTATCATTATTAAATATTATTCTAAGCCTCCAACCCATGGGTTAAATTATTTGAAATTACCATTCTATAATTACACATACTCTAGGTAAAATCCTACCATTGCATAATAATTTTTAACTAAGAACAACTAGTTTTGTAAAAAAATAGTTAAATGGTTAAAGAAACAAAAAAACAATTCATCCATCGTTTGAAGGAAATTCATTAACAATAAATAATTATTGTTTTGTAAAAAATGAGAAATACCCACTTCATATGATTCCATCATTCCTGGTGCATTCCCTGACACCACTATACAAATAAAAATCCATACCGCTATCATAGACACCTAATAATATAAAAAACATGATAATCCCCACCAATATAATTCCAAAAAATCATTCATCCATGGAAATTATGTATGGTCTCAAATTATTGTTGTCGTTCCCTTTGAGTGTTTTTAAGGCTTGAAGATCCCGGAGGATTTTTGGGGTGAGCCTAGTGGGGTTTAGCTGCAATTAATCAGGATGATGGAAGAATACACAAAGTGTATGTATTTAATTTCATGTATTCAAAGTGATCATCCTATCATGGTTGGTTCACTGGGTGGTTCATGCTGTGTAAATAATTATGATTTAATTTTCAAAGGTGACACATTTTTCTGAGACATCTGAAACCCCGTATTTACTTTATGCTTAAGGGTTATATACCATGTAAGTTCCTTTTATATCTAATTTATAATGTAATACATCACGTAAGGTTTTTGTTCAAAAAATATGGTTCTTATGATATCTAGAGGATTGGAATACATTCCTTCCATCATTTTGAGTTCCTTCAACATGAATGGATAATTGGATTCCCATCATTGATCCCTGATGATCCAAGGTGCGTTCTTTATTAATTTTTTTGTGGGTTCTCCCAGATTGGTCTCATTACCTCCAATTTATTTTTCCAAATATATGGATGATCATCTCCCTTATTTATAGTGGAGTTTTTTTTTCTATTGGTGGGGCTTTGTTGTGGCATCCAAGGATGGCTGAAGCTTCTTACATGATAGGTGATCAAAGATTTACAATGGGGGTTCCTTATCTTCAGAATAATGTTGATTTATTTTAGGCATGGTAATCATTATTCATCTCTTTAATTATGTGAAATCATAAATGGATTATGTTTTAACACTTTGGATGTAAATTAAATTTACCAAATAATTATTGAACTAGATTAATGGAATTGTATCGGATTGCTATTTGACAATGTTGTTATATTATACCATGATAATAATTTTCATTATGATTTGGTATATAGTTTTATATCAATTATATGAATATTTATAATTTTATTATTCATGGATAGTAATTTCTAATTTGAAAATAATAGAAATTTAGAATTAAATTATTAATTTGAATAATAAATTAAATAAGTGGCATGTTGTAATATAGTGTTTCATATAATTTGATTATAATCAAATTGATGCAGTTATGAATTTTTAATTAAATGTGACATACCATGTGATTAATGTAATTGTTATATAATTTTAATCATCTTTCTTTTTATAGATATAAATAAGAAATTTTTTAATTAGAATGGTTCTTCTCATATTTTGTGGAAATCTATTCAATTATAATAAAATGTTTATATTTTTATAGATTTTTGGAGATTCATGCCTAAAGATTCCTTTAGATAGAACCTTTATATAATTAATATGTTAATTAAATATGGAATAAGATAAAGTTTTTTTATAAATATATAGTCAGTGATTTATTTTTTAATCTATTTGAATAGGTTGAGTGCCGTGTTTGTGGAGTCATGCGAGCTTAATTTTGTGTGTAGTTCAGAGACCTCATTTTATGGACTATATTTCCTTGTTTCCTATGATATTTTTTTATTGAGACCCTATGATATAGTATTTATATGATCTTTTTAATTTGATATTTTTATGGATGATCTTGGTATGGATTATGTGATTTGGGGATTGGAGGTGTGGATGTGGTATTAGCATGTGACGGATGATCCCAGGATGACTGTTGTGATATGTGGGTGGGGATGACCATACGATGTGGTAGTAGTTGATTCATATTATGGTAATATGCATTGATATATGTATGTGGTTGTCAAGGATGGAACTGGTGATGTTGTAACATGTTGAATTTGGTCTAACCCATTGATAGGATGCTGAGCGTATGTATTCTCTTATATGAATATGTTTATGGGCTAATACCTGGGTTGTTTTATTTATCTTAATTTTGTTCCCCACTACATGAGTTATTCGGATATCCTAGGTTTAATGATTCTTCCTGGTGGTGTCATAAGATTTATTTCATAGATTACATGGGTAATGTAATTAATCTAATTAAGAATAAATAATTTGTTACTAATGGGGTTGGTTGGTACTATATTGAATATTTTTAAAATATTTTGATCTTGATAATTTGTGTCCTCTATTTGGATTATAATTGGAGGGAATATAATTTAATCTGATGAGTAATGTAATATAATTTAATTTGGAATAATTTTATCTTTAAATAATATCTCATGAATTAATTACTGAAAGTAAATTATAAAAAGGAAATCTATAATTATGGTGGATCTCTAAATTGTATTTTTCTAATAAGAAATGTCTTATTAGATGTGGAAGTTGAGAGTTCACATGACATTATCTATAGTTAATTTTAAGACTAAAATAATCCCATATTATGGTTCTAATCTATATTATATCATGTATATTTTTTGATTTAATATCATTAACCAACCCAAATCTATTAGGGAAACTAACACGTAGTCAACTTTGAGAGGATTTTTTCCCAACACCCTCGTGGGAGGACAGATGTATTACTATCCCCTCTTCACACACTCTCCTCTCTTTATAGATACCTATGAAAGTATGCATGATGGTTAGTTTTCCCATATATTTTTATATATGGATGTGGTAATTTGTGGATATTTCACACACCCATGTTACGGGATATTGTATTAAAATAATTTTTATAAGTATTTCATGTGTTGTTTGTGATGTCTTGAGGCACTTAATTAGGGTATGGGATATAATGGTGTGAGTTATAATACCTTATGTGTAATACATGTCATATGGGATATTGTGGATTCTCGAAAGAACATGGTTACTATATGTGTAAATGTGAAGGAAATGATGTTATTATGTGATGAAAGTGGTGCATATTTGGATTCTTTACCATGGATTCATCGGGCTAATTTAAAATTTTAGAGATTTTTTATATGAAATGTGATGTAGTGGAAGAGTGGAAAAACTGTGGGGAAGTAATAGAAGGGTTCTCATGAAGTTTTATTGTAATAATATATTCTCTCATGAATGTGATATTTGGTTAGAGTTAGCCATGGTGATGTTGGGAACCTAGTATATCTATTTAGTTGATGAGTTAGTTTAACATTTTTTCAATGTTATATAGTGTTCATTTATTATATTTTTCATTATATGAACCATTGAGGATCCTGTTGAGAATAATTTTTTATTATCCTACATATATATAATCATTTTCTAGGATAGATGGAATAGGTTGGAGACCGGGTATGATATTACTAGATCGGGATTTTGTAGGAGTTATTTGGGCTTTATAGTCACTATCTTCTTTTCATTTTTGAAAATTGATGTTTTATGTATAGTATTTCTAGTAATTTTTGAAATTTGATGTCTTAAATTATGATCTATTAATATATGTGTTTGTTTGTGTGATCATGGGATGATTCTTGTAGCTTTATTATCTCTCTCTTATACATGTTTCTATTAGATGGTAATGCATCCCACTTGCATGATTATTATACCCTCAGTGCAACTCGACATCCTATGGCTCAAGAAAGAAAAGAATTAGGATTTCATTATCTCTACTCCCTAATTGTAGTATATTTTTAGGGAAGGTTCATGAAATATTGGTATCAAAGTATCAGGTTTGATGGTTCAGATGGACATTGGAGCTACGAATAGGTGAGTTTTCATCGGTTAGTAGGTAAACAATGTCAGATAAGTTTATTCAATGATGTAAATATGTGAAACCAACTGATACATATCTTTTTAGGCACACATATACATTAATTCACAAAACATTATGTTTAATGAACCTACTAAATTAAGGGATAATAGTTTGAGGGTAGAGACCTAAGAAAAGATCATTAATCATTATTCATTAAACCTATTCTTGAAATAGGTAAACCATTGGATATGTTAAAACAATAAAAATATTATAATTAATTAATTAATATAATGTATTCCATATTTGATGTTAAGGGTCTCTAATAGTTTGTTCATTTTGCAGGAATGGCACTATCTCAATGTCCACATTATGATCTTACCGGATATTTTAGGTATGATGTTCCAGTAGATCTCCATAGTGTATAGTCCAATCACATTGAAATATGGGGGATAAATCTATGAGTGTTTCAATTCCCAATACTAAAGACGAATGAGGGATCCATTTCAGTTTCATTCTTGAGAGATTAGTTATAAGAGGTTGAAATATCATTCAGTTCGATTCATGCTCAAAAGGAACACTTATTTTTGTTGTCAATGATGATTATATGTGGAGAAGTAAATAAGTAATGGTTTTTTTAGTCACAGATTGTAAGGATTTGGCGGTCTCATGGGAGAATTTTTTTGACCAGATCTTGGTAGGGTTTCTTTCGTGGACCATGATAGAGGCCAATCACCATGAACTAATTACCCTCTGATAAGGGAGTTCCAACATGTGAGATTGTGGGAGCATTTTAGTACCTATATATGATATTATTCAGAACTATTTCCATATGAGGAGGATAGGGAGAGGCATTTGGTGGAGGTTTTTCATCCAAATATCAAGTTTTAATCCACATTGTTTTTTATATAGAAGTATCTCATGGTGTTTACAAGAGAAGTTTTTAATGAGAGGTTGTTGTGCAGAACTAGGTCATCACGAGAGGAGAGTCATTAGGATTCCTCATGATGCAGTGCTATGGTATTTAGATCCCATTTTTAATAAGAAAATAGTTTTTGGTCAGTTGAGGGTAGATCCATGCCTTTATCATCTCATTTCTCTGGGAGAAGAATCTTTCAGAACTATGATAACGGATAATATGTGTGGTTTTATTGTGGATTATAAATTCATCATCATTGAGAGTGCCTAATATTTTTTATAGGTGTATCATTGTTCCTTGGAACGTGTGTTCTAATTTATGAATCACCACTTTCAGGCAGTTTCTATTGGATTTAGTCATGGAACCGGAAACATCCAACAGTTCGTTATCGAAAAGGGATCTGCTTTACAAATTCATTAATTTGTTATGTTTGAACATATAATATTTAAGAACATGAATTGTTCGAGAAGATGGGATGTCAGACTCATCCCACCCTTTTGTGGGGAATTATTTTCTACTCTTGGAATCTATTTAGATTTGTGATATTCTCTTGAATCCCTTTTTATTCACCATTTATATTTAGTTTTCCCTTGTAATTTGCAATCAATTATTGACATGTGTGAAATTTAGAATCATCGTATGTATTTGAGGTTATTAATTAAATGGAGTCATCTGTAGGTATTCGAGGTTCTCCATCAATGGTATCCTCTCATATACTATTTAAATATTCTTTTAATCATCATTATGATGATATTTGTTTTTAAACCACTTAGTGGGGAACACTGGAATTTATTGTCATTTAGGAAGATAGAGGTTTTTTTGATGTTGGGACTGTACCCATAAATGGGATACCTATGTATCCTTGTGAAAATATTGAAAACCCTCGTAGTTTGGTGCCCCTCTATGGGACACATCATACCTTTTAAGGTCATGTGATAAGGACCTAGCCATACAGTTTAATGTCATGTGGTAACAACATCTAAGAGAAATGTGCTTAGTCAAGGTTTGGTGTGGGACTTTTGCCTATGTTGACCAAAGAACATGGAATGAATTTGGGTTTACCATTAAGAATAGATCATGTTGTTAATACGACACATGGAGAACATCGCTGGTTGGAAGTATTGGGTTTGAACTCTAAAGAAGTTTCCTATGTATCCAATTTATATGGGAATCAAATCCCACATAGTTAGATGAGCCTCATAGGGGAATGTAGTATTTTGAGAGATTTTAGTTTGGGATTACCTCTTGAAAAGGATTCTATGATAATTTGGGGGTTTAATTTTGGGCTTATTCCTAAGGATATTTCCCATATTATGGTAATTACGAATGGATTCCTGAAAAGGATTTTTATTTATCATGGGCCCTTTTGCAGAATTATTACATATCCCAATTATGGTGGGAAAAGGAGTTCTTATATTTCATTCACCATTGGAGTTTTGTGAAAATTATGTAATCATTATGAATCTCTAATACTATGGGAGTCATGCTCTATGTGAGAAACTGTAGGATATAAATGATTCAACAAACACACCCACACATTTCCTCCTCTATTGGTGGAGGAGGAAGTGCCTATTGCGGCGACGGTGGATGAGGGTGTGGTGATCATGGAATAGGGTGATGTGACAAGCTTTACCTCTATTATAATTACATTGGTCTAGGGACCAATGAAAGGAAGGTGTGATGGTGATGGAATTAGAGAGGAGAAATACTGCTACCTCCTACTTGAATGGTTTTCGGATTACACCAGGATGGCTGCCCTAAAATTGAACATGGTTGGGGAGGGGGGATTTTCCATTACATGAATGGAAAAGAAAGTGTGAATAGTACCTTCACTGCCAGAGACTGATGGGTCAGGATCTTAGAGACAAAAATGGGAGGACATAACCGAAACAATAATCCAATAAACCAGGAACACCCCAACACTATTCCTAGGAATAATTCTTATGTGACTGCGGATATAACAACCCACAGACACTCAGTGAATACTAACCCCACTCTGAAACAAATGTTTTAAACCTCTGTCTATAGATATAAAAAACCAAATAGGAGACATGATTATGTTTCATTCCCAACGGTTTGATAAGATAGGAGGTTTTAGTGGAGGTCTCAATAGAATCCTTTTCAGACAAGGGAGCCAATGAAGAATAAGACTTTCCATGAATGGCTTTGAATAGGGTTTAATGGATTATAGATTGAAGAGGGTAGGTGAATCAATGAAGGGTGCCCAAGTAAGTACTGGCGCACCAGTATGATATCTCATGTTCCCTTGGGAGACCTAATATTCAACTAATTAATGAACAGCCTGGATGTTAATACATGGGAGAGACATAGCTCAAGTCTTCAAGAGTATTCACAAGTAATCCCATAAGTGGGGAACTAAAGTACATATGAGATGAATAGGTGGTGCACAAGTGTTTTTGATTTTGGGAGATTTGGTGCATTATGTTTTCAAGTGTTATGAAATTAAAACACTAAAAGGACTTATTTCTAATGATCCTCCTTAAAATCCTTTACTCTAGGTGTTAAAGAACTACCTTGAAAGTTTTAGAAGACTTGGGAGAAGCAATAGGGTTACCAGAGAAGCAATTTGGCTTTAGGGAAATTCTTCTATACAAATGATGTCCCAAAGGGTCTATTTATTGGAAGAAATAATACCCTAGGTGAAAAGATATTTGGATCACAAGTGGGTTGTGCTCCAAATTGTGGAATGCAAGTACCTTTCTTGTTGATGATTTTTTGGCTAGACTAAGGTGATCCAATGTTCAACACTTTAAATATATTGATTTTTATCATTTTTTCTGTCATCTTTTTTCTAAGGCATTTCTCTTTGTCACTTTTTACACTCTGTGACATAACGGCGTATCAACCAAATCCCCCCATTATAATGTGATCTAGAATGAAAAGGGTATTCTATACTAAGGTAATGCAATGAAAAACAAAAAAGATATTGTTATGGAGTGCAAGTGGTATTGTGTAAGGTAAGTGGGGTGCTGACATTGTGGCACACAATATTATAGTGTGCAAGGTAACTTTAATCGCTTATATATATCGGCTTGTCTTTCACAAAAATTCTCACGACTTATACAAATCGATCTCTCGACACACAGGTCCTTTAATTCAAATGATTCTATTTATTCACGCTTATTCTGTATGTTTTTCATTTGCATGCCAGAAATAGTGCACCAAAATTGCACACTGGTTTTATACATGGGATCCAAGATAAGACTTGCAAACCTTAATGCCTTTTTCAATTGTTTCTCAATTCTTTTGTCAATAAATAAAAAATTAACTATCTTTAAATCAGACTTTGATCCTTTTTGCAGGTTAAATGGCTCCCAAAAGAATTCGAATGGATGATTAATTGGCCAGTATGAGAATTGATTACTTGATGTACTTTTTCGGTCATGACTACATTGACGTTTGTGACACCACACTCCAAGAAATGGAAAAATATCTGATGAAATACCACTTCAATTTCCCCTAGATCTCATATTTTCCTTTTTATAGTTATGGCCATCTATATGACGTCATCATTCTAGACCCCAAGAATTGTATTCTACTTTCATGGTTTCAATACTATACCAACATCTCGTCTACCAATGTTACTATTAGGGGCTCATTTGTTAATTCTAGGATAGAATATAATGCCCATTTCATGCATCATAGACCTTGTTCTCTAGATTTGTAATCACAACCTCCTGAGCTACATCCACACTGTTATTCGTCCATATTTTGAGATTCTCAAATGGATCAATCATAAGGATGGAAGAAAATTTGGGATTTCCACCTAGGAGGGAATATAAAGCCCACATGGATGTTGGAATATTGGGTGATCGAGACATGTTCATGGATTATGGATGACTTAAAAGGTGTTTTAATTTATGAGGCTGTATGGGTAAGGAAAAAATGTATATAGGAATTTTGATTTTTTTCTAGAGATACTAAGCTGATTGAGTTCAAAAAATAACTCATTCCATTTGACATATAGAGAAGTAGGAATCAGTTTGTTGGATGTATTCACGATATCTAGAGCACTAACTTATCGTGATATGTAAGATGATTTTATTCTTACCAAGGTGACATGGAATGACATAGAAAATACACCATCTTTAGTTTGTGAGTGTATGATAATATTTTATAAACTCAAGAATACGACCATAGAAAATTCCTATACAAGAATAGATATTCAGCTAGAGATGTAGATGGATATATTCTTGGTAAATAAGAAGAAAAAATTTCCCACATGGACTTGTCCATCCAGCTATCCAAATGTAGGAAAGAAAGGTACACCTGTCACTTTTTGTCCAACATTAGAGAAAGGTTAGTTTGAGAAGTGGGTGTTTTATAAGAACCCAATTTTTTATTTCACTATTAAACATATTTTATTAAATAAAAACATAATGTGATACAACATAGAAGATCAAGAGGTTTAGTGTATTTTGTGATTAGGATCATTACATAACAACTTATAACATGAAATACACATATTTATTGAAAAAATCTTTTACATGACCACACACATTCCTTCATACTTAGCATTGCATTGGATAACTTGAGGACATGAATAAGAAAAATGTTATCTAAAAATCCCATTAAGGGAGAAAATAAGGCCTAACATGAGGAATTTAGTACATGTTAGGCAATAAGCATATCAATGGAGAAAAAGAGAAACATGAACATAAAGGCATGACCTAACATGAATATCATAACATGGAAATGTGTCAACAACATTTAACATGATATTAGCATGAGCCAAGGCCCAATGTACATGGATCATGAGTAAACCCTCATTTATGTGGAATTATCACGAGTAAACACTCATTGAAATTGAAGAATCATGATATTATTCATTACCCAATTCATTGGAGCGCTATTAGGGTGCACCTTTCATAATCATATCATTTCATGCATAATTGTGCCACATGGATCATATAAAATGATTCTTTTGTAACATAATAATTTATTCTACAATAAAGATATGTGGAATTAATACATGAAACTCTATATTCAATAAGTAAATATGCATAAAGGTGAAAACCCTTGATAGATAATGGACATGGTTTTCACTACCCAATGACATTGGCTTGGAAAATCGAAGTGCAATTTCAGCAGCATAATAGAGTGACAAAAGAATTTATAAAAGTGTTGGATGAGAGAGAAAGGAGTGTCTCATCATTTTTAAATGAAATGGATAGTAATGTGTTCATTTATATATATATATATATTTCCAAATATATTTAATGGAATTTAGTATCATAATACAAAAGAATTTCTTGAATGTAAATGAGAAAAGAGAAATTCTTTATGAAATTTCATATTGGTAACATGTGTACAAGAGAGAAATTAATGAAATCGAAATAGGTCTATCATCATTGAAAAAACGGTCAGAAAAATGGGGGAGGTGATAAATCATATCCAAAAATTTTTAATTGAAAACAGAAATGGTATATCAACATAAAGAAACATAAAAAATCAGAAACGAAGAAATCTTTTACATGGAAGTGTGATCCAAAGGCATGGTAGATGATTGAGAGAGGATTATTGGGATATTGGGGAACATTGTGAGTATTTTTAAGAGAGGAGGTCAGAGTAGGGACGTTTCCAAGGGTTTTTACTGAGAGAAGTGGGTGCTTTGTTGGGTTTATATAGAAAAATAGAGGGAATTGTTTATTATTTAGGTTTTGGACATGGCACATTAATCTAATAAAAACAACAAAGAAAACCATGGTTTTTGACCTTGTTTTTTCCTAAGGGGAGTGGAGAAAATTATTTTATAAAAACAATAGGTGATATTCTTAAAATTTATAGGACTTCTTATGTGGAGGTGAGTCATAATCTAAGGGAAATCATTTTAAAAGATAAAATGTTTTATAAGTCTTGGAGGGTCCACTTAGGAACCATAAATATAATAAAACATATATAATATAAAAATTTTTAAATGATAAAATATATATTGGTAGAAAATAAATTTTATAATATTTAATTAGATTACTATTGGTCCATTATGATGTCATAAAACACATTATATATTTAAATGGTATTTAATTTTTACCCAGATAATTGATTATATCAGAAAATTATGAAAAATTAACCATTAGATAATTTCAACATCTTGATTCCAAAAATGATAATAATTATATCTAAATAATTTTTTGACATACTGAATTTTTACTTTTAAAATAAAAACAGGCATTTATCAAAAATTCATGGGTTTTGAAAAAAAGCAGGTTTCAAACCTTAATAAAAATTACAATTTTATTTATAAAAATTATTAGATCATTTATATTTAATAAAAATTAAATTAGTAATAATATATTATTATAATATTCTTTAATAGAAAAATATATTAATTCATCATAATAGATTTCTTAATTGAATATTAACTAAAAAAATAGTTGTGCTTTAAAAATTATTAACAACTTATCTATAATAAAATGAATGTATATTTTTTATTCTATTAAAAAATAATACACATAATAATCGTGTTAGGGAATTGTTACATAAACCCTTAAGACACCCGCATATGACCTAAGGGTAAGGTTCACGATTGTGACAGACTACTGGGGTGCTTGGATAACATTTATCAGGAGTTAATATCTATTAACTTCCACTTCAACAATAAGAAATTATGTTCATGAATAATGTGTTAAAGATCAGCTTGGGATTGGTCAAGAGAAAATCCCAGTGATGCCTCATCCTTTCCTAGATCTAACAAATAGGATTCGTACAGAGAAATTATACTAGTTGAGGTCATCTCTTCCTTTGTCTGAGTAAATTAGATTTGTTAAGGACCTATATTTATACTAATCATGTGATAACTATTCAATAACTATATTAGATATGGTATCATTTATTAATAGTATTTTGAAATCCAATAACAAAAATCCAAGGAAGTTAATATATAACAATTTTACATAATAAAACATTTAAATAGATCAATAGAAGTTTTCATTAAAAAATTTTTGGATCGTTAAAATCTTTCACCCAGAAGAAAATTTCCTTCTAAATTTCCTTTTCCCACACTAAAACATATGCAGGTATCTCTTCTTCATCACTTCCTCTGATTCCCAGGTTGACTCTTCATAATCATGGTTTCTCCACAACACCTTGATAAGGGGAATTGTCTTATTTTGTAGTACTTTTTTCATATGATCTAAGATATTCACTGACTTCTCTTAATAGGAGAGGTCATTCTCTAATGGTACCACCTCTGGAATGAGTACATGCGATGTTTCGGGTATGTACATACTCTAGAGTGAGACATGGAATATATGAAGCACTTGATATAGGTTCATTGGGAGTTCTTGTAAACATAGTACTGCACCAATGCGATCAAATATCTCAAAATGGCCGATGTACCATGGAATAAGATTTCCTTTCCTCAATAATCTGAAAACTATCATCCATGGTGATATTTCGAGGAATACTATGTCTCTAACATCAAACTCTGCGTCTCATCATCAATTATCAGCATAACCCTTTTATCGACTTTGAGAAGCCTTAATGTTCTAATAGATTGTCTTAACCTTATCCATCCTATCATCGACCATTTATGGATCTAGGAGTTTCCATATCGATATTATTTACAAGATTTCGGTGTTCTGCACCCCTTCCCATAAAGGTCTTCAGAAGTATTCATTTGGATGATTGAGTGGAAACTGTTGTTCTAAGATAACTCAACTAGAAGAAGATGTTGATCTCATTTACCTTTGAAGTTCATTAAGCATGCTCTCAACATGTCATCAATTGTTTGGAATGTCCACTAATATTTTCCATTAGTTTGAGGATGATAAGATATATTGTTGTTCATCTCAGTATTCAGAGCATATTGAAGAATCTTCCAGAACATAGAGTTGAATTGTGGATCTCAATCAGATACAATCGATAGTGTAGCTCCATGAAGCCTTAAAACATCACTGAATTATTTCCATGCTAGTTGATCCAATGAGAAATCCACTAAAATTTCAATGAAGTGTGCAGTATTTATAAGATGATCCACAAAGACCCAGATAAAATTGTTTTTTTTGGATGTCTTCAAATGTCCAGTGATAAATCCAACAGTGACGATGTACCATTTCCATGCTGGTACGGGTAATGCTTACATCATCCCCTTATACTTATTCCTCTCAGCCTTCACTTGCTAACATACCTGGGAAATTTATTTATACTCAGAAATCTCCTTCTTCATGTAATCCCACCAATAATTCTCCCAGAGTTCTCGATTCATCTTTGTGATTCCTGGGAGAATGAATAAATTCAAACAATCAACATCATATGAAATTCCATTCCGTAACACTGGATTTGATGGAACACATAGTATTGTCCAAAATCTCATAATTCCTTTTTCATTAACATTGTACTCTGAGGGTTACCCTTTTCTAATAGTTCCCACTTTCATCAGAATTCCCACATAATCATTTTCAGAATCCATCAACATTTTCAAAAGATATGGTTGATCAATAATTTGTGAATTTATTGATGATTTTCCCTTCATTATGTTTCCCATTTCCATATTCAACAAATATAAGAAGATTGTATCCTTTCCAATTCTCATCAACGATAGAATCACTATGTCCTTTCTACTTAGAGTGTATGTCACCAAGATCGCTTTCCAATGGTGGAAATGGATTAAATAGTCTTAGTCATTGATTATTTGTAACTATCTTCAATAGAGCATGTTCAAATATTTATGTGTGAATATATACTTGAGTATTTTATGGTCCTTATATATTTCACACTTCTCTTCAAAAAGGTAATTTCACAAAACATTCAAAAAGAATATTACTACAGAAAAAATCCAGATCATGTGTTGGATAGTTTTTCTCATGAACATTCAATTGACTTGAAACATAGGAAATGAATTTTTCATTTTTCATCAACACACATCCCAAGGCCTTGTTTTAATCATCACTAAATACTTCCAAATGTTCCAAACTTGTGGGTAGAGTGAGCAAGAGAATGATTATAAGGCTCTTTTTTTAATCCTTGAAGCAATATTCACATTCATCACTCCATGAAAACATTACTCAATTTCAAGTTATCTTGGTAAGAGGGTTGGAACATCATGACAAATTTCTCACAAATCGGTCATAATATCTATCTAACCCCATGAGGCTATGGATATATGTTACCAATGTTGACCTCGACCCTCCTTCTATTGTAGCTATATATGATGGATCCAAAAATATCAAACTTCTTGTGATGATATGTCCCATGAATGAGACCTCAATTCAACCAGAACACTCACTTGTTGTAATTTTCATATAGCTTCTCTTATCGCAAGGTCTCTAGTATAGTGCATGGATGCTCCTCATGCTCATACTTGGTTTTTGAGTATATTAGAATATCATCTATAATGAATACAAAAAATTTGTTATGTTAATCTCTAAAGACTCTATTCATTGTGTCCATGAATATTTCTAGATCATCAGTGAGTCCCAAATGCATTACTATGAATTTGTAGTGCTTGTACCTTGTATGAAAAGGATTCTTGGGGATATCCTTCTTCTTAACCCATACTTGTTAATATCCCAACCCAAAATCCACCTTGTAAAATTATTTTACTCTATGTAGCTGATCGAACAAGTCATCAATTTGAGTCAGATGATACTTTTTCTTTATAGTGATTTTGTTGAGCACAGGATAATAAATACAAAGGTTCATTTAACAATCCTTCTACATGATGAAGAGGACTCGTGCAGTCCATGGTGAAGCACATGGTAATATAAACCCTTTATCAAGAATATATTGTAGTTGTTTCATCAGCTCCTCATGCACCCCAAGAACTATTCTATATAGAGTCATGGATATTGGAAATTCCCAAGGTATAAGATCAATTTATAATTCAACTTCTCTTATAGTAGGAATGCTAGGAAATTCCTCAGGAAAAACATCAGGAAATTCCTTCACAATAAGAATGTATTTAAGGATGGTCTCTTCCTTAGACTCAATCATATGAGCATGATACACATGATTATAGGGTACTAATATCCATTCTTGAGATGATGGTGCTAATTCAAATTCATCCTCCTCCTTACACTTGTATTGAATTGGGGGTTGATTCGACATATGGAGAGTGATTTACCTATCAAGAAAATTTATGTTGGATCTATTTTGGTAAATCCAATAAATTCCATTAATTGCATAAAATTCTACCAAAGTAAGTATGGGGAAGATTTTCGGGAAGATAAATCCACAAATTGTGACAGGGGAGGAGTTATATTCATTGGTTTTAATTATTTTCCCATTTTCCATTCTCACTGAGATATTTACTTCCATGATTTATGGTGGTGTTGGGATTGTCATACAAGACATTTGGGATATAAGAGAATGTATAAAATCAAAATAAAAAAGTATGTTCTCTTTTACTGAAGTAATAATTAGTGTACCTACCACAAATTCATTATCAGGGTTAACTTCAGCAGTTGTGAAGGAAAAAAGTCCACCCTTTCGGCCATGGAGGATTTTGGTTTCCTCCAGAACCCTTGGTAATGGTCCCTAGTTTTCAACGTGACCTGGTTATTTGTATTTGAAGCTTTGAATAATGCTTTGATGGTCGAACGGAGCATTCATCTCATCTATCACAACCACATATTTTTCTTGTCAGCAGTTAATGGTCAGGTTCCCTTCTCTTCCACACCTATGTAATTTCTTTTCCCTTTCAAGAAATTTTCGGGGTGATTCGATATGCAATATTGGAAAGTGGGGTACTATATTTTCTTATTACTGTTGTATTTATCCATTGGACTATGAAAAATATAGTCCCACTTATGATTTTTATCCACATGATACCCTTGAGATTCACCAATCTCTATTTCGACATTGAGGTCACAAAAAACAATTTCCCCAATGCTCTCGAAGTTGTGGATCATTATGGATTTCCCTGGGATAGATTTTACCCCACAAAATATGTATTCAACATTGCATTTGGGGGTAAAAACAAATTTTGAGGTGTATCATGCAAGCCTTGTGAATTTTTCTTCGCACAGTCTGATGGATTTGTTGTCTTTTTTATTGATGGTAAGGTAGTTTCCTTCCCTTTTAATTCGGAGGGTGCGCAGAAAATATTTATTAGAAAACCTTTTTCGGAATTTCTTCCATTATAACACCTTGATCTCATCCTTTGGCTTCATATATTTGTTCAATTCCCATTATTGATCAGTTTCACCCTCTATACAAGAAGCATCAATAAGAAACTTCTATTTTTTGGAGCAGTAAAGTATGGATAAGATCTTTTCAATGGAGTTGATCCATTGTTCTACAATTAAAGAATCCGATGATCCTTTAAAATTAGGAGGCATTTGTCTAATGAATCTATCAATTGTGACTTTTTCTTTATTATGGGGGTTGAATGTTTCTCATGACCCATGATTCTAGTCAAAACACGAGTTAACTAAGAGAGTATTGGGGAAAATTTTGTGATTCCCACTCCCATCCGATGGGGCATGTCATTAGAACAATCAACAAATTGATATTTTCATCGATTGTTATTCTGGGTCCTCTTATTACTAGGCATTGGCTGTAATAATATTAAAGCTATGGGAAACACATAAAGTGAAATCCAAATAAAAAATGAATGACTTATAAATTAGTTTTATTTCCCGATATTAGGAATTTATTGGCATCAATATATGTTATCCATGATCTACTTCCCAACATATATCATTTGGGTCATTTTTTATTCCCTTAATAATGGTTCATACTAAGATTATGAATTTACTAAATCACACCCCTTAGGAGTGTCATAAAAAATAGTGCCGCAATGCTCATTGTCATGCACCAGTTCCCATTCAAGTCATGATCAAAGTGGTTTTTTCAGGGTTTAACCCAAGATACATCTATGCCAGAGTCGCCTCTACATGATCGTATCTAGGAAGGGATGTATTTTCTTGATAAAACACTTAATCAGTACTAAACAAAATTTAAGGAGGTTTTTATTATACCTATTCTTATCCCTAAGTATTTCACTAGGATTTTCTAATCCAAATCCCAAATATAACTAACCCTGTCCATTGATATAAAATATAACAACCCCACTCTTTATTTCAAACATAAACATGTTTTATTACATAAAACCTTCACCAGATACAACATATAATATTGAGAGTTATAGTGTCTTTGGGGCTTAGGATCATTTCATAACATCTTAAAACATGCAATACACATGTTTATTGAAAACATATTTTACATTACCTCACACATTCCTTCGTACTTAGAATTGCATGGGATTACCTGAGGACATTAATAAGAATAAGGTGAGCTCTAAACCATAGTAAGGAAAAAACGGGGAATAACATGAATAATACAGTACATAGTAGGCAATAGGAACATCAATGTAGCATAATAGAAACATGAACATAAAATCATGATATACCATGATTATCAAAACATGGAAATTTGGAAACAACATTAAACATCATATAAGCATGATCCAAGGCCATTAAACATGGAGAATGAGTTAACCATTATTGACCATTAATTATAATGAGTAAAACCTCATTGTAGTTGATGTATCATGATACTAATTTTAAACCAATGCATTGGTTCACTATTAGAGGACACCCTTCTTGATCATTTAATTTCATGCATATGTGTGCCTCAGGGAACATACAACAATGATTCATTAAACATTATAATTTTTTACATGATAATGGAATGTGGTATTCATACATGAATAACTATATTCAATAAGTAAACGGTCATATAGTTGAATACCCTTGATAGAGAAATGGGTACGGCAGTCACAACACCGTGACTTTGGCTTGGAAAATCATGGTGTAATTTGGCCTACATAACGATGTGACATAAGAATTGATAAAAATGGTTGATGAGAGAGAAAGGGGTATCTCGTCATAATTACATGAAATTTCTAGTATGGTGTCCATATCAATACATGTCCCAAAATTTGTAATGGAATTGATATTCATAATACAATAGAATTGGTTGATTGCAAATGAGAAGAGAGAAATGCCTTACAGAATTTCGGCATGGTAACATGTGTACACGGAAGGAATTAATGAGAGAGAAAAGGGGCTCTCATAATTCAAAAAAATATGAAGGGAAATATATAGGATATGTAAACTTATACCCCAACATTATTAATTGAAAACAAAAATGGTATATCAATATAAATCCAAATGGAAAAACATATAAAAGAAGAACTCCCTTACATGGAAGTGGGATCCAATGACTTGGGAGAGGCTTGAGAGAGACTTATTGAGAGATTGGGGAGACTTGGGAGGATTTTAGAGAGTTTTTTTTGGATTATGGATGTTCTATATGGGTTTTGAGTGAAGATAAGTGGGAGCATGGGTGTGTTTATAAGAGAAAAAATAGGGAATTATTTATTATTTCGGTTTTGGACACCACACATTAAACTAATCAAAACCACTACCCAAACCATGGTTTTACCCATGGTTAGTTTTCCAAAGGGTAGTTGAAAAATTATTTTATAATAAAAATGGCCTAATAACGTAAAATATTATACATGCTTATGTGGTGGTGAGTAAAACTTTGAAAGAAATCATTTTAAAAGTTAAAATGTTTCATAAGTCTAGTAGGGTGCACTTAGGAACACTAAAAATTATAAAAAAATTTTAAAATCACATTATTTTAAAGGTTAAACAAATAAATCCAAAAAATATCTTTTATATTAACACATTAAATTGCAGAAGTGTAAATATGATGTCATAAAACTCAATACATATTTAAATGGAATTTAATTTTTACTCAAAATTTTGACTGTATCAGAAAATTAAGAAAAATTCCATGTTTCATAATTTCAACGTACTAATTCAAAAAATAATATTCATTTTATCGAAATAATTTTCTAAATTTTTTTAATTTTTACTTTTAAAATAAAAACTAGCATTTATTGAAAATTCATTGGTTTTGACAAAAATGACTTTCAAACCATAATAAAAATTAAAATTGTATTCATAAAAATTACAAGATAATTTATATTTAATAAAATTTATTTTCAAAATAATTTTTTCTTAAAATATTATTTAATTAAAAACCATTAATTCCTCAAAATATATTTCATAATTTAATATTAACTAAAAAATACTATTTGTGCTTTAAAAACTATTTACAACGTAAAAATAACAAAATTAATGTATATTATTTATTATATACAAAAAAACACACATAATAATTGTGTAGGGTATTGTAACATAACCCCTTATAACACTTGCATAACACTTAAGGTTAAGGTGCATGATGGTGACCGACTCTTGGGTTGGCTCATATAACCTCGCTCGGGTGGTAATCTTTATTAACGTCCACTTATCTTGTAGGTGGTTCCATTTAGGCATAATGTTTTGAATTTCATATTTAGATAGATCATGATAAAATCCATTTGATGACACCTCATTTTCGAGCTCTGACAAATGTTCTTTATATGGAGAAATTCTACCAGATGAGTCCATCACTTCCTTTGTCCGAGTAAAATGGATTTGTTAAAGCCATATATTTATACAAATCATGTAATCACTTTTAAACAGTTATATTATAAATGGTAACATTTCTTAAGGGTATTTTAAAATCCCAAAACACAAAACCAAATATTTTAATATATATCAATTTTACATAATAAGATATTTAAATATATAAAGAGGAATATTCATTAATAAATGTTTGGGTCATTAAAATATTATCCCTTTAAGAAATTTCTCCCTTGAAATTTCAATTTCCCATAGTAAAATAGATAAGTGTAACTCTGCTTATCAATTCCTCTAATTCCCATGTTGCCTCTTTAAACATGGGGTATCTCCACAACACCTTGAAATGGGGCATTGCCTTATCTTGTAGAACATTTTTCATACTATCTAATATTTTTATCATTTTCTTTTCATTGGAGAGGTCATTCTCCAATGGTACCACCTCTGGATTTAGTACATGAAATGGATCAAGTATGTACTACCCCAAGAGTGATACCTGGAATACAACAGGTACTTGAGATAGGTTTGGTGGGAGTTCTAGTCAATTGGCCACTACTCTAATACAATCAAGGATCTAAAATGGGTCGATGTACCTTGGAATAATATTTCCCTTATTCCCAAATCTCATAACTATCCTCCACGGTGATATGTAGTGAAATACATTGTCTGCAAAATAAAAATATAGGTCTCGCTGACGATTATCAACTTAGCTCTTTTGTCGACTCTAGGAAGCTTTAATGTGCTAGTGGATGGTCTTAACCTTCTCCACCATTTTTTTGAAATTTCAAGACATAAGAGTTTTAGTACCCCAAAATCATCTAAGCATGTCAGTGTTGTGCACCTCTTCTTTAAAAGGGATTCATAAGGAGTCATTTGGATTCTTTAGTGGAAAATGTTGTTGTAAGAGAACTCAACTAGAGGAATATATTGATCCCATCCTCATTTGAAGTCCATTGAGAATACTCTCAACAATTCCTCAAGTGTATGGATTGTCTACTCAGATAGGGCATGAGATTGAAGATGATAAGATATATTGAAGTTCATCTCACTATTGAGAGCATGTTGAAGACTCTCTCATATCGTAGAGGTGAAACATGGATTCTAACCGGATAAAATATATAGTGGTACTCCATTTGGTTTTACCACATCTATAATATATATCAGTGTTAGTTGATACAATGAAAAATCATCTTGATTTGAAATGAAGTGTGCAGTCTTTGTAAGACGATCCACAACAACCCAGATAGCATTGTTTCATTTGGATGTCTTTGGAAATTCGGTGCCAAATTACATCATGATTAGGTACCTTTTCTATGCTGGTATGGGTAATTTATTCATCATTCCCTTTGACTTATTCCTCTCAGCCTCCACTTTCTGACATTCCATGCAATTTTATGTATACTCAGCGATCTCCTTATTCATGTTATCCCAACAATAATTCACTCGGAGATCTCGATACATCATTGTGTTTTCGAGGTGAGTGGATAAATTTGATCTTTGTACATCCTCCCAAAGATCATTCTTTAACAACATATTTGATGGAACACATAGTATTGTCTGAAATCTCACAATTCCTTCTTCATTATCATTGAACATTGACAATTTTCCATCTCTAATTGTTTCCTCATTCTTCTGAATTCCCATTTCATCATTTTAATGATTCTTTAAGAATTCCAAAAGTGTATTTTTAGAAAAAAATTGTGAAAGTATTATTATATTTCGTTGTTTATGATTCCCATTCCAATAACATAAAATCTATGATTATTGGATCCTTATCAATTCTCATCAATGATAGAATCACCATATCATATTACTAAGAGCATATGCCACCTTGTTTTCTTTTCCAGGGTGGTAATAGATTAAGATGTTTGAGTATTTGATCAGCTCTAACCATCTTCATTGGAACATGTTCAACTCATTCTATGTGAATATTTACATGAGGCTTTTTTGTTCCATATATATTTCACACATTTCCCCAAAAAGTTAATGTTGCCATATCTTCAAAGAGAATATTACTTCAACCAACTACATATCATGTTTTGGATATTCTTTGTCCTGAAAATTCAATTTCCTTGAAGAATAGTAAAAGACATAGTCATTTTTCATCAAAAAACAGCACATGACCTTCTTCAAAGAATATCTAAATACCACAAAATGTTATCCACTTATGGGTAGTGTTAGCAAAGAAGTAATGATAATCCTCCTTTTCAAATCCTTGAATCTCTCTTCGCATTCATCACTCAATTAAAACATTACTCCCTTCTGAGTTATCTTGGTAATATGGGTGGAAAGTCATGAGAAATTTCTCAAAAATTAGAGATAATATATAGTTAACCCTAGGATATTATGAATATCCATTACGGACATTGGACTTATCCATCCCTCCATTGCAGTTATCTTGGAGGGATCCACAAATATCCCATTTCTTGTAATGATATGACCCAATTATGAGACTTCCATCAAAAAAAACTCACACCTTCAATAATTTTCATAGAGATTCTCCTTTCACAATGTCTCTAGTACATGGATTAGATTATCCTGATTATCCTCCATTGTTTTGGAGTATATTATAATATCGTCTATAAAGAATATTTTTTTTTCATGGTACCCTCTAAAGAGTCTATTCATCTAGTCCATGATGATTTCTGGAGAATTAGTGAGTCTAAAAGCCATTAATTTGAATTCATAGTGCATGTACCTTGTATGAAAATTGTCTTGGGGATATCAACCTTCTTAACCCTTACATGGTAATATATTGACTATAAATCCACCTTCGAGAAGTATCGTTCTCTATGTAGCTGATCGAACAATTCATCAATTCGGATAATTGGACACTTTTTATTTATTGTGACTTTGTTGAGTTCACGATAATGAATGCAAAGGTGCATTGACCCATCTTTATTCCTGATGAAGAGGATAGGTGCACCCCATGGTGAATCACTTGGGCTTATAAACCCTTTATCAAGATTCTCCATTAGTTTTTTCTTCATATCCTCATGCTCCACAAAATAAATTATATGCGATGTATTGGATATTGTAAATGCCCCATGTATAAGAATAGATGAGAATTCGACATCTATTCTAGGAAGAAAACCAGGAAATTCTTTGAGAAACACTTTAGTGATTTCTGTCATAATAAGAATTTCTTCAAGGATGGTTTCTTTCTTAGACACAATAATATGAGGAAGATACCCATGCTCATAGGGATATAATATCCATTCTTGAGATGATGATTCTAAAGAGAATTCATCCTTTTCTATGCACTTGTACATATTCAGGGGTTGATTCTCCATATAGAGAGTGAATTAACTCTCACGACAATTTATGATGGCTCTATATATGTAAATCCAATCCATGCTAGGAATTACATCCAATTACACTAAAGGGATTTTGATGAGGTTTTCCAAGAATTTCAATCAATAAATTTTGACAGGGGAGGAGTTATATTCATGAGTTTCAATGATTTTCCCATTTGCTGTTCTAACCAAAATATTTAATTCAATGATTTGTGGTCTTGTTGGAATTTTTCTACTAAACATTTAGTTTATAAAAGAATGGGCTGAACTAGAATCAAATATAATGTTCTATATTCTTGAATGAATAACTAGAGGACATTTAACCACTTCTTTGTCAGGGTTCACATTGGTGGTACTGATGGAAAAAGGTCACCTTTTCCACCTTGGAGGTTGTTGGTTTCCTCTAAAAACCATTGGCATACGGCATTGGTTTCCAAAGTACTCTGGTTTTTTGCAGTTGAAGCAATGAACAATGTGTTGAGGGTCGAACAGAGAATTCCTCTCCTCTGTTGCAGTTAAATATTTTTCATTTGGGAAGTTAATGGATTGGTGCCTTTCTGTTCCACACCAAATTAAATTTCCTCATCCCATTTAGGTAATTTTTTTGGTTCTTCTTTCTTCTCCTTTGGAATGTGGGGTACTATATTTTCATAGATCTATTGGATTTATCCATTATAATTCTAGAATTAATGTCTAACATACACTTTTTAACCCCATGACACGCATGAGATTCTCCAATCACCTTTTTGACCATGAGGACACATCGGAAAATTTCCTCATATCCCTTGAAGTTGTGGATCACTAAAGATTCCTATAGGCTATGTTTTATCCCAACAATGATGTTATTAACCTTGCATTCGAGGGTAAGGATAAATCCAGAGGTGGATCATACAAGCCTTTTGAGGGTTTCTTCACACGCATCGATGGATTTATCATCTTATTTATTGAGGGAAAAGAAGTCCATTTCCTTCATAAGTTGGAGGGTATGAAGAAAATATTTGTCAATTTTTTTCCCTAAATCCTTCTATTCCAATGCCTCGATCTCCCCCTCTAGATTTCTATTTTTTATCAATGTCAACCATTGATCAGCTTCAACCTCCATACGATAAGCATATATATGAACAATTTCTTGTTCATAACATTACCAGATGGAGAATATATTTTCAATGGAGGTGATCTATTGTTCAGAAATTGAGGGATCAGATGATCCATTAATAGAAAGAGACCTTCATCACATAAAGCTCTCGATTGCAAATTATTCATTCATGGTGGGGGGGGGGTTGAACGTTCCACAAGAACCATGTTTCTATTAAACAGTTGAGTTAACTAAGAGAGTATCATGACAATGTTTGTGATTCCTGGTACCATCAGATTGGGAATATCATTAGAATAGTCATCACAATGATCTTCGCATCGGTTGTTAGCCCAAGCCCCCCTATTACCAGCCATTGGATTGAATAAAATGAATGTTAGGGGTGACACATAAAGGGTATTCCAAAGACAAAAACATATGACTTATACATTACATTTAGTTCCTTCAATTATGAATTTATAGGTTTTAATATATATTATCCATGATCTACTTCCAAAAATATGTTCCTCGGGCCATTTTGTATTCCCTTAATAATGTTTTGTACTAAGATTATGAATTTATCAAATCATATCCCTCAAGAGTGTCATAAATAAGAGTGTAACTAGAACAGTTTACCTACACTAGTTTCTGTTCGAGTCTGGATCAATGTGGTTTTTTCGGGTTTTACCCCTAGATACATCTATGCCAGAGATGCCTCTACCTGCTCGTATCCAGAAAGGGAGGTATTTTCTTGATAAACCACTTAATCAATAGTTAACAATTTTAAGGGACACTGTTATAATTCTTTGTCTTATCTCTATGACTTTCACTAGTGTTTTATAATCCTAATCCAAACAAACTAAACCTATCCTCTGATACCTACTATAATAACCCTTCCCTTTATTTAACACTTAAACATATTTTATTACAAAAAAACCATTACCTGATATAACATAAGAGATAAAGAGGTCTAGTTTATTTGGGGTATAGGAACCTAACATAACATATTAAAACATAAAATACACATCTTTATTGAAAACTTCTTTTACATGACAACAGACATTCCTTCGTACTTGGCATTACATGGGATACCCTAAGGACATGCATAATAAAAAAGGTGAGATGTAAAGCCTAGTAATGGTGTGAACAAGGAATAACAAAAGAAACATATTACATGTTAGGATATAGTAATATCAATGGAACACAGAAAAACATGAACATAATGTCATGATATAGCATGATTATCATAACATGGAAATTTGGAAAGAAAATATAACATGATATTAGCTTGAGCCGAGTCCCATTTCACATGGAGAATGAGTAAATCCACATTGCAATTGAATTATAACTAGTGAACACTCAATTCACTTGGTGTATCATGATACTAAACTTTAACCAATGCATTGGAGAGCTATCGGGGAGCACCCTTCTTAATCATTTCATTTCATGCATAAGTGTTCCACATGGATCATATAACAAGGATTCATTAAACAACATCATTTATTAGACAATAATGGAATGAGGAATTCATACATGAAACTATATAATCAATATGTAAATGTTCATAATCGCGAATACCCATGATAGATAAATAGGCATGGTATTCACTACATAATATCTTTGGAATGAAAAATCGTAGTGTAATATCGGCAGCATAACATCCAAACATTAGAATTCGTAAAAATGGTTGATGAGATAGAAAGGGATGTATAATCATATTTAGAAGAAATTTAAAATAACATGGTAATATAGATACATGAACCAACATATTTAATCAAATTTATATTTATAATAAAAAATAATTTCTTGAATGTAATTGAGAAGACATAAATTCCTTACGGAATGTCGGCATGGTAACGAGTGTACTTGGGAGGAATTAATGGGATAGAAAGAGTTATACCATAATTAAAACATAATAAGGTCAGTATTCAGGAGGTGGAAAGTCATACCAAAAATTTTTTAATTGAAAAAATGGTATATCAACTTAATGAGTCATGGAAACAAATTAGAAAGTAAGAAATACCTTACTTGTATGTTTGATTCGAATTATTGGGAGAGTCTTGAGCGAGGCATTAATGGAGCTTGGGGTTCCATGGGAGGATTAGAGAGATAGTAGGTAAATGTATTGACATTCCCCAAGGGTATTGAGTGAAGAGAAGTGGGAGCATGGGTGGGTTTATATAGGAAAAGAGAAGGGATTCGTTATAATTTAGGTTTTGGACAGCACATAGTAAACTAAACTAAACTACAAACCAAAACAAGGTTTATTCCCATGGGTTTTTCAAAATGGGAGTGAAAAAAATTATTTTATAAGACAAAATGAATATCTTTTTAAAATATTAGACTTTTTTTGTGGAGGTGAGTCACACACTCAAGGAAATCATTTTAAAAGATAATGTGTTTTATAAGTCTTGGATGGACCACAAAGGCACCATAAAATTAATTAAAAAATCTAAAATAACATTATTTCATATTTAAAAAATATATTGGCAAAAATTACCTTTTATAGTTTTTTATTACAACATTATTGGGTCATTATGATGTATTAAAATACATTATATATTTAAACGATATTTAATTTTTACCCAAAAATTAGACTGTATCAGAAAATATTGAAAATTTCCCCATTTGATAATAATGACATCGTGATTCCAAAAATAATATTCGTTTTATCTAAATAATTTTCTATATTTTTGAATTAGTAATTTTAAAATTAAAACTGACATTTGTTGAAAATTCTTGGGTTTTTACAAAAAAAAATGTTCAATACATAATATAAATTTCAATTGTATTCACAAAAACTATAAGATTTTTTATATTTAATAAAAATTATTTTAGTAATAATATTTTATTAAAATATTATTTAATTCAAAAATCCACTAATTCATCACAAAAAATTTTCATAATTGAATATTAACTAAAAATACTATTTGTGCTTTAAAAATGATTTACAACATAATAATAATAAAATGTATGTATATTCTTTATTCTATTCAAAAATAATACACATAATCATTGTTCTAGGATCTTGTTACATATCCCCTTACAACACCCGCATATGACCTAAGGGTAAGGTGAGTGATGGTGATAGTCTCTTGGGGTGGCTCGAATAACATCGCTCGGGTGGTAATCTCTATTAACATCCACTTCTCCTATACTCCATTCCATTCAAGCTTAAATTTTTGAAGCTCAACTTGGGCTTGGTCAAGATTGAAGTGTAGTGACGCCACATCCTTTCCAGGCTTTGATAAACGGGCATCGTACAGAGCAATTCTACTAGAAGCGGCCATCATTTCATTTGTATGAGTAAATTATATTCGTTAAAGCCCTATATTTATACTAATCATGTGATCACTGTTAAACAACTACATTATCAATGGTATCATTTCTTAATGATAATTTAAAATCCAAAATCATTAAATAATGGATGTGCATATATAACCATTTTACATAATAATATATTTAAACAGATCAAGATGAATTTTCATTAATAAATGTTTGGGTCATTATAAGTATGAAGTCAATTCGAAAATCCATATTAAGAAATGCCTTGCTGGTTTCCTGGCCATGTGGCTTAGCGTGTATCTGTTACCAATTCATGATTCCAAGGGTGGAATAAGGCTAGAAACATTTGTATTTATGAAAATATGTCTGAGAAGAGGACGGTAGGGTTTGATACCCTTATTTTGGGATAGATTCATTGGATCTTACTACATATTTACCAAGGTAAGTATACTTTAAGAATAGAAGGACCATTCTAGATGTTATGTTGGTGGATCGCCAATCATTTTATAACTTTTTTTGTGAAATTTTGTGTACAGGTCATTGGATGTATATTTCGGCCATCTCATCAATATTTCTCTGGTATTTCACCTTTTATCTAAACATGTATGATATCATGTCCCAGTTGAATATGTATAATGAATTCCATCTTTCCCATTATGGGAATCCTTCTACAATGTGGTTCATTGATGAAGGGATGACCAACTTATAGCAAAGGGAATACTTGTAATCTTACAGAGATGGCGTATTGGCCATTAGTATTGACGAGGAAATCATATGAGAGTCCTATGATCTTTATAGATTCACTCGTTAATTCAAATGTCTACAATAAATTACTATATCTCCTCAAATGTATGTAAAATTATAGAAAATTATGATGGTTTCCCTAAAACATTGGTTGACATCTATGGATAAAACTGGGGTAATATTTAATTTACCCGTTGTTGATGCAATATGCATATTGACTATTTGATATGATAAAAACATGGTTGCATCTAGCCTTGAAGTTGTATTAAAACATTTTTCCCTTGACTGGGGATATAGAGAGGAAGTAGGTAGGGACCCATTAATATTTAAGGTGATTCTTCATCATTGGGGGAAGAATCATTGGAGTGAGAGGGTGGAGGTGATGAGGCTCCAAGCTCACCGAAGAGAACTCGTAAAATATATAATCCACCCATCAGTGCTAAGATATCAACCCCATAAATCTCTAATGAGGTTGAATCTAGGGGGTCCATTTTCCATCATTTCAAAGAGTGATGAGTCCCATTTTCTCATCCCCCATCTGTGACTACTAGAATTGGGAAGAAACATAAATCCAAAACTACAAGATCCTCTTCACAAACCTCTAGAATGTACTCTAAATATATACGACTCTAGGATGTTCAAACATGGTAAAATTTGTATTGTGATGTTGAAACCATGTGGAATGATTTATGTAATGGGTTTTGAATTCCATGAATAGGGGATCTATGGGCCACTTCTGATATTTTAGTTAAGAATAATCCTGATGAAGTGAGAACATATATCCGACAACTGTAAATGGTCATATACACAATCGATGAATTAATTTCCACCATGAAGAGAGAGAAAAAAATCATAGATTCCAGTACCACCGAAGGTATTTACCATTCATTAGATAAATAATGGCATTATTTTGTGGATCCTGTAGATGTAAAATTCTTTTTTCTCACATTATCTTACTATTTGAAATATGAATTTAGTCAAATAATTGTTGCTCGGGAGAAATATAATTTTAACTTGCAGCTGGATAAGGAAAAATCGACTAATGGTCCATTTCCATGATATAGCCCTGATGACACTAATCTTAGAGCTAATGGATAACCTCGTGAATCGGGCGAAATATCCCTAAGACAATATGCTATGGAGGATGAGATATAAAGGGTATTGCGGCCTCCAATACCTATTTTTGGAGGTGATGATGCAAGTACTCCAATGAAGGAGAAGAAAAAAATGCATCGAAGAAATAATACCATGGTTAAACTTTTTCTCAGCAGTGGTAAGCATTCCAGACATCATTAATTCTCTCCTTATTCATGATAATGTTTTTAAAATTCAAGTAATTGCATGAGCTTTTTCTTTTTCTTCTCTTAATGAAATTACTAGTATGCTTTGATGAACTATGGTGGCTGATTCTAAATTGGTAAATTTTTTTACCAACATGGTGGTTCCTAAAGAGGAATTGAGGTCAAGGGAACTAATGTCTGTTCAATGAACTGCTCTTATTCCTACTATAAGAAGAGAGGATACCTCTTGTAAATCAAAAGTGCATCATAATACACCAAATGTAACACCAATTGACATCCATCCCATGATACTTTAGGTTCATCACATGAACTAGAACATCCTGCGACAATATGTTCTGACCCCACAACTATTTTTGGGGATGTTTTTTAGTGTCAAAGGGTTTAAAAGGACGGTTGGGATCCAACCATACTACGTTCCCCTATGGGCGAGACTAACATGGGATCTAGGATATCATTGGATTCTTTGATGAACCTTGGAATATTTTTTAAATAATTATTAAACAATGTTAATATAAATAATGATTTTTAATATATTTATGTTCCTTGTATAGAAACAACTAGAGCTGAGTTTTCATTATTTGAACTTTTAACCTTATATTCTTGAATTTATAATCATGATTGGTTGAAATATATAGTTCCTTCTAATGAAACATCTTCTTCGACAATGCCTAAAGGAAGCGACGACAGTAATGCCAATCCTACCATTGCAAAGACATTATCTGAGGTGAATATTGAGGCAGAAAATCATCTTGAGATCCATTCATTGGATCCTGAGAAATTTTAATAGAGCATTTCCCATTCATAGACATCAACCAAAACCACTGAAACTGAGAACAATGGGGAGTATTCTTTTCAAGCTATCGTCCTACTATTACATAATATATAATGATATTGTGAATTTACTCCCTCATGTTATCCCTTTAAACTAACCATAAACATAATTTAATTCACTATATAGGTCTATAAACATTAATGTATTGATCTGGAAGTGAAGCCTCTATGTCTTTTCAAATAGTATTAGGAGGTGAGGCAACAACTGTCAAGGAAGGAGAAGAACTATTAACTTATTTAAGTGAATTAATCATATAATATATCTATCCTTATACTAATAATTCTAAATCAGAACTATAAATACAAAAGTATCTTTGTATTTCACGTCGCAAGGCATGGGAAAATAAATGGAAGATAATATATGAAATTCTCCTTGAGGAACTTCTTTCAAGAATTCCATGAATTTCATCTCTATTTATCACACTGGGATTTGGCGGTTTTGGATACCATATAATTCATACTACATTAAAATTAATTATTCAAATGATGGGAAAATAGAATAATCTTTGAAAATATCTGATAAAAACTAAAATTTTGGTCAACCTTAAATAATTCCGTGTAGCGCTATCCCAATATGAGTCCAATTATAGTGCATTGTAGAATGAACTGAATAATAAGATTAATGAAAAGTTTTTTTCATTAGATGTATATTTAACAGGAATTATATATTATCATAAAAGAGCTAGACTAGATTCATAACTCAATAGAATAAGTTTAGAATGATGTTGAACCAGTTGTTTTAGATGCCAGAAAATAACTTCTTCAAGGTGAAGGGAACAAATCTGGTCGGATAAGAAAACATGAAAAGGCGGTTTATGGGGTCCATAGGTTATTAATCAAAATTAAGGTTATGTAGAAAATATAGTTTGATTTATCACAGAATAGTGACTCTATTTTGTGGATGCCCCTATGTGAATTGTTTTTACTCACGAATGATAATAATTTTTTCTTTATAATAATTTTTTTCTTAGTAGCATTTTTTCCAAATCCAGTGGCACTAGATTTTTTTAATAGGGTTATAAAAAAACCCATAAAAGTTGAATATTTTAAATTTACATTTCTCAATTTTACATAAACCGTACAAAAATGTACATTTAGTGAAAAGAGAATCCACTTTTGTCTAATGTTTCCTTTGCTGGATTCTAATATGGTGAGTACCATGTCTTGGGTTGTTGCAGATGAGAGTCTTTCATGATGTTGTATAAAGGGATATAGTTTAAGATCAAATATCTTTTTACATAAATGTTGAAATTTGATCCCAAACAAGCCACATTGGCTACAAATTTCTCTAATATTTTTTAAATATTTCAAAGGGGCGTCTTGAGTCATGATGATTTTTTATGGCATGAAATTATAAAAATTTATAATCAAAATTGATGTATCTTCCAAGAACGAAGTTACCATTATGGGAAAAATCCATTATTGGGCTGGTGTTTTGTACGACCAACTAGGGAATATGTTGCATAACCAAATTGTGGAATCTTTTGACTTTCATGCATGTAATTTCGGGAAATTTTCAACAAGGACTCCTTGTGCATGTACTTCATATTCACAAAAAATTGATCTTAGGAATGTAACTTTTTACTATCGATAGACAATGGAAAATAAGATTTCATTGACTGAAGACCATAGTGGGTGGTTTTTCAAAGGAGATATATTTTGAGAATTATGTCTTATCTATGTTGACATATCTCATGAATAGGAAAAAAACTTCTGTAAAATTTGGTGTATGAGGAATGGTTAAAATTTTTTAGAAAGGGGAATTTCTAATGTAACACCCCGAGATTTTATGAGAAGTATTCTTTTTAATTTATTGGATGTCTAGAGTTTTATGCTACACCAAGATTATCTTGCACTATACGCAACACCGTATTAGCTTGCGTTATACACATCACTATTCTTCGCTCGTGTTACACACAATTTCATGTTTGTTTTGTGGAAATTATTCTACGCAACATTAAGTATAGATTTTGTTTAATGTATAAATTAAATAAGTTTTGATTATTTTATACGCAACACCAAAAGGAGGTTTCAATACATGCAGCCCTGAAATGGCTTTCATTACACGCAATCAAGACCTTCATTCGCTAGCGTGTGTAGTACGCAATACCAAGTTTCAATAAACGAGATATTATTGTAATATTATTATGAACTAGCTGTTATGAATAGTAATACCCAATTTTTGAAATTTTATAATTTTTATCTTTCCAAATTTACTTCATTTTTGGATTATTAATATCGAAATTATCCTAGGGTGATGTTTTGGTATTTTTTTCTGAAAACATTCAATTTTTGATGAATAGTGAAAACACTAGGATACTATTTAAAAAACGACCTTTTATTTAAATAATTATTTATTTTATTTAAATTTATTTAAGGTCAAAATTGACACAAAATACTTATATAAGTTCAATGTAATTCATTTGAGTCATTTTATAATAATTTTAGATATATAAAAATTTTATAGAACTTTTCACCATCTTTTACCCACCTCCTAGGAGAATTTAGAAATTTACATACAACATAATTCTACCGCTTATGTGAGTGGAATTTCGAATGTATGAGAGACACGGTAAATATCAAGGAGTAAAATGTGGTTCAATAAGATAAAAATAATTTTTGGTGAATAGTATCTTTTTACTTTTATTTACCACAGTTAAAAGTAAATAGGGTAATTAAGGGTAAAAATGATATTATTATTACCCAAACACATGTACTAATTCTATTGGATAAGTGTAATTCGACCAAAAACAACCTTAGGAATGAAATATTACCCTTTAGGTCCACTTGGATTAGATTATGACACTTATTATTATTTTATTTAAAGAAGAGTTAAAATAGTTAAATTCAATGTTTAATAACAAAAACATTTTTAATATAGGGCTATACATAAGATAAATTCGACTATAAATAATAATTAGAAATATGAAAATATTTCCTCATTATGATATTTTATTTATAATTTTACTATGTTAAATAATTTATTTTATTTATGATACAATGATGATGCAATAATTACCTTATTAATGAAATATTAACATAATTGATGTTATAAATACCCAAATAAATGTAATTTGAGACTATTTAGGAATTAAAATACTTTTATAGGTTAATATGACATATTATTATTGATTAAAGTAATTTTTTTAGAACTAATAATGCTGTTATGAATTTCACAAAAATCAATTAAAAAATAGTGTCAAAATAGACCTAAAATAGTTTTAAAACAAATATTATATTATTAATTGTTATTTTATTCCTAAAAATATAATATTCGGAAAAATTACTTAGATAAGGTTCTATTTTTTAATAATGGCCCACTTGGGGTTCGTTTGTCTTGTTATAGTATGTTTATTAACCATGTAGTGTAGGAAAACAAGAAGTCACGGTAAAAGTTAAATTATTTAACTTAGAGTTAAATCTAAATGATAGGGTTAAAATAGTAACCTAACCTTGTCTAAAACCTATTTGTTGAGAGGATTTAGACTCATACCTACTTTAGATTATAAATAAATCAATTTGGATCTATTATAAACCAAATATGAATTTATTATAAAAAAGTACTTTATGTTTTTTCAAAGGTGCCCCTCTTTTTCCTTATAAAAAGGGAACCTCTTCCCTCTTCTCTTCACACCATTTTGAGCCATGAAGCTCAAATAAACCCTAATAATTCCTCTAATAAACTTCTCTAGTTATATCATATAGGTTATGGTCTTCTCAAAATTCAAACTCTAGTGCCCTAAGAAGAAGTTTAGAGGAGGTGCGTCGAGGAAGAGGTAATCTCTTCTACCAACTCTTTCAAGTTACTTTATTCTTCTACTTCATCTTATTTAGTTGTTTCATTATAAAGTAATAAAATCTGTATTACTTATATATAGATGTGATAAATATAAAACAACCCTATTTCACCTTCTATCTATCTACGGAAAACAAAATCACCACGCGTGCATACGTATTGAATACCATCCCCACGCCGTGGTGTAATCAGTTTTTCCACCACCACCTTACTTGGATTGGTATAATGGTGTAACGAATAACTATATATTATTATTATATCATAATAATGATTCTATGATATTATATAATCCACTCCAATTCCATTCAATAAATATGGGAAATATATCATCGCTTGTGTATACGTACGGATTACTGTCTCCACGATGCGATGAGATTCATTTTCAATTTTAACAATTCAAGAATGACTATAAAGTATATATAATTTGTAATCATAAAATATATGAAATAATAATTCTACTGGATTTATGTGTATATATATATATGTATTTCATCTACTTAATTCCGTTCAAGTCAATAAGGAAAAGAAAACAGCGTTCACACGAATGCACGACCTACCATCTCGATGAACGGTGTATTTCATTTCATTTATCTATCTATTATATATATATATATATATATTGAATATATAAGATATATAAATCGTTATTTACATTCAGGATGTAATTAAATAATGATATAAGTAATCATGTCACAACCCGACCATACCCGGGCTCGAGCCGCAACTACCCCAATCCCGCCTCCATAGGCCAGGGGCTAGCGACCAGTGCCGAAGGCACAACAACTCGGGGAGGCCTTTGCCTAAGCACCTGTACACACACACGCAGCAAACTCAATGAAAAAGTGCAGAGTAAAAGAAAAGACAAGCAATGAAATGAAAAGGGAAACTGCTATAAACATACCACAAAGTGCATCGACCTCTACAAGCTGTAAGGAAAAGGGGCAAAACACACGCCCAACCAAAAAGTGCCAAAACCCGGCAACAGGTAATAGAAAAGAAACAGCCGACAGGTCTACCACCTAGAACCCGGCCACGACCACTGCACGCGGTCCAAGCTCCCAAGCTCCTATTCTCCACTGAATTCATGCTCCACCTGTCCGTCGTCTGCAAGGGCACACCAAGTGCGGGAAAAGCCCAAGCAGGGGTGAGTATAAAAATACTCAGTAGAATACCCCGAAGGCTCGAGGGAGCAACAAAGGAGGTACCGAAGGGTGAGCGGTAGAGCGAACAGAAAAGTAGAGGAGTACAACTGAAAGTGCAGTAAGAGTCCAGCTCAACCCAACAAGATAAATGTAGAAGACTCGTCCTAACACAAGGAGCTATTAATGGTGAGAATATGCACTTCTCGTCGAGCTTTCGCTGCCTATAGTAGGATATTAGACTCGTCCAACCATGAGAAGCTAGACACGGAAAGCACGTGGCATACCCCACGCGTCTTCGCCTCTCCTGAACGGAGAGTAGCCAAACCCAAGAAGTGGGTAACAGAAATAAGGTATATACATATCTATATGCTCAATAAGAAACCCGAAGAAGCTCATAAGGGGATCTTTATCCCATAGCTCATCCCAAGAAAAGTGTCGCCAACAGTCCCCGACATAACCTCCATTGATGCCTAGCATCCCGCACGTCTACCCTGAACCGCAAGCCAAGGGGATCAGTCACCGCACCTTGATACTATCCGCTTTGGGGGGGGGGGCACTGACTTGCCCACACGGTTTTAGATCGCGTCACAAGAATGCGTCTCGGTTGGGAAAGTGCCCCTCGAACATGAGGGTTCTAGGGAAAGTCAAACCACACCTCGTCACTGCCCTGCAGTCGAGAGGTCTCCTCAAAGTCAAACTGTTCCATCACTGACCCGTACAACCAAGGGTATCGCTCCGGTAATCACGGTGGAAAGCCACAGGCTAGCCTAGTAGAAGGACTGAGCCTGGAATGCTAACAGGTGTCCCACTGCACAGCCCTACTGGAGCGAAATTTGTAACCAGATATTGGGTGACCCACTGCTCAGCCCTGCTGGAGGGTAAACCCTAACACATCATCAAGCGACCCACTGCCCATCTCTGCTGGAGGGTAAACCATATTAAGATACTGGGTGACCCACTACCCAGCCATGCTGGAGGGTAAACCATAATACATCATCAGGAGACCCACTGCCCAGCCCCGCTGGAGGGTAGACCTGGAATAAGTTGACAGGCGACCCACTGCCCAGCCGTGCTGGAGGGTAGACATGGAACCAGACGACGGGAAACCCACTGCCATTCCCCGCTAGAGGGTAGACCCTAAAAGGTCTTCGGGTGACCCACTGCCCAGTATCTGCTGGAGGGTAGACCCTAAGAGCGTCGGGTGACCCACTGCCCAGTCTCTGCCGGAGGGTAAACCCTAGAAGTCGATGAGTAACCCACTGCCCAGCCCCGCTGGAGGGTAGAACTCAGAACTCCTCTAGACATATCCACTAGAGGGCACAACACTGGCCAACTGAACACGGAGTGGGTATCACGCAACCTCCCAACTCCAGAACAACTCACCCAAAAGGGGTGCAGCGTCTACTCCAGCACTGGGTGTCTCTAGCACCGCTACCGGTCAATCCATCGCGAGCGGAACCAGAGGGAGACCACTCAACCCTGCTGGTCAAACAAATGACCAAAATCCAGGGGAAATAAACTCCACCCTGCTAGCCAAACAAACGAGCACAAAGGGACCCTCTACGCCGCGAGAGGTCCAAGTACGCAAGGCAGAACACGGGATGCACATGGGGCCCACACGACGTGTGGCCCCAAGTCAACCCCAACCAAGCGCACGAACATCTCCGGTACAAACCACACGTACCTCCAAGCACTCTCGTATACTTCCAGAGTATACCTCGTTCCAGCCCAAAGGCTATCGTGCACACGACACCCAACATAAACGCAAAGTCGTGACGTAACAACTCCACCTCAAAGGCCCAGGCAGGGCCAACCACATCACTTCAAGCATTTACATCACTCTCCCAAGGGTGCGCGATCACACGCCAAGCGTCCTCTACAGACAACGTAGGGCGGACCGACACTAGAGCACCTTCCATGCTCCACATTAAACAAGATCACGCAAGAGGCTCCGCACAACCAAACGGATTGCACCATTGTAATTCTTACGGAAAAACACATGAGTTAGACTACTCACTCGCCCGAAACAGTCAACAGGTGGGAAAGGTACTATTCACTATGACCAAACCCGCATGGGGCCCACCCCAGAATCTCGAAAGTGAACAAACGGAGCGCACCACTGTGTTCCCCTCGAAATAAACACACGGGATTGAGTAATCAATCGCCCAAAAACAGCCACCTGGTGAAAATGGTATTATTCACCATAGCCCGGTCGGGGGGGACCCACACCACATCTCCGAAAGAGGTCGAGCGGACTGCGCCATCGCGATGCTCTTGGAAAAACACGTCGAAAGCACTACTCGCTTGAGTAGAACGGGTATCCGAAGAAAGAGATGCGTTCTGACGCACCGCACACGAGCGGCGCCACGTGGGACCCGCCTCCTTGTCCCGAAACGCAACGAACGGATCGCACCATTGTGATCCTCTCCAAAAAGTACACAAGATGGACTACTCACTTGTCCAAAACGGTCGCCCGGTGATAAAGATGGAAATCACCGTCAACTCCCGAAACGGCCCTCGTGGGCCCTACACCATCGTGCTGAATTACAGCAGGCAAACTGCGCCAACGCGACACCCTCGAAAAAACACCCAACATCAACTGCTCGCACGCCCCAAACGGACGTCCGGTGAAAAAGGCGTGAAATGCCGCACACAGCTCAAGAGACGGGCCGTGGGGCCCGCGCCACAACTCCGGCCTCAACGACTGAAACCACCCTGCAAACCTCCGACTTAACGCCAGGGTCACAACGCAACCGACGGCGCTCAAAACGGACGTCGGATGCGTCCGCAGCGTCCATAACTAGATTTTCCGGAAGAAATGATTGTCCACTTAAGGACACGTCGCCCCTCCGCGACCCCACGTTTCGGGAATTAAAAATTCCCGAAACCATCTCAAAAACTCTGTCTCTGCGTCAGGTCCGTGCCGCCGCAGACGGCACGCAAAACGGACGCCCGTAGCCCGAAATACGGGTGTCCGAAGGCTGAGAGGCAAAGCCCCTCGGGCCGGACCCGCCCGGACCGGCCTGTCCGCCCTACTTGGGCCGGCCCGTGCCGGCCGGCCCGGTCCGCACAACCGGCCCGTGGCTCAGCCGCGGGTCCGGTTCACCCCACCACGGCCAGCTGGCCGCGGCTCGCTTCATCCGACCGGCCGCCTCGTGGCCGGCTGATTCCCCACAGCGACCCGCGAAACGCGGGTCGCGGTCGTGCACGGGGGTCGGGCGCTGCGCCCCCCACCCCTCTCCTCCGCTCGCCGGCGCCCGCGGCCGGCTTCCGACAGCCGCCGCCGAACCGCGCTGCCACCGCCCGAAAGCGCCGCCGCCATCCTCGAAGCCCCGGCCGACCGCCCTGCTCCGCCTCGCTCCGCCCCGCGCCGCCCTGCGCCGCCGCCATCTGCCGCCTTCGGCCCTCGCCGGAAACCGGCCGTGGCCGGAAAATTTCCAAGGACCACCGGGAACGATCCGGTGGTCAAAATTTTGATCCGGATAGCTTTCCAGAAAGCTTCGGACGGGATCTACGCAACCACGAGATTTGTTCAAAGATCCAATGGCGTGATTGAGCATAAATGATGATTAAAACGGGGAAGGGGAGGAAAACTCAAATCCGCCTACCTCGTTGGGCTTCGCCCGGCGCTTCCCGCGCGATCCGCCCCGCTCCGTTGCCTCGTCGGAGTTGGATCACCGGAGCTCTCCTCGCCGGAGCTCTCCGGAATGGAGGAGGGAAGGGGAGAGGGTGAAGAAGAAGAAGAAGAAGGGGGTGGGGGTGTTTAAGTACAAATCACCTAAACGCCCGCCCGACAGCCCCGAACCCAAACTCCGGACGGGGTCGGGATTTAGCCTCCCCTAGGCTAAGAACAACTCTCTTAGCGGAACGGCGGTCTTGGAATTTTATTTCAAGACCCCATTCAAAAGTTACTAAACATAGAGCCTGAGGCCGCAAAGTTACGAAAACGCCCCTGGGGCCATTTTTCACAAACGACCCGCGCCCGCGAAACTTACACCCCTCCTAGGGTAAACGGCACGCTCCGAACTCAACGGTGCCCTCGGTTTTCCAAACCGAGTCACCGTTTAAGAGATACCAGCGTTTCTCCATTAAACGAATAAATTAATTAATTAATTTATCCGTTTAACGTTCTGGGAGCGGGCGAGGGGTCCAAAAATCCCGCGCCGACTAGTTTTATGTCGTTCCTCGGGTAAATACCCAATTCTGGACCCATCCGTACCCTAGGATCTCTAATCTGGAACTCCTTTTAGGAGTTATCCCATTTAATTGTCGTTTCCAGTCTGAATGCACTGAAAATTTAATTCCGGCCACCCCGGGGCTCGGAATCGCACTCCTTCTGAAGGCATTGCTCTGGAATATTATCAAGAATATTCCAAAGTCTTTCGCTGCAAAAACTGGGTTCTTACATAATTCCCTCCTTCAAGCTTGTCATCCTCAAAAAGCAAAACTAGGGGGCAACACAGGGTATGAATCCCACACCTGGATTCCCTATACCTAGAAGAACCCAGGCACAGCTCTGCGTCACTGCACATAGACGAAGGGATTGATCCGTTCATACGAGGTCGGCCCATGACAACGTCGTGCACCCACTCCAGACTTTGGGGTTAGGGCAAGGCGGTAGGGTACCTCGCCATCCCTTTGCAAGGTCTCAAACAGCCCGAAGGCCCTCAGGGGTAGCTCACCTCCTCGGTCCAACCTCTACGTCGCACGCCGCAACTGGAATCACCGCCCGCACCTGAAATAAGGCCCGATGATTCCCTTCTTTCAGAATATCCATATGGTGAAACACCCAAGGATATCTGGTCACGATAGATTCCACAGTCGATGTCTCTCAACCAAGACTCTCTTACACGCTCGGAAGCGAAGGACCCAACACCATCGACTAAAGGAAAAGCTCCCCCACCTTTTTCCATACCAACACAGTGTTACACCCGACGCCCTGCGTCACCCTGGTAACACCTCAAACAAGGATCCGGGAGAGAATCATTTCACACGCAGAGCCTAACAATTCTACTGCAAGTAGTGGAAGGGTCGCAAGGGGCACCTCTCACCATCCTGTGCTCTACAGGATCGTAGACATCCAAAGCTCGCGGCTACCCATGGTCCCAACTGTCAGCTCCTGGAGCCTGGCGTGGACTGCCTAGTCGTGATGGGGAGATATCATAACGTCGTCCCCCACTACCAGCTCCTCCCACTCCTCTGGTAGCACCACTTCTCTGGCCACTACTCTGATCACGGCGGTGCCTCCGTCATGGTGGTGCACCTCCTCCCTGCCCGAAGCTCTCAGCAACTCGAGTCGGGCAGTCTCCTGCCAAGTGACCTCGCCCGTCACAAGCATAGCACCGGCACTCTCTAGGCTTCCCTGGAGCCCTTCGGTGCCACTGTGGTATACGGCCATGGCCCAGAATCCACTCACGGAAGGGAATCCTCAGCTGAGGCCCTGCGCCTTTTCGCCACAGTGGTATATGACCACGTCCCCGAAACTGGCAGTGGGAAGGCCACCTGCATCGAGGTCCTGTCCTCCGGCGCCTGCTAGCTACGACAGACGTCCCGGCTCCATCGCGCCCACTGCCACTACCAACCGCAAGACATGATAGGAAGCCCTATGTCTCCAGCGCCTGCTCTAGCACCCCATCATATGTAGAAATGCCCAAGGGGACTCTGACAGCACGAATCTCTCAGCAGAGACCCTGCCCAAACTTCCGCGCTCAGATGTTGTCATCATGGACCAAGTCCGGGTAAAAGCGTGCACAGTCTGAAAAACTACCTGCGTACTCGGCCACCATCATCCCTCCCTGCTAAAACTGCAGGAGCTCCCGAATCCGAATGGAGCGCAAGTATGAGGGGCAAAACTCCTCACAGAGCAACAACTGAAAGTCGCCCCAACGAAAGCGACGACTCGTCAAGAAACCAAGTCACTAGACTCCACCAATGCCAAGGTGATCCAAGAAAAAGGCTAGCTTCCAAAGCCACTCTCTGATCTATCGGCATCCGCACAAGCCTGAAAAGGCGAACCACTGCCTCGAGCCAAACCTCTGCTGCCCGAGGGTCCGGCTCACCACTGAACACTAGCGGTCCCTACCACTGGAACTCTCGGAGTGCGCTCAAACTGCGCTCAAACTCAGCCTGCTCTGCTGAAACTGCCTACTACTCAACAGGTGGGGTGCTACTACCTGCACACCCGGAGAAAGGGCTCGCATGATGGGTTCTGGACTGAGGTCTCATAGCTCACAGTGTCGTCGTCACGTACCGAAAACTGGTATCATGGCTGGCTGTCCTCACGGAGACATCCTGAATATTATCAAGGAGTTCCGCGGTCAGATGAGCATATATGTATATACCACAACAACAACGATGGGGAGCTGTCTCAAGAAAGACATTCAAAGACTCAATCCTATGTGATGCACAAGAAAATTTCCCTACAACAAGTGTCTCAGCATACCGAGTTGACAAGCGGGTTATCAAGGTCCTAGTGAATGGATACGTCGGCCACCGCACCATCACTGGACTCCTTGGCCTGAGAGCCGCTCTCGAGACACATTAACACTGTTGCCCTAAATCCCAACCAATTACTCTTTTAGGGACGTCCGAACAGCGTCCCAAGGAACAAACCACCTCTGATACATCTTTGTCACGACCCGACCCTACCCGGGCTCGAGCCGCAACTACCCCAAGCCCACCTCCATAGGCCAGGGGCTGGCAACCAGCGCCGAAGGCACAACAACTTGGGGAGGCCTTTGCCTAAGCATATATACACACACACACACAGCAAACTCAATGAAAAAGTGCATAGTAAAAGAAAAGATAAGCAAAGAAATGAAAATGGAAACTACTATAAACATACCACAAAGTGAATCTACCTCTACAAGCAGTAAGAAAAAGGGGCAAAACACATGCCCAACCAAAAAGTGCCACAACCTGGCAACAGGTAATCGAAACGAAACAGCCGACAGGTCTGCCACCTAGAACCTGGCCACAACCACCGCACGCGGTCCAAGCTCCCAAGCTCCTACGCTCCAGTAAAGTCATGCTCCACATGTCCGTCGTCTGCAAGTGCACACCAAGTGCGGGAAAAGCCCAAGAAGGGGTGAGTATAAAAATACTCATTAGGATACCCCAAAGGCTCGAGGGAGCAACAAAAGAGGTACCGAAGGGTGAACGGTAGAGCGAACAGAAATGTAGAGGAGTACAACTGAAAGTGCTGTAAGAGTCCAGCTCAACCCAACAAGAGAAACGTAGAAGACTCGTCCTAACACAAGGAGATAGGAACGGTGAGAAGATGCACTTCTCGTCGAGCTTTCGCTTCCTATAGCAGGAGAGTAGACTAGTCCAACCATGAGAAGCTAGAAACGGAAAGCACGGGGCATACCCCGCGCGTCTTCGCCTCTCATGGAAGGAGAGTAACCAAACCCAAGAAGTGGGTACTAGAAACAAGGTATATACATATCTGTATGCTCAACAAGAAACCCGAACAAGCTCTTAAGGGGATCTCTATCCCGTAGCTCAGCCCAAGAAAATTGTCGCCAATAGTCCACAACATAACCTCCATCGATGCCTAGAATCCCGCACGTCTACCCTAAACCGCAAGCCAAGGGGATCAGTCACCGCACCATGATACTATCCGCTTTGGGCGTCACTGACTCGCCCGCACGGTTTTAGATTGTGTCACAAGAACGCGTCTCGGTGGGGAAAGTGCCCCTCGAACTTGAGGGTTCTAGGGAAAGTCAAACCACACCTCGTCACTGCCCTGCAGTCGAGAGGTCTCCTCAAAGTCAAACTATTCCATCACTGACCCGTACAACCAAGGTTCCCGCTCCGGTAATCACGGAGGAAAGCCACAGGCGATCATAGTAGAAGGACTGAGCCAGGAATGCTAATAGGTGTCCCACTACCCAGCCCTGCTGGAGGAAAATTCATAACCAGATATCGGGTGACCCACTGCCCAGCCCTGCTGGAGGGTAAACCCTAACACATCATCACGCGACCCACTGCCTAGCTCTTCTAGAGGGTAAACCATATTAAGATACTAGGTGACCCACTGCACAACACTGCTGGAGGGTAAAACATAATACATCATCAGGCGACCCACTGCCCAGCCCCGCTGGAGGGTAGACCTGGAATAAGTCGACAAGAGACCCACTGCCAAGCCGTGCTGGAGGGTAGACCTGGAACCAGACGACGGGCGACCCACTGCCCAACCCCGCTGGAGGGTAGACCCTAAGAGGTCGTCGGGTGACCCACTGACCAGTCTCTGCTAAAGGGTAGACCCTAAGAGCGTCGGGTGACCCACTGCCCAGTCTCTGCCGGAGGGTAAACCCTAGAAGTCGATGAGTAACCCACTACCCAGCACCGTTGGAGGGTAGAACTCAGAACTGCTCTAGACATCTACACTAGAGGGCAAAACACTGGCCAACTGAACACGGAGTGGGTATCACGCAACCTCCCAACTCCAGAACAACTCACCCAAAAGGGGTGCAACGTCTGCTCTATCACTGGGTGTCTCTAGCACCGCTACTGGCCAATCCATCACGAGCGGAACCAGGGGGAGACCACTCAACCCTGCTGGTCAAACAAACGAAGACAAGCCAGGGGAAATAAACTCCACCCTGCTAGCCAAAGAAACGACCACAAAGGTAACCTCTACACCGTGAGAGGTCCAAGTATGCAAGGCAGAACACGGCACGCACATGGGGCCCACATGAAGTGTGGCCCCAAGTCAACCCCAACCAAGCGCATGAACATCTCAGGTACAAACCACACGTACCTCTAAGCGCTCTCGTATACTCCCAGAGTATACCTTGTTCCAGCCCAAAGGCTATCGTGCACAAGGCACCCAACGTCAACGCAAAGGCGTGACGTAACAACTCCACCTCAAAGGCCTAGGCACGACCAGCCACACCACTTCAAGCATTTACATAACTCTCCCAAGGGTTCACGATCACACGCCAAGGGTCCGCTACAGACAACGTAGGGCGGACCGCCACTGGAGCACCTTCCATGCTCCACATTCAACAAGATCGTGCAAGAGGCTCCGCACAACCAAACGGATTGCACCATTGTAATCCTTACGGAAAAAAAATGTGAGTTAGACTACTCACTCGCCCGAAACAGTCAACAGGTGGGAAAGGTACTATTCACTATGACCAAACCCGCATGGGGCCCACCCCAGAATCTCGAAAGTGAACAAACGGAGCGCACCACTGCGTTCCCCTCGAAGAAAACACACGGGATTGAGTAATCAATCGCCCAAAAACGGCCACCTGGTGAAAATGGTATTATTCACCGTAGCCCGGTCGGGTGGGACCCACACCACATCTCCGAAAGAGGTCGAGCGGACTGCGCCATCACGATGCTCTCGGAAAAACACGTCGAAAGCACTACTCGCTTGAGTAGAACGGGTATCCGAAGAAAGAGATGCGTTCTGACGCACCGCACACGAGCGGCGCCACGTGGGACCCGCCTCCCGGTCCTGAAACGCAACGAACAGATCGCACCGTTGTGATCCTCTCCAAAAAGTACACATGATGGACTACTCAGTTGTCCAAAACGGTCGCCCGATGATAAAGATGGAAGTCACCGTCAACTCCCGAAACGGCCCTCGTGGGCCCTGCACCATCGTGCTGAATTACAGCAGGCAGACTTCGCCGACGCGACACCCTCGAAAAAACACCCAACATTGACTGCTCGCACGCCCCAAACGGACGTCCGGTGAAAAAGGCGTGAAATGCCGCCTACAGCTCAAGAGACGGGCCGTGGGGCCCGCGCCACAACTCCGGCCTCAACGCCTGAAACCACCCTGCAAACCTCCGCCTTGACGCCAGGGTCAAAACGCAACCGACAGCGCTCAAAACGGACGTCGGATGCGTCCGCAGCGTCCATAACTAGATTTTCCGGAAGAAATGCTCGTCCACTTAAGGACAAGTCGCCCCTCCGCGACCCAACGTTTCGGGAATTAAAAATTCCCGAAACCATCTCAAAAACTCTGTCTCTACGTCAGGTCCGTGCCGCCGCAGACGGCACGCAAAACGGACGCCCGTAGCCCGAAATACGGGCGTCCGAAGGCTGAGAGGCAAAGCCCCTCGGGCCGGACCCACCCGGACCGGCCTGTCCGCCCTGCTTGGGCCGGCGCGTGCAGGCCGGCCCGGTCCGCACAGCCGGCCCGTGGCTCAGCCGCGGGTCCGGTTCACCCCACCACGTCCAGCTGGCCGCGGCTCGCTTCAGCCGACCGGCCGCCTCGCGGCCGGCTGATTCCCCACAGCGACCCGCGAAACGCGGGTCGCGGTCGTGCACGGGGGTCGGGCGCTGCGCCCCCCACCCCTCTCCTCTGCTCACCGGCGCCCGCGGCCGGCTTCCGGCAGCCGCCGCCGAACCGCTCTGCCGCCTCCCGAAAGCGCCGCCGCCATCCTCGAAGCCCCGGCCGACCGCCCTGCTCCGCCTCGCTCCGCCCCGCGCCGCCCTGCGCCGCCGCTGTCTGCCGCCTTCTGCCCTCGCCGGAAACCGGTCGTGGCCGGAAAATTTCCAAGGACCACCGGGAACAATCCGGTGGTCAAAATTTTGATCCGGATAGCTTTCCAGAAAGCTTCGGACGGGATCTACGCAACCACGAGATTTGTTCAAAGATCCAATGGCGCGATTGAGCATAAATGTGGATTAAAACGGGGAAGGGGAGGAAAACTCAAATCCGCCTACCTCGTTGGGCTTCGCCCGGCGCTTCCCGCGCGATCCGCCCCGCGCCGTTGCCTCGCCGGAGTTGGATCACCGGAGCTCTCCTCGCCGGAGCTCGCCGGAATGGAGGAGGGAAGGGGAGAGGGTGAAGAAGAAGAAGAAGAAGGGGGTGGGGGTATTTAAGTACAAATCACTTAAACGCCCGCCCGACAGCCCCGAACCCAAACTCCCGACGGGGTCGGGATTTAGCCTCCCCTAGGCTAAGAACAACGCTCTGAGCGGAACGGCGGTCTTGGAATTTTATTTCAAGACCCCGTTCAAAAGTTACTAAACATAGAGCCCGAGGCCGTAAAGTTACGAAAACGCCCCTGGGGCCATTTTTCACAAACGACCCGCGCCCGCGAAACTTACACCCCTCCAAGGGTAAACGACACGCTCCGAACTCAACGGTGCCCTCGGTTTTCCAAACCGAGGCACCTTTTAAGAGATACTAGTGTTTCTCCATTAAACAAATAAATTAATTTATTTATTTATCCGTTTAACGTTCCGGGAGCGGGCGAGGGGTCCAAAAATCCCGCGCCGACTAGTTTTATGTCGTTCCTAGGGTAAATACCCAATTCCGGACCCATCCGTACCCTAGGATCTCTAATATGGAACTCCGTTTAGGAGTTATCCCATTTAATTGTTGTTTCCAGTGTGAACACACTGAAAATTTAATTACGGCCACCCCGGGGCTCGGAATCGCACTCCTTCTGAAGGCACTGCTCTGAAATATTATCAAGAATATTCCAAAGTCTTTCGCAGCAAAAACTGGGTTCTTACATAATTCCCTCTTTCAAGCTTGTCGTCCTCAAAAATCAAAACTAGGGGGCAACACAGGGTATGAATCCCACACCTGGCTTCCCCATACCCAGAAGAACCCAGGCACAGCTCTGCGTCACTGCACATAGACGAAGGGATTGATCCGTTCATACGAGGTCGGCCCATGCCAACGTCGTGCACCCACTCCAGACTTTGGGGTTAGGGCAAGGCGGTAGGGTACCTCTCCATCCCTTTGCACGGTCTCAAACGGCCCGAAGGCCCTCAGGGGTAGCTCACCTCCTCGGTCCAACCTCTACGTCGCACGCCGCAACTGGAATCACCGCTCGCACCTGAAACAAGGCCCGATGATTACCTTCTTTCAGAATATCCATATGGTGAAACACCTAAGGATATCTGGTCATGCTAGATTCCACAGTCGATGTCTCTCATCCAAGACTCTCTTACACGCTCGGAATTGAAGGAGCCAACACCATCAACTAAAGGAAAAGGTCCCCCACCGTTTTCCTTACCAACACAGTGTTACACCCGACGCCCTGCGTCACCCTGGTAAAACCTCAAACAAGGATCCGGGAGAGAAGCATTTCACACGCAGAGCCTAACAATTCTACTGCAAGTAGTGGAAGGGTTGCAAGGGTCACCTCTCACCATCATGTGCTCTGCATGATCGTAGACATCCAAAGCTCGCGGCTACCCATGGTCCCAACTGTCAGCTCCCGGAGCCTGACGTGGACTGCCTAGTGGTGATGGGGAGATCTCATAACGTCGTCCCCCACTACCAGCTCCTCCCGCTCCTCTGGTAGCACCACTTCTCTGGCCACTACTCTGATCACGGCGGTGCCTCCGTCGTGGTGGTGCACCTGCTGCCTGCCCGAAGCTCTCAGCAACTCGAGTCGGGCAGTCTCCTGCCAAGTGACCTCGCCCGTCACAAGCATAGCACCGGTGCTCTCTAGGCTGCCTTGGTGCCCTTCGGTGCCACTATGGTATACGACCATGGCCCAGAATCCACTCACGGAAGGGAATCCTCAGCTGAGGCCCTGCGCCTTTTCGCCACAGTGGTATATGACCACGTCTCCGAAACTGGCAGTGGGAAGGCCACCTGCATCGAGGTCCTGTCCTCCGGCGCCTGCTAGCTACGACAGACGTCCCGGATCCATCGCGCCCACTGCCACTACCAACCGCAAGACATGACAGGAAGCCCTATGTCACCAGCGCCTGCTCTAGCACCCCAACATATGTAGAAATGCCCAAGGGTACTCTGACAGCACGAATCTCTCAGCGGAGACCCTGCCCAAACTTCCGCGCTCGGATGTTGTCATCATGGACCAAGTCCGGGTAAAAGCGTGCACAGTCTGAAAAACTAGCTGCGTACTCGGCCACCGTCATCCCTCCCTGCTGAAACTGCAAGAGCTCCCAAATCCGAATGGAGCGCAAGTAGGAGGGGAAAAACTCCTCACAGAGCAACAACTGAAAGTCGCCCCAACGAAAGCGACGACTTTTCAAGAAACTGAGTCACTAGACTCCACCAATGCCAAGCTGATCCAAGAAAAAGGCTGGCTTCCAAAGCCACTCTCTGATCTATCGGCATCCGCACAAGCCTGAAAAGGTGAACCACTGCCTCAAGCCAAACCTCTGCTGCCCGAGGGTCCGGCTCACCACTGAACCCTAGCGGTCCCTACCACTGGAACTCCCGGAGCGCGCTCAAACTGCGCTCAAACTCAGCCTGCTCTGCTGAAACTGCCTACTACTCAATAGGTGGGGTGCTGCTACCTGCCCAACCGGAGAAAGGGCTCGCATGATGGGTTCTGGACTGAGGTCTCATAGCTCACAGTGTCGTCGTCACATACTGAAAACTGGTATCATGGCTGGCTGTTCTCGCGGAGACATCCTGAATATTATCAAGGAGTGCCGCGGTCAGATGATCATATATGTATATACCACAACAACAACGATGGGGAGCTGACTCAAGAAAGACATTCAAAGACTCAATCCTATGTGATGCACAAGAAAATTTCCCTACAACAAGTGTCTCAGCATACCGAGTTGACAAGCGGGTTATCAAGGTCCTGGTGAATGGATACGTCGGCCGCCGCACCATCACTGGACTCCTTGGCCTGAGAGCCACTCTCAAGACACATTAACACTATTGCCCTAAATCCCAACCAATTCCTCTTTTAGGGACGTCCGAACAGCGTCCCAAGGAACAAACCACCTCTGATACAACTTTGTCACGACCCGACCCTACCCGGGCTCGAGCCGCAACTACCCCAAGCCCGCCTCCATAGGCCAGGGGCTGGCGACTAGCGCCGAAGGCACAAAAACTTGGGGAGGCCTTTACTTAAGCATCTATACACACACACACACACAGCAAAATCAATGAAAAAGTGCATAGTAAAAGAAAATATAAGCAAAGAAAAGAAAATGGAAACTGCTATAAACATACCACAAAGTGCATCGACCTCTACAAGCAGTAAGAAAAAGGGGAAAAACACATGCCCAACCAAAAAGTGCCACAACTTGGCAACAGGTAATCGAAAAGAAACAGCCGACAGGTCTGCCACCTAGAACCCGGCCACGACCACCGCACGCGGTCCAAGCTCCCAAGCTCCTACGCTCCACTAAAGTCATGCTCCACATGTCCATCGTCTGCAAGTGCACACCAAGTGCGGGAAAAGCCCAAGCAGGGGTGAGTATAAAAATACTCATTAGGATACCCCAAAGGCTCGAGGGAGCAACAAAAGAGGTACCGAAGGGTGAGCGGTAGAGAGAACAGAAAAGTAGAGGAGTACAACTGAAAGTGCAGTAAGAGTCCAGCTCAACCCAACAAGAGAAACGTAGAAGACTCGTCCTAACACAAGGAGCTAGGAACGGTGAGAAGATTCACTTCTCGTCGAGCTTTCGCTTCCTATAGCAGGAGAGTAGACTCGTCCAACCATGAGAAGCTAGACACGGAAAGCACGGGGCATACCCCGCGCGTCTTCGCCTCTCATGGAAGGAGAGTAACCAAACCCAAGAAGTGGGTACTAGAAACAAGGTATATACATATCTGTATGCTCAACAAGAAACCCGAACAAGCTCGTAATGGGATCTCTATCCCGTAGCTCAGCCCAAGAAAAGTGTCTCCAATAGTCCACGACATAACCTCCATCGATGCCAAGAATCCCGCACATCTACCCTAAACCGCAAGACAAGGGGCTCAGTCACCGCACCATGATACTATCCGCTTTGGGTGTCACTGACTCGCCCGCACGGTTTTAGATCGCATCACAAGAACGCGTCTCGGTGGGGAAAGTGCCCCTCGAACTTGAGGGTTCTAGGGAAAGTCAAACCACACCTCGTCACTGCCCTGCAGTCGAGAGGTCTCCTCAAAGTCAAACTATTCCATCACTGACCCGTACAACCAAGGGTCCCGCTCCGGTAATCACGGAGGAAAGCCACAGGCAATCCTAGTAGAAGGACTGAGCCTAGAATGCTAATAGGTGTCCCACTACCCAGCCCTGCTGGAGGAAAATTCATAACCAGATATCGGGTGACCCACTGCCCAGCCCTGCTGGAGGGTAAACCCTAACACATCATCAAGCGACCCACTGCCTAGCTCTGCTGGAGGGTAAACCATATTAAGATACTAGGTGACCCACTGCACAGCCCTGCTGGAGGGTAAAACATAATACATCATCAGGCGACCCACTGCCCAGCCCCGCTGGAGGGTAGACCTGGAATAAGTCGACAGGAGACCCACTGCCCAGCCGTGCTGGAGGGTAGACCTGGAACCAGACGACGGGCGACCCACTACCCAGCCCCGCTAGAGGGTAGACCCTAAGAGGTCGTCGGGTGACCCACTGACCAGTCTCTGCTGGAGGGTAGACCCTAAGAGCGTCGGGTGACCCACTGCCCAGTCTCTGCCGGAGGGTAAACCCTAGAAGTCGATGAGTAACCCACTGCCCAGCCCCGCTGGAGGGTAGAACTCAGAACTGCTCTAGACATCTACACTAGAGGGCACAACAATGGTCAACCGAACACGGAGTGGGTATCGTGCAACCTCCCAACTCCAGAACAACTCACCCAAAAGGGGTGCAACGTCTTCTCCAGCACTGGTTGTCTCTAACACCGCTACTGGCCAATCCATCACGAGCGGAACCAGGGGGAGACCACTTAACCCTGCTGGTCAAACAAACGAACACAAGCCAGGGTAAATAAACTCCACCCTTCTATCCAAACAAACGACCACAAAGGTAACCTCTACACCGTGAGAGGTCCAAGTATGCAAGGCAGTACACGACACGCACATGGGGCCCACACGACGTGTGGCCCCAAGTCAACCCCAACCAAGCGCATGAACATCTCAGGTACAAACCACACGTACCTCTAAGCGCTCTCGTATACTCCCAGAGTATACCTTTTTCCAGCCCAAAGGCTATCGTGCACACGACACCCAACGTCAACGCAAAGGCGTGACTTAACAACTCCACCTCAAAGGCCTAGGCACGACCAGCCACACCACTTCAAGCATTTACATAACTCTCCCAAGGGTGCACAATCACACCCCAAGGGTCCGCTACAGACAACGTAGGGCGGACCGCCACTGGAGCACCTTCCATGCTCCACATTCAACAAGATCGCGCAGGAGGCTCCGCACAACCAAACGGATTGCACCATTGTAATCCTTGTGAAAAAACATGCGAGTTAGACTACTCACTCGCCCGAAATGGTCAACAGGTGGGAAATGTACTATTCACCGTGACCAAACCCGCGTGGGGCCCACCCCAGAATCTCGAAACTGAACAAACGGAGCGCACCACTGCGTTCCCCTCTAAAAAATACACGGGATTGAGTAATCAATCGCCCAAAACAGCCACCCGGTGAAAAAGGTACTATTCACCATAGCCCGGTCGGGTGGGACCCACACCACATCTCCGAAAGAGGTTGGGCGGACTGCGCCATCATGATGCTCTCGGAAAAACACGTCGAAAGCACTACTTGCTTGAGTAGAACGGGTATCCAGAGAAAGAGATGCGTTCTGGCGCACCGCACACGAGCGGCACCACATGGGACCCGCATCCCGGTCCCAAAACTCAACGAACGGATTGCACCATTGCGATCCTCTCGAAAAAGTACACAAGATGGACTACTCACTTGTCCAAAACGGTCGCCCGGTGATAAAGCTGGAAATCACCGTCAACTCCTAAAACGGCACTCGTGGGCCCCACACCATCGTGCCAATTTACAGCAGGCAGACTACGCCAACGCGACGCCCTCGGAAAAACACCCAACATCGACTGCTCGCACACCCCGAATGGACGTCCGGTGAAAAAGGCGTGAAATGCCGCACGCAGCTCAAGAGACGGGCCGTGGGGCCCGAGCCTCAACTCTGGCCTCACTGCCTGAAACCACCCTGCAAACCTCCGCCTCGACGCCAGGGTCGCAACGCAACTGACGACGCTCAAAACAGACTTTTGATGCGTTCGCGCCGTCCATAACAAGATTTTTCGGAAGAAACGCTCGTCCACTTAAGGACACGTCGCGCCTCCGCGACCCCACGTTTCGGGAATTAAAAATTCTCGAAACCATCTCAAAAACTCAGTCTCTGCGTCAGGTCCGTGCCGCCGCAGACGGCACGCAAAATGGACGCCCGTAGCCCGAAATACTGGCGTCCGAAGGCTGAGAGGCAAAGCCCCTCGGGCCGGACCGGCCCGGACCGGCCGGTCCGCCCTGCTTGGGCCGGCCCGCGCCGGCCGGCCCGCGGCTCAGCCGCGGGTCCGATTCACCCCGCTATGGCCAGCGGGTTGCGGCTCGCTTCAGTCGACCGCCTGCCTCGCGGCTGGCTGATTCCTCACAGCGACCCGCAAAACGCGGGTCGCGGTCGTGCATGGGGGTCGCGCGCTGTGCGCACCCCCCCCTCTCCTCCGCTCGCCGGCGCCCGCGGCCGGCTTCCGACAGCTGCCGCCGAACCGCGCCGCTGCCTCCCGAAAGTGCCGCCACCGTCCTCGAAGCCCCGGCCGACCGCCCTGCTCCGCCTTGCTCCGCCCCACGCCGCCCTGCGCCGCCGCCGTCTGTTGCCTTCGGCCCTTGCTGGACACCGGTAGTGGCCGGAAAATTTCCAAGGACCACCGGGAACGATCCGGTGATCGAAATTTTGATCCGGATAGCTTTCCGGAAAGCTCGGGACATGATCTATGCAACCATAGAATTTTTTCGAAGATCCAATGGAGTGATTGAGCATAAATGAGAATTAAAACGGGGAAGGGGAGGAAAACTCAAATCCGCCTACCTGGTTGGGCTTCGCCCGGCGCTTCCCGCGCGTTCCACCCCACGTCGTTTCCTCACCGGAGTTGGCTCGCCGGAGCTCGCCTTTCCAGAGCTCGCCGGAATGGAGGAGGGAAGGGGAGAGGGTGAAGAAGAAGATGATGAAGGGGGTGGGGGTGTTTAAGTACAAATCACTTAAACGCCCGCCCGACAGCCCCGAACCCGAACTCCCGACAGGGTCGGGATTTAGCCTCCCCTAGGCTAAGAACCACGCTCTGAGCGCAACCGAGGTCTTGGAATCTTATTTCGAGACCCCGTTCAATAGTTACTAAACTTAGCGCCCGAGGCCGCCAAATTACGAAAATGCCCTTGGGGCCATTTTTCACAAACGACCCGCACCCGCGAAACATACACCCCTCCTAGGGTAAACGGCACGGTCCAAACTCAACGGTGCCCTCAGTTTTCCAAACCAAGCCACCGTTTAAGATATACCAGTGTTTCGCCATTAAACGAATAAATAAATAAATTATTTTATCCATTTAACGTTCCGGGAGCGGGCGAGGGGTCCAAACATCCCGCGCCGACCAGTTGGATATCGTTCCTAGGGTAAACACCCCATTACGGACCCATCCGTACACTCAGATCTCTGATCCAAAACTCCGTATAAGAGTTATCCCATTTATTTGTCGTTTCCAGTGTGAACGCACTGAAAATTTAATTCCGGCCACCTCGGGGGATCGGAATCGCACGCCGTCTGAAGGCGATGCTCTGGAATATTATCAAGAATATTCCAAAGTCTTTCGTAGAAAAAACCGCGTTCTTACGAATCATAATATCAAGAACAAAAATTCCGAACACGTACGATAAATAAAACGATTTTACCCAAAATGCTGTTTTAACATGGAATTTACAAAAGAACGGGTAATATAAAGTCATAAGTGAACAATATATGATATCATAACAATGAATATGATTATGTAATAAGTCAATGACCTTATTTAAATCATTATATGGGAGGTTCGGATATGTACGAAGCATATCAGACCTAAGGTAAGGGATAACTTTTCCAATATCATTTTTATCTGAGATTGTTTATTCTTAACTATTTACTCGGGCTATATTTATCATTCTTGTCCCTGTTTTCTAAAAATGGTTTCATGTATGTTTAAATTTTTTTCTACCTATTTTTGACTTTAACTACATGGTATGTAAGGAATCGTTCTTTTTTTTACCATTCAAGGTAATTTTTGACTTTTCCGACAAAAGTACGAGAATAATGTTTTTTTAACTTATATGGCATGAACTGATTTTTATGGTTTTATAACACCTAATTTTCTTGAATCCTACTCTATAAGATTTCCTGAATATTTAAAAAAAAATCATTTTCTTTTAAAATTTCTTGTCATTTTGTGAAAAGAAAATGATTTTTAAGAAGAAAAGATATTTTCCTCAATAATTCTTTTCAAGTGTTTTATGAAAACCATTTTCCATATAAGATGAAATTATTTCATATGTGTATGATTGATGTATAATGTCTCTATGATTTACATGGTTTCACTTTTTTTATGATGAATCGATATCCATTTGTTTAATATGGTTTATGTTATGATGGGATGATATTTATGAAACCCATTTTTATTCTTTGGGTTATGATGAATGATTTATGCTTATGTTGTGGCACAAGTAAGAATGATTTCATTATGAGATGGGTGGAACCTATATCTCCCTACAATGAATTGGGTAATGATTTATATCTCATGAGATATACATGGATGGAATAGAAATTTAATCTGGTTTAGTGATACAAGACTGGAACAGGGAGTGAACTCGATTCAGTAGGGGTCTTTTTCAACTAAGATAGTCTTGGCAGAAATTCCTTGGATACTATGAAAATCATATCAAGTGCATAATGGTTTTCCAAAATTAAATGTTTTATTCCCATGCTATTTTATCATTATTGTCGTTCTTTTATGACCTATGCCTTTCGTACTGCTAAGATTTATTTCTCAACTCAAGATTTTGATGTGTAATCTTTATGTTCATGTTTTGGAGTTAAAATGTAAATGGTTTGTTTTATTTTATCCATGATTACCCTTAATGAGAATTTGAGCTCACCCTTTGTATGTTTTATTTTCCATAGGATATAAAGAAAGGTTTTAGGTAAGAAAAAAAGGGAAGATCATTATAGAATATGTTGAAGATCTCTCACCAAGATTAGAATATTATATTCCGAGTTTCAAAATACACTAAACATTTATGGTCCTTTGGTGTGTGTTTTTTTATGTATTAGGTATTCTGAAAAAGTAATGTGTTGTCTATGTACATCAAGATTTGGGTCTCTACAGTTGGTATCAGAGGAAAGTTTTAGTTAACCTTTGGAAACTAGGATACGAAAACTTTAGTGAGATCCCTAGAGATATTTCTAAGCTATTTCTAGGGATGTCCCTAATGTTAAGTATAAGTTTTGGTTATAGTCTTAGAATTACAATAATGATCTTAAAATTAACCTAAGATGATATATATTGAAAGTATTCCCCCTTTATTATTTTGTTTTCCCTAGCATGATTTTTTCCTCTAACACTATTATTTTTGGGTTTCATATGATGTCTAGAACCTGAAGGAACCGTGTTGATCATTGTAATGGAAAATGCAATGATTTTCCTCCTGAACAAACCAATGTTATGGGAGATGGAGTGAAAATTATTATTTCTATAATTACAAAAGCTATGAATAATTCTAGACTTCCAAATGAGTATAGAAGGGGAAAATATTCTATTGAGTCTTTCATGAGGCAATGTCCCCTTCTTTTAGTGGGTCTTCTGATACACTTGTTGATGAACAACGGATCAGTACCATTGAAATTATATTATCCGTACTACACAGTTCAGAACATGAAAAATTCATTCTGGCTATTTACCATTTAGAAGGTGAAGTAGATCAATGGTGGATTCTAATCAAGAATACGATGCCCTGAGATGAAATCGAATACGTGGAATGGGATGAGTTCAAGAACTTATTTTTCAATAAGTACTTCCCTCGTATTCTACGAAAAAAGATGGAAAAGGATTTACTTGAGCTTAAGAAAAACGATGATGAATCTGTTGGTATATACGAAGAAAATTTTACAAGGCTTGTTAGGTATGAATCTGGCTTTATCATCCAACCTAAAAGTAACATTGATCAATTTTCCAGTGGCTTAAAACCAAGTCATCTAAGGTAATTAGCTATAAGATACTTCGGTAGCTATGAAGAAATTTCATGTTGTGCTATCAAGGTAGAAATGGAAGTTGGTGTTACATATACATCTCATGGTTTTGACAAGAAACGAAAGATGGAGTTCAAGGAGAAATCTCAGAATAATGGTGAAAAGAAGATGAATGTTTCTTTATGCTCAATGTGTTGAATGAAGCATGGTGGTGATTGTCTTAAAGGGGCTAGAATATGTTTTATGTGTATAAAATAAGGTCATCGAGCAGGTGAGTGTCAAAGTAATAGAAAAAGGGTTTCTAATGATATAAATAAAGAAAATACTGCAGAGAACGCACCACCAACACTTCAGTGCTTTAAGTGCAAGGAAATGGGGCATTATGCTAATAAATTCCCTAATCCAAGGGTTAATTACGATCAACGTGAAAAAACTCTTATAGAAAATGATAAAGAGAAGGCACATGCGATCACTATTTGTGATGTTGAGTATGACAATGATGTTGTGTAATGATTAAGTGTTTATGTAATGGGATTTCAAAATAGTATCTGGAATGTCATTTATGGCATCGGGGAATTTTGAAATATCTATGTATTGGTTTTCAATAATTATATGGTACCGGTAACCATGAAAAGTGATTGAAATATTTTTGGAAGGAAGATGATATGCGCATAATGAAGGGTTAATGAAAAAATTAAATGAGCTCATGAATGATATAAGGACAGAGTTATATCATGGTTTGAGTATATAGAAATTTTGGGATTTTGGTATGTGGAAAGTGTTAAATTTTGACAGCATTCATGTTTTCACTAAGGGTCGATGGGTATTCATTTTTCAATAGAATACATGAGTAAGGTATTCACATGTTTGTAATTTGACCAACAAGATATATCGTATGATATATGGGGGATAAATGATGGTATTCACATGCTTAGTAGATGACTTTTCTAGTAATTGTTTTCCTTATACTATGATCTTGAACAGAAGTATTTTGGATATGCTTGAATATTGGAATGGATTATCTTGGACAAAATTCAGTATTGTTTAATGCTAGAACATTTTTCGCTATTATTTATGGAATGTTATAATAATGTATTTTTTGAAAAAGGACTACCTGCACTATGTGCGACAATCTGTTGTGTCGGATAAGGCTGTGGGAATCGAACCCACAATTGAAGTGCGATAGGACTTTATAACATACCACTAGCCTACAAGAAGTCCCTGTTATTATAAACTAGTTTTATTTTATTAAGCGCTATGATAGACGAAGTAAAAGTCCATTATAGAAACCATATATGATTAATATCAGCATAGATGGACCTATGTATATTTAATAAATTGTTCTCAACTTTTTTGTGATAGAAACATATGGAATGACCTAACATTCTATCACATGATCTTCTAAAACTTCACGAATGAAAAATTCAACTTCATTTATTTAAGAGATGTAGTGGACATTTTTCAAGGAATGAACAACGGTGAGATTGTACAAAAATAAAGTAAGTATTTATTTTAATTCAACAATTATTCAACATTAGGGAAATGATTTTGAGAACTAAAAATGTTGTCATAGTACACTCTTACACGATGAATTAGACGGCACCTTAAGTCATCACAAATTTATGGCTTTGTGATTGATGGATTATTCATAGCCATGTTCTCTACCATTCTTCATCAGAACATGATGGTTAGATTTCTCTTCCATATCCATATTTTCACCTATGTTATCCTACATGGAAACCAAGTGCTGAGTTACTTTGGGTGACTATTATGATTCTAAAATCCCGTTTTAAAATGAAGTTTTAGTATTCCTTTTTACGATGTGGGTTTCTATAAAATAAACTTTCATGTAGTAAACGATTTATAAACCCGATGAATTTTGAGGGCGAAATTAATTTTAAGGGGGTAGAATGTAACACCCCTAGATTTTATGAGAAGTATTATTTTTAATTTATTTGATGTCTTGAATTGTATGATACACTGAGATTATCTTGTGCTATACGCAACACCGTATTAGTTTGCAGTATACACAACACTATTCATGGCTCGTGTTACGCACAATTTCAAGTTTGTCTAGTGGAAATTATTCTAAGCAACATTAACTATAGATTTTGTTTAATGTATAAATGAAATAAGTTTTGATTATGTTATACGCAACACCAAACGGAGCTTTCACTACATGCATCCCTGACTTGGCTTGCATTACACGCAATCAAGACCTTCTTCGATATCGTGTGTAGTACGCAATACCAAGTTTCACTAAACGAGATATTTTTATAATATTATTATGAACTAGCCGTTATGAATAGTAATAACCTCTTTTTGAAATTTTATAAATCTTATCATTCAAAATGGATTTTATTTTTGGATTCTGAATATCTAAATTATCCTAGGGTATTGTTTTGGTATTTTTCTTGAAAACATTCAATTTTTGATGAATAGTGAAAACTCTGGGTTACTATTTAAAAACCGACTTTTTTTTTAAATAATTATTTATTTTATTTAAATTTATTTTATGTAAAAATTGATACATAATACCTATATAAGTTCAATGTAATTCATTTGAGTCATTTTATAATAATTTTAGATATATAAGAATTTTATAGAACTTTTCACTATCTTTTAACCACCTCCTAGGAGAATTTCAAAATTTACATAAAATATAATTTTACTGCTTCTATAAGTGGAATTTCAAAAATCCAAGAGACATGGTTAATATCAAGGAGTAAAATTTGGTTCAATAAGTTAAAAATAATTTTTGGTGAATAGTAACTTTTTACTTTTATTTACCACGGTTAAAAGTAAATTGGGTAATTAAGGGTAAAAATGATATTATTATTCCCTTAAAACATGTCCTAATTCTATTGGATAGGTGTAATTCGACCAAAAAAAATTTAGGAATAAAATATTACCCATTAGGTCCACTTGGAATAGATTAGGACACTTATTATTATTTTATTTAAAGAAGAGTTAAAATAGTTAAATACAAAGTTTAATAACTAAATCATTTTTAAGATAAGGTTATACATAAAATAAATTCGACTATAAATATTAATTAGATATAAAAACAGATTTAATACATAATTATATTTTATTTATAATTTTTAGACATTAAATAATTTAATTTACTTAAGACACAATGATGATACATTAATTACCTTATTAATTAAATATTTACATAATTGATGTTATAAATACCCAAATAAATTTAATATGAGACTTTTTAAGAATTACAATAATTTTATAGGTTACTATGACATGTTATTATTGATTTAATTAATTTTCTTCGAACTAATCATGCTGTTATGATTTTCAAAAAAATAAATTACTAAATATTGTCAAAATTGACATAAAATAGTTTTTAAAACCAATATTATATTATTAATTGTTATTTTATTCTTAAATCTCTATGATTCGGCCTAATGAAATATATAAGGTTATATTTATTTATAATTAACCACTTGTGGTTTTTTTGTATTTTTATAGTAAGTTTATTAACCATGTACACTAAGAAAACAAGAAGACACAATAAAAGTTAAATTATTTAACTTAGTGTTAAATCTAAATGATAAGGTTAAAATAGTAGCCTAAAATTGTCTAAAACCGATTTTTTGAAAGTATTTCGACCCATACCTACTTTATCTTTAAAATAAATCAATTTGGATATATTATAAACCAAATATGACTTTATTATAAAATAATATTTTAGGTTTTTCAAAAGGTTCCCCTCTCCTCCCTTCTAAAAAGGGCACCCCTTCCCTCTTCTCTTCACACCCTTTTGAGCCTTGATGCTCGGCCAAACCATGCCAATTACCCTTATAAACCTCTCTAGTTATATCATAGAGGTTCTGGACTTCTCAAAAGACCAACTCTAGTTCCCTAAGAAGAAGTTTAAAGGAGGTGCATCGAGGAAGAGGTAATCTCTTCTACCGACTCTTTCAAATTTCTTTCTTCTTATACTTAATCTTATTTAGTTGTTTAATTATAAAGTAATAACATTAGAATTACTTATATACTGATATGATAAATATGAAACAACCCTATTTCACCTTATATCCATCCTACAGAAAACAAAATCATCGTGCGTGCGTACGTACTGAATACTGTCTTCACGCTGTTGTGTAATTAGTTTTTCCACCACCACCATACTTGGATGGGTATAATGGTGTAAAGAATAACTATATATGATTATTATAACATCATACTTATTATATGATATTATATCATCCACTAAAATTACATTCAATAAATATGGGAACAATATCATTGCTCGTGCGTACGTACGGATTATCGTCTCCACGACGTGATGAAAGTAATTTTCCATGCTAACAATTCATGAATAATTATAAAGAATATATAATAAGTAATCATAAAATATGTGACATAATAATTATACTGGATTTATGTATATATTTACGTATATCGTCTACTTAATTCCATTCAAGTCAATAAGGAAACGAAAACAGCGTTCATGCGTATGTACGACCTACCGTCTCCATAAACGGTGTATTTTATTTCATTTATCTATAATATATATATATATAATTAATATATGTGATATGTAAAACATTTTATACATTATGGATGTTATTATATCATGGTATAAGTAATAAAAATATCATGAACAACAAGTCCAAACACGTACGATAAATAAAACGATTTTACCCAAAACACTGCTTTAACATGGAATTTACAAAAGAACGGGTAATATAAAGTCATAAGTGTACCATATATGATATCATAACAATTAATATGATTTTATAATAAGTCAATGACATTATTTAAATAATTATACATGAGTTTTGGATACGTACGAAGCATATCAGACCTGAGGTAAGGGATAACATTTCCAATCTCGTTTTTATCCGAGATTGTTTATTCGTAAGTATTTACTGGGGGTATATTTATCATCCTTGTACCTATTTTATGAAAATGGTTTCATGTATGTTTAAAGTCCATTCCACCCATTTTTTACTTTTACTACATGTTATGTAAGGAATATTTCTTTTGTTTACCATACGAGGTACTTTTTGACTTTTCCGACAAAAGTACGAGAAGAATGTTTTTTAACTTATACGGCATGAACGGATTTTTGTGGTTTTATAAAACCTTATTTTCATGAAGATTAATTTACAAGATTTCATGAATATTTTAAACAAAATTCTTTTCTTTTAAAATTTCATGGCATTTTGTGAAAATAAAATGATTTTTAAGAAGAAATGACATTTTCCTCAAGAATTCTTTTCAAGTGTTTTATAAAAACCATTTTCCATATAAGATGAAATTATTTCATATTTGTATGTTTCAAGTATAATATATCTATGATTTACATGTTTTCACTTTTATTATGATGAAATTATATTAATTTGTTTTATATGTATTATGTTATGATGGGATGATGTTTATGAAACCCATTTTTATTCTTTGGGTTATGATGAATGATTTATGTTTATATTGTGGCACAAGTAATAATGATTTCATTATGAGATGGGTGGGACCTATATATCTCTCCAATGCATTGGGTAAAGATTTATATCTCATGAGATAGACATGGCTGAAATGAAATTTTAATCTGGTTTAGTGATACAGGACTGGAATGAGGAGTGAACTCGATTCAGTAAGGAACTTTGTCCACTAAGATGGTCTTTGCAGAAATGCCTTCGCTACTATGAAAATCATATCAAGTTATTAATGGTATTCCACAATTTAATGTTTTATTCCCATGAAATTTTATCATCATTGATATTCTTTTATGACCTATTCCTTACGTACTTCCATGATTTATTTCACAACTCACGATTTTCATGTGTAAACATTTTGTTCATGTTTTGAAGTTAAAATGTAAATGGTTTGTTTTATTTTCACCATGATCACCCTCAATGAGCTTTTGAGATCACCCTTTATATGTTTTATTTTTCCCAGTATATAAAGAAAGGCTTTAGGTAAGAAAAAAAGGGAAGATCATTATGGGAGATATTGTAGATCTTTCACCAATATTAGAAGATTATATTTCGAGTTTCGAAAGTCACTAAACTATTACGATACTTTGGTGTCTGTTTTTGTTATATATTAGGTCTTCTATAAAAGTAATGTAATGTCTATTTACATAATGATGTGTTTCTCTAAATCTGATATCATACTATATAGTTTTATGTCATGGAGTGAAGAGCTAAAACTGTGTAGATTTAAGTCATGCAGTGAGGACATTTGGTAGCTTTTATTTAAGGAACTTATCTTTGACCAAATGTTTGATACTCTCCCAATTTTAATGTTAATTTGTTTTGAAAAATCCTACCATGTTCTAGTAGGGAAGGGAGGAATTATAAACTGTGATTTAGAAAATTTTAGATCCAATGAATGATATGGGAAAATGGCCAAAGACATTAGATGAAGTATTTTCTAATAACGAAATTACCATTATTTTATAAACCCATTATGGGGGATATATTATTCAAGGCTAATTGGAGAATATGTAGCATATCCAAATAGTGGAATCTTTTTACGAACAAGCCTATTATGTACGAAAAGTTTATGTGTGGCCACATAGGGGAATGTACATCATCATCCAGAAAAAGTGATCTCAAACTATTGAAATTATATTTCAAAAAATAAAAAAAATTATGGATATTCTGATTTTCTAATGCACAGAGTTTGGTTTATGAAAAAGATACCTGAAAACAGAAAATGAATTTCCAACCAGGGTTTTCAAAGATTCAAAAGAATAGGATTTCTACGAAGGCATGACCCAAATGTAGGATGTATGGTGCATGTAGTTTTAGGTCATACTACTAGGACCAAAAATGAAAATGGTACATCTTTTGTTGTTAGGTGTTCTGAGGTTATTTTATATTTTGTTAAAAATATAGAGATAGAAATGTGTAAAACATAGTCTTAAAGACATTCAGATTGATAGAAAGGTAATGGGAAAAATAAACATGAATGATTACTTGAAAATATTTATTCTTCTATATTTTTATCAATGTTTGAAGGGGAAAAAGACACTTTATCCATGAAAAAATTACCATTATTTGAAAAACCTGTTATGGGGGCTGTATTATGCAGTTAAAACATGGAAATAGATTGCATAGTCAAATAGTGGTATCTTTTGACTTACATGACCACTATGTAGGAAACTTATGAAATTCCACCTAATAGAATGTACTGCATAGTCGAGAAAAATATACCTCAGATATTAGAAAATCTGTCACCAAAACAAATACTAATGATTATAAAGATTTGAAAATATTACACATTATGGGTTTGAAATATGGATGGGGTAATTCTCATTGCACAAGATAAATATTTGAATCAATATTGGCCATGATTTTAGAGTCCATTACTTAGATATGACTCATATTTAAAATGAATATTTTCCTTGTTTCCTTTGAATCAATATTATGTTGTGTAGTTATGAGTCATGTGGTGATAACATGAAGTGATTCCAATGTAAAATATGGAATATTGTGGCTGAACCAAGAAATTAAATCTAAGTGTCACTATATATCTCATGTGGATGATAATAATTCCATACATAGTTCTTGAACATTCAATATATTGGTTGGACTCATACATAGGGAATAACTGTGGTTATTTTAACGTGGTTGAGCCCAAGATTGGAAACTTCGGTGTCCCTACCCAGCCCTTTAAAATTAGAATCAAGTAAAATGTAGTTCTTGAACATTAATTTCCCATAAAAATTGTGTTTAATGTAGGATAATGGGGATTTTAACACATTCTATAAAAATGGTTAGACTTAAGACCCAATATGGTATGAAGATCAAACCAATTATCTTAATAGAGGACTCTGTATAGTTCTTGTTCATATACAAGAGGAGGAAAGGGGGAATCAATTTCATTTTGTTTGTGGCTGGGACCATTATTAGAGATCCAGGCATCCCTACCTATCAAATTAAAAATGAGAATCAAGCCACTTGAAGTTCTTGAAATGAGGCCCCTATGTAGATCTGATTTAGGCATTGGGAGAAATTGACCACATATACCACTAAGGAGTAGGAATTATTTCATTGATGTTTGCATATGGAATCATTTAACGTCAAATAAAGAAGATTTTTATCATACAATTTAATGTCGTGTATAGATGAAAAATAATTTCATGCAGTTTAATGTCATACGACAAGGAAAATGATGCTACCCATTTTATCTTCATGAAACATGGACACATATGGTTTTTATGTAGGTTAATGTCTTGAAATTAGGTATTTGAGCTATGTAGTTTAGATTCATCCAGTTAGGACAAAATGATGCAGTTATGAAAAGTATTTCTTCAAGAATATCCCATTGGTTGTAGTTTTAATAAGCTCTTTAGACATTGAGATTTTGGAATTCGCTAAACTTGAGTAGAGATTATGGGTGGAATTAGGTCCTTCCCACTTTTTCTCAATCTTTGGGGACTTCTTTCTTGGTATCATTTGAGTCTGGAGGACCAATAACAATTCTCCTTGAAGAAATTAATTAAAAAGAATATTCTTTTTAAAATCTCACAGTATTATATTCTAGTAGACAGATAAATGATTCAAATTACGCAATCTATTTTCATCAAATCATTCCATTACATCAAATCATTCTTGAGACATTTCTTCTTCAAAAAACTGATCACAGATTTCAAATCAAATTGATGGAAATTGAATTTCCATTTGAAAAACTGCTTCTATTCCTTGCAACAATGAATATTGGGTTGTTGGAGTCGCAGTATAGGTTGTAGTCTGATAAATTCATAAATCATGAAACATTCTATCATGCCAAGATTTCACATCTTTATCAAACATTTTTTGGGGTATATTTGATATGGTTTTTCTAACAGCCTTTATTGGTCAATTGGGCACTACAAGATAGTGAGATGAATGGTTGGATTTAATATTATGTTCCTAATATAACATTTTTACCTCAATAGAACAAATTTTCTTTCCATTGTATGTCATTATAGTATTAAGGAAACCATATTTGTTGATGATGATAGTTTTGAAAAACTAAAAATGCTTTTGGATTCATCTTCATTGATTGGTATTGCCTCAACCCATTTGGAGAAGAAATTTGTCGCAGTAAGAATATATTTGAACTTATTGGCCATATTAGGAGGATAACGTCCTTCTATATCCATTCCATATATGGAAAATGGCGGTGATTATTTTTCCTTCCTATAAACACTAGGGGTTCATGAATGAAGTTGGCATGAACTTAGATGGGATGACATTTAATGGTAAAATATATGCAATCATGAGTCATGCAAGACTAGTTGTTTCCAAGACATCATATATGATGAAAATGACTATGCCCAAACTAGTGAGCCCCAAAATATCCTTCATGAACTTATTTCAGGACATTTGTAGTTTCTTATCTGTTAATACACCTGAAGAGGGTTCCATATAATCCATGTTTTTAGACGATCTTCTGGTGATCTAGACTATCATAAAGTCTAAAATTGGCCACTCATTGTCAAATCTGTTATTTTTCAGCTCTATCTAGTGGATTTACTCCATTTTGAAGGTACTCCATGATGAGTCTCATCTATCCCATGATATGACTATATGTATCAAAAATTGGTATAATATCCTCAATTAACTCCATTTTAGTTGGAACGAATTGTGATACCACTAGATGGTGTGAAATAATAATGATTTTATCACCCCGATTTGGATCTAGCAGGGATGTGGCTGCATTAGCCATTGCAAAGATTGGGCATTTTGTAATTGTGAGACATAAGATAATGTTGTCTCTGAGGGAAATTCAGCCATTAACCCTCAGACATAATTACATAGAGGGATTAACTCTTCTTTTCTGATAACATAATCACTATTTATTTGTTTGATTACCAACTATATGTCACCTATCACATTAATATTGTCCAATGGTATCTGGAGTGCCAATTATAGACCTACGATGAGAAATTGATATCCATCCTCATTGTTGGTTCCAACTTCTAATAATCGAATGGAATATGGAAACACTACCTTTTATGTAGAGATAAGTACAATTCCTAACCCAACACAGTTGAGTGTATTATATTCCATTATTTTCTCTATTGGAATTCATGTGGCACCATCAAAGTACACTACCCATGTTGGAGGATTATCTTGAATAGAGAAGACCTATTCATCCAGAAGTTCAGTATTCATTGATTTGTCTTCTAGAATTGGGTATTCAACAAGGAAATCGGCCAGATCCTGACCTTTTATTTAATTTTTCTGAGGAAAAAACCGGATATCAAACTACTGAAAAATAACATCCCATCGTTCCAAACACATTGTAATCATCAGACGACTGATGATAAATTTGAACAGGTTATTGAAAGAAACAAATTGTACCTCATGATGTTACAGGTAGTGCCTCAATTTCTGAACTAAAAATATTAATTCCATCAAGCACATATCAATAGTTAAATATAGAGTATCTGTATCAATCATAGTTAAATTGATATGGTAGAGACTATTTTCATTCTCAACATATTTCTTTCTGGAAATGAGGGCACCTAATGATCACTCTAATGATTTCACATAATTAATAAGTGGTATACCTTCAACACGTATAATTAATACTGCTGGACTCAGGATATATTTCTTGATGTTATCAAATGACTCTTAGAAGTATTCATTACATTGATAAGTGACTCCTTTCTCCATTAACCAAGTGAAGTGAAAACACTTTCTTTCCAAATTCGTGATAAAGCGTCGAATATATGCCAAGTTTCTTTAGATTCATTGTAATTCATTCAATTTTAAAAGAGGAGATAAGCCAAGGATTTTTTTTATTCTTATAATCAACATTAATGTCATGACGGTGTAGAAATAAACCAATGAATTTTTCTGAGGTTACACTGAACGAACATTTCAAGGGGTTCATCATTAAATTGTGTTGCCAATATTTATTGAATATTGTCTCTAGATCAGCCATGTGATCAGAAAATTTTGTAGAGTTAAGCACTATATCATCCACATATCATTTTAAAAGTTATCTTCAATAGGGTTTGAAGACATTAAGCATGAAACATTGATATGTTTCACCTACATTCCTTAAGCCAAAGGGAATTACATGATAGGAAAAAAACACCTTTAAGGGATAAAAAATCTATAGACTCTTTACAATCTTGGGTGATGTGAATTTGATTGTGTAACGACCCAAAGTTTTTCAATGGAAAATTTCCTTCTTATATCTATGTCATAAAAACACAAAATAATGAACTACTAAGTGATAAGTGACCTTTAAACATAATTTTGTCACCCCTATGTTTGGAATTTTAAAAATCCAACATTCACGGTTGTGTTCAAGATAGTTTTTGGAGTCCAATGAAATAAAAATAATTTTAGTGAATAGTAACCTACCCTTATGAATAGTAACCTACCCTTATGAATAGTAATATGACCCTTATAAATAGTAAATAAGAATAACATTACCTATGAATAATAAAATAAAATTTAGACATCTTAGAAAGTGACAATTTGACCTTAGTAAACATTTTTGGTATTTTATAAGTCATAAATAAATAATTATAATTAATTAATTAATTTAAAAGAATAATTATTCTCCTAAAATATATTCATAAAATATTGAATCAATTTCTAATAGTTTTTAGATAATTTTATAAGACCCTAAGTAATTTATGAAAGAACTGCAAAATCAGTTTTAATTTTAAAAACCGCTTTTTTAAGTAAATTATGATTTTAATTGAATATTAAATTAATAATATTTAGAAAATTATTTTTGAAAAATGGACTTCATTTTTGGATTCTACACTTTAAAAAATGTTTGGGGTAAAATTTCGGGATTTTTCTAAGATACTTGAATTTTTGATGAATAGTGGAATCCGATAATTCACAATAAAAGCTAAATAATGCATTAATTGAGTCATTTCTGATGTTCTGCTGATGTAAGCCCACTTGGTTCGGGATTAAATTATAAAATTACTATTATTGGTCATCCAAGACTCATTATTCCTTGTATTTGGTGGAATTAATAAACTAATCAATTTTATATTAAGGAAACCCCTCTCCCCTCCACTATAAAAGCCACCCTTCACTCCCTCTTTTTCTCACACCTCTCAAGCTCCAAGCCTTCTCTAAATTCTTCCCAAACACCTTCCCTAGCTCATCCCCCAAGTCAAAAAGCTGCTGGTCTCATCAAAATACCAAGCCTAGCTTCCTTAAAGTGGATCTCAAGAGAAGGATTCTAAAGGTAATTTCTCTCTCTCTTCTCCTTTAATTTCCTTTCAAGTTCAAGTTCCTTTCTTGATCTCTCCCTACTTATCTTCATCCAAATTGTTTTTTAAATCCAGTATTATACATATACTATAATCTTATGATTCAAGTGGTATATTATACCACCCCACACCCTTTCCCTCTTCCTTTTATTTTATTAAAGAGAACGTTGTTCATGTGGTGATAATTTATAACCTTCAAAAACAACATGCTCTCTTCTTCCATTTCTACCTTCAATCTGGTCATGAAACCATTTTTATGGTTGAACCAGAATATTTATATGTATTATGTTCTATTTTAAGTTCTGGAAATAACCTATGGCCTTATTACTAAGATAAATGTTAAAACAAGATCGTTGTGATCCAAAAACCGCTCAAATTAACCAAAATAACCATCATTAAATTTTTATCTAATGATTCATCCACATGGATCTAATATAACTCATTATAAAATCATTCAAGCTTATGTAATATCATTAATTATATTTAATATCAGTTATGGATGTTTACCCATGATCTACCCAAGCATCAATTTAAGAATACAAGTGGACCGCTCAAGAAAACCATAAAAACGAACATCCCCGATCAATGTTTTTAATCTCTAGTCATCCAAAGGAACATAATATGAAATAATGAAACCAGAATGAACCCTATTAATGTATAAAAGGTTCTGGAATTTCTAATTAATTAATATAATGTATTATACAGGACATTAAAGAGAAAGAGGCATTCGAGTACAAGGTATGGGGAAATCTCGAACCCAATTTTCTTCCTTCGGGTTCTCCCTCTTTCACTCCATTTTTGATATGGTTACTCCTCAAAGGTCTTTTTTCATCTTTTCCTTTTCTTTTCTGGGATATACATGTTTGTATTTGATTTTTATGTCCATCAAAATGTTTTCCAAAAGAACTCTTCTTTCAAGATCTCACCTTTTACCTCTCATTCAAGATTGATGGTTCTTATATCATGTATGTTGTTCCCTCTTTCTTTTGGAAACCCAAAGCTTATGAATGTGTTATTATGAGATGAAACCCATTCCTTTCCATGGGTTATTTATGTACGTGTTTGATATGTGTTCTATGTGGCAAGCATGATAATGATAATGTTATGATGTGACGGGTGCGCCCGGAATTATATAGCGCTCCAATGCATTGGGTAAAGTGATGAATCTCATGAGTAAATGTGAAATGATGTGTGAACATGATGCTAGCTTTGTTCACAAGTATGTGTGGTAGTTAACCACTAAGACATGATGTTCCATTTTTATGCTTTGCCACATTTCAAGTTTATTGTTTTTGCTCCTCTCATGTTCAAGATCTTCTTCATGATTATGCTCACCCCATGCTATATTGTTCTTATCTATCCTCTTACTGGGCTTTTAGCTCACCCCTTTTGATGTATATCCTCAGGTGGTTACATGTACTAAGGAGAGGACAAGTGCTAGTAAGAAGCTATAGAAGAAGAGATTAAATGAATTTTTATGCTTGATGTTGTATTTGTTATGTATTGTCCTAGTTTTCCCAAGACACTAAACCTCTGGATCCTCCATGTGTAATACTATTATGTTGTTTATCATTGAAATGATGTAATATTAATGTAAGAAAAGGTTGTGTCGCTATAGTTGGTATCAGAGGAAAGGATTAGTTAATTTGGGAATTAGGATTAGTGAACCCTAAAAGAAAACCTCTATCATGAGACTTAGTACAAATATGCACACAATGATATTTACCTAGGGATCCCATATGTTATGTTTTTGGAATAATAGTTTAAAAGGATAAGTTATTCATGAATTGTTTACTTATGTTTTGTTATAACCTTTTCTATTTTAGAAAATGGTGGGAACCAGGAGAAATCAGGCCAACAACTCTTGCGAAGGCCAATGCAACGATTGCCCGAACGACATCCCCAATGATTTTGGAGGTGGAGTTCAAAACTTCATGGCAATGCTTACCCAATTATCCCGGGTTATGAATAATAACCATAATAATGGGGAACTTCCTCCTTCACCAAAGAGGGAGAAACTAACTATCGAAAGTGTTATGCGACAACGACCACCGACGTTTTGTGGATCTTCCGATCCACTAGTTGCGGAATAGTGGGTCAACTCCATGGAGAAGATCTTTTCTGTTCTTCTCTATTCTGAGACGGAGAAGGTGACTATAGCCGTTTATCGTCTAGATGGAGAAGCTGATCAATGGTGGGCATTGATTAAGAACACCAAGCCAAGGGATGAAATTGAAGAGATGGAATGGGAAGACTTTAAGATAATGTTCCTTAATAAGTACTTCCCATGAACTCTTTGCACGAAGATGGAGAGAGAATTCATAGAGCACAAGCAAAAAGAAGGATAATCTATCACAACCTATGAATAAAATTTCACAAGGCTCGCAAGGTATGCTTCGGGTTTTGTTATCAACAATGATAGAAAAATTGATAGATTCTTTAGTGGATTAAAATTACATCTTCGAAAATCTCTTGCAATTCAAGACTTTGGGAGTTATGAAGAAGTTGTTCGGTGTGCTCTCCAAGTGGAGATGGAGTTTGGAGAATGGTCCCATGGCTATGGTGATAAGAAAAGAAAGATGGAGTTTCAAGGTGGTGGAACTAATGACAAAGATGGGAAGAAAACACAACGACCCACTTGCCAAAAATGTGGGAAGTTTCACAATGGGAACTGCCTCAAAGGGACGGGGAAATGCTTCAAGTGTGGGAAAGAAGGACACCTAGAACACGAGTGTCGAAGAGACATGAAAAGGAAGGATAATGTAGCCGATGAAAGGAGAGAACCACTCGTGGTTCAATGCTACAACTGTAAGGAGCTAGGGCACTATTCAAACCAGTACACTAAACCTCGAGCTTTCAAGGGTAATCAGCGCCAACAACCACCAAAGCCAAAGGAACAAGGGAAGGCTTATGCCATCACTACTACAGAGGTGGAACATGATAATGAAGTCGTACAATGTACACTTCCTATTCACTCAAGAATGGAAAAAGTCTTATTTGATTCTGGTTGTACGCATTCCTTTATATCTTGCAAGTTTTCTAGAACTATACAATTGAAGCCCCGGAACCTTGAAGTAGAGATATATGTAAAAACACCGAGTGGTGAAATCATTGCAACCCAAGTGTTTGATTCTTCTCCTGTTGACGTATGTGGGAAGATTCTTCCGGCAAATCTCGTAATACTTCCCTTGGTGGAATTCGACGCTATAATGGGAATGGATTGGCTCTCGTTATATAGAGCACATATCAACTGTCAGGAAAAGGAAATATATTTTCATATTCCGAACCATCCCATGCTCCTCTACAAATGCAAGGAAGATCATGAATCTCCTTTGAGAAATCCTTCAATGGTGTGGGTGATGATTCCCTATGAAGATTCATACCTCGTCCAAATGTTTGAGTCAAAGGAAAGTTCCAACCTTGAGGAAATGCCCATCGTAAGGGAATACGGCGATGTATTTACCGAAGAGTTACCCGGAATTCCCCTGGATCGTGAGGTAGAGTTCTCAATTGAACTCATACCCGGAGCTAATCCTATCTCAAAGTGCCCCTATAGGATGGCTCCTATCGAACTGGAGGAGTGAAAGAAGCAGCTGCAAGATCATCTGGACAAAGGGTTCATATGCCCTAGTGCATCACCTTGGGGTGCGCCAGTTCTCTTTGTGAAGAAGAAGGATGGTACCATGCGGCTGTGTATTGATTATCGGGAAATCAACAAGATCACCATAAAGAACAAGTATCCTCTCCCAAGGATTGATGAATTGTTCGACCAGTTAAGAGGAGCTCAATACTTCTCAAAGGTGGATCTTCGTTCTGGATATCATCAAGTAAAGGTGAAGAAGGAATATATTCAGAAGGCTGCCTTCCGTACAAGGTATGGGCACTATGAGTTTTTGGTGATTCCCTTTGGACTTACTAATGCCCCTGTAATCATCATGGATTTTATGAATAGAGTCTTTAGACATTACCTCGACAAATTTGTGGTAGTGTTTATCGATGATATTCTCATCTAATCCAAGAGAAAGGAGGAACATGAAGAACATCTAAGACTTGTGTTGGCGACATTGAGAAAGGAGAAGTTGTACGCCAAGTTCAGCAAGTGTGACTTTTGGATGAATCAAGTCACATTCTTGGGACATCTGATCACAAGAGAGGGAATTTCTGTGGACCCTTCAAAGACAAAGGCGATTGAAGAATGGCCCAGGCCCTCTAGTGTCACAAAAATCCGTAGTTTTCTTGGATTAGTTGGGTAATACCGACGTTTTGTGAGAAACTTCTCACGATTGTCAAGCCCGCTAACTAAGTTAACAAGGAAAGGGGTAAAGTATGTATGGACGGAAGAATGTGAGGGAAGCTTCAAGGAGCTAAAGAGAAGGATGATCATTACACCTGTACTCACACAACCGAAAAGTGGAGAAAGTTTTGTGATATACAGTGATGCTTCAAAGAAAGTCTTGGGTTGTGTACTCATGAAAAATGATAATGTGATAGCCTACGCCTCGCGACAGTTGAAGATCCATGAGAAGAACTACCCAACGCATGATCTAGAGCTGGCAGCCGTGATTTTTGCCTTGAAAATCTGGCGGCACTACCTTTATGGTGAGAAGTGTGACATATACACCGACCACAAGAGACTAAAGTATATATTCACACAAAAGGAGCTCAACATGAGTCAAAGGAGATGGTTAGAGATAATCAAGGATTACAATTGATCTATTTACTATCATCCTGGAAAGGCGAACAAGGTTGCTGATGTTCTAAGCAGGAAAAAACCTGTTACTCTATCCATGTTGAGGATTGAGAAAGACCATATCTTCTTGGATATGCAAAGGATGGATTTGGGAATCGTAAGGACAGGGGATACATCCTACCTTGCCCAAATGATTGTGCAACCATCCATCCAACAGAAGATTAAGGAAGCACAAAGGGATGATGTGGAGATACAAAAGAGGGTGAATGTAGTAAAGGAAGGGAAGCTACAAGAGTTCCATATCGATGATGATGGTGTGATTCGGTTTGGAACGCGGATTTGTGTGCCTTCATCACCCGGAATAAAGAAGGAGCTATTGGATAATTCACATAGCTCAACTTTCTCTATTCATCCTGGAAGTACCAAGATGTATCGTGATCTCCAAGAACTCTTCTGGTGGGATAACATGAAGAAGGAGATTGCGGAATATATATCAAGGTGCTTGGTATGTCAGCAAGTTAAAGCTGAGTGGAAAAAGTCCAAAGGTATGATGCAGCCATTGCCTATACCCATGTGGAAATGGGAAAATGTTACTATGGACTTTGTCATGGGTCTCCCGAAAACGTCAAGAGGAAATAATGCGATATGGGTTGTGGTTGACCGACTCACCGAGACTGCCCATTTTATCGCTATTCGGGAAGACCTCTCACTTGAACAACTTGCAAGGATATATGTGAAGGAAGTAGTGAGATTGCATGGTGTTCCACTCTCGATTGTCTCTGACCGTGATCCAAGGTTCACTTCTAAATTCTAGAGGAGCCTTCAACATGCTTTGAGTACTGAATTAAATTTCAGCACGGCTTATCACCCCCAAACTGATGGCCAGTCTGAAAGGACTATTCAGACACTTGAAGATATGCTAAGATCCTACTCTCTTGAATTCAAAGGTGGTTGGTATCAGCACCTTCCATTGGTTGAGTTCTCATACAACAATAGCTTCCACTCGAGTATTCAGATGGCTCCGTATGAAGCTCTTTATGGGAAGCGATTTAGAACTCCAACCTGTTGGGATGAAGTTGGAGAACGAAAACTACTGGGTCCCGATCTTGTTCAAGAGATGACATAGATGGTTCATGTCATCCAGAAACATATCAAAGCTGCTCAAAGTCGGCAAAAGAGCTATGCTGACAATCGTCGAAGGGACTTGGAGTTCGACGTTGAACATAAAGTCTTCCTTCGAATATCGACATGGAAGAGAGTCATGCGATTCGGGAAGAAGGGGAAGCTATGCCCAAGGTACATTGGCCTCTTTGAGATCCTTGATCATATAGGAGTCGTGGCCTATCGTCTGGAACTTCCACCGAATATGGCTCAAGTCCATGACGTGTTTCACGTATCACTATTGAGGAAGTACATTCCAGAACCCTCACATGTACTAAACTCAGAGGTGGTACAGTTGGAAGATGATCTCTCATATGAGGAGCAGCCGGTAAAAATTATGGACCGAAGTGATAAGGTTCTATGCAACAAGACAACCCGCCTTGTCAAAGTGTTGTGGAGGAACCAAAAGTTTGAGGAAGCAACTTGGGAACTGAAAGAGGCAATGAAGGAGAGGTACCCTCACCTGTTTGTGTAAAGTGAAATTTCGGGGGCGAAATTTCTTAAGGGGGGAAGAATGTAACGACCCAAAGTTTTTCAATGGAAAATTTCCTTCTTATATCTATGTCATAAAAACACAAAATAATGAACTAATAAGTGATAAGTGACCTTTAAACATAATTTTGTCACCCCTATGTTTGGAATTTTAAAAATCCAACATTCACGGTTGTGTTCAAGATAGTTTTTGGAGTCCAATGAAATAAAAATAATTTTGGTGAATAGTAACCTACCCTTATGAATAGTAACCTACCCTTATGAATAGTAATATGATCCTTATAAATAGTAAATAAGAGTAACATTACCTATGAATAATAAAATAAAATTTAGACATCTTAGAAAGTGACAATTTGACCATAGTAAATATTTTTGGTATTTTATAAGTCATAAATAAATAATTATAATTAATTAATTAATTTAAAAGAATATTTATTATCCGGAAATATATTCATAAATTATTTAATCAATTTCTAATAGTTTTTAGATAATTTTATAAGACCCTAAGTAATTTTTGAAAGAACTGCAAAATCAGTTTTAATTTTAAAAACTGTTTTTTAAGTAAATTATGATTTTAAATAAATATTAAATTAATAATATTTATAAAATTATTTTTGAAAAATGGACATCATTTTTGGATTCTACATGTCGAAAAATGGTTGGGGTAAAATTTTTGGATTTTTCTAAGATACTTGATTTTTTGATGAATAGTGGAATCTGATAATTCACAATAAAAGCTAAATAATGCATTAATTGAGTCATTGCTGATGTTCTGCTGATGTAAGCCCACTTTGTTTGGAATTACATTATAAAATTACTATTATTGGTCAACCAAGACTCACTATTCCTTGTCTTTGGTGGAATTAATAAACTAATCAATTTTATATTAAGGAAACCCCTCTCCCCTCCACTATAAAAGCCACCCTTCACTCCCTCTTTTCCTCACACCTCTAAAGCTCCAATCCTTCTCTAAATTCTGCCCAAACACCTTCCCTAGCTCATCCCCCACGTCCAAAATCTGCTTGTCTCATCAAAAGATCAAGCCTAGCTTCCTTAATAAGGATCTCAAGAGAAGGATTCTAAAGGTAATTTCTCTCTCTCTTCTCCTTTAATTTCCTTTCAAGTTCAAGTTCCTTTCTTGATCTCTCCATACTTATCTTCATCCAAATTGTTTTTTAAATCCATTATTATACATATAATTTAATCTTATGATTCAAATGGTATATTATACCACCCCACACCCTTTCCCTCTTCCTTTTATTTTATTAAAGAGAACGTTGTTCATGTGGTGATAATTTATCACCTTCAAAAACAACATGCTCTCTTCTTCCATTTCTACCTTCAATTTGGTCATAAAATCATTTTTATGGTTGAACCAGAATATTTATATGTATTATGTTCTATTTTAAGTTCTGGAAATAACCTATGGCCTTATTACTAAGATAAATGTTAAAACAAGATCGTTGTGATCCAAAAACCGCTCAAATTAACCCAAATAACCATCATTAAATTTTTATCTAATGATTCGTCCACTTGGATCTAATATAACTCATTATAAAATCATTAAAGCTTATGAAATATCATTAATTATATGTAATATCAGTTCTGGATGTTTACCCATGATCTACCCAAGCATCAATTTATGAATACAAGTGGACGGCTCAAGAAAACCATAAAAACGAACATCCCCGATCAATGTTTTTAAACTCTATAAGTCATACAAAGGAACATAATATGAAATAATGAAACCATAATGAACCCTATTAATGTATAAAAGGTTCTGGAATTTCTAATTAATGAATATAATGTCATTATACAGGACATTAAAGAGAAGGAGGCATTCAAGTACAAGGTAAGGGGAAATCTCGAACCCAATTTTCTTCCTTCGGGTTCTCCCTCTTTCACTCCATTTTTGATATGGTTACTCCTCAAAGGTATTTTGTTCATCTTTTCCTTTACTGTTCTGGGATATACATGTTTGTAATTTATTTTTATGTCCATCAAAATGTTTTCCAAAAGAACACTTCTTTCAAGATCTCACCTTTTACCTCTCATTCAAGATTGATGGTTCTTATATCAAGTATGTTGTTCCCTCTTTCTTTTGGGAACCCAAAGCTTATGAAAGTGTTATTATGAGATGAAACCCATTCCTTTCCATGGGTTATTTATGTACATGTTTGATATGTGTTCTATGTGGCAAGGATGATAATGATAATGTTATGATGTGACGGGTGCGCCCAGAATTATATAGTGCAATATGAATGTTTAAATGTGACGGGTGCGCCCGGAATTATATAGCGCTCCAATGAATTGGGTAAAGTGATGAATCTCATGATTAAATGTGAAATGATGCGTGAACATGATTCTAGCTTTGTTCAAAAGTATGTGTGGTATTTAACCACTAAGACATGATGTTTCATTTTTATGCTTTGCCAAATTTCATGTTTATTGTTTATGCTCCTCTCATGTTCAAGATCTTCTTCATGATTATGCTCACCCCATGCTATATTGTTCTTATCTATCCTCTTACTGGGCTTTTAGCTCACCCCTTTTGATGTATATCCTCAGGTGGCTACATGTACTAAGGAGAGGACAAGTGCTACTAAGAAGCTATAGAAGAAGAGATTAAATGAATTTTTATGCTTGATGTTGTATTTGTTATGTATTATCATAGTTTTCCCAAGACACTAAACCTCTGGATCCTCCATGTGTAATACTATTATGTTTTTCATATTTGAAATGATGTAATAGTAATGTAAGAAAAGGACGGGTCGTTATAGATTGTACCAAGAGTAGCCATCAAGGATGGAAATATTTTCATAGCCAGTTGTTTCATCAATTAAAAGATCTTAGATCAGAACTGAAAAGTCATATTTAGGAAAATCCCGATTGAGATCTCTAAAATCAATGAAAACACTGATTCTCCCATTCTTCATACTCATTGGGACAAGTTGGGAATCCACATGGGATATTGAACCTCATTGAAAAAGACATACTTTAAAAGCTTATCGAGATCTGTTTCAATTTTATATCTATGAGTTGGGTGTGTTCTTCTAGCCACGAACTTAAATCCTTAATGTTCTTCTAGAAAACTCAAATGATGAGTGGATACATCCAGATTATGTTCTAGAATTTATGTATAGTACCAATAAAATATATGTATATTTTTCATTAGAAATAAATTATATATATATTTCTATTTAGAAGTCATGGTCGTAGTAATTAGGGTGGGGCACAGATCATCTTATGTACCCAGAATTATTTCTATGAGCTCATCCATGGTGGTTGATTCACCTTCCTCAAATGATGGAAAATCATCCCTAAGAACTTCTTCTTCTTCTTATTAATGTTTCACTTCTTCTATTTCAACATTAATAGTATGTGATGATACAAAAATTTCATAGCTAGGGTAGTAGTCAATATTTGAACATCCAGAAGAATAAGCAACCATTTCTTACCATACTGATGATGAATGGTCTTCCTGCTACATTGAAGAGGGTATAATGGGTTGGGAAACAACACCATTGTCTTGATCTAGTATTTCAATTACTTATTCTATTCTAATTTGTGAAGCATATACTTTCTGAATTTTGGTGGATGAAATGAAGACATAGTTATTTAATCTGTCACCCCTTCTTAGAAAATCCACAATTTCTACCATACTCTATGGATCGATTTCTATGAATGACATTATGGAAGTCGCTGGATAGGTTCTTGGATTTGGGTATATCCTTTAAATTTTATTTATAGGAAAAACATAATCTATACTCAACTATTTGAATGGGTATTTTGGGATCTTTTCCGGACCAATTAGAGCATTAATTATAGGTACCTATTTTTTCATAGTCTTTATTCTATTTGTGTGACAAAATTCATCCACAATATATTGAGATTCACACATTTTGAATGGAGACTTTTCAATATTAAATGTATTAATTTGACCATTAAAATAGTACATAAAACATTGGTGGTATGATGAAGGAATGGCCGCATGTCGATGTAACCATGGCCTTTCAAGAAGAATATTAAAGTATATGTCCTGAAGGAAAACCATAAAATCCGAATTAGACAGAAGATCCCCAAACTATGTTCTGAGTGTAATATCATGCAAATAATATGGATCATTCTTTTCATAACCTTGCAACATTAATGTGGTAGGAGATAAGTCAGATTCAGTGAGGCCAAATAGAAAAAGTTTACGAATTCCAATGCGGTTGAATCTTGAACCATTATCAATAAAGGCTCATCAGATATCTATATCATTGACCTTGACCGATTGATACAGGGGCCTAATGTGTCCATGCAAAAAATAATCTTCATATTCATCCATTAAAAATATTAATTCATGACATTCTGCAAGATAATTCTCTATATGATAAATCTCCGCAGCAAAAACTTTTTATTGAAACACTTGAGGACATGAAATAGCCTTGACAAGTGCTTTTTTAAGATATTTTGATTGATTCAAGGAATAAAAAATTGGCAACCTAGTAGATACATGGAAAAGTTGTTACAAACATTTTTCATTTTATCTAGAGGACTGCATTTTATAGCATGTATTTGCGGTTATATAGCTCCTTTTGAGTTTGATTCTCATGATGTGGATGTACCCTGTGTTAGAGAAGAAGCAAGAAATACTTATAGTTTTAGAAGATTAGTCTGATGAGGTCTATCTACTTGATGATGGAATGACGGTGCAACCTATAATTTTACATAAAAAATAATCATGTTAGAACTCATTCTATCATGTGTGGGTGAACTTCCTTATTATTTTTGAGCATTTTAACGGCCCCTCTCATGAGTTTCTTCTGAATATACAATTTGAGAAGGAATATAGTTAAAATAGTGTCTTCTTGAATACCCATGTCTTCTCATATATCATCGAACATGGATCCTTCCTCTAGATCCCTAGATAGGTATAGGGAACTCAATATCGTCATAAACAAAACCACCATTGTCATAGGGATCTGTTAATTGGATAATTTTGAAAGAACCAAAGATAAACTATTCATATGATGAAGATTCTATTTGATAGGTCAGTTCTGGTTGTTCTATTTGGAGGGTCACTACCAATTCTTTTGAAATAGATGTCCTGAAATCTTCAAGAGTCAAAAAAATATTTCCATGACATGAGGTCATCTTATTTTTACTTCTCTTTGTCCTTCCAATCACATTGCTTCTTTAAGGAATGACCATTGAAGTACAGATCATTTGATAAAGTTTGTTTTTCTATGGTGAGAGTGGCAGAAGACACAATTGGTTGTTTCAGCTGCATTCTTAGAATGGTATGATTTTGGTCGATCATTTTCTTGATCATCCAATCATCATATTTCTGACCATTTTTAATTTTCACTTCATTCCATTTTTTCTTCTTCGATTGGATCAGAAGAAGTAACACATAAAACATGGGCTGATGAAATTTTAAATTTCATTTTTATAGAGTCTATCATTTTTTGCCAGAGGTATTTGAAAAACAACACTCTGGAATTGGATGCTCGAAGATCTCGTGAAAGCGATAATAATTTAAAAAACCCTAATCTCAATAATTATTTGGTTTCATATGCCTTGGTAACCAAACAAAATTGTTTCCAAAGTTGAGATGAAGTAATTGGGAACCACTTCATTCTGAAATGAATAAACATTGTTCATTAACACCTCAAACTGATTTTACCTTTGATCTCTTTGATTATATTGATGAGGCGGTCATTTTTTCTGATTCTCAAAAGGTGGAGCCCTTCAATACGATGAATGTTTTTAATTGTAAGAAGGTATGGGTTCTTTCTTGAGTGTGACTTTAGCAGCCTTTACTTTCCTACTTCTCTTTCCTTGGGCAGACAAAATTAAATGATATTTAGCTTTTGATTCCACATTGTAATCCTCCACCTGTTGGGAAATTAAAGAAAGATCATGAAACCCTAATGTGTATTTGATAGGGATCAGTGGTGCGTGTAACTCATCACACATATTTTCTACACAAATTGGCAACAACTCTTCTTAAAGGAGTGCCATATTTAATTAATATGTCAATCCTTTCCATAGAGAAATAAAATCTTAAACTTATTCATTTTCCCATTTTTTTCAATTTGAAATTTGAAAAACGGTTGTCTTTAGAAGAATTGAGTTGAATAGAAGAAGGAAATTTGATGGAAATCTTCCCATCTAGTAATTGATCAACATTTAAAAGTTGTATACTTGACAAAATCTTGTACTTGGGAGGACTGTACGAAGCACCTGATATTTACATCTTCTTGTGGTTGATGGGTCCTCATAATTGAATCGTAATGAGGATTTTTTTTAAGTGTAGCTCTAGATCCCCCAAACCATTAAAGATTGGAAATTTAGTATTCCCAAAATTTGGTGGGGGAGGGATCAGATCTACCCATTTTGGGTAAATACTCTTTTTGGATGAACTTGAACATGTCGTTTCTACCATATCTTCCAATCTAGTTGTCAATGCCACAATTTTTTTCATAATAATTTGGGGAATATCTAGATGATATGGGACCTGTATAGGCCCAACAGCTAGAGCATGAATTTGTGCAATGTTCGGAAAGACCACTGGTGGTGGTTCTTCTAGTATTTTCCTTGTATAACCCACGGGGATTGGCCTATAAGTATGTGTTTGATTCTATCCTTGATGTGTACACAATAGAGGTAATTGATGATCTAAATCTACAGTTACAATAAATCCTCTTTGCAGATTAGCTCATACAGATGTGAAAGTTGAGGATCATCTTGAGGAGTATTTCTGACTAAAATAACTCTTTGAAGAAACTCTATTTTGAGTTTTTTCAAATCATTCATCTCCTCTTTTTGATGTCAAAATATATCTTCAATTGAATAGTATTTACCATATCTAGTTGAAAACTGATAAATGATATTACTTTTACCTTTCCCTTTTTCTGATGATTTTAGAATGGGTGGAAGTTGGTTACTTGAGGGAATACCTAGATTCAGGGTATGCCACTAATTTCATATAGACAAACCTCCTTGATGTCATTCAGTGTGTATCGTATTATGGATAATAACATTATATTCTAATTCCAGAAAACTAGACTCATTTTCATGGGGGATCTTCTGAAATAGTGTTAATGACATTTACTGACAAAAAATGCATTCATGACATTCTGTCAGTATGTTTATAAGATTTTCCCATTCTGTATCTTCCATGAGACTCTATTCTTCTATATAATGAATTATTAGGAACTGTTTGAGGGGAAATAACCCTAAGGGAACCCTTTGATAGTTCAACTGTGTGTTTCCTTTGTGGATTCATTCCAAAGCAGGAGAAAAGTGAATTCCATTGAGGAAGGTATTGTAGATGTTAAAAAGATACCATACCTTCATATTGGTGTTATTCCTTTTCTTCTTATTTAATCCTTCAAACATTTTTTATTAAATTTCAAGGGTGAATAAAAAAATCCACCAACCCTGTAAGCCGTTGTATCTCTTGAACTGAAATGGTTGAGATTCACGTAATTTCTCTACTGATTTTGTGAATTTTTGTATAGACATTGAGTAGGTGTTTAATAAAATATTATTTGACAACCACTCAAATCCCCTATTTTAGAAGACGGTTGTGCTATTTAGGATAGTTGATTCATCTAATGGATGAAATCCTATAATCGGGAGGCCTGCATAATATTATCATATTATTGAGGCAAATGTATCTTAATAGTTTTCATTCTTTTGGACTAACACCAAGGATAGCTAGTTGAGACCTGTTCTACAGTTTATTCTTAATTACATACAAAATATGTTGATTATAGTCAGTCATGGGAAATAACATTTCCTAAGACCACTTTTGGTAGGCTTTACATATTCGGGAGTGAATTGAAATGCAATGCTCCATGTGAACCCCATCCTATGATATTAATAACAAATGGGGTATCCTAAATTAACTTACGTACCCACTTTAGTGCAATGAGAAATTCACACTAAAGGGTTCTCTACTAATTTTCAACATTTGGGTGTAGGGAATTTGAGATAGATTCCATGTAAATTTGCCATTTCAACCATTCAATTACCTTTACATGAAATTTATATTCATCATATGGTAATTCTATGGTTTATAACTAATGAAGAGCCCTCAATAAGTTGATACGGACACATGAATGCAATATTCATCCATCCATTCAGAAATTTTGAATTGAGAGTTTTCCAAAGGCTAGACAATGACTGGTATTTCACCTCTAGCCAATATTTTTCTCATGTTCAACATATCTTCATCATGTTTTTCTATAGGTTTCTCCACTTCATCTAAAAAAAGTAGACTCTTCTTGATTGTTTTACTAAAAACAATGGAATCATTCAACTTTTCCTATAATATAATTGAAGATAAAATACCCAACAAAGTTTCATAGAATGATCATTCCCTTAATATGGCTTCTGATTTAGAAATAATTTCACCCGTTAATGACCAGGGATCTTACATGACTGGCATTGTATTCGAATGTGCCTGAAGATAAGAGGGATTTCTCATTACTACATTTTCAATTGTAAAATAATAATTACAATGAAAAATACTACTACAAAGAAAACTTTAAAAGCAAATTCCATCATGGGGAGGATCACCATTGCGAATTATTCCAATTAAAAAAATCCTCTTTCCCTTTGGTCTTATGACCAAACAGAGGGTTGATGTTGATTTCATCCAAAGATAGGCTCTCAAGATTTACCAAATTTTAATGAATAAAGAATTCATAACAATGTTTCAAAATGGAAACAAAATAATTACTGATATAAGTCCAATAATTTGGTAATGAGAGGGTTTGATATTGAGTTGCAATAGATAAATGCATGAGGTCTTCAAAAACTCGAACATTAAGAGGAGCCAGATCATATACTAGATCCTAATTTTCCAACTATTTTTGGTGAGATTTCTTCTGGGATTATCTCTTAAAATTTGTTTGGGTCACTTTAGGGGAGAAGTGGTTATCATGGGTAGGTGTATTTCTGTTCTATTGAGTGTTCTTGAGAATTGGATGATTACCTCCAATTGTAAAGAGTGTATGTTCCCAATGCTATTGTCCGTATAATATGGGGGAGTATGCCCCATAACCATCTTATACTAGAACAGAGGTATGTATCTACTCTGAGATTACTTGCCAATGATTCATCCCAGGTGTGGGGATAACGTTACGTGTATGTTCCCCTGGTACTACTAAATTTGTTGTTGTGATATTCAGGCGTGCTTCGAGAATATGAGAAGGAATTTTTGTTTTCCCCCTCACCATTATTAACATGTGTTAAGATAAATCAGAAGACAGAATAGGAATATACACAAATTACATATCAAGAGTAGGTGTATGTGCCTACTCATGTCCTTCTTTTATTATTAATGGATACTGACATTACTTATGTATGGGGGTAGATATTTCAGCTTGGCCCGGGTTTTTCATCCGGGATTTCTGAATAACATCTCCTGGTGATGTCAAATAAGACTTTTGGAAGGCCTGATGAATACTACTATGTGTATGTGCAGGCTGGATATTTTCCATAAACTATGTTTTTCTGACTTCTTTCAATACTGTTAGACGAGACTGCTGGCATAATTGGTGACTGTAATAAGGTGTATGTTCTTGTTTACTAGTTTCAACCACATTGGATTACCAGGCTTCATTAAATGTTGGGAGACTAGCCTACTGACTGGATGATAATTTGTAAACAGGTTTATGTCCATGTTCACAGTACTCTTCCATATTTACCTGGTGGGTTTGGCAGGTCAATGCCAGACAAGTCTGCTGGGCAGCAGATTAAGGACGGATGATTGTATGTGTCTGGTTGTTGTTTTCCATCAAGTTAGGTTGATGGACATACCCATATGGGGGAAAAGGTAAGAAACAACTAAATTTTTCCGGATGTTGAACATGACGTTTCTTCTTGCGCACAGAGGTCTGAGGGTCCTGGGAAGAACAATCGATGAAAACACACCCATCATGTGGGGTGTTTACAACTGCACAATTTTGTTTGTGGTGATTATTGATGGAAATAATCAGGATGAATCCATGCATATTTTAATTTATTCCATGCATGACCTCTCGATTCACCTTTCTATAGTATGGGATATACTATTTGTTGCGTTCTAGGGATAAGGACCTGAAACGGTTTAAGACGGTGGTTGGCCATGTCTGCTTCTTGACCATCGTTCATAACCGACTAGATGATCAGGGGTTGTTATTAACCTGGAGATCCTGTCAAGAAGCATATATCATTTGGATAGTACCATGATGATGTTATTACATTACTAGTACATTGGAGACCCAACATTGAAGATGCTGAGTTGGTGATGACATTCTTCCAACGGTTGAGGATACCGCATGAGTAACGGCTGGGGAATTCACGGGTGCAAGTTTGAAAGAATCTATTTTGGAGTGAAGAGATTTCTTAGAATAATTGAAAAAAGAAAACTCTTTTAAAGTGACATATTTTTTATGGATACATACGTGACTGATTCTGTTTACTGGACATCCTTTATCAATTGATAGGGTCTGGACAGGTGGGTTGCACAATTTACATGTTTAATGATTCATGTCAAGTTCACTATTTTATTAGTTCCTTCGAACGATTGTTCTAATAAATGAATCACTACATCTAGATATTTTCTATTGGATTTATTCATGGAACCAGAAACATAAAAATATTCTTTATCTAAAAGATAACTGCCTTCCAAAGGTAGGAATTCGTTGAGATTGATCTTATGATACTTAAGAACATTCATTGGTTGAGAGTATTGGAGGTCGGACTCATCACACCCTTTTGGAGTGAATTATTGTCTACTATAGGACTCTCTTTATATTTGAGATATTTTTTGGAATCCTTATTGATTCACCAAGTATAACATAGTTTTCCCATGGAATTTTAAATCAATTAATAGTATGTGTGAAATTTAAAAGCATCAGTATGTCTTCATGTTTCTTCATTAAATGGAGACATCTATATGTATTCGAGGTTCTACAACAATGGTATATGCTCATATACTATAAATATATTATTTTAATCATGATTATTATGACACTACATTTTAAGCCACTCAGTGGGGAACACTATAATTTATTTTCATCTAGGGAGATGAAGGATAGTTTTTATGTTCAGATCATACCCATAAATGGGATACCAATGCATCCTTGTGAAAGGAATCATAACCCTTGTAGTTTTTTGCTTCTTTATGGGAAAAATAATCCCTTTTAAGTTCATATGATAAGGACTTAACCATACAGTTTATGAAGAATTCCCTGATAATTTTGGTGTTTAATTTGGGGATTTTCTTAAGGTGGATGCACATATTAAGGAATTATGGTTGGATTCCGGAAGAGGATATCCAATGATCTCGGGCCCTAATAAAGGATTCCTACGTATAACAATTATGGTGGGAATCCGAGTTCTCGTAGTTCATTCACTGTGTGTGTTTGTGAAAATGTTGTAATCATCTTTAATCTTTAAGCACACATGAGATGTTCTATATGTGAGAAAAAAGATGACGTGAAAGATTAAAAAACCACACCCACTCTTTTCTTCCTCTAATGGTGAAAGAGGACATGCCTATGGCAGAAATCGTTGATTATGGAGAGGTGACCAAAGAAAATGGATAGGTGATGAGCCTTCTATCTATTTTATTTACATTAGACAAGGGTATAATGAAAGGAACGCATGAAGGTTTAGGAAGTACAGAGGATCAAGACAACAACCTCTAACTTGAATGGTTTGGAGAATACACCATGATGGATGCCCTAAAATTGATCCTGGTTGGGGATGTAGACTTTTACTTTTCCTTAATAGAAATGAAAGTGGGAACCATACCTTCCCTACTAGAGATTTGAGTTTCCAGGTCTTAGAGATGAAATGGGGAAGAAAGAACCCAAACGTTAATCCTATAAACCATGAACTCCCCAACACTATTCCAAATCGAAAGGTGCATATGACAATGGATATACAAACCCACATATACTTCATTATTCCTAACCCCTTTCTGAATCAAATTAGTTAAATATCTTACTGCAGATATAAAAACTCAAATATGAGGCACGGTGATGTGACTTTCGAAAAGGTTTGATAAGTCTGGAGGTTTTGGTGGAGGTCTCAATAGATTCCCATTCAGACAAGGAGGCCAATAAAAAAGAAACCATTCCATGAATGGATTTGAAGTGGGATTAATGGATTACAGATTGAATAGAGTAGGTGAATCAAAGAAGGACGCCCAAGTAATTAATGGCGCACAATTATGGGAATTCAAGTTGGCTTGGGTGACTAGAGGTTCACCTATGTGACAAAAAACTGGATGTTAATACATTGGTAAGACTTGGATAAACCCTTCAAGAGTATTCAATGGTAATCCCTGAAGTGGGGTGCTCAAGTTCATGTAAGATGAAATGGTGGCACGCATGTGTTTCTGATTTATGGAGGTTGGGTGATTTAGACGCACAAGTGTCATTAATTTCTAACACTAAAAGGAATTATGTGTAATGATACTCTATTAAATCCTCTACTCTAGGTGTTAAATAACAAAAATGCATGTTTTGGAAGACATGGGTGAAGAACATATGCGACCAGGGAAGCAATTGGGCTTTACAGAAATTTGTCCATATAGATGAAGGCCCCAAGGAAATATTGATACAACAAAATTAGACTTTTGGAAAAAGGATATGTGGTGCGCAAGTGTATTGTGTTCCAAATTGTGGAGTGAAAATACATTGCGCGTTGATGGTGTTTTGGATAGACTAAGGAAATCCAATTTTGAAGCCTTTGCAAATCTTGACTATCATCATTTTTTTCTCGTATTTTTTCCAAGGCATTTCACTTTGTTGGTTTTTATAGTTTATGATAAATCAGAATTTCAATAATGGGTTTTTATGCTATCTGTTTCAATTAATGTTTCTTCACTGAGATATTTTCTATTAAGGAAGTAGTTTTTGGGTGTTTTAGTTCATGATTAGTATAGAGGATATTTGTAGGTAAAGTGCATCCACAAGATTCTCCTCATCGTTAAAAATCAGAACACAAACATGGAGGTTTTCATCATCAAGGTAGAGAGGATGTGGTTTAGGTTGTGATCAACTTCATGCATTTTCATTAGCAACACCATTATATCCAGGCATCACATGGGATTCAATTTTCCAATTTTCAACATGGGTTAATTATTTTTTTGATTCAAATGTTAAATATTCCTTCATATTGCATAACATTAACCATTTTTTGGAATATAAGTGAGATTATAGTGCCCTTAGCAGTTACTTCAGCACTTGGAGGTCGATATGATTATGTGAATTATGTTGACACTATGAGATAGTTTTATGGTAACACCAATCTTGGGTACACTTACTATGTATACTGATACATCCTTATGACATTATCTCAAAATGGTTTGGAATTTTACAAAACAAGATATTTTGAATTAATGAATGTTCCATGTTTTGTTCTATGATGTCGATTAATATCCATAAATGTATGTAGGTGAGTGAGACCCTTAGATGGGTAAGAGGCATGTTCCATCCTTTTCATCATTTATGGATTAGCTGATGATAATTTCATCATAGGTTTAGCTGTTTGGGATTCCTAATATTGTAGGATCATACCCTAATGTCTTTCTAGATGATGTTCTAGTGTTACCCTCTTCATGGGAGATAAATTTTTTGATTGAGCTATAATGAGAAAAGTCTCAAATCAAGATTCCTCTACATATGTTGGAATCAAATGATTTTTGAGAGTTGTGAGTATAGATTCATGATTTTTTTGTAGTGATTTTTTAGCTATTTCTATCACCTTGGGATGCACCAATTATTTTTAATAAATAAGGATGATGGTAATTATGGATTCATTGAGTATATCATCTCTTTAACAAAGTTACTATGAAGAACCGCTATCCTATTCCATGAGTTTATTATTTATTTGATCAGATGGAAAGAGAAACATTGTTATTTATGATCAATATATAGTCTGGATATCATCAAATTTTGAAGAAGGATGATGATATTATATAGACTACTTTATGTATTTTTTGTAGGAATTATATGTTTTTTATGTTGTTTGGTGTAATGAATGGTCTAGTTATGTTCATGGGGTTGATAAACCCAGTATTTAAATATTTCGTTGATATATTTGTGGTGGGTTTCATTGAAAACAACCTTTTTTACTCCACATGTGAGGAGGATCATATAGAGAATCTACATTCATTTTTGGGAATTAATCATCATGAGAATCTATTTGGTATGTTATCTAAGTGTATGTTTCTGATTATTTATGTATATTTCATGTGGAATTTGGTATCCCAATATAGTGTATCTAGGGATTCTTCAATGATATAGGTGGTTGTGTCTTAGAAAGGCACCATTTAAGTTGAAGTGGTGAAGAGTTTCCCTATATTTATAGACAATTATAGGGGGTTCATAGAAGATTTCACTTAGGGTGTGACTCTACTAACATCCTTGACCCAAAAGGATTAGGAATTCTTATGGACTAACCAGTGTCAGATAGACTTTGATTACCTAAAGGATTAATTTGTTAGTGATTTGTACCTCTATTTTTTAGTATATGGAGTTCAGTTTGAGGTTTTAAGTGACGATTCATTACTTCTCTTAGGATGAAGAGGATATCTACTGTTTATTATAGATCTTGGATGTTATGTTCCCATGAGTCTAACTATTCCACCTATGACCTTGAGTTGGTGGTAGTTGCAATTTCATTGAATTTTTTGAGACATTACCACATTGGAATGAAGTTTTTGGTTTTTAAAGACCATTAAGATTGACGTATCTCTTCTCCAAACATGAAATGAAATATTCTCTTCATAAATGGCTGTAATTAGTGATTGATTATAATTTGGATATTTTATATTAGATAGAAAAGATAAATGTTGTGGTTCATAAACTAATTAAGGATTAATTCCCCGATATAATGATTGAATATATAGAGTCATGGGGAGTGATGGAATAAATATCATTGATACATCTATATAAAGAATATTTTAGGGGTAGTGGTTTACATTTATAGAGGATGGTGAAGTTTTATTTAGTGTAAGAGGTAGAGGAGTCCCAATTTTTGTGATTTTTTGGTGGATTTCATGGGGGTCTGAGTTAATTTTTTAGGATTGTCCTGAAGATCAGTTTAATGATGGATATCACTAGGTGTTGTTCTAGGGATGGTTTATCATTCCTTCATTGATGCATGATATGGTTTTTAGATATTCAATTGGTGTAATTTAAGGGTACATCCTCATGTTTAAAATATGTTCTGAGAATTAAGTGGCCAGTTTTTGTGTCCTGGGATGAAGCATAGAATTTATGATTTTTTTCTCGATGTTTGATCTTCCAAAAGATGAAGGCCAAGAACCATTTTCCTATTGGTTTTCTCCAGCCATTAAATGTTCCCCAGTGGAAGTGGGAGGATAACTTGATGGACTTCATTAATTATTTACATAATGATTATTGATTCAATGATGAAATATGTACGATAATAGATTGTTTGATGAAATAAAACATGTATTTTCCTTATGTATGGGATTTTGGAAGCTCATGGATGAGTCAAGTTCCCTTGGGAATTTTTCTTATAATAAAAGCTTTCACTCCACCATTATTATGATCCCATTTTAGTTATGTATGTATGACCATTTTGTTCTCTGGTGTGATGAAATATGGTAAAGAGGAAAAAACTAGAACACAAAATGATATGGATGGTATAGGTGATTTGAGGGAGGTTATAGGATATGAGTGATCTTTTCAAATTGTATGTTTTTCATAGGAGGAGACCTTTGGAGTTCAAAAATAGAAATAATGTGTTCTTTAATGTGAATCCTCATCATGGATAGTGAAGGTTTTTATTTGTGAGAAATATTTCTCCCCGTTTTTAGGCCTTTCAGGGTGTTTTATTATATTATAGTTTCTCTATATAATATATCACATCATCTATTTATCATCTAGATACAAGGTGTTTTTTCAAATGTCCCATCTCCACCAATTTCATCACGATGATTACCATCTCATTGATTGGGGTGCGATTTCTTTTAATAATGGTATGACCCTCAAAGAGAGACCTTTGGAGAACAAGGTCTGCAATGAAATGAATTGTGTGGGTGTGTTAGTACATTGGTTCATATCATGTGTTGCAATGACAGTGTGGATGAGAGTACCTTGGAATATGAGTCACAGATGAAAAAGCAGCACCTTGATAAATTTTATATTTATCTCTTTTTTTATAACAATATTTCCCTTTTGGATGTTGAATTTTATGGATTATCAAATGGTTTCCCAATGTCTATTTCTATGGATTTACTATTTTATATAGGTATATCCCTTGGGAGAGTATTTAAAAGATAATTTTTTCTATTTTTTGGGTTTTCACTTATTAACTATGCGAGGTGGTTAATCTCCTATGATGGTGATATCAGTTTTGGTTTTGGATTCTTAATGGTGAAAATTATTTGACATGTATCTAATATATAGGATCATAATCATGAATTATAACCCTTTTCTTATTTTTGAGGATTGGGGAGCTCAATGGAGGCTTGGGGTGAGTCTATATGGGTTCGGAAACTAATAATCTAGATGCAAGAAGAATACACCAAATGTAGGTGTTTCATGTCATATATTCAATGGTAAATTTTTTTAAAGCCACATCATAAGTTCTTCATGAAGTGTAAATAATCTATGTTTAATGATCATATTTGACGCATTTTTTATAGTGATTTTAATCCCAAAATTTATATACTATGTAAGTGTTACATTATTGAAAATTCCATGTTCATTATGTTTATAAAATCTTTAGTGCCTCATGTTTTTATTCAAGCCATATGGACCTCAAGATCAATAGTCAATATGGGGACCTCATTTTCAAAATTATTGAATTCCTTCAACAAGGATTCATCTTTGGCCTCCCATATTTTATACACAATGAACCAAATTTCATTATTCCATCCCTTTCTAGTGGGTCTTTGAGATCCATCTCTCTGAATCCATTTTTCTCTTTCCAATCATTGTTATATCATCTCCCATATTTGAAATGGTATTTTTCTTTCTTTTTATACAATTTGAAAAAATAATCCATTATTGGGTCTAGAATCTTGAGGAAGGGGTGTTTGGATTTCCAAAATGTTGGTCTGTTCTCTTGCGATCAATGTTTATTCCTTTTAGGTATAGGATTTGTTTCCACTCTATTTAGTTACATGAAATCATATATGAATCATGGTTTAAACCATTTTATGGAAATTAAATTGGCCAAATAAATATTGAACTGGATTAAGGGAATTAGTTGTGATCATATTTTGATGATGTTTTTTCATTATACCAAGATAGTGATGTTCATCATGATTTGATATATGGCGTGATATCTATACTATGCTTTGTTATCATGTTCTTAGTATTGGTGTTGCATATTGAATTGTAAAATAATGTAAAACTATATTTAATTAACATGATTAATAATTTAATGAAGTGGAATGTTTTAATTCTATCATTAATTTAATTTAATGAAAATAAAATTTTCGTGAGGTTTTATTTTTAATTAAATGTGATTATCATTAAGATTAATGTAATTTACTAAAAAAGTGAATCATGTTTACTATTCATGAGAATAATAAAAAATCATGTTCTGTCAAAATGGTTCTTCATGTAGTTTTTTGAAACATGATTAATACAAAGATACTGATTAGTTTTTGATAGGTTTCCATAGATTTATGTCCAATTTTTATGGTATTTGGAAACCATTAATGTTAAATAATTTACTTTGAGGTGGAATAAGTACAAGTGGGGTGAAAAATATAATTTCTATGAACACTGTTTCCCATATATTTGAGATTGCATTGTGCCTTTAGTTTGAAGTAGTGAAAACTCTTCTATATGTGATAGATAAATTCCTTGTTTGGGGGATGATATTTCCTTATTAAAAATGTTGTTTGTTTCTCACTTCCTTATAATGTTCTTAGGATAATAGTCTTGTGAGGAGAGTCTTGAATTGATAAGCCTCAGATGTATGAAGTGATATAGGGTTGGGTGGCATGGATGTGATATCAGCCTAGGGTGGATTAGCCTAGGATGGTTGATTTCATGTGTATATAGGGAGACCTATATAATGTGGAAGAAAATAATGCCTGTAATTATAACAATTACTGATATATTAATGTGGGTGTCAAGGAATGATCTGTTGATGATGAAAGGGGTTGATGTTGGGATTATCCATATATGTGGCGGTGGGAGCTGGTATGCTCTCTTATGAATCTATTTATTGGTTGATGGCATAGTTTCATTTTTTTCTTACATTCCTTTACCCATTGGATGTGGCAGTTGGATATACTTGGTTTCATTTGTCCTCATGCTTTTAGTTTAGGATATTTATACTAGAGTACCATTATTATGGAATGATGATAATAATTCATACTTAATTTTTAACCCATGTGGTTGGTTGGAGATAGAATTAAAATTCATAATTGATATTAATCTTGATAAACCAAGTCCTTGGTTTGGATTAAGAATATAGGGAGTGGAAATTAATATGATGATTAATTTAATATAATTTAATGGCATATATGATTATGTCAATGGATTATTAATACAAAATATATTAAAAATTAAAAATAAATGATAAAAAAGAAAAGATGTGATTAATGTATCTCTTAACATGATACTGTTTTTATTTGATATATGATCTTAGTAGGTGTATCCTAGAGTATGAGTGATGTTAATTTAGGATGAGTCTTATACTAGGTAATGACCATAGTGTGGTTGTGAGCTATATTATATCATGTAATTATGTGACATCATACATTACCCCCCACCCCACAATGTTAGTTAGAGAAACTGACACCCATGGGACAATGGTTGTTATTTTCCCCATTTTCTTTGTTGGAGGAAGGATTTATGACAAAACAATAATTCCCCACTCTATTCTCATTGTATTAAATTATACTAGTATGCACGACGGTTAGTTTTCCAATATATTTATGTAGAGGTATTTAATGGATTATAGTTATTTCATAAAACATTATTACTGGATATAGTCTCCAAAGGATCATTATATGTATGACGTTTGTAGGATGTTATGGCTTGTGGTACATACTCATTTTAAGGATTGTGATGGATTGACATATAATACATGATGTATAAAACAAAACATATGGGTTACAAAGGATTTTGGAAACTACCTGGTTATTATATATCAATATGTTGGTTGGATTACGTTATTATGTGAAGCACAATGATCGTGTTGTGATTACATTCCCTTGTTTCATTATCCAAACATTCGTTTGGAGAGAGATGAATCAAGATGTGTGATATTGGTGTAGAGAAAAACCCAATGGGGAATCTGGAGTGGGGTAACCATGATGTTTTGTTATTCAATCATATCAACTATTATATGTGAAATTTGTTGAGATTTCCCCATAGTGAGGCTGAGATCTTAGTATACCTATTTAAGTGATGAGTTGGCTTAACTATTCTTCGATGTTCTTAATCATGCCTTATTTTTTTCATTAATGGATATAAAGGGGATCATATAGATTACACTGTTATACAATCCCTTGGTGCATATAATTTTTATTCATTTCATATAAAGTATGTTTCATATCGGGATTGATATTGCTAGCTTAGGGGTTTTTAGGAGTTGTTTGGGCTTCATTATCACTACCACCTTTACCTTTTCAGTACTTTTAGTTTTCTTTTCAGTCCTTTTGGTATTGTATGACATTGTTTGTTTGAAATTGGTATATTTTTATACACATGGTTTTATTGTTTTATTAGTCATTTATCTATATTATACTTGTCATTATTAGTTGATAATTCCATCCATAAGCATGTTTATTAATACCTAAGTGTTAGTCTCCAACTTAGGGAATACTAAAGGTGGGATCATGCAATAAAATCTCTCTCCCCATATTGAAGTATCCTTGTGGATAGGGGGTAATGAAATATCATCACATAATATAGAAATTATCATCATCTATATAAATAACACAAGTTACTAACACAAAAAAATTAATGGGGAATCCAGTCCAAAGAACTAAGGCATCCATCATCATATGAAAAGAGAATCACTTGCTAAAAAACAATTTTCCTAATAAAAATATCGTTCATTATTTTATTAAATTAAATAATTCATAAATAATAGGTTATAACCATAGGAATTTCTAGGAATCAATTAAAAACAGCAAATAATTACATTCTAACAGAAATTATGAAAAATGTTTATATTCCATCAAATTCTAAGGAAGAATGATTTAAATTAAACAAACCTGTCTATTATTTAGAAAAACATAATTACAAGAATTTCATTCCTCATCCAATTTATAAGAATAAAAAACATGGTGAATTATAACAAAATAATAAGATATAAAACAGTCTTGATAATAAACTAGAAAAGAATTTACTTGATATAAATACATGAGATAAAAATAGTAGAAGTAAATTACATCATTAAACTGTCTTTTAATCTTTATTGGGATTAATTCCAAAATTTGTAAATGAGATAAAGCATGATAATTTTTTATTTAATTTTAGAACATACAGAATAAATTAATCACATAAATCATGTCTTTATACATTCATCAAATGAAAAAAAAATAATAACACATATTCCCGATGTCCTCTTCAAAATGAAATCTATATCTTTCAAAGATTTCAAACCTAGAACCCAAAAAAACATCAAAAACAACTCCATGAAATTGAATATAATCAGACACCATACTGTAGAATGGTATAAAAAGATTATATTTTTTGAAAGGATAACAAACCACATGAAAAGACTGAAAATATATTTAGATTATGATAGATTGGTATTTAGATGGGGGGTTGAATCAGATCAATGGGTCTTCAATGAAATTTGAAAATTTCTCTCGGTCACCTAGGTTTTGAGAGAAATTATTGGGAGAATGAAAATATGTAATATGGTTTAAATATTTAATGGAAATATAGAAATTTTTAGACCACAATATAGCACCCAACACCATGGAGAAACTTTTATGACACAGGAACAAACTAATGATTAAGGAAAAAGTGAATTCAACAGAATGATTGGTCAAAGCCACATCTGAGAAACCTGTCAGGGTTCATTCAATGTTCTTATAAATCAAGAAATGGTGTTTGGAACAAAAAACCCAGAGGGCTATAATATTATAATTTTCAAAAATGGTGTTATATTTTAACTCAAAACCATGGAACTGTGATCGAGAAAATGGAAGAACTACAAGAACATAACTCTAATGATATTTTACTATAGTCTACGCCCATGAAATACAGGTAACAAACATTATAGAAGAACCCAAACATCCCCTTGATATTATAATAAGAAATTGTATGGTCACATCATAACCTATTATCCCAAATGGGAAGTATGGAATACCATAATTCTTCTTTCCATAATTTATATTTTGAATTGAAAATTAATCTTAACTCCCCCCATTCCTCCTCCATGCATCCTCACGACATACACGAAAACCCCCAAATGAAGATGATATAAGTTTATATGACCCTAAAATAAATAACTAATCAATTCATTATTTTTAGATAACATTTGGAATTTATAAAGAAAAATAAATACTAATATAAATTAATATTTTTCACTAATAAAAATTGGAGTTATCATGTGATAGGTCTTTAACATTGATAGCTAAAAACACACATAAAGATCCTCTTTTCTGGTGCTAAAAACACAGTAAAAGGGGCTTTTAATAGTATTTCTAGTGATATTAAATTAATTATATAATAGTAATAGAAATATAAATGTTAAATGGGGGATTTAGTCATTTCATTTTATGATCACTGACTAATGGGGTCTTATATTAGTGCTTCTAAAAATAACTAATATGGGGCATTGTCATCACTTTGTTTGAAGTGATGATGTAGGACCACCATTATCCCTTTTTTTATAAGTGTTGATATTTTATACTTGAAATAAAATAATTAAATGTAATATATTAATATATAAATATTTTTATATTGATAAAAATATATAAAAAAAAAATTAATTATGTTTTAGATAAGGTAACATGGAATTTACACTTAATATATAAGATATTTAGTGGAAAAAACTTCTAAAATAATTAAAAAAAATTAAATAAAATTTTACTTATTATAACAATTTAATAGACATTTAAAAACAATTTTATGATAAAAAATTTAAAAAATGAATAGAATATTTAAAATAAGTTGAAAATGTAACTCGAACATCAAACAACAAAGACTTGTGATCAGGGTGTCTGTTTGGTCGCTACCATATATCAAATCAAAGAATGCGATAATATTTACACCTTTGTGACATAACAAAATCTCTTTTACATTTTTGGAGGCCATACAAGGTTTAAAAGTCCTCCAAAACTATGATTTAGTTGGTGTACCCTGATTTTTTTGCATTCGATGGATTTTTTGGCTCATTTGTGAGGATCTTTTTCCTTTTTTGTAAGTGAATGAACATTTTCCAAGGTCTTACATTTATGTTGATATTATGGTTTTTAAATTTTAACTTTTTCCAAATGTATTGTTATTTATAATACAATATATAATAATACATATTTATTCTCTATATTTACACATAAACATTTAATTTTATAACATAAAATTAAACATTTTTACATATGAAATATATTTATTAATATATAACCTCATATATAAACATATTTATAAAAAAATATGGATAAAAAATATAATGAATCAAATATAAATATATAGATACATCATAAAATGTGAAAACAATTAGTATAGTTGAGTGGGAAAGGGTTTAATGTATATTTCAGAGGTCTAGGGTTAAAAACATGCTAGAGATAGAGTCACACATAGGATGGTTAGATTATCTAATGTGCTGAAAAGGGATGGGAGAAGTGATGATAAAGGGGTGGGGGTGGGAACCATGGATGAAGGGGGTGAGTGGGGTAGGGAAATTGTTATTATATACACTATATCAACTAGGACATTATCATCTCTTGTTTAGTGCTTTTCAAGGCCCTCATTAATAGTGCAACAAAAAGACTGATAAAAGGGGGCTTTAACAACACTAAAAAAGGGCTGTTAAAGGACCCTTTTAACAGTGCTTTTTAGCAGTGTCAAAGGGGTCCTTTAACAAATCTTTTTTGGAACTGATAAAAGCATTGGTACTTTAACCACGCTCAAATTATCAGCACTTTTCAAAGGTTATAATGGCTTATTATAGTGCTACTAAAGGGAAATTATGAAGTAGTACGCAGTGGATGCTTGAGTCTTATCGTAGAAAACTATATAGAATTGAAATATTTATGAAAGCTAAATTTTAATATAATATTATAGATGTGGGATAAGGTTATATAAGGATAAATGAGTTAGATTTTTAAGTGTTAAATTATATTCAAATAGTGTACCATTAAAATGTTTTATGTTATCCCATTTTTAAATTAAATTAAGGGTTTTTCTGGAAAACCCAATGAATTTACGTAATTTCATATCACTATTGAAGGGTAATGGGAATAAAATAAGAAATATAAGTAAAGGGTTGATGTTTCGTCAATATAATCCCCAACCATATATTTTGAAATAGTAGTTTGACATGTTTTAGGATTTTAAACGTAGTAAAATAACTTTTTATTTTTTATACATTTTACTCTGGTGACTAATTTTTAAATAGAGTAGTTAGTTTTAATGATAAAAAATAAAATTTACCTTATTACCTAATAAGAGGCATATGATTCCATATTTGAATTATTTTTATAACATAAAACATATAATGGTGTGAATTGTTTTTCTAAATTAATGCATGTAGTCACGTTAAAATATTTTTTTGACCTAATGTGTTTTAAAACAAATAAAATCATTTATAAGGTAAATTGTTCATAGTTACTAATTTATATGGAATATATTGATTTATTATGAAATAGATGAATTTTATTAAAACTTCATAGAAATTTAATATCATATTTAACCTAACACATTCATTATTCAATGAAAATAACAAAATCTAATTTTTAAAATTAGAGTTGCATTCTTTACATTAGGTATGAAAATGTTGGATATAGGTTTTTTTAATATGAATGAATATTTTAAAATGTATAATTTTATTCGTTAAATGTATATCTGATAACATAAATTTTTTTACTCTTATATGTCAAGAATACAGAATTATAAAATCACATAAATCATTATTATCTCAAAACCCATATTTTTCTAGTAATAATCATCATTTTCCAAAAAAAAGAATACAATTACCGGTTACATAAATATTGGTATATAATTTTTTTAAAAAAACTCAAATTATGATATTTTAATATTTAGAACTTAATAAAAAATATAATATAAAAGGATGACAACATTGAAAATTTTCCTTTTTCAATAACAAAACATATTAATTTTTTTTAAATGAAAAAGTTTAGAATTTTAACCATATTATAGTTTATTAAATATTTTTAATTAATTTTCTTATAATTTTTTATATATAATTTACATTGGGTTTAGTGTTTATTAAAATTTATTAAAAAACTATTTCACAAGGTTTATAATTTTAGTTCGTTACAATCTACACCCTTAATATAATCTCAACCTGTAAATTTTATTATACCGTGGGAGAAAAGAGAGGACACATTTTCATCATTAGATTATAATGTTCCCACATATCTTCCTGGAGCCTATGATTCTTTTATAGAACCTTGTATTGTGGGGCTGTAAATTTCTATTAAACCATGTCTCTTCAATCAAATATCTCCAAAGGGTGTTCTATATAGGATAGGCAATGTCTGAGTTACATAGCATATTAGTTTAGTAAATCTGATGGATCCAGAATTTACATCCTAAAAAAAGATACCTAGAATATATAATTATATTTATAAATGTGGGTAGAGAGCTCTAATTGGAAATATTTGACCTGAAAGTGATCAAAGATCATGAAGGGATTAATTTATCTAGGGTTAACATCCCTTTCATCATGACTATCACAACACTTTTCCATGGAGATATTCAATGAAAAACCATATCAACAACATCAAAATATAGATATTTTCAACAATTATTATAATAACTATTGGGTAAACATTTAACCATTTTTCTATGAATCTAAATATTTTGGAGCTTCCCCGTAATTTGTTAGACAAGGTCTTTCTCGATCATAAATCATTCTTTATCTTCATTCGTCCAAAATGGAGTCTTATATCTCTTCTCATGTTTATCATCAATAAGTTTCATTTGTATGATATAATGTATGATTTTGTTATATGATATCATTATCAAAAGAATTTGTTAAACCCCTCATCCATGTAAATATACTAATGATCATCTCTATATATCTAATAGTTTTTTATGTAAATCTCAATATTAAAATATTTATTAAGGTGATAAGTAGTTTTAAATTCATTACACTCCCTGAAAACATTCTAATGGAATATGTATAATCTTTATGGACACCTAATATAGCAATCAGATAAAATATAGAGCGGTATCTCAAATATCTTAACCACCTATTTGTGCCATATCTTGGAAAGGTGATCCAATAAGAAATCATCATTGATGGAATTAAAATATTACGAGTTTGAAATATTTCCAACTTCAATACATATGGTATTATGAAATTTAGATTTCCTATGGATTTCTTTAACAAATTTCTTGGGGACAATTTACCATATCCATATAGGCATGGTTAAAGGTTGTATCATCACATTTGGATTCTATCACTGTACCTTAACTTCTAGAAATAACAAGCATCAATATATATAATCTATTATTTTCCAGTCCTACTTATCACACAAATTTTTTTTCTTCAGATATATATACATCATTAGTCCTCTAGGATAGATAAATAAGGATGAGATGTTTTAATTATATAAAATATACCTCTATAGTTTTGTAATAGATGTGAAAATATCTGATTTCCAAACCATATAACACATTCATTCATGAGGTCGAACTCCAAAATAATATCTACCTTATTTTCTATCTCCACCTCATCATTAATGCTTCTATTAAACAAAAATTAATGGTGGTATGAGATGAAATATGTAAAAGGTAATTCTTATCCTCTTATCATATGACAACAATATTCATCATTTGTTTATCCATTAGTAATTGATATTTTTCAATATTCTACATTTAAAATGTAGCATAATATTTTCTACTGAGATCATCAACTACCATGTTTTCCTTTCTGTGGATGTAACATATGAACTAGTCATAATCATTAACTAAATATAAACATATCTATTAGATCATGTTAAGACCCTTAGAAATGAGTATATATTTCAATTACTTTTGATCCGTGAATATAATAGACTTCTCACCATAAAGATAATACCACAAAATATTCAATTCAAAGATCCTTTCCACTAATTTCAAACAATTAATTTTTTAATGTTTCTCAAAATTCTATAATTTGAGTGACACATAAACAATTATGTTATCATTTTTCATGAGAAAATATCTTATTCCATTTAATGATGCATCATTATAAATTTTAAACCAATCACAGATACTAGGTAATGTAATCATAGGTGTAGAGACCCACTATTCCCTATGCTCCTTGATTATTTCCTCATATTCTTTTTTTTTTCTATATGAACATGAATCATATCCATGTAAAAATAGTCAATCAGTTTCATAGCAATGATAAATTACTCATAATGATTTGGTAATATCCAAAAAACTGAAGAAAACATCATTTTTGAGTTATAGTAGATGTTTTGGGTATTTACATAATAACATCATTATTGGAAATATATGTAAATAAACCATAACTTATGATTACATGAAATATAAAGGAATCTATTTTAGCTAAATTCAATATTTTCTATGTTTAGCGCGTAGTATCTTCTTTATTATGGTCTTTAAGAATGCCCTTCATTTTCATTCCTGATATTCCAATATTTTATAATATATATGAATATGATCTAAAAATATATCCACAAGTTAATCTAGGTAATATCTAAGGACTCTATTAATATGATCCAAGAAAATAGATGTAGTATTGTTAAGTCTATGATGCATCGCTATAAACTCATAGTCTCTATAACTTGTATAGAATACAATCATTGGAATATCCTTCATTTAACCATATTTGATGATATTCAGATTAGATATGTTTTTTTAGAAAAATTGTGCTCTATTTTCTATAGAATAAGTCATAAATACATTGAATATGATACTGGGTTTTTATAATTATTTTATTTATCTCATGATAATCAATTCAAAGGAACATTGATCCATCATTCTTATTTAGAAATAAGGATATTTTACCTCATGGGGATGTAATATAGTGTTTGGACCCAAGAATGGATTCTCTAGTAATCTCATATTTAGGTAATTTATTTCATTAGAATCCATTTTATATAAAGTATTTGATATAATAAATTATCTAGGGATGAGTTTAAAAGAGGCATTATACTCATATTTTGGGGGAAGACAATGCTTTTCATCGGAAAATATATCAACATATTCCCATAAAATATGAAGGTTATTAATGTCTACTCCCATTTGTTATAATATGAGCATGGAACCCCTTATTTATAGATATAAATTCCCATATTATATAATTTTCATCTAAATAAAATTAAATATCTTCCCTAAATTAATACAACATAATATGAAGACTCTGTATTTTAATGGAGTTTTTTATTTTAATTCAATTGAAATGAGATTACTATAATGAAATATAGTTAATACATAGAATTATATAAAATTAAAAAGTGGGAATAATAAATATATTTGAAGGATGTATATCTAAACACATCTTCATTGGATAATATTTATACACTTTATTTTCGTTGAACAATCATCTTGGTGTTTACATGGATGGCTGGATATTCATATTTTGTATTGGTGAATCAATATTAATATAAAAAATATAATATATGAATGAATTATAAGAATCCAAATAAAATAATCAGTTCAGTGTTTAATGGTGGATAATGAGTGAACCATTCACTAATTCACTGTCATGGTCCACCTCTACTATAGTGATTTAATATCCCCTCCCTTTCACCCTTATTTTAGGATGACTTTTCTAATTATTCCATTCATTAAAACTAGGGTTCATTAATTGATTTTTTATACCTATACTATTGTAATTTGAAGCATTTAATTGAAGTTGGACCATTATTTGGTGATTTCATCTCCTTAATGGTGTTATTTTCAATATTATCATAAAATTGGTAGTTATGAGCTTGGTATCCTATATTAACACATTTATAACACTCTAAAAAACATATAAAGAAACAACCTAGGTATTTCCTCCCACATATTTTATAAATTTTTAGTTCGAATTTCATACCTCAATCAGGCATTTCATTCAGTATTACTTGATACCCTATATTTCTTTTCCTCTTTTTGGAATCATGTGGGTCACCATCTTTCATTAAAACCTTATATACACATCATAAAACATCATCATGTCCTACTAATTATCTTATGGGCATATATCAACCAAAGAATAGAATTTAATCCAAAAAGTATTAGATTATTCTAATTTTAGGATTAGATATTGTCTCTATGTTGTACCTTGGGAGTCTAAAATATTTTCCCCCTTATGATTTAGTAGACTCAAATTCTTTTGGTTTCAATTATTGGAACACTCATTCCAACTTAGTAATAATTGTATAGTGGAAGCATTTCACACATAAAATTCCCTTGAAATACTCCCACTTCATAGAATAAAATATCTCCCTTTTCTATGTATTCCTAATGAGATTACACCATTTCTTAGATTCCCATTCCATAGAATAGACGACTAAAATGAAAGCCTTGTGCTCCAAGAATTATAGGATATAAAATATATATTTCCTCATTGTAATCTAATTGTATGTAATAAATGGTTTATAATTTAAATAAATTGATAGTTTATATTTCTATATAAAGGATACAATAGTAATCCTCCCCATTCATTGATCATTTGAGATCTATATATTATTCATGTTATTATTCATAACATGAGAGAGTTATGTGAGCATTTCAATGATATTTTGGACTCAAATTCCTCACTCATTTAAAAAATCAAATAATTAACCATTGTATCAATCATTTTCATATTTATTTAGAGATACCCTTATATCCATGAAATAGGTATATTCATGTTGATTATAATAATATTAGTAGAAATTTAATAGTTAAAAGCATAACATTAAAAGAACTAACTCAAAAATAATGAGTATATTTTTTATAAAAACTCATTACATTTTGATCTAGGTTATGAGTGGTTTTTTCCATCCTGGGTTTTTCCCGACCACAATATTTTACATAATAAATAAATATTTCATAATGGACCATTAATTTTTATAGGATTTAAACAAATAGAATTCACTATAAATGTCTACTGAGGTGCGATGTTGGGCCTCTTTAATATGCACTTAGCCACAATTGAGGTATTACCAAAAAATTGACTATTCAAGGTTATTATCCCTATGTAAAATTATCCAAGAGCTTACATCCACTAGATAGTATCCATAGAGGTATGTACATATTTGAAAAACATCATAGTCCATAATTTACATAAATTATAGGATGTTATCTAAGCCTTATTTGTATATTTTACAATATTGGTTTCTCATATTAAACATAAAAAATTACAAAAAATTGATCTGATACCAACTAAAGTTATCCAAGATAAACATACAAAAAATAATACATCGATACCATGGTTTAATTAATACATTTTATAAATACTATTAAAACCAACAAACCTAATTGCCAGCTTCTACAAAACAATTAACATAAAAATAGTAATTTTAAATGATGTGAACATTTCCTTATAAACTAAACCCCCTATTAGGCATTCTGAGAGTCATAATCCACTTATAATCCTTGATATGTAAACACATAAGAATGGTAGGACTCAAATTCATTGTAATATGATTCATATCAAAGACTATAATTGTTTTATCAGAGACATGCGGTAATGCATGAATAAGGAAAAATATCTGATCAAGGATGATATAAATTAACTATTGGTTACCATAATCATGAATGATATATATATTATCTCAAATTAAAAAACATTTACCATGGAATGAGAAAATAAAACACGAAGCATATAAAAAGACCCATAGAATGTTGGAAATATCGGTGCACTGTCATAAAAATAGGGTATCTTATCATTTTGAACTTGGATACTCACCAACTTATTCATACATAAATATTTGAGTATAGATTACTATTATCATAACCACCCTTTGAGAATTTTGATACATGATAACGCATTAACATATAATTTAAATCCCATGAGATATATGTCCATAAAAAATAAATTGATGCGACATATTAGTCCCAACCATATCCAAATCAATATGTTGATATTCCACTATAGAAACAATCCTCACATAAAAAAATAACACATAAAATAAAAAATGGGTTTTATGACTTTATCTATTAATATCTCATGCAATAGATTCAAAAATAAATAAATTGATATAGTTATATATTATGTGAAATGAATTTCATTATAAGATAACATAGATGGCTATTAATGTCAAAAAACTCTATTAGATATAAATATTGTAGATATAGAGAGGAAATATATGAAAAAAAATTTAGAAAGTATTTAATCAAAACACTATAATTTTTTTTATAAACAAGTATAAAATAATTTCTAGATTATTTTCTTCAAATAAAATATTTGAAATGATTTTAATTTTTTTTCAAATAAATAATCATGGAAGAATAATTTTATTTTATAAGAATATGTATGTTAGAAGAAAATATATGTTTTTGAAATTAAAACCCTTTTTTATAAATAAAATATTTTTTGTTGAAACACACATAATTTTAAGAGTTAATAAAGCATTATTTTAAAAGTTATGAGAAATATTAGTTTGAAAATAGATAAAACATATTATCTATCCGAATAAGAAGTAAAACCTCGATGATGAGGGAAAACATACACATGGAAAATAAAGGATTAATAGAAAATACTTGAATTAATCAGTTTTGATGTGCTTAACGATTTAATGGTGGAGAATTAAAAAATAATTATAATATTAATAACACCTTTACAAAATCATTAATACATATTTAGTTCTCTATTTTTTCACTATATTTCATTAATGTGGAATCCCATAAATTTTTTCCATAAACATTACAACATCACTCACATTTCTTGTAAAAACAATCTAAACCATTACATTTAAAGTGTTTTAATTATTAAGGGAATAAATATATATATTTATAATATGGACCCTTAATAATATTATCAATGTAATAATTACCATTTTTTCCTAGTGAATACATAATTATAGCAATTCATAATGGATAGTGATGATATATAAAACTCATTACTCGTTGAGGCGGTATTCCGGACAAACACATGATTAACGATCCAATTGTCAATGAATGGATTGAAATATATTTTTTTGGTAAATTTTAAAATTTATAAATTTGGAACATAAAATATTAAAATTCAGGATATATATCCTTTTTATTAACCACGAGAGGAATTTATGGAAAATAAATAATATCTTTTGGATGAGGCGATAGTCTGCATATACACATGATCAATGTTTTTGTTTTTTATATTTGATATCACGGATAGAATAATTGTTTTCAATTTAATATTATGAATTTTAATAATAATAATTATACATATTTCATTTTATTAATATGTTATACTTATATTAGGATTTTATAGCAAAAAAAATACATAACGAATGTAATCCTCGTATTGGATGCTTGAGTTATCACTCAGAAAAATTTATTTGAAATGAAATAATTAAGTAAAGGAAATTTCAAAATAATCTTATATAAGTTTGATAGGGTAACATGAATATAAATTTTTTATTGTTTTTGAGGGAAATTAATAGGATATAGTTTAACATGAAGGGGTGAAAGTGACCATCTTCTATAATTGATGATAATGGTAGTTTTGGAATCACCCTTTAAATTTATATAATTTTATTTCAATATTAAAGGGTTGGTGGTATCATAAAAAATTGATGAAATGGGGTGATTTATTATCAACCAAACCTAGAAAATAAATATATAACATTTTTTAACACGTTTATTACTTTTCCCTGTTGTTAAATATATTTTACTATTTTTTTTACTTTGGAAAATGAATTATGGACATAGAAATTAATTTTGATGGAATAATTATTATATATTTTATTTTATAATTTTAAAATTGGATTTAAAATCTTGAAATAATGTTATCAAAAAATATTTCTAAAGAAAGAAAAAATTAATATTTAATTAATTTTATGCAATCGGTTAAAAAAAATTCTAAGAAAATGTATCTATAAGATTCAAATTTAATTACATAGGAAAATTATCATGTGGTTTTTCATACATGGAGGAGATAGATTTATTAAAAAAAATATTATTCATTAAAATCAATAAAAACTAAATTTAAACTTAAATATTCTTGATTCAAGAAAACATCAATTTTATCATTAAGATAATGTTTTAGTTGGATTCTTAAAAACATGGATATATGTTTTCACAAGTAAAAAGACGACATTAAAATGTATAATTATATTTTTTAAATAATTATTTGATTAATTAAAATAGTATTTTAGAATTCAATTTCATTCATACATAATTATAAAATTACAAAAATATTAATTTTCATATAAACAATGTTTTTTACTATAAATAACCATTTTCATAAAAAGATCATAATTTATAATTGAATATATTTTTATATAATGAATTCAAAAAATAAATTTATTTCAAAAAAATTAAACTATAATATTTTAAAATTTGTTATTTTAAAATAAAAATATTAAATATAAGGAAAACTACTTTTAATGTTAACCCTTTTTTATAAAGAAAAATAATAATTGTTTATCTTCAAAAGGTAATCGTTTGAAATTTTATACCATTATATTTTTTATTATATACTTATTTTCAATTTATGTCTAATATTTTAATGTTCATCATACTGGTTGAATAATTCAATTCAACTATTTGAATATAAAATCAATTTTTTAATATTTATAATTTTGGGTTGATATAGCCGGCGTACACGCCATGAAACTCATTATTATTTGTATTCACAAATATACAAGTCAATAGGTGGGTTATATAGACACATGATTAGATGAAAATAATGAATGAAACTCAATAGTATATGTTCGGTTCCTCTCTTGAGATTCATTTCATGCCCTAGGAATCTATCTTGGATATATGGTATGTGATAAACATAGTATCTATCTTGTTAGTATACATTATATAGTCACCAAGTGAATAAAATAATTAAATTATGTGTATCATAATTAATTGAGATATTATAACATAATTACATTGTTATTAGATTACGACCTGAGTATGAAATAATGTTTTTAGAGTAGTAAAATAATAAATTAATTCATGGAATTATATATATGCTAATAAAGGTAATTATTTCACACATTAAAATATCTTTTATTTATCTCTAATAAAAGAACTAGTAAAATAATTTTATTAATTAATGTGAATTTATATTAATTATATTGATTTAATTGATGTAAATGATTGATAGATTATTTTTTCATATTCATTACACATGTCTGGATGATCTAGAACACATTCAAGCCAAGATATTTGATTATTTTATATACATTAATATTTTTACAAGTTTTCATAAATAAATTAAACAAATTAGTTACCCATTTTTCAATCCCCTCATCTCGTTATGTAAGGGCCTACATGCCTATTTTTCATTTATATAATACCCTAATCCAATTATTTGGTTCCCCTAAATTGTATGTCAGTAATGATTTTGAATTGGTTGGATCTCCCAGGCATGTGTAGTCGGTTTAAGAGATATATATAATGAAACCAATCACAAAGGTGCATATATGGATAGGTGGAATACTGGAACAAAAACTGTATCATGTTCAAGGAGTTATTCCCATAGAGTGAGAGGTTTTTTATCTTATACTAGACAAACTAACTATTACATAATGATTGTTATCAAACCGCTTTATATATTTTTATCAATTTCATCATTAATTACTTATTTTAATGGATGAAAAATATATTAAACAAACGAATTAACAAGAAATAATGATAGAATAAAATAAAACAATTATGTGAAACAAGTTATCTAATGTGTGGTTAATCACTTACCTAAAATCAAATTAATATTAAAATTAATGCCTCAAGAAAAAATATGACATTTATAAAAATAGAAAAAACCCCTAAAATTAAAAAATAAATAATTTTGTATATGATTAAATTAAATAATTTATAATGAAATAACTTGATTATATTGTCTTATCCATCCATAATTAAGATAATACTATTTAATGGGGAGTTATAAATATGGTTTTTGGTTGACTAAACCAAATACAATACTATTAGAGAATCCTTCACTAGACATGGTGAAATTATTGCGATGACTATTATGGAAATCGAATTCAAAGGTTTTGTGATTGGTGAGTTTACTCAACAGATTAAAGAGTTTTTAGTTAATATATTTTCCAAATACTTAATGACCTAAATATCCTCTAATAATTGATATTACCTGATCATGAGTTATGAGAACGAGAATATAGATCCTTTCTACAAGAATATCCATACTATTGGATATATGAAAACCAATAGTTTGGGGTATTGTTTTTGATAAAATAGATGGAGACAAATAAAAACTCGTATTATATGAAATCATTGTTAATCATGGTAAAATAGAAATATCATTTTAATTAATACATTTTATGGAAATACAAATTAGAATAACACATTGATCTTAATGGACTCTGTCATTACTCTCTCTAGAACAGATTTCCTTGGGTGGTATAGTTATTGAATAAACTAAAATTCTAAATAGAAATTTACTAATATGTGATATAATTATAAACAATGGATTGTACAACTCATAGAGAAATTTAATGAAAGAATAATTCCTAAAGGTGGTATATAAGGATCCTTAATAGTCCATTTTATAGGAATATTATAAATAAAAATTTGATTAATAATGAAAAAAAATAATCTGAATGAAAATACTATAATATATTATTTTTTATCTATTTATAAAGAGAAAGAGAGGCCATAGATAAATAATATTATCACTTCAATAAACTAGTATAATATTAATAGGATAGATATATATTTATATTGAATTCAATATAAAAAATTTCAGTAATCACAAATTGATTTTTTGGTTCTATGTAAATTTTAAAATATCCATTAACCTCAAACTAGTATTTTTTCCATCATATTTTTTCATATTATTCTATAAATATGGGATGAATAACCTAAGAATCTATTTTTTAAAACATCACATGGTAAATATGAGTTGTAGGGAACATGGTTCCACAAAACATACAATGAAAATCATAATTGTAAAGGATAAAAATCATATGACTAAATTATATCCAATAGTTACTTTAAAATGTTTTTCAAAGAAAATATATATTTATAGGGGTGTAGTCAACTGGAGGCCATATAAATATCATGTATATAAAATGATCTATTTAATAGGGTGTTGTAATACATTAAAAATTGCGCAAAAATTTTTATATACATGAATTATATTCCTTATAGTTTTTAATGTTTCTATTTTACATCATGGTTATTAAATAAATATTTCAATTCAAATTCTAAATCCTTGAAAGAAAACGATATTATAAGAATGGAGAATTATTTGAATAGCTAAGGAAGGGTGATTTCTATGTCAGTCATGAGATGATACTAAAATTAAAAAGGAATGAGAAATTCTCCCAAAAGCTAAAATGGGTGATTCTGGATTCAAAAGTTACAATTTCACAGCATCTGATTACCTAGTAAATATAATCTAGTTAAAATATTATTATTATGAAGTTTTACATATTCATTTATCTCATTGTTCTATTGGATGAAATAAGACAACATTTATTTATAAATTTTGGTTTTTATTATATTATATACATAGTAAATTGTTCTAAATTATTAAATTCATTAATATCAAATATCAGTAATATATGATGAATAAAAAATAAAAGATTCAATCCATGTTATGGAGAGATAATTATTTTAAGAATAATTTATTTTTTAATGATATAACCAAAACTATATTTAGTCTTTTTATAGATAAAACCACAACATTTATTATCTATATACATTTTTACTATTTTTTATAAAATGAAACCATTATAAATAACATATTAGAATAAATAATTTTTAATTTATTCAACTATATTGGATAAAAAATTCAATGTTGAAGAATGTTTTATATTCATATACTATGTTAACTACCTTTATGAAATTATAGGCGTGACAGATAATATTAATTAATTCATATTTTAAAACATATAGGATCCACCAAGCTAGTATATTGAATAATTTCTTAAACAGGTATTCATTTGTCATTAAATATATGAAAAAAGTTTTCTGAAACCCACATAGCCTATTTCACATCATAAACATGGTTAATGTATAAGGTTAATTGATCAAAAATAATATAAACATAGAATGTGTTCCATGATTACTTTACAAACATGTTTCATGAAATAGAAACATAATAACTATCAAAATAACTAATAAATTTACTATTAGATATATTCTAAGTAAGAATATAATGGGACTAAATAAATGTATTATCCTAAGGTGTTACGATTTTAATCATTTTTATGTTAAATTAATCTTAAAATTTATGTAAATGTATGGATATTTTGTTTCTTAGTTTATTATCACGTAGATACTAGGTTTGTTAACATCCCCAGTATAGAAATGTATTATTTTTACCTAATAAATTCTATTTATGAAGGATATATATATATATATATATATATATATATTTAGATAGTGGAAATAGTTAAGGTTTCATTTTTATCATGGATTGAGTTGCACTAGTAGATATAAGAATATTGAAGAACCCAAATTTTTGTGGGAGTAATTGTTCTAGATACATATAATGCATAATAAAGTTCAAAAATATTATAGTAATTTTATCTTCACCATAGTGGATAATAAATATATTTTTCATTAATAAGATTAATTCTAATAAGAATTAGTAATTTTAAAATATATATGGTTGAAAAGATCAGGTGAATTCAGTAATATAATCCATACACAAAAATTTTAGTGCACCATATTTTTATGTTTTTATAAATGAAACTGTTATTGAGTTTCAAGAAAAACTAAATATAGAAGGTATATGTTGATGACAATAAATTATGATTTATTTATTTTTTATATTATCGGTATATTCTATAAAAAATCTTGTCTTCAGTAATCATTCTTAATCCATTTTAACAATATTTTTATATCCATTACCATCCTTTTATTGTGAATCATATGAGAAATCCAAATCTCATTGAGGTAACATTATCATCCATAAATCGAACGAATAAAAAAATTTTCATCAACAATAAATAAAATTTATAATTTTGACAATACATCCCACAATAGTTAAGGATAGATAAAAAAGATTTTTTGTCTTGTATAATATATATATAAATATAATATATTACTACACTTGTTAACATTTATCCATAATATAAATCAATGTATATGAATTCCTTGTGACATAGTCTTCTTAAAATACTGAGGGAGAACATATGAAACGGGTGATCTAAGGAACACTGTAATATATAACATAACGAATTCCATAATTTCTAGACAATAATCATTTTATAAAATATTGAATAATAAATATATACATTAAAATGAATTAATTAATTAAGGGGTAATAATGAGAATAACTTCTTGAGACAACATCACTCATACCAATGCAGGAGAAAATAAAACATGATGTATATAACATGAGACATAGAAAATATGTATGACATTTTCACAATGATAAAGATCGGATTTCATATCTTTGTGAACTTATTTACCCACTGACATGTTCACTCATAAAATTTTGAGTAAAGATAAATGTCATCACACTCATCCATTTTGAACCTTTATACAAGTTAACTCATTCACATTAAATTAAAATCATGGTATATAATTCATTCCATATATAACTAGTGGGATATATCAGTTACATCATTCAGATAATCCATTCAGTAATGTCCCACGTGAAATCAATCATCAATTGATAAAATAACACATCGAAAGAAAATATATTTCATTAAATATTCATATAATCATACAAATAACCCATGGAAATAAAATGGGATTCCTAAAACATCTAAATTAAAATAATTTTGGTTTTATAAATAAAAAATTGAAATAAATTGTGTATCATAAAACATCCAACTAAAATCATAAATTAAATCTTTTTAAATTGAAAACATGATCATAGAAAATAATCACATAATAATAGAATAATATTGGTTGAAACGTAAAAAAACATAATTTGAGATAGATCAGTTAAATGTAATGAAAAAATTATATATAGTTTATCATTAGAATATTTTTCACTTACTATTGTATGTGACATAGTTATGAGTCTCTTTTCAAAATGTCTCATTTTTTTAAAAAAAATGAAAGGAAAATATTATATAGATTTATAATTGGTTTGAAAAACTATTATACATTGAATTATTAAATATAACATCTTTTTTAAGGGTACAATATTGAAAATTTTATATTCAAATAAGAAATTGTAAAATTCAATCATAAGACTTTGTGTTACCATGTCCCTTCCAGATGTTAAAATTCATTTCTCAATGGTATGAAAATACATTTGAATTCCTTATTTCAAATAGTTCCAAATAAATGAACATTGATATAAATAATATTTTTAAAAATGATGAGTGATTTTTTTAAAGTTTTACTCTTAAATGATTACTTATGATATTTGAAAGAAGAGGAATAGAAAATACATGGAAAATAATTATATTTAAATAGATTATATCATAACGGGATCATGAAAAATACTTAATATTTTATAAAATAGAAACTGAATTTAGGAATATATCTTTATTTAAATAAATTTTTAATATTTGAAAAAAATAAGTAATATAATATGAAAATGTGCATTGGATGAAACAAACAGTTATTTGGGAAGGATGGAGAAAACTATTGAGAATATTGAAATAACCTTATTAAAACCCCGTATTATTGAATGAGTATTCAGTTTTACTTTTGAAAATAGAAGTTGAATTATGAGAATCATATAAAAAAGTCAATATTTTATTTATAAAAATAGAGTTTAACATTGGAATGAATGAAAATATTAAAACAATAGAAAATAACAATTAATAAGAATAAGTGTTATTCTTACCAAAGATACACATTTATTTTCGAAACAATTTATCTAAAAAATCTTACATTTTTAAAAGAGAATAGATTTTTCAAGACAAATAAATGTAAATACAACATAAAATCCCCATATTTTATAATAGATCAATATTTATAGATTATAATCATTCTAGAGTGATTATGATTTGATGAAAATATTCGAGTCTGGAGGAAATATTACTAAATTTTTAACTCTTTAATTTAAAAACCATGAGAGGTAGAATTTTAAATAAAAAAATTTGAAATCATGGAATATAATTAAATCATGATGTAAAATGAAAATGGTTCTAACACCCTGAAATTCCGAAATAAGAACCTAATATTTGATAGCATTCATAATATGTGACACTAATCATGTTCGGGGATATAATATCATGATACATTAAAATATATTTACTATTTTAAATATATTTCATATCTTATATATTTCGTAATTAACTCAACAATGAGATACCTTGTGTTGCATGAAAGATAAACTTTTTTCGAAAGCTTACATTACATTCAAGACCGAGTTTTAACCATGCAAAATTAATATATTTTTATTTAATATAATAAGACATAACCTAGCTGTTAAAATTGAAGTAATGAATAGTACTAACTATCATATGAAAAATATATTTACTAATTATATAATATTAATTTATAGGTTAAAAATTAATTTAAAATGAAAATAAGAACCCATTGAATATAAGTGGTATTTTTTAAAATAATTTTTATTCCCACAAACCTATTTTATCATAATAAATAAATGTAATATAAATTAGTTATTTTTATAAATTAATATATATGTTATATATATCAATAAAATATTTTTATGTTAATGTCCTGGATTTGATAAGCATAAGATCACATCAAACCAAATTTTAAACATAAAATACCATATTTTTGTTAAGCCATTTTTACTACCTTTTATAGAGAATCCACTTTAAAGATTAATTTTGACAATATAATTGATATAATATGTCACAATAAACATCATATTTGAAATAGAATCATATTAATTTGGTTAGGGTTGATTTTTGATATTTTTCTGAAACATTTAATTTTTAAAAGAATAGTTAAAAATACAGAATTTTAGTTCAAAAATGCCTTTTCATTTGATTTATTTATAAGGTTAAATAATGTTTTATAACGTTTTAAATGTTTAATTGGATAATATTTTTGATATTTTATAATATTTATATAATTTGAATCAATTTAAATTTTAAATTGATTAAAAAACACAACAAAGTTTTATACATTTTTACATAAAAAACCTGCATTGTCATTCCTCCTATGGTATTAAATTTCAAAAACTTTATATAAGTTATATTATTGGAATTTAGAATAATTAAATACATACTTTGAATCAAAATAATATATAATTTCTAATAATCATAACTTCGTTTATTACCAAAAATATTTGTGAATGTAATTAAAATTCATTACAAAAATTATGGTAAAAATAACCTTAATAAAGGACTAAACCATTAAATTAAGCGCCCAAATGACATAGAAACTTGTCTATAACTTATTGTTTTGTCATAAATATTATATTCAATCTAAATATTTAGTTTTTTTATGTTTTATGACTTTTTCTGGTAATATCATGTATATTTCTATATTATTTCCAAATATTCCAAGTGAGTATTTTTTTCATCCCTATAATAGTCCACTACCTCTATTCATTCCTCATACCTCTCAAAACCCTTACGTTTTGACAATTCATTACCATATTGCTTAAAAATATCACCCTATACCTTAAAGCCTCCATTTTGGTAGAAATACTTCCAAGGAAGTCTTTTGGTACAAACTAAAAGCAGTTACCTGATTATGAGGCACCATCTTCTCTAAATATTTTAAATTTAATTTCGATTCTCGAAACCCAAATATCATATTTTTACATTATTATGTTACAAAAATATTATCCTCAATATACTATAATTTTTTATTTTAATGGGTTTACCAACATTTACAAACACTTTTATCCAATGGGTAATGATCAGATTGTTTCTCTGTCTGGAGAACTACAGACTCATAAAATAATGGTTTTTCTTTTTTCCCTTACCACCTATCATTGAGGAAATGTTGATGTAAAATATGAGTATATATGATATATATGATATTTATTAAGTATTTATACTTATTTAATCCTTTTATAATATATACCTTTAATTCATTCATTTTCTCATTAATATGATAACATCGTTTGAGGAAGTGTGGACAACTGCCCTCTCAAAGCGATGTGAATTGTTCAAATGATCAATAGATTTTATAAAAGATGATTATAATTAATAATAGGTGTCATAAAAAACATATATATTATATTCATAAAATAATTACATTTATGTAAATAATATATATATATATATATTTAATTTTATTTATTACACATTCACACAGACTTAAAAGTGATAACGTCAATCATGAATGTGTGGACTGCCGCCTTCTCGACAAGACGTGGTTCCTTTTTGAAAACAATAAAATATATATTAGAATACATGATTAAATACTATTTTATTTATTATATAATTATATTTCTTGAAATTTTTAATGTTACTTACCTTCTTTCCAAAATGATCATTGAAAAATTATAATGTTACACATGCGTATGTCTGGCCTACTGTCTCCATAATCCTAATACTGAATCACTTTTCATAAATATATTTAATGATTCATTTTAAAATGATAATTGGTTTATAAATATGATAATTATGTCATGTTTATTATTCTATAGATGTAATATAAGGACCCCTTTTAACCATTGTTGATCAACCAAAGTCGTTTTCGACACATAAACTGAATTTGGTCAAAACACATAACGTAAATTCAATTGACTTGGTAGTTGTATATAACATTGTAATTAGTGATATAAAAGTAATGATAATAATTAATAAGTTTATAAATCAATTATATAATAAATTATTTTTATTATACTAGTAGGTAAATGATATTCACTCGAAAGGAAACTTATGTTAAGTGATTTCATTTTATTTTTCAATCTTTTGCGACTTATTTATTGTTTTGAACCTAGTTTCATTGATATGGTGTATATAATTTTATATTAAAAAATATATCTTTAATATAAATAATCTCAGCTTATTATAACTTTCATTTAATTTCATTCCATCCCGAGGCTTGTGATTTAAAAAAAATTCAATGTGGCATGGGACACTTTGTAATGTATAAATATTTTTTTATTGAATAATTACATTAGTGATATTTCAATGTTATTTCCATTATAAAAAATTAAATGAAAAAATATTCCATAAAACCATTAATTTTCTGTATTCTTGTTATTCATTTCAATTTTCATGTATTAGTACCTTTTACCACTATTATGTACTCAAAATATTTTAGAAAATGTTTTTCAAAAAACCTGACTTTGTATCAAACTTTAGTTATAGAAGCATCATTATTATAAAACGATTATTTATTAAAGTGAATTGAAAAATTTGTTCAAATTTATTTGGCGAATAAAAGTTTACAATTATTTTCATTTAATAATTATTCAAATGGAATCTTCTTATCCCTTTCTGAATAATTAATTATTCTAACCTTTAACTATGAAAAAACGATGTACTATTTTCCCTACATGGATTGTTTGGATTTACCTACCTTCATGTTTTTGAAACATCATTTTCATTTTTAAAAGGATACATTTTAAAGAAAATATTTTCAAATGTGATTACAGTGAATTTTTTTTCAAAACAAAAAGGATAGTTTCCTCAAAAATGTTTTTAAAATTTATTTTATTATTGTTTCCATTCATCAATGACAACAACCCTTTATTTTATTCCAATTGGGTTATGTTATTTATATCATAATTTATCTTTTTATGGATAGATTATGATTTATTTTTACAAGGATAGTATTGACATTCACTTCCATGATTCATTTATGTCCCCTTAAAATATTTAATTTTGTTTTATCATTTCAAATTGAATTTCCCCTAAATATCCATATCATTTTTCATGGATAAGACTAATACCTAAACTGTATAAAATTTCTCATAAATTGTCTACATTGAAAGTTATTTTATTACTTGGGGAAGTATTGAAGAATATTTATACTTTACACAAATATTAGATAATTAAATTTTTTTATTTGATTTATGGAATGTTTTGGACCTGAAATACCTTGGTCTGTGAATATTTAAGGAAATCCCTATGGGGTTGGGACATGTTAATGAAAGACTCTCAATGAATCTATAGTCTCATTTGATGATTTAGTTGTAATATTTGGAAATTTGTATACTGTAAAATGACGGTAAAGGTATCATGTCCTTTGGAAACATGTGTTTCAATAATTATAAATTTCCCTCATTTTGTTTTAGTTATTATTCATCCATGATATTTTGAGTAAACATATCTTTGGATATATTACATTTGAGTTCATTGATTATTTGGAATGTGTTTTTTTATTAAAATGCCATATTTAGTTTTTCCACATCTAGTTATTTGAATGGAATGCGTTTCTCGTCATTATGATTCCATATTTTTTATGTTGTTCCTTCTTAGTTTATTGATTACATAGAATGTGTTTTCAGTTAATAACAATTTTATAAATATTATTATAATTGATTTATTATTTCTTCCACTATAATTTTCCCTTACATAGAATTTGAGATCACCTGTATTATGTTTCTTTCCCCAGGGATCCAAGAAGAAGACTATGAAATTTGTCGAGGGATTTATTAGTTGGAATTATGTTAACCTCTATATTGTTTTTTTCATAGAGAAGATACAAATTATGTTCTAATCACGGTATACCCTTAAAATAAAATAATAATTTATGTATCTTGTTTTACAAGACTACTAAACTCTCATTCTTTCAATACTTTATTCCTTGAAACCAATCCAATGTAATAAGTAGCAGACATCGACTCTGGGAAATCTGGAGTTGGGTTGCTACAATTGGTATCAGAGGATGTTTAGTAAAAAACACAAGAACTTAATTTAAGAAAACATATGTTATATAACATAACCCTAAGGTAGAATTTTAGAATATGTATATAATAATACAATTGAATTGTAGTAAATTATAGATTATTTGGGTATTTCTAGAAAATATATCCTTGTCTGGATAATATTAGTGGATGTGGTTTTGACATAGATTTAGTTAGGAGTAATATCTCTAACAAGGTGTTCCAGGACTCACTCAAGGTAACCTCGTACAGGAAAATGGGTTTTACTGCACTCTTAGTTTTACAATCTCAATGAATATTCTTAGGATAATTCATATTTTCTTTTCAATCCACTTTAAATGATTTTTACAATTAGTAACCATGGTTAATCCTATGGATTTTAAAATTGGATATAAGTTTTGTTGTGTAGATATCCTATTAATGATATTACGGATAAACCCTTAGACCATGTTAGTAACTATGTGGAAAAAATTTGATGAAGTATTTATTTAGTAAGGATGTATTAAATCTTAGTTAAAAGTCTATATAGTGATGAATCTAATTTCAATTATTTTGGTCATATTTATTTTGGAAAATATATTCTTGTGGTTTTAAAAATAGAAACATGTAATATGGGTGATAAAAAATCATATCTAGTAAGTCCATGTGTCTTAAAACCATGATAAATGGATAATAAGTGTTTCACACTATCAGCCCATGCATTTCCCTGGTTATTTTTCCCTTATATAGATAGAAAATTTGAAGAATAAAAGTTACTGATGAACAATAATTTTCAATTTTGTGGAATATAGATTAATATATTTACAATATTTATTTTTGAATATATTTAACAGCAAAAAATTATACTTCTCACTCTTTTATGTCCCTTAAGATCATTTAGAAATGTTGTTTTTTTCTTCATACAACAATATTATTTTTTGAATGAATTAAAATTTAATCGAAGAATAACAGAAATTAAGGATTTATTATTTAAATATAAACTTATAAATTACGTATGTTTCCTTATATTCATATTTAATAAAATAATTCCTCAACATTAGGAGAAGTATCTACAAAAATGTTTTCTTAATACCATAATTTCGATTCAACCAACGATCTCTTAGATCATCAAGGATTTATGGATTTGAGGCACAAAAAATTCTATTTATCATTAATTTCATTCATTGATGACATCATTCCTTCCCTAAAAATATTTATGTTTTCCACTATGAATGTATCATTACAATCCACTAATGTTCTATTACATAGATACCTAGTTACATGGTAGTCCATGCGACCTTTGTACTTCACATTCTGTCTTTTCTAGTGGATTTTTTATAATCCCTTCTCAGGATCTGAGATTTCAAACATATGAAGTATCAAACAATCTATCATTATGATCATGTTTATATTTCAGGGACACAATTTAATTAATTTAGGGAAAATGTAACACCTCAAATTTCAAAAAATAAGAACCTTATATTTAATATCTTGTCTGACACGTGACACCATTTGCATAATGAGATATGATATCAAGATTCATTAAAATATATTTACTATTTTAAATCGATTTGATATACTCTATATTTGGTAATTCATTCGACTCTGAGATACCATGTGTTACACACAACAAAAACTTTCTTCAAAACCATTCATTATACGTAAGACCGAGTTTAAAGTGTACATTATTTATATACTATTATTTAATATAATAAGAAATAACCTAGCCATTAATTTTTTATTTATGAACAATATTATGTAAATTTTGAAGTATATTTTCTATAACAAAATAATATTAATTTTTAGTTTAAAAATAAAATGGAAAATAATATAGGAACCAATAGAATGTAAACATATTGTTTTTATATAAAAACATTTTTTCTCATATTTCACTTTTATCGTAATAAATTAAAATAATAGAAATTAGTGAATTATTATAAGGAAATATATATTTAATATATTAAATAAAATATTTTTATGTTAACCCCACTTACATGATAAGCATATTTCACAACAAATACAACTTTATTCATAAAATACTATATTTTTATTAAGGATTTTTTACCACCTTTTAATAGATAAAACAATTTAGATATTAATTTTTACACTTTATTTTATTTTATATGTCAATATAAAGATAATAATTTAATGAAAAATAATAATAATTTGGTATTGGTGAATTTTTTTTTGTTTTTCTGAAACATTTTAATTTTTATAGAATAGATAAAAATGCATCATTTTAGTTAAAATCTTATTTTTCATAAAATTAGTTTGTTACTTTAAATAATGTTTTATATTAGTTTTATAGTTTAATTAGATAAATTCATTATTAGTTAATAAAATTTATATAATTGGAATCAATTTCACTTTGGAAATGATTATAAAAACATAGAAAACTTTCGGACATTTATACATTAAAACATGTAATATCATCTCACCTTTTGGACTAAATTTAAAAACATTTCTAACACTTATATGAATCTTACATGGAAAAATAAATTCCATATTTGTATTAATAATAATTTATAATTTATAATACGACCAAAATTGTTTTTTTTAAAATTAATAGTGAAAGTAATTAAAATTAATTAAAATCATTTAGGTAAAATTTATCTTAATTAAGGACTAAACCTTTAACATGGTGGACCAAATGACATAGAAACATGAAAAACCCCTATATTATGGTAAAAAAACTTCCACGAACATTATATTTCTGTTATTGGATGTTTTTTATGACATTGTTTAGGTAAGAACATGTGTACACCAAACCTTTTTCAAAAAATTCATAATGAGTCTCGTTCCTTCCCCGTAAAAGGCACAAATCTCTCCCCATTCTTCACACCTTTTAAACCCCATAGTTTTGGAAAATATCTCTCCATATATCTTTCCAATATCCCTCCCACATACCTTAATATATCATATTCAATAAACCCTTCCTTTGAAGAGTTTCTGTACAAACACAAACTAGTTACCATATTAAGAGGTAATGTCTTCTCTCAAGATTTGTAATTTTATTTCCATTCTCCAACACGTAAAATATTCATATTCTGTTAATATAAAATAAAAAAAGTATCATAAATATAATAGTATGTTACTATTTAAACGGAAAGATCAAAACATACACACACTTCCATCTAGTGGGTAACAAACATACTGTTTTTATATATGGAAAACTATAGCCTCACCAAACGATGATAATTCATTTTCCCTTACCACCTATCAGAGTGTCGATTATGATGGAAAGTATATTTTTATATTATATATATGATTTTTATTGTTTATTTATAATTATTTAATCCATTTATAACACATACCTTTAATACATTCTATTTTTCTTTAATACGATAACATCATTTTAGAAATTGTGTACTACTTCACCCGCAATGTGATGTGATTCATTCACACGATCTATGGAATATATATAGGATGATTATAATTAATAATAATTGACATAGAGACTGTCTATATGATTCTAATTACTTAAAATGATATTTAGGAAATATAATATATATATATATATGTCATTTTAATTATTATCCTTTGACACAAACTAAAAAAGTGATAATGTTGATTATAGACGATTGGACTACCACCTCCTCGAAACAATGTGATTCCATCATCAACATAATAATTCGGTATATAAGTATAAATTATTAAATAATATTATATATATGATATAATGATAATTCGATTAATATGTAATGCGTCTTTCCTTATTTCTATAATGATCTTTGAAAAATGTGAATGTTACTCATGCGTACATACGACCTAACATCTCCATAATCATAGCGTTCAATAATTATTAATTATTATATTTAATAATTTATTATAAATGTATAATTAATGTATTAATATGAAAATTATTTAATGATTATTATTATGGATATGTTATATTATGACCCCTTTGACTATAGTGGACCTAGGAATGATGTTTTTTACACTTTAAAATTATTTTGGTCAAAACCCCCAACGTAAAAGTAAATGATTAATTATTTGTACATAAAATGGTAATAGGTGAAATAAATGTAATGATAATCATAAACAATTTTCCACGAAATTATATAATTAACAAAAATTTATTATGAAACAATTTAATCTATGTTCCCTCAAAAGGAAACTCTAGGTAAGTGATGTCGTCTCAATTTACATTTTATTGAATATTATTTGTTGTTATGTACAATGTTTCATTTATAAAGATTATATTCATACCTTTTATATTATATATCATGAATATCTATACTATCATCACATTATAATGTTCAATTAATTTTATTACTTTATAATGCATATGATTTAGAATGCTTCAAAGTGGTAGGCTATACTTTGTAATGTTTAAGGATTATTTTCATCAACCATTACATTAATGATCATTCAATGGTTTTTAAATTATTGTAAATGAATTGATAATTGTATAATAAAACCTAAACTTTTCTCTACACATTCAATTCATGACCATTTTCAAGTATTATTTCCATTTTCTAATCTTTAGCACTCAAAATATATTGGAAACTTTTTCCTTGAAAACCTGACTGTGTATCTTCCTTTAGTCAGATAACCTATTTTATAATAAAACCATGTTTTATTAAAATGTTTTAAATAATTTTTTAAATATATTTGGTAAGAATATTTTTATACTTTTTACCTTTTACCGATGTTTTCTTTGTAATCTTCTTATCACTTTCTGAATATAGAATTTTTCTTAACCATTAACTGTTATAAAAGAATATTGTTTTACCTCGAATGACTTGTTCCAATAAACCCATGATCATTTATTTAAATATTTATTCTAATGTTAAATGGTTACATTTTAATAAAAATATTTTCATTTTGTTTTCAAAGAAAATGCTTATCAAATGGGTTTTCAAAAAATATATATATTACTCAAAAATGTTTTTAAAATATATATTTTTAATTTTCTCATTCATCAATGACAATAATCTTTTTTACTTCACATTGGTTATGTTATTGATACAATACTTAAAATTATTATGGATTGATTATGATTTATTAGAAAAATGATAGTATTCCCATTATCTTCATTTATTCCATTAATTCAACTTGAAATATTTAATTACAAATGATCATTTGACATTTAATGTCTCCTAAATATCCATATCATTTTCATGGATATTATTATAGACTAAACCAATTAAAAATTTCCATATGATGTTTACATTGAATGTTATTTGATTATTTGGGGACCGATTAATGAAATCCCATGAATGCATCAGTAGTCTCATAGGATGAATTAGTTATACAAATTGGAAAATTTTAAACTCTATCTTAATGGTAGAGGTATCATGTGACTTGGAGAAATTACATCCAATAATTAAGAATTTTCCTCATTAGTAATCATTTATTATTCATCCCTAAGATTTTTCATCATCATATCAATGTATACATTTCATTTCAGTTCATTGATTAAATGGAATGTGTTTTAGTTCTTCACCACTCCATATTTATTTAGTATTATCTAGCTATTTGAGTTGCATGTATTTCTAGTTATTAAATTTCCATATTTATATTGTTGTTCCTTATGAATATATTTATTATAAGGGGTTTTTTTGTTATTTACCATTTCATAACTATTATTCTCATTGATTCATTAATTATTTCAGTATACATTAACCTAAATAAGAATTTACGCTCACACTTATTATTTTACTTTACCTAGGGATCCAAGATGCTTACTATAAAACATTGTCAGGGATTTTCCAGTTTGAATAAATTTATACTCTATGATTATTATTCAGAAATGAGAAAATAATTATGTCTAAATTATTGTCTATTTTATAATATAAACTCGTTTATATATCTAGTTTACCAAGACTACTATAATCTCATTCATTGAAGATTTGAGTCCTTATAATAATTCCACTATAATTGGTAACAAACACTACATCTAGGCTATCTGGTGGTAGGTTTCTATAATGGTTTCATATTTATATCATTTAAAGGAATCATATTGTTTATTTAAGAAATGTTGCAATGTATTCAAATTTGAGACAAAGAAACCCTTACATATTTATATTTGAATGGATTAAACGAACATATATAAATTATCGAAAAATAAAAATTTCATATATCATAAACAATAGTATTTATTATGATGTAATTTATTTTTGTAGTATCTATACCACATCAAAAAGTAATAGTTGAAAAACATGAAATTAGTCATCAATGAATGTGAATATGAAACAACAAACCCTTGCATCCTTGCCTAATTAATGAAACTCTAAGCTGCTATAAAAAAACATAGAACACATAATAAACAATTTAAAATAATTAATAATAAATATTACTCTTTTAAAATCATAATAATAAATAATCATGGTGAAATTGATTAGTTATAGTGTATCGTCACCCCCTTATATTAATAAATGAAAAAAAGTTAGTGTATGTTATATAATTTTGATATAATTACCCACAGTTTGATATTGTATTCACTATTCATATACCATTTAATATTTTTTTAATATTTTTTTAAAATATAAGGTATATTTAATTAATTTTTTTTATTCTATCCCATGTGAATTTTTGTTATGTTAGGTGAAAACCTAATTGATAATGGATTTTTTTAAAAAAATTAGAGATTCAAAATGTTACATTAAAAATATGATAAATACTTAAAATAATATAAAAAAAATTATACTAATCATTATTATCATATTATATAATAATAACATTAGTATTCATGTTACCATTTTCATCTATAGTTTTATTTCAAGTCATTGTTCATGTATTTTGTTAAACTAATCCAAACACGAACAATCTTTAACTCGATTCGTAACTATGCTTAGAGAGGTGTTTCTTTTTATATAATAACACTATAAAAGAATAATAATGATAGTTTTTTTATTTTTTAATGATGGATGATAATATTATAATATATTTAAATAATTTATTATTATCTAAATGAAAAATGAAAATTAATATTTTTTATTATCGGTAATATTCTCGTACACATGATTAGTGTTCCGTTTATCAACACATGAGAGGGGGTTAAGTTGGTTATGAAATTGGAATTTTAAAAACCTAATTATACTTTATATATAATATTTATTAATAATTACCATATAATAATACCATTTATTAAATGAATAAATGAAAACAAAAAAATCATTTTGTAGATGTGGCAGTACACATGACACACTAATGATGTATTTTTATTTTTCTACAAAGATGTAAATGAAGAAATCTGAATTATATCAGTTATATATAAAATATTTATTATCATGAAACTTATGGAATTATATTATTAATGTGATAAGTTAATTTTAAGAGAAGAATCAAGATGAAAAAACGAAGAAGGGGATAATAATTTCATTAAAGACATGGGCTTCTCTTGTAAATCCATTTAAATTGAATTGACTAGGATAACGATTAGTGGACATAGGATAATTTTTACAGATAAGGTTATATGGAGAGTAAAATGGACATTTTTTTAAAGAGGAGTTCTATAAATAATTGTATATTTGAAGGTTGGTAATGGTTTCCTTTTAATGGGGGTAAATGGTGGTTTTGAAAAAAACATCATTTTTCAATAATTAGATTATTCTATTAGAAGAAAAAAAATTCAAAATATTCTAAACTTTTTAGTGTGTGGTTTCTTTTTTTCATTAAAGGATCAAATTATTTTTGAACCCATGTTTTAAACATTTTATAGGGGTTTATACAATTAAGTTGCTAAATTTTAAATTTTTTATTTTAAACTAGGTAATTTGTTTATTAAAAATGTTATTTTAGGATTTTTAAAACATATTAAATATCTTAAATTACAAAAAAATTGGTGAGGTGGAAAAAAATATAACATCTATTTAATCAAAATCAATTCTAAAATATTTAAAATTAAAATTAAAATAAATTTTTTTATATATAATGTTTAACTATAAAAGTGAAATTTCGACCATTATTGATTCTAATTATTAAATAGTATTGATTACCAATTAAATTAATGTAATAATATTTAATTACTTTTTATAAATAATATTAAATTTATTATTTAAAGGAGTTATATTTAATCTTAATGATCAAAATTTTTTACATATGAATAAAATTTGTCTTATTAAATATCTTAAAATTTATTATCTAATATATAAGATGGAATATTTGAAAATAAATTTATATTTGGAAGAAAATTAATCATAATGTTTTCTCATGTAATGGTAAAAACGTTTTTAGGTTATTTATAAGAAAAAATGATTTATTATTAGACAGAATTATCAATTCCATTGACAAAAATGAGTTTAAAATATTATTTATATATAAATATTATTTATTTGTTAATAAAATAAATGGGAAAATTAATTTAATATTGTATAATTAATTACAAAACTATCACAAAACAATTTTCATCCAATTTCTATATAAACATTAAAAACATTGTGCATCGGTTAATGAATTAAAGATGGTATTTCAAAACTATCTACCATAATTTATAGTATATAATTTTATAGGAAAATGAATCAAAATATTTCAATTCATTAATATAGTAAAATAATTTTTTCATAGTATTTAAAAAATTGAACATGATATTTTTATTATGTACCTAAAAGTCAATTAATTTATAAAATCATAAACAAATTCATCACAAGATAATTTTGTAGTGAGGATATTAAAACAGAATTCCACTTTTTCAAATTTTAATTATAAAATTTGTAACAATGTTTTTAAAATAAAATATGTAACAAAAAGTAATTCAATTTTTCAAAGAATATCATTTTAAATATTATCTCATTTATATTATTTAACTTATAATGGTAATAAATATTAATAGTTTTCTATTTTATCTTTTAATATAGTTTCATTAATTATGAATTCATATATATTATGGTTTTATAATGTTTCGTGTAGAGTGTGTCACACGTTATATAACATAATATTCATTTTAGATGACCCATAAGATTAAGTCATTATATTCTACCCTATTAAATAAATTGCATCCCCACAACTCATTTATCATTTCCATGTGGAAATAGATAATGTTGTATAGAATATTTACATTCATCTTGATATTATCCATATAAAATATGATCCTCGATAACATATAGAAGAATATAAAAAACATATTTTTAACAAAACATTTCACGCAAATGTGACTCATATCATTGTATTGTCATGACCCGTCCTCAAGACCCATGCCGTGACAACCCCAAGCCGCCTTCCATAGGCCAGGGGCTGGCGACTAGCGCCAAAGGCGTAAATCCCGATAAAAGGTAAGGCATTGCCTTTATAAAGTAAACATACACCACTGAGTAAGCAAGCAGAAGTAAACACTAAGTAAAACTGGGAACAATAGTATGTGTGGAAAAGTAAGTGTGCCAGAATACAAACCCAAACTGAAAGTAAGTACAACTGGAAAGAAAGTAAAGCAACTAAAAAATAAAGCAGCAACGCCGAGCCGTCCACTAGAAATCCCACCTGAAGGATGGGTACAGATAGTCTCCTTAGCTCCTTGGGTCCAACCGTTCGCTCCGTGTACGTCCCGCCTAGTAGTACAACTCCAAGTATCTTCTTGCTCCGAAAGCCTCATCCAAGATCAACGTTGAACATCTTCTGCATCCAACACAATGTAGTGCGGGCATAATCCGTGCAGGGGTGAGTATACGGTACTGAGTAGGGACCCTAAGACCCCTAAAGGTCTCCCGGAATCCACAAAGGATAATCCACAAAGGAATGAAACAATCACGAAGTAACAACCATCAGTACCTAGGTATATTCCCATACATATACCTATGTCATCAATTCCAGTTCGGCTCCAACATCCGAGCCCATGTTCGATCACATCCACACAGGTTAGTACAACCCAATCCACACCGGAAATCACAACTCAATCCACATTGGAAAGAAAGTCAATCATATCGAAGATAATGATTGAAAGTCAAGACTCAGCTCACACATGTATACTTCTTCGTAAAGTGATAGATATGATCATATGTAGCCACTGATTCATCTAATCTAGGACCCACATAGGATACTAAACCAGCTAAGCTGTTGGACTCACGTTGGATATAAGGCCATCTACTCTGCCGGACCCATGTAGGATACAAGTATAGAGTCAAATATTGCCTGACCCACGTAGGATACAAGAACAGTAGTACTGCCGGACCCACGTAGGATACAAGAACAGTAGTCGTCACCATCGAACCCATGAAGGATTTTAGTACGGTCTTTATCGCTACCGAACCCATGGAAGATTTCAGTGCAGTAGTCGTCGCTGCCGAACCCACGGAGGATTTCAGTGCAGTCGTCGTCACTGCCGAACCCACTGAGGATTTCAGTGCAGTCATCCTCGTCGTCGCAGTCGTAGCCAGCTCTAGGGTTCCCGCACACAGTACGATTGTTTCCAGGAGTGTCTGCTCCACGATCCAAGGGGTTGATACATCAACTGACACATAGTATGGAGTTGATGTATCCCAAAGTTCCGTCTTGTCTATAGGAACTCAACGTGACAGACGACACGTCAATCAGACGCCCGGTCTGAGAGTTATTGGCTTTTTTGTTCCAGGGGCCCGGTTGGTTTTTAAGTCAAAGACAACCCGACCGCACTCCAACTAAATCCAAACCTCGAGCGGGGTAAGCCAAAAGGTCCGTCTCACTAATAGGAATCCAACATAGTCGACGACATGTCGATCGGACGTCCGGAGCTCAAGTTATAAGCGTTTCCGCTCTGAGGGCCCGGTTAGTTTTGTGTTCGAACCAACCCAGCCTTAACCAAATTTATCTGAAACCCTGAGTGTAATATACTGAAACGACATTCTTGATCCTAGGATCACATCTCAACTGACGGTGCGTCGATCAGAGGATCGCAGCCCACGTTATGGGAATTTAAACGAACTGTCCGGTTTTTAGGGGGTTTTGGGCCTGGACCGACCCAGCCCAAGACCCCCTGGGTCGGCCCAAACCGGGCGACCCGACCCGAGTCTGGGTCCGGCCTAACAGGGTGCGGCCCGGCACGGCCTGGGTATCCGGTTGGCCTGTTGCGGGCGCGGCCCGCGTGGCCAGACAGCTCGGCTCGGCCGAGCTGTCGCGGAAGGTGGGGGGGGGGGGGGGGCGCTGCCCCCCTGATTGAGAAATGGCCCCCCACGAGGGGGGCCCCGCCATTTTCCAATCGGGGGTTACGACCCTCGGCTTTCTCCCATACCGGCCGGCCACGCTGGTCGGTGTGTCACCGTGGGACCCCCCCCTGCGGGTCCCTCCCTCCTTGCACCGGCGGCCGGCGGTTCCGACCGCCACTCCCAGCACCATCGTGGCCCCGCTCCGGCCGCGGCTTCTTCATGGTTCTCCGGCTCGGCGTGATGGCGCCGCATCTTCGTTCAGCCTCAACGGTGTGGCGCAACGACGCCACGCATCGTCGCTCGTTCCTCTTGCTAACGCACGGTGCCATTGCACCACGCTACCTTTGCTTGTGCCACAACAAGTACAACATCAATGGGGGGAGGAGGGTCGGTCGTGTTCGTGCGGTCCGACCTCCTCCCATTATTACGATAACAGGCGACCCAATATAAAAGTAGATGAATGGTAATGAAAACATGAACAAAAATTAACCCCTACCTCGATGAAGTCATCGAAGGAGGTTCGTCGCAGAAAAAAGACATCGCAGAAGACGACGTCGCGGAAGGAGGCTCTATGAGCGTCGTCGATGTCGCGGTACACGACGTTGCAGAGAAGGGGATCGTCGGCATCGCGGTACACGACATCGCGTCGTCGATCTCTGAGGAATTATCGTTCTTCATCTTCCTTCGTCGGAGGCCGGCGTTTTTCACCGGTGGCCGGCGTTCTTCGCGCTCTTCAGGGAGGAAGATGAAGTTTTTCATCGAACTCTCCCTCTCAACACAATGAAGAAACCCCTAATGAAATAAGAGTTTGTCTTATTTAATTAACACACCCAAGACAACATTCCATTTTAAATTCAAAATAATTCATTCGCTTAATTGAAATAATTGAAGAGTATTAACAGTCCAATTAATGTGAGAGTTGACTTGGCATTTAATAAGGAGTGAAAGTGTGTTACAAAAAAATAATGGGGGTTTGAGGAAGTTGAAAAGGTGGGGCTCGTGTGGGGACCACCTCACTAATATCCTTTCAAGAGGGGTTAGGATATAGTGGGTCCCACCTCAACTTCCATAAGTAGGTTTAAACTACTTAGAACATAAAATAAAAATTGTTGCATAACTTTTATTTTATTCATTAGTTTACCCTTTTTTTAAATAACCACACCCGAGCAAACAAAACTACAGAAAAGGTGTTCCTAAGAAATTACCGGTGATGCGGTTTCATCGGTGCCCTCATATTTTGATTCTGAGCACCGGTTCAAAAGTTAGGAAAACCCGCTCGCTCGTTCACTGAACGTACTCGAGATAAACATTGGAAATTGATTCCGAGCACACCGGGCCTCGGAATCAGGTGCCGTCAGAAACTGTGTACTTGTAAAATCCCAAAGAAAATTAAGAAAAAATTTCCCTTAAATTTTACGGGTCTTTACATTCATCCCACCTCAGGGATTTACATCCCTGTAAAGATACAACATAAACTAGGGGAACAAATGTGGGTACTGTGCACGCATCTGAGCCTCCCGCTCCCAAGTGCTCTCTTGGAGGTTCACATGCTTCCATCTAATGCGCACTAAAGGAATCAACCACCCTTGTAGGACCCTCTCCTGTCGATCCTCAATCTCCACCGGGACCTCTACAAAAGTCTCCCCATCGTCAATGTCCATCTCCCCATGGTCGATGACATGCATCGAGTCATGCACGTATCTCCTCAGCTGAGATACGTGGAAGACGTCATGCACCCGGTGCAACTAAGGTGGTAGATCCAGGTGATAAGACACATCACCTATCCTGCTGAGTACCTGCAAAGGTACGATGAAGTGCGGAGACAACTTTCCGCCTCAGCCAAATCTCCTTAATCCACGTCAAGGTGAGACCCGTAAAAAGATGTGGTCTCCATCCTCGAACTCTTGTGGTCTCCGACTCCTGTCAGCATAAGACTTCTGCCGGATCTGAGCTGTCCTCATCTGCTCCTGGATGACCTGGACCTTCTCTGTCATGGTCTGGACCATCTCCGGTCCAACAAGTGCTGACTCCCCAGGGTTTGTCCCGCACAGCATTGATCTGCAAGGTCGGTCGTACAATGCCTTGTATGGTGCAATCCAGATGGTGGAGTGGTAGCTGTTGTTGTACGAAAACTACACGAAGGGTAGGTGGTCCTCCCAGCTATGACCAATGTCGAGGAAACATGCACGAGCATGTCCTCGACAGTCTGAATGGTCCTCTCCGTCTGACCATCTGTCTGAGGGTGAAAGGCGGTGCTCATACGTAGCTGCGTCCCGAATGCCTCCTACAACCCCTTCCAAAGACAGAAAGTAAAGAGAGAATCTCGATCGGAGACGATAGATTATTGCACACCATGAAGCCGCATGATCTATTGAATGTAGAGGTGTCCCAAGATCTCCACTGAGCACTACTCTCCGATGGGTAAGAAGTGGGCCGACTTGGTGAGTCGGTCAACAATCACCCAAATGGAGTCGTGACATATGGAAGTACATGGAAGTCCAGTCAAAAAGTCCATATATATCCCGTCCTACTTCCACTCCGAGACCTCCAAAGGCTGTACCAAGCCTGCCGGTACTTGGTGCTTCTTCTTCACCTGCTGGTAGGTGAGGCACAGAGAAACGAACTCTGCTACAGCCTTCTTCATACCTAGCCACCAGTGCTATCGTCTGAGATCCTCGTACATCTTCTCCACTCCTAGATGTACCGCAAAAAGATAAGTGTGAAACTCCCTCATCACCTCCTCCTGCAAAGCAGCTGGTACCATGGTACGTCCTCTGAAAAGGACGTCGTGCTCTCCTCCAATACAGAATCCATCAGGTGTATGTACTAAGGATATCTATGCACACCGCATCTCCTTGTCAATGTCCCCATGTTGTGCCTCTCTAGCCTGCTGCGGTAGTGGAGAAGTCACTGTGAGGGACTGAAGAAAGGCTTCTCCACCTCTATCCACGAAGGATATCTGCAAAGCGGCTAGCTGCTCCATCGCCTCTCCATGTAGCTGAATGCCCGTCCTCCTGCTGAGATCATCGGCTACTACGTTCCCCTTTCCAGGGGTATAGACTATCTCAAAGTCATTGTCCTGGAGGAACTCGAGCCATCGTCGCTCCCTCCGGTTCAGGTCCTTCTGCGAGAAGATGTACCTAAGACTCTGGTGGTCGGAGTATACTGTAAAGCACTCGCCCCTCAGATAGTGTCCCCACATCTTCAGAGCGAAGACCACTACTGCTAACTCTAGGCCGTGGGTAGCATAGTTCTACTCATGCAGCCTCAAATTTCGTGATTCATAGGCGATCACTGACTGCTCCTACATCAGGACACATCTGATTCCGGTCCCTGATGCATCACAGTAGACTACATACCCTACTCCCTCCTTCAGTAGCCTAAAGATAGGTGCACTGGTCAATCTCTGTCTCATCTCCTGGAAGCACTGCTGATATCTATTTGACCACACGAAGAGTTTACCATTCTTCGTCAAATCTGAATTTTGTGCCGCAACTCTGGAAAAGTTTTGCACAAACCTCTGGTAGTACCCAGCTAATCCCAAGAAACTCTACACCTCCGTCACGCTCCTAGGTGGCTCCCAAACTAGCACTTCCTTGATCTTCACCGGATCCACCGCAACTACCACCTCAGAGATAATGTGTCCCATGAAGTGGACCTCACGTAACCAGAACTGACAATTCGAGAGCTTACCATAATGCTGGTGCTCTCAGAGTGTGTCCAGTACAACCCGCAAGTGGTAGGCGTGCTCATTCTCAGTGGTCGAGTATATAAAAATTTCTTCGATGAATAACACGACAAATAGATTGACGTATGGCTGAGAGATCCTGTTCATGAGACCCATGAACACTTCTGCAACATTTTTTACACCGAAAGGCATAACCAACAACACATACTGTCCATACCGACATCTGAAGGCTATCTTCAGCACGTCCTCGTCCTGAACTCTGAGATGATGATAGCCTGACCTGAGGTCTATCTTCGAGAACCACTGTGATCCCTTGAGATGATCGAAGAGGTCATCAATCCTCGGTAGCGGATACTTGTTCCTTACGTTCACTTGGTTTAGGTGATGATAGTCGATACACAGTCTCAAGCTTCTGTTCACCTTCTTGGCGAACAAAATCGAGGAAACCCAGAGTGAAACACTGGGTCGGATGAATCACTTTCCCTGTAAGTCCTCCAGCTGTACCTGCAGCTCTCGAAGCTCAGCGGGAGACATCTGATATGGTAGAGTTTATATCGGGGTTGTCCTGGGGTACATGTCAATATAAAAGTCTCCCTCTCTATGAGGAGGTATTCCTGGAACGTCATCAGGGAAAACATCAGCATACTGATCCACCACTGCAGGAAAACTAGGACTCCGCACATCAAGTGCTCCTAGGATAAGGCTATCCAACTGATGAGTGTTCGGCTGTCCGCTCCTCTGCATGATACAATCCTGCGTAGCTAAGGCTCCCTTCTCGGTGTTGAAGGTGAACCTTCTCCCATCGGTGCGAACACATTGCACCTTGCGCCTAATCCAGTCAATTTGAGCATGGACTGTAGATAACCAATCGATGCCCAAGATGACGTCATAAGGCCTCGACGTCGCTACAAGAATATCCCACCCGAAGCTCTCGCCTCCTAGATTAATCTCACACTGAAGGTACCAGTGCGTAATCATCGAGTATGCTCTCGTAGGAGTCTCTAGCCGTAATGATCAAGCCAACGGCTCCGTCGGAATCTCCGAGCTCCGAACAAGGGTAGCTACAATGAAAGAATGACTTGCTCTTGTGTCTATAAGAACGGAATCAAGGGTGGATTAGACATAGATAGTACCTCGAATCATCTCTGGTGCGCCACGGTCATAGGCCTCCACTATCTAAAGCTGATCATGTCTCTTCCCGCCAGCTACCTGTGGTTGGGGTGGACCTCGTTGTGGTGGTGGTGGTAAAGCCTCAAAGCATCTCCCACCACCTGCGGCTCGGCCAGTTCCTCTGCCTCGTCCACCTACTATCTACGGACCACCATTGTCGACCCTCTGACTCTGCCTGGGTGGCCCCTCAACCGTCTGCTTCTCCTCTTCATGGCGGGTCGGGCAGTCACGAGCCATCTGGCCTTACCCGCCACATGTGTAGCACTGTCTGCTCCTTGGAAGGCTGGCTCTGCGCCGTGTGCCCCGCACCTCTGAGCCAGTGTCCAGAGGTCATCCTCCTGATGGTCTGGTCTGCATGGACCCCTGTGATGTCTGTTTACTGCCAGCTATAGACGACTCGCATACGTGCCACCCTGCGGTAGGTCTTGCTGCTAGTGTAGGCTCAGCAAGGAAGCTCTCCTTGAGAAGGGCTCACTCCTGTACTCTTGCCTACATCGGAATGCTGAGGGAGATCATCGATGCTCTGATATCATGCCTCATTCCCTGCTCGAAGGTCCAGGCCCGGAAGAATGGGTCATGTACCATGTCTGCCGAATAGCGTGAGAGATCGGTTAATCTCACTGAGTACTGGGCTACCGTCATGCTGCCCTTCTGCAGCTGTATTAGCTCCTGTATGCGCACTGCGCGTAGGGTGGATGGACAAACTCTGAGCGAAAGATTCTCAAAATGTCCGTCCATAGGAGAGATGCCTCATCATGTACCTAGATCATCAAGCTCCACCATTTTCCTACTGCCGCGTGCAGGAGGCTCGCTGCAAGGATCACCATGAAGTCAGCTGGTGTCCCCACTAACCTGAAAACTCAAACTACAGCCTCCAGCCAATTCCTCGGCTGCCTGAGGGTCCGTCTCCCCGCGGAACCTGGGCGTTCTCTAAAGCTGGAACTCGTGCATTGCACTAAGGCAACGCGTACTCTAAGCGGATGGGGATGGTGGCATCGGTGGCTCGGCGGGTAGAGGTCTTGCCGGTGCCTCCGCTGTAAAAGGGCCCTGCACCGAGGCCTCGTCTCTCTGTGGGCTATCGTCTCTCATAAAGCTCTGAACCATAGATAACTGCCATCATGGGGCCATCCTGAAAAGAAACAGGTGCGCCATGGTAAAAACAATATACCTGGTGAGCTGGCACAATGTAATCACAAAGAAAACTTTTGAAACACACATGCAATCAATGTTTTCGTGCATTGAGTCGGAAATATGAAGTCAGGGTCCTGGTTTATGGATACGTCATCCGCTACACCAAAACTGGACTCCCTATACTGATAACCACACTCAATACCCTTAACACTATTGCTTGACATAGAAGGAATATCAGAGTCCAATGTTCTGTGGTAGAACCGAACTCCTCTGATACCAATTTGTTAGGACCCGTCCTTGGGACCTCTGTCGTGACTACCCCAATCCCGCCTTCCATAGGCTAGGGGATGGAGACTAGCACCAAAGGTGTAAATCCCGATAAAAGGGAAGGAATTTCCTTTCTAAAGTAAACATACACCACTGAGTAATCAAGAAGAAGTAGACACAAAGTAAAACTGGGTACAATAGTAAGTGCAGAAAAATAACTGGGCCTGAATACAAACCCAAACTGAAAGTAAAGTACAACTAAAAAGAAAGTATAGCCACTGAAAAGTAATGTAGCAACGTTGAGCCGTCCACTGAAAATCCCACCTGATGGGTGGGTATAGATGGTCTCCTTATCTCCTCGTGTCCAATTATCCGCTTCGTGTACGTCCCGCCCAGTGGTCCACCTCCAGGTACTGTCTCGCTCCGCAAGCCTCATCCACGATCAGCGCTGTCAATCGTCTGCATCTAACACAATGTATTGCGAGAATATCCCGTGTAGGGGTGAGTATATGATACTCAGTAGGGACCCCAATACCCCCGAAGGTCTCCCAGAATCCACAAAGGATAATCCACAAAAGAAAGATACAATCACGAAGTAACAACCAACACTACCTAGGTATATGACCATACATATACCTAAGTCATCAATTCCAGTTCGGCTCAAACATCCGAGCCCATGTTCAATCACGTCCACACAGGTTAGTACAACCTAATCCACACAGGAAATCATAACTCAATCCACATAAGAAAGCAAGTCAATCATATCAAATATAATGATTGAAAGTCAAGACTCAACTCACACAGGTATACTTCTTCGTAAGGTGATAGAGATGATCAGATGTAGCCACTGATTCATCTAAGTTGGGACCAAAGTACGATACTAAACCAGCTAAGCTATCAGACCCACATAGGATACAAGACCAGCTACTCTGCCGGACCCACGTAGGATACAAGTACAGAGTCAAATTCTGCCGGACCCATGTAGGATACAAGAACAATAGTACTGCCGGACCCATGTAGGATACAAGAATAGTAGTCATCACCGTCAAACCCATGAAGTATTTCAGTACGGTTGTCATCATTGCCGAACCCACGGAGCATTTCATTGCAGTCTTCATCACTGGGGAACCCACAGAGGATTTTAGTGCAGTCGTCATCGTCATCGCAGTCACAGCCCGCTCTAGGGTTCCCGCACACAGCACACTCGTTTCCAAGAGGGTCCACTCCATGAGCCAAGGAGTTGATAAATCAAATGACAAATAGTTCAGAGTTGATGTATCCAAAAGTTCCGTCTCATCGATAGAAACTCAACGTGATAGACGGTGCGTCAATCGGACGCCCGGTCTGAGAGTTATTGGCCTTTCTGTTCCAGCGACCCGACTGGTTTTTAAGTCAAAACCAACTCGACGACACTCCAACTGCATCCAAACCTCAAGAGGGGTAAGCAAAAAGGTCCATATCACTAAGAGGAATCAAACATAGTTGTCGACACATCGATCAGATGTCCGGATCTCAAGTTATAAGTGTTTCAGCTCCGAGGTCCCGGTTGGTTTCGTCTTCGAACCAACCCGGTCATACCCAAAGTTCTCTAAAACCCTGAGTGTAATATACCAAAACGAACGCCTCGATCCAAGGATCACATCACAACTAAGGGTGCGTTGATCGAGTGTCTATAGCTCAAGTTACAGGAATTTAAACGAACTGTCCATTTTTTAGGGGGTTTTAGGCTCGGAACGACTTGGCTGGCGCGGCCCGGTGCGGCCTGGGCAGCCGGTTGGCCTGGCGCGGGCATGGCCCACGTAGCCAGACCGCTCGCCGCGGTCGAGATATCGCGAAGGGGGGGGGGGGGGGGGGCGATACCCCCCTGACTGAGAAACGGCCCCCCACGAGGGTAGCCCGCCATTTTCCAGCTGGGGGTTACGACCCCCGACATTCTCAGAAACCGGCCGACCAAGCCGGCCGGTGTGTCACCGCGGGACACCCCCCCTCCCGCGGGTCCCTCCCTCCTTGCATCGGAGGTTCCAGCCGTCGCGGTGCTATGGCGCCACACCCCTCCTCCGTGGCCCCACTCCGGCTGCGGCTTCTTCCTGGTTTTCTGGCGTGGCATGACGGCACCACAACTTCATTCGGCCTCAACGGCGCGGCGCGACGGTGCCGCGCATCTTCGCCCATTCCTCTTGCTACCGCGCGGTGTCATTGCACCGCGCTACCTTTGCTCATCTCGCAACAAGTACAACATCAAAGGGGGGAGGAGGGTCAGCCATGTTCGTGCGGTCCGACCTCCCCCCGTTATTACGATAACATGCGACCCAATATAAAAGTCGATGAACGACAAATAAAACAAGAACAAAAATTAACCCCCACCTCGATGAAGTCATCGAACGAGGTTCGTCGTGGAAAAAAAGATGTCACGGAAGACAGCGTCGCGGAAGGAGGCTCCGTGAGCGTCGTCAATGTCACGGTACACAGCGTCGCGGAGAAGAGGATCGTCGGTGTCGCAGTACACAGCGTCGCATCGTCAATCTGCTAGGAGTTAGCATTCTTCATCATCCTTCGTCGGAGGTCAACATTCTTTGTCAGTGGCCGGTGTTGTACGCGTTCTTCAGGGAGGAAGATGAAGTTCTTCGTGGAACTCTCCCTCTCAACAAAATGAAGCAACCCCTAATTAAATTTGACTTTATCGTATTTAATTAACACACACAAGCCAACATTCCATTTGAAATTCAAAATAATTCATTCAATTAATTGAATTATTTGATGGGTCTTAACAGTCGAATTAATGTGAGAGTTGACATGACATTTAATAAGGTGGTGGAGGTCTGTTACAAAAAAATAATGGGGGTTTGAGGAAGTTGAAAAGGTGGGGATCGTGTGGGGTCCACCTCGCTAATATCCTATCAAGAGGGGTTAGGATATATTGGGTCCCACCTCAACTTCCTTAAGTAGTTTTAATCTACTTAGAACATAAAATAAAAATTGTTGCACAACTTTTATTTTATTAATTAGTTAACCAATTTTTTTAAATAACCACACCTAAGAAAACACAACTCCAGGAAAGGTGTTCCTAAGCATTTAATGGTGCTGCGGTTTCATCGGGGCCCTCAGATTTCGATTCCGAGCACCGGTTCAAAAGATAGGAAAACTCGCTCGCTCGTTCACTAATCATACCTGAGCTAAACATCGGAAATTGATTCCGGGCACACCGGGCATCGGAATCAGGTGCCGTTAGAAACTGCGTACTGGTAAAATCCCAAAAAAAATAAGAAAAACATTCCCTTGAATTTTACGGGTATTTACATGTATAATTTCCCATATAAAATATTCCGTTTTAATCCATGATAACTCAATGTTATACATTCACTAATTTGTGGTAACAATTCATTTATGATGTGTTTTTTATATTTATGATATTAATGTGGAGTTAATTTGATCATATCCATTCTATTTAAAAAAAATTCATTCATTTTTATTTTAAGAGGTTTCTATTATGATTTGTACAATGATTACATCCACTAATAACATAATCATTAAACTAACAGTTTTCCTTAATATTCAAATATCTATGGTTGGAGAGTTGATGTTATTAGAATACATTCAAGATACTATTGGCTTGATAGAACTATAATACATATACTAAATTAGGGTGGATGGTAAATTAATCCAAATTTCCACTATCCACATTATCAATAGTAATTTGATTTGTTTTTCCGAAATCCTTAGGTAAATAAGGTGGTGTAAACCAATAATCCTCAAATATTGTTATATTAGAGAATTATATGGTATCATTACCTATTTTCTGACTAATAAGAGGTTAAATATTTATTTGTGTGTTTATATGGTTTCTACCATCTTTCCCCAAATTATTTTATCACATCATTTTCCCCCATCTGTTTGTTACATTATATAATCTTTTATTGTAAGATAAGTAACATATAGTCCCATTGAGTAAATTTAATTGTTGATTCATTACACAGGCATGAGATATAAGAAATGGAACCATTTTACTTTATCATCATTATCTTTTTTTCATTAATAAGACTTCATCATTCTCTTATTTATCATGTTTTTGACATAGAATATGTTTACATTATTAATAATATTCAATTATTTTTGGTTTAAAATAACAAATAAGTTTCTCATTTTATCTCTAATTCCATTTTCTTATTCATTGTGGAAGCCATCGTATTATCCTTAAAACCCATGGTTCCTTATACTTAAATCCACTAAAAACATGAAAAGGGTTTGTATGAGGGAATAAAAATTAAAACAAACATGTAAAATGATCATTATTATATAATTAATACACACATAAATAATCCTATCCTTTTTAGCATGAATATTTGAATATATTTCCTTTATTTTAACTTATTTCAATCATAGTTTGACCAATGTTACTTTAATATGGGTTATCTTACACTTATCATTCAAATTCCTCAAAGTATATATGAAATATATCCTTCATAGGGGTTCAAGTACCTAATTTAGTCATCAAAAAAATATCCCTCTATAGTGTATATCCTAATGTGCTGTATTTTTTCCACTCAATATGAATTTGGGTAATGATTGAGTGAATGTTAAGCCAACCCCTTGGCGTGATTATTACTAGGATAATCTATGTCACAAATGTATCCAATTCCCAATATCCAAACATGGATTTATTTCTTATAAATATTCTTTTTAAATACATTATTAATATTTTAAGGTATCATTATATATTTATACTCAACTATAGGTTTTTACTATGGTTTTGTAAATATAACAATAAAAGTAAATTAAACAATTAAAAAAATCTAAACTGATATCTAAAATAAAAAAAACATCCACAGATACAAATAGTGTAAACCCAATAAAACATAACATAAATAATATATTAATCTAAATATTTATATAACACAAATCTTATTAGGAAAAAATCATAATAATCAAAAGGATTAGTGTCTTGTTGATTAGATACATAATTTCCTTATTTTACTAAACTTGCGAACATTTTTTTGTATTCTAAATCCACTCCTATACATTAATTATTTCATACTCATCATCAATTCAAAAGGGAAAACATAAGAAACGGTTGAGATAGAATTATTATTAAGGGATAAAAGTCCATAATTAATAAGATAAATTAATATTTAAAATAATTGATAATGAAAAATATATGATTTAAAATTACATAAATCGGTAAGTGTATCCCAAAAAAACACAAAATATAAAAATAGTATCACTTTTACCAAGTAATGGGAAAATAAATTATGATTAATATAATATGTTACAAGGAATGTGGGAAGGATTTTGGCACAATCACAAACATAGTATTTCTTATCTTTGTAAACCTACTAACCCACTAACCCATTCACTAAAAACATTGTGAGTGGAGATAAAGGCCATCAAACTCACCATTTTTAAAACTAGATACACACTAATCCATTCAAATAACAATTATATCTTGTGGCATATAACCCATTACTCAAGGAATTATAGTGATATATACGTCACACCCATCTTATAATAAATACATTTCTATGAAACATGCAAACAATCATCACACCATAAAATAAATCATGTAAATAAAATAGGATTCAAGAGATTTAAAAATCATCACCAAAATAACCCATTTAATAAATGGGATTCATAAAAAATTTAATAGTAAATCATTAACTTTTCAAAAACAATATTTTTAAATTAATTTTATTTATTAACACATCCAAAAAACATCATAAATTAAATCACATGAAACTAAAATATTATCATACAAAATAATGACATATTAACAAAATAATATAAGGCGATTCATGAATCATAACTCCATTAGATATAGAGAATTTTATAATAATGAAAAAATGATCATTTTGAAAACACTTTGTGTTCATTATTGTAATGGACATGGTTACGAGTCACTTTTCAAAAAGTATCCTTTGTTCTCAATTTTTTAAGATTACCATTCTTAGAAATGGAATTAGTTTAAAAAAAATATTTAACTCATAAGTAAAAAAGATAAAATCATTTTAAATGGAAATTCATGTGAAAAAAATGTGAAAATAAGAAATTTTATAACTCAAAGAAATGGGGTTTAGTTACAAAGTCCCATAAAAAGTCATAATTCATAGATCAAGTGAAAAAGATTTATTTTTAAAACATTAAAATAATGATTGCAAACAAGAATTGTATTAATATATATATATATATATATATATATATATATATTATTTTAAAATGAAAATTTAAAATAATTTGAAAATGTTTACTCGTAAAATAATATATAATGATCTAAATAATGGGATGTGAAAACAAATTGAAAACTATTAATTTTTAAAATAATCAATAATAATGGGAACTAGAAGAAGAAAGAAATTTTTCAAAAAGGGAAAGTCAAAATAATATTAGATAATTCAATTTTTAAAAATAATATTAAATAAGGAAAAAATATATAGGTTTTATCAACAGAAAATGTGTAGTGGATGATAAGCCATTTTTTTGGGAAGGATGTAAAAAACATTGGGAACTTTGAAATAACTATATTAAAAATATACATCATTAAAAGAGTATTATATATTCAAATTTAAAATAAATAAATAATTATGAAAATAATATAAAATATATAATATTATATTAAAAAAATATAGGATAAAATTTATTTGAATAAAAATATTGTCATGGGCAAAACGATCTAGTGGAAATAATGAGTGTTATTCTTATGCACAATACAATATAATTTTGGAAAATAATTCAACCTAGTATATGAAAATGATAAATAGAATTAATTTTCCTATAAATAATGGTGTAAATATTACATAACATACTCTTAAGTTATTAGAAATCTATATTTAAATATTATAATCATATAAGAGTGATTATAACCCTATTAAGATATTCGAGTCATGAGAACCCCTTAATTTCATTGTAACATTTGAATCGAAAAACCATTATATGTATAACATTAAATGAATAATTAAATATCATGAATTATAATATAATTAGGATAAAATATGAAAATGGGTAGTATTTACATCATTCAATGGGGGAACATGGGGTTTCAAATTAAAATGTCTCAAGGGATTCAAATTTAATACACATAAGCACTTAAAATATGAAAAGTGAATGGATTTCAAAAAAATGTTATCAATATTTCGAATTAAACATTTATATCTAATTAACATAGTAGATTTATGAGAAATATATTCATTTTTCCAATATATATACAACATAAAATTATAATAGTTACAAAAAATGGATTCATGTATCAATGAATGTTAAAATGAGACAACATACCCTTTTATTTTTTTCCTTAGTTAATGACCTTGTAAAATACAATAATATATTCATAGATAAAATAATAAATTTTTTATGAACCTTACTCACACCAATTACCCTCTTAAAATCCTTATTATAATTCTTTATCCTGAGTAAATTGTTTAGATTTAATCTATTCTGACCCTCAACTGTAAATATGTTTAAGTGTCTCAAATAATTAATAATTTTGATATCATTTCCCTTCATATGATAACTACTGTAATGTTGATATATAATTTCATATTATGAAATATTATTATTACATATATTAAAGAATTATTTATTTATACCGTATATGTATTTGGTTATGTTGTGTGAAATTTGAATTATATAGAGACATATTTTTGTAATTTTAGAAGTCACAAATGTTACTTTCATAGAAAATAATAATTAATATAATAATTACCTAACCGTATGTTAATGATAATAATATATAAGATTATAATTATATTAGTTTTCATGTTCCCATCGTAATCTATAATCGGATTTTAAATAATTATTGACATTGGTTGTTGAATAGAATAAAAAAACATGAACACAATCTAATATGATTGGAGAGTATAATTTTCAAACCCGTGTTATCATATTGATGTATCTTTCTATATATTTTTCATCTATCATTTTACCCAAAGTATTCATTTCAATTGTTTCGAGAAAAATGTGATTTTTTATAAATAGAAAGTGGTGTACTATTTAGGAAACCGTGCTCTCTTTCATATTTAATAATGCATCCATTTGGGGATTTTTTTGATAGTGTCTACTCACAAGGTTAGCGCACAGTTTGGAACCATGCAGTCTATCTATGTGGAATTTCCATCTTGGATAGTAAGGGGTGCATAGTTTCCACAACATTTTGAAAAACATATGTTTTAGTAAGGTTATTAAAAAACTGATTTTTTTATTCCCCTATTTTTTTTTCATATTCCCCCTAAAACATCCTCAGTCATGTTCCAACACCATAGGTGTCTCCCCCCCAGCTCTCTTACACCGTTGAAGATCCATTTTTGTGGTACATTTTGTGTGGTTTCTCCCTGATTCTTCAACTAAGTCCATCATTTCTTTATTTCTCTATCTTTTCAAGGGCTTCATTCCTTATTGTTTAATGGTTTTATTATCATATGGTTTGGGTACCCTTTTTTGGGTTAGATAATGATTTTACATTTCTATCTTGATTTTCATGGATTAATATTTCCTTTTCCAGGTTATATTGAGGTGTAGTGTTGGTTTTGAACCATTTTCAAGAAGGCTCTACCCTCCAGGTAGTTTATTCCATTTTTCATCCTTATTTAATGTTTTTTATTTTCTTCCTTTTCATTTTAGTAACATTTTAAGGAATGTGAATGGTGTGAGAAATGCGTTTTTAAAATATTCAATGTTTTTTTGATTCAAAGTGGACTGTCAATGGAAATGGGTCTTGTTTAATGGTTGTTTTATGTGTTATTTCTTATTTTGTTCCATAAGGGTGGTTGATGTAATGTGTACGTTGTGCAACTCAATTTTTGAAATGGTCTTAGTTTTTTTTCAATTTAAACATTCTTTTGGATGAGGAAAGGATGATTTATTAATCACGTTTATAATGTTTGGATTGCATATAATAAAGTGGTTATTTTTGTGTTTTGTGAAATGTGAATTAAGAATAAATATAATCCTAGATTACTATGAGGGATAATAATGACTTGTACACTATATGATCCATAAGTTTCCTGTCCTGGTTTCATCTAAAAGGATAGACGATTACAACACTAACTAACTTATGATGATGATTAGAGACCACTATGCTTGTGGTATGTTCCCTCTTATGGTAACATGTATGATAAGGTTGATGGTTTTGGTTTCTATACCATGTTTCACAGAGATACAACACACATTGTTTCCAATTTTATCTAGTCCCTATTATGATCTCTTTTGAATTAGTGTTATTTGGTGATAGAATACTTATCATTTGAATACAACTCACTTTATATTGATTTCAATTTAAAAACAAGTTTTCACCTAATATGTTTTCTATATAAAATTTCATTAGCATTTATTTTACAAAACCAACAAGTAAATTTTTCTTATAATATATTGGAATATAATTCTTTTACTAGGTTTCATCCTACTAGGTTTTGTCTCAAAATCTATGTACACCTTTTTTTATATGCAGATATTGTTATGTTTAACATATGTAAATTCAATATGTATCATGATGGTGTTTTGGAATACAAGTACACGTCCCCTATAGGTGTTTTGGTGATGAGTTGAAGATGATACTCCTCATATTTCATGGTGTTTTTGGTGTTGTTTTTTGTTCCATAGTTGTTTTATCCCCATTGGGTTTTGTTTAAATATTGTAAATATTAAATCAAAAAAATCATTTAATGTTGATTTATGATTGCTATGTTTTGGATTATTTGTTAGTGTGGATTTTTTAAGATTATGAAATCTAGTGAAATAATCTCCAATATATTTTTATGATACTTGGGAACTAGTATCCATACTTTTGGGATTGTGAATGGCCTTCAGGTCCTTCCATGAACCGGGTTGGGTGTCTGATTGGCTATCACTTGGACTTGGATTATCATAAAATGGTATTATATTAGATCATTCTCTTTTTAGTTGTGATATTTTGGGATGAGTCAAGACATACTAGAGAGAGGATTATAATGACATGATTGTCTGGTTGCGAGTAGGGTTCCGGGCTAGCACAACTTCTCTCAGATATTGAGTCTCTATGGGTTGTTCCAATATTGTTGGCTTCCACTCCATTTTAGATATATAGATTGTAGAGTGTATTTGGAAATGGGTTATAGGTGTAGTGGTACAGTGGGAATGTTATTGTGATAAATTTTATTTTTTAGATTTATGTGATTTTGGTATTTTTTGATATTGCTAAAAAAATTGAATAGTTTTATTGATGCATTTTCTTATGTTTCTTTGTTATTGAGGAATAATTACTCCACAGATGCTTCCTTTATAGTCATGGGATGAGGAAGAAGAGTGTTCTACCTCAGTAATTCATCATTGAATAATGTAATCTATTTTATGGTAGTCTATGATTTGGGGAAGGGGTATGTTATGACACTTCTCCAGTTAGAGAAGCTGGACATGGTCATGTAAAGGAAAAAGCTCATGAGTTTCATATGATAAATACTCATTGTTTTCAAGGAAAAAATAAAACATAGTTATCCAAGGAGTGGGTTTAGTAGATTGATTGCATGTATGATTCCCTCAATACTCTTGATGTTGTCCATGTTAAGTATTCTTTGTTAATGTTAGAAGGTAACAATCATAAGTGTTGGGACTTAGTGGCATAGGATGGAAAGAACGAGCATATGTGATGGAAATACATCAAGGTAATTTTCAACAAGAAGTAGTATCCTGAGTTATTGTCTAATGTTAGATACAAGGAGTTTCTCTATCTTAACTAGGGATATTGTATTTTGATGGAGTATGCTAACTTTTCCTTTGAGTTGGTTTGGTACACATCCAAACTCATTTCCAATGAGAAATTGAAGGCCCGAATGTTTGAGAAGGGTTTGTAGTAATAAATATGATCTCATATATTAATATTTAATCTAAATACCTATGATAATGTGGTAGATAATTCCATGATGGTGGATATTGATCTCTAAAACCATCCTAGTTTCAAAATATCAGTTTTAGATGTGGGAAGCTGTAGCAGATCAGAAAAGAAGAGGAAGTAGGATGGGAATGGGAAGAAGAAAGGTGTTAGATTAGGTAATCCATCCCATCATCCTTCATGCATGGATTTTGATTCAGGGACTATTTCATTCAACTAGTGTGGGAATACATGGCACATACGTCCCATGTTTATATCTCTTCCCAAACCTTTTCCCTGGGTTAGAGCGATAGGGAACATTCCAAGATTCTAAAGAGATGACCATTATTCCTTAAAGAAATGGAATCATTATATTTTTAGTGGGAATTATTAGTTTATTACGATTATAATATTTTGAATTACATTTTATGTCAAAAGGATTTGAATTTGAGGAAACATCATAGGGTTGAGTACCTACAGAGGCTTGAATTTGATATAGTTTAAACACAAGGAAGATGTAATGTTGTGGAATATGGTTTGTGAAACAATGTGCTAATACATGCTTTGAGTAAGTACAATGATGAGTGGTCTTTTGGTTGTATTTATGCCCACATTCAATAGAGACTAAGGGACAATGTGGAGGTGCATCCTCGGTATTCTTCAACTAGCTCCTCCTATGGAAATGATTCAACCAGAGCATAAGAATGATATGTTATGCCAGTATTCTTTTCAGGTTTTTAGGTTGGGGATGCACCTTTTTCTTTATCATTGTCTCCTGAGGGAATCGTGTTCTTTAAGTGTCTCTTTGTGGTGTCGTTATCTCATGTGTAGTTAGTGATGTATGATAGTCACAAATCTCAGTGGTCTACTCAACATGGAGCTATAAAGATGTATTGTGATGATCGTTTTCAATTCTGGTGGTCATCTATGTGGTGGGATATAACTGAATTCATATAATGGTGTCATACATGTCATAAGGTTAAAGAAGAGAACCAAAGGCCCTCTAGTGTTCTCCAACAGCTACCCATTATTACATAGAAGTGGGATGAGGTCACCCTAAACTTTATTATCATCATTCCATATACACCCAAAGGAAGGAATTAAATTTGGGTAGTGATTGATTATTTTATTCAAATCATCCCATTTCATTCTGATAAGAGATTCAACAAATGTGGATGAATTGAAACAGATAGATGTTTAGTGGTTGTGTAGCCGCATGGTGTAATGTTAGTGATTATTTCTTATAAGGACCCCCATTTTACCTCTCGGTTTTGGGAAGGCCTTAAAATGGTGAAGGGTCACATATAAAATTGAGCATGATACAAATTCATCAAACTAATGGTCACATGGAGTGGAAAAAAATAGATTTCAAAAGACATGATTCATCCATGGGTCGTTGATTTAGTAGGCTATTGGGATAACTATTTCCGGAAGGTAATTTTTCATATCACACTAGCTGCAAATCCTTGATTCGAATGGCTCCTTTTTAGTTTCTCTATTGTTGGTTATTTTAGTCTCAATTATATGGGTTGATGTGGGTGAGATCTCTTTGTTGGGACGACCATGGTTAATAGACATCTGAGAAGTTCAAGAAGAAAATGAAATGGTTGTTGATAGATTAGTGTCACCATAAATCCTATTTCGATCAGAGATGTTAGGATATAGATATTTATTTGGGTGACTGGGTGTTCCTGATGGTTTCACCTCATTTGGGTCATCGTTGTTTGGGTAAACTAGGGAAGATAATGTCGCGTTATATCGAAACATTCATGATCACTGAGCAGGATGATATGGTTTCATATAGGATATCTTTTACTTCATATTTTAAAATAATATATGATGTGTTTCATGTCTCCCAGTTGATGGAATATACCCAGATATATCTCCTTTATTACATTTGGAAGAGTTGGAGTTGGAATTGGATTTCTTAGTCTTTGAGAGTCCAATGCGGATTGTAGATTCCAATTAATATGTGCTTCAAGGGATATCTACATAGACAGAATAGGTTCTTTGGAAACATAGAAATGATAATCATGAGACTTTGGAGTAGAATTCATGGGTTGATAAAGAGAATATTTTTTTATTTTCTGATCAAGCTTCTAGTTGACCTTCTATGGGGGAATGCTTTCACTGTAGAGTGAATTATCACACCCATGATTTAATTTTAAGGTATTTTTTAATTTATTTTTGTTCTATCATTTTCCACTTAGTGTTACCTCTGGTTTTTGGAGAAAATGGAAATTTTTGGTAAACAACATGTGGAACATGGTTGGCCCACATTTTGGAAAATTGTTTTCCCTTACCTAGGTAAACATGCTTCCATGTGGTATTTCTAGATAGTTGGTAATCACACAATTATCGTGTATTTTATAAACTATGTGGGATAACCATGGGGAAATTCCTACTTAAAATATAAAGGGATCGCAATTTCCACATGGTTTAGAAAACCATGCCATGAAATGGTGAAAATTTTCTAGGTCATTAAAAATCGAATTTTGTATTTTTTTATTCACATGATTTTTCACTTTACATCCCCAAAACCTCTTCAATTGTGTTCTTCTACCCTAGGTTCCCCCCATCCCTTTACATCCCTTGGAGTTCAATTTTTGTCATAGATTTTGGCGGCTTCTCCTTGATTATTAAAGTACGTCCCTCAATTTTAGAATTCCCCCCTCTTTTCTAGAGATTATCCCTTTATTCTTTGGGGGTTTGTTCGCCAGTTGGTTGGGTAACCTTCTTAGGGTTAGATCTTGATATTAGGGTTTTATCTTGTTGTTTATGTTTTAATTTTTCCTTTATAGGGTTTTATTAAGGTGTTGTGGGGGTTTTTAATTTTTTTTTTCATGAGGTTTCTACACTTAGGTAGGTGATTCCATGATTAAACATTATTTAGTGACCTTGATATTCTATCTTTTCATTTTGGTTACATTATATAGATTGTTCATGAGGTTCAAATTTAATTTTAAAAAATATTCAAGGTGTTTCTTTTTCAAAAGTGTATTTTCAATGGAAATTGGATTTGATTTAGGGGTGTTTCATGTGTTATTTCTTATTTTGAGACTATAGAGTGTTTGATAAAATGTGTAAGGGGTGAGAATCATATTTTGAAATGGTTTTGGTTTGAATTTGAATTTAACAATGTCTTTTGTTTTGGGATAAGTGATTCATTATGAATGTCTATATTTATCAGATCATGTATGTGAATGTGGTTATTTGGGTGTTTTGAGAAATGTGATTTGAACACAAAGGGGATACTTGGTCACTAGGTGGGTAAACAATAAATAGTAAAAAATTTGGTTCAGAAGTGGCTTCTCCTAGTTTCATCTAGAAATAGTTTTGCTTACATAAATAAATAATCTATGATAATGATTGGAGAAAAATAGGCTCATGGGTTGTTCCCTCCTAGTAGCTCATATAGGAGAACGCAGTTGGTGGTGGTTTCTATGTCATGATTCACTAACAAGTGGTGTACCTAGTGTCCCATTTTATTTATTGCCTATATTGGTCTTCTGTGACACAGTTCCCTTTTGTGATGTCGTACTTACCATTAGCAAAAAAATCACTTTGTGGTTATTTCAAAAGAAAGTAATGTTTTTATCTAAAAATTTTTCAATAAAAAATGTATCCGAAATTTCTTTTATAAATCATGAAGGTTAATTTTCCTTATAATTTTTTTAGAGAATATTTTAATTTGGTGAAATTGTAAGGGGAATTTTCTCACACCATACATATACCTTTTGTTTGTAGATGTGGTTACATTTGACATAGGTAAAGGAAATATCTATCATGATGTTGTTTTTGGATCCTAGTGTTCTTCCTTTATAGGTGTTTTTATGGTTGCTTGAAGACTATTATCATCTTGTTTGAGGATGGTTTTTAGGATAGTGTCTTCTTCCATTGTTTTTGAATCCCCTCGGGGTGTTGTTTAAATGTGGTAAACAATGAATCTGAATTTTTTATGTCAAGTTTGACTATGATTATTATGTTTTTATTTATTTAATATTTTGGTTTTTTTAGGATTATAAAAAATGGTAAAAGTGTACCCAAGATATTTTTTTTGATACTTGGTCACAAGTTTCCAGCCCATTGGGATTGGAAATGTGTTTCATGTTATATGATAGAATGAGTCGGGTGTTGGAATGGATGACACCCCAGATTGGTTCATGATAATTGTTAATTAGTTGTTTCCATTGTTATAATATAATTATAAATTAATCATAATGAAATAATTTTAATATTTTTTGGACCATATTTGAGTATTTTTTAGAAAATTATGAAAATATAAATGAAAAATAAAAGCAGTTTTATCATTGAGGTTAAAATCAGCATGTACGTACAATTTGCTTCCTTATTTTTCAATATGTGAGAGAGGGTAAAGGTGGATTTTAAATTAAAATTTAGGAAAAATTAATACATATAAATATATGATATTTAATTTTTGTTGATCAATATATAAAATTTAAATCTTCCACAAACTTATTTAATAAAATAACGATGTTGCTTCGTTGGGACTATTGTTCGCGCAATAAACTACAAATTTTATTTTATAATTATAAGATGATGGAAATGAATTAATAAGTGGTGTTACATTTATATAACAGAAATTATGAAAAACCATTATACATAATTAATATTATTATTATGTCTATAGTTTTTTGGGAAGAGAAATAATGGGAATATGATCCTATGAAGGAGATAATGATTATGTTGGAGACATGATTCTTCCATTGAATGTTCCCTTTAAATTGGAACAATTAAGATAAATATTAGTTACGAATGGATTATGTTTATGGGATTGGTTTTAGTGATATTTAACATGTATATATTCAATAATTAATTCAATGGATAAAGGTTTCTTGGAATGATGGCAGTCTTAACGTTTTATAAGTGGAGAGACAAGAACTTTTTGAAACACTCATCATTTTCCCATAATGTTAGGGAACTATTAAATGTTTTAGGTCTGAAATGATTTCAAATTATTTAGTGGGGGTGTTTAGTAAAAAAAGTCACATGAATTTGTTAAAAACAATTATATGTTATTAACATTGATTATTTATATTTTACTTTTTTACATTCAAACTAGGTGACTTGTTTTTAATTATGAAATTTTATGTTTTATCAAAAAAAATAACCTATATAAAAAAGTTTTGTGTGATAGAAATAAATTTAAAAATATTTTATATCTAATTAAATTAATAAATATTTTAAAATTTAATTTTTATATTAAAATAGATAATGTTGGGAAAAACTATTTTACTAGAAAAATGGAATTTTGACTATTATATATTATTAATATTATGTATTTATTATTATAAATTAAATGATCAATAATATTTTTAGTTATTAATTTATACATAATATTATATTAATTAAATAAATTAGTTTCCTTTAATTGATTTGAAATACATTCCTTGGTATTAATACAACAATAATTTTAAAATAATTATTTCACTATTACCACGGGAATAAGAATTACTCCTAATAATCTAAATTTTATATATAAAAATTAAAATTTCCATCTTAAATATTATAAAAAACATTTAACGAAATTATAATAATCACTTTAAAAAATTAACATTATACAGATAGAAATTTTATTCTAAACATTAAAACATCTGACTCGTAAAAACCTATTTTTTTGAAAAAGTTTATTTTTATGAAACATGTTTAGGGATTACAATATAATTATCAATTCAATTGAATACAATTAGTTTAAAATAATAATAAATATTTAATAACTGCTTATTTAATATTATTATAAAAAAATCATGTAATCATTTTATAATTAATTAACAAATAAATCAAAATACATTTTTCATATAATTGCTATATAAAATTTCAAAATGTTAACCATAAGTTTATATATATATAATTATTTTTTAATATATTTCATGATACTTTATAATATATAGTTTTTATTCAAAATTCTTTCAAAATCATTCAATGTATTCATATGAAAACATTATTTCATAATAGTGGTGGAATTAATAAACTCAAAAATTTTACTATGTACCTAAAAATAAATTATTTTAGAAACATTTAAAAATTTCACCCTATGATAATTTTGTTCTGAGGAATTTAAATTTTTTTTATTTAACAAATAAATAATAAAAAAATAAATTTTTTAACAAAAATAATATAATATATAGAAAGTTATTTCATTAAAATATCCTTTTTAATATTGGATAATATTAATTGTTAACCTTCTAAAAGAAATAACTATTAATGGTTTACCATAATAGTATTTATTTATGATTTATTAATAATTATTTCATTTCCATTAATTTTTTCTAAAAAATAAATATTTTAATGGATTCAAAATACTAGGTCATTATTGTTAATATGGAATTAAAAAAACTTTGATGCATCAAATATGGATTACATGGAGTGTTAGTTTCAAGGATCCATTAATGGGTGAAAACAAGTATAATGATCATAAAAGATTATTTTAGAAGGAATTATTGTCATGTTTCTACAAAAGGTTAGTTATAGAACTACCATTATCAATGATTGGTATGTTTCACAACATATGATAGATAAGTTATTAGACATATGGTTAACCATGAATAATCAATTTTTCAAAGGATAAATTCTATGGAAACACATGCTTCAGGAAAGAAAATCTAATATCATAGATCAAGGAGTTTCTTACACAAGTAGTAGCATGCAATTGACATGGTATGTGAAAAAATAATATTGAATAATTTAACTAAATTGTTTCACTGTCACCGTTGGCAATGATAATAATGCTATTGATGGCATGAACCTAGTCTTGATTGGTTCAAAGCTAATCAAAAACTTAATGGACTCATAATCCATCCAGATAATCCAAGGTCCCACGTCAATAAAGCTCCACTATGGAGACCCCTTGCCAATCACGACCATGAAGAATGTTGACGGTGGATCTGCTAGTCCAATAGTGCCCTTAAGCATCATGACATCCTTTTTTGGGATAAACAAAATGAGTGTTCCAGTACTCAGTGATCATGAGTGCCAATTAAGGTGTCTTCATAAATCTGATGATTCCCAACAGCTCTACAACATCACTTTTTAACCATTCTGAGCCCCACAGTCACCTCTTTAACATTCACTTGTCGATTCGGATGCCGCCCCATCACTCTCCAATGTCAATTTTTCATCATGGATCCTTATTTTTTTTTCAGGTCAATTCTCATGAGTGTCATGGACCTCCATTACCTATAAATAGAAGACTCTCCCCAATCCAAATCATTTTTACCAGGACTTTTTTCCTTCCATAATCCCATTTCATGAAGTACCCGATCATTGAAAACCACATTGAAATATTGATATTCCAAGGTACATGAGCATTGGGAATCATTATTTGATACATTCTATAAAGCCCCTACATGTTGGTGATCCCTTAATGGAGACTTTCATCCATCATGAAGGAGTGATCCACTTCAAGTCTCTTGATGCCCCAAAAATAACTAAGCCTTCACAGATCATTCTCCATGTCAAGAGATATTTTCTAAGAAGAAGCTATCATCCACCAAATTAAATCCTTCATGATGAACCATTCTTTCACATATCTCTTTTCCATCATGAATCCCCTCTTAGCGAGCCTTCTGGTTTCATGAAATCCTCTTCCATGCAGCCCTCCATGCTCATACGAAGTGATTCCATGGTTCCACGAGTAGAATTCCATGTTTTTTGTCCTACCTTATTCATCTTCTTATATGTATGATAACAATTATAGCTTTTTCAAATATTTACACTAACATGTACCCCTCAATTGACTACTCCACCACCTCACTCCCATCATTAATTTCTTGTGCCTTCCCTTCCACAAGTTTGGGTTGGTACAAGTTGTGTTTGTCCAACGAATGAGGAGTGAGTCCTCATCATCTGATCTATAGGATGTTAAATTTCTTGGAACCCACATCCTCAACGCAAGACTTTAAAATGTATGTTACAACATGAGTGACAAGTATGAGGATCAGAAATGGGATATACACTAGCTCCCTCCCACTATATATATATATATATATATTTATATATATCTCCCTTTGGGATTTGTCTCTATGTGTTCCTCAAGAAGACTCCACATAATCCTCAAACCACATTCTTGAGATTCCCTTCTAGTGTATGTCCTCAATCTCCATAAACCATGGTTTCCTGCCATGCAAAAACGCTAGACAACCCCTTATGGAATAACCTTTCATGACACGACCATCTGATCTACAATTAACTCTTGTTCCCCACACCTAACTTGACTAACAAGGGGATAGAGTAAATAGAATCCATAAAATCCTGTTTATTTCTATAACCATGTGTAAGCCACTACGTGATTTTTCCCCCATCCATGCATTATCCAGATGCCCCCATCATCCCACATGATGTTATTCATCATGTACTGAACTATTTAGAATTTGATCCCTATCTTTTAAACATGGTAAGTATGATCCTCTCTATAGTTCAATCACATCACTCCACACATTCTATTTATTCCATCTATTTCATGTCAGTTCATTCGTCCAACATGATGTTAAATTACACCATAAAAATACGTGGCTTTTGATCCCTTTAGGATATATAGGATGCCTTTTTGAAGTTGAATCCCATCCATTGGTAACCCCTGGTGCTCCCTTATAGAGATGTGCCCTATTGATGTGACATCTTCCCTTTTTTTTAAGACAACAATAAAATCCATCATTTGAGGTTTTCTAATCCCCATTGGCATTTAACCATGAATAATCCTTGTGCTTCACCATACTCCGCCAATAGAGAGTGATCCTCTTGCGAAGGGAATCTAGCCATGAATAACCCATTGTAATCTCTTTGGGTCATTATCCTTTTTTGATGCTCAGATTCTATGACCGCATCCTGATCTATATGGTCTTTTATCCCTTCTTTGAAACAATTTATGTCAGCTGCATCCCTAAGGTTCAAGCTCATCATCCATTTCCCACCATAGACTCTGCTTAGAGCCATTGTGTATCAGGAATATCATGCCCCAAATCAGAGGTTCCACATACTTCGGATCCATATCCATGTGATCCATTCTCCCGATCTGCCAACCGAGGTGGCTCATCGCCCCATCCAGAACTATGTAGACTTAGATTCCCATCCACTAGGATAAGTAGGAATCCTACCTGAGGATTAATCCTAAAAATGTCACTTTCACGTCGGATCCACCTCATTCATTCCACCCACTTCGTCCAATCATCCATCATCCATCCTGATTCCTACCCATGCCACCGCATCCTAGTGGGATCATGCCATCCATTTGGGCAGCTGACTATGCCTAAGCTCAATTCATCCAATTTCACATTGTAGCACTCAAGAAGATAACCATTCATATTCCCAACATATCATATCTATCCAACTAAGCGATCCACTCTTGAAATGGGAAGATAACCTTGGTTAAGCCCCTAAACAAGACTTATAAAACTATTTGGTTTTTGATCCATGTCTTCTATATAGGGTATGTTTGATGCCTCCATGGGGTTTGATAAAAACAGATGGTAATCCTTGGTATCTTATTTTTTCAGGTATCCTTCTGAGATCCACCCTTTGAGAAGTCTAGATCATCCATCATGGTGTGAAACCTTCCCTTTTTGGGACATTCCATCCAATGTCAATAATTATTGGGAGTTTGGATACATCCATATCGTAAACCTTCTAGGTGATCCCAGGTAGGGATGTACCATTATGGTACAATCTAGTCAATGTTATGATAAGTCTGATCCGTCTCCTCTAGATGCTAATCTTGGGGAATACCTGGTGTTAGACATGGGAATTAGAGGAAAAACTCTGAGGCCTGACTTAATTATATGTACCCTGCAATCTTCATGGGATTCCTCGGGCTTCCACACCTTATATAAAATCTATAATAAGGTATAATAAATGTCTAACAATGTTCAAGTGTCCATACATGCCAGTAGCATCAAATAAAAATACACTCATGACTGAAGGTTTCTACCCTGACATGACCCTTTGGAATATCCGAACAGAATCAGTGTAATTAACCTTTGTCCACAAAGACATAGTACGTGGGTTAGTTTCTTGAATAATGTCTTAATATATAAGGAGGACCCTGACTAGGTGAAGAATTCCAAAGAGGAATCCATGGAATAGTATATCGATATCGTATCATCATGATTCGATCAAGGAGAAAAAATTACTGAGAAGTGATGAATGCTTCCCGCCCTTGGAAAGAGGGAATGTAGGGTACAATGCTACTATCACTGTTGACAAGACGCGTTGTGCTAAGACCTGGCGGAAATAATTGGAAACAAGCACATGGGATACTATTAATTTAGAGACCATAAGTTCCTAAAAATACTTTTTTAAATCAATCTCACATTACATGATATATACATATGTTTTATATTGATTATGTATATTACATGTAATGTAAATATTAAAAAAGACCATGAGAACTACATAATCTTGCAGTTACCACATTCCATTAGTTCTTTAGAATGAATAACCATATGTGTTCCTAAAAATATGTGAAGCTCAATTACTAGTCTTTTGGAAATGATTTGAGAAATTATTTATATATATAAAATGATTTTGTACCATTATAGGGAAATTCAATCATATCAGGAGATTTTTAACAGTGTTTTTATTCCTGATTATTGGGTTGAAAAAGAATATATACATGGTAATATTGTCTCTTATGGAATTTTATATAAGAAATGAAGACATATTATGAATATAAAATCCTTTTCACATAGTGGTATCAATTAATATAGTCACATCTCCATATAATAATTTTTATTATGGGTGAATAAAAAAGTATGTTATTAATAGTTTTCTTTAGTTCATGTGTGTATCTATTGGATTTGGTATCTTATAACAAACTATTTTGTGCAATAAATTACTAGAATATTATTTTTATTAAATTTTAATTAATATAATATCATAAGATGATCATTATTCTATGTTATATATTTGTGAAAATTTCATAAGGGTACATTTCACACTAATGGTCAAAATAGTTCCACACAATGGCGATAACCAAGAAGTGAAATTATATTATTTTTAAATATGTGTTATATTGTTGGATAATATCATGTTATATGAATGAAATTATATAGGATAATAGGGATGGTGACTTATAAGAAATTAATTCACTTTTTTATATTTATTACCTTGATAATGTTCAAATCTTGATATTATGACAAAGTAAACCACAAATTCAAATTCCACATTTATATGTGTCATTGGGTGTTCATCTCTATGTATTTTTATATTGGACTGTAGAATTCAGAATTTTTTTAATGTGTGTCATGATCAAGTTATATTGATGTACATATAAAGGTAGTGACCCCATTTTTATGAATAAAGTAGGATATGTTAGGGGACTTCTGGGTTATATTACATTGATGAATAATGAATGAAAGGTTTATCACATTTTTTCATTAATTGAACTTGATTTATTAAGACCCTTAATAGAAATAGAATGACATAACATTGTCGATGGAAATTGTATTCTATTAGAATTTTCAATATTAAAAATTCAAAGAAAGACACATCATGCACATATGATGATGACACAAACATCCAACTGGCATATTTATAGGGATTGGTTTAAATTTATTATATCATATAATATACATTTTCATATTGTTATTATCATTGAAAATATTAACTACATTATCAATGAGTTCTTGGCTGTGTTTCTAGTTTATATCCTTGGAATTTAGGTGGCTATTATGAATTCCATTAATAAGTGGGCCGAGAGAGTCGTGCACTATGTGTATTTGAAATCTAAATTAAATTATCATTCAATTATTAATGTTGAAAAAATATTATTCTCGAACATGGTTTGATAATTACTCATTATTAGTTTTTGGTATATATTCAATCCATTGTTTATCAATAGAATATTATACGAGTTTAATATTATGTAAATACTCATTTCATAAGGTAATTAGACCATATGTTATTATATAATATTTATTTAATCTTCATCATTTGAATGAAAAAAACAATTATTTAACAAATTATCCTAAAATATGATAAATATTTATTCTCTAGTTTTCTAGATTAGAGAATAATGCAATGACATTTTTTTAACATTAAATAGTCTTTATTCAAGTCATGATAAATATCAAAGAGAATGATAGATGACTTTCAATGACCTAGAAAGATCTGTCATCTTGAATATTATATTGAGAAAATATTAATAAATATTTTACAAAAATAATATTCTCATATCAGTGAGATTAGATAAAGTTACGTAAATAATAATAATAATATTATTTTTATTTAGTAATGGGGTCTGTATGGGACTAATAAAAAACAAGGGATCATATAAAATTATGATTGGTCTAACCTTATAATTATATACATTTGAACATGTATTTTATAAAACTAAAATTAATTGTACATAACGAATGTCTTTGAGAGAATACTCTCAATAAGTAGAGAGATTTTATTTGAGAAATCACTCAAGAAAGGAGAGTGATATTCAAATTTCACCATCTTTAGTCTTAATAGAATATATGCAACATTTATCATTGAAGAAATTATTGTGATGATCAATACAGAATGATTACAGGATTGTATTATTCCATGTATGTTCCAATATATTTACACAACGATGTTTAGAGGATTGTATGGATTGTATGGATCACTAATAAAGGGAATATAATTTTTAATATTCTCATCATAATGATAGTATGACAATGAGTATTCAAAAAATCGTAAATGATGTTATAAATTAAGAAAAAGTTATTTATTAAAACTAATAGGTTAATTATAAATTTATTTTTTGATCTCATCTTCTAAGCGTCGACATTTATATCAATTAATCATCCATTAAATTTCAGTGTTCATGAGGTTATTTATCATTCACACCTAGAATTATTCAATGATTATGAAAACAATTCTAGTTCGAAACATCATAATAGAAACTTTCACTATAGTCAGACCTTTCGTTGATCTCTATTTTATTTCAAAAACATTAATTAAAAAAATATAAAAATTTGAATTCTATTAAAATTCATACAACATATTAATTAATTACATAACATCATTCTAAATTACAAAAAATATAATCCAATCATAATAATAAAATTTCATACCTAATAGTAATGTCCATTTGACAACTCAACATACTATTTAAAAGGAAATTATAATTTGTTACATTGTAATCAAAATATTTATATTTCAACAATAAATTTCCTAGGAATGGCATGTTTGACATAAAATAACATCATATAATTTCAAATGAGTGATAATAAACCAAATAAAAATGAACCATCATTGAATTCTGAGCACTAGAAATGTCTCTACATGATGATAACCCATACTCATATATTTATAATCCAAATTAAAATCCAGAAATATTTTCACATATCCAAATGTATCTAATTCATAATTTGTATACTAATGTTTCATGTAATGTAATTGAATAATGTGAAATAAACAACCCATATTTTTGTATGAAAGGTGTGATGTGAAGATAACCTTCATTTTCAAAATATATCTTTAGAATCTATGTTAGTTTTGGTGTGAACTAATGTAAAACAACTCATTGTTCAATACATAAGAGAGACCTCAATTTCTTAACTATTACAATTCGTAATACAAATAAATTATAATTATAATCTTAAAGTCACTATCATAACATATAATAATTTAAAATTTAGTTATTAAAAAATCATGTAAATTATCCTACGTAGATTTATCCTCCATAAATTTAGGAATAATAGTTTAATGAAGCCCTTTCAAAAAACATAAAATAAATAATTTTTTACATGTTCCATCTACTCCTTATTTTAATGCCCAAAAATCATGTTCTTTATGTTATAAACAACCACTATTTTTTATGTTTTTATAATGTTTTTTAGGACATGTCATTAAAATGGATTTGTCTTGTAGAGATTGTTTCAGCCTATAATATGAATATGTTCAATTTAATTTTAACGTAAAGTGACCATTCAGAAGTGAATTTTCATATTAATCTATGTATCCACGTGAAAAATCAAAACTATGTGGGTTAATGAGATATTGTTTTCTATGTCTTGAATAGAACAAACGAATAAATTATTTGATATCATGTATATGTCAACTTACAACAAGAATAAAGGATGATACTGTAATAATATGTAAATTGACTTTATGAAAAAAAATTATATTTGATATAATGTATATAAAATAAGGAGAAAAAATGAACATATAATTTGATCATAACAAGTAACCAAGGATATTTATGACGGATTTTCACCATGATATGTGACTATAAGACAAAATGGCCATGATTATTGGAAGACTTGAATATCAATGTATCACTTATATAGTGAAGATATATTCAAAACCCAAATTGATATATTGTGAAGCATTAATTTTTGAGTTATATAATTTATTATTCCTAGATCAGGCTAATAAGTACGATTATAAATTTATTAATGTAATTCAACATACAATTAGAGATGGTTCCCTCTTGAAGAAGAATAACCACTCATGGAAAAAATTATAAAGTGTGTTCATGAGAATCATTTTGACACATTGAGGATTTAAACTTCTATACAACATAACTGAGAGCTTCCATGAAACATTGTTTGATGTCTTATCAATGAAACACTTTATTTAAACATTGAATAGATGTGTTGAATTGAAATTTATCCATATAATCTATTCATATTGAGCTCTATTATACTTACAGTCATCTTACCCACATCACTCACAAAATTAGATTACTTTATAAGATGCAGTTTATATACTCTATTTATTTATTAGAATGGGCTCTTGTACATTATTGTCAATTACTGGATACTCTTTGAATTATTATTTACCCCATTTATCCCATATAAAACTGTGGGAGATGCTATGTGTAGCCCCACATTCCTTTGTGCAGTTGTATTATGTAAAACCTAATCTAGGTTTTTGATCAGTTTATTTGTTTATTAAATGATTAATAACATCTGAATTCCTTGTGAATAAGTCTAGGACTAGTCTTGGGAATTATCCTATTGTTTTTATTATTCAATTTTTTACTTGTTATGGGATCATTATTTTTAAAACAAACTAGATTTTATTTTCAAAACTATATAAAAGAATTATACTTTTATAGTTATGTTTTGGAAAAAAATAAATACCATGTTTAAATTTTTTATATTTATTTCAAATGTTAAATTAATTTTTAGATCACAATAATAGAGTTCTAACCATTCATTTGATAATTATTTAAAAAAACATTGAATTATATATTTATACAATATTTTATACAAAAGATGATTTATATATTAGGAGTTCTTATTTCAAATAGTTTTAAATTATATATTTTAATTTTAATATCAATTCACCAATCTATATATTTTTTATATGATCTTCATTTGTTATGAAAGAATCCAATTACAATATTTGGAATTTAACATATATCATGTTTTTACCAAACCAAATATAAAAATTTAGGTTTATTATTAATTTAATTCTGAATTTTAAACAATATATTTGAGAGAAGTTTTACTAAATTAAATGTTAACATAAATGATAAAATCAATTCTCAATGGAAAATTAAGATAAAAAAAATACTGAAAGCATGAGGATTGATATTTAGACAATAATAGATGAAAAATATAGAAAAAAAATGATGTTTTTGTAGTTTATTGGAGAGATGATACTATGGTTTCATAAGATTTTAACATTGAAGATATTAATGCCTTATATTTTTAATTAACAGAAGCTCGGTTCAATATAATTTAAACATGCATTACTGCTTATGAAATTTGGGATATTATTGATGTGTCTCATAAAAGAACTTTAATTGTTAAAGATATGGTATTGAATACCAATTCTATTAAAAATGGTTAATTTGAAAGAAAACATGATGAATCGATTTATGACTTGTAGATCATGCTTAAAAAAAATCAATATAATGCATGAACATGGAAATAAAAACTTTGATACATATTATGTTATAAATCATTAATAGTTCTTACTTGATTATTATAGAGGAAACGTTGTCTCCATTCAATAATCATGTGATATAATAAATATTATATTAAAATAGATGATTGGGAAGTTCAATATGTATAGGTAAGTGATGAATGAAGGTAAATAATATGATAATACAAATGGAAAAGTTGTTACTTTCATATCATTTGAGTGAATGATGAAGGATAAAATCAATGAATAATGTTCAATAAATGATGAATCAGTATATAAAAAACATGAAGAGATGGACCATCAAATTTGAAAATTTATAAATTTTTATAGGAAGATTAAGAAATTTCAATAAATAAAACCATAGATGAAATAATGGCAGAGTTGGAAAATGGAAAATTAAAAATCCATCAGGAGAAGATATATATTATGAATTCAAGAGAATATGGAATCTCAATGTTGAATGCCCAAAATTTTAATATGATAAAATGTATAAGTATAAAGAAAAATGACCAAATAATGATATGGAAGATAAATGGAGAACCTATGAGGATAGTTCTGGTGAGTTTGATTTAGACAGAAAAGAAAAGGTTGATATTAAAAACATGTTATTTATGAACAAATTATTTGAGGTAATTAGTAATATCTTTACATATCATGTAAATATCTATAAAAATTAATACAATTATGAAAATATGACTAGTGAACATTTATTTAAATATATCAATATACATGAAGAAACATTTAATGAATATGAAGATATGAATTGAAATTTAAAGAAACAACATGATTTATCAATAAATAGTAAATCTAATTTTGATATAGTAAAATAAATAATGAACATTTATGAAAAGATAAAAAATAAACATAAAATACCAAATAAAAATCATAAAAAGGATACTAAATGAAATATGAATGGAAGTGAAAACATGACCTCAATGCTTGACTAAACTAGGATTATATATTATGTCGGTCAAATGAGAATTTATAAAAATTATTCCTAGTTAATTATCATCCAACTCTTTAGACAGTTAATATTATTTAGAACCTAATGATGTTTTTATTTCGTAATTTCATAATTCATCTAATAGTAAACTTATTAATAAAATTTTGAATCCAAAATCACTTATATCTAGATTCTCTTGACCCTTAAAATCAGGGGTATAAAAATCATTTCTATTGAAACAAAATTTTGGAAACAATCTTGAAGTATATTAGTAATAATTTATGGTATCTTGATATTTTATGTTCTAAATTCAAAACTAAATACAATTCATGATTTATGATCCCTAAAGTGGGGGATGGTAGACATAATTGGAGATGATGTCCTAAGACCAACTATTTTCATATTGATTACAAGTATATTCAATTTATTGAATAATAATAAATTTAATTGTTAAATATTTTTTTTGGGTACCCATGACTTTAATGTAATAATTTCCAATAGTATACATTGAATTGATAAGGTCATATTAGTTCCCCACTATAATGAGAACCTAGATGTGATATGGTTCTATTCTCAAATAATGATTTGTGGTTGGATAACATAATAATATTGAAAACATGGTACTTAGACTGTCATGTGAAATTACTCAAAAGCATATGAGCCTTCATCTCAGGAATTTCACACTTATTAATCTCCAACTTGGGATATTATTATAACCTTCCCTATAGTAGAAATTATACCGATTTTATTGAAATTGGATATTCTAATCAATGAGTGTGTGGGATGGTCCTTAAACATTAATATTATTATTAACATAGTTTACAACTTCTTTATTTGTATTTATATTGTAAACCATGATGATAATAGTTCATATACATCACTAACACATTGGGTGTATCATGAGTGATTCCCCCAAGATATTAAAGTAAGTAACCCTTTATTTATGTGTTTTGTTTATGTAAAGTGTTTCGGTGATTATTTTGAAGTATTGGACGTATTTTAAAAGGTTTTTTGGTATATACAGAGTTTCACGGTCTCTGAATAGTTAGTTGAAACCATGAAAATCCTACTGGAAACTGTACAATGTGAAATAATTGATTCTAGGGAGGCACAATATTAATGTTCATGTTTTTCTAAATTTTTTGGCCACATTGGAGTAACTATGAATTTAGGAAGAGGGATTCATCATGGTTGGCACATTGTTTTCATAATCTTGTGAAATAACCATGTGATATTCTCTTTTTGTTATTGGCTAGAGCATGGTTGGAAGATGATATACCTAACCGTGAATCCCAACGATGCACGATTTAAATCTAGATCCAACAAAGAATATATAACTCAGTTTAAACACCAAACCTATCTTTTTTCAACCATTCTAGTCCTAACTATTATTTGATTCTTCAAAAAGGCTATGAAGACTCTCCCCTTTGACCTAGAAGTGATCTGGTGGAATGTATTGGTGTGTTGAAGATTGATTTCCTTAACAATTCTTCATTTTAAGTGGGTTTCCTCAGATCTAATTCTCTTCCTTGTCATAGATTCATTCATCTATTACTTTGGGGATATATGTATTATTGTTTTCTCCCATAAATATGATATTTTACTCTGTTGATATCAGGGAATGAGATCTATGTTGGGTTTTTTTGGAGATTAAATGTGGAATTTATAAATAATTGGTGATGTTCTTTATTTTCTCTATATTTCTGAAGGTAGGAAGATTCTATATCGACTCCTATAACAAGAAATTGAAATATTAATTAAAAAAATTCTTTAAATTTATTATAAAATGTATGTTCAATCCTTGATAAAAACCCTCTTTGGTGATAGATTATGTAATTGTGAAACTTTGGTAGTTTCAATATAATGTGATTGTAGTAACTGTATTTTAAATTGATGACTTTAAATGGTTTCATGGTTTTTTTAAATTGAAAATAGATAAAAATAGGGTTTTTTATTAAAATGGTTTGGAATATAATTTTTTGTCATGTTTTTGGCTTTATTTGTCAACAGTGAGTTGAATGTGATGGATATTGGCCAAGAAGTACCACCGTAAAAGGGGTGGGTTATGGATGTGATGTTATACTATCAATGGTAACAACAATTTCTTATTTTTGAGTGTATATATGTGTATGGTTGTGTGTTATAGAATAGTCTATTTTAAATGATTCTTGGGAATTGGTTGAATGACTGGTTTGGATACATTCCATTGAAATTGATTTGGTTTGGGAAAACTGTTTTGTTTTTGAAAATTTTTATATATTAATATAAAATGATGTCAATGGGCTTATATATATTTTTTATATTAATATATTAACATGATATATCATAGTGGCATGATTAGAAAAGAAATTTGGGAAAAATTATGGAGTTTCATTACTAACCCCTATTGGAATCAGTTATTTGAATACAAGAAATGGTAAAAAAATCACACTTAATTAGTGGTACATGGTGATACATGGGATATATCGTGGAGTTAAAGTATTGAGAAAGTTTAGATATGTGGAGTTATTATCTTGGTGTCAGTTAGTTTATTTCTTTGTTCTTCTACTTTGTAGTCGGTATTGATAATGGTTTTTACTGGGTGATATGATATAGTTGGTTTGATTTTTTATGCATTGAGTTGTCTTACATTGTTATCATAAATCATATAGTATCCTAGTTAAAGAAATCATGGTTTTGGTTATTTTATTTTTATTGGTAAAATCTTCCACAATTTTATTGAAGCCCTTATCAATTATCACCAGCCTTTGGCATGTTGGGAATGTATCATAAGTTATATTAGAAATTCCACCTCAACTAAAGACAATGAGGTGGGGTAAGATGTTACAAATGGAATTATCTTGTTCTTTACTTGACATGGAAATGGTATGAGTCTTTTCAATTCTTGGTTAACAGTTGTGTTGGTCGTGGAGGTGACAATAATTCTAGTTACTCCTTGAGTTGGGAATGTACAAAGGAATTGTAATATCTGGAGATTAAATGTAGAGCATAAAATGGAATAACTACGCTTTATTTTGAACATGTAGTAAACTTCAATTTGGGTAAAAAAGTGTTTTTGAGACACTTATAGGCGTTTTAATTTCATTTTCCTAGGTTTATCCAATGAGATGAGCATGAAATGCATCATAGAAATCACTTCCAACTCTGAGTTCATATTTCAAGTTGAGTAATGTTTTATGAGTTGATTTAACATTGTAGATTTTTTAAAAAGTATTTGATGTTGATTCTCAACAGCGAGACATTGAAAACAACATTTTATTGATATTTTGATAAGGGGTTGATTTTCAAATGTGTTGTGAAATATTCAATAATTGTTTGAAAGAGAAAAATTGATTATTTACAGAATGAAATGAAGTGATAGTTATGATGTGATATAATTTGAAATTATTAAGCCTTAAACTTATAAGGATTGAGACTTATGGAGTTTCTTGTGTTTATATAAAATGGAACTCAGTATGCATTATAGAAAACAACCGGAGGATAATGTCGTTAATGTCATTTCACCTAAGGCACAAGTGAACCCACATATAGTTCATAATATTGTTCAACAATTTCATGCTGTGGACATATGGAATAGTCGAGATAAACCGAGGATATTGGATCATTTAGTCCAATTCCAGAAGAAAAATCCACCCATATTTTGATGTTATTCAGATCCAGAGATGTTAGAGGTGTGGCTGAATAGGATGATTCAAATCATAAATTTCCTTGTCACAATAGTATAGCTTAAATTCATATTATAGATGTATAAAATACAGTATCTTTCATGCGAATGTAGAGATTTACCAGTTCATGCTAAATTAGATGAAGTATTTTCAGGGGTGGATCTTGAAATAAATAGATAAATAATATTATCCTCAGATGTTCTGGATTTCAAGAATGAAATAATTTTTCATCTTGATGCAGGTTCTATCAATGATAGATTATGAGTCTAAATTTATGATTTTATTCAACTTGTTTCCAATAGTTACTGATAGTGCATGCATGATGAAAATATTTTGGAATTATGGATTATTTAAGAGATTGGATCAAATATTATTGTGATCTATATAATTATTTATATAGATATGGTTAGTAGATTAAATGTGGAAGAATGTGACATATTGGGAACTACTAGTGGAGGATGTATGATGATACGTATGGGAAATAATGGGAACTCTAATACTAGTATAAAATGGAAGAGGGGAACCTATTTCAAAGGCAGTGGTGTGGAGAAAAATAAAAAATATTGATCAGTAAATACCCTTTCAAAATATAATAGAAATAAATGATGATTTTAATTTGGTTCTTTGTATCTCACAGATCAATATTTTATGGAACCACTTATATCATGCCACAATTACAATCAGACGAAGCATCTTCAAGGAAATTATACCAGTGCTCCAAAGTCAGGTGTACATGAAACTACACATTTGTCCTAAAAAATATATTATTTAATGGGATTAGGGTAGCATAATACCTGTTATTAGAATAATCGGTCAATCCATGGAGATTCTAGTAATTCCATGACTCCTCAACAAAGAAAATTTTGACATGGAAATAAAGAACATGGTCTAGCTAGTAACCAATCATATAGTGTTGACCAAGTCATTCCAAATGAACAATCTAGACTATAGACATTGCAATGTATGATTATTTTTAATTCAATGAATATGAAATATTTGTTTCATACAGGTGCATCCTATTCATTTATTTCTTATTATGATAAATTTCTTTTGGGTTTAATTGTTAATATGATGACTTCTGTTTTGGAAAAAAATATTATATTTATCAAATATAATGTCGAGAATTTATTTGGAATGATTTTTCTATTGTTTTCTTTGTTTTGAGTAGATTTCATACTTCACTATGAATTAAATGGATTTCTATGACATAATCCTTTGTATGGATTAGTTTTATTTGTTCAAAGCTAACATCACCTTTTATACACAAAGAGTTTTTTTTATTATAGATTATATCATCAGGCATATCTTTAAAGAGTACCGCAAGTTATAGTCCAATAAAACAAGATTTTTTAGCTCCAATTGATAGAATTATCTAATACTAGTTTGGACCGTTGAATTTGAAATCGAGAAAATATATCTAGAAATAATGTTTACTGTTGTTAATTATTATTTTAAAGTTCATTTTCTTGAGAATTTATTAGGGTTTCCAGCCACAATAGAATAACAATTTATAATTGATCTCCTTCATATGACAGGTAAAACTTATCTTTTATCTTATCAAATGGTAGCAGTATAATTATAGGAATTTAAGGTGCAATAGGAAGAGCTGGATAGAAGAGGGTTCATTTAGCTTAAGCGTCTCCATGGGAAGATCAAATCTTCATTGTCAAAAAGGTGGATGTAATGCTTCAGTTATTTGTGGATTATCATATGCATAAATAATTTATGATAAATAATATGTATCCATTTTCACTCATTGATGATCTTTTAGATCAATTGAGGGTATCTCTTTAGTCCATTAAGATCATCATATTCCCCATATATCACCAATTTCATTTTCAAAAGGGTGATATTTGAAAAAACTAGATTCAATAAAAGATATGGCTTTTACGAGTATGTGGTAATTCTATTTGATATTATTAATGCCCATGTAGTTTTATGGAACTTATGAAATAATTATTTAAAATATATTTGTATTTTTTTGTGGTATTTATGGATGACATATTGGTGTATTAAATGACAAGGGTTTCACATGAAAAACACTTGGAGATAGTGTTGGGATATTATGGCATCATCTATTGTATTCCAAACATTAAAATTTTTATATATTGATACAAGGGATTAGTTTACATTTCAATTTAATTTTTTAAGGATCTGAAATATATATAGTGTGTTATCTATTAAAAACCACGAAATTATTTTTCAAGATACATTTATTCCTTTGTCTATTTGGTAATTATCGGTAGATTTTTAATTTTCACGACTAGATTCACCAATGATAACCTTGAAATGTAATAATTCTTCATTACAACAAAAATATTAATTTCATATGTATTTAAAAGTGCATAATGTTCTCCTTACATCAGCATCGATCATTGTTTTCCTATAATAAAGATAATGGTACTTGGTTTATTGTAATTCAATGGGGTTTGGGATGGGATATGTTCTCATGTAGCAAGATTAGGTTATTTATTAGGGCACAAGGTAGTTAATATTTCATGATAATAACTTCCCAATGTATAATTTGAAGTTAGATATTGTAGTTCACACTTTGAAGAAATGGTGTTATTACCTTTGGGTAAAAAATTTACTATGTTTACAAATCACAAAATATTGGAATATATTTTATCATAATGGTATATGAGTATAAGATAAAGAATATGGATGTAGAATATAAAAATTTTCTATATTAACATGATGTATACATAGGGTAAGGGAAAATAGATGGTGAATGCATTATTTAGAACATTGTAGGTCCAATTTGGAAAAAGTGTTCTAAGATTAGTGATAGTTTATGTTAGTCATAGCTGAAATGCTCATGGAGTATGACGATCGTGGTGAATTTGTGGTTTTATTTGAATTTCTGTTCAATACAAATTTTGTTGAGATAGTTAATAAGGGGATGATGTCCGATTCAATAAAAAATCATTGAATTTGAAACTAAAATGTTGGGTGGAAATTGAGGGATCTAAGAAGGATGGAAATTCATTAATGTAGTTTTGAAATTGTATGGTTGTACCTATGAATTTTTAGGAACAAATTCTTCTTGATTACCACCATTCCACTAGTTGTGTTAATTATAGAATACATAATACGTATAAGGTGTTGAATTCACAATTTTGGTGGGTCGGTATGAAATGAATGGTTGATTATTTTTTTCAAGATGCTTAAAATTTCTGCAGATCAAGGTAGAACATTTGAAACATGATGTTATATTGTAGTCTTTAACTATATTTATTTGTAAATGTTAGTTGATAGACATGGATTTTAGAATAGGTCGTCCAAAAATGGGTTGTAAACATGATTCCATATGGGAGATAGTGGATCAGATCATAGTGTCAGGCCATTTCATTTGCTTTAGTCGATCTCATATTGTTGGGGATTAAACAGAAACCTATATCTAAGAAGTTGAAAAGAGGCATGGTATTCTAGTTTCATTAGTATCAAACTGAGATCTCAGGTCTACTTCTCATTTCTAGAAATAAATATAGTTAGCCGTTGGGGCTCGATTGACAATGATTATAGTTTCTCATCCGTAGATGGATGTACATTCTGAATGACTGATATTGATTTTTGAATACATGTTATGGTATTGTGTAATTGATTTTGGTGGCTCATGGGAGGTGTGCATACCTTTATTAGAGTTCTTATATAAAAATAGCTATTAGGACTTGATAATGATGTCTCATTTTGAAGCATTTTAAAGGAGTCCTTGTCATTTGCCACTTTAACAGTTAGAAAGAACTAAGACTTCAATATTTGTGTCATTTTTTGTACAAAAGACAATGAAGAAGATTTAGTTGATCAGAATAAATATGAGGATTACATAGATTCATAAAAACTCATATATAGATCATTGTCAATGGATTTTTGTTCCATTCGATGTGAGTGATCATGTGTTCTTGAGTATCTCTCCATGTCTATGGAATCATCGTTTTGGAAAGAAGGTAATGTTATATCATTGATATATAGTCCCTTTTTATATATTGGAAAGGGTTGGTGAGGTGGAATTTCAATTTTTATTACCCACACAGTTAAATGTGTTGTTTAATGTGTTGAATGAATATTAGTTGAAAAAGTATCATCCATATTCTAACCATATTATTCAATGGGGCCACATACACCTATATCTGGTTGTGGTTGCTTCATTGGAACATGAACTAATATTTATTTTTTTAAAGGAAATAGAAATAATTATATTATAAAGGCATCGTTCTAGTTAAGATTTTTTGGAAACATGGTCAGATTCATGAATAAATTTGGGAGCATGAGAAATAATTTTTTTTCAATGGATTGAACTCATTCAAGGAAATGATGGGTTTTAACATTATAGGTATTTAGTGGCCAATAGTGTGGAGATTATGGCACCCATGGTTTCTAGTAAGTAGCCCATTATTTAGGTATTTTAATTATGGAATTTTATTGGATGAGGATTTAGCGGGTTAGAAATAAATTTAGAATGTTATGGTGGATCTTCTAGTGGTTAATGTTCAGATCATGGTTAGTAGAAAAAGTGAAACTCTTACATAAAACTGTGCGAAGTGGAAGACTGGCTTCTAGGGAGGTACACATTTAAGGAACATGGGTTGGAAAAAAACATGAAACCTCCTTAGAGTAACCAAGAATTGTGAGGTAAAGGTATTACTAAAGGTTTAAACATAGGTTTTCTGACCATGAAATCCAAAAATTCATTCTACTTATTTAGGTAAAGGTTGTCCCATGGTTGGCACCTGTTTCCCCAAACTGTGTGACCCTACAATCCGCAGATTAAATATAGATCCAAAATAAGTGGATCTAGCTTAGTTTTGACTCTAAATAATGCTTTTTTCCATTATTTTTAACCTTCCATGAATTTTATTCCTCCCAATGGATATGGATTCTCTCTAATTTATTTTGGAAGTGATCCAGATGAAAATCATAATGCGTTGAAGCCCAATCCCCATGATAGGTCGTCATTTTATGTGGGTTTACTTAGATATACATATCTTCACTACATTATATTTATGGATATAATATATTGGGGATAGATATAAGATATTTGATTCATTTAATGATGATATTTAGATATTTTGACATAACTGAAAAAGATATGAGGTTGTTTTTTTATATTCATCCCACTTTTGTTGAATAATTCTAATCTTTCTGCTTTTTTAAATATTTATCGATCTATGTGACTTCACTCTCATCTTTCATTATTATAAAATGAATTATTGATATTAAATATATTGTTATGATTTAAATTTATAGTAAAATCATTGGAAAATACTTGATGAAATACCAATTTGGTGACAATTTATAGAAATGGGACAAATTTTGTGTTTTGATGTAAATTCAAAGTAGTAACATGATTTTAAAATGTTGATATTAAAACGGGTTTTAGTTCTGATTCATGTAAAGGTGTATTAAATTAAAATATAATTCTATTAAAATTTTTTTAAAGGACTATAGTGTCTTGTTGATGTATTAATTGGTTATGTGTGAGTTTAATGGGATGAATATTGGTTGTGAAGTTCTACCATGAAAAGGACGGGTTGTGGAAATTAAGTTCCATTATCCGTGATAACACCAAAATTTAATATAGGGGTGTGTTTGTGTATGGTTGTGTGATATAGAATGGATTATGAAAAATTATTATTGTCAATTGGTTTAATGGTTGGTTTGTTGGAATTACATTAAAATGGATTTGGATTGTTGAATTTGTTTTGTTTGGGAAATTGTTTTATATTCTAAAATAAAATATTTTCACTGGTATTACCTATATTGTTTAATATAAATGTTATAACATGATATATCTTACTATCATGAGTTGGGAAGTCATTTTCAAAAAAAATAACGATTTTCATTACCCACCACTATTGTGTCACTTCAGTGATTTGGTAGATATCATTTTTCATGATATAGGTAAAGGTAGAGTATCACAATTCTTTATTGGTGCTTCATGATACATTATTTGTATTATGGGTTTAGTGAATTCGGCATGTTGGGAGCTAATGGGTTGGTGTTTTTGTGTCATTGAGTTATGTAGGTTTTTTCTTACGCTTTGTATTTGGTATTGAGATTGGTTTCTTTTGGGTTCTTTGATATATTAGGTTTGATTTGATGTGCACTGAATTGTAATACATTGTTATGATGCATTGTATAGTGTCATGATTATTAAAATCATTGTTTTGGTTATTTTAATTTCAAATGTTAAATAATACTCAAATTGTATTAAATCCCATCGAATTTAATGCCTGCCTTTGGTGTCTTAGGGATGTTTCCTAAGGGAAAGTATAAATTATGCCTCAAATCAAGCCAATGCGGAGGGGGATGATGTTACAAGTGAAATCTCATTAATTAATATGGTAAGGAAGGATTTTCCCCTTCCATCATTATGGAATTTGAAATACTATCTCATTGATTGGAATTGGAATTTCACATTTGATTCCATGGCCATGGTGTACTGACATGTTTATTTAAAATAGTAATTGACATGAATATCAAGCATATAGGTTGGTGATACTGATGTGAAACCTCATTTATGAGGTATTTTAAAAAATGGGTTATATTACATAGTGAGTGTTTGTATGTTGTATTTCTTTTTATGACATTATGTTCTTTTTCATGGGTGCCTGGACTCATTTCTAGACATTAATCTTAGAATTTAGTAAAACCCACCTAATTCCAATGTGAAATAATCCTAGAGGTTCACACACTATGTGTTTATGTTGGTCGTGATTAAGTTATATTTTATTTTTACTAATGGAATAAATATTTCATCATTTCTAAATTATAATTTAATTTATGTTATATGGATCATTTAAATTAAATAAATATTTATTCAGTGTCTTAAGAATGAAATATTTATTTTGTTTATTGAATTTTTTTTAAATATATATTCACAACATTGTGGATAAAATATTTGATAATGAATACAATATTAATTTGGTTTTTCAATAAATTATAGAGGACTTCGAACCTACCAATACCAAGCCAAGTGTTAAATTTAAATTAAAAATAACATTACATATTATTTGTAATTGGGGAAGTTATAATTCACCAAAAACTAATACTAATAAAATTAATATTATTTGAATTGATGTTTATTAAAGGTAATAAATTTTATTTAATGGAAGGTATGCAATTAAATAATATTTTGACATAAATATTGTCTATATAAATATACATTTTTGTCTATTTTGTAGAGAATCAATGAATTGAGAGTAGAGAATTGTTGTGTACAACGAATTCTCTCTCAACTCCTTCTCTCTCCCCCACAAGAAAAAATGTGTAAGAGATATTTCTTTAAGACTTAACAAGGACCAATAAAGAACAAACAACTTAATACATTCAACTCATGCTGCTAGAACCTGGAGATTGACTTTTGTTCCTCAGAGATCATAGGAGCATGTGTGGATAACCACTATAGGGATTCTGTCATTGGATCCTCACAATACAATTAATGTTATCAAAAGGTGTATTTTCGGATGATCGACATTCATCAAGAAAGAATGTTCCTTTGTTCATGTATTTATCTTAGAAAATATTTAAAAATTAATTATAAATTTTATGTTGAATATCTTGTCTATTTGTTTTGGGAGAGGATGATTAAAAAACCTTAATATATCACTAATATCTGCATCATTCGGCAATGCCCAAAACAAATTAGTGGTATTATAGGAGTTACATTTAATTTTATAATTATTTATTTTATTTTTGATATATGTTCAGTCTTGGTTAGACTTTCTTTTCATGTTATTTTTTATATAAAATTATTTTAACAAAAATGTTATTGACATATTAATCAGGTTCCTTCATTGTTTCATTTTCATAATGTTTTAAGAATAAAGATTGAATGTAAAAATAATCCATCTAGAAGTTCCAAATCATTGGCCTCTAAAACTGAGTTACACAATGTGAAGCTGAAGCACACACGATATAGAAATGTTCATTGTATCTAGATTCATCGAGAAATTAATAAAATTATGATTGTTTGTTTGTCACTGCATGTTTACTGGCATGTAGTATTATGTACTCACTGTGTAATCTATCATTAATGGATAAATTAAATTTTCATTAAATTTGAAAATTATTGAACTAAAAAATTATATTATTGATTTGAACACCATTGGCTGTTTGACAATTTAAAAATTGTTTTGATTAATTTTAAATACACAATTAATTAATTTTAATAAACATACCATTATTTCTTCTTCCATTTGTTTTCCATGAATTCCATTATTGATTAGACACTCCAAATACAACTGAGTGATCAATATGATGAAAGGGAATATATTAATAAATAAATTAATTAATTAATTCTTGCAAAAATTTTATAAATAAATAAAATAACAAATAAAGAAATAAATTCTATCACCTTACATTTTTGTATTCGTTTTTTGTATGACCATTCATCATCATGGCTATGAACTGTGTATATGTTGATGTTTTAGTTAAATTTAACTCATGAGTTTTCAATTACGTAAAATAAAATAACATTATATCTTACGATTCATCCCTACCTCTATTATTAGGTGGGTACTGTGTATCCATGGATATTTATGTAATCCCCCTTAACTAATCCATTTTTTCCCCTAAACTGTGTGTGAGAAATAAATATTTATATTTAATTGAGCATCCGAAGGAATATGGAGGCACTTCAAGATGGAACCATAATGATGCCAACCCAAGTGATACACAGGTGAATAGGTTGAATGTTGTAAATCATCCCAATACTAGAAATAGAAGTTTGCTTCCCTAGGAGAAAGTTTAATTTAATGTATTCTCATTAAATCAACCATTTTATAAATTTCATGAATGATTCATTAAATAAATTAATTATTTTTGTGTGTGAAATTATTTATTGTTTGGATTCATGGTCATGATCACATAAATGAATGAATGAATGTGCAATGACATAAATTAAATAAATGAATTATTAGTAAATGTTTTATCTAATAATAATAATTAATTATTTAACATCCTATTACTATTAGGAAAACATATTAAGGATAAAACATGATAAAATATATGAATAATGAATTAAAATCCCTCAATTTTATATTAAGTCATACTTAACCTTTCATTACATGATTAGAAGTAAAAATTTATAACAACATGTAGTTTATGAGAAATTTATGGTAACATACTTTTATCTAGGACTTATCATGACAGTTTTGGGATGAAATAACTGAAATTATATTGAGGTTAACTTCTAAAGTTAGATCAATAAAACTTTTGAGGAAAATTTTGGGGAAATCCATGTATGTATTTCGGGATAGGGGAATCCATTCAATGGATCATGGAGCTACATGTTCCTAGATAGCTAAACCCCAACCTATTTAATTTGTTATGGTTTTGTTGGAAAAAGTATTGACCATTAAAAAAATATAGGGGATCCATTCCACTCGAATATTAAATGACATAGACAATATGAGTTCAATGGTGATGGATATTTATGCTTAATAAAAGTGTTGATTTTTTAATAAATAAATAAATAAAAATCCATTTTATTATACATCTCTGGTTTTGTAATGAACAAATATAATATAATATTTCCTTTCTAATTGTAGAATAAATTTAAATGTGCATCATATATATTATCCCTATAATCCATATTATATAAATCTAACCTCTTAAATTCCTGTAACTTCCATAAGTTGTTTGTATACTATCAGGTTGTGTTATTCCATGAATATAAATCATACATGCTGGAGTCATAAATGCCGGATCTTCAAGCTAAAGTGGTAAGTTACGAAGAGTTCATTTTCAATGAAAAACAATTTATGGATGCGGTTGAACTTCAATGTTTTATTTTTTTCATTGATTTATGGTTAAATAATGAAGTATCCTTAAAACATTTATGAACATGGATTTCCTAAGACCCTCCAATGTTCTTCCATGGAGAGAGAAAGACCGGAATGGTTTGAGATTTACAAGGTGCTATATCATTCAATTCTTGGAGAGGGTGCACCATTTAGGCCTCAATTAGTTATGTACATTTTCTACATTGAGTTTCTATGGTTTAAACTTCCCAAAGAACTAGGCACTATCCTCATTCTAGTATCACTCCCTCACATATTCTCCAAATTTGTTTTGAATAATAATATGAACTACTTTTAAAAGTCTCTTCTATATATTTGTATTCTTCTTATCCTGGTAAAAAGGTATATGAAGCAAGAAAAATATTTTATCATTATGGGGAAAATCGAAAGGGAAAAAATAATAATTTAGACCAAATTATCTTCATTCTCTTACAATAAGAGGATGGTTGAAGTGATATCAAGGAAACTTGATGTTATCTATTTTATATGTGTAAAAAAGGGCCAAAATAAGAAAAACTAAATACAACCAGTGTAGTAATGTGAATCATGAAGTGCATTGGTTTTCAAGTGAAATTTATATATTATTATAAATTGGGTATTTGATATAGCTTATGGTGACCTTATATATACTCAAATATTGGAACCAATTAGATTACAAATGATTGATTGAGGAGAGGTAGATATTCAGGAATCTAATGAAGTTAAACATGATATCGGAGGTGTCAGGGACTACCATTACAAGTTGATGATTAGAACAATATTGGTTTCATAAGATTTATATAATGTGCCTTTAGTTATAAAAACATTATTTATGTATAGGGAATTGATAAATATGGATTCATATTAATTTTCCGGAATTATTGTTCTTTATTTTATAAATGTTACATTTTTATTGTATGATGCATTTAAATAAAAATAATAATGAGTTGCAATACATGAACCAGGTAAGGGAAATAACTAACAATGATACTTCACATGACTCACACCATGCCCAACTTTGGCATCCTCAAATAGGTTATGTTAATGAAATAAGCTTGATTAAATTACACTAAGGTAAATATTTTTATACATTTAATCAAAAAACAACTTTGTGTATGTCATGAATGTTCACAAGGAAAGATAACCAAATCATCATTTAGTGGGAAATGAAAAGGTTCTAATGATCTTCTTGAATTTGTTTATACTGGTCTCTATGGACCATTTCTTGATTAAGAAATCGGTGGGTACTCATACTTTATAAAATTTACTGAAAACTTTAATAGATATGGATATATCTACTAAATGAGGTATAATTCATATTATTTTGATTAATTAATGGAATAAAAGAATAAATTCGAGAACCAGGTTTCTAAGAAGATTGATAAACATTTCTTATACCATATTGGATAATATCTTAATTAATTATTCATTGATTATTTATAGTAGTTCTAGATTTTTCTCAACTCACCCCTACTTATACATCTCCGAGGAATGGTGTAACTGAATGGAGGAACCAAAACATATTTGACATGATGATATAAATGATGAGTCATGTGATTCTTTTATTAACCTTTCGGTGATACACATTACAATCAAAAACATATGTATTAAACTGAGTACAATATAATTTAACAGATGGTATACCAAACTGATTATAGAATAGAAAGAAACCCATTTTTTCTTACATACATGTACGTTATTTAAAATAGTTCTAATAATCTCTTCAGTTAAAAATCATCCACCCTAATGTACAAAGTGTATATTAATTGTATATCCAAATGAAATAAATGGATAGTATATATAATATACTTTATATATAATGGTTGTGGTTAAGAGATTCCCAATATTTCATTAGGATGATATTATCTCGAAAATATGTTGTGGGAATGAGAGAGTCTTCGATGAAGTCTGGGCTCATGATACAAAAGAGTTGGAACATGAACTAATTCTACAAATACTTATGAAAGTATTAATTGTTCGAGAGACATAATTATTATTTATGTGTACTAGATATATTATATTAGAAGAATGATATGGGGATCTAGTTACTGATTATGGTGACTAATTATTTTTAAATAATAATGACCCGCAAAACTACACTAGACTAGTAAGTGGCCAAGATGATTCCACATGGAAATAATAAATGAATTCTTAAATGGATTCCATGAACCAAAACCAAGAATTTATATTTTTAGAACCGAATGTATATGTAAATACCATAATATTTAATTTGGTATTAAAGAAGATACTCATCAAGGAAGGACAAATCAGTACCAATATAGAGTGAGTGGTTGCAAAATGGTTTAAAAAATGTTATGAAATTGACTATGATGAATCATTTTCCATATTTTCATTGATAAAATAAATTATCTTCCTATTTTAATTACATAATTACCATATTATGAGATTTTTAAAATGGATTTAAAAAAGTCCTTAATAGAAAATATCGAGATTTTACAATTTTACACATCCCAAGAATTTTTTTAATCCAAAGGCTGCTAACTATATATGTCAGTTTAAAAGGTAAATTAATCAATTAAAGGACGAATCCAGTTCATGGAACATTCATTTTTATGATTTGGTAACATAATTTCCTTTGATATGGAAATAATGTGATCCTAATTTTTATAAATGGTTTAGTTGGAGTACAGTTTATTCTTCATAGTATATTTTTATGACTTGCTACTCATTTGAAATTAAATACCAGTGTTATTTTCCATTACGGAATGGTTGAATAAATGATTATCATTTAAAGACCTGTGAGAGGCATTATATATTCTTTAGATCAAGATCAATCATAATAGATCAAATATGTTTCTTGACCTATGTCAAATTACATACATTGAGAAAATACTGAAGATATTCATTATTGAACAATCCTTGAGGGGATTGTTTCCAATCTCACATGACTTTAATAATTCCATGAAAATGTTTCATCAGACACATGGTTAATGAAATATAATGAAAATGATTCCATATGAATAATTGACTGAATCAGTCCTGTATGATATATTGTTAACTAATCTATATGTCGTCTACAAATTAATTGGGGTAGGAAGATATCAAGATAATCCAAGTGACTAACATTTCATGGTAGTTAAGACTATAAATAATTATCAAAGGCATAATAAAGATATATTATAGTTTTATGGATTATATAAATTATTATTGATGATAGAATATGAAGATTCTAGTTTCCAACTGATCAAGATTACATAATATCTCCAACAACATATGTATTCACCTTTAATAGAGGTGTTCAGAGTTAAAAGATCTCAATGATGGCTATAGTTATAGATTCTTAAAGAGGATTCCAAGTATATTGAGGCTTTAAAATAATCTCAATAAGTATTATGTATGAAAAACATCATCCACTTGAATTATGTTCTATCTAGAAGTAAATATCCTAACACACTCTATTTTGATAATACTGTAGCAGTGGCTCTTGAAATAAATCTAAGGACACATTGATAGATGAGTCACATACATCATAATTATAATCTCTTGAGGTATCTTTTTATATAGATAAATTTTTAGTGAGTTGTATTTCCATGAAAGAAAACTTTCAAGATCCCTAGACAAATTTCTTGACTCGATAAAAACATGACTACAATGTGAGGTCAAATAGACTAATAGTCAATGGTAGTTCACTCAAGTCAATGTGGGAATTTTTTTGAGATGGTTTCATAAGAATAACTATTTTTACTTTGATTAACTTTATATTTGATGTGATTAAAATTAATAAATCATTTTATTATATATCGTTTGTTTTTCTACATAAATATAATGTAATAATTAACTATATTGTATGTCGCATTGATAAGGTCGTATCAGTTCCCTAATATGATGATAACATTGATATGCAATGATTATATTCTCAAATAATGTTTTTGGGTTGGTTAACATATTGTGGTGAGATGCATAGGATATAGAATATCGAGTGTTAGTACTCATAATATGACAAGTATTCTTCTCATGAGGTTCACACTTTGTAATATTCTAGATAGTGGATTATGAAAACAGACCAAAAAATAGGAAGTTTTCATGTTTTGGTGTCATAAGATATTCCAATCTATGATATTGAGTAATGGTACTTATAAATAATGAATTTTATTAAGGGGAATTACAATACATTTACTCTGATGTATTTCATAAACCATGATAAAAATATTTCATGGAGAAGATGGATACTTTGGGTGAACCACTAGGGACATGTCATTGAGGAATATGTCATGAAAGGATTTCATTATAACATCTTTAGGGAATATGATATCTTGGACGACAGATTCAAATTGAACTATCGAATTAAATTCCATGGTAATGGTGTAATGATGTGTTTATTTTAGATAGTATATTAAATACATATCAAGCGTATAGGTTAATGACACATATGTGAAAACTGCCTAATAAGATATTGTGAAAATGGTGTTATTTTATTGGGTGATCATTTATTTGTAGTTATCATCATTGTGACATTATGTTATATCTCTTGGGTTCCATGACCCATTTCAAGATAGTAATACTGGAATTTATGAATGAATTCCTAATGCCAATAATAAATAATCTTAGAGGATCACAAAATAAGTGTTTGATTTGACCTCGATTAAATTAAATTTTAAATTAATTATTATAATTAATATTATTCTAAAATAAGAGGAATTATTTAATTCATGTTATATTGATTAGATAAATAAAATGAATATTTATTTGTTGACTTTTGAATAAGAATTTTATTTTATTTATCAAACATTTTGGAAAATATTTATTCCCTATATTGGGAATAGAATATTTATTTGGCTGTTAAATAAATTCTAGAGGAGTTAGAATGGATTAAGACTGAGAGTGGAGAAAATTATTAATTAACAAGATTGTTACATAATATTATTGATCTAGTTCATGCGTAATAAATAATAACAATAATAATATAATTATTACTAAGTTTCGAGGGGTTTAAGAAAATTAATAAATGTTATTTAATGGTCAGTATGAAATTGAATAATATTTTAACATAAATACTAAACTTGTAAATGGATAACTGCATCAATTGTGTAGAACTTCCAAAATTAATAATAGAGAATTATTGTGCACAATTAATTCTCTTTAAAATCCATATTATATCCTTCTCATGAATGCGATTTTCAAGAGAGATTTCTTAATGGCTAAAGAATGAATGATCAAGAACATACAATTCAAGTTATTTGAATCATCATGCAATCTCCGAGAGATCATTTGGGGTTTCTAAAAATCATAGAAGGATGTATGGATCACTGCTAGAGGGATCCATTCTTTGTATCTTCAAAGAATTATAAATTTAATATGAACGGGACATTTCATATGATCAAAATTCACCAATGAATAAAAATTCCTACTCCTTGTTATTTTTTTCTATATATAACAAATTAATAAAATATAATAGTTACATTAAAGATACTCACTCTTGGTTTTAGGAAAAATTTGACAAATGAAATTTTAATATATCTTTAACCTCCAAATGCTTCCAATGTTCCCATAACCAATAGACCTATTAGTTTCGGTGATATCACAAAAGGAAAAATAATAGGACTTGGTCAAATAAGTATCCCTTTTAATGATTTCTAAGGAATTATTTGTTTATAGTTTACAATATAATATTATTATCACCTTATAGTTATGTTATAATGGTAACCATGTCAATTTTTAAAAACAATGTTCAAAATATATATGATTCTTATAATTTTTTATTCTATAATAGTTTTTTTAATGATAGTGTTTATGAGGTTGATTTATATTATTTATATTCTCAAATACATTTCCTTATAATGTTCCTTACACTATGATTCATGAATATGGAATATGATACTATTCCACTGCATCAATCAATATCATAGAAAGGTAAATATGAATGTTTAATTTAGGGATCTTTATGATCTTTAATTTCTAAATGATGAATTATGTAATCCATGTTAAAAATAAAACGTCTTAAGATCTCATTCAAACCAAAAAATAGGTTTCAACTTCTTATCCCCTATAATTGGTTCATGTGGACTTTTTTTTAACCCTCTGGAATTTTTATCATAATTATGTATCACTATTCCTATGTTCATATAGATTATTATTCAAGATATACATTGGTGTTATTTTTAAATTTTTAATGTGAATATTTTCCCTATATCAAAAAATATTAAATATATATTGAAAATATTAATGTAATTAATTATATGAACTTCAGGAGTGATCATGGAAGTTAGTTCTAAAACAAGGGCAAAGAAACTGTATGCACACAAAATGGATACAATACCCACTTTTATACTCCTAGGACCCCCTAGATTAATGGTGTCGTATGATAAAGGAACTGTATAATTAAAGAGTTTTCCAAGAACATTCTCAATTAGTAAGAAATTCATGTTTAATTTTTTTGAGGTATCTATCTATACAGCTAGATATATTATCAATATTTTTCTTATCATAAAACAATAAAATAAAAATATATATGTCTTATTTAGTGATTGAATACCAATGGTTAATTATTTATATTTTTATCTTTATGATCCTTATTCTAAATTCAGAATAATTCTTAGATAAATATTCATCCAAATGTTGTCACGAAATCTTTAATATTTATTAATTATAAAATAAATCATATAGTGTGTTCAATAATAGAACAAAATATGGGGAGGAATATCTATATATCATATTTGATGACACATATCCACATGATCATAGAAACTCACTAGAAAACCATGAGGTTTGTCTATATAACATTAATATTTGTAACTCACCCATGAATACATATTTTTCTGTAAAATTACCAATAAAAAATCACATAGAAATGATGAATGTTTTGAATGAGACCCTGATGAATAAAATTATGTATCAAGTACTTCTTTACCTTGATCAATTAGAACTCGTATAGACTGTCCTTTAGATATTGTTTTCTGATATCTAGATTTGGGAACTCGTACTATAGTCTCACTTAAAATATATGTTAAACATCCAACCTTCTTTTCACAACATGAAGAAAAAAACATTGCTGAAGTAATAGAGGATGAATTTTGGGTAATGTCTATGTAGGATGTGTTAATATGTTTGATTGAATAAAAGACTGGGATCTAGAGAAAGTACATAAAGAATTCATAACCATTAACTCAAAATGGTTGTTTACGAACCAGGATGATTAGTCTAGTACTATAATAATATATAAATTTAGAGTAGTATTACAAGAATATTGTTAAGAAGAAGGTATTTAATATAAGGAATCCAATTCCCTAGAAAAATGATTCGAGGATATTAATATGTAACCTACCTATGTATACCATTTTAACTTCAAACTAAATTATATGGATGATTAGAGTGAATTTCATAGTTATTATATTGTTGAGGATGTTTGTAACACCCCAAGCTTCTACGGTACGCTTCTCTTTGAATAATGTGATGGCGTGTGTTGTACGCAACACCGAGTTCTAACACACCATAACTAATCAAACTAGCCGTTATGAATAGTAATACCTACTTTTTGAAATTATATATATTTTATATTTGAAAATGGACTTCATTTTTGGATTCGGAATATCGAATTTATCCTAAGGTGAAATTTTGGTACATTTCGGATAACTTTCATATTTTGATGAATAGTGAAAATTACTAAGTTTTAATTAAAAACAACTTTTTTTTAATCAAAATAATTAATAGTGATAAATTATGAATTTGAGTGGTTTTAAAGTATATTTAGAATATATTTTTATCATTTAATATAATGTTGGTCATTGGACATAATTTTACAATTAAACCGAACATAAACGAGTGTCAATCTTTTGATAGTTATTATCTCTTAAAAACACGCTTTTTGTTTTGACAGCGGGAATTAATTTTAAATTAATTTCTGCCACTTCTGTGTTTTGAATTTAGGAAAATGGATTCCATATTTGGAATCAGGATGTTCAAATGGTGTAAATAGGTAACTTTTATTTTTAGACATTTTGAATAATTACTGCGGTAAATATTTTATTTACCATGGTTAAGGGTAAATCTGGTAAATAAGGGTTAAAAAATAATATTATAATAATAATAAATTACCCTAAAACGCGTCTTAACCCTATTGGTTGATACATGGTCGACCATGGGAATCTTTGGGTCTATTTGGGGACCCCATGGATCCACTTGTAAGTGATAATGACACTTTATTTTAATTAAGTTAAAATGAATACAAAAATGACACAAGCATATATCTTTTAGCAAAACATTTGTTACATAGGGTTATATATGTTGGATTTTAGATTATAAATATTCATTAGAAAGATAAAAAGATTTCCTACATAATGATATTTTATTTATAATTTTTAGACATTAAATAATATATTTTATTTATGACACAATGATGATGCAATAATTACTATAATAGTGAAAAATTAAAATAATTGATATTATAAATACCCAAATAAATATAATATGAAACTTTTAATGAATTAAACTAATTTTCTAGGATAATATGATATATTAGGATTGATTTAATTGACTTTTTTTGAAGTAATCAATCTGTTATGAGTTTCACAAAAATCAACTATTGAATAGTGTCAAAATTGACATAAAAGAGTTCTTAAAACAAATATTATATTATTAATTGATATTAAATTCCTAAAAATCTAAGGTTCGGCCAAGAGACTTATATCATGATAGTTGCATCATTAATGTACCACTTGGGGGTCTCTTGGATGTATATAGTATGTTTATTAACCATATTATATAAAAATACAAAGAGACATTGTAAAAGTGAAACTAATTAACTTAGAGTTAATACTTAAAGATAAGGTTAATATAAGTACCCAAACCTGTCTAAATTATATTGGTTGAGTGGTTTTAGACCTATCCCCACCTTAAACTTTGAATAATATGCTTTGGAGCCATTAGAAACCGAATATGAATTTATTATAAATTAATATTTCTAGCTTTTCCAAAGGTGCCCCTCACCCCTCTTATAAAAGGGAACTCCTCCTTCTCATTTCTTCACACCTTCAAAGCCTTTTGGTTCGGCCAAAATCTGCCCAAATACTATCCGAACATCCCTCACTACAACCTAGAGGCCTTAGTTTGATCAGAAAGCCAACCTAAGGAGCCCTTTTGATCAAATCAAAAGGAAGAACCCGAAGAAGAGGTAATGATTTCACCACCCTTCTCCAAGTTCATTTCTTCTTCCACTTATTCTTCCTTTGTTCTTACCATTGTAAAATAATAACTCCAGTATCTCACATATACTGTGATGTTATTATAAATATGGTACAACCATATTCAGTATTCTATCCACCCTTTGAATAACATGTCACCATACGTGCGTACGTACGGACTACCGTCTCCACGTCGTGGTGTAATTGTTATTCAATATAATATTATTTGGATGGGTATAATAATGATGTGTAACTAATTTAAATAATAAATATAACATGTTAATGATTCGGTACATATGATATACCATCCATTTATATATTATTTTAATATCAAAAGAATGATATTGTCGCTCGTGCGTACATACGGACTACCGTCTCCACGAACGTGATGAGATTCATTCTCCATCGTATCCATTCAAGTATAATTATCATTTGATGATTTAAAAATGATGTTTAAGGACTAGATATCATTCTGGATATGAATAAGATACAACAACCATGGATTATGTAACAAAACATATAAAAGAAAATGAGTAAGTTAACTCCTGAAACGACGATAATTCTAAGATATTATTAACAAATCAATGTTGAAAGATCATATATGATATCATATTATTATATATGATTCTTGTATAATTTAATAACAAATATTTCACCATTATACAGGAGGTTAACCTACCCCAACCAAGGAAAAGTACAAGGTAAGGGTTTACTTTACAACCTCTTCATTATCCAAGGTTGTTTATACGTAATAATCTACTGGGATCTCTTTATCATCCACATCCATGTTTCTTAAAAATGCATTTTCAAAACATTTTTACTATTTACTAGAATATGAGTTAAAGTCATTTATACCCTTTTTGACTTTTATAAGTGGTTTATAAAGGAATCTTTCGGTCGTTTTCAAAACAAGGTCCTTTTTAACCTTTTCGACAGAATTAAGGTAAGAATGTTTTTTAACATATACGGCGGGTGCGGCTATTTTCCGCCGTTATAAAATCTTCAAAGCTTACCTTACAAGCTTATAAGAATATTTTCAAAGAAAATGTTTTATTTTATATGGATCTTAAATTATTTCAAAATAAAAGGAGATATTTCTTTAAAAAGAATTTTGATTTCATCTATGTCAACATCCTTTGATGGATTTTAAGATTATTTGAAGTTGATTTATTATGATACAAAACTTATATATTGTATTGAAGGTTTTGTGATATGTTTGAATGTGGATGTGCTATTTTTATACCATTCATAGTTTATGGTGAAAGTATTGACATTTCATATGCTAGTTTTAATATGAATGTTTATGTTATGTTTAAACCTTTTCATATGGGAATGCATTGGACTTAATATGTGACGGGTGGAGCCCGCTATAGCTCCTCGATGCATCGGTAGGTCTCATGAGACAAACTAGTGTCTTGGCACAAGGCCTTGACAAAATCTTATTTGTAGTCCTGGCACGAGGCCTTGGCTATGTGGTTATGATAGTCTGGCATTATGCATTCCAACATTATGAAAGTGGTCATTGATTTTTGCATGTGATTATTCGATTAGTAGAATATCCATGTGAATAAGTAAATGGCATTATATCATTTTATTTATGCCATACCATGTTGAAAGTTCATATTTAAAAGGCTTTTGTTTTAGATATACATTGACTTAAATGATTATTCTTATTTATGAAAGTTTCCGCTATATTGTTATCCTTACTGGGCATTTGTGCTCACCCCTTTTCTATGTTTTATTTTTCCCAGGATGTGAAGAAGTAATTTATGAATGACCTGCAGGGATTTTATGAGGGGTTAATAGTGTGGATTGTGGAAACATTATGTTGTTGTAGTAGTTTTTCATTTTATGATGTAATGTAAAACTTATGAATATATCTAGTGTTTCCAAGGCTACTAAACCAATCGGTCTTTCGAGATTTGATCTTTCTTGTGATCATGCCAATGTTATGTAATAATGCACTGACTCTGGGTAACTGGGGTCGGGGCGTTACAGTTGGTTTCAGAGGAAGTTTAGTACAAACCTTGGAAGCTAGATTTAAATAAACTCTGATTAGAGCACGTAGACCTAAGATGAACTTTGAGGATTAGTATAGAAGAACTTCCTAGAATTTTGGTATTGTAGAGATTTTGTGAGTTTTCCAAGCAATACATCCCTGTCTGGATACGAGCAGGTAGAGGTGGCTCTGGCACAGAGGTACCTAGGGGTAAAACCCAAAAACACCGCTTTGAGCTAGAATCGAACGGGAACTGGTGCACGACAACGGGCCTTGTTGCACTCTTGGTTACGACACTCCCGGGGGATATGCTTAGGATAACTCTCATTTTCATTACAAATCATTTTGAAGGGATTATGAGTATATACTTCCTCAAAGAAAACATTCTTATGATTATGGATTATATCAATTTATGTTAAGTGTTTTATAAGTATGGGATTATGTATTTTGATTCATAAATTGATCTAGTTTATGCCATTGTTTAGAAATGGAGCCTAGTGGAAGAAATGGAAACCGTATCAATGCACGCACTCCATGTAGGGATTGCCCTCCTGCTCAAGATAATTATAGTGGGGCTGGTGATGCAACCGGTGCTGATCAGCTAATCACCATACTGGGACAACTTACTCGGGTTATGAATAATAACCTTACCCGTATGGAGCACCCTGATCCGCAGAGTGGAGGTTCAATGTTAGATTGATTCATGAGGCAACAACCACCAACGTTCAATGGGAATAAAAATCCCTTAGTAGCTGAGCAATGTATATTTTCCCTAGAGAAAATATTTCAGGCTTTGGGGAGCAGTGAAAGGGAAAAATTTATCATGGAAGGTTACCGCCTCACTGGAGATGCTGATCAATGGTGGTCATTGATTCAGAACATGATGGAAGATGATGAAGTATCAAATATGGAATGGAGGGAGTTCAAAGATCTGTTTTTAGAAAAATACTTTCCTCGCGACCATCAAGCAGATATGGAAAGAAAATTTCTGAGTCTGAGGCAAAAGGAGGATGAGAATGTCACAAAGTATGAGGCTAACTTTACAAGGTTAGCGAGGTATGCTGGAGATTATATTCGCAACCCAAGAAGTAAGATTGATCGTTTCTTTGATGGGTTAAAACCATTTCTCCGTCGAGCATTTGTCTCACAATCCTTTTCATCGTACGAAGACATTGTCTCATGTGCTATCAAGACCGAAAAGGAATTCTCTAAGTCTTATGACTTTAAAGCAAAGCAAGAGAATAAGAGACCTGCTGATCAATCTGGGAATGGAAATAAGGGGAAGAAGGGAAAGGTTGAATATCCATCTTGTGGTAAATGCGGGAAGAAACATCCTGGTACTTGCTTGAAGGGAATGGGAGTCTGTTACAAGTGTGGTGAAAAAGGCCACCAAGCTCATGATTGCAAGGGGAATAAGGAAGCTACCAACGTTCAGTGCTACAATTGCAGGGAGATGGGGCATTATGCAAATGAATGTCCTAAGCGTCAGGAGAACTTACCTCAGAAAAGGCCAAGGGATCAAGGCCAGGCTTATGCTATCACTACTGCTGAGGTAGAAGCTCCGAAAGACGTGGTGGCAGGTAATTTAATGGTTTCCTCAAGTTTAGCAGATGCATTATTTGATTCTGGATCATCGCATTGTTTCATATCATCCCAGTTTGCTAAGAAAATTAGATATTTCCAATTTGATTTAATAAGGGAGTTGTCAGTTAAAACTCCTAAGGGAAGTATCGTTGTAACAAAGTTTTGTGAATCAATCCCCATTAGAGCACATAAATTTTCTTTATCTGCTGATTTCATCGTCGTACCTATGATTGAGTTTGATATAATCCTTGATATGGACTGGCTTTCGGACTATGATGCGAAGATTTATTGTAAGAATAAAGAGGTTACGATTCTTGATGATAATGATAAAGAGCACCTTATTTTTAGAGCAGAATCGTCACCACCTAATTCTTATTTAGATCCACCCCCAGTAGCTCAACTTAATTCAATTATTGGGGAGGAAGAGAATGAAATAACTGTCGGTGAGGAAAGGAATGTTCAAATAGAGGATGTACCTGTTGTGAAAGAATTTGTAGATGTATTTCCGGAAGATTTACCTGGACATCCTCCAGAACGAGAAGTTGAGTTTTCTATTGATTTGATTCCTGGATCAAGGCCTATATCGAAGACCCCTTATAGAATGGCCACTGTAGAGTTAGTCGAACTAAAGAAACAACTAGAGGAATTGAGTAATAAGGGATTTATTCTCCCTAGTGTTTCTCCATGGGGAGCCCCTGTTCTTTTTGTTAAAAAGAAAGATGGATCTATGAGGTTATGTACCGACTACAGGGAGATCAATGCTATAACGATAAAGAACAAGTATCCCCTACCTCGTATTGATGATTTATTTGACCAACTGCATGGAGCTCAATACTTTTCAAAGATTGACCTTCGATCTGGATACCATCAGTTGTGTGTGAAGAAGGAAGACATTCTGAAAACAGCATTTCGAACCAGGTACGGGAATTACGAGTTTACTGTAATGCTGTTTGGATTGACTAATGCACCCTCTGTATTCATGGATCTGATGAATAGAGTTTTCAAGGAGTATCTCGATGAATTTGTGGTGGTATTTATTGATGATATCTTGGTATACTCCAAAACCTACGAAGATCATGAAAATCACTTGCGCATTATCTTGAAGACTCTGAAGAGGCATGAATTATATGGGAAGTTTAGCAAGTGTGAATTCTGGCTTCTAGAGATTTCTTTTCTTGGCCATATTGTCTCTAAAGATGGAATCTATGTTGATCCTTCTAAGACCAAGGCAATCCAAGAATGGCCAGCACCTACGAGTATAACTGAGGTACGTAGTTTTATTGGTTTGGCAGGTTATTATCGACGTTTCGTCCAAAATTTTGCCCTATTGGCTAACCCATTAACGAAGCTCACACGTAAAGGGGTTAAATTTGTTTGGACAAAAGAGTGTGAAAAATGTTTCGATGAACTGAAGAGAAGATTAGTCAATGCTCCTATATTGACTCTACCATCGGGGAATGATGGGTTCGTTATTTATAGTGATGCATCGAAGAAAGGACTTGGCTGTGTCCTTATGCAGAATGATAGAGTTATTGCCTATGCATCACGACAGTTGAAAATTCATGAACAAAACTATCCTACTCATGATCTCGAGTTAGCAGCAGTGATCTTTTCTTTGAAGATATGGAGGCACTACCTCTATGGTGAAAAATGTGAGATTTATACTGATCACAAGAGTTTGAAGTATATTTTCTCACAAAAAGAACTCAACATGAGGCAAAGGAGATGGCTTGAATTACTCAAGGATTATGATTGTACGATAAACTACCACCCAGGGAAGGCAAACAAGGTGGCAGATGCTTTGAGTAGAAAAGACCATGGAGTTTTGAACAATATGAGAATTGAAAGGGATCCAATTTTCATGGATCTAGTGAAGATGGACATGGGAATAACCAGGGAAGGTGAAACATCAATGCTTTTTCAAATGGTTGCCAAACCATCTTTACTAGAAAGGATTAAGAGTTCCCAGACCGATGATGAAGAATTCCAAAAGAAGATTAAAGCTGTGAATGATGGGAGATTGAGAGACTTTGTGTATGAAGATGGAATTTTGAAATTCGGGAAGAGACTTTGTGTTCCCAATATACCTGATCTAAAAAGGGAATTGCTGGATGATTCTCATAGTTCCAATTTCTCTATACACCCTGGGAGCACCAAAATGTATATAGATTTGAAGGAACATTTTTGGTGGAACAACATGAAGAGGGAGATTGCTGATTTTGTGTTCAGATGTATGGTTTGTCAACAAGTGAAAGCTGGAAGGCAACATCCTGGAGGAGTCATGCAACCTCTTCCCATACCGGAGTGGAAAAGGGACAATGTTACGATGGACTTTGTCATGGGGATACCAAAGACTCCTAGAAGGAACGATGAAATATGGGTTATTGTTGATCGTCTTACCAAGACAGCACATTTTCTTTCTATAAGAGAAGATCTACCCCTGGAACGTCTAGCAAGACTATATATTAATGAAGTTGTGAGACTTCATGGAGTACCCCTATCGATTGTTTCTGATCGTGATACCCGTTTTACTTCAAGATTCTGGAAAAGTCTTCAGAAATCCCTGGATACTGAACTTCATTTGAGCACTGCTTACCACCCTCAGACAGACGGACAATCAGAACGGACTATTCAAACCTTAGAAGACATGTTGAGATCTTGCTCACTTGACTTTCAGGGTATGTGGTATCAATATTTACCTTTGGTAGAATTTTCCTATAACAATAGCTTCCATTCGAGTATTAAGACGGCACCATATGAAGCGTTATACGGAAAGAGATGTCGTACACCAACTTGTTGGGATGACGTTGGTGAAAGAAAACTTGTAGGCCTAGAACTGGTGGAGGAAACGGTGGAAAAGGTGAAAGTAATCCAAAATCACATCAAATCAGCTCAAAGTAGGCAGAAGAGCTATGCCGATAATCGAAGGAAGGATTTGGAATTTCAAGTCGGTGATCATGTTTTTCTGAAGGTATCTCCGTGGAAGGGAGTCATACGTTTTGGTAAGAAAGGTAAATTGAGTCCCAGGTACATCGGACCTTTCGAAATTCTAGAACGAATTGGGGTTGTAGCTTACCGATTGGCAATGCTGCCAAGTCTCTCCAAAGTTCACGATGTGTTCCACGTATCTCTATTGAGGAAATACATGCCTGATCCGACGCATGTACTCACCTATGAGGAATTAGAACTGGAACCCGATCTGTCTTATTGCAAAGAGCCCGTCAAGATTCGTGATACGAGAGAACAAGTGCTGAGAAACCGGACGACGCGTCTGGTAAAAGTTTTGTGGAGAAACCATAAGATGGAAGAGGCAACGTGGGAACCTGAGGAACTTATGATGAAGATCCAACCGAGTAGTTTTATGCAGTAATACCTTATAAATTGCGAGGACGCAATTATTTGAAGGAGGGGAGAATGTAACACCCCAAGCTTCTACGGTACACTTCTCTTTGAATAATGTGATAGCGTGTGTTGTACGCAACACCGAGTTCTAACACACCATAACTAATCAAACTAGCCGTTATGAATAGTAATACATACTTTTTGAAATTATATATATTTTATATTTGAAAATGGACTTCATTTTTGGATTCGTAATATCGAATTTAGCCTAAGGTGAAATTTTGGTACATTTCGGATAACTTTCATATTTTGATGAATAGTGAATATTACTAAGTGTTAATTAAAAACAACTTTTTTTTAATCAAAATAATTAATAGTGATAAATTATGAATTTGAGTGGTTTTAAAGTATATTTAGAATATATTTTTACCATTTAATATAATGTTGGTCATTGGACATAATTTTACAATTAAACCGAACATAAACGAGTGTCAATCTTTTGATAGTTATTATCTCTTAAAAACACGCTTTTTGTTTTGACAGCGGGAATTAATTTTAAATTAATTTCTGCCACTTCTGTGTTTTTAATTTAGGAAAATGGATTCCATATTTGGAATCAGGATGTTCAAATTGTGTAAATAGGTAACTTTTATTTTTAGACATTTTGAATAATTACTGCGGTAAATATTTTATTTACCATGGTTAAGGGTAAATCCGGTAAATAAGAGTTAAAAAATAATATTATAATAATACTAAATTATCCTAAAACGTGTCTTAACCCTATTGGTTGATACATGGTCGACCATGGGAATCTTTGGGTCTATTTTGGGTCCCCATGGATCCACTTGTAAGTGATAATGACACTTTATTTTAATTAAGTTAAAATGAATACAAAAATGACACAAGCATATATCTTTTAGAAAAACAATTGTTAAATAGGGTTATATATGTTGGATTTTAGATTATAAATATTCATTAGAAAGCTAAAAGGATGTCCTACATAATTATATTTTATTTATAATTTTTAGACATTAAATAATTTATTTTATTTATGACACAATGATGATGCAGTAATTACTATAATAGTGAAAAATTAAAATAATTGATATTATAAATACCCAAATAAATATAATATGAAACTTTTAATGAATTAAACTAATTTTCTAGGATAATATGATATATTAGGATTGATTTAATTGACTTTTTTTTGAAGTAATCAATCTGTTATAAGTTTCACAAAAATCAACTATTGAATAGTGTCAAAATTGACATAAAAGAGTTCTTAAAAAAAATATTATATTATTAATTGATATTAAATTCCTAAAAATCTACGGTTCGGCCAAGAGACTTATATCATGATATCTTCATCATTAATGTACCACTTGGGGGTCTATTGGATGTATATAGTAAGTTTATTTACCATATTATATAAAAATACAAAGAGACATTGTAAAAGTGAAACTAATTAACTTAGAGTTAATACTTAAAGATAAGGTTAATATAAGTACCAAAACCTGTCTAAATTCTATTGGTTGAGTGGTTTTCGACCTATCCCCACCTTAACCTTTGAATAATATGCTTTTGAGCCATTAGAAACCGAATATTAATTTATTATAAATTAATATTTCTTGCTTTTCCAAAGGTGCCCCTCACCCCTCTTATAAAAGGGCACTCCTCCTTCTCATTTCTTCACACCTTCAAAGCCTTTTGGTTCGGCCAAACTCTGCCCCAATACTCTCCCAACATACCTAACTACAACCTAGAGGCCTTAGTTTGATCAGAAAGCCAACCTAAGGAGCCCTTTTGATCAAATCAAAAGGAAGAACCCGAAGAAGAGGTAATGATTTCACCACCCTTCTCCAAGTTCATTTCTTCTTCCACTTCTTCTTCCTTTGTTCTTACCATTCTAAAATAATAACTCCAGTATCTCACATATACTGTGATGTTATTATAAATATGGTACAACCATATTCAGTATTCTATCCACCCTTTGAATAACATGTCACCATACGTGCGTACGTACGGACTACCGTCTCCACGTCGTGGTGTAATTGTTATTCAATATAATATTATTTGGATGGGTATAATAATGATGTGTAACTCATGTAAATAAAAAATATAACATGTTAATGATTCTGTATATATGATATACCATCCATTTATATATTATTTTAATATCAAAAGAATGATATTGTCGCTCGTGCGTACGTACGGACTACCGTCTCCACGAACGCGATGAGATTCATTCTCCATCGTATCCATTCAAGTATAATTATCATTTGATGATTTAAAAATGATGTTTAAGGACTAGATATCATTCTGGATATGAATAAGATACAACAACCATGGCTTATGTAACAAAACATATAAAAGAAAATGAGTAAGTTAACTCCCGAAACGACGATAATTCTAAGATATTATTAACAAATCAATGTTAAAAGATCATATATGATATCATATTATTATATATGATTCTTTTATAATTTAATAACAACTATTTCACCATTATACAGGAGGTTAACCTACCACAACCAAGGAAAAGTATAAGGTAAGGGTTTACTTTACAACCTCTTCATTATCCAAGGTTGTTTATACGTAATAATCTACTGGGATCTCTTTATCATCCACATCCATGTTTCTTAAAAATGCATTTTCAAAACATTTTTACTATTTACTAGAATATGAGTTAAAGTCATTTATAACCTTTTTGACTTTTATAAGTGGTTTATAAAGGAATCTATCGGTCGTTTTCAAAACAAGGTCCTTTTTAACCTTTTCGACAGAATTAAGGTAAGAATGTTTTTTTAACTTATACGGCGGGGGCGGCTATTTTCCGCCGTTATAAAATCTTCAAAGTTTCCCTTACAAGCTTATAAGAATATTTTCAAAGAAAATGTTTTATTTTATATGGATCTTAAATTATTTCAAAATAAAAGGATATATTTCTTTAAAAAGAATTTTGATTTCATCTATGTCAACATCCTTTGATGGATTTTAAGATTATTTGAAGTTGATTTATTATGATACAAAACTTCTATATTGTATTGAAGGTTTTGTGATATGTTTGAATGTGGATGTGCTATTTTTATACCATTCATAGTTTATGGTGAAAGTATTGACATTTCATATGATAGTTTTAATATGAATGTTTATGTTATGTTTAAACCTTTTCATATGGGAATGCATTGGACTTAATATGTTACGGGTGGAGCCCGCTATAGCTCCTCGATGCATCGGTAGGTCTCATGAGACAAACTAGTGTCTTGGCACAAGGCCTTGACAAAATCTTATTTGTAGTCTTGGCACGAGGCCTTGGCTATGTGGTTATGATAGTCTGGCATTATGCATTCCAACATTATGAAAGTGGTTATTGATTTTTGCATGTGATTATTCGATTAGTAGAATATCCATGTGAATAAGTAAATGGCATTATTTCATTTTATTTATGTCATACCATGTTGAATGTTCATATTTAAAAGGCTTTTGTTTTAGTTATACATTGCCTTAAATGTTTATTCTTATTTATGAATGTTTCCGCTATATTGTTATCCTTACTGGGCATTTGAGCTCACCCCTTTTCTATGTTTTATTTTTCCCAGGATGTGAAGAAGTAAGTTATGAATGACCTGTAGGGATTTTATGAGGGGTTAATAGTGTGGATTGTGGAAACATTATGTTGTTGTAGTAGTTTTTCATTTTATGATGTAATGTAAAACTTATGAATATATCTAGTGTTTCCAAGGCTACTAAACCAATCGGTCTTTCGAGATTTGATCTTTCTTGTGATCATGCCAATGTTATGTAATAATGCACCGACTCTGGGTAACTGGGGTCGGGGCGTTACAATGTTTATTAAAAATGCTTATATTTAAATAAACTCATTTTTAGAAATATATTTTAAAATATATTTAATATCTTTATGGTTTGTAGCAAGATCATATATCAGGGAGTCATAGGCCCATCTCTTTTTTTTCTCTAGAGGGTTATAAAAATGTATTACTGATCCAAAATTATTCATAAAATTGATTTTCAATGTTTTTTTGTTATTTAAATATATGCTACTTATATAATATTTGGATCATAAAAAACCCCTTGTCTATAGAATATAAATAAATTATGATAATTTTTTTTAAATTATTGTAATGAGTGAGTTCAAACTAGTACTTGGTTTTCATATTATTTATAATAAGGAAAAAATAATTTATAATCAAATAAAATACAAAAAGTTTCTTCTGAAACATATAATAATAGATTAATATAATGAATGTGATCCTCTAATCAGTACCAGCTATATATTGGATATTAATGAACATGGTAAAACTATTGATAAAATCATATAGAGAGGTGTGATAGTGATTTTACATTACATAATATATAGCCCAACAGATATTATAATTTTTCTTTGCATGTGTTCATGATTTCAAGAAAACCCCAAAAAATCCAATTAAATACTCTCAAAATAATTTTCATATAAATCTAAAATACAAATGTCATTGGACTGATTACACAAAAGTATGTTCTTTTGAAATAAAAGTTCTTCAAATGAATATTATTTTGGCAATAAGTTAGACATGAAAATTCTTATAGAATATATCACTTTATGGGAATGTCTTTAATTTTAGAGTGTAGTAATTAAACTAAAAATATTTTATTATGAAATACTAAATAATAGTATTTAGTTATAAGAAGTTTTTGTGAACAAATTCATCGACTAAAACACACATTATAGGATTATTGATATCCGTTTATAAATTTCCTTAAAAACTATTATTATTAATGTGTTATTAATATTTATAAAAATTTAATGTCTCATTAATGGAAAAATTATTTTAATATAATACATCATCTTTTGGGTGAGCATTTTCAAAAGTCTTATATAACTCTTGAATTCCTTGGTACATAACTCCATCTAATTAATATTTTAAAAAATCCATTGAATATTATGTGATTGAATTATTTAAAAAATGAGTAAAGAATGATTAATTATTACATAATTATTAAATTCATGGTTAACTCTTATATATTTCTAAATAATTATTATAATACCAAACATATGGGTTTTGTAACACCCCAAGCTTCCACGGTACGTTTCCCTTTGAATAATGTAATGGCATGCATTGTACGCAACTTCGAGATTCTAACACACCACAACCAATAAATCTAGCCATTATGAAATTTTATAAATTATATCTCTCAAAATGGAAATCATTTTTGGATTCGGAATATCTAAATTATCCTAGGGTGATATTTTGGTACTTTTCGGATAACTTTCATATTTTGATGAATAGTGAAAATTAATAAATTTTAATTAAGAACAACTTTTTTAATCAAAATAATTAATATTGATAAATTATGAATTTGAGTGGTTTTAAAGTATATTTATAATATATTTTTACCATTTAATTCAATGTTTTTTATTGGACATAATTTCAAAATTACACCAGACAGAAACAAGTGCCAATCTTTTGATAGTTATTATTTCTTAAAAACACGCTTTTTGTTTTAACAATGGGAATTAATTTTAAATTAATTTCTTCCACTTCTGTGTATTGAATTTGGAAAAATGGATTCCATATTTGGAATCAGGATGTCCAAATTCTGTAAATAGGTAACTTTTATTTTTAGACATTTGAATAATTATTTCGGTAAATATTTTATTTACCATGGTTAAAAGGTAAATCCAGTAAATAAGGGTTAAACAATAATATTATAATAATAATAAATTACCCTAAAACGTGTCCTACACTTATTGGTTGATACATGTACGACCATGGTCATCTTTGGGTCGATTTTGGGACCCCATGGAGCCACTTGTAAGTGATAGGGACACTTTATTTTAATTAAGTTAAAATGAATACAAAAATGACACAAGCATATATCTTTTAGAAAATCAATTTTTACATAGGGTTATATATGTTGGATTTTCGACTAAAAATATTCATTAGAAAGATAAAACGATTTCCTACATAATGGTATTTTATTTATAATTTTTATACATTATATAATTTAATTTATTTATGACACAATGATGATTCAGTAATTAACATAAAAGTAAACAATTAAAATAATTGATACTATAAATACCCAAATAAATATAATTTTAGAATTTTAATGAATTAAACTAATTTTATTGGTTACTAGGACATGTTATTAATGATTTAATTAAACTTTTTAAAAGGAATAAGTCTGTTATGAGTTTGAAAAACATCAACTATTAAATAGTGTCAAAATTGACATAAAAGAGTTTTTAAAACAAATATTATATTATTAATTGATATTAAATTCCTAAAAATCTAAAGTTCGGAAAATAGACTTATATCATGATATGTTTATCATTAATGGACCACTTGGGGGTCTCCTGTATGTATATAGTATGTTTATTAACTATATCATATAAAAATACAAAGTGACATGGTAAATGTCAAACTAATTAACTAAGTGTTAAAACTAAAAGATAAGGTTAATATAATGATTCAAACCTGTATAAATTATATTTTTTGAATTGTTTTAGACCTATATCCTCCTTATCATTTTAATAATAAACTTTGGAGACATTAGAAACCGAATATGAATTTATTATAAATTAATATTTCTAGCTTTTCCAAAGGTGCCCCTCACCCCTCTTATAAAAGGGAACTCCTCCTTATCATTTCTTCACACCTTCAAAGCCTTTTGGTTCGGCCAAACCCTTCCCAAATACTCTCTCAACTTACCTCACTACAACCTAGAGTCCTTAGTTTGATTAGAAAGCCAACCTATGGAGCCATTTTGATCAAATTAAAAAGAAGAACCCGAAGAAGAGGTAATGTTTTCACCACCCCTTTTCAAGTTTCTTTCTTCTTCCACTTATTCTTTCTTTGTTATTACCATTCTAAAATAATAACTCAAGTATCTTATATATACTGTGATGTTATTATAAATATGGTAAAACCATATTCAGTATTCTATCCACCTTTTGAATAACTTGTCACCATACGTGCATACGTACAACTTACCGTCTCCACGTCGTGGTGTAATTGTTATTCAATATATTATTATTTGGGTGGTTATAATAATGATGTGTAACTCATTTAAATAATAAATATAACATGATAATGATTCTTTATATATGGTATACCATCCAATTATATATTACTTTAATATCAAAAGAATGATACTGTCGATCGTGCGTACGTACGGAGTACCGTCTCCACGAACGCGATGAGATTCATTCTCCATCATATCCATTAAGTATAATTCTAATTTCATGATTAAAAATAATATTTAAGGAATTGATACAATTCTGTATATGAATAATATACGTCCCATTAATAACAAATATGGCTCACATAACAAAGAATATAAAGTAAAAGAAACCCGTTAACACCCGAAATGATTATAATTCTAAGATATTATTAAAAAATCAATGTTAAAAGATCATATATGATATCATATTAATGTAAATTATTCTTTTATAATTCAATAAAATTTATCTCACCATTATACATGAGGTTAACCTACCATCGACCAAGGAAAAAGTACAAAGTAAGGGGTTTCTTATCTCACTCTTAATTACGTAAGAATTCCATTGTTCACCACGTATTTATTGCATGTGGTGTATGTGTACTGCCCATGATTGAATTCATTGCATAATATACATTAATTTATGGGTATTTACATAATCATTGTATGATCCTTCTTTCATGGGGGTATGTTTTGTAAGTTACCTAATCGATAAGGGAATTTAAAATTTTTATTTCCACTCATTCGGCTTTACGCATATTTCATTGATTATATTACCCCAAGATTATGTGTGGAATCACTATTCATTTGATTATGTCATAATTTACACTCCCCTTTCTATGGATATACTTCTGATACACATAATCACTCCATTGATAATTTCTCATGTCATTGATATGAATTTGATAAGAGTAATTTTAACACATTCTCCATTTGTTGAGTTAAACATCCAATTGTTGGTGTTGATTTTACAAGAATATTTGTGAATCTCCATGATTGTTTTACAATGAATATCCAATCATATTTAATGTATTTATATTTTTCACACATAATTATGTCGTTGATTTATCCTTAACCTAAGGATACATCCTTTATGAGAGATTTCATCTCAAATTACATTCCATTGAGACATCTTTGTTGTTATACACCAAATCACTTTTATGTGGTGTATATAATGTACTTTGACATAGTATATCTTGAATTCCTTTATTCTCATGATATTACAATGTTTTTATTACATCAATTATTTGTATTCAAGTGTCTCTCTTTCGGTTAGAATCTCTAACTAAAATACCATTTTTAAATTCTTTAAAGACTTAGTCTTCTAAATATTTCTCATTAATGTCCATGTTTTATAAAATGGTTTTAAGGATTTATTTATATGGAAAATAAAGTTTTAAAATTAAAGCTCCTTTTGAATGTTTTAATGTAGTATGGAACAATTTGATTCAAAAATCTATTTTTAAATGGCTTCTTGACAAATAGTGTGGCTATTAAATGATTTCAAGAAAAAGGGGGATATTTCTCTCAAATAGTTTTGATGATTATTTTCATTTATGTAAAAATCCTTCATTATTCATGATTGAGGTTAATGTGATACAATACAATCTTCCATATTGTATCAAATGAGTTATGTTTGACTGTGGATGTGATATTTTTATACCATTCATGGTTTGTGGTTAATGTATTGACATTTCGTATGCTAGTTTTAATTCCAATGTGTATGTTATGTTTAAACCTTTTCATATAGGAATGCATTGGACATAATAAGTGACGGGTGGAGCCCGCTATAGCTCCTCGATGGATCGGTAGGTCTCTTGAGACAAAATAGTGTCTTGGCACAAGGCCTTGACAAAATCTTATTTGTGGTCTTGGCACGAGGCCTTGGCTATGTGGTTATGATAGTCTGGCATTATGCATTCCATCATTATGAAATTGGATATTGATATTGCATGTGATTGTTTGACTAGTACAATATCCATGTGAATAAGTAAATGACATTATTTCATTTTATCTTTTCCATATTATGATTAAGTTAAAGTTTAAAAGGCCTTTGTTTTAGTTAAAATTGCTTTAAGTGTTTATGCTTATCTATGAAATCTTCTGCTATATTTTTATCCTTACTGATCATCTGATCTCACCCCTTTTAGTGTTTTATTTTTCCCAAGATGAGAAGAAGTAATTTATGAGTGACCTGCAAGGATGGTATGAGGGGATATAAAGACAAGATGTTGTTTTAGTTTTTTTACCTTATGATGTAATGTAAGACTTATGAATATATCTAGTGTTTCCAAGACTACTAAACTAATCGGTCCTTCAAGACTTGATCCTTTGAGATAATGCCAATGTTATGTAATAATGCACCGAATCTGGGTATCTAGGGTCAGGGCGTAACATTTGGTATCAGAGGAAGTTTAATACAAACCTTGGAAGCTAGATAAACTCTGATTAGAGCACGTAGACCAAAGATGAACTTTGAGGATTAGTATAGAAGAACATCCTAGAATTTTGGTATTGTGGATATTTTGTGACTTTTCCGAGAAATAAATCCATGTCTGGATACGAGAAGGTAGAGGCGGATCTGGCACAGATGTACCTAGGGGTAAAACCCGAAAACACCGCTTTGAGTTAGACTCGAATGGGAACTGGTGTACAACAATGGGCCTTGTTGCACTCTTGGTTACGACACTCCAGGGGGATATGCTTAGGATAATTTACATTTTCTTTACAAACCAATTTGAAGAAATATATATATATAAGATGAGAGTAAATGACCTTGGTTAATCCTAATATGTTTCAAATTGACAATATGGTGACATGTTAATCTGTAAATGATTTTATGACTACTGTTACTCACACATTGATTTCTGGTTTTAGTCAGTGGCTAGATTCCAAGGAAGTCATAGTGACTTTGATAATGATGTACAAAGTGGGAACAATGGTGGCAATGAGCAAAAAAATAGAATGTTGATAGGCGTAAAAGATATCTTCTTTATTCCAAATCAATTTTCAAAAAATATGATCAACAATATATATATATTAACCAATTACCGGACTCAACAAATAATATAAAGGTGATGAATGATAAGAGCTCCAGTAGTGGAGAACATGGAGAATGAAATCCTCAATTTCCATCACGCAGGAAATGTGGAAGGAGACACCCAGGAAAGTGTCTCAATGGGATAAAGAAATGCTTTACGTACGGGAAGGAAGTACATAAAGTGAAGAATTACTGAAGAAAAATGAATAGTACTATAGAAGAAGATAAAAATGGTCCCAAGAATCCATTTACAATCATTTGCCGTAAATTTAGGGGACCTGGCCATTACCCGAGTGAATGTCCTATTCTATAGGATATTTTCTTTGTCATAGAAGAAGCTATGTGGAAATAAATGGTTGGATAAATGTTTAAATATTATTAGTGATCCTTGTTGAAGGGTTTACTTTGGAATAATTTTCTCTTTTATTTGTAACCCTAAATTTTTCCATGTGACAATGATATTTATGGAAGAATTATCATTTCTATTGTGGATATAGTTATAAATAACCATTTGGTTTTATATGATCATTGGGTTTGAGGAAATTACAAATTATTCTAATTTTGGATGAAAATGCAAGGTATGAGATAAAATTTGTGGTTAAATTATGTTATGGTTATTTTGAGGAATTTATCCCATTTTGGTAATGTTATAAGATATAGTTTTTGAAAAAGGACAACCCGTAGACCGTGTGACAACCTTTCGCGTCGGACAAAGCTGTGGGAATCGAACCCACAACCAAAGTGAGATTGGGATTTATCGCCTACCACTGGACTACGTGAAGTCCCTGGTTAGTGTGACTATTATTTTTAGTTAAATTATTTTCTTGATCAATAATATTTTGATTTGGGATCTTATGTCTTACCAAATGAATACCGTTAGTGTAGGAAAATGATTTGGTGATTAGGTGATAAATGTTATTTTGGAAGTTGTTCTCTTTGTTGAGAACACTATATGCCAAAGGAAAATAGAGTATTATAGGATTTCATTTGAGGAGTAATGGTGGATTTTTATCTATGTTTTTATTGTGGATTTATATTGATTTGGGTTATTTATGAAAATGATTAGGTTAATTACTTTTATGTATGTGACATTAAGAGTAATTAATGTCATTTGGAGATACAATTTAACATGGGAGACTACATAATCAAATTCTTCTATGTTTTGGGTTTCAATATTAGTTTCGATTATATTGAAGGATTTTAAGGACAATTGATTATTGAATGGTATTTATTTAACTTTGGGGTATTATTGGTTTAATTTTAGAAATTAATATTAGTGTTTATTTCTCTCAAAGAATATCCTTTTGGGGGATCATTAGATCTTTTACTAACCATTTTGGTTTTGATTAATCTCTAAAAACAATGTAAATATATAGTTTATCCTACATGGATCATGTGATTCTATAAAAGTTTATTCTAGCTCTTCCAGTGTGACTAAGTCTTCTTGAATACTCATCGTTTAAAAAAAATGAGTTAGTGGTTGAAATTTATTAAAGAACGAAACTCTACTTATAAAGTAAGTATATATCTTTATATTCTTAGTCAATATCATAAATTAATTCCTCATCCTTATGTAATGTAACTTAAAACAAACATGTTGTCCATTTACTTTTCCTACTAGGAGAATAATGATCGTTTGTTCCAACACATGTTTGTGGTTTTCTTATTGTTAACTTTATCCTGATCTTGATTTATATCCCTCTCCATCAGAACATGATGCTTAGTTTATCATCCACATCCATTTTTTCCTACATGGAATCCTAGTATGGGTTATCTTGGATGACCTTTATACCTCCCTTCCATTATTTTAATGTGATAGTTTTATTGACTATTTTTCCAATGTGGGACTTTCCATTATATTCGTATTCCAAATTTTAAAAATTGATACGACACAATTTATTGAAGGAGGGGACAATTTAACACCCCAAGCTTCCACGGTATGTTTCCCTTTGAATAATGCAATGGCGTGCATTGTACGCAACTTCAAGATTCTAACACACCACAACCAATCAATCTAGCCGTTATGAAATTTTATAAATTCTATCTCTCAAAATGGACTTCATTTTTTGATTATGAATATCAAAATTAGCCTAGGGTGATATTTTTGTACTTTTCGGATAACTTTCATATTTTGATGAACAGCGAAAATTACTAAATTTTAATTAAAAACAACTTTTTTAATCGAAATAATTAATATTGATAAATAATGAATTTGATTGGTTTTAAAGTATATTTAGAATATATTTTTACCATTTAATTCAATATTTTTCATTGGACATAATTTCAAAATTAAACCAGACATAAACAAGTGCCAATCTTTTAATAGTTATTATCTCTTAAAAACACGCTTTTTGTTTTAACAACGGGAATTAATTTTAAATTAATTTCTGCCACTTCTGGGTATTGAATATGGAAAAATGGATTCCATATTTGGAATCAGGATTTCCAAATTGTGTAAATAGGTAACTTTTATTTCTATACATTTTGAATAATTACTTCGGTAAATATTTTATTTACCATGGTTAAACGGTAAATCCGGTAAAGAAGGGTTATGAAATAATATTATAATAATAAACAATTACACTAAAACGGGTACTAACCTTATTGTTTGATAAATGTCTGACCATGGGAATCTTTGGGTCGATTTTGGGACCCCATGGAGCCACTTGTAAGTGATAGAGACACTTTATTTTAATTAAGTTAAAATGAATACAAAAATGACACAACCATATATGCTTTAGAAAATAAATTTTTACATAGGGTTATATATGTTGGATTTTCGACTACAAATATTCATTAGAAATCTAAAATTATTTCCTACATATTGATTTTTTATTTATAATTTTGAGAAATTAAATAATTTAATTTATTTATGACACAATGATGATGCAGTAATTACCCTAATAGTAAAAAATTAAACTAATTGATATTATAAATACCGAAATAAATATAATTTGAGACTTTTAATTAATTAAACTAAATTTATAGGTTACTATGACATGTTAGTAATTATTTAATTAACTTTCATAGAAGGAATAATTCGTTTATGAGTTTTAAAAAAATCAACTATTGAATAGTGTCAAAATTGACATAAAAGAGTTTTTAAAACAAATATTATATTATTAAGTGATATTAAATTCCTAAAAATATAAGGATCGTCCAAGATACTTATATAAAGATATGTGTATCATTAATGGACCACTTGGGGGTCTCTTGGATTTATATAGTTTGTTTATTAACTATATAATATAAAAATACAAAGTGACATGGTAAATGTCAAACTAATTAACTAAGAGTTAAAACTAAAAGATAAGGTTAATATAATGACCCAAACCTGTATAAATTCTATTGGAGGAATGGTTTTCGACCTATCCCCACCTTAACCTTTTAATAATCAACTTTAGTGCCATTAGAAACCGAATATGAATTTATTATAAATTAATATTTCTAGCTTTTCCAAAGGTGCCCCTCACCACTCTTATAAAAGGGCACTCCTCCTTCTCATTTTTTCACACCTTAAATGCCTTTTGGTTCAGCCAAACCCAGACCAAATACTCTCTATACATCCCTCACTACAACCTAGAGGCCTGAGTTTGATCAGAAAGCCAACCTAAGGAGCCCTTTTGATCAAATCAAAAGGAAGAACCCGAAGAAGAGGTAATGTTTTCACCACCCCTTTTCAAGTTCCTTTCTTCTTCCACTTCTTCTTTCTTTGTTATTATCATTCTAAAATAATAACTCCAGTATCTTATATATACTGTGGAGTTATTATAAATATGTTACAACCATATTCAGTATTCTATCCCCCCATTGAAAAACATGTCACCATACGTGCGTACGTACGGCTTACCGTCTCCACGTCGTGGTGTAATTGTTATTCAATATATTATTATGGGTGGGTATAATAATGATGTGTAACTCATTTAAATAATAAATATAACATGATAATGATTCTGTATATATGGTATACCATCCAATTATATATTATTTTAATATCAAAAGAATGATACTGTCGCTCGTGCGTACATACGGAGTACCGTCTCCATGAACGCGATGAGATTAATTCTCCATCATATCCATTAAGTATAATTCTAATTTGATGATTAAAAATGATATTTAAGGACTTGATACCATTCAGGATATGAATAATATACATACCATTAATAACAAATATTGCTCACATAACAAAGAATATAAATTAAAATAAACCCATTAACACCCGAAATGACGATAATTCTAAGATATTATTAACAAATCAATGTTAAAAGATCATATATGATATCATATTAATGTAAATTATTCTTGTATAATTCAATAAAAATTATTTCACCATTATACAGGAGGTTAACCTACCACCGACCAAGTAAAAAGTACAAGGGAATGTGTTTCTTATCTCACTCTTAATTTCGTGAGAATTCCATTGTTCACCACTTATTTATTGCATGTGGTGTATGTGTGCTGCCCATGATTGTATTCATTGTGTAATATACTTTAATTTATGGGTATTTACATCATCATTGTATGATCCTTCTTTCATGTGTGTTTGTTTCATAAGTTACCTAATCGATAAGGGAATTTGAGATTTCAATTTCCACTCATTTGGCTTTACGCATATTTCATTGATTATATTACCCCAAGATTATATGTGGAATCACTATTCATTTGATTATGTCATAATTTCCACTCCCCTTCCTATGGATATACTTTTGATCCACATAATCACTCCACTTATAATTTCTCAAGTCATTGATATGAATTTGATAAGAGTAATTTTAACTCATTCTCCATTTGTTGAGTTAAACATCCAATTGTTGGTGTTGTTTTTACAAGAATATGTGCGAATGACCTTGATTGTTTTAAACTGAATATCCAATCATATTTGTTGTATTTATATTTGTCACACATAATTATGTCGTTGATTTATCCTTAACCTAAGGATACGACCTTTATGAGAGATTTCATCTCAATTTACATTCCATTGAGACTTCTTTGTTGTTATAAACCAAATCACTTTTATGTGGTGTATATAATGTACTTTGACATAGTATATCATGAATTCAATTATTCTCATGATATTACAATGTTTTTATTACTTTAATTATTTGTATTCAAGTCTCTCTCTTTTTGTTAGAAACTCTAACTAAAATACCATTTTTAGATGTTTTAAAGACTTATTCTTCTAAATCTTGCTCATTAATGTCCATGTTTTAAAAATGGGTTTAAGGATTTATTTATATGGACATTAATGTTTTAAAATTTAACCTCCTTTTAAAATTTTCAAAGTGGTATGGGACACTTTGATTCAAAAATCTATTTTTAAATGGCTTCTTGACAAATAGTGTGACTTTTAAATGATTTCAAGAAAAAGGGGGATATTTCTCTCAAATAGTTTTGATGATTATTTTCATCTATGGAAACATCCTTCATTATTCTTGATTTTGGTTAATGTGATACAATAAAATCTTCCATATTTTATCAAATGAGTTATGTTTGACTGTGGATGTGCTATTTTTATACCATTCATGGTTTTTGGTTAATGTATTGACATTTCGTATGCTAGTTTTAATACGAATGTGTATGTTATGTTTAAACCTTTTCATATGGGAATGCATTGGACTTAATAAGTGACGGGTGGAGCCCGCTATAGCTCCTCGATGCATTGGTAGGTCTAATGAGACAAAATAGTGTCTTGGCACAAGGCCTTGACAAAATCTTATTTGTAGTCTTGGCATGAGGCCTTGGCTATGTGGTTATGATAGTCTGGCATTATGCATTCCATCATTATGAAAGTGGTTATTGATATTGCATGTGATTTTTCGACTAGTAGAATATACATGTGAATAAGTAAATGGCATTATTTCATTTTATCTTTTCCATATTATTCTGAAGTTCAAGATTAAAAGGATTTTGTTTTAGTTAAAAATTGCTTTAAGTGTTTATGCTTATCTATGAAAGATTCTTCTATATTGTTATCCTTACTGAGCATCCGAGATCACCCCTTTCAGTGTTTTATTTTTCCCAGGATGAGAAGAAGTAATTTTTTAATGACCTGCAACGATAGTATGAGGGGACATGAAGACAAGATGTTGTTTTAGTTTTTTTACTTTATAATGTAATGTAAGACTTATGAATATATCTAGTGTTTCTAGGACTACTAAACTAATCGGTTTTTCGAGACTTGATCCTTTGTGATCATGCCAATGTTATGTAATAATGCACCGACTCTGGGTATCTAGGCTCGGGGCGTTACAGGTTTGTTACATTTTCTCCTAATATAATGTATTTATACAATTTAATTACCACTCTTATTAATAATTAACATTGAATATTAGTAATCAATGAAGTGACGATGATCAAATGGTCCTTCAGTCAATATAAATTTCATGAGTTAGGTGTCAGTTTATATTCCATGACATATCTATGTTACCATGAATTATAGTCAGTTAAACTTGTGTGACTATTTCAGATTTAAATTATAATTCCAATGGTTTCATTGGATTTTCATTATTTTATTATTACTTTATACCATAAATTATTGAATAAATTTCATAATATGAATAGAAATCATCACATATCTCTAAACTAAAATTTTTACTCTCTTTTTTGAATCCCTATATGGTCACACAGTCTTCACTCAATCCATTGAAAACCTATTTCTATCTTTAACTCAAACCACATCCATAATAGAATTTAATTACAATGTAAATTTTCTTAGATTAGAAAGGTCGTATAATTTCACATCACATTCAGTATCACCTCCTCCAAATAAATGTAAAAAGGACCTAGGAATCCCTTGTGTTATAGTCAATGCATGAAATCCAAATCTTGTATATTTATATATCAATGTGGAAAGGTATGTAGATGTCGAGTGGTTTTATTCCATCCAATATTTTTTCAGAAATCAATTATAAATCATGGGTAGTGTAAATGGTTAAAATATAAGGGTAATATGTTTTATCCTAGTATGGTTATAGGATTTTTCCAATGTGGAAATAATTTCTAGTAATTGGAGGAAAATATTTAGAATAATGGTAAATTCCTAAAATTTTCTCATTTCTTCAATAACCTTGTATAGATACTTGTGTTTGCGTCATATAGTATTTTATCACAATTATCGGAGATCATATAATATAAATCATGCTCAAATTGTATTTTTTAGTTCTCTTAATGAATTAATTAAGAACAAGAATACCATGAGACAAACAACCATTGAATTAGACAAAGAATTCCTATTGTTGGTCAAGTTATCCAACATCTCTTCAGTCCTAGGATAGGGTAATTTAATATATTAGTGACAAGATATATTTTTTCTTTATTTCTTGATGAATGAAATTTTAATTTTTTTTATCATGGGTTTTCATGAGAAAAATGATTGAACTATGAAAACACACCTCAAAGTGTATCTTTCTACCATAGCGAATTTTCTTATAATCCCTCTTATAGATTATATATTAGTTCATGTGGGAGTTGAATGATTGTTTTTATTCTGATACTTTTTCCCCAAATCATAAGAACTATTTGTAAATGAAGTGGAATTTATGTACATGGAGAAATGAATGTGTACCTTAAAAAGTAAATCATTTTGAAACATTTAACCCTATTATGAATCCTAAGAGAACAAGATATCTAGTAGACCATGGTCTAGTGCATGATGAAAATATTGAATATTTTTATGATGAATTTATTGTGCATGATGAATAAAATGAAATAGTTGTAGTTTAACTTAGTAGGGAATTGTGTAATTCTTTTTTATATTTTAGGGATCCCTCTACTATAGTGACTTTTGGTTATCCTAACACTCTCTTAAATCAACGTCCTATAGAAATGATTTATAACATGAAGATCATGAGAATACAATTTTATCAATGATGGGGTTTCTTAAAAACCTAAATGGGATTATTGTTTCTTTGGTGAGTTTGAATAAGGTGACAAATGATATGATAAGTAATCCACTTTCTACCCTATAATTTGATGTACTCATAAGCAATGAGTAAGGAAATAACCACCTTAAGTGGAGGATTCTGTTGATGATGAAAATGGAGGCAGCTTACCTAAGAATAGTAGACTTACCATCTCTTATATTAAATTAGTTCATGAAGGATATATGCTTGCAAAAATTGATTCTGAAGAAATACTAGAAGTTTCACCTCTATGGCCATCAGTTGACAATGTTCAAGAATATATGTTAACTACAAATCATATAAAATATGTTGAGGAACTAGGGAAAAGAAATTAAATATATCAAATTGGATATCTCCATACATAAGTTCCTAAAATTGAAGAAGAATATAATACTGATACAAAATCTTAGTCCTTGGATCCCAAGGTAGTATAGTTTAATGGTGAGTTAGATTGTATGAATTATGATTGCGACCCTTCTCCTAAAATACATTATTCTACACCTTATACCTCATATGTTACTAATTATTATTTTAATGTTTTCGATTCTAATTTCATGGAATTTTGTATTGCTTTTTTTTGGATATCACTGAATCCAATTAGAGAATATGACATATCAATAATATTAACTCTATTGATTTACTATTTTCATCATAATGATTATCATATGTTTGAACACACATGGAATGAATTTAAATATTTATGCACTCAAGTAGGTTCGTTACATGTATATCTCCAATATATGATGTTGAATCTATAATAGGTAGTACTAAATTTAGTTTTTCACACTTCAACAACATCTGCACCTCCACATCTTCTTCTACTCCACCTTTTGATCATATCCAATAGAATATTAGTAAATATCACATAAAATATCTTATTCAAGATAAGTGGAAGGTATTATTGGATATATTTTATAAATTCGATGATTTGGGGTTCAATGGATTCAAAACCCCATATGTAAATACATTGGAGATTTTGTGAAAATATTCCAATAAAACTAGAAGAGATAAATACATAATGAGATGGTCTATTGATTTTTTTCTCTATATAACCATTACCATATATGATCCAATGAAAACGTTTTTATCATTGTCCCATTATCATAGAATTCCTCCCATTACTCAGTCCCTCAAATATAAAGTGGATAAGATAAAGGTTCTTAATCATATTCAAGATTAAATTATAGAGAAACAATAATATTATTTTTAGGTTATAGAAAACTGTTCAAGTTATTTTTAGGATTTCACATGATTTCATGAGTTATACTTACATGAAATATACTACCATCTTGACTCCTCGTGCCTTACCCATTTCTTTATCTCATAGTTCTTCAACATCTTCAACTAACCCTTTTGTCTTGTCTCCTTGAAAATCAATCAAACATATGTACCCATTCCCCATATGTATTTTTATTCAATAACATGGTAGTTTTAATATAATGAACCTAAAGATATAACAGTTACTATTCAACCTTCAAACTTTAGTGATGTGTCCGATTCTAACTCTTCTTGGAGTAACATATATGAACTAATTTTCCAATCCTTTCGATATAAATAAATATATTTTTACCATTCATCTATTTACTTTTTATTATTCCTTTATTTATTTATCATTTCCCTATTTATTAATTTATGATAATCCTAAAAGAGTGGAAAATGTAGAAATATATGATGTTTTATTAATATATATATATATATATATATATATTGCTTAGGATTTTTATCATAAAAATGTAATGTTATTGGATTGGTCAGTAAATTTATTATTTTAATGCTCAGAATTAATGTTTCTTATACCATTTTTGATCATTATGTGTAATTATTCTATAATTTATTTTATAAAAAATCATATAAATTAATAAGTCTTCATGATCCTATGTATTCCTACCATATTAAAATGTTCAAATAACCATTAAGATTGATGTAACATGTATATGTAATAGTGTATTCAAATCTATTTGACTGTATCTTCAACAAAAGATCTATGTATCTAATGAGATAATTTTGTCAAATAAATGAACTTGCTACAATAATTAAATAATAAACTACAAGAATAAGTGATTTGATTCCCTGAGGAAATTAAGTTACTACAGGAATAAATGATATTACCGCATGGATTAAAGAATTAAAAACATGATGAAATGATGTGGGAGAAATGATATCAGTGTGCCAAGTGACCATGGAATGTGATCTAGGAAATTAACCATGTAATGTGACAACATTATAAAGTGATAGTTCATATGTAAAGAATTTGGTAACCATGTATAACATAAGTTGGGAGGAAATATTCAAATCTATAATAATAATTTTATTATAAATTAATTGATGATTTAGATAATTTAATGTTTATGGATCATACTAACATGTGTGAAGACATATTTGTTAATATAATTTAAATACTAATTTTAGAGGGTTATCTATTTGAAATAATGATACACTCATGGAAAATAGTAGAATGTGTTTGTATGATAGGAATAATTATCAATTAGGGATTTATTATATTATATGACATCACTAAACTCTTCCAAGAAAAACTATTGTTTTACCTCAAAGTTAAACAATCAGTTAATTTTTTTGGGAAACATTTAATTACAATTCATCCACTAAATTGTTATCATAATGAGATACTTTATACATCCACTATTCTTAACTAATGTAATCCCGATTTGAGGTTATGTTTGAGCTATGTATACATTACTTTTTTTTTCACATGTTTCTATAATGAATTTAAGAGTACTATATACTAATTCATTTATTATTTTACACTTGGTATCCAGCATAATGCTGGAAAGACAGTATATTTGTATCATGTACTAGCTTGAGGAATTTTTTATATAAAACCCAACTTAGGTAAAAAATCTTTTTATTTTTTTAATAAACTAATGTGGGTGTTGTTCATTTAATGGGGCAATAACATGGTCTTGAACTAATGGTGAACCTCTGTTTTAGTATATTGTGTGTTTTCTATCTTTAATAAATTTTTTGGTACATAAATTTTTTATTTTTCAAATTAATATTTCAATACATTACATTAATAGTTATATTTAATGTCTATTTTATATAATATGTTTAAAATTTTTAGATTTATTCCAAAATATAATTTAATTGTGAAAATTTGTAAATGGAGATCTGATCAGGCTTTTGAAAAAACATTCAAATTATAGGAATTATATATTTATACCATATTACTTAGTGGGGTTGATTTTTAAATCAGGGCATCTTATTTCAAATTATTTTTAAATAAAAAAAATTATTTAGAAACTAATTTCAAACCCCAATGAGTTTTCCAATCAAACCAATAATTAGATATCAAATTACCATATGATAAATATATTGATTAATGAAATAAAAATATTACTAATTAAAAGAACACATTAAAATTTTAGATATGATAAAAAATTATTAAAAAATCATAATTATATATTTATAATCACATTAAGTATAATATTGAATAGTTATTATTAAAATATTTAATGAAATTTACTTTAATACAATTTTTTTAAAAAAATTTATTTATTTCATATGAAAAAATAATATATTTTTTAGATAATTTACATAATTAAATTCTAATATGTATAAATTTTATTAATCCCAAATCAAACCATTTATAAAAACTTCTTTTGATATAGTTTAAACAATTTTGTCTAAAATTAATTTAGTTTTTAACTTTAATTTATAAATTATATTTTATTTTATATATAAACACTTTATATTAAAATTAAATATCTTTAAATAAATATCATGTTTAATTCGTACTTATAATTAATATTAAGGGTATTTATTTATTATATTTTTAATAAACATTTGATAATTATATATATATATATATATATTATGATTAACTCTTTTCCAAACACATTATAAATAAAAAAATATTAACAATAACTTTTTTTATAATTTATATTTTTTTTTATAAATAATATATACAAAATTATAAATAACCATTTTATTAATTAAAATATTCCTAAATATTGCATTCTAAGATATATCCTATTTCTTAATCTATGATTGCGTTTAAAATCTATATCAAGGGTTACAATAGATGTGTTCTAAACAGTGGAAAATAATCTGCACACTATCCATCATACATTATAATATACTCTAAGTAAAAATCCATGATATATGTAAACAAATCATTTGAGAAATTATTATAGGGGTGTGTTGGTAAATTAAATCATCCATCATGTTTATGTAATAAAATTTATGATATAATTGATCTCCCATTGATGATACAATAAAATATTTAATTAATGGTTGATTTCATGTAATAGATAATAAATTTTAAAACATAATTTTTATCTACAGTCATCAGTCATAGAATAACATGTTAATTATAATGTATGAATTTCATATGTCATTATATTACAATAATAATATATATTACACTATGATTAAATTTTTTGGTCGTGATCTGATATCAACATTTTATAAGTAACATTATACACCCAATGAAAATGATATGACATTTCTAAAAATTATTTCATACCCTATGAAATACTCATATTTTATATATTGATATATCACAAAATTTCATATATATAAAGGTTATACAATATTGGATCACTAAACAATCTCGAGTATTAAAAAATAAATGAATGTGATATGAAATAACCATACATGATATTTTTAGAATAATGTTCTGATCACTCCAAAATTTATATTTAGTATCCACATGTGGATGTGAAATTGTTTATAAAATATGAAAAACACACAAAAATTTAGATAATGTAATATATACTGAATATATATTATGTAAATAAATAAAAATTAATTTTAAAAACTATAATTACACCTTGTTAAAAGAGATTGATCTCACATGGGTTGAAGATAATTTACTATATGTTTTTTCATCATTATTTGTGTAGCATTCACATCATTATCATTATCCTCCAAGTCTACATATCATAAAATATACTAAATATTTGAACAAGAGGGTCATCCGTGTCTCTCTTTTCATGTAATAGAGGATAAAAATGACATATGATCTTGAACCAAGCTCTATGAATATGAAAAAAGAAGATACAATCCTATCTATCTCTATTTGTAATGTATTATCTTTAAAAAACCGCAATGTCTATATACTGTATTATAACTGAGTGATTTAATCTAATTAACTATGTAAAAATCAATAAAATAAAATTCATATTCCAGAAATAGATGGACTATGGTTATGAAACTAAGGGACAAGTAGATTTAAGTGGTTACACAAGTTTTTAGAATATTAATATCAGTACAAAAAGAAACTGGATAGAGGGGAACCATGTATTTTTCAATATGGGATTCAATAAGGATGAACAAGATTAAATAATATATAAGATGAAATAATATTTCATATTTCATTAACGAAAATTTAAAAAAAGGAACACACATAAGATATTATAGTAAAAAATATGTAATAAATGACTTATGGGGTAGGAAACATAACATATTGATGAAAAGGTGTATTTTCCTAGTGTAGACCATAGAATGAGCACATGGTCACATGCCACGTAGGAGTCTAAACAGGGAGAAAATTAAATAACCCTTTAATAGCATGTGTTTAGACCAGTTATCCTTATAAAAGAGATTTTGAGTTTTTGATATGAAAGATTATTTTTTATAATCAGGTTTCCTAATGATTAACTAACTATTTTCATGTATTAAATATATGTTACTCTATGTGGATCAATGTTTGTTGGATTCTCGAGGGGTTTTGAAGAAACTAAGTGGAAGGATTTTGGTTGGGCTACTGCAAAGTAGTTGTTGTAGGAAAACAACACAATGAAGAAAATCATTGTGGGGCGATGTTTTAGGATAGTGGTGGGACCCCTATTGTACGAACCCAAGTCTTCATTTCACATATGTTTTCTTGTTCTAGGCATTTATGAGAAAAATAAGTGTTTTTAGAAATTTTTGAAGTACATGTGTGTGTTTTATGATTACACACCGTGTACTCAGTCACCGTAAGTAACCGAGTACTGGTTGTGTAGCGGGCATGCACATGACCATGTGTGGTGACCTGGAGACCGCTTAATGCTGGGGTCTGTGAAGGCAAGTACCACTATGTACGTATAATGTACATGTTGTGTACTTTATTTTTTTCAATAAATGCACTAGGGTTGCGTCTGACAAATAGAACCACCTTCTTCTAGGTTTAGTACGTCTGAGAGTGAGAGAACGTCGCCGATCATCCTCCGAGTCCCCGACCGAGCATCTAATCTCCGATTCAACTGCCATTTATTGAATTATAATCTCCTTGGTAAGCTCTTCCTTCTTCAAGAGCTTCGATTTATGATTCATCCTTTTTCTCATGTTTTCCTCGGCTGAACGTTTTAGACGTTTTTGTAGATATAAGGTGTTCTTGGGAGATTCAAGGATCTAGGTTCACATATAGCGATCTCCCATCACCAAGGTAGGTGGTTTGTGCCTTTATATTGAAATTCTTTGAGTTATATGTGCAAATTTGTCAAATACCCTTGAACAAGGTATTGCACATTTACCATTTTAGCCTTGATAATTTCCTGCTCCGCTTGTATACTTGAATGAAGTCTAATTGATTGTGAATAGGGTAATTATCTATGATTTGGAGTAGTTTTCCCATGCATGTTTCTTGTTTTTATCGTTTTATCTAGTTTTCCAATTATGCGGCCTTGTTTTTTCCCATGCCTAGTTTTGTAGGATTGTGTAACTGTTGTTCTGACATGTTTTTATGTTGTAGACTGTTTAAGCAAGTAGTTATTGAGGTTTACTTGGGCTGATACCCATTGTTATGCTTTCTGGACTTACACAGGGCCGTGAGAACCTGGTGTAGTATACCATAGGGAGAATGGTTGGAAGGGCTCCACTAGAGTGTCCATTTTTACATACGATGTGAGACCAGAAAGGGGGATTTGACATAAGTTCATCCTAGAGTGTCTTTAGTTCATCGACACATGCCTCAGGGGAAATGTGACATAAGTTCTTCCACAGAGAGCCTTTAGTAACCGATTCGAGACTATAGGGGGAATTTACGGAGAGTGATTTCCCGGAGAGTCTATTCTAAATCTGAACCAGAGGGGTTAGACTGAGTGTACTGCCCAAAGGGTTGCCGTTGTTTATAGGTATGACCAGATGGGATACACTGTGAGTACGTCCCCGAGGGTTACCTATTGTGTTATCTATATTCTTGTGTTGTTATGTTGGACTAGAGGGGATACACAGTGAGTACTTCCTAGAGGGTTACCTTTTGTGTTCAGCTACATGCTTGTGTTGTTAGGTAGGAGAAGAGGAGATGGACGATGTGTACTTCCAAGAGGGTTACCTGTTTGTGTTTACCTATTTTGTTTAGCTATTGTTTGATTTGAAATTTATTGCTTTGAAACTATGGGTTGTTTACCGCTGAGTACATTCTTGTTCACTTATTCCTCTTGCTCCTTACCTGCATTATATTCACTAACTGTTAGGCATAGATCATGTGGTGGTTTCCTAAAAGTATTTTGTCTCACACCCTTTTTGGGCCACGATATTGGGCCCAAAAAGATTATATTTCCACAGGTATAGATAAGGGTAGGCGCCATTATAATTCATGTATTTGATTTGCTGTGGGGATAGAGAGAATGGGACCAAGATGAGGCTTGCGATGCTGCAGAGCTGTTTATCTTTTTTCATTTGTACTTTGTCTTAGTATTATTTTTTATTATAGCATTTTGATGTGTTTCACTATTGTCCTAGACATATGTAACATGCATCATATATATATATATATGCTCGAGCAATTTATTTCTCATGACTTCCGCTGTTTACATTTATATGGATTATTAATGCTTCAATTATTACATTTTTTACTTTTGTTGTGTTACTCTGCCAATGAGGGCGTAGTTTCCCCACTATCATACCCATGCCCCTCACTTCTAGTTGGCAGCCTCTGGCGTTATGGGAAATGCGCTTTATCCCATGTGACCAACCGGGTCTGGGGTACCTCTAGGTGGCTTCCAGAACTGGGACGTTACAAAGTGGTATCAGAGGGGATTCTTTTTAATTAAAATACTATTTGTATCCTATACCTAGGCATAGGAAGGAATATGTACTTTTTAATAAGCTGTGTCCCGGAGTAGCTAACTCATGTATAGGGAGAATCCAATTTACCTCGTATTTCAATTTTTCTGTTTTTGTAATTATTACAACTGATTTGATTTCACATTGAGTGATTCACATGTATTGTGCTATTATTGTTGATGTTGTGGAGGTTCTATTTCTATTGAAACCCGATGAGATGAGGGTATTCCATATCAAGAATCATATAGGCTCTTTCTAAAAATCACATGTCATGCATTCTTTCCATGCCATTTAAGGTGAATTAGTGATTACATGTTGTTATGATAGGTGTTATGCTTGATATGCATGTTGTTGTGATATATGCCTTGATAAAAATAGCTACCCTTTGATATGGTATTGTTTGTGTAAGGTTTTGTTTGAATGAATGTCAGTCTCTAGTTTTGAAAGGGTTATGGGCACTCAAGGACCGGAATTTTGTGAACCATTTCCCAGTTACCCTTGTTTATAACATGTATAAGATGCCAAGATTTGATTCGCATGGAGTATGGGCCCTTACAGATCAAAATTTGGGACATTGGTGTTCATTTGAGTGTTTTTCTAGGATGCAGAGTAGTTTTTAAGGCCTACTGTCTAGAAAAACCCCAGAAGACATGCAGTGTATTTTTGACTACATGCCATGTGTTCATATGTTTAGGGAAAAACTTTTTTTTCTTATGTACACATTGTGTACCTTATGTACACTCCGTGTAGTCTCTAACCATTTAATTGGTCGTGTGGATAGAGACATGTTATATGGAAGTTCTTTGTGGGAACACGTCATGTACTGGTTGTACACGCCATGTCGTGTTTATCCTGTGTCCACTCGTGTGACTAACAACACAGATGGAAAAATATTAAGTTATAAAGGTCGTGTCAGTTCTAAACGCATCGTGTAGTGTAATATTGGAATCTGGCCATGTAACTAACATTATAGTTCGATGTTATCTTTCCTGGTACATGCTCTGTCCGTATGGAATACACCGTGTAGTGTTAGCTGAGTATCTGGTCGTGTCACGAACAACATGGGTTGGTGAATCTCATCTTGTACATGCCGTTTCGGGCACAAACACACCGTGTAATCTCATTATATGGAGAACCGTGTGGCTTAGCCACAAAGAAGGACTCGAGAAGGGGAAGAAAATTCAAGTACATGTCTTGTGTAAGGACAACAAGCCATGTGTTTTGGGTGTTACATGAGCAGTTCTGGAAGAAGTACATGCCCCTATGAAAGGCTTAAGGGAACACACTGTGTAGTAATTATACATGGTGTGTAGTCTTGATTTTTAAAACATTATTGTTTTCTTTCCTTTGTTCCCTTCTTACACTTATAGTTTTTAGTCCTTCATGATCTTGATCTAATGTGTGCGCTTGACCTTGTATAGTCATGCCACCGAGACGTCCTCCGATCATACGCCAGTTACTAGGCGATGACTAGACACCGGATATGGCTAGTCATGGACTACCAGCATATCCTCAAATTGTTCCAGTCTTATCACCAGCCATTATACCTGACACAGGTGTAGATTCATAGTTCAGGGAAGGCTTTATGATGTTCATTTAGACCTTCTATGGGGTAACAAATCCTTCCCCATCCATGGATGAGTTGACGCGGGTCTTTCAGTGGTAGCATCCTCCCACTTTCACAGGGGAAGGAGGACCCCAGGCTGTAGAGTCATGGTTAGAATCCATGCTTTCTATCTTCGAGCATCTGGAGAATCCTCCAGAGAGGAGCATCAAGATCACCACGTACATGATTTGGGATTCTACCAAGAGATGGTTTGATGTGATCTCATAGGTTAGACGGCCGTAGGTCATGGCTTGGGATGGGTTTCATTGTGCCTTCAATGACTAAATCTACTCAGAGACCATGAGGGCCGATTGAGCCTACTATTTTATGAGTTTGGAGTAGGGTACTCTTTTTGTTATGGTGTATTCATCTCGTTTCACTGAGCTTTAGTGCTTCATGCATCTTCTAGGAGGTGATGAGTTATTCTTTGCAAGGAAGTTTGAGGATAGTTGGGGGCACGACATCCGATCTCAGGTGAATATCATCAGGTTGACTTCAATCACATCTATCGTCAACTAGGTGCTGATCACGAAGTGAAAATATGAGGGATTCTAGAGTTGTGATCCAGAGAAGCTCGACATCAAGAGTTAGTATCTCTCTTACTGACATCCTGAAGTGATGCATGGAGTAATCGCATGGAGATTCTAGGAGGTGAGAGATATCTTCTGGTAGCCAGGTGGAATGCTAGCAATGTGTGAAGATGGAATATGAGGCCACATTGTCCGAGAGACCTAGTGGAGTACTGATCTTGTGGTATGATTGGTCATCAACAGCGCTTCTGTTAGATCTTTTCACTAGCAGCTTGTGACATGGGTTCTTCTATGATTCATCGTTCATGGGCAGCACTACTAGTTTCTCACTATTCTGGGAACTAGATTTATTTCGACCATTCGGGACTACATAGAGGTCGTGGTTGTGGTAGCTAGTCGCCCGGATTTTAGGGACATTAGGGCAAATCAGCTCTGAGAGGACAGGCAGGGTCAGAGGGCCACGATACAGGCCAAACATTTGTAGTGGAACAGATCCATTAGGAATAGGATCCCCAACCTTCTACAGTTTTAGGTACGATCATAGTTGCCTCAGTTTTAGCTTCTTCTCTTTTTGATACTGGGGCATCCTATGGCTTTATATTTTTTATAGTTGTGGAGTGCCTTGGGCTCTGCATTTTTCTTTTTCTGATATCTTGACCTTGGACCCTCCATTGGGGACATGATCAGATAGTGTGCGTCAGTTTAAGGAGTTCCCTCTAGAGGTCGGTGGGTGTCATTTATTTTGGGACCACTATGTCCCAGAGATGATAGGATATTATTTTATTCTTGTAATGGACTGGTTGGTTCTATTCCAGGCAGTCGTTGATTGCTACCATCATAGGGTGAGTTTCACAACACCAGAAGGAAAATCATTTCTTTATAAGGGTGATTGGGATGTCCCTGAGAGCAGAGCGGGACTCGAGTGTCATGGGTTGAGAGGAGTTACATCCCAGATTGATAGTCTATATCTAGATGACCAGTGAACTTCTCAGATGGACTTTCCACCAGTGGTGGATCATTTCAAGGATGTCTTTATAGAGGACTTTTCAGGTTTTCCTCCGGAGCAAGAGGTAGATATTTTTTATTGAGCTCATGCCAGGAGCGACACTGATGTCTATTCCTCCATATAGTATGGCCACACTAGAGTTATAGGAGATCAAAAGCAGTTTGACGAGTTGTAGGAAAAGGGTTTTATCTTACCCATTACTTCTATTTTGGGTTCTCTAGTCCTGTTTGCGAAGAAGGCACACAGTACCCTCAGGATTTGTGGGGATTATCAGATGATGAACCAGTTGATAGTCAAGAACGGATACCCCATACCGAGGATTGATGATCTCTTTGATAATATTAGAGATGCCTGAGTGTTCTTAATGATTGAATTGAAATCCAATTATCATCAGTTGTGCATTAAACCGTCTGATATACCTCTTATAGCATTCTAAAGCAGGTATGGTCTATAGACGTATATGGTTATGTCGTTCGGTCTCACGAACATGCCTGTATTTTTCATGGCACTGATGAACCGAGTGTTCCATCCATACATGAATTCATTCATGGTGGTTTTCATGGAAGATATCTTGGTGTACTCTCATACTCGACATGACCATGGTACCCATATTGAGATCATTCTGAGTACACTAAGAGAGCATCGGTAATAAACTAAGCTCTCAAAATGCCACTTTTCGATGGTCCATATTCACTTCTTGGGTCATGTTACCTTAGAGACAAGTGTATTAGTAAGCCTAGAGAAATTTATATTAGTACTTTCTTCGAGGTAGCGAAGAACGTCTTTGAGGAACGAATTTTTCTAGGGCTGGTTGGATAATACAAACATTTCATACAGAACTTTTCATGCTTAGCAGCGCCATTGACAGGCCTGACTAAGAAGGGTGTGAAGTTCTTGTTGTTAGATTCTTGTGAGTCATCCTTTCATGAGAAGAAGGGGAGGTTGACTTCATCACCAGTACTAGTTTTTCCAAAACTGAAAAATATATATATTGTTTACTGTGATGCTTCAGGTATTGGGCTGGGAGCTGTGCTTATGTAGGGAGAAGGGGTCGTCGCATACAGGTCTCGGCATTTGATTCTACATGAGAGGAATTAATCGATGCATGATCTCGAGTAGGCTGTTGTTGTTCATGCCTTGTATTATTGGAGACATTATCTTCTAGGATATATTTTTGAGGTTTTCACTAACCACAAAAGTCTTAAGTATATCTTTACTCAGCATGACTTTAATTTGACAAAGAAAAGGTGGGTTGAGTAATTTTAGTCATTTGACTTTGAACGTGCCTATACGACTAGGAAAGGCAATGTAGTGGCTGATGCATTTTGAAAGATGACTCAGATATAAGTAGTTCAGGAGGCCAGAGGTGAGTGGTAGCTTATGGCTCTGTTCTATGAGATGAATTGGGAGGTGTATGACAAAGAGGTTCATACTTTTCTTTATTCTATAGTTGTTACCTATACTCTTCATGATCGAGTGAAAATGAGGTAGCTATCAGATTCTGAAGGCCTAGTCCTATGGGAAAACGTTTCAGGAGAGGACACTATTCCTGGGTGAACCATAGGTGATGAAGAGATCTTTCATTTCCAAGGGCATGTATGGATTCCAGCAGAAATACATGAGGAGTTGATGCAGAACCCTCATTCCTCTGTTTTGGCATTTCATCCTGGTGTCATCAAGATGTATTGTAATCTACACCGCCAATATTGGTGGCTATAAATGAAGAGAGATGTTGATGGTTTTGTCAGAAGTCTTCCACCTATCTGCAGGTGAAGGTGGAGTATCAACGACCAGAATGGCTTTTGCTATAGTTACCCATTCCTAAGTGGAAGTGCGATGATGTTGCGATGGATTTCCTGATAGGCTTACTGAGGTCGCCTCAAGGGAATGATGTCATTCAGGCTATCAATGAAAAACTCAAAAATGTTTCCCAATTATTTCTGATCAAGGAGTCATTTAGGGTTGATGAGATGGGGTGGTTGTAAATTTGAGAGATGTTACATCTACATGGGGTTCCACACTACATAATTTCATATAGGGATGCACGTTTTACTTCTTGGGTCTGGAAAGGGCTTCAGAAGGCTTTGGGTACACAGGTACTTTTGAGTACGACATACCACACCCAAACAGATTTCCAGTTTGAGCATATGATTTAGGTGCCTGAGGACATGCTTCATACATGCATCCTAAATTTTTGAGGTTCTTGGGAGAAGAATATTCCTCTTCTGGAGTTTTCCTATAAAAATAGTTTTCATGAAACTATTCAGATGGAACCTTATGAGGATTAGTAATGTAGGCCATTCCGATCACCTTTATGTTGGCAGGAGGCAGGAGAGGCAGCTATACTGGGACCTCATCTTTTTCAGGAGACCATAGGGTAGATAGAGTTGATTTGGAAGAAAATGGATACTTCATAGTCTCGATAGAAGTCTTATATTGATTGGTGGATACGAACATAGGAGTTTGAGGTCAGGGATCAGGTTTTCGTAAAAGTCACATTGATTTTGGGACACAGAGGGATTGAGAGACAGGGTAAGCTTTTTCGAATATATGTCGATCCATTTGAGGTGTTGGAGAGAGTTGATCTGGTTGCCTAGCACCTGCATTTACCTTACAGGTACCTGGCTATGCATGACGTCATCCACATTTCTCAGCTTCGATGTTACTTATCAGACCTTTCTTAGGTCTTCCAACCTGAGGAGGTTGAGTTGGATGTGGATTCATCATTCAAGGAGCATCCTCTCTAGAATTACAATCTATGTAGGAACGTTTTCCATGGCCAGTATGTTCCACTAGTACGAGTGTTATGGCAGCATGGATGACTATAAGAAGAGACTTAGGAGAGGGACGCAGACGTACAATCGTAATGGCCAGATTTTTTCGGGGATTCTTATTATACGCCACCTTGCAAGGAAAATTTAGGGACGAATTTCTTTCAGTGGGGAAGTTTGTAAGAACCCAGATCATCTTTTCAGGTATGTTTTATTTTTTTGGTCATTTTTTAGAAAAAGATGAGTGTTTGAAATTTTTTTGAAGTACACAACATGTACATTATGAGTACACGTTGTGTACTCAATTACTAAGGGTATCTAACTACTGGCTATGTAGTGGCCATGCACACGGCAATGTGTGGTGACCTGGAGTCATCTTAATGAAGGGACGATGAAGGTAAGTACTTGTTGTGTACCTATAATGTGCGTTCCATGTAAATTGTTTTTCATTAAATGCACCGGGGTATTGTCTGACGGACATAACAACATTCTTCTATGTTTTGTTCATCTGAGAGTGAGAGAACATCACTGATCTTCCTCTGATCCCTAGATCGAGAATCCAACCTCCTATTCAACCATTTTCGATTTCATTAGAATCTCCTTAGTAATCTTTTCCTTCTTCTAGAGCTTCGTTTAATGATTTCTCTTCTTTTTCATGTTATCCTAGGTTGAATGTTTTAGACGTTTTTTATATCTATAGTGTTCATGGGTGATTCATGGCTCGAGGTTCATGTATAGCGATCTCCCAACACCGAGGATGGTGGTTTGTGCCTTTCTGTTGAATTTCTTTGAGTTATATGTGCAAATATGTCCAATACACTTGAACGGGGTATTGCGTGCTTGCTATTTAAACCCTGATAATTTCTACTATTCTTGTATGCTTGAATAGTTTCTAATTGATTGTGAATTGGGTAATTTACTATGATTCGGAGGTGCTTCCCCATGCATTTTTATTGTTTTGACCGTTTGGAATAGTATGCCTATTAGGCTGCCTTGTTTTTCCCATGCCTAGTTTTGTAGGATGGTGTGACTGCTATTTTGACTTGTTGTTATGATGTAGATTATTTATCCAAGTATTTATTGAGGTTCTCTTTGGCAAATACATGCAGCTATGCTATCATGACTTACACTGGGCCGTGAGAACCTGGTGTAGTAGACCATAGGGAGAATGGACAGAAGGGCTTCTCCAGAGTGTCTGTTTTTACATACGATGTGAAACCACTTGGGGAATTGATGTAAGTTATTCTTCAGAGTGTATGTAATTCCTTGTCGTGGGACATAGGGGGAATGTGATGTATGTGATTCCCTAGAGCTCCTTTAGTTATCGATATAAGAATATAGGGGTAATGGACGGTGAGTTCTTCCCCGGTTAGTCTATTTTAAAGCTGATCTAGAGGGGTTAGACTGAGTGTACTTCCAAGAGGGTTTCTTGTGTTACATGGTAGGAAAAGAGGGGATATGATGTTCATACTTCCCAAAGGGTTACCTGTTGTGTTATCTATACGCTTCTGTTTCTAGGTAGAACCATATAGGATAGACTATGAGTACATCCCAGAGGGTTACCTTTTGTGTTTATCTACCTGATTGTGTTGATAGGTAGGACTAGGAGGGATGGTATGTGACTACTTCAAAGAGGGATACCTGTTTGTGATTACATGCTTTGGATACCTGTTGTTTGATTTGAAATTGATTGCATTGAAACATTTGATTGTTTACTGCTGAGTACATTCGTGTTCACTACTTCCTTTTTCTCTTTACCTTCCATATATTCACAGACTGTTAGGCACAGATCTTGGGGTGCATTCCAACTAGGATTTACTCTCACACCCTGTTTGGGACATGCGTTTGGGTGCAAATATATTATATTGTCACAGTTATAGATCAGGGAAAGCACCCTTCTACTTGAAGTACTTGATTTGCTGTGGAGTTGGAGAGCATATGACCGAGTTGAGGCTTGCGATGTTTAGAAGTTGTTTATCTATTTTCTTTTGTACTTTGGCTTAGTACTATTTTGTATTCCAGCATTGTGATGTGTTTGAATGTTATCCTAGACATATGTACCAGACACTTAATATATATATATATATATATATATATATATATATGCTCCAGCTGTTTATTTCTTCAGACTTCCACTGTTTAATTCTATATGGATTATTACTCCTTCCATTTTTCAATTTGTTTACTTCTATTGTGTTACTCTGCCAATGAGGTCATAGTGTCCCCACTATCACACCCAGGTCCCTCATTACTAGTCTAAAGCCTCGTGCGTTAGGGGAAATTCACTTGAGGCCATGTGACCAACCAGGTACGGGGCGCCTCTGGGTGGCTTCCAGAACCGGGACATTACACCTATGCCCGATGTGTTCATACCATTATTTAAAGTTAATTTTTAAATTTATTCAGTGTTTTATTTATTTTAATTGGGGTATCAGTGCATTTTTATTTTAACTAAGACAGGGGAATGGAAGAATTGATGAATAGATTACACTCTCATTTAATCCCCCCTATATCATGTGTATTTTTGGTTATAGGTGATTATATCATCTCTCTAACATTTGATTTAGTTAAAGATATCTAACCATAAACTTTTGCTATTTTATTTAGTATTTCGGTTCCAATTCCACTCAATAATGGGTATTTTTTTCAGATTGCATAGAGGATAACTGAGACGGTAATTAGACAACATCACTTGTTGTTTTGGAAAAGTTACATTTTCTGTATAAATTTTTATAGGCATTGAGATTGAAATAAATTATTTGGTGATGGAATTGGTTCCAATTTTATTCTATATAGCATGAGTTGGTGTGGGGGGTACGTTATGGATGACATGACTAATTGTATTATGGTTTTGGGATGAAAATAATGAATGATGATTTTTTTAACATTATGACTTCTTGAATTACTTATGAAATTAATTTATTTTTTCCTAATAAATTTATAATATGTCCAGCCCTAGGATCAGGTGCATGTTAGGAGTGGACTGTAACCTATGGATTGCAGTTTTTGTAATAGGTAATGGTATAGTGAGATTTTAGGCCTCATGGAAATTTATATTACTTTTTCAGAATTGTAAATTATTAAGAATAATTGAGTAATTAATTATAATTTTATTGTACATTTTTATCAAATTATATGGATAAATACTATTTCATGGGATGTTGGCATGTTATTTTTCAAGTATCTATGTGGATGGTCTAGAATTATATTAAAAGGTAAAGGCATCACGGTTGAGGTAGGTCATTACTTGTAACATCCCATGTGGTATTATGCTTTATTTATAATACGAAACATGAATTTCACTCACTCCACATATTTCTTTCAACCAATTTGTTAAGTACATTTTTTAATTACATTTAAATTCCTATTAAATGATTACAGAGTGTTTTAGGACCATTATAGACCATGTGACCCAGTCGGATTACCTTGACCTCTAAAGGATGAATCTTGAATTATAATTAAAAATTGAGATATATTGATTTTTTAGAGATATAAATTAAAAACAATTTAACAAAGGAAATATCATAACCCCTACGAAATATCCTCATATATATCCTATATATAAGAGTGTTGGGTTGATATGAATGGACCATGTAAGGTGTGTGAGATCCATGACATGAATTAAAGCCATTATCTTGTGATATGATCATCATATGAGTTTTCCACACCCACTAAGACTTGATTAACATGGTTGTTTGACCCAAATACATAGATGAAAATATTCAATGTTCAGACCAACATAGAGTGACTTGGGAAGGGAAGGGTCATGATCCCATCTCCCATATGATATTTTCCTATGATTCTAATGAGGCCTCAATGAGGTGTTGACAATACCAAGTGATTTTATTCCTTCTGAGTGATGGATGTTAACCAAAAATATTATTTTGATATTGGGGGAACCTTATGTGGTGTCTTTACAATGATAATACATAGGGGGCCTTAGTGGGTACCCCTTGTGAGATGGAAACCATAGTGATATGGTGTATATGGGAATGGGTAGTGATGATTGTTGCTAACACCTTACAATTTAAATTGATGATTTTGTCTTATAATGGACGTGATGATTATCATCCATTCCCTATAAGTTCTGAACATGGTTTGTATAATGGGTCCAATATATGGAAAGCCCATCGAGATGCATATTAGAAATTGGTTGGGTGGAATTCACTATTGATCGTAATATATTTCATAAATGGGATGACTTGCATGATCTTCATGGATATATTTTTAACAAAACATGTATTTATAATACCTAGGAAATATTGGGGTATTTAATTAATCATATTTCTATAGAATTTGTTGGATTATCCTTTAGATTATAGCATTTTTGTCTATAGATAGTATAATTCATTATATATCACCTGGGTTTTGGATTAGATGGTGATGGATGATGACTATTAATCACCTCGGATTGCCTCATAGGGATAATTTTGTAGCCTTCAACTATGGGATGCTTTAGACATTCTCAATGGAACTAGATGTAATTCATAACAGTAATTGTATTATATTATTACCTAACAGGAGAAAACCATGACACTGGATGAGTATTTATTAAAAAGGATCACTCCTAGGGATAAAATTATATACTAATACTATGGAATGCCTTGAACATTATCCATAGATTTGGTAGTTGTGCTTGATAATTTTTGGATTCCTAAGATACTAAGTTCCACAATAAATTCTTACTAATATAAGGATATTGGAACTTATATTTGTTGGTTTATTATCTAGATTTTTTGTAGATGCTATAAGACAGTAAAAAACAATTTTGGTTTCATACCAGGTGTTATGTAGGACACGTTTATTGATAATGGTTATATATTTATACTTTAATTCTTTAATTATATATATATGATCATTTCAAATGAATAATATGAGTTACTGGTCATGTGTGGGACTATGGTGGTGGTGTGCTATTGTGTTGTTAACACACTCTTTATGGGTAGCTATTCCAATTGGGTAGCCAATAACGTTTCACTTATCACAGGTCCAGGTTTTTCATAAGCCCGAATTTTCTCAATCAAGTGGGAAAACTAATATAGGTCTGGAGACATGTATGAGCAATGTATCAGGTGTGAATGTGTGAATTTATTTCATTTATTCATTAATTTATCTTGTATATGTGATTAGTCAGTGGGTGATGAGTTTTTGATTTTTTTTCATAACCATGAGTATGTAGGATTATTAGCTTCCATGTGTTCATTTATTATAACATCACAAGATTATTTCTAGCATGTAATATGATGATTTCTGTTTATAGTTGATTTTTGGTTATTTTATAGATATTGAAATCTTTAATGTGGATATAAACTATCCCCACTCTATTATCATAGACCACTACTATTAGTTATTATCCTTTTCATATGAGGAAGCTTGCCTTAGGTCCTAGTAGTGACATATCTAGTTTTTCCACCAATCAATGGGTGATGATTGAGGGAAGAACATTAAAAAGTTATATCAATGAGTTTTGTGTGACTAATATCATAGATAGTATAAATCTATGATATTGTCTTTATATTTGGGGAAATGGTAGATATATTAAATGGGAATGTGTCAGATCTTGAGACTGATATCATACTATTGTGTCACGAACATCGATACCAATAGGAAGTCCAACAATATAGGGTAATGGGAAACATATTCATGGTTTTTTGGATTTCCATATGAATTATTTCACTGTGATTGAATTGAATTTACTTTATGATTTATGATTTGATAGTGTTTAGCTCTTCTCCCATTAATAATTGTGATATTTTCATTCATTGTATTCAATAAATAAGATTTATATGACACATGGGTACTTCTAGAGATACATATAATTAAATAGATGGTCTGTATATATTATATAACCACACAAACATATATTTAACTTTCTAATTTAACTTGAGGGGGAAATTATACATTGTTGGACCGTAATATAATTCTTTTGATGATAGTTCTTGTGGATTTATGATGGCATTCTCTATTGTATTCACTAATCAAAGGGGGCTCTAATTTTTTATAAATTAGCAAGACCATTAGAAATAATGTAATTTTTTTCTATTGTAATGTATTTCCTACAAGTAATAAAATCATTTCCTTATCTTAATATCCTATCTTTCATGCCATTTTATTCTCACCCCTGATGTAGCATTATTTTCCATGGGAAAGTCCCTATTTTTCACTTATAAAAGAGAGATCACTTGCACTCTTTCAATAATCCAATAAATTTTCAAAATTACATGAACTCTAACCAATTTATCCCCTCCATAAAATCCTTTAACTTACTAGATATTCTAGTCGCTATAAATTTTCTTAAGTCCCTCAATTATAATTTCCTTATTACGAGGACATTCCAGGTCTCAACATGGGTATAACGTTTTTCTTAATGTTTCTTTATAATGTCAACAAACCATTACCATAGAATAATAATTTCATTGTCATAAATATTGTGTTTAGATGTTATTATAGTAATGTTATAAGATTTATTTTTTCTCTTCCATATATGATGAAAAATAAAAATCATCATTACTGTGTGTGTGCATACCTCCTCCTCTACTAAGTGTTTTTTTATTTTTCATCCCCACCCCTCATAGATTATTTTAATGATGGTATTAATGAATAAATATGGTTTATATAATTAATAATTTCACTAAAATTATAATATAATATAAACCTTAACTCGTATCATTAGTTGGTTATCAGAAACCAAAATGATGGTGTCTGTAGACAATGAACTCCAGGAATAAACGTGTTTTATTTTCCTAGTCTTCAAAAAATGGATGTTTCCATAGACCAACACAATGTTATCATAATTATACAAAACCATGTTTATTTTTCTATTTAAATTCATTTTTGTGTTAGTAAAATTCTTTTATTGATATGATAAAAATGGTGATTTCTGGAACTTACCATTTATACTCACTACATTAACTAGTTTTGCTGACTGTGGCTCTTAACTAAATATGTGGTACTGACCACATGAAAAACCTCATACAGTGTGCCAATTATATATATGACTTTTAGTACATAGGAATTGATGTTCATGTGATCATATATTTACTAAACATTCCACATAAACAAATGGCAATAACCTAATAAGATGATCATCCAACTATATAGAGAAATGAAACTACCATGGGAACTAGTGATGTGGCCGCCTGAAGAAATATAGATACCATGAAAAGGTAAGTATTTTTTTTTGTTTTTTACGAACAATATTAACTATTTTAGTGAACCCATGAAGTTTTATACATATTGAAACAATTATTAAATTGACTTCAAGAAGAAATAAACCTATTGTTTGAAGTAGAGCACAGACTGGGTGAAGAAGTGTACCTATCACATGTAAAAAATGTATATACAGTATGACGAAGATGACATATATCATGTAAACAATTTACTAAACTATTTTTGTATTATATTTGTCATTATTATTTTCCATTTAAAATAACCATGCCTATAATCGATGAGAAGAAGTGAAAATTCCTCTTTGAAGACCAACATAATATCTCTAAATTGGATATTTAGTATTTTCAAATCTACAATAGGTATATTTTTGGGTATGAATTTATGAGTCAGTGAAATTAATGATAAATTTATTTCCATTCAATGAATAAATTGATATGGAGTTATTTTTATGATAATGAATCAGTTATGTAAATATATACACACTATCTTATTGATAATAGAAAAAGAATATATGTTTGCAACTAGGCTACAATGGGGAAGATTAAAACATATTATTAAACTCTATTTTTATATATTTTATATGAGAAAATTGTTGAATATTTTAAAGGAAAAATTCAATGACATCTAAAAAATTGATGCTGATCAAATTTAGATGCCCCAAATTTTTAAATCTCTCGTATATTTTTATTTCTATTTAATCTTATCTACAAAGCTTCATTTTTTTACTCATTTTATATGTAAAATCAGTTTATTTTACTTAAATAAAGAGTTATTTAAAATTTATTATAAATATTTTTTCATTTAAAGACATGAATAATTATGGAATATGTTATATTTGACATGAACACATTTACTCCTACAAAAAAATACAGAATATTCCTTTTCATAGAATTAACTATCATAGTATAATTTTTTTTTGTAAAAACTAAATCTAGTTTGCGAATTAATTTAATTCATAATAAATTTTTTTCCAGAAAACTAATTATCATGTAAATGGGATTAGTTCTCATATTAAGATTAAACCCCGTGTTTAATTCTTCTATATGTTTCATTTTTTTATTTCATTTTTTTATAACCACCCAGTATTTTTCTAAAACTAATGACAAAACATTACTTTCATAGTTGGGTTTGACCCATGTTTTTATATGTTGTTTAATTATAATAAATTTGTTTCAGAAAATAAATTATTTTATAAATTACGTAAATTTATCTATGGATGATCATTTAAGAGTCTATTATAATTATAAAATTAAAAATAAATAATATTATAGTTAGATGGGAATGTTTGTATAAATTGTAAAATTTATGTTTTAATTATTTTTAACAAAAATTTATAATTTGATATTTCAATCATGCATCTCTTGATTTTTCCACTCCATATAACACTTGGAATAAATGGTTTTCAAATTAATTTGAACCATGATCGAGGTATATTTAAAGATCATGAAATTTATATCAGTAATAAATTATAATATTTCTGGATAATCATATAAATGAAGCCACTTCTAATAATACTCCTCCTTATTTTAATTTAACAAACTATGTTCAATTAATAATCAGTATGAATATTCATTTAAAAGAAATTATCATTTATATTTCTAATGTTATTCAGGAATAATTAGAAAAATTTAGTGCTTCTAAAGTTGATTTGGGTTAATTTGGTAAATAATATTATAATTGAAACTATAAATAAATGAAATTATTATATTGTTTTGAATAAGAGGAAAATTGTAATAAAATATTTTCCCATTCAAATACATTGGAAATACCAAATTCTCTAACTATATCTCATGATGGATCCTCAAATTTTAGATATATGCATTAAAATACATATAAAATTAAATATTCCCCCATAAATATGAATCATGATGAATCCATTTATGAAAAGTATCATTGTTTTAAAGAAATTATGAATGTGATACATGAACTTGGGATGAAAATTGCTGATAAAGATTGAGTGATGTGAGTTCTGGGTTGTCTACATGATACATAGAGAGTAAATATAGTTTCTATTAGATAATCATATAATATAATACAATTAAAATTAAAGTAACTCATTGAAAAACTTATGAAGTTTGATTAAGGTAATTATTTAAATAAATAAGTGTAAGACTATCCCAATAGGAAATTGACCTCTTATAAAATATGTGACTCAAAATAAAATAAAAGATAATAGATAAAACATCAAGGGGAGATGAATAAAAATAATACAGTGATGAGTAAATGGATAACCTAAATATATGAAGCATAAAATTCAATATAAGGAATTAATTATTTAAAAACACTAATTATAGAATAAATTGTAGAAGTAAATGAAATTGGAGAAAATAATTGAAGAAGGATTATTACCCTAGTGAGGTAATATTAAATGTGTAAGAAAGAAAAGGACACATCAAGGAAATTATTTTCCCATGTTGAAATATTCGAAAAAATCTAATGGAAAAGGAAAACATTATAAGAACTCAATGAAATCCACCTAGAGCACCTCATTTGTATCACCTTAAAAATTCAAAATGAGTAATTTTTATTCAAAACTGTGTGTGAAAAGCCAAACCCATTATTGGATAGAATATAACCTCTCAATAAATTATGTTATATTTAATATTTTAAATACATTCATTACATTTAATATCTTTAAATTCTTACAATTCAAAGTTAGCTTGTGTTATATGAAAGAAAGACATTATTTGATATCTTACATTACATGCAAGGCGTAGTTTTACCGAGAATAATTCTATATCGAATATATTAATATTTACATTATAATATATAACATAGTTGTGAAATTAGTGGTTATGAATAATATTAACTAAATTATGTAAACATATTGTTAAAAAAATATAAATTTAATTCATATGTAAATAATTAATTATAAATGAATATAAAAACAAATAGAATATAAAACAAATGTTGTTATGCTCACAAAAAAGTTTTATCCTAATAAATTAAATTAGTTACTATTAGTGAACAATATTAATAAAATTTATATTTTATAAATTCAATCAAAATATTTTCTACAATCATCCAATATATTTTATAGGCATAAAATAATAAAAATCCCAATTTCATACATAGAAAAGATGTATATTTCCAATTCCATTTTTTGAACTTTTTAATGGATAACCTTATTTAATACTATATTTTGTATGTTTTATAATTTTTATATATAAAAATAAATTCAGTTTTTTATAATTAACTAAAAAAAATTATCTTATGGTGAAGTTTGGTATTTTATGAGAAGTTTCATTTTTAGATAAAAAATTAAAATTTATTAATTTTTATTGACAAATTAATTTTCATATAATTTATTTATATTGTTAAATTATATTTTAAATTTTACAAAACATTATTTAGTACAATAATAAATCAATTAGTCCAATTTAGTTAATGATAATCAATTTCATATTGAAATTGGATATAAATTCATTTTAAACTTTTGAACATTTTTACTTTAAAACCTCAATTTGTTGTCCCATCTATGGAATTATATTTAAATTAATTACTACCTCTTCAGTGAAATTAATATAGAATAGTGGATTCCATATTTATAATCATAAAAAATTTAAAAAAATTAAGATAAATATTTTTGACTAAAAATATTATTGAATTTAATTAAAACTAATTACATCGATTTTGGTAAAATTAATCATTACAAGGGACTAATCATTAAAATTATGTGCCAAAATTATCTATAAACATGTCTAGAACCTATTTTACGACAATATATTCACTATATAATATAGTTTTATCTAACAATAATTATTATTTTAGGAAATTATGTAAGGGAAACCTCTCAATAGTGCGTACCTTTTTATATTTACAAGAATTCCACTCCTCCTTCACTATAAAAGGAATTAACACATCCCACTTTTTAAATACTCTCAATAAATTTTTTTCATTAAAATTCCACCTAAATATCTCCGAAAAAACCTACCCCCATCATTGAATCCTCAATATGTTCATAAATCCAACCAATGATGGCGTTTGGTATAAACCAATAGGGGTTATTCGAATAAGAGGTAATGGTATTAAATAATCACATTTGTTCCATTTACTTCTCCAGACATTAAATATTTTTTATATAAAGATAATATAATACAAAAATTATCATAATGTAGTAATATATTTTTATTATAATATTGAAACGAACACTTTCACAAACATCAATCAAATGAGATACATAATCATCATTCGTCTGTATGACAGATTACAACCTTGCGAATTGATGCCATTCCTTCATACCTGTAGTAAATTTAATTGTTTTAATAATGGTGAATTTATAGATTATATATGATATATATTATATTGATAATTTATTTATACTTCCAAAATATTTATATAACACATATCTTTATGATTTCCATTTTGTGGGAATATGATAACATCGTTTGTTCACATGTGGACAACTGCGTCCACAATTTGATATAATTCATTCACGCTATTCATGGAATGTGTTAAGGATTATTTTAATAAAAATATGTGAAATATATGAGATAAATATGAAAATATAATTATAATATATATATATATTACTTTTCGTTATTTTAATATGAAAAAAATCGATGTATTGTTCATGCGTACGTACAGCATACCATCACCACTAAAGGTGAATTTCATTTACTATGTCAAAATATTATGTATTATTATAAATACAGATATAATCAATGTATATTTTATTTAATTAATTATTAAAATTCTGTATAGGATTAAATCTTGATATAGTTAATAGGAAAAACAAGTAACAAATCAGAACATACTCGAAAAATTGAAATTAACACTAGAAATCGTAAAAATAATGAATGATTTTTAACAAACAGGTAATATGATAATATAATAATTTAATATATAATATTATAAATATGATTATGTTTCTTTTATAATTAACTGAGAATATTAAAACCATTATGCATGAGGTTAAATGATGTTCACCAAAAAGGAAAAACAAGGCAAGGGATTTCGCCTCAATTTAAAATCCAATGAGACTTATTTGTTATTATTAAATTCACATTAATGTGGTGTATATACTGTCCCTTTAACATTTAATATCATAATTGTTTACATAATTCATTTTATTTTATGTTTCACATTGAATTATCTCACCCATTGTGTTTATATTTAAAATTATCCTGTGTTAAAAGTTATCTTTACAATATCACTTTCTTTTTTGACTATTAGATTTATCTTAAAAAATAATGCTTTTGATAAAAAATTTCATTGAAAATATACATAAATAACCACATTATTTGGTTATGTATATTATAATTTCCAAAATCATATACCTTATTTACATGTGGTGTTTACTTGGATAGTTATTTCATTATCTAGGGAAATACTGATAAATCAATATTCTTTATTCAATATTGATATTTGATAAAAAATAATGTCTATTAATTAAATTTATTAACAAATATTAGGAATTATATATTATATTATTGATGTGTGGTTCTTATACATTATATATCCACTCTATGCATCAAAAAGTTATCATGATTCAAATAAGTTGGGAAAATTAAACGGGGTTCTAGTTTTATTTTTAAATCATCTTATGAAATGTTTTGAAGGTATATGTTTTTATGTGAATCTAACATAGAATATAATATTTAAGAATATTAAAAATAAATAATTGAGTTTTTATTACTATAATTTATCAATATGATTTTCACTTCACCTTTTCTATGGAAACATTCCATTCTTATCGTATTAATCAAACGGAGTGTGTTTCAGGTATTTACCATTCCATATTGATTATGCAATATCACCCTTTTCAATGTCATTTGTTCTCAATTATTTACCATTCCATGTTGATTTATTTTTTATTGATGTATTATTTATTCCCCTTTACTTACCCTTACTAGGCATTTGAGCTCACTCATATTATGTTTCCTTTCCCAGGTTATGAAGAGGACCTATTTGAATGAGTATTAAGGATAATGATCTTTTATCTATCATGTTATTTCTTTACCTTTCCCAATCTATTATTGGTATCGTTATGTAATTTTGTTGTCCAAATAATCAAAAAATTCATCCATTTTTTGATTTTATTCCATGTAATCCTGCAAATATAATAAAGTAATGCACCAGCTTTGGGCTTCTGGGATCGGGGCATTACAGTTGTTATCAATGTTATTTTAGTAGAAAACATAAAAACATGATTTATAAAACATATATTATGGAAAATAACACACATATAGACTTTTAGGATAAGTATATAAGAGCATACTAGAATTTTGGTATGATATATATTATGTGGATCTTTCTAGAAATAAATCCATGTCTAGATACTATAAGTGGATGTTGATTTTTTATATATATATATCAAGGGGTAACAAATCATAAAATGCGAATATGACCTAACTTGAGTATAAACTTTTGTAAAGGCCTTGACCCCAGTAGATCGGAGTCGATGCATTAATTTATTACATTGGAATTATAAACAAGGAAGTCACATCCCGAAGAATAGAGCAGTTTACTTTCATTGGAAAACCATATATAAACATAATTGTAACATTAAAACATTAAAGTAAAACAAGAACTAAAATCCATTTGAAATATCCATAAAATTGAAGATTATCCCTTCATGTCATTCATAATATACATCTCCACAACCTCGGAAACAATAAAAAAAAATAAATGGGTGATCTTAGATGCCCTATTTAGGTAAGAAATATAGCAGAAGCTATCATAAAAATAAAAAATAAGGAAGGGTTAATAACTAAAAAAATAATATTAAAACAAAATCATGAGCATAATGTGGCACAAAAACAAGTTTGTTAAATAATTCCACATATATAATATTAGAATAAAGAAAGATTACAATTAATATTCTACTAGTTGAATAGTCACAAGGATTATCAATTAATAGTGGATTAATGAGGGAATGCATGATTTTGGTGATATTAATGATATAATTGAGGGCATAAACATGAAAACTAAAACTAAATTGTTAAGGTCTCCAAAAAACCCATATATGAAAATAAATGGGTAAGGCCTTGACAAAGTCCATATCTGGTCTATCTCATGAGACTAACTTATGAATCAAGGGGATATAGTACGATCCTACAATTTGTTACTAATTCAAATACACTACTCATATTAATTTGGATGAAACATAAACAATATATGAATATGAAATTTTAATAACATCCCTAAATCAGTAAACCAAATCACCTACCATTTTTATAATATGATGAATGGCATGAAGATAGTTCACCCACGATATAAATGATGATAAACCATTTAATAAAATATTTCAGGTGATATCATAAATGATAAATCCAAATTAGTAAAAATTTAAGTACATGGTGCTGTAATATATTAAAATAGTATAATAAAATAATCTATGAATTCTTGACAGAAATACCAATTTTACTTTACCTAGTAGAGTGCTTTGGGGTAAATCATTTTTATTTGTCATAAAATTAGATATTAAACATGTATATCCTATAAAATAAAAGGAATGGAAAATGAAATTAGTCATTAAGGAATAAATTATTTCCACATGAGTTAAAACATGTACAAATTAATTTTAATGAAATGTTAGAAATGGACATCTTCAGTGCGGTTTAAGAAAAAATATAATAGTGTCTTCAAAATAAAAAGGTAATTATTTCTTATATAAAACAAAAAATGAATAAAGAAAGAGTTTTTTGTGATAGAATATGTGATTTTTGAATAATATTGGTATCATAATATAGATTATTTATTGTACCTGAAAATTTGTATCAAATTTGAAGCTTCCACAAAATCGAGCTTTCATTACTCGATGAATTGAAAAATAAACCTTATAAAACAATTATTTACCAATTAAATAAATATGAATTGATAAATATAAATGATTTTTTAACATGTAAAATGAATTTAAAATAATTATAAAAAATTAACTAAGAATGAAAATAATGTAAAGTGAGAGAAATCATAATCCAAATAAAAAATGAAGGTTCTGGGAGAATCCCTTAGCACTTTGTAATCAATCAAATCGTATGAAAAAAACATAATAATCATCAAACGAAACAATGGATACCATGAAGATAATATGATTCATGATATTATATATCCAATTTCCTTATACATACACTAAAAAATTAAATATGGGGTGAAGAAGGTAAATATCATATAAATTAAAGTGAAATGAGAAACCCCTTACCTTTTATGAGAAAGTGTTATGCGTTTAAACCTAATATACTAAATAATAGAATTATATTATTTAATAATTTATTTTATAACCTATTAAAAATTTATTTTATATAGTTTATATTTAGTATGTTCATTTATGGCCTTTATATTAGTAATAAGATACAATTTTGTCATTTGAGAGTGTTAATTTCCTTTGTTTTCATGATTAGTTCACTTATATACAAGTATGAAATATCATTAAAAATTGAATTATTTATCTAGAATTTAAATTAAATTATATTAATGAACATTAAGTTTATTTAATAGTCTTATTTTTGATATTTTATATATAAGTATCTTTGATTAGATAAAATGTTAATGGTAACAATTAGATGATTTTGGCGTTTTTTTCGATCATCACTAACTAGTTTTGTCTTATATATTAATATTATGTTAATATACATGTTCTGGGACATTAAATAAGATTTAATAAATATAATAAAAAATTTCTAATTTTTTTACCTACCTTGAAGGTGTAATTGGAAAAAAACTATTTATCTATAAAGGTAGAAAATCGGTACCTCACGGACGATGATTCCATTTGTAGAAAAAAAAATGGGATGAAAAGGAAATATATGGTTGATATACTGTTAACATAAAAATATGAAAATAAATAAATTTTGTTGAAGTTAAAAAGTCACATTATAGAGGGTAGGATAACGGAGGATTAGAAAAGAAAAGAAATTGAAAGAGAGATAGAGAGAGAAGGTTTTACCTTTTAAGTGTCCCCTACTTGACAACCACCCTAAGGGAATTGTAAAATATATTTTATTAAGAACAGAAACTCCAGAACATGGGGGAGAGTTCTGGGATAGTAAATGTGTAGAATATAAGAATTATTAAAGGATTTGGATGTGTGAGGAGAAGAGGTGGTGAGGGGTGGTATTTATAGTGGAGGATATGGGTGTCTTTTATATATTTTATTCATTAATTTATTATTTTGTCTGAAGAATATGAATAGTTTTATAATTATGACTGAATATATTAAAATAAATATTGGGAGTTTTATATTATGGTGATTACATATGTAATGACTATTGTAATAGTATATTAAACTTATAATATATATATATATATATATATATCGTAAATTGCCATATCTCACTATTCACAAATAATCAACTATTTTATAAAAAACCTAAAAATTCATCTGTACCATTTTTTAGGTGTAAATTAAAAAATGGACCCCATTTTATAATTTATTTTTCTAAATATATTAAATTTTATGTTTAATTAAAATCATCATTTATTAGAAAAATAGAGATTTTAAAATTATAACTACTTTTATGACACTTTTAAAAGTTTATTAAGGTCTCATAAATTAATATTATTATTATAGTAAAAAAATATTATTGTATGAATATATTTTATGAAAACAAATATTCTTTTGAAACATTTTTTTTATTAAATTGTAAATAAACATTTACACTTTACCATAATAGCAATACGTAATTAATTACTTTAAAACCATTTAATTACATATAACAAGGAATAAATTTAACATATTTTAAATTATAAGAAACACAAATTGTATTTATACATTCATATTGGTATTTACTATCCTATTTGTAATATTAGTATTACTAATGGTCACATTACCATTCCAATGGTCATACTGAATACTATGTTAATGTTTCTAATTTAGTGTTGTGTAAATCATAGAATATTAAAGATATTAAATTTTAAAAGAGGTATACCATAAAATCTCAGTTTGATACATTATCCCCTACATCAAAAAAATTGTGTCCTTTTAATTTATAATTTCACTTCAAAAATTAATGTTTCATACTTAAAAATTCCTTTGTGGAAATCCCACCTTATAAAAAGGGTTTATAGACATCCTCTTAAAGATAGGTAAATAGACATGTGATGTTCCTTACAAAACTATGATGATGAAACATGATAACATATTTGAAAATATATACATGGGATAGAAATATAATAATCAATTTCCAATAGATATATATATATATATATATATATATAACATGGTGGTTAGAATGTATACCATCAAAAAATCATAAAATTGTGATCAATTAAAAGACCATTGATTTCTATGAATGATAATTATACAGATAATAGTTTTGTTCCAAAATAATTTTCCTAATGTCTAGGGATTATTTTATTATTTAGATAAACACGTGTGAAAATAAACTTTATTAATCACTATCAATATCATCCTTTGGTTGTACTTCTATCTATTTTCACTTCAACCTTTACACCATGAAACGAATGTTCAAGATGTTGTTTTCACACCTAAAGAACTATTGAAAAATAATATAGTTTGTAAGTTATTTCATGAACCATTAAATGTTTACTAAAATCAATAATGATGGAATATGATATCAATAAACTATAATTTTCACTGTTTTTCTTGATCCATTCTATAATTAGTTAATCTTAAGACTCATATAAAACATGTCTTCCCAAATTCAATGAAACAAAATCTTGAAGGATGGTCAATAAATAAACATCGCATAATTTTTCCTAAATAATAAATCTCTTAATTGAACATATCACATGTAAGAATACCTTGATCACCTAAAAACCTTATTTATATCATGCATGCTTCCAAATTTTACAAATAAGAATTATTACAGTAAAATATATTTTTATTTCATGATTCATATAACCAAAATTTCATAAAACAATTCTTGAATCGAAAAACAAAAATACATTAATTATTCCATGTTGACTAAATTAACATCATAATTATAATCCCCCAACCTTAAATATTACATAATCTTGAGTTATGTTATGAATTTATATTCATTTACATTGAATATATTTTCAGGATTACACTTTTAGTTAATTATTCCATAAATATAAGATAACATTTCAAATATTCAAAAGTAAAATATTCTACATGTTATCCATTTTTTCATATTGAAAATCTTTTTAAAATTAAAAATTAATTTTTTTTCTTGATAAATTTTTTTCATAACACTCATCTGGTACTCTCCATTTATAATAGCCATCATTATACCCAGTGGAAAATATTTCAAAAACATAGGATGATCATAAAAAGCTCATTATGGGATATAAATAAGAAATAAAACTCTTATTCCATGATTATTTTAAACACTTGAAAGCATTTTCAAGAAGTTATACTTTTCACCCACAAATTATCTATTTTTTAATATACCACATGAAATCATAATATTTGTGACAAAAAATATAGAAATCATAAATCATAAAGGTATCTTGTGTCATCCAGGAGTAACATTCATGGTTATGTTTGAAGTATCAAACAAAGTATACTCTCTAAATATATTGGGAGAATCGTTTAACATTTAACTCTATCTGATTAATATGTTCATTGGATATCTATCATGGGATCACTCACCCTAATTTTATCATGGAACCACCTATATATATAATAATTTCCCATTAAACATAACATAATCATAACACATTAACAAGAATAAAATCAAAATAACATTTCCACAATGTAATAACCAGATATCACTTCATGATATTGACCTAATAAATACCTACTCAAACCCATTTTCAATTATAAAATACACGAAATTTGAATATGGAATTTATTTTCTTTTTAATAACATTAATTTTTATAGAGGAATCCAAATATCAAACAATGGTCACAGTAAGGTAAAACCCATTATCACTACTTAGGTTTAAAAAACATTCCTTTTAAAATTTAGTAGAACAATTCATAGAAAAATATTACTTTTGATAAGTGTTGATTGAAATTAAAAATAAAACGTTTTAATTATACATCGTATAAAGAAGTTATGTTATAGTATCGTAATATGCCTCAATGAAATGAGAATGGGAGGAAGTAACTTATCTTGAGTCCAACATGTCTCATAAATTACACATATTATTAAATAATAAACCTAGGTTAATTTCTAATTTCATCAGAACCTTTTTAAATTATATTATTACATTTATATCACTTATTACCATGTTATAAAATTCAAATAATATTTATGTTTATATAATACATTTTGTAGATATTCAGTAGTTGAGTAGAAAACAAACATGGATTGACAACAATCGTCTATGTGGTTATAAGTAAATTATATCCAAAATGATATTCATGAAATAATAATCACTTTTATACATCTATTATAAATTTAAATCAATCCATTGTTTTGGTTTGAGAAATTAACAATGTTATAATCTTAATGACAATAAGATGTACAAATTCATGAGTATCGTTTCCATTTTTCATTGATCATTATGAAAATAAGGTAACAATTATATAATATTTCTATGATTACAATAATACAATTAACATAATAATAATAATTAAAATATACTTATATATATCACACATGTGATGTGGTGAAAAAGGACTCACATCTCTTCGTAGAGGTGATAGCTCACACATATGCACAAACAAAATTATCATTTTAATATGCATGGAATGTAAGAATATAATTGATTTATTATTCTATTATAAGTCTAATTATATCATTAAAATAATATAATAACATTAATTATATAATTATAACCATTATTGAGAGATGGTAATGAAAAACAAACTATATCAGTTCGCAAGGCTGTAGTCCCCTATACACATGAACAAAATTTTCATTCCCCATTTTATGAAATTGGAGATTGATTTACGTTATGATATTAACATATTAAATTATAAGTATATGTATAATACTGTATTTATCAGTTCCTCATATATTAAGGTATTTTAAAATATGTGGAAAAAGTTATTATATTAAATTACTTAAATAAAAACATTGTATTTCATTCAGATGATCACCTTTAGTAATACAGTAAGTCTTCTAAAGAGTCTATTTTGCCTAAAATAAAGACTCAATAATGTGGGTAAGTATTCTATGAAGGGTTTTATAGAATATTTGGATGAACGAAATGGTTTTTTATTTTTGATTAATAGATATGAATGGGTGCCTTTTATAGGAAAGGGGAGGGGCACCCATGAAATAATTAAAATTATTAAATTAATATTAATTCAATTTCAATTAAATAGGTCCAATTTTATTTATTTATAAGATAGGATGTGTATATTTAAAAATATAAACCTCAAATTAGAATTATAAAAGTTATGAATAATTTTTAATCTCTATATTTTTGTTTTAACCATTTTAACTCTTACCGTTTTATCATGTAATTTACACATTTAGAGTTAAAATAATTACCAAATCATGAAAAATAACCATTGAATGAGTTATTAATGAAATTTTTAGGTTTATATAATCATTTGGGTTGGAAATTATATTTTTATAATTTTTATATCATTAAATTTGATATCTTATAATTTATGTTATGAACTATATCAATTTCGACACTGTTCATTATATAACTTTTAAAAAAACTATTAACAACTTGATTCCTTAAAAATAGATAAATTAAATCACGAATAACATATTAATTCCATCTATAAAATTTATTATGACATATATTATGTAAAATTATATTAATTTCAATATTAATCATATCATTTATTTGATGTTTTTTTAATAAAACACTGACTACATAGTCATTGTGTAACTATTTAATTAAATTATTTATTTCCTAAAAATTATAAATACATTATAATGATATAGTTAATTTTTTTATAATTATAATTAATATTCAATTTATAATATATCACTTATATAACTCCATATCAAATGTTTTTTACTAATGGTAGACATATTTCTGGTATATTTTCAATTACTTTGAACTAAATGTTATAAATGTCATAATCCCATGCAAGTAGCTTTCAAATGTAATAATTTCTTCCCAAGGATGTTCATGGTCTATAATAACTCATCCAATAAGTTTATAAAAAAAATTAGGGCAATTTTATAATATTATTATATTAATGTTTCTTTAATTACTATATTTACCTTTATTGTTTGTAAATAGAATACAAATATTATTATTCACCGAACATTACATGGATCCTATTAGACCAAATTTTTCATACTTATTAAAACCATGTATATATATTTTATTAAATTAAATTAACATTAGTGGTTAAATTAATTTAATGTTAATCTTGTTTATGGAATGAAAAAAGGTTCTTTTATTTAAAAACATTCACAAGTTCACAAGGTTTTCAAATCTAATTTCAATGTTAAATGCATTAATATATCCTTAATTTTATTAAATTATAAAATAATTATTCTATTATAATTTAAAACAGATTAAAAATAAAACCTAAATATATAAACAAATTAGATGAAAAATCCATTTTGAATTAAAATGCAGTATTCTTTACTATTGATTGAAAATGAATATTATTAGAAAAATACCAAATATTCAACCAATGTACATTTTGAGGTCCCGATTCCAACTAATAATTTTATTTTTAACATAAATTTTTTACAAAATTTATTATTACAAGGTGGTCACCATTAATACGTAGTAACACCACCTGCTAAAAATATTTGATCTTTTTATGCTTAAATTGGATTTCATCTGATATTAATAAAATAATAATAATTAGAAGAAAGTAAAAACATTTAATCAACTTGTTTAATCATACTATAGTGAGTTATGTTCATTACCACCAATACAACAAAAATTTCATAACTACCTTTTCAAATAATAATAATAATAACACTATATTATTATTTTTTGGTAAAACTCAGTCTTGTGTGATATAAACGATTTTGGAAAAACTCATTGTTGGATGTCGGATATGCTATCAAACGTATCATCCCCTCTAAAGTAAAATTAATATTTAATTCAAAAATATTAATCGATATAAGAAATTATTATTCTATAGTTAACTGATATGTTACATCCTTGGCCTTGATCCCCTTTCCTTTTCTATGATATATTTCTTTGATGCTTTGGAAATTCATTTTTGATGTTCCTTGCATCCTTACAATTAAAAAATTCCTCATATAATGAATTCTTATTTCCTTTCATACATGGGTTTCATGACATTTTTCTCCACACATATAACAAACTCCCATTATTTTTAGGAAACTATCTGGTGTTTCGTCCCATAATTTTCATATGTGGTAAAATCCTTCATTTACTTTTTCCATTTTCCATTTATTTCTCAACAATTATATTATTCTATTTATTTATATTAAATAGAAAATAAATATATAATTCATTCTTTCTGTTCATATCACATGACTTTATATCCTCATATGAAGATAAAGTTTGGCAAACTATTTCTCATTGTAGAATTGGATTATACCCATCAAAACAACGAACAATCATAATATTTGAATTATGTATATTATCCAAAACATTCCTTCCAAAAAATGTAATGATGTCTTCATACATTGGATATTTATCATCCTTGTTTTGTCTCAGACTTTAAAATTATCTCTCCATATCTGCACTTTGATTATGGGAGAAATATTTTTCTAAGAATATTTCATTCATCTGATTCAATGTTTTCAATTTATTCATCCTACTTTTTGTTTTGAATTAATGACCACCATTATTTCATATCATTAAAGATACAATAATCTGACTTGAAAACATTAATGATTCTGTCACTTCCCAAAGTGAAAAGTAGATTCTCTAAAAAAACATATCCATTTTTCTAGTACAATTGTGCTTATAGTCCCATTGAATAATGACGATTTTTGTCACATTTTGTGGTCTTACATTATTACACCGCGTTATAGATCAGGTTAATCCATTCAATTAAGGTTATTACTCATAATGCGAGACAATTTTTTTAGTATAGTTATATGTTTCTCATATCGAGTTATAGTCCCATCTCCAAAATCATTCTCTTGCAAAGGAGGGAAATCCTTAAATGGAATACGATCATTGATTAGGTATTCATTACTTACACTAGGTTCTATTTCTAAATACTAGAATAGACTAAATTAGGTTCTGAATCATAATGAATAATTTTGAACTTGAAAATCACTTAATATAAATTGATAAATTTATGAATAGCTAATTTCAGAATCAAAAAAATGGTTTCATTTGGGATATATTTACTTTTAAATCCATCATATGGGTCTTTAATGAAAATATGAATTATGTTAATAATATCCCTATATAGTTTCAAAATAGGTGCATTTTAAGATCTATTATTGTCAACAAGGTCATGTCGAGTTAGGCCCAGCACACATTGTCAGAGTTGTTACCCCTAGGTACATTTGTGTCAGAACCATATCCACATATAGTATCCCAACATGAATTTCTTTCTATGAAGTACCACATAATATATACCTTAAACAATATTATAGTATTTTCACCTATGCATTCCCTCAAAGAATTTAATAATGCTATGCTCCCTAATATATGTTTTCAAAGTCTAGTTTCTGAATTTTCTACTAAACATCCCCTAATACCAACTATAAAGACACAAAACCCAATAACCCAGTGTCAATGAATTACTTTATTGCATTTCTTTATTAAACAAGGGTGTCACATCCCAAAGGAGAGTGTAACATAGTATCTATGGAAAAAATATACAAACATAATTTGTAAATTATAAATTGAATGGAAAAATAGAACCTCCATTAAAATAATCCATAAACACCTAGAATATTCCTACAAGTCATTCCCAATATATATCATCACATCCTTGGGAAAAATAAAACCTACAAAATGGGTGATATCATATTCTCATTAAGGGTAAGATATAAAATAGTATCTATCATATACATAAACAATAATTCACGGCGAATAACTAAAAAAATTTTTCCATTAAAACATGATATTGAGATTCATATGGCATGAATAATATATTAGTAAACAATTCTATATAAATAATCATATGATAATGAAACCTAACCATGGATATTCTACTAGTTGAATATTCACAGGTATTATCAAATACTGATATCATAATTATGAAATGAATAATTTGGGACATCTAGAATGTATCCTCAAGGCCTCATCCAATATATCTAAAAATAAATGTTTAAGGCCTCATCCAAAATCATATTTAAAAATTAATTGGATAGGCCTCAACTAAGTCCATACCAGGTTTTTTACATTAGTCATACCGATGTATATGGGGGATATAGTATTCCGCTCACATAAAATACTAATAACAATTCATTACACATATGACTAGGAAGAAACATACACAATATATATATATGATATGTAAAAAACATTCCCCAATCAGTAAACATAATCATTAACCATTCTAAGTGACATGGTGATCAATATCAAGATAACACATCTATAGTCAAACTAATCATAAACCATTTCAGAAATTGTTTTAGATGATATCATAAAATATCAATCTCAATTAATCATAATATTCAATAGAGGGTGCTGATATAGATGAAAATACTCTAATAAAATCCTCAAACAATACTAGAGATAAATACATTTTTTACATTGTAAAGAAGACTTCTTTTGGAAAAATAATTTCATTTTTTCATAAAATTGTATTTTATACATGTTTATAATATATATTAAAAGTAAAGGAAAATCAAATTATTTTTTATGGATAAATTATGTCCAACTGAAATGAAAACATGAAAAGATAGTATTTAAGCCACTCTATAAATGTGCCACTTAAGTGTGGTTTAAGAGAAAATATAAAATATTTCTTAAAATAGATTAGCTTATAATTGTTTCTATAAAAAAATGAAAAGATATAGTTTTTTTATGAAAATAAGTTTTGTTGTAGAAAAATATTTTTTCATGAAATAGCTTATGGAAGGTACATGAAAATGGGTAAGAAATTCCGATGTTCCCTTTAATCGGGCATTCTTAACAAGAAAAATTGAAAAGGGAACCTTATAAAACATTCATTTCTTCATTAAATAAAGATAAAATTATTTGGATAAATGATTTTGGAACATATAAAAAAATTTAAAATAATTATATAAACATAATTTTGATTTATATTAGGGTAAAGAGAGACAATGCATAACCTGAATGAAAAATGGTTGTTTGGGGAGAATCCATATCCACTATATAATCAATCGAATCATATGAGAAAAAAAATAATAATTATCTGATGAAACATTAAATAAACTAAATATAAATATATTCATAATATTATATATCAAATAGAATTATACATACACTAAACACAAGAAATAAGTGGAAAACAAAAGAAATCTCACATTAAAAAGTAAGATGATAAACCAAATACGTTATGTCCCAATGTGTTATTCACTTGAAATTAATATCATGGATAATTAAATTATATTAAAAAAAATTTATTTAGAAAATAGAAAACCTTTATTTTATTTATTATAATTTTATTAAATTCATTTATATCCTTTTTTGATTATTTATAAGAATCAATTTCATCAATCGGGAGTATTCAATTCCTTTTTTTCATGATTGGTTCACTTGTATACATGTTAAAAAATCATGTAAAATTGATATAGTTTTTAATTATTTAAATTACATGTAATTAATAAAATTAAACGATAATAAATTGTCTTATATATAATTTTTTCATATATGACGATTATTCATTAGATAAAACGTTAATCATATCAATTTAGATTAATTTGGTATTTTTTTTGGATTAATCCAAAGTAATTTTGTATTATGAATTAATATTTTGTATATATACTGGTTATAAACCATTAAATAAGTTTTATTAAATATATTATATTCTGCTTTAACTATAAAATTGATTTTATGACCATCATAGAAAGTGCAGTTGAAAAATGAAATCTCATCATCCCAGAAGGTGGTAAATCGGTATATCAGAGGTGATGTATTCATTTTTTAGTATAAAAATGGGATGAGAAAAGACTTTATGGTTAATATAACCTTAACAGAATAAAATTCCACTATATAAAAGATATTGTTTTTATGTTTACATTTTGTATAGGGTATGTGACATAAGGATAAGAGAATAAAATAGATTAAGAGAGAGAGAGAGAGAAGGTTTATCCTCTTGATTGTCACCTCCTTGAGAACCTCTCTAAGGCAATTACAAATGGAATTTTGGTAAGAAATGTAACACCAAAATGTGGGGGACTATTTTGGGAGATGAAATTGATATAATATAAGCAATCATCAAGTCTTTCTACGAGTGATATCAATGGGTTTTGGGAGTGGTACTTATAGTTTAGAAAAATGTGTTTTTTTAAATATTTTGTACTATTTTTATATTGTCTAAAAGCTATGAATAGATTGATAATTAACAGAAAATAAATTAAAAAAATGAATTTTAGTTCGAGATTGTTGTAATTTAATATGAAATGACTCAAGAGATAGTTTATTTATCATATAATGTATATATACCTTAAATTACCATTTTTCATTATTCAAAAAAATTCATCTATTTTATTAAAAACACAAAACATCACCCTAAACATTTTTTTTATGTTTAAAACTCAAAATTGGACTCTATGTTATGAAAATATATTTCTCAATATGTGAAATTTAATTTTTAATTAAAATCATCATTTATTCAAAAAATGAAGTGTTTAAAATTATAACTAATGTTGTATAACATTGAAAAAATAATTAAGACCTCTTAAAAATATGTTATAATCACAAGACATAAAAATATTAATTTATGAATTTATTTTTTTAAAAGATTACTTAAAAATAATATTTCAATAATATAATTTAATATTGATTTTTTATGCTTTACAAAAATGCCAACACTTAATATATAAAATTTAAAATATTTTTTTACTTATACCAAAATATAAATATATTATATTTTCAATTATAAGATACCTAATTTTTTTCCATAAATTAATTGGTTAATTTATTATTTAATAGACCATACTACTATTCATAATGGTCATATTAATATTCTAATGGTCATTCATAATTTTATACTAAAGTTTTAAACATAGCGCGGCGTGAAACATAAACAATTGATGATTTTAAATTTTAAAATAGAAATACCAGAAATTCATGGGGTGTTAAACCTAGTAAAATACAATGGTCCTCCTTACGCACCTAGTTTTAAATTTCTAGAGGATAAGAATATGATAATTCAAATTTTCATTACAAACCATTTTGATGGACTTAAAAGTAAAGATGTCCCCTAAGAAATAATTTTTATTATTATGAGATTAGCTATGCATACTCATTTCAATTTTTTACAAGTTATTCAATATTTAAAATTTTAGATTATTCCTAATTTTAGGAGCTTATATAGTATATTCCATTATTAAGAAATAAAACCTATTAGGAATAAGAATATCAATACTTTTGGATAATGTAGATGTTTCCCGACAGATAAATCTGATATAGATGGTGTTAGATCCAAGAATCCAATAGATATATTATGGAAACACAATTAGGTAGTGACGCATAAACATTCCCAAATAGAGAAAAATGTTCCGCAAAGAGATTATTTGGCGTTGGATCATATTATGCGATAGAGTCCCCCATCATTTTCTGGGACTACCAATCCAATGGCACGATAGTAATGGATTATGGCTTTGGTGAGGATATTTTTGGCTTTAGAATGTGGTGAAAATTTAATGGTTACACTAGACAAGTATTGTATTAATGGAAATGCATGTCAATAGGAATCATTAATCCAATAAAATTTGGTGTACGAATAAATAAAACTCATCAAATATAGAACTTTTATGGAAAAATTCTTTGATAAATATTTCCCTCATGAGAAACAAGTTTAGGTGAAGAGAAAATTACATAGTTTAAATCAAAAAGAAGGATTAAAGTTTTATAGAGTATGAAACTGACACTAAATTGTAATCAAGGTATGCTATTAATTTGACACACTACACGGTGTGAATGATTGACTAATTCTTTGAAGTTATTAATACAACTCCTCCAATGAGACTATCTTATCAAGCATTTTAAAATATAATTAAATATTTTTAAGTTCAATAAAGACATATAATAAATTATACATGTTTTATAAATTCAATGGGAAACATGAGAATATGTTAAATAATAGGAGAATAATAGATATAGGGGAGGAGGAAAAATGAATTTTCCCAAATGTTATAACGGATGAAATAATTTCCCTGGTAAATGCTTGAAAAGATTGGGTGTTTATTATATGTACAGGGAAATAGATTACTTGGAAAAAATGAATAGTAATGAAGGAATAAATTATTATTCAGTGGTACAACTTTAAGGAGATGGGGAACTATACAAATGAATTCCCCTTGCATTAAGGGAATTTACCTCAAAAGAAGATATGGGATCACGGATAAGCATATGTTATTGAAAAAATGTAAGTGGAATTATTAATGTGCTTTTATATTGGTATATAATAAATATATTGTAAAAGTATTTAATTTATGATGTTATCATCATAATAATTATGAAATATATATACATTGTGAAATAGTAATTTTTCATTAAATAATTATTATAATATATAAAATGGTACCAAGAAAAGTGATTTGGTAACATTTTAATCTTGTGGGAAAATATATGGCTGAGAGAATATTAAGTCTTATTGTGTTCTTGATGCTATAATAAAGATGCTTGGGTAAATAGAAGAGTGACATGAATAATTTAAATTGGTTATTATTGAAATTCTTGGAACTTATTCTAATTTTTTAAAACATAATACGAGGAAGGTTCATAAGACTAAACATTTATGAAATGGTTAATATTTTTCATTGGATGGGGTTTTAGAGATTATTGAATGATATCACGATATGATGGAACCTATGCTATGAAAAGAAGAAGAAATATTTCAAGGAATGAGCAACGAATAATATTTTTCTTTTAGAAATTTATTAATCGAGGTTATTAAAAAAAAATCATAGATAATGAATTAATTACAAAACTCTTTGATAAATGGTCTTAGAATTTTATTTTAATATTATCATCTTTTTTTATGATATCGTTGACCAATATTCACACCTCCACATTATAATTTTTTGGTCAAAATATTTCTAATGAACATGTTCTTTATACCTCTCCGTTAGAACTTCATAGTTATATTTTTCAAAAATGTCCATTTTTTCACTAATGTACTTCTTTTGTAAATCATAGATTTATGATGACCTTAGAATTTCCCTTTCCTTCTTATTAAGAATATTTTTTATGAACCCAATTTATGATGTGGTTTTTAAAACAATATTATTTTCAAATATCAGACCCTAGATTTATGGGATAAATTTTAAATTGTGAGGATATAATTTATTTAATGTGGAGTGAATAGAAAACCCCAAAAATTATAAAAGTGTAACTTTTATTTGATAGCATGTTTGACCAGCAAAAATAAAATGTTCAAAAAATAACCTCTTCATGTATTAGAGTATATTAAATAATTTTAATAAATCTAATATATTGTATCACTTTTAGTTCATGTAATACTGTGTTAGTTTTCTTAAATGCAACAAATTTATTCATTGATAGATTGAGTTACACACAAGACTGAGTTTTGTAGAACAAAAATATATTAGTAACAAATTATAAATTAAAATAATAAGATATAATATAGAAATTAAATTATAATTTATGAATATGATCAACAAAATTATGAAAATATAAGGTTTAAAAAAATAAAAAAATGATTTTAGTGGTCACAAAAAAATTGGAATTGAATATAAAAACCAATTGAATATAATGGAACTTTTTTTATGATATAAATTAATTTTTATCCCTAAAAATTAAAATAATTACTATTATTGAATTTTGTTTATGAAATAAATATTTTCTATGTTCAGTGAAATATTTTTTAAATTCATATAATTTATTTCATAGTGATTGAAAATGATCAAACCAAATTTTACCCATTAAAAAATTTCTAATATAAATTTTCAATATTTTAATGGGAAAAATTCATTAAAAATATTTTTCTATCATTTTTATAAATTTTATATGAATAAATAAATATAATTTTTTTAATATTAACAACAAAATTTTATTATGTTGAATTTTTTGTATTTTGTAGGAAAAGTTTCATTTTTTGAATAGTGAAAATTATTGAATTTTCATTTAGATATTTCTTTTCATATAATTTATTTTTATTGTTAAATTATATTTATAATTGTGTTTAAATTTAATTTGTTCAATAATATACAAATTTTTCCAGTATTGGTAACTTTAATCAATTTCACATTAAAAATGAAAATAAAAACATTTCAATCTTTTGAAAATTTAAAAAATAAATGCACTCTTTATCATCCAACCTATGGGATAAAATTTAAATTAATGTAATCCACTTAAGTGACTGGAATTTAGAAAAATGGATTAAATATTTTGAATCAGAAAATATTATAATTTATTATAAGTTCTTCTTTGACTTTTAAAAATAATATTATTGAATTTAAATAAAATTAATTACTGTGATTAAGGTTAAATTTTTCTTAAGAAGGGACTCAGCATTAATCTTAAGGAAAATGTGACCTAGAAACAATTAAAAACCTATTAGATTGCTATTATTCGACCATATAATTACATAGATCAAATATATTTCATCATTGGAGTTACATGAGGTATGAAAAACCTCCCAATATTGATTAACTTTTAATATTTAAAAGAACGTCAATCCTTATCCACTATAAAAAAGAACTCATCCCTCCAATATATTCACACCTCTAAATCCATTTGGATCATCAAAACTCTATCAATGTTAGGACCGAATGTCCCTAATATCATTATAGGATCCCCACTTTGGGTATAAATTAGACGATGAAAGTCGTTTGGTATAAACCAAAAGGAGTTACCTGAATAAAATGTAATGTTCTTCAATGATCACTTTTGTTTCATTTACTTATCCAGCCCTTTAATTATTTTTATATAATTATTATATAACTACATTAGTATCATAAATTTTATGATATGTTTTCATTATAATATTCCAACCTTCACATTCACACACATCAATCAAATTGGATACAAAATCATCGTTCATGTATATATCCTACGACCACCTCACGAACCGATATAATTTATTTTTCCATTCAATACATTTAAATATAGGAATAATGAGGGATATATAGTTTATATGTGATATATATGTAATTTATGATATATTTATTCTTATTTAATATTTATATTACACAAAACATTATGCTTTCCATTTTGTGGGAATACACTAACAACGTATTTGGAGGTGTGGACTACCACCTCCTCAAAGTGATGTAATTCATTTAATCTATACATGGAACGTATTAGCGGTGATTTTAATAAACACATGTGAAAGATATGACATAAATATGATAATTTAATTATAATAAACATACATATCATATACATTTTATTATTATAATATGAAAAATAATTGGAAGTAGCATTTAAGCATGAATATGACGTATTGTCGCTATGAACAGTGCATTTTGTTTCCTATCTATAGTTTTTATGGATTATTATAAATATATACGATTATAATTTATGATATTGAAATCATATTTTACATCTTGTAGATTATGAAATCATTATCTAATTAATAGAAATATTATGTAACAATTCAAAAGATACATGAAAATCATCAAGTTTTTCTTTAACATCCAAAAAAAGAAATGAAATTAGTGCCAATCCTAATTAAGGCCTTAAAAGAAAATGTTTATATAATCCTATAGATATAAATATATGTGAATTATAATGTGGAACAATGATATTATATTAGAAAACAAGATAAAATTCTTCCTCAAGGCATTATTGAGGAAAATATCAATGCAGATTAATACATCCAAACATGGCACAAGATGGCTAATCATTTTAAATATATTCTATGTGATGATCTGACCATGTTAGTACATTCTCTTTACAAGATTATACACAAGTTAAGTGACAAAAATTATTTAAATCTTTTTTTAATAACGTTCTCATCTTATATTATTTCTAACATTCTTTGTAGAACTGCAGTGGTTTCTGTCATTTCCTCAAACGTTATTTTGAAAATTAATATATTTTGTTATGTTAAATTAATGATATTTAACAAACAGGTAATAATAAATTATATGAAGTTAATAAATGATATTATAAATAGGATTTGTCTTTTTTAATAATTTAATAACCTGATTACAGCCATTATAATGGAGGTTAAAGCACTTTTACCCAAAATAGACATTAGGTAAAGAATTTCAACCGAATTTACAATCCATCAAGGCATATTTTTTATTGAGAAAATTTACACATTAATGATGTTTATATACTACCCATTGGTCATTTAATATCATTATTAAATCATAATTCATGGTATTTTATGTTTCACAAGGAATTATCTCACACATGGGGTTTATATTGAATATTACTAAGTTGCAAGAGTTATTATTCCAATCTCACTTTGTTATTCGGTTGCTAAATTTTTTTAAACATTATTGTAATCATTTTTCATTAGAAATTTCATTAAATATTCACATTATTGAGTGATGGATATTATTATTTCTTAAAATGTATTCCAATTTTTTAAATGGTTCCTACTTTTAAAGTTATTTTATTATCTGGGGAAATATTTTCAAATATATATTCTCAATTTGATATGGATAATTAATGAGTAATATTGTCTATTAATTAAATTGGTTACTTGATAAAAGGAATAATTTGGTTTATAAGTTAGGGTTTGGGTCAAGACATTATATATCACCCGGAAACATCAAAAGGTTCTCATGAGATAAATTATTTGTCCAAATTAAAAATTATTCTTCCTATAGTTTTAAACCATATTTTGAAAGGCCTTGATGGTATAAGAATTATTCTACCTCAGACATAAAGTTCAATAATTAAGAATAAAGTCATTGTGATTTTATTATTATTATTTATTTATGTGATTTTCTCTTGATACTATGGATTCATTATATTATCATCATATTGATTATATGGATTGTGTTTCATTTATTGACCTTTCCATATTTATTATACCTTATCAATTTAATTACAATTTATGTGTTCTTATTTATTTACATTTCAATTTGGATTTATTATTATTGATTCATTATTTATTTATCTTTACTAACCCTTATATTGCATTTGAGGTCATCTATAGTATGTTTCCTTCAACCATGTTTTGAAGAAATATCATTTGAATGTATTTTCAAGGATTCTATGATTTTACTAATGTTATGCTTTACTCTTCATCCAACATAATGTGGGTATCATGTATTTAATCTATTTTTATAAAACTATTAAATATCTAGTATTTTAGGATGTTATTCCTTGAAACCATGTTAATATAATTAGCTATTGCACTAGCTCTGGGCTTTTGGGGTCAGGGAGTTACATCAGAAGATAGTTTGAGTGACTCTATCTTGAGACGATATTAAAAAAATGATTGATCCCCCATGTGCTTCATGTAAAACACATCTGAGTTATAATCTATTTTCTTAGTATCTATAAAATTAATTTTTTTTTATGATTCTATTAATGAAACAATGAATAAAATATATTTACTGTGGATTGATTTTTAAATTTTAATGTTCTAGAATAAAACATTAATGATGTCATATATAAATATAAAAATATAAAGAAACGTTAAGCTTTAAATATGTATTTAAAATTAGTTTATGTAATATAAATCAGAAATAATTCTCAATTATTGATGTAAAAAATGAGATTAATATGTATAATGATTAATTGATAATGGATCTACAAATATTCATAAATTATATAGAATATCTAAATTTGATGGTTTAAAACTAAAGGACTCCTAAAACTTTTATTGGGGTTGGTTACAAGCCTAGACATAGGACAATTTTTAAAAACAAATTATTCCATGTTTGATTTAAACATATTCAATAAATAATTTTTATTATTTGACAACTAAGAAATATTTTTATTTCTAAAATAATTATGTTGGTTTATAAGATAATATTTAAACAAATTTTTAATCCTAAATCATTTATCACAAACATTTCATGACCTAAGAAAATATCAGTACCCAAGTTATTTCATGTATAAATGTTATTGTAAGAATCCTATTTTATAAGTAATATTAATACCATATGTTATATGGATATCTTATTTTAAAAACACATAAAAAGGGACTAATTTATCTTTAATAACCTTGTCAAAGTTAATTTTTGAAATGTCAATTTTTGGGACAAAACAAAAAGAAAAATAATTAGAAAAGGTGAAATAGTTAAATCTAGTACTATTTTAATTTTAAGTATTATTTAGAGATTTATTTAAATATAAAATTATTAGAATATCATTTTTTATTTTTATCATGATAATTTAAAAAATAATGATTTAAAATTTTATGATTATAATCTTATTTTTTTAATTCTCTTCATAAATACAATATTTGTGTTATTGATTTGAATTTTTTATTTTCACAATTTTTTTATGTTCCTTTAATAAAGATAAATTGATTTGGAATTTGATAATTGTCCATGGAAACATTTACTCAATTAGAAATAAAACTACCAATGAATTATTCAAGGATCTACCAAAACTATAATTCCTAATATACTAGGTCTGTAAACCATGCCATAATTTGAAGCAACATAAATTATCATTCAAACTAATGAAAGAAGATCTAATTTCATAAACTAGATAGTTTGTTCTAATAAACCTTTCTTGACCCACAATAGTTTCTATCTTAATTGGTAATCATAATTACTAATTTACAGTAGATGGATTGTTTATATACATATAGCTATAATTTTTATCACATAAAATTGAATATTGTTGTTACATTTTGATATTTGAAACATTTGTATAAATTGATAGTGAACATAGAGCTATATCATTATGATGTGACCATTTTTGTGATTTGGAATAACAAGATATTGAATCCCTATTATTTGAAAATGTAAATAGTCACAAATTTTCTACTCCTAGGACTACACTGTTGAATTGAGTTTTATAAAGGAGAAATAGAAACATTAAATAAATTCCTAGTCCATGATTAATTAGTCTAATTTACATATTTATTATTTGGAAAAGGAAATGAATATTTATTTCTAGGTTACTAATAAATTTATTATTGTATAAATTTTAATGAATACACATTATGGGTTATGTAATTGGAGAAATACAAAAGGTAACTACTTTATATTTTTTGGATAATATCTTCATACCCAATACAAATAAAAATATACATAAGTTTCCCTAAAAACACGATACTGAAATTTTACCTTAATATTCACCATTTATTAAGTCATGTTTGGTATTTAATAATAGGTATGAAATTGGGAGAGATATATACATTTAAAATTTGATGAAATAGATCCACTTTAATGTAAAAATCCCTTATAAATACTATTTAAGACCATTTTAATTTTTATATAAACACCAACCCTAGGGATTACTCTCTATAAATTATTGTCAAAAATTTACACAATTCCATTGAACTCTTTGAAATCAAACATATATAAGAAAATGTAGTGAAAAATACTTCAATAAATCAAACTATTATGACTCACATTGAACATTCCGTAGATTTAGTTGTCGGTGACAAAGATAAAAGAACTCATACTAGATTATCTAATAAAAACTATATTCAAAATTATGATTTATTATCAAATAATAAACCTAATTACTTCATAGAATAAATAAATGACGAATTTCGGGTAATGGAAATGGAAGAATGAGATAAAATAATTATAATGAAATAACATAAAAGAACTAGTTAAAACTCCAAAAGTCTACCTAACCATTGGAACTAAATGATTTTTGGAATATATTATATTATTTAGGAACTACAATTAAAAATAACGAATGATTCCTTGCACAAGGTTATAATAAAGATGAAGGTATTGACTAAGAAGAAATATTTTCCCCTGTATTTAGACATGAATCAATTAAAATGTTTCTTGTATATAAATATAATTTGGATTAAAAATAATTTTAAATGGATTTAAAAAATAAATTATTAAATGATTATATAATTGAGGATATAATGGTTAAAAACACATATTGTTTAAAAATACACACATTCTAAATCATGTATTAAAATTAACAAAATACTTATATTGTCTGAAACATTATCTTCTAGCTTGGAATTATACGATTAGTTCATTTATTATTTATAAATGTGTTTTAATTGTAATATATAATTCTATAATATTTAATAATAGTTTTTAAATAATATTATTTAGTAGTAACAGTCTATTTTTATGATTTTATTTTTTTGGTCATATAAAAACCTTGTGTGTACATAATTTTCATAGGTGATGAAAAATAAATTTGAAATTAGTTTTATGTCTGAGTAAAAATTATTCCTTTAATTTTATTTTATTCAAAATAATTAATGAATCATTTTAAATCAAATCAAGTTCATTAAGGATATTCTAATTTTTTCTATGCATATTAATAAAGATACTGATACTCCCATGAGTAAATTTTTAATATAGATCTTTATAAAACTAGGAAAATAATATATTAAACCACATATGGTGGTATGGTTGGAGATTATTATAAATTACTATAATCAAGTCTAATATTTGTTTTTGTGTGTGAATGTGTGATCAATTTCAATAAAATACAAAAGAGTAGCATTTAATTGTCGGAAAATATTTTTTAAATATATAACAAATAAAACCAGCAAAGGATTATTATAATGTAGAAGATAAACATTTTATTTAAATATTTATTTATATAAATATTTTATTGGTTTGAATATCAATAGAAAAATTTCTTCGGGAACATGTAATTTTTTTGGGAAATTTTCTAGTTTCATGTAGTAGTAAAGAGATGAAATATGTTTCATTATCAACTATTTAATATATGTACATAGATATGGGAAATTGTTTCCATATATTAGGGGGGATAAAAGAGATATTATTATACTATGGATGTCAATTTTGACAAGTCCTTGTGAATTGTGATAATACTAGTGGGATAGATAACTCTATGAATAATGTATCACATTTACGGAAAATAAATATCAATATAAGACATTAATTTTTAGTACAAAAATTTTAAAATGGTGATAAAATATTGAATGAATTTTTATTGAACATTATGATGATTATGTATTTAAAAAGTCTTTTAATATTAAGAGAATAATTTATATAAACATGAATAATTAATTTTTAACTATGTATATTTTTTTTAAATTTTTTTTGTACTCTTTTATATATTAAACATATTATTCACAATGGTTAGCTTTCTTTTCATTAAAATTTTTCTAAAAGATACCATGATGTTTATTTCAAATTTTTAGTAAAGTAAATATGAGTTTTTATCTATAAAATTGTATATGTAAAACAATAAACTAATCATATGCTCACTATACCTATAGTGGATCTCAACTGACATGGTAACAATACGTACCATAGAATATTTATCACTTGATAACTATTGTTAACATGGATTGATATTTTCATGGTTAGTATACCTATTGTGACTTGAAATTTATTACAATCCCATGGTGTGTATACCTAACTTTTCAGTTTTGTACACATGATTTTTAATGAAGTTGTATTTGATGTATTTTGATAATTTTTTATTTTATTATCCCTAAATTATTGAATTTTAAAATATGAATTTTTTGTTGAATCGATGCACAAATTCTTCCCTAAAAGACATGATTTCATTAGAAAACCTCATATACTACCTATACTATTATTTTTGAAACCTTTCCCCCACCTGAATATTCTTATATTTATTATCATACATCAATCAAAACACTTTGAGTTCGTATCAAATTGAAAAATTCCAAGGTTGAAGCACATTGTTGATGCATCAACTCTTATAAAATATCCTCATACAATTTAATCAAAAATATATATATATATAAATCAATATCTATAGTGAACTCTCACTACCATCCTTGTGTTAATTAACTAGTATCTATAGATAAATATTCTGATGATCAATTAATATTGTTGGGTAAATCACTTGTCTGGGACACTATTCAAAAATAATCGGTTGGATTAATAGTTCATGTGGAACACTGAGACATTTTACAATGATCTTGGAAGTAATTTTATGTTTCTATACAGTTTCTACCAAAAGATAAAATATATTTCATTACAAAAATTATTTAATGTAATGTTAAAAAAATTCATCAAAACATTGAAAATAATTATTAGAAGTTCCAAAAAATGGTGATCATGATGATTATCATTGTTCTCTTCCATGAAACCATACTCATAAATATTTTCAATGTGTATATAAATAACTGAGTGATAATGGAAACCACAAGAGTCCCACTACAATTGAGCTAAACTCATCCTTAATTCATTATATTTATTGTGTTAATGAATCACATCTCATTAAGAAGGCGGTTGTCCATACTTCCCCATTCGAAATTATCTTATATACTCAAAAAAGAATGCAAGAAGGTTTGTGTTAAATAATAATTCCATAACTATAAATATATCATATATATCATATAAAAAATATTTCTCATTATATTTCTCAACCATGAGAGTTGGTAAAGGAAAAACTAACAACATCATTTCTTGAGGTGGTAGTTCATCATACCCAAGAATGGTATGTTCATTACCAATTATATGGAAGTGTGTAATTATAGTTCTAATAAAAAATTAACAACATTTCAATATATTGAAGATATTTAGGTTATTATATAGCCATTTAACAAGAATATTTTATGGATATAGAATGAAAATAATACAAAAAATCGTGAGGAAGCATGTTACCTCTTATTTGGATAACTCTTTTTGGTTTTTACCAAAAAAATTCCATTGATGGATTTTTTTCTAAACTGTAGGATTCTAGGATTATGTGATGGATTTTGGGAGCTTAATTTAGTATATTTTAATGACCGAATGGGCTTTAGAGGTGTTAATAAGATTGTGGGGGTAAGTTCCTTTTTATAGTGGAGTGGCATTTTTGTATATTTTTTAAAAAGAAAATTCCACTCACATTTTTCCTATGAAAAGTGAACCTAATAATAAATAAAATTATATAAAATAGAGTATAGGTTCTATATGTGTCCATATAATGGACTTTTGGAATTTTATAGGTCATTTTACCCTTATGTGTATGGTTTAGTCCTTTGATAGGCTAATTTTCCTCTTAAGCATTGTAATTAATTTTAATTAGTTTCCCCAATAACATTATTTTGAAACTAATTATACCTTATTTTATAGTACATATTATGTTACTTCAAAATATATTATACATTTTCCAAATTACATACACATAAATGGACTAAATTAATATAAATTTAATCACATAGACTAGTTAACAATGAAGGTTTTGTAAAGTAAAAATGTTCAAAAGTTTTATTTGTCTTTATATCCAATATCAATGTGAAATTGATTAAATTGACCAATGTTGGATTAATTTATTTGTAACTTCTCTAATTTAACATTAAAAATAGTAAAAAATATAATATAAACATTTTGATTAAATTATAAATAATCATTTTTGAATTAAAATTCTTTATTATTCACTCATCATAAAAATGAAACATTAAATAAAAATTCTAAAAAATCACTCTAATCTAATTTTTATGTTACTTTTTTAAAAATTAATGTTTATCTGGTCAAATTAAAATTCTAAAACTATCCAAAATCAGATATAAAATGGGTTCCGTGTTATATGGTTGTAAGAAAGTCTTTTAGAAAAATACATATTTTTATTCATAAAAATGGATTTATTATTATATTATACACATAAAATCTATTATATGAGTGTCCAAAAAATTGATAAATATTTTTTAAATCACAGAGATAAATTTTTTTTTCTAGATATAAACATTGTTTGCATTGAAATTTAATTTCATTATTTTCAAAAAGATATTACATTCACTTATAGGAACTAAAAACCAAAGGATTCATTCTATATATATGTGTAAATCATATTTTTAGAATTTAATTAATATTATTCTTAACTTTTATTCCAACATTTATATGTAAGTAATAATAATATATTAATAACATTATTAATAGTATAATCGATTTCTATAAAACACATCATTGTGTGTAACAAAACCTATCAAAGGTACGTAGAAATGCTTGTAATATAATAAAAATATAGTTACATGTAACCTACATGCTATTGTTTGTGTTACGTGGAGCACATTATTGGCATGGTGTTTCCTATATTGCAAACCATAATTAGTTATTTCGTATAAATATTTTTATATTTAGTGTTTTGTGAAATGTTAAATATAAAAATTTTAAATTAATTCGAATAAACATAATTCAAAAAATCTTAAGGTGTTACATTTTTTCCCCTAAAAATGATTTTCATCCTTGAAAATATTCTAGATTATTATAGGTATAATAAATGAATTCTCCTTTCATAGAACACCACACCATAAAAATTAATACTTAAAATCCTTTAGAAATGGAAATTTTCATCCATGCCATTTACCCAATGTAACTCACTAATAGATATCCACATAGGAGAATTCTAGTTGGAAATGAAGAATTTACATGGAGGAAAAGTATAAATAATTATAGTGACTGATTAATGTCAATGATATCTAGTAATTGAATGACCAATTCAATGTTAGAGGCCTCCAAACCATATATCTGTGATGATTTTTAAGACCATCAATTCAACATAAATGAAGGTACTTGGATAAATATTTTACAATATTCCTTTACTATAGTCAATGAATTATTTTACTATATAATAACATATGTAAATATAATTAATTGATTTCATTCCTTTATATATTCCAAATATCAACCTTTGATTGTGCCTTCCATGATTTCCACTTCATCTCTTACTCAATGAAATGAAGGTTCATTTTTCATTCCGAAAATACTTTCAATTAATGAGTAATAATGACATGTCATTACATTTTTCTTTAGTTAAAATTAAAAAAAAAGAAATAGCATGCTATCCAATATTCATATATCCTCATTTTGTGAGACAATACTTTAATCTCACAAAATTCACATGTATTTTAACTTAAACAATTCCATAAATTGTTAACCATATACCCCTTTGAGAAGATTAAAATCCAATAGATTAGAAATTAGTTCAACTTAATTCAAATCCCCCATATATCCAAATGTATATCCTTGTAGTCTCATTCCAAAAATGTAATCACACACATAATTTATTCTCTTGAAACAATATACTAACCTAAATTACCATGAATAAATTGTAAAACACACATGCTTCATGATTCCAAAAATTATTTGAAATATTTATTAAATCAATGAAGTTGTTATCTTCATCCATTTTAACATATCCCACATTTTAATCAAATACTTTATTATGTATGAGGTCATTAATACTATCCAATTTATATTATCTATATCATCATCTATTTATCTATATAAAATACCAGTTTCTCATCCTCAGTAACTTGTTTGAGGTTATCTTCCCTTAATGTAATCATGCCATTAAATAATTTTCTATTTCATCAGTATCATTTAAAAGACTATTTAAAATAAATAAGGAAAATAATCTTGAAAAAATACTTATATACTTCATGATTCAAATCACATAATATTTTTATTTGAAACTGTATATATTCCAATCATCTAACTTTACTCTTATACGATTAATCATACTTCATCAAATTATTATTAATACCTATTTCGAAGAATATGAAACATGAATCATGTCTTAAGGTTCCTAAACCTATATATAATCATTCTTGTTATTTTTAATGTAAAAACTTATGTAAGAACATCGCATACCTTTCATGTTACATTTTCGGTCTCATTAACATCAGTTGTATAACTAATACTCATAACACATTCAGGATTCTTTTTATGAGATTTCCACTTAAAACATAGATATATAATGGTCATATATTCCAGATATGAAATATTCTTTTTTAACCCATTTAATTCTAGTTCTGACATTTACTAAAACCTTGAAGCATAGGGTGAGAGACACTTCACATTAAATAAAACCACATAATCGTAAAATATAACTTATAATTTATATAAACAGTAAAATTAACATCTTTATTCTAAGAAACCTTAAATTTATCATAGGTAATTTATAGTCATATTCTTTTTAAATCCTTCATTATGGTTGAAAATTTATTTTTGAATACCCAAAGAATATCCCATAGGAGTGTCGAATTAAGTGTGTAGTAAGGCATTTTTTTGTACAAGGCTACACTCAAGTTTGGATTGACAAACATTTTTAGAGTTTTTATCCATTGATACATCTCTCCCACAGCAACATCAACTTTTAGTATCCATTTTGGGATATATTACTAGGAGACCACTCACTCTATCCTTTACCACAATTCCATGGTATGTTTCTATACTTTTCCTTATCCTTAAGGTTATCCTGAGATATATCCCTTGATATACCCATAAAGATATGTATATGGATCTTGTTAATCTTTAAATATCATATTTTCTAAATTTTGATTAGGCCTTTCCATTAATACCAAAAATTGATACCCAAGCCTATCATACATGTATATTACATCATTGTAGATGAATATTTTGAACATTTAAAAAATACATGCCCCGGGACCACAATAGTTCAGTGTATTTGGAAACATGGAATCCATTAATCTAGTTTTATAAAAGATCATCAACAACTCTCTTAATGAGACTCCCCTTTATTACTCATACATAACGCCCTTATTCATATCCTAGTAAAAGGAAACATAAGAAAGGGGGGACCTCAAATGATTGGTAAGGGTAATTAAGGGAAATATATAAGCATAAAATGAGAATAAGGGTATGAAAACAAGAGCATAACAGTTGAAGATAACATACTACATAAAATTATAATAATATTTATGCATGTCATAATGATTATAAATTAATTATACATGAATCATATTACAATCAATAACATGATCCATGTTATAATATCAGATCCATAAGAAATTTAATATTGCGAATATACATTAACATGTAACATCATTCTATATAATTCAAGGCTCATTTTGAAAAAAAAATCAGGGATCTTCATGGGGAGTACACCTACCAGGATGGATACACGACCATCCCCAGCCATAGTTTTTTCCTTTTAGGGATCTTGTTTCCCCATATTTCCATAATGTATCGTATTTCCCCATTTTCACATAGTTGATCATGTTTTCTTATCTTTCCATTGTGGATCAGGTTTCCCCATAATCCCATTAGGATCTAGTTTACCCATTTTAAAAAGTGGGTCAATCCCATTAACATGATTCACTTCATTATCTCATGAGATATAAATACTTTCCCAATGCATTGGATATAGATATAGGTCTAACTAATCTCTTAATGGAATCATACACACATGTTCCACAAAACAATAACCATTCATATCATAACCCATGAGATGAAATGGGTTTCATAAAAATGAAATAATTTCATAACATGTAGAAAAGAGAATGGTTTTGGAATTATTTCATTAAAGAATAAATCCTTATTAAAAAAATATTCATAATCATATAACCCATGAAATGTAAAAATGTTTCATAATCATATAACCCGTAAAAGGGAAATTGGTTTCAATAAACAAAATGTCATCAAAACAAAAACCATTCAGATAAATAATGTTAATGAATTCTTTAGACCATTTCAATTAAATTCCTGAGTAAAATCATCAGATATCATCATAGATGAAAAATAATTTTTAAATTTAATTTAAATATATATCTTGATGAAAATATAGTTTCTTTTATAAAGAGTATTTTTGAATCAGAAAACCTTTTGAAAAACAATTTATTTCAATTTTTTTTGAATAGAAATAAAGAATGATTCAAATAGTTTTGAAAAACTATTTCACTGAAAAAATATAAAATATTCATGAGAACACGTTGAAATATTTTATTAATAATAAAAAATTTATAAAATAATCATTGATAAAATTTCATTCATTTTCATTGAAAACAACTATTGTAAAACATGTACTGGAGGCTTTGAAAAAAATTTATTTTTAAAAAAATAAAACAATTTTTTATACATATTTCTCATTGAAAACCATTTTATTTTTTTTTATATTAGAAAACAAGGGTTTCTTATATGAAAAAATAATATTTCCAACACACAATGGATGGATCATTTAAATTTTGGAAATGATGGTATGTAAGTATACCCATAACGAGCATTCCATTTTCACCATCAATGATTAGAAAAGAGCCTTAATTAAAAAATGAAAATATTAATTTTTTAAAACATTTTATTAAAACGAAAATGCATGGGTAAAAAATTTCATTTCATAATCATAAAATAATATTAAATTAATCTTTAATTATTTTTAAACAATGTTTTGAAAAAATATAGAGTTCTAACCTTAATGAATAATAATGTTTAATTTTCTTAAAATAATAACATTATTATCTCAAAGAGGAAATATTGGAAAAATGGTACTATTAATTGGATATATCATGAATAAAAATTTGGTTTTAAAATCCATAATAGTTATTGATAGGTTGATCTTTATATTTTATCGACAGAAGTACAATAAAAAACAATCTCGATAAATGATGAGATTGTTGGAATAAATCACTAAAACTTTGGGGACATAGAATCATAATTAAAAAAAATAATGAAATTAAATTAGGATTAAAATGTTATAAAAAAATGTATACTAGCGATATAACTTGAAAAGGAAGTACATACACCTCATAGAAAATATTGGTGGAATAAAAATGCATGTGTCTCAAAGAAAGCAATTTAAGGCAAAATTACTTTACCAATATGGTAAATTTTGACCCATAAACGCCATGAAAGATGGATCATAAAATGGATATATAAATACCCAAAAAATTTAGTATATCAATCATAGAATACATTAATGGTAATTATTCACACCTTATATAGGAAATAAGAGTGGAAAATGGCATGTGACTCCCAAGAAATAAAAGCGTGAGAAGAAACACTTACTACCTAAGTAAATTTTGAATCATGATCCCCATGATAGAATAACCTAAATTTAAAATTATATTATCTATAAATATTGTAATTGTATGATATAACATGACATAGGTCTGTATATACACCACACAATATATGTGAGTTGGGAATATGGCATGTATCTCACAGAAAAAATGATATTAAATAACCTTACCTTAAGTCTTGAATTTATTCATACCTAGTAAAAACTAATAAACAATAATTATTATATTGTTATAAATATACCATAGAATCATATTTTTATATCTAATACCATATATTATTTTTTATGACTTTATATCACGCTTTAATTAATAAGTCTATGTTAATGTTACATTTCATGTAATATCTCATTTGTTTTTCGTATTTTTTATTGGATTGTAATTATTAATCCTATTAAAAAGATCATGATTTAATTTTTTTATAATGTTTATAATTATGCAGTGAAAATATATATTCATTATTTATTTATTTAGGATAATTTATATAGTATATAAATATTAAATTAACTACATTATTAATGGAAATGATAGGTCGTACTTCCGCATGAAAGTTGTTGCAATTTTATTATCATATTGAAAAAAAATAAATAAAATGAAATTTATATATATATATATATAATATCATTCAATTATAATTATTATGTAATATATATCATATAAGTTCACTAAAAACACCTCTAGAAATTCCATATAGACAGTGAATGAATCACAGTGCTTTGAGGAGGCAGTAGTGCATAATACCCAAAAAATAATTTTATATACACAAAATGGAAACCATGAAGGTATGTATTATATAATAATTAAATAGGGTTAAATATATCATATATATAATATTTATAATATAAAACAACTATCTATAAATATTTTCAATCATGAGTGGTTGTAAAGGAAATATATATAATATTTATAATATAAAAAATTGTCTATAAATATTCTCAATCAGGAGAGGTTATAAAGGAAAAATGAACAATATCGTCTTGGGAGGAGGTTGTTTTGCTTACACAAGAATGATAAGTTTTTTTCGCAATAAGTTGTTGTGTGTGTAAATGTAAGGTGAAACTTTTGAATAAAAATACAAAAGGATATTTAAGATACTAAGGGTATTATATAATAATGTAATAAGATGATTTTTTAATGTTAATAAATAAAATAAAATAAAAGAGTTTGAGTAAGTATGTTACCTCTTCTTCAGGTAACACCTTTTAGTTTTGACGAAAGGGGTTACTTGGACGGATTTCTACACAAAAAGATTATTCTAAGATAAAGTGATGGATTTGGGGATATTATGATATAATAGTTTGGGTGAACCATTGGTATATACATATGTGAATAAGTTGGATGGGTGAGGGCCTTTTTATAGTATAGGAGGAGTGGTATTCTTGTAAATTTTTGAAAAGGGAATGATACCCATGTTTTTTATTATAAGGGGATCCAATAATAAACTAAATTCTAGAAAATTGGGAATATGGTCTATATGTGGCCATAAAATGGATTTTCTAGGAAATTATAGTTTATGTTTCCCTTAAATGTTGTGTTTACTTCATTGTTAATCTAATTGTTTATCTTAACCATTACAATTGATTTCAATTATTTTCCATGATATTTTTTTTCAAAAATCAATTTGATATTATTTGATATTATATATTATTATGACTCCAAATACGGAATCCATTTTTCAAAATTTTAAATAAATAAAGTGTATAAATTAATTCAAATTTAATCTTTCTAACATGATGATAAAGACGGTTATAAAGTAAAAATGTTCAAATGTTTGATAATTTTTTATATCCAATTTCAAAGTGAATTTGAATGTAATAATCTAAATTGGATTAATTATTGTATAATTGATATAAATAGACATTATAAGTAATAAATAAATAATTTATCCTTACAAATATATTATACAAAATATAATTGTTGAATTAAAATTCAATATTATTCACTATTTATAAAAGAATAAAACTTCACAATAAAATACAAACAAATCACCCTAATATAATTTTTATGTAAAGATTTAAAAATTAATGTTTATTTATTTAAATAAAATTTATAAATGTTTGAAAAATCATATCTAAAATTGATTCACCATTAAAAGGTGGTAAAATTACCATTTTGAAGAAAATGTCTTTTTATTCATAAAATTTGATTTTTTCTTATCTTATAAATATCAAATAAAAGTAAATTCTGTATTTCCAAATTGTTATTACATTAACTTTATGTAATTTATATCAAAAGTTTTCATCTAATATTCATGTGTAAATAATATTTTTATAATTTATTAAATATTATTATTAACATCCATTCAAATGGATATATAGTAGCTATAATAACATTTTAATATTTTTATTAATAGTATCTTGAGGTTTTTTAAAAATTGAAGTCGCATTTAAAACAAGTAATCAAAGGGAATCCGAATTATGTGTAATAAAATAAAAACATAGTGTTTCATGTAGAATAAGATAATATAAGTTCATTATACAGAGCACACTTGACATGATGTTGTGTATATTGAAAACCATATTTAGTTCCTTCGTATAACATAATCTATATTCAGTGTTGGCCAAGATTTAAAATATCAAAACACACCACCACCAAATCCATTTTTTCATTTCTAAATAAAACACTTTAAGATTAGTGGTAACTTCACAATACTCGATATCATATTTAAAATACCCCAAACAATAACCCATTCAAGCTTCAAATTCCACCCCAAAACATCAAAATTCAAATTCAAATTTTAAATTCAAAAAATAGGACACATCATTCAAAAAAAAAGTTACCTTGGGTCCACCCTGATCCATGCTCCCTGAATCAAAACCTTGATTTGCAATCAACCCATCATCACATCAACATCTCCAGGAAATAGAGACAAATGGAGCATATCATCTTCATTGTTGGTAAGAAAAAAATCCTTCAAAATGTGTAGGGGGAAATCTCCCCCGAACTAGAAAATAAGGCATCCAAAGACCATCAGCAAGAAAAATTAACATCACCTAGATTTTTGACCTCTTGAAATACCACCGACATAGGAATGGGTGCCGTCGAGTAGGAACACCAACGTCAAAAATTTTGAAAGATCTCAAAATATTCAGGAGTTATATAGTGGAACTTCTATCCCTTAATATAATTGATTTCTAGAAGTATATATAATTTATCAAATAGATTCTCAATAAAGGCTTGTAGTATCACTTTTCAGACCCTCAATAGAAAAAAAAATTGAAGGATATATTTGGTCCTAAACCAACAATGGCTATTTTGGATGCAGGGAACGTAAGTTCTCAAGGTGAATATGATCAAGTTGTTGAGCATGATTCTCCTGAGGATATAGATTCTGCTGATAGCACTAAAATCCAATGGGAATGATCTTGATTAGTGGATGATTTAACTTAGTTAGATGATAATAATCATGATAATGATCCATCTACCTAGGTACTTACCTCTATAACTTCTACAATTATTATCACATATATTGATTTGAATGATATTAAATTAGATTTTATGGGTGTATTAAATGAATTGTTTCTGGATTATTTAAATTCATTGAAACTAACTTCAGAATCATATATTAGAATTGTAGTGATGTTTTTAACTTATCATTTTTAACTAAAATTTTCTCTCAAGATGAGTTTAATGAGAAATGAGATTGAGGATTTGAAATCATAGATTGGTGAATTGTAGGTTGATTTATTGGATATGATAGTGAAGTAATATCATAGGGATATAATTTAATTATTTCACGGTTATACCTACACTACTCCACTAATTTATCCTTTTTTTCATCCCTCAATTTATTATGGTAGAATAGGATAACTCATTAGTAAAGAGTTAATGGTTTTGTTCATTGAATTCAAGAAAACCATTGATTTTTTTTATTAATTTCAAATACATTCTATTAAAACATTGGCAACAGTCAATTAATATGTTAATCATGTATGTAAATATTTAGAAACAATTATTAAGGCTATTGATGTTCACCTAATTCATATCATAAGCATATCAAATATGAAGGGTATCATCAAAACCCTTGAATTAGATCTTGAAATTTCACCAATGACTGATGATTTTTTTTTCTAAAGTTGAGAAGCTCAGTTTTTTACACCCAATGTAGGAGGCTTTTGTGGATAACATAGAATAATTTCTTTATAATTTAGATAATGAATCATGGGTAGTGATTAATTTTACCAGGATGATAAATCCTTACCTTTATATTGATCATATCGCTGGGTTTGCACCTTCTTTCTATGTCGCTAGATCCTACCACTACTTATTCTACTATAAACACCATCGTATTATTTTAAAGACATGAAACTAGAAATTTGATATATGTTTTTGTATGTGTAGTCATTGGTAACCCTAATTACACCCCTAAACAACCTACTACAACTTCTATCAATAAATTTACTTCTAAATGAAGTGATCTAATCATTTATTTTGATATTTAAGATGTTATAGATCCGGATTCTGAGTATAATTAATGATATAGACTACCTAAAATCCATTTTATCGTATTTTTTAAAACAAATATAATACTTTTTTTAATTATCAGTTGTCTTTATAATTGTTTTCTTTATAATATATTTTTTTTGTCCAATTCCCTATTTAATAATCCCAAATTGTGAGTATGTGTGAGTGTCGCACCCCAACTTTTTTAATTATTTTTTTCAATTTAATATATCTTAGTTTCAGGTTCTCGTGCTGAGGTTTGGGTTGAGTCCCTATTTAAATTTTTTGAAGTTTAATGTTTTTAGTTGGTTTCGGATTCGTGCGCGGCCACCGCACGGTTGGCGGTAGCCACGCAGTTGGCCGTGTCGTGAAATTTCTCTTTTATTTAATTACTATTTTTGTTATTGTTATTATTATCATTTCTATTTATATTATTATTATTATTATGGTAATTATTTTAGGGTATCATTATTATTATTAAATTTGTTCTTCATTTTATTATTATTATTACTAATTCTATTTTTTTATTAATGTAATGAAATGGAAAAAAAAAACACGTCTAAACCCTATTCTACCCGCGGGCCGCCTCCCCTCCTTCCCCTTTCCCTTTGGCCGCTGCGCGAACCCTTCCCCGTCGCCTGCCTCTCCGAACTCAAGCTTCAGCATGGAGCTTCCCAACACCGCACCGCCTCCAGCGCCCTGTTTTCCTTCAGCTCCTCTCCACCTCGGAAACCTCCCAGCGGCGCCCATCCGCCTCACCCGGCCATCGCGCCCGGCGCTCTCCTGCCCTCTGGCGCAATCGCCCTGCGCGACTCTGTCTTCTCCCCATCACCGGCCTCGCCCCGTCGCCCCGGCCACCAACCGCCCGCGCCGACCTCTTGTTCCAGCTACCGCCGCCCGAACCAGCCCCCTTCTACCCTGTTACTCCCTTCACCGCCGCACCTCCTCCTTGCCGACACAATTTTTCTTCCCTTCGGTATAACCTCTACCTCATTTTCACTCTTGTTGTTCTAATGATCTCGTTGGGTGTTTCGGTTTACAATTTCATATTATCGGTTTAATGTTTTAAGTTTCACGTGAAATGTTTTCAGATTTGTGTTTTCGTTACGCCATGGTTTTGAAGTAGGTATCTCTTGCTCTTGGTTTCATAATTTGAGTTGCATCTTTTGTTTGCAATTCACACCTTGTATAAATGTTAGGTATTTCTGTGCAACATTTGGACAATTTATTTGGTATGCAAGGATTGTAGTTTATGCCTTGTTCGGTGAAAATTGTGTTGTTTTGGTTAAAGTGTGCGCAGTAATTGTGTGTTTAAATGTTCCAGTAGCTTTTTCACCCTCTTCGCTAGATTTAAATTGTGGTGCGGTTTGTGTTTTGTGAATATTTTGAGGCGCTCATGATTTCAAGGGTAGACCTTTTTGTTTACGGGTTTTTTTTTAAATGGTGTGTGCAAGGTTTCAAAATGAGTTTTGTCGTGTGGTGTATTTTTATTTTGTAATGCAATTAGTTTATATAACGGTGAAAGTGTTGAACGTTCTGATACGACGTGTTACGAGTGAGCGTTAATTATAAGAAGTGGTATTTTGAAAGTGTTGAGTATGCGTTTGTTTTTAAAATAGTGTGTTTATATAAAATAAGACATGCTCTTGGTGTAAACCCTTTTTGCGTCACTTAGTGGTGTTTTATAAATGGTAGAACCAGTCCTTTAAATATTGTAGATGGTGCGAGATGGGTTTCGAAAATATGTCGAGTTTGTTCTTGTGCACTGGTTGTTTGTTTAAATTGTTTTGAGTCTGTGTTTATGCATTTTAGTTGTGCTTTTTTTGCAGCGCGTTTGCGGGGTAACCTAGCGATATTGTGGTCGTTGACGTGCGCATGTTTGTGCGTCTGTGCGAGGCGCGACACACCATTGCGTTTGGACTGCGAGCCGAGGTAGGTCCCCCATTGCACTTACCTTTGGATTTAGAATTTATTAATTGCTTGTTGTTTTATTAATTTTTAATGAATTAGAAATAATATTAGATAATAAAACATTAAATAATTATTTAGTGCGAAAAGAGCTGTTTATTTTATATCGAACACTTGTGACATTTTCTTGATGGGCGGACACCCAGTTTTGAAAGAATACCAGTTTGGCCTTTAAACATAATTCACGAAACTTCAAATGTGCTTCTAGTTTTAAAGATAAATAATTTCTTCTGAACAAGCGTTTTGAGTTTTTTGAGAAATGAGGTTTTACTTTAAAATTGGTGAAGGCCCGTTTGGCACTTTAATGAAATTGATTATCTTGGAAATCCCACTCGGGGGTGATCTTTGGTGTGCATTGTTTGTGTGAGCTGTACGTGATGTTTGTGCATAGTGACTGGTTTATTTACATTGTAGACGCACCCCCTTTTTATTACTTGTGATGACATGGGAACCTGGCATATTGAGTGAATTTTCTGAGAACGATTGCTGCACTAGTTTAGACGACGCACTGGCTAGTGGCCCCATAGCAGGGGAATACTAAGTTATTGCTGCTATGGGGATTGGGCCCCTCGGTTAGGCCATGCAGGGCTATGCCGGGTAGTATTATGGGCGTTATGATGTCATCGAGTTAGGGCATGCCTCTAGGATGAGTCACATGTATAATACGTTCTGTATTGTTCACGATATCCTAGGTTCGACCGATGTTTCTTTTAGTGTTTATTTGTGTGGCGGATGACTGAGAGGTCGAGTTCGGTAGCTGACCCATGTGTGCCACTTTTTCCATTGCCCTTAGTGTGTGTGGTGTATTGTGCGTGATTTTCCTTTTGACTAACAACTAAAGTTTGAATTTCTAAATTGTTCGAAAAATATTTTAAAATGAAATACACCTGTTTCTTTCAACATTAAACTTGTTCTTAAATTAAAAAGGGCAATGGACTGTTACTTATTTTAGAAACGAATGTGTGTGGAAACCATATATTATATAATTTAGTTCAAACCTGGAATTGATAAATTCTTTATTTATTGGTATATGCATTGGGAATAGAATTAGTCGGGCCTACCTACTGAGTTTTAATACTCACGTCTATAGTGTTTTCTTGTTTTTAGTTCTGTTGCAGGTTCCAACTTCAGTTGTTCGCCTTGAGCGACGTCGGTTGTGTTATTGGAGAGTGACCCACGGGGTCACGTGGAGTTTTGGTCGTGGTCAGGTTAGTTGCGTTGTTGGTTCCTTTTTCTTTATTTTCTTTTGTTCTATTTATTTCCGCTGATTATTTTGTTTTATTTTGGGCCAAATCGTTCCCACCTATTTACTTTTGATGCCCCGCACTAGTTGCCAGCCCGTGGGGATCGGGAACGCCCTTCGGGCCATGTCGTGGGCCGGCTCGGGTGACCGGTTCAGGGTCGACTCGGGTTGGTTCGTGACAAAATGGTATCAGAGGGGAAGGTTCTTGTTATTTGGGATGTCTGGTAGATGGAGATTAGAATTGTCGGGACTTGAGAGGTAGGTACAGGAAGGACTTCATGAACCCTCGCCCGTTCTGCACCTCAAGTCGCCAGGGATAGTCCGGGAATCGAGTCTTTGTTTCGTTTTGGATTGTTTTGGATTAAGGGATGACAACAGAGGTAAGCCGATGTTACATCGTGATTTCACATGGAGTAGTGACCCATGTGGATTCTGGGTACATGGTTTGAATTCCTCCTAGTGGTCGACGCCTACTTGGGACATGGACGACTACCATGTCCCCAGGTTATGCGTGACTACTAGTCCCTCACTCTGGTGGTTTGATGTATGTTAAGTGTCGTTTTGTTCTAGTTGGTGTAACTGCATTTTTGGAAATGAAAAAAGGGGTTTTTGGAAATGAGGATGATTTCTTTTAAAGGACTTTAAATATATGAAATGGTTTTAAAAACTGAAAGCTCTCGATTTGGAAATCCGTTGTTTTCTTGGTTTTGGTCAAGAATGGTTTGGGGTGAAACCTCAGGTACTGCTTATGGACGTTTTCACATGTGAGAGGTTGCGTGGAAAGTGCGCGTTAGTGTGTATGAATGAAAGTGGATGAAGACATGTGCAATGGTTCATGAGATTACCTGGGTGTGTTTGAAATTTAAGGCTTGACCTTGTTTTGTAAATTGGATTTTAAAAGAGGAAACTGGTTTTGGAATGTTGTTTGGAATGAAAGCATTTTTTTTTGAAAAAAAATGGTGGTTTTGGAATTTAAGATGGAACAGGAATTTTGGATAGAGAACTTTGGGTTTTGTTTGTGGTTGTTTGGTTTTTGAGTTGGTCATTTTTGGATGATGGTTCTTTCAATGATATTGTTTTGATTTGATATCAGTTTCAGTTTGGTGTGATATATGTTGTTCAGAAATGCCGCCCAGAAAGGTCCCCAGAGTTTTTGATGAGTCATGCCCAATTTTTGCTCCTTCTCAGACATTGTATGTACTTGACTGTGATCGGAGTCCGTTAATGGTAGTTATGTGCTCTGAAGAGGTCGAGTGTGCTTTAGGAGGTTGGGAACTCCCGAAGCGATCAGAGTGCATGTGTTTTGGGTCGGTTTGAAGGTCCAGCTCTGGACGAGTAGGTGTTGTACGCCCGCTGTTTCTGCAATTTGGGATTATGTGGAATTTCTTTAATGTCGTCTTCATTAAATGGTTTATACTTGTGGAGGTGAGGATGAAGGAAATAGAAGATCTCTTGCGTGCTCTACATGGCCAGCAGATAGTGAGAGCATATGTTGACCATTTCAAGGATCCTTTCTCTCTTTATCCGGGGGTAGTGCCGCAGGACTGGATGGAGACTTCTCCCTTCATCAGGGGTCTTCATCCAGAGGTCATGGAGCGGGTCCTCCTTTTTAAGGACCATCACGTTGAGAAGCTGGTGGATGATGTGTTCTTAGAGGAGTTGGTCTTCGGAGTGGAGATGGTTGGCAATCCAGCGTATCAAGTTGCTCGTCAAGGTTCCCCATCTGGCGAGCAGGGTGTGCCAGAGGGACCTATTCCTAAAGAGTCCTCTACAGTGGTTCTAACTTCTAGTGCGTCGAATCGTCTAATGGTGTACCGTCAGTATGGACGGTTAGGGAATACAAGCCGCTATGTCACACCCCCCAAGACATGCCATCATTGTAGGTTTCTAGATCATCTAGAGAAGCTTTGCAAGAAGCATTGCCTGAGGAAGACACTGTGACTAGAAGATTCTAGTTCCTAGCTGTGAGGCAGGAGATGCTTCAACCATCAGAGCCCCAACCACAGGACTTGGGGTGAAGCTTGCGCGCAGTCAGGAGTTGACGGGGGTGTGAAGCCTCAGTTCAGGTTTGGGTGTTAAGTGTTTCCAACGAAACATTTAATGTCCTCCCGTTCTCATTCTTTCATTATTAAGGTTTTGGTATTGTTTTCGGTTCATTGTGTCGTCGTGAGGTTGGGATAAACGTATTCGTTTGTAATCCAAACAGTCTCTTTTGTCAGATTATGGTGTTTAGGATCGTGCGTTTTTCATAGAGGTATGTTTGGACCTAGCGTCGGTTAATCTTGGTTTGGCGATGTTCGTTTGGAGATATAAGTGCCTGCGGTGGAGTCCAGGCTTGCTGTTATGCTCGGGTTTACTGCTTGGATTAAGTTCTTCTTGGAGATTTTTCTATCGTCTTCGGGCTTTCTTTGGTCTGAGTCGAGAGTACCAAGTTTTGGTGGAGGTTCTATTTCTCTCGTGCAATAGAGGTTAGTCTGGATCGGTTGAGAGTTCCCACGTTGACCCCCCTCCCCGGGGTGGTGTATTTGGGTTCTAAAAGCCTCCGTGTTGGTTGAGCTCTTGTGGTGGGGAGAACCCTCCCGTGTTCTCCCCTCGTTTTATGTCGCAGTTTCTTCATGATTGGTCTGGTGTGACCTGTGGAGTAAAAGTTCATTTCAAATTTCTTAGCTTCTCAGTTTTGGATTGGGCATGAACTCTAGTTTTGGATATCTTTGAACTTGGTGACTTTCTGGGGGCAGAAAGTTTTTGTGGTGGGGAGAATTGTCGCACCCCAACTTTTTGAATTATTTTTTTCAATTTAATATATCTTAGTTTCAGGTTCTCGTGCTGAGGTTTGGGTTGAGTCCCGATTTAAAATTTTTGATGTTTAATGTTTTTAGTTGGTTTCAGATCCGTGCGCGGCCACCGCACGGTTGGCGGTAGCCACGCAGTTGGCCGTGTCGTGAAATTTCTCTTTTATTTAATTAGTATTTTTGTTATTGTTATTATTATCATTTCTATTTATATTATTATTATTATTATGGTAATTATTTTAGGGTATAATTATTATTATTAAATTTGTTCTTCATTTTATTATTATTATTACTAATTCTATTTTTTTTATTAATGTAATGAAATGAAAAAAACACGTCTAAACCCTATTCTACCCACGGGCCGCCTCCCCTCCTTCCCCTTTCCCTTTGGCCGCTGCGCGAACCCTTCCCCGTCGCCTGCCTCTCCGACCTCAAGCTTCAGCATGGAGCTTCCCAACACCGCACCGCCTCCAGCGCCCTGTTTTCCTTCAGCTCCTCTCCACCTCGGAAGCCTCCCAGCGGCGCCCCTCCGCCTCACCCGGCCATCGCGCCCGGCGCTCCCCTGCCCTTCGATGCAATCGCCCTGCGCGACTCCATATTCTACCCGTCACTGGCCTCGCCCCGTCGTCCCGGCCACCAACCGCCCACGCCGACCTCCTGTTCCAGCTACCGCCGCCCGAACTATCCCCCTTCTACCCTGTTACTCCCTTCGCTGCCGCACCTCCTCCTTGCCGACACAATTTTTCTTCCCTTCGGTATAACCTCTACCTCATTTTCACTCTTGTTGTTCTAATGATCTCGTTGGGTGTTTCGGTTTACAATTTCATATCATCGGTTTAATGTTTTAAGTTTCACGTGAAATGTTTTCAGATTTGTGTTTTCGTTACGCCATGGTTTTGAAGTAGGTATCTCTTGCTCTTGGTTTCATAATTTGAGTTGCATCTTTTGTTTGCAATTCACACCTTGTATAAATGCTAGGTATTTTTGTGCAACATTTGGACAATTTATTTGGTATGCAAGGATTGTAGTTTATGCCTTGTTCGGTGAAAATTGTGTTGTTTTGGTTAAAGTGTGCGCAGTAAGTGTGTGTTTAAATGTTCCAGTAGCTTTTGCACCCTCTTCGCTAGATTTAAATTGTGGTGCGGTTTTTGTTTTGTGAATATTTTGAGGCGCGCATGATTTCAAGGGTAGACCTTTTTGTTTACGGGTTTTTTTAAATGGTGTGTGCATGGTTTCAAAATGAGTTTTGTCGTGCGGTGTATTTTTATTTTGTAATGCAATTAGTTTATATAACGGTGCAAGTGCTGAACGTTCTGATACGACGTGTTACAAGTGAGCGTTAATTATAAGAAGTGGTATTTTGAAAGCGTTGAGTATGCGTTTTTTTTTAAAATAGTGTGTTTATATAAAATAAGACATGCTCTTGGTGTAAACCCTTTTTGCGTCACTTAGTGGTGTTTTATAAATGGTACAACCAGTCCTTTAAATATTGTAGATGGTGCGATATGGGTTTTGAAAATATGTCGAGTTTGTTCTTGTGCACTGGTTGTTCGTTTAAATTGTTTTGAGTCTGTGTTTATGCATTTTAGTTGTGCTTTTGTTGAAGCACGTTTGCGGGGTAACCTAGCGATACTGTGGTCGTTGACATGAGCATGTTTGTGCATCTGTGCGAGGCGCGACACGCCATTGCGTTTGGACTGCGAGCCGAGGTAGGTCCCCCATTGCACTTACCTTTGGATTTAGAATTTATTAATTGCTTGTTGTTTTGTTAATTTTTAATGAATTAGAAATAATATTAGATAATAAAACTTTAAATTATTATTTAGTGCGAAAAGAGCTGTTTATTTTATATCGAACACTTGTGAAATTTTCTTGACGGGCGGACACCCAGTTTTGAAAGAATGCCAGTTTGGCCTTTAAACATAATTCATGGAACTTCAAATGTGCTTCTAGTTTTAAAGATAAATAATTTCTTCTGAACAAGCGTTTTGAGTTTTTTGAGAAATGAGGTTTTACTTTAAAATTGGTGAAGGCCCGTTTGGAACTTTAATGAAATGAATTATCTTGGAAATCCCACTCGGGGTTGATCTTTGGTGTGCGTTGTTTGCGTGAGCTGTACATGATGTTTGTGCATCGTGACTGATTTATTTACATTGTAGACGCACCCCCTTTTTATTGCTTGTGATGACATGGGAACCTGGCATATTGAGTGAATTTTCTGAGAATGATTGCTGCACTAGTTTAGACCACACACTGGCTAGTGGCCCCATAGCAGGGGAATATTGTGTTATTGCTGCAATGGGGATTGGGCCCCTCGGTTAGGCCATGGAGGGCTATGCCGGGTAGTATTATGGGCGTTATGACGTCATCGAGTTAGGGCATGCCTCCAGGATGAGTCACATGTATAGTACGTTCTGGATTGTTCACGATCTCCTAGGTTCGACCCATGTTTATTTTAGTGTTTATTTGTGTGGCGGACGACTGAGAGGTTGAGTTCGGTAGCTGACCCATGTGTGCCACTTTTTCCATTGCCCTTAATGTGTGTTGTGTATTGTGCGTGATTTTCCTTTTGACTAACAACTAAAGTTTGAATTTCTAAATTGTTCGCAAAATATTTTAAAATGAAATGCACCTGTTTCTTTCAACATTAAACTTGTTCTTAAATTAAAAAGGGCGATGGACTGTTACTTATTTTAGAAATGAATGTGCGTGGAAACCATATTTTATATAATTTAGTTCAAACCTGGAATTGATAAATTCTTTATTTATTGGTATGTGCATTGGGAATAGAATTAGTCGGGCCTACCTACTGAGTTTTAATACTCACGCCTATAGTGTTTTCTTGTTTTTAGTTCTGTTGCAGGTTCCAGCATCAGTTGTTCGCCTTGAGCGACGTCGGTTGTGTTATTGGAGAGTGACCCACGGGGTCACGTGGAGTTTTGGTCGTGGTTAGGTTAGTTGCGTTGTTGGTTCCTCTTTCTTTATTTGCTTTTGTTCTATTTATTTCCGCTGCTTAATTTGTTTTCTTTTGGGCCAAATCGTTCCCACCTGTTTACTTTTGATGCCCGACACTAGTTGCCATCCCGTGGGGATCGGGAACGCCCTTCGGGCCATGTCGCGGGCCGGCTCGGGTGACTGGTTCAGGGTCGACTCGGGTTGGTTCGTGACAGTGAGAAATCAATTTATTTTATTTTAAATTATTGAAATATAAATATATGTGATAAAAATCGTAATATTAAAGAAATTAATTTTAATTAATTGAAAATTTATTTTTGATGTTTTCAATTTATTTTTTTCTAAATTTCATGACATGTGATCATAAAAAATATTAATATTGTTGTCTTTGACCTGCACCTCCTTTTTTAATTATCCCAAATCGTGTTTATAATTTCTTTAATGCATTTCATATTCTATATTAGTTGAATAATTTTCAACATTTAATAAATGGATATGAATGGTACTTACCATGAATATTAACCACATGATCATATTCTATTATCCTTGATGATCTAGTGACCGTGTGTTACTAACCACATGAAAAAACTACATATCATGCCACAATTATGTATATTCCAATTACAAACCAGAAGTTAAATTTAAAATAACCACATGTGTATTGAACCTACAACATAAACAAATAAACATATTATGAGATGACTTGGTACATACCTCATGATGAAAATAATATATTGTGAGTACTAGCGATGTGATTGCATGAATAAATCAAGTTACTATGGAAAGGTTAGTAAAACAATTGAAGTGTTTTACTAATAATATGTGTAATATAGTGACGACATGATGTTTTATACGTACTAAAATAATAATACATGTGACTATAATAATAAGCATACCTACAGTTAGAAGTAGAGAACCGACTAAATGAATAAGAGTAACAACGACATGTAAAAAATGTACTAACTATATAAGGATATTAGTTATCATTCCTAGTTTCCATTCTATCCAAATTTTCTTAGTCACCAAGAGAATAAGTGATTGTCCATATGTTAAGACCATCCTACCATGTCTAAAATAGATGTAATGTAATTTCAAATATATAATGGTTATTTTTCAAATAATTAATTACAAGACTCAGTGAAATTAAAGCTCCATTGGAAATTGTCCAATGATTTTTTTAAGATGGTGTAATTTTTATTAAAATGTTTTTTTGTGAATAGATATACACACATGCTTATATAGAAAAAAATTTAAACATAAATAGTCACATGTTCTATATAAAGGATACATTTATAACACTTTTCAATACAGTGTTTTTTGTACTTCATGTAAAAACCTGGTTGAATATTTTTGAAGATAAATTTAGTGAAATCCGTACATCTTAAGCTGATCAGATTGAGTTACACATAATTTTCAATTCTTTAATCTTATACACTTCTTATTTAAGCATACCTTTAGAAATATGTTTTTTATCTATTTATCTATAAACAAGGTCTGATACACTGAACAAGAGTGTTGTTGACACTATAGTTCAAAACATTTTATTTGTCAACACTTCTATAACATTGGAAATTGACTTATGTGACATTAAATATTTTAATCCCATATGTAAATATAAAATTTTTTCTTATAAAAAATGAAAATTCTTACTATAGTTTTCTAAAAAACATGATCTAGTTTTTTTATCAATTTATTTTATAACAAACATCTTTCAACATGTGATTTCCAAGAAGAGGGAATTATGTATCATCTTGGGAATGAACCTCTTGATTAATAATACAATTTTTATTTATCTCTTTCTATATTTTTTTAAAAACATACCATTATTGTTTAACTAATAAAAAATATTTACATTTATAGATGGCATTGACATGTGTTTTAAAAATATTTATTGATTAAGGTAAATAATTTTCAAAAGATAATGTTTTTCATAATTATTTTAATTTAACTATGATTTATCATTTATTAAAATATATATATAAGAGAATATATATCTCAACTTTGTTAGTTAAGTAGTTTAATGTTTATTTATTAGGGAATAATGTTTAAAAAAAATTATGATAAATTTATAATTACAAACTCAAATCACCCCCTATTGAGTGATCCACTCCAACCAACAATAGATTGTTTTAGTTAATAGTTAGTGAGCTTATATATTATATAAAAACATATATATATATATATATATATATATTTATATATCATGAATATAGTAATTTTTATATAACACAAAAACTATTGATCTTTGTACGTTAATTTATAAATATCAGTAACGAACCCAAAACTATATCATTACTATATTTTCTTTCATGAAACACAACTAAATATCCCATGTAATTGTAATATAAAATTAAAAGTCATTAAAAATCTGTAATTATAATATCCATTATTGTATTAAAATGAATATATTTCAGGTAAAAAGGTGGCAAAACATTTCTATTTCAAACGCAAACTAATATAGACCCGGTTATTTGCAACCAATATTGAAAAGTGATTATAAAAATATAATACGTAAAGAAAATTGATATTAATGGATAGTATAAATGGAAATATATATCAATATCATTAAGAAATAGTTAATTAAGATTGTTATATTTATGATATATAATGGTAAATAACATATGTGGAAATCAAGGGTAATGTTAAGGGACTTGGTAACATTAACTCTTATTTTTAGTGAGACCATTTCATTTTTTGGGTTTCATTTTTTCTATAATTTACCTTTTAAATGATTACATATTATTTAGTTTTAAGAAAACATGTTTTTGAAACAATTTTCTTTCCATAAATTTTTTAATCATTTTCTGGAAAAATGAAGGGAATTTTTTTAATATAGTCATATAACTGTGAATATTATAATGATAAATAAAAAAATGTCAAAAAATAATTTTTTTTTTCATTAGCTTCAAACAGCGATATAGTGAAAATTGAGTTCTGTTTCATATTACACCATATGTTTTTTTATTATGTAAATATTTTGGGTGATCATGAATTTGGTATCATTAAAATTAATTTTGGATTTCATTTGGATTTTTTATGAATATCAAACTATTTCATGGGTTCCATTTGAAAAAGTAATGAATTCTTTTTAGATTTTCTATGAATCAAAATTTTTTCTTGGGTTTTTTATAAGATGATTTGGATATGATAAGAAACCCATTTTCATTTAATTTTTTATTTTATGATGTGAAGATTTATTTAAGTGGCACATAAATTTATGGATTATGAGACGAATGGGACTGATATCTCCCTCCTATGCATTGGGTAAATAATTATATCTCGTGAGATTGAAATTTTATGTAAAAATTCAACAATTAACTCGGTTCAAAATTCATGATTGTGATCTATTTTAGCACTTATAACTATTTTACAAGTGAATGAGTTAGATGGAAACTAGATTCACAAGGGAAATAATCCCAATGTTTATGATTTTCCAACTATTTTTCAATATTTAAGGTACAATGATATATGCATCATGTTTTATTTTTATCATGTCATGGTAAATATGTTATTGTTTTAGATGTTATGTCTATATTTAATGATTTTGGTTAAAAATTATTTTTTATGCTCTTTTAAATCATAAATTGTTCTTTATTCATTATTTTCCATATATTTATGATCTCTCCATTATAGTGTTTGATATGTAATCCCTCCCTATGAATTTGATATCACCACTTTTCATGTTTTCCATTCCCTATTATCTAAATTGTATTATGTCATCTGGTATTTGTAAGAGTGTATTTAAATGATGGATAAATGATCATATATTTTTAAATAAGTGTTTTATGTTTATAGTCTCCCATATAATCAAACTTTATATCTGTTTATTGTTCATCAACGTTTAGATGTAATATATACAAAATTTAAATAATAAATTATTTACGTATGTTTATCTTTCATCACTTCACTTCCTTATTTATCCAATGCTAGTCTATAAATACAGAGGAGGAATTATAGATCAATAAAAATCCAATGTACCTTACTAGGCTACCATAGTCATGTAACCAGAGGGATTCTATGTGGCACAACTAGCAATTCACTACTAGAAATTCCCATTAAATTCCATTTCCTAATATGTAGTCAAGGGAATTCCATTGATATTCAGAGCCATAAATTGATTAAAATTTAAGGTTTTCACTCAAATAATTCCACACTAATAAAATAATGCTAGTTGTTTTGATCTAATTCAATGGAATTAAATAAGGATTCTCCCCAAGAACGCACAATATTAATCTATATAAAATATTGTGGTAATAAATTACCTAAAATTAATGGGGAGCTTCCAAAATCCATTTGCGGTAATGAATGTAAGTTGAATCAATTGGTTTTATTAAATAATTTTAGATTAGATTATCTCATTGAATCAATAGTTTTCTTCACATATTGATATTCACACAAGTCCCATAACTTAATCCAAGATTAATCTAGGGAATTATACACTATTAAAATTCCTAACGAATCCATAAAATGATTCCATGTCATTATTTATTCACAATCAATTCAGGTATTTTCTTTAACATAATTCTTCATTTAGAATATATAATAACTTAACAAAATTATACATGATCGTCATTTCATTCAATTTATAATTTTATTTATGGATTCTAGAGTCATAAGAATTACTAGGTCCTTCAGTTCATCTTAAGGATCCCAATTTCCATATTAATTTGGAACATCTCACGGGGTATCCTTAAACCACACAAAATAATTTATCCATTCCTAATTCTCTAGAATAAACCACCTCTATAATGGTATTAAAAATTGTATCTTCAATAAAACAAAATTTTCTATGCCTAAGGGAGTCTTAAAAAATTAATAAGGTATCTAAACATTTTAATTTATAAATTTAGTCATGTTTTTTATGATTCCACATCACTAAAAAGGATAAAAAATAAATATGTTGATGATACATTAAGGTAAAATAATGAGACCATAAACCTTGGGTTATAAGGGTTCCATGTTACCAATATCATCCATTAATCTGAAAAAATGAATTAAAATATGGAAAAAGGATAAAATATTTGAAAATATTTCCTTTAGGATAGATATGTAAGATGGGATTAGGGTTGAATTCTAAAAAATATAATATAATAGAGTAGTGTAGGAATTTTGATGTCCATTACAATGTGACGGACATAAGCAACATCAATGGAGTATTGATAAAGAAATACTCAAGAACACAATTGATGAGAGGGGATCTTGCAAGATGCTTCTATTAACCAAATAATAAAGAAATATTTGAAGTTAACATAAAAATGGGGGAAATGGGGAAAATTATATTCTACAACATTAAAAAACATGCAAATAACCCACCATCTAGTTAGTGGGTCTAACCTAAAAACCATAGGGATTCCAATGGCTCTACAAGAATACATGATTACCTTTGACTTGTCTCTAGGATGGTAACCATTTTCCATCATGCACGGGAATACTCTTGAGCATCCTTGAGAACTCAATGACCCCTCAAACCCCTTATTTAATCCCAAAACAACAAAAATAAACAATTGAAGAGGATCAAGGAAAACCACTGTATTATTTGTACATTAATGAATTTTAATATAATTGTTTTGTTATTTTTATTATATAGATTATTTCGGTGAAAAGGAACTGAGATGAAATGCGATTCTAAGACCCGGTAGACCTAGATTAAATATATATTATATGCTAAAAATATGTAATAAAATGCATCCATGAATTTCCTAAAAAATGGTTCTAACTTATGAAGCTAGAGTTATATCATAAATCTTAGTTAACATATGATTTTGAACATTGGTTTTACCGAAGGCCCAAACTAACCATTATCAGTGTGGCCTACTGGTGAAAAAATTATCGTGGGTATAAATGAAGAAGTAAATAAAATAATTATTTAATTTTTATTGTTTTGATGCATCCACCAAATTATCCATTATGTATACAATTATATTATTTCTTAAGGATTTTTCTATAAACCCCATTATATTCAAATAAAATTTGGAGAGATATCTTGGTGAATGACAATAGATCGGGATCGGATCATGGATCATTGAGGAAACAGAATTTGAGGATCTCATCAACAATATAAGCACATAACCAATATTCATCAATAATCTATCTAGACACTATATAGGATATTTATTATGATTTCTATCCCATTTCATAATCTGGAATAAATTCATATCAATTCCATGAATATTATGGACATGTGCATCATTAGTAAAATTAAAAATTGGTGGAATTTTATTTTTTTGTATTTAATTAATTACACTTTATTCATATCATTTTATGGAAATGAATCAAAGCCAATAAAAAATGGCCAATGTCTATTCCTCACATTTTATTGATTTTGTATTGATACCAAATTTCATCATTCGAATATCATTGGAATTTTTTTGGCCAACTATTTGACCAATACCTAGTTAAATATCCTTGTGTGGCCATTAATTGGCTTAAAAAATCGATATTTTTTGTATGGAATGCAATGGTGATTGTGTTTTGATGATTTATGATAGTGGGGTATGGATAGAGGGATAGAAAGATCAAATAAGGAGTTACTCGTGTTACTTGAGTGGTGTATGATGGTAGTGATGACAATTCAGATGATGGTGGTGTTTTTACAATCTATTTTGGAGGCAAGATTCTTGTGAGCAAGTGGTAGAAAGGCCTTATAATCTTATATCAAGGAACCATGTAGAGATTAATTTGGGAAGTAAAGGAACAAGATTTGTGTCAGGAAGAATGTATGAGAAACCTTTGGATCTAGAAAATTACATGTAATAGGATGTGTAAATAGAGATTACATGCTATATGGGGACCGTTCAACAGTATCTAGAGTTTCAGTTTAAAGATAATCCTCACATGACATCTAACCCCAATCACATGGCATGTGATACCCTTCAATGAGGATCTTATTGTACTTATAATAGTACACATAATTTAGGAAAGGTACATAGAAAAGTGGAACATTGTGTACATGGAAACAAACATGACCAGGTGTATATGGGAAGGTAAACAGATAGAGACACCACAGATATAGGCATATTGGTGGCATGGGAAGTGTACAATGTGTCTTTACATGTTGTATACACCATCTAGAAGTAATTTATATTGATACATACATGTCATATGAATCTCATCCACATGAGAATTCCTTGGTATAGCTGGACTTGCTTTTTATCCACTGATAGAAAATGTGTACCCCATTGAAGAGCATTTTTAGAACTTTATTTGCATATTTTTGACCAGTATAGGTTGATGGTGTTCTCTTAGTCCTTTACCTCAGAGGTATAATGAGGAATTACATCTAAGTCACAAGATTCTGATCCCATCTAGAGGTCTAGTATCAGATAGAGGTGTCACGTCCCTCTATGAGATTGGAGATTGATCCTTAATCATTCACATTCCTTAGATATGATAAGTTAAATCAGTGTGAACTCCCTATATAGGTCACTAATCATTCATCTATCGTTTTGAATTGGTAGTATTGGTGGTATTGTTGTTATATGATATGCTATGTAGTAGGTTGATCTGGATAGAGTTCTTAGAGTCCTACAATTGTTTTGGGTGTGACCCAATATATCTATATAATGGTATTATTCTATAAGGGAGATTTCTTTGGTGAGGTAAAATGATATGTACCACTTATATGGGATTAATTTATGATAAATATTCTTGAGTGGTTTATCCCAGAATGATAATTGAATCAAGCAGAATCTTGTGGAAGGTTGTTGGTCAGAACTGCATGGTGGTGTGGTGTATTTCCTGAGTATATCTCGGTGTTTCTGATGTTCATTTATTATTATATTTATTTTACTGATCAGAATAAATATTTTCATAATGTTTAGTGATTTTGGGGGGTTATAATCGGTATTATTATATTACCCCTGCATGGGATTTACCAGCATGTGTCGTTTTTTCTACAGACTAGGACCCTTTTGACGTTGTCCCGAGAGGCGAAGGAGTGGTTGGAGCATAGCTACAGTGTGATTGACCAAGTTGTTTTATTGAGAAATTTTCTTTGAAATTTTTAACTTCCCTTAAAGTGTGTTGGAATCCAAATATTTTTTAGTTGGTCTTGTGATTGACTCCTTTTTACACTTTTAGTAATATACAATCATACACTGTCTTTAGATATTAAATTTATGCATGAATTGTTGCAATTATTTTACATTTCAGAATTGTGTGAGATTGGATATTTGTTTTTGTGTGTGTCTATGTGTGTCTATGAGGTATATTCCAACTCAAATACGATCACTATTCCGTAGAATATTAGAGGTACTGCTCAGACATTAGCAGTTCAGGTCATTACATAGTGTACTCAGAGGTGGTTTATTCTACCATATTATAAAAGTTATTGAGATTGGATTGGGTAAATACTGATTATTATTCAAATTTTCATCATTCAGGTTAGAAAATATAGTATTGGTGTGGCAGATAACATATCAATCCACAAGGACTCTGATCACCTACATTTTGACCTGATATATATAAAAATTGGTTGTAGGGAATTTTTTTACTTGTGTGCTATATGAAATGTGGTGTTTTCTATTACCTTATTGAGTTAGCTCCCCTGATATATTCTTTTTACCATTTTTCATCATGATTTATTTCAGGATTCGTCTACATAGACTGTAGTCCCGGATTACGCTACATGATCATTGAGATGATCCACCTTTTGGAGAGGTACCAGCATAGGCGATTTATCCAGAGGTACAACCTCTATGTGGCTAACCAGAAATACCTCCACATAATGAGTACCAGCTAGATCTGGCAGTACTAACTAAGGATTCACTCTAGCTGACATGGTTTCATGTGTTTCAAAAGTAGCGGCATCACATGTTTCAGGGTGATCAGGACCCCCAGGAATCTGAGGACACATTAGAGGTAATCAATCTGGTTTCCCAAATAATGAGGATGCCTATTGAATATAAGGAAGTCCTCATGAAGAGTTTTATTCAAGGATCTAATGGGTGGTGGTGGATATTAGTTACTTAGTGACACGATGAGACAACTCTATCATAGTCATACATTAGAACCTCTTAATGAAAATGTTTTATGTGTCCAAGTTGCAATCAGTATGTATATAAGATATTTTTCATCTACATAGGGATGTCTGAACTTGGTAAAGTATTCTACAAGGTTTATGATCTCACACAATACTCTATAGATATGATGTGGGATGAGTTCTTCAGAGCTATGACCTTTGAGTGGGGCATTCCCCAGTATAGCATGGCTTTAGTGGAACCATGTTCATTCCAAACTATGATTTAGTAATTGAGATTCCCTTATTGTGGGGGAGATTTTTGGAATAGAAGACATCAGTAGATGGGACAAAGGATGTAATTCATTGGCAGAATTCAGAGTGATCCTAGAATGACATATTCATTAGGAGGTGATCCTTGGACTCAAGGTGAGTGGTTATAGGTCTCAGGGTGAATCAAATCAGTCAAGGAACATGAAGTGTTTCTCTTATGATTCTCAAAAAAAATTATCTCTGAATTGTATGACCCATAGTATCACTGATCAAGATACATTTGAGGGTCCATTGAGGTAGAGATAGAGTAAATAGTAGCATTGTCTATTGGAAATCATATGTGGAAGAGGATCCAAATGGGTAACATGAGGTGGTAGGAGGATAGCCCTATTACCAACACCACCCCCAAGATGTTCGCACCAAGATCAGGGAGCTGTCGATAGGTAGATGCTAGCTATAGGTTATGGAGTCTTATGACCCAGAGTATCTGAGGACTATAAGATTTATAATCTTTGAATTTTATAATTCACATATAGTATATATAAATACACATTCGATTCATTCCTTCCTTTCCAATTATTTGGTTTGAGGCATAGATATTATAATTAATCCATTGACTCAAACCTATATGTTGGAGAATATGATATGTGTTGAATTAGTGATTGCACACATGTGTTGATAGTGTGGTATAACTCTTGGGGGAGACATTTTTCAATTGAATATCTTTTTTGAATAACTGATTGCTTACAACATATTCATATGTATGGAATAGATTTCTACAGTTCTTTCCAATATTGACACTTTTAGGTGGATGAAGTGTCGATTCTGTAGTGATGGGGTGAGGTTTCCTTTATGGGTGAAAATTAAACCTTGGAAGAGCATGATGAGATCAGTAATAAGAGAGTCTATCCAATCACTCATAATTTGGTTAAAATGATTATTGGAGCTATGAATGCTTTGGGATATTAGTATCAAACAATTGTGGGGGAGAGAGAGGAATTATTTCCTAAGTATGTACCAGTTTTAACTCCCTAAAAATATATAGACTTATTAATTGACTGTCATCCCATGATAGAACTGATAACCACACAAGAATATCCCATCGCTTTTATAGAGCATCAGGATATAAGGGTGTATTTGGTAATCTAATATGATAATGTCTTTCTGTAACCTGGAATTTCCCCCTAGTCACCCCAGTATTGTTCTCCAAAAAATATGTATGGGAGTTTGAGGTATTTGTGGATTACTAGTTCTTGAATTAGTTTAGTGTGAATAATATGTATCCACTATTGCGAAATGATGAATTATTTGATCCATTGGGAGGGGTTTTTCAGTTTCCTATGATTGACATTAGGTCAAGATATCACCAGTTGCGAGTATAAGATAAGAATATAAAGAAGATGGAATTCTGATGATGATATGGTCACTATGATTACATTGTGATGATGTTTGGAATGATAAAAAGCCATGCAGTGCTCATGGGACTCATGAACCATATCATTAATCCTTTCTAAGACTAGTTTAAAGTAGTCATCATCAATGACATCCTAGTGTATTCCACATCTGAGGAAGAGAATGTGAGACACTTGATGATATTCCTAAACAAACTTTGAGTGAACCAAAATTATAGGAAGAAAATGAAATGTCAATTATAGATTCCATTCTTCCACTTTCTAGGACACATAATCTCAGAGGCTAGAGTGGCAGTGGATCGATTAAAGGTTGAGGTAGTGCTTTCATTGTGTCTACCAAGAGTTGTACTATGGGGCAGATAGTACATGGTTGGAATGGTACTACATGATATTTTTCCCAACTTATTAGGAGTGGAATCACCCTTAACATTTTTTATTCATAAGGGGAATCCATATGTTTTGATGGAAAGGTTCAAGTAGTGTTATTAAGAGCTGAAATATAGGTTGATGAGTGCATCGATCTGGATATTTTTAGTGGAGGGTGTTGAGTGTGTAGTGTTTTTTATGAATCATGGACCAATATTTAGTTTTTTCTGATGTAGATATAGGTGATGATTACCTATGGTTCACATAATTGCAGACAAGATGAGTACAACTACACAACCCACAATCTTGATTTAGCAATTTTATTCTTCGCACTAATGATATAGAAACACAAATAGATTGGAGGGTGGTCTATAGTTTACTCTGGACATATGATTTTGAAATATATATTCTCATAAAATGATAAAAACATGAGATAGATGTGATGAATAAAGTTCTGTTAGGACTATGACATTGAAATTGTCTATACTCTGAGAAAGAGGAATGTGGTGGCAGACACCCTCAGTTGAAAATAAATTTCCTTGTGTTCGTCAAGGATTCATAGCAGTTAGCCTTGTTTAAATTTCCCTTTTTAGATGAGGATAATGACTCAAATATTCAGTTATTGGTTGTTACCCCCACAATTTTATCATCATTTCAAGGATGCTCAGCCTGGAGCTATGGAATTTGATACCACTCATACTATGATTTTTATGGGACATGCTCCTAATGGATATTCTGAAGGTAGGGAGCATGAAATCCTATTTAGAGGATGTATTCTAGTAGCCTTTAATTTTTTGGAGGAAGTGTCATTATAGTTTCATATGTCCCCTTTGGAAATATATCTTGTTTTTAAAAAGATGTACTAGGACCTGTGATGTCATTTTTGGTGGCCAATCATATAGAAAGAATTTGTTGAGTTTGTCTCTCCGTGCCTCAATCATTAATAGGTGAAGGAAGAGCACTAGGTTCCATCTAGTTCAACCCATCACCTTGAGGTTTCAGAGTGGAAGTGGGATGAGATATCAATGGACTTGGTGATTGGATTACCACAGATATTAAGAGTACATTATGTGGTTTGGGTGTTTTTTGGACAACTCTTTAGGTGTGTTCTCATTCTATCAATTGGATAGTAGAGTTCTATAGAGATCCTAGGATGCATCTAAATTCAGTTTATAGCCTTACACCATAGACTGACCTCAATGATCATCTCTTATCAGGATTCCTGCTTCACATCTCAGTTATGGATTAGATTAACAAATCCTATTTGAACTTAATTATGCTTGAGGAGGATGTTTAACCACAAAACTGATATACATACAGAGACAACCATTCATTTCATGGAAGACATTCTACAAGAATGGATGTTGTACATTCATCGTCGTTAGGAGGATAACCAACCCTTAGTGTAGTTTTCATATAAAAACAGTTACCATTATACCATTTGTGTGGAAAAATTCATGGCTTTGTATGGGTGACCCAGCAGGTTACCATGTTGTTGTACTAATTGAGGTGAGTCAACACTCATGTTTCTGGATATTGGGTGAGCTACTTCACGAAGGTGAATATCATTTAAGAGTGGAATTGGACTACATAGAGTATTCATAAGTCTTATTCAGACCAATGAAGAATATTTATTGTGTTCTAGGATAGATATCTTGTGTTCATGAGAGTCTCACCTCACCATGGATTTGGGAGGTTTGGTCTCGATATAAAGTAATCTCTAAGATTCATCGGTCCATTGTAGGTATTTTTTAGAGTTGGAGAGGTGTCATGTTACTTATCTTTATCTACAAAGTTAGATTGGGTACATGGCATCTTCCATGTACTGTATCTGAGTTGGTACATGAAGGACCCCCAACATTTTATTGAATAGGGTTAGGTAGACATCGAGTATGGAGCTACATTTTTTGTGTACCTAGTGGAGATCAGTGACTGGTAGGAAAGAATTATTTGTGGGTAATAAGTTCCCCTTGTGTGTGTTTAGTGTATCAGGAGAATCTTCTAGATAAAACCTAGAAGTGGGAAACCCATTTTCAATCCCAGCACCCTCATCTTTTTTATTAGGGTTTTAATCTTTTCATGATGAGAATATCTATGGTGGGGAGAAGGTAATGAAACAATTCATCGATTTTTTATATTTTATGATATTATGTGGATTTTTTTATAGACCAAGTACTGATATGGAATGAGATTCCAATGAATTATATTCCTGTAATAAATGTTTTTATTATATTAAATAAATTAAATAGCCCTCTCGCGCAGTTTTCATAAAAATTGGAATAACACCAAAACATGCTCTTATATCTAAAATATAAGGGTACCATTGAGTTCGTAATATAGGTTATACACTAGGAGGAAAAAACCCTTTGTCGAAATGGTCCATTTGTGGAAACAATTTCACAAGCATAAATGAATGAAGTAAATTAAATAACTAATTTATTTTGTTTATATTGACATAGCTACGGAATTATCATTTATATATATGGTTATAGGATTTTTTCAGGGTTGGTTTCTCACACCATGGAGATTTATCCAACTATTGGATATATTTATTAAATAATGATGGCATCGAGATCAAATCAAGGATCGTTACACCAACAATGTTTGTTGATATCTTTACTGAAGGAAATAGAAAACAAATATTTATAAATGATAGATCCAAATCCTATGTTGGATGTTTTTATATTCTATTTACATTCCATTCATTAATTCCAAAAGAAGGAGGATATTTTCCACACAAATTACTGATATATCTATTAATGGTAGAATTAATAATTTTTGAAAATTTTTTGTTCATCTTGGGTAAATTACACTTCTTTTCAACTATTTCTACAATAATTAATCGAGGAAAATTAAAAATTGAGAACTTATCATTCCTCAATTTTTATGGTTTGATTATTTCTCCAAAATTGTTTAATTTTATAATCATTGATATTTCGTTTTTCTAATGGTATGAAAAATGCCTGGTTCCTGATCATTGTGTGACTATTCTTCGGCAAAACAGATCGAAACTGTGGGTCCTAAATGTGATGGTAGTTTTAGTTTGATGATTGATAATGGTGAGGCATATATCAAGGGAGAACAATAATGTATTGACAGTTCCTCATATTTTCTATGGGGCGTACGGTGAGATGAATGCAAATTCAAATGGTAGTAATGGTTTTCTGATCTGTTTCAAAGGAGAAATTCTAGCTTGCAAGTTTTTTCATGGCTTGGTCAATATAGATCTAGGATCTAATGAGTTATTTTTAGTGGAAAATGATGTAAAATTATAGAATTAATAAGAATGGAGGAGAAACCTCTGGATCTAGAAAATCATGAGTGAAACTATATATATATCAGGATAACATTCTATGATGGGCCTATTTGACATGGTTTAGGGAATTCTGATAAAGTTAAGAATTAGATAGTTTGTGACCTCTGTCACCTGGCCTATGACCCCCATCTGAGAGGAAGAACATATAATTCAATAAGTACTTGTAAATGAGAAAAATTACACAACATTGTGGTGTGCCTTGTATTGGGACACGACTATGGATAGGTGTACACAAGATGGTAAACATACATGGAACCCATACATGGACATGACTAAGGGACACAATTAAGGTATTATTTTCTCTACATGTCATGTACTCTTTCATGACATGTATACAGAGACCTATATGTCACATGAAGCTCTTCTAGAGGGGCCAGAATGGGGACAACATTACACACTATGTACCCCTGGTACACACTGTATACCCCTGGTACACATCATGTACCACTTGTACACATCATGTACCCACATAAAGAGTGTTTTTATCTCATTTTTTTCTTATTTTATAACATTCTGTGTTTATTGTGTCCCCTTAGTCATTTCCATTAAGTTTACATTGTGGAATTACACCCAAATCATAGGATTGTGATCCCCTCTTGGGACAACTGTCAGATAAAATTGTAGTGTTCCTTAATGATAATGGAGTATGGTCCACTATCATCCTTGTTCCCTATAAGGGGTTTAAGGTGTCATTAGTAACTCCTTAATATGGTAGTTTATCCACACTTTAGAATGATGTATCGGTACAGTTAGTGGTATCATTGGCATGTGTTCCCCTAAATAGTGGGTTGATCAAGATTAGGTTCGTGGTTCCCTCCAAGAGAGTTTGGTCGTGACCCCCTTATCTATGTATCAAAGTCATCATAGACCATTGATAATTATTATTTGTGTCCTAATTATCTAGACCAATTTTTCGAGTGTCTATCATGAGGACATAGCTAGTGGATTGGTTTCTTTTAGAAATAGTGTTTCCTCAAAAAAATTCATATGGGTGGAAGTTTGTCGGGACCGCCTAGTGGCGTGGGGTCTTCCCTATGTACATAGTAGTTCTTATATTATATATTTATTGTTATATATTTTATTTATATGATAATAAATAGTTATTAATCTTTGGTTTTTTCAGGTTGTCATAATGGGTATTTTTATAATCACCAGTGCATGAGAATTTCTTATACGTGTCATTTTTTATGCTAAAAAATACCATTTTGTAGTTTCCTTGGATATAAGGGAGATGTTGGAGAATAATTAGAGCTTTAAAATATATGGTGTTTTACCAGGATATTTCATTTATATTTTTTCATCTCCCTTGGAGCGGGTTTGACTCAAAAAAATTTTAATTGGAGTTCAATGTGGCACATTTTCCACTTTCATTACTTTAATATTGTAATCATTAATGGGATCATAGATTTATGCATGATTTTTTTATTTTGTTTTACATTTTAGTATTGTTTGGACATGGTTATATGTACACATGTACATGTACTTTACGATAATTCGTCCCATTTTGTGGGATATGCCAACTCAACACTGGTCTCCCGCACCTATCCAATGGAAGGATGGCTTGTGGTTGTTAGGGGTCGGACCTTGATATGCCGGGTCAAGGAATGTATCATAAAATATGTCAGAGATATTAAAATATCCCCACATTTTGATATGCTTTCTTAAATTTTCACTATCAAATAACATTTGTATCCTATATAAAAATTTCAGGAATCTTGGTCAACATGTCTGATTCATGTTTTCACAATTTATCCTGGACAAACCCATGTTGCATTAATTCCCATAAAATAATGATATATTTTACATATAGAATAATGTAATTATTTTCCATTATAAAAACTAGATGCTCTAAAAATGATGTGTGGTCTTTAAGATTAACACTATAGCATCGATCACATGGGATGAAACAATAATGTTTCAATGAAGTTAATATTCACTGGACATATCGTGTATAGAACTGAATCTATATACAATATCTAGAAGGAACACCAATTGGTCAATCACAATAAAATATAAAATGGCCTCATCTAACTAGGTTCGATCCTATCCTACCACTGTATATGAGGTATTCATATTATAGAAAAGATAAAATAATATTTCACCTATCTAAAACTAAAAAGGTCGACATTGATAATATGTATAATATTTCTATTTTAACTACATATTATTCATCGTCATGTAAATCAACTAGAAAATATCAAAAATTACATTAAATTGATTCAACACAATCATTTCTTCATAAACATATTCTATCAAAAATAACTAATAATAACTTGGTCTCCCATATATATCATTATGTGGTTCCATATAAAAATACACAAGATAATTATTTTTACCTAAAAATTCCACAGTCTCTAGATGGTTCTCTCTAGAACCACAATACTTTTGGAATGATTCCCTCAACATTTCCTCTAACACTTTCATAGTTCGGTCAGACTATCCATCGGTCTTATGGTGGTAGCCTTTACATAGAATCACTGGAGTTCCAAATACATTCTGAAACCCGTGAAAAACCCATGATGTGTACTAAGTGTCTCTCTTAGATATGATTCTGTAATGGATCACATGTGTCAACATGATGGCTTGAAAACAGAACCTTTTATTCCCATCAACCATTAATAATATATTAGTTCAATTGAAAATTAGTGTCCTTCATCAGTCGTTCCATGAAGAAGCATAATATATCACCAATGTGGAATGTTTTGTAATTTTATAATGTAGTCCATGGTTACAGTTTCCCATTTCAAGTTTGGTATGAACACATTCTATAAGAGGGAAGTAGGTCTATGATGACCAAATTTCACCATCTAAATGGTGGAGAACTATGTAATGAATCCTATAATCTCCCTCTCTATGCTTATCCACCAAAATATAAAATTGATATTATGATACAACATATTTTTAATATGTGTAAAAAGAAACTATAGGTATCATATTACATTATCCACATCCCCCCAAGTAGATATGAACGTAAAAAATCACATGAACATGGAAAATGTCATCCTCATGTATATTCTAGTGTGATGGTATGTCCCCATCCTCAATTTTACACCATATCGTGAGTCTCATTGGATATTAATGTTAACACCTATTGATGACATACATGTGTGATGAAACTATAGATAATAATTAAAAAACAAATAGACCATGGTTATCCAAGGAATCCATATACATTATAGAAAAATGAACCAAATATTTATACTCACTACTTGAATACAAGAATACTTGAGGCTGTGTCTTCTTATTCAGTGTCTTGGAAACTATATTTCCCTTACTTATTGTATAGGCTTACGGAAATACAAAATAATAGAGGTAATCAACCCAAAATAACAACTAATAGTGAAGTCCAAACTAACTGAAATTTTAAATTAATCACCTATGGGATGTTTTGAACCCAAGTCAATCTCATTAGAGATAGTTCAACCAGAATTTCAAATAATTCAAAACAACTTCTACCCTGAGATCATGAAATGGGTAATTTGATTCCTGATACCTTAACTACTGAGACCCGTATTCCATGACATGATCCCCCTACATCATAACGAAAAATATCGTAACATGTATTTCATTTCAATATAAATAATATTAACTACTAAGGACAAGAATTATCATGATTAGTTCTGATTTTAGTCTGTGCATGAAATAATGAAATGCATTCTCATAAAAATCCTAATAAAAAAATATTACACACATTTTGCTCAGCATAACTAGAGGCACTAAAAACTAGGAAATTTCTTGTACAAACATTGAATAATATACATCCAATATTAATAAAAATATAATGTCAAAAATGTTCTTGGGATTACCCAAAGAAACCAATACTATCTATTTCTTATGTTTGATAACCACTCTCTCTAGCAATATTATATACACTAATATGTGTACAAGTTCCAAAAAAATTGAAAATTCAAGAGTTTTAAATGTATCTTATTCGATTTTATTTTATCGATATAATGTATAGGTATTTTAAATGATCCTCCATCAATTTGAAATAAATGAGGATATCAACCTCAAAAACCACCATTAATGAATCTCGGAATGGATGGAAATATTTTTTCAAAAAGTTCATAAACAATAATAGTGTTCTTGGTTTGTTGAATTATCTCACCATGTACATATAGATTCCACACCAACATTATAATGTTTTATGTGGTATATAATTGGTTATCACCAGTACATATTTATAAAACAAAATACAAATTCAACCTTGTAGAAGATCCGATAATCAATTTTTTGATCAAAAATAACAACAATACTTGTGATTGGATATTGGGTTTTTATAATAATTTGATTCAGACATCAATAATCAACACATTTTTAATTCATATAATATATAATACAATATCCCTGAGGGGGTGTTTTGGAGTAGATAAACCCCTTAACCTCACTATCCTCTAGCTAGTTCATTAACTCATTATCATTATTCCGTCCATTGGATAAGGTCTAATACCAATATTCTCAATTACCAACATAATATTTATTGTTAACTCAACCAATCTCTCATGGTAAATGTCAACAATTGATTAGGTAAAAATTCTATAATCTAGTCATCCAGATGGTGTACAAAAACTTGTGATCCCCTCCATCATCAAACACAAAGCTAGGAAACATGGTTAAGATCCCAACAAGATGCTACAGAAAAGGACAAGCTCGACTATATAGAATATCCCACTCTCCCTTGTAAACCTAACTTACACATTCATGTGACATGAAGTAAACCGTACAATGATATTGATCAATAGGTACTTTTGAGGGAACCAATCAATATATTTTCAAAATTAGGTCAATCCTAGCCATATATTGAAAAAATATGTCCCAAAAGAATTGGTAACCTCTAATAAAATTACCACACTCCCAACATTGATGGAATCCATTATATTTAACCCCTAATAGAGTGCATATGGGAATCATTGCACATATATACTCAATGGATAATCAATAACATTTGAAAACTGATTAAACATGAAAGGGTGTGATTATCAAGTGTACAATAAAGAAAAAAAGGACTAATGAACCATTATAATACCAATATTTGTAGAAGGGTCGAATTAATAATTAGTGGGGTAATTCTATGTTGTTTAAATATTCCCTAAACCTTAGTCTTGCATCCTAGCATGACTCTATTTTTTTGCACTACCTTCATGGCATGGTGGAATCTAACTATGTACAACCCTATCACTGCCTCTCCCAATGTGACCAATAACAAAAAACGTTTTTTGTAATTTATTTTTTCAAATATTTTTAATATTTATTATATCGTACATTATACGAAACAATAATTTTATATTTTATCAAACACATTAAATTGTTTTTCTTTTATTACACACAATTCTGAGTTTTTCTTATGTTACACACAACAACAGTTTTAAGACAAACATGAACTAATAATTAAATATTATTATGTAATAGGATAGCTATCAACTATCCATTATAATTAATGGTATAGCATAAATTAACTAAATTATGTAAATATGGTAGCTGACACCCACCAAATGAGCATCGGAAAAATCACAAAGGAAGAAATACCTGGATATGGGTATTGTGTTCCCCACAAAGTAAAAGGAAAAAGAAAGTGGCCAAGACCCACAGATCTCATGAGCATATAATGGATACATGAACAGATACCATTATGAGGTCATTTGAATGTACCATGAGTAGTGAATAGCCTACAGACGGTCTCATTAAGTCCCATCGATAATGTTCATATACTATCAAAAATGTGACCCAGACAATTAGTGGTCACATGGCAGAATCCAAATAAGAACCACAAGGTTATGTATCTTGTCAACCTATGGATACCGAATAACCCATAAAAATATCGACAAAAAATTGGAGGATATTATTCAGGAGGGACAAAGCCTCTTTCATCCATGAAGCTCATATGACGCATCACCAGTGAGGAGAATGATTTTCCTTGACAACAACAAAAACTCTCGAGATCCCTATGACTATTAAAAATAAAAAATGAAAATAAATAAGGATAAGTAGGGTTACTCTTAGAGTCATAAATGTCATTCGACATGCCTCTGGTGTCCCGAAAGAAATCACAGCTACATTATTATGTGCCCACCCCCCTTATGAAATACCTTTGGATTATTATCATCATCACGCGAAGAGACTCAGGTATGCCGATGAAAATGCACACTCCCTCTTTTAATTTTTGAGGATAATGAGATTGAATTTCCTAAAAAATTGTTAATCTTTTTAAAATGATTTTTTTTTCATACGATGAATCATCAAGAGGTAGAGTAATTATCATCGATGACACCCAAACAATATTGTGAAATCCCTATCCATTGTAACATAAACAATAAAGAAAAGAGAAAGGATACATATGAGTATTGCAATCATAAAACTCTCAGGACATGACATGGTTTTCCATTGAATGGTCTTGAAAGTCTCCTTTACATGTCGGCATGATCCCATGAAGGCCCCTTGAAATTCCATCCTTATCCCATCAAAATCCCATAACAAGTCACCCAAGATCACATTAAGGCCATCTAGAGGTTCCCTAATCCCAAGAAGTACCTTGGACATGTCAACCTGAAAACCCGAAAGTAACATGACATGCTTGTGGTATTCGAAAAAAGTCCCATTAATTTTGAATAATCCAATAAAGGATTCATTTATTGGATGATTCCACAGTCACTAAAAATTAATAAATTCCTATAGAGCTACATATGACATGACCTCTTGAAGACATTTGATGTAAAGGCCCTCCGCTAATTCCACAATATATTCACATGATATACAACACAAAAGTTATTTTAAAACCAATGTAGAAATCCATATAGATCCCCTACCCGAGTTAGAAAAATGCACCACTACTTTTTAGGCAAAGATTTTTCTTTCTCACACCCAGACACACTAGAGAAATAGTGGATTTCTAAGAGTTGATGATATTGAAACAAGAAAATATTCCCATCATGTAAGATCCAGTACACAGCTAGAACAATTAGGAAGCACGAATAATCACTTCATGTAATCACTACAAATTATGTGGTGTACTTATGGTAGGACATGCAAAGGATATTTTCATATATACTTGATCACATGAGACTCAAAACATGATAATACTGAAAAAATAAGTAATTACCTATATAATTCCTATATTAAAGTATATTTGAGAGATAATTACATGAAGAAAATACATTTTAACCTTCTTGTACTTCACGAGAACCACCAAAAACTCACAAACAGACCAAGATAAATCACCCAGATCTTGCAACCCTCCTTTGGTATGCTACTAGGGACAAGAAAAGTCCTTTGGACATGTCGAATCATGTCATTTGGAATCCCAATTGAATTCCATACCAATCTCATAAATCATTTATGTATTTCCGTAATTGTATTTTTATTTCCTACATACATGTTTCATGACCCACATGGTGGAACCAATTCAGGTCAGCAATGTCTCAAGGTAGATGGTGAGCATTTCAAAGATTCTTGTGACACCCTATGGGCATGACTGTTATCTCTTGCTACATTCCTCAGGCACACTATCCGTATATCACAATGTATTCAATTCATTTCAACTAAGACATGAAACACCCTTTGAGTCATGTCGCATTGACTCTCGTGACGCCCTCCCAATGTGTCAGCCAGATCTTGTGATTATAGCACGACATGTACTCTAGATCATGTTACACCCTCTAGGAATGTCAGCTAGGATAATGCAATGTATTTTATGATTATCCACCAATGTATAGTGATTTTCCCAGGACAAGTCAGACTTGGTCTATTGGTTACCCTAAAAAATTTCATCCCTCATATGCGATGTTCCATTAAAAAAATATGGATCATGTGATTGCTTTTGGAAAAATCTTCAACATACCGAGACATGTCCATATGTCTTATGACATAGCCAAACAAAAAAAATTAATTTATGTCAAATCGGAAATCATGCAGTTCTCAGAGGAAAGTAGGATATGTTAATAAGGGAGTCTGAGGGCTTGATATCTTTTTCTACCCTCAGTGTGTAATACTCAACAAAAAGAAAACATATGTCTGTAATCCCCAATATAGGGAAATATGTGAAAACTAATTCTATCCATTACAAGGATAGGTGGGATGCCTCTCTTGGGATCATGCTCTATATTAACCATCCAATGTGTTTTCATAGAATATAAGTCCTACATAAATAAGTAGTGAGGATGATCATTTTACATCCGTTATTTCTCACAAATAGAACAGATCTTGTGATCTTGGGGATTAAAAATGATAATATCATTTTGATCATAAGAACCTACCTATTCTAGGGAAATCTCATACTATAATACCTAATCATAAAATCAATATTATATGTCCTCCATAAATATCATCATTTAATCCTTGTTCAACTGAACTACGAGAAGTCTAATTCCTACAATAACCTAGATACCTTGGACACCTTTTTAAGGCATGATATCAAATATGAATCCTTTATGATGTAATGCCCATGTCTCCAACATTTATACCATTAATACCTAATCCTTCCAATGAGTTGATCACTCATCCTCATACATCAGGGGAATGAAAAATCAACTAAACTTCGATGAATCAGATTACATCCATAATTAAAATACGTAAGACATCTCTTGGAGGAAGGATCTCTATATTGACTTACAAGGGATGTCCCAATACAAAATTACTACATCCATATGAAATTATGTATATCATTTTCTATCCCTTTTTTCTCACACTAAGGGTAGCTCACATGGGATTAGAGAATTTAAGTGGACACATCTTTGAAATCATGAATATCCACCATCTAGGGACGTCTCGGTATGTTAGACCCGATGAGTGGTGGGGTATAAATACCTTTCGTAAAGGGGAATATTCCTTTGGGCTAGTCCCAAGGGTGTGATCAAACTACGGAAAATATTATTTTTGTATAGAAGGATACATTGGATGTATCCTTGCGACTAAATATCAAATATCTTCTTCCTAGGTTTCATCACATATATCTTTTCTATATGATGTTAAAATACTTGGGTTTAATGATGTATGTCGGTTTTGATTTGTGAAATAACCAAGATATGATGGAAACCTCATAATGACTCAATATAATCCATGAAATATTAACCACCTCACTACATAGAAGAAAAATCAGATATATCTGGTTATAAAATTTCAACACATAAGCAGCTACCCATTACATGGGAAATAGATGAAGAACCTTAGAAACATACATATGGAATCACTAATAAGAACACTGAAATTTTCTCATAAATGATACTTAACCTAAAAATATTTTATTAGGGTAATCAATATTTTAGATTGATTGGGAAGAACTTCACTAACAAATGTTAAATTTATAAGAGAGTCTCAGAGTAGGTAAAATACCCCCCCCCCAAGGGTGACATGACCTAGACCCCCCATCATCTTGACCAACGTGACTCCATAAGAATTATTGGGAATGAAACTCCAACTGACCACTATCCTTTGGAAATGAGGTCCAAACTGGGTTATTTATAAGATAATTTTTGGGAGTTTTCTTGATGAACAACTATGGTGACCCGATGTTATAATTTTTTTCAGAATGGAACCACTCCCAGCAAACCATTAGGACAAACTAAATCCTCCTCGATGGGGGTTCCATGTCACCTCTTTCCCGATGAAACAAAATTGGTGAACTCGATGTGAATCAATAAAATAAAAAATGATTAGGTTATTATCCATCAAACTTTTCTATTGGCACACAATATGAAACCAAAAAAGGGGAACCAGACCCGAAACTCTCAAATAAATGAATGAATGATTAATCATATACCAGGACAATTTTTTAAATATACTAAAAAATCAATGATTATAATACCAGCATGAATCTTATAGATGATCCTCTATAACTAGTGTTCCCCTAAAATAATTCCATCCTCACCTTGACAAGACCAATATATCAAAGTGGCTGGATCATGAATATAATTGAAATTTTGTTAACCATGTATATAAGATTGAGAAAACACCATTCATAAAGTATTTCACATATCAAAAACCTTTCTTCCTTGTCATATACAAGACTAAAAATAATTCTTTCATCCAAAACATCCTGTTTTGTGATAATTTCTTCATCATTCAGCAATTGTTTTAGTAAATCACCTAGATCTGCAAGCCCCATGGGTTGAAAAATGATCTAATCTTCGTAAAGGATTCTATCTCAGGTGTCTAACGTACTCGTACAAAAAACCCACCAACATCACACAATACCAACCCTCAAATATCCAAAGAGGTTCTCCAAGCACTGAAGCTAATGAGTGCTCACCTTTTACGAAATGTTGCAGTAAATCCATTGGACCTCATCACCACATCCATCTACATTAGGTGTTTATCTCCATGGTGTGAAAACTGCCATTTTTAGTATCTAATGAATGTGGAATATGAATTAAAATATGGCTCCCTTCTAGTTATGGTGTCGCTGAGGAGGGAACTTGTCAACTATTATATCCATAATCATCCAATTGACACCCATCAACCGTCTGCAGAGCATACCACATGACATAAATCCTCCAATAGATCACATGAACTTGTTTAAAGGATGACTCATAGTGTGAGGAAGATGATTGATATCCAAGAGAGGGCTCATATAGCCACTCTAACTAATGGTGTTTGTTTGAAGATTCCAACAGTGACCCAAAAGCAAGAACATGTCACTACTCACTTGAAACAATTCATTTTCCATAGCCTTATAGCTGTCATGGAAGAGGTCCATGTCACAACCCCAATTAATGAATCTCATCAACATATTCTAGTGGCATAAGGAGGACAAAAGTGGTATTATATCCCAAAATAAATTAATGATATCTTCTAGTACATAGTGTATATGGGAAATTAGTACGCTTATATCCAAATGGACACTTTTCTAAAATGAAAATATATTTTAGTAGATTATGAAGAACTCCACCATTATATTCAAGAAGTGGTACAAATAGATCACAATGCACTTATTCCTAAACCTACAGCCACGACACCAGAGCACAATGATCATCGTGAAGAATGTTCTACTCCAATGTAAGTTCACATCATTTCTCCCATTCGGTAGGATTATCAACATACTCAACGAAAGGAAAAGGAATTGAATTGGGATCATAATCTCATTCCAATCGAGTCTCATCAGGTGAGAGTGGCACATGCATTGTGATAGGATAACATGCCCATTGATACAGTCCAACTGCATATTCTAGTAACCCAATATCGGGCTCATATCCTTTTTCTGGTCTTGAATCACAAAATGAGAGGGGAACATGCCTCGACAAAGGATAGTATTCTTATATAAGAAGTCCAACATAATACATCAATGGCCTAGGATCATGACTATATCATTGTTTTGGTAAGGGCTAACCAAGTTATAAAGGAACATGCCTTGGGATATGCTTATATTCCAATCAATGAATCTTCATAGCATATTCCATAAGATCATCGAAGATATGCACATATTCTTACCTCAATAGAAGAATGACTTCATCAGCATCATTCTGAGGTAATACAAGTGGAGTCTCATATCCCCTCTCCCATTCCAAATGTAAATCAAAATATTGAAAAAGGGAATTAATATATCAACTTGGATCATATTCTTGATCCATCCAGGGATCAATAAGTGAGAGTGGAACATGAATCGGGGAAAGCTCATACTCCTACCATGAAAGTCCTGTAGCACATTTCAAGGCTCAGAATTTGGCTCATACTCTTATCTCAGATAAGGCTCAACAAGTAAAAATGGAACATTCCTTAGGGACATACTCACATTACATTTAGTATTGAGACTTCTCTTTTCATATTTCAGAATATTGTCAGTAATGGGATCATACTCCTATAGCACGATAAAATTATATGCTTGTTCCAAAAGTTATCATACAACATGCCCATATAATTGTGAAATTCCAAAAGATAGGTTGGAATATTCTATCCAAGACATAAGATATGACCCATATTCCTAATACTCACAATTTAAGTGTCAATGAGGTCATTCATGTGACACTCACAACAACGCAAGGGTCTATCAACTCTTTAACTGAAGCAGTTTATGGTTATTACCATGATATATCTCCTTGTGGTTGTAAGTAGAGGGACAACTAATACTCTACTACTAAAATCCATTTTAGTCAACCTCCCCATGGGGATATATCCCATGGATAATAAAACTTCCCCACATTGTAGACACCTTAATATAGAGAGTTATTTTAATCGGAATGAATTTTATAGAGAGGTGCTCAAAACATTAGGGTCAACCACACATAGTTACCCATCACCTTCTAGTAACCCACCACTCTAGTCAGTAGGTGTCCATTAGAAGCATCATATATAGTTTTATTGGATGGAGGCAATTATTTTTTACAAAGAAGGTGGAGAAATTTAAAAATAGAGAGAGTTATATAGAAACTACATCTCCATTAGGTTTTATCCCACTAATTATTCTGATTATGAGATCCCAGATGAGCTTCAAAAGTGGTGCAATTTTTATTTATTCCAAAATATGAGGTCTAATAATCAGTTATTGTTGGATAGATGCCTCCCTTTTCCAAGATATGAGGGTCACCTTCTTGCCATAAAAATAATATATCTACAATGGGTCCTAGCCCCTATCTCTAGGGAATGAGATTAAAAATAAAATATCACAGAGCAAATCTGCAACATGCTTTCAACCATTACATCACAAATATTAAGCAACTGATATCTGAATCCACAACATCCATATATATTCAATTATTAGGATTTTTTGAAGAATTAAAATTTAATGCACACCTGTAATAGAGAAATTCCTCTTATACGGTGTTTTTTAATCTCATGTCCTCCACTAAATTCAAGGGATCGGGTAACACTATGGAAAACATGTCACTAGAATAGAATTCCCACACTCCAACAACGCATATAATTCATGAATAGAGGGATATGATAACCAATATGTCTTTGAACTGGGACCCTCAATGTAATTATAATTCATTTTAAAATTGAATAATAGAGTTTTGATCACCTAGAAAATATCCTGTAAAGAATGGTTCTCACCATGGGATACCATCACACCGAGTTCCATCATGAGAATAGATGAACCACATCAAATGGTCCACAATATTAGTTCTCATATCATCCATCTTGGAGACAAACTATCTCACCAATCATGGTGAATATCTACCACTTCGTCCACATTTCGGATCCCATATTCCTAATATCATTGAAAACATAAAAAAAACTACAAAAAAACCCAACGCACATAAATATTATAATTTAGATCTCAATAACCATCACTCTGTTTTCCATCCCTCTAAGAGGATCCTGGGGTAATCATTCCAGATTTTTTAAAAAACCCACCCTTCTAGGATAGGGACATTTATATCTTCAGGCATGTCATGTGAGTTATCAAATACCTAATTGGAATAATCGGTTCATCAACAATAATATCACTCTATTACAATTTCATCCTCGAATAACCCCCACCCCATTGGGATAGGGAATTTTCATCATCATCATCACCAAAAAGAGATTCCATCTTATATAGGTTGGGATGAAAGAATCATCAGTCGATATCCCACCTCTTCCTCCCACCATAAGACGATACTTTTCTTATATATTCCCTTTTTTAAAGCATGGCCAAAAAATACCTAAATTTCACTATTATTGACTATGTCAGAAGGATTGTACTGAAAAGGAGATCAGACCACGTTTGGATCACAATCCAAAATCGTCCAACAAGAAAAATGATATGAAAGAAACCCTGGTGAAGGCAGTGCATAATCAGCCTGCTTGGTCAAAAGTAATAGGAAAACCACCATTTAATGATATTAATCTATGAATTTCATCAAAAACCACATGAATTTTATTATGGATCACTAAAAAATTGATTCAAATTACATGAAACATTTACCCAAATATGAGGGTGATTTGGATGAACCAACTGAGGTTGCATGAACCCTGAACTAGTGAATTATTCCAAATACGGCACCTCAAAATAATGAGTTTCAACCTATCAAGAAGAAAAATACTAGTTAAAATTGTAATGATGTTGCTAAATACCATTCACCACATGAAATAGGATAGGTTTCTTCCATAGAGTTATGGTTTCACAATATAAGTGTTAGTTACAACCACTTAGAAAACTCAATGAGGATATACTAGGGGGAAAAATTTCTGACGAGTATCATCTTTAAGAATAAATGAATTTTCTATCTCTAATAGAGTATCCAAGAGATATATATGTATCTGACCATTGTTTTTACTATAGATCTTGAAATCCAGTCAACCTGAATGATGAATTTAACATTGATCTCAAATTACCTCCGTTATGGAAATATCCCCCTCCCCCATCTTCATATCTATCACTAAGTATAAAGAATAATTGAGGATTAGTATGAGACAAAGTTAGGTCCACATCCTAAAGACTTAGCCATTCACAGTAAGCGAGAGGTGTCTCAAACAATAGTTACCTTTGAGCTACTATATTTTTAAGATCCCCTGACTACTCGAATGGAATCAATGGAATAGTGACACACACATATGCAATTTTAGAGGAAGCCATATCATTAATGGCGGGGAAAAAAATTTCCTCAACATAATTTCAAAAATCATAAATTCTCAACATTTGATAGTGCAGGTGACCCTTAACAACTTCTCACACACATTGTATCAAAATTTGGGCTGATTATGGGCCCTCAATGTCAAATGGATGCAAAAAATCTAAGTTTTTTTTATACAAACACTGATAGGGTATGATTATTTATCATACATAATCCTTCCAAAAAGGTTAGTTATAGGATGGGAAGACCTCTTTTTTCATTTCCATTATCAGATTAGCTCCACACTGGGGGAAAATAATTTTAAAAAATAAATACTAAAATAAATACAAATATGAGAGGGTGTATTACATCATATCTTGATGGAAAATGTTAAACTATTCACTTAGAATCCCTCTATCAATAGAGAAACTATAATAACATTATGATGAAAATCTAAAATATCTGTTGAAGACTCCTCTGATCCCAATAAATATCCATTTGGATTACATTAGTTTGTATAAATGGAAGAACTTCTTGAGGAATCTATTCAGTGAAACTGATCCAAATGTCGACTCATTCCAAAAGAATAGTGGAAAATCATAGTTAATTTGAAGAATCATCTATCACTCTCAAGCTAGTAGTAGTGCCCATCCAAGAACCAAGGTAGGCAGTGAAACACTGAGCACCTCCTATCAAGCAGTGACATCCATAGAATCACCCTCAACCCGAAGTACATATAGTCGAGGGTTTCAAAAGATTTAAGTAATATATTATTAAATAATACTAATTATGAAATGGAATATTATTTGTTATTTTTTATAATCCATATATAATAACCTACTTCTTCTACTACATTTTAGGATTCCCAATGAGGTCAACCTCACCAACCATCATTATTACTACACTTTCCAGAGAAAGATAGGTCATAATATCCATGACTAACTCATCTTCAAATACATCAATCAAGGATTGGTAAATTATGGAATTTTTTTGTTATATAACTCCTCATATCAGGTGTCCTTTATAACCATTAACTAATTATAAGAAGAAGGTGATTGAAATAATGTTCTGTACAGGTTTGAGCAAGAGATTAACAATTATATAACTCAAAAAATAGTTGACTGATCTCATTTCACCATGAGATCATATATGCTATGACCCAAAATAGATCCACTTCCTATTTAGGGTATATCGTTTATATATATAAAAGGTGTGTTCACCCATAGTAATTACAAAGGAACAAAATGGGAGGAGTTGTATTCTATTTTAATGCATGCTAAATCTCTTTCAGATTCCTTCCCTAGAACATCCACAACATGGGTACCAGCCCAAAAAAATAGATTCCTTGTTATAATAAGAGATAATATTTGGTTATTTAAATGTGATACACTTGGAATACCCCTTCTCTGATGACAACATTCCCAAAAATATGATTTTTACGAACAATATATGGGAATGGAATGAAACATGTGTTGGAACAGAGGATATATAATTCAATAGGGACATGGTTAGACCCAATATTTTAGTCATGTCCCCTTGGAGAATGTATATAAAGATGATAATATTTTTATATATCTCCAGAATGAATAAAAGAGGGTTGAATTTTTCCCAAAACCATTCATGATTCAGCCACACACAATTGTTTTTCCTCATTACTTATAGGGGGTTTAATTATCAAATTATCTCAGGAAACGAGGAAGGTAAGAACATCCTAAACCACATGTAGAATTTGATTCGTTTACTTCTTGACATGTATGTGGCTTATCCACCTCAAATTTCTTATGTTCTAAGTTATATTTCCAAATGGAAACCCACATTGATAATCACCAACCAATATGTAAAAAAGAAAATCATTCTAAAACAGTTTTTGGTTGTCTTTTTTGGGATCTCAATAGTTGATGCACTATACCATTAAAAATAACTAAGGGAGGAAATAGTCAAATCACTCTAGATCAAAAATTAATTTTAGATAGATGATTCATCAAACTATATTTATCTAGTTGATACCATATTAGTAGAATGTCATGTCACCATCTTATTAACAGAATATGATCAAGAAGGGGTAATCGAAGGACACATGAAGACCCTATATGTTTCAATTAGACTCAAAAATTTCAACATTCATAGGGCCATAATTGATAATGGATTTTAGATAAAGCTTATCTCTATTTGAACACATTGATGTCTGGGATATAGTGAAGGGGACTTATCTTCCACAAAGATGACCATTCAAGGGCATGATAAAAATGAGAAAAGACCTCTTGGGAAGATCAAACTTGAATCTCAGTTTGGTGAAAACACATATGACATTGATTATATGATTTTCCAGAAATAAACCAAATATAATGTGCTTTTTGGCACTACCTTACTCTATATCCATCTAATTTTTCCTTCAACATTCAAAATTCAGATAAACCTTTTCAATGGAAGGTTCAATATATTGTATGGTTATAGAGCCCATATTGAGACTTAAAGGTCCACATATGATGATGAATATATCTAAAAATGGTGAGGAACACAACCAATGGTGGTTGATGATATACAGGTTTCATATCCCAATGGATTTATGACAACCACAACAAATCCCTAGAGTATTCTCAATAGAGACTATGTGATACTCATAAATCTCTTTGAGGTACTATAACTTGTCCTATAGATCTAAGATCCTCTTGTACGGACATACTGTGAAAAATGAAATCATCTGTCAAATCTCTCGACAGTGACATGAGCAGTAGGAAATGATAATGTCTCTTCTCATGGTCTCTCTCACCCAATAATGACATAATTACCCACAAATTACCCTATTAGTCTATAAATGTAACAAAAGACTCAAAGGAGGATGAAGATGTGGTTGAAATTTAGAATTCCCCTCCCACATTAGAACATAGTGACTCCACCACCATCGATTATCTTAAACATGTAAATGATGGAATAACAGAAGACATGTGACCTACACTGATAAGTGTCTCAATAACCTTCAATGGTTAAGGGATTTACATCACATTTCTCTAGAAACAAAAATATGTTTTCACTTGTAAATATACCAAAGTGACAGAACTGAATCCAAGTCTGGTACACACCATTTTGGATTACCCAATGATCATTGAGGACTCATGATGGCAGCCAGGAAGATGAACCCCTCTCAAACACACCAATATGGAGGTGTAAGTTGACTATTTGATCCAAACCAACTTTGTCTTAGATGTAAATTACATAATATGGACTTATAACACCATATTGTTTAATAAAAACAATGGGAAGAACAGGGACTATGTTAATTTTAGATAACTTAATGGACATCTACCAAAGGATGATTACCCATTACTAATCATGGGACTATTTATCAATGCGACTATAAGATTCTAAGACATCCAAATCATGGATGAGTCTTCATGGTACATTCAAATAAAAATGGCTATTAAGGATTAATAGACCACATTCTTTATAGCACCGTAGGGAATATTTTACAACTTGTTCATTCCCATTGGCAGAAATAACACTTGTGCCTAATTTTATTATGCCTTGCATTAAATATTTAATAGAATCTTGAAAATCATAGTTGAACATTAATTTGATGAAAAGGTTATCAAATCCTATTAGTGAAGTGATCACTTCATGTATCTTTAAATGTTCATTGACAAGATGCGAAATAACACCCCAAAAATGAATCAACTGAAATTTTCCTTTGGGGGAACATCAGGGAAGTTCCTTGTATTTGATGTATTCCAGAACTACATGAGGTTGAACCAAAAATGATGAGTTAGATTTTATAAATGTAAACCCAAATATTATTAATGAACTGGGTGGATCCAATGTAACATTACTTACATTTTTCTTTACATTTCCAACCAGATGGAAAGGATCTCTCCTTCACTATGATAAAGAATAAGTGAATCTATTATCAATGGGATGACACATTCTAGGAAGTCGTCAAGAGCATAAAGAAAAATTCACTACACCCACTGGTCCTTATTCCTCTGGTGGAAGGGAGGAAACTCATATTGTTTGCGAACACCATGGAAATCTCACTAGGAACCCTCCTTAGACCAAATAATAATACATCTTGGTTAAACAGCCTCTACTACCTCTTCTAAATGACGTTGGGTATGGAGAACTAATACTTTGATGTCAGGAAAATCATTACTTCACTAATCATCATAATGAAAAATCTTATGAATTTTTTTAATACCAATAATTAGGTATGGTTTCCCATATTGATCCTCTGATGTACATCATTTTTCATCCTAAATTGATTTGGATTTTGTCCTATTGAGCAGTCATTATGAAACAATAAGACATCCAGTTCATGTCTCAAAAGTCAGTGAAAGGGAATAAACGAGAAAATTTCCATACAGAACATCCTACCCCAAAGAATACACTGATGTACACCGAGATTCTAGATGAGGATGTCTTCTATGTCCATAACACTCCACAGACATTGGATATTTACTCTTACGAATTCTCCCAAAATCCAATTGGAAAAAATGTAAAACCCCAATTTCAATCAGGCTACTCTAGGGATTTTATTTGTCTCTCTGTACAAAAAATGTTTTCCTTAATCTATCTCACTATCTGAAATCTTCACAAATAATGATTCCAAATAACAAGACCCCATTTCTTGTTTTGAACTAGCCCTTCAATTTCATATAACCTACCTGAATATCAAATAGGATTCAAAACTTTTGATTAATCAGATAAATAAAGGATATGACATAAAAATAGTATATATTTCCCATCTCATTGGATACATCATGGAGCTAATGAAATCATTTTTTGGGTCGCATCATGTTCGTCAGTCAAAGAATGGATGCACCGTCGCATTGGCTAAGAGAGACGCCATCCTTGAAGACTCTGATATGGGGGAGACAATCTTCTATATAACGCATATAATAATGTTATAATTGATCATCATCTATGATATGGATTAAATAATAAGGTTAGTGAAGTTACCATTTAGGATCTATGTATCACTGATAGGGGGAGAGGTGAATTAATTATATCTTTTTCTTTTTATGTTTCATTATTTTTGGAAAAACCTTTGCATGATGTTAAAGAGTTTAGTCCCTATTGAACACACAAAACCATAGTAAAATAATATTTAAAAGGTTATCTACTCAAAAAGAGTATCTATGTAGAGACCCAAAGCTTGAAATACATATAAATTACATAAATTTTGTGTAAAATTTAATACATAACAAAAACAGACACCAAAGGACTGTAAAGTGTCTTTAGAAACTCCGAATATAATCTTCTAATCTTGGTGAAAGACCTTCAACATCTCCCATAAAGATCTTACTTTTTTTACCTAATACCTATATTTATATACTGTGGAAAATAAAACATAAAAAGGGTGAGCTCAAATGCTCAGTAAGGGTAAGCATGGAGAAAATAAATCAAACCATATTCATTTGAACTTAATAACATGAACATAATATCTAAACATAAAATTCTTGAGCAATGACATAAAACATATAAGTACATAAGTAATCGATCATAATGGATCATAAATCATGATAAAATAGCATGGGAATAAAACATGTAATTTTTATAACCATTGAGCACAGGTTATTATTTCTATAGTACCCCAGGCAATGCTGCCAAAAACATCTTAGTGGATAATGTCACTTTCTGAATCAAGTTCACTCCTCGTTCCAGTCCTGTATCACTAAACCGGATTAACTTATCGTTCCAGCCATGTCTATCTAATGAGATATAATTTATTACCCAATGAATTGGAGGGACATATAGGTCCCACCCATCTCATAATGAAATCATTCTTACTTGTGCCACAAAATAAACTTAAAACATTCATCATAACCCAAAGAATAAAATGGTTTCATAAACATCATCCCATCATAACATAATCCATATAAAACAAATGTATATCATTTCATCATAAGAAAAGTGATACCATGTACATAATATAGATATTATACATGAAACATAAACATGCAAAATAATTTCATCTTAGATGGAAAGTAGTTTTGACAAAACACTTGAAATGAATTCTTGAAGAAGATATCCTTTCTTCTTAAAAATCATTTTATTTTCACAAAATGCCACAAAATTTTAAAAGAAAACTATTTAATTAAAAATAACCATGAAAATATTTAGGGGAACCTTCATGAAAATTATGCGTTATGAAACCGTAAAAATAATTTCATGCCGTATAAGTTAAAAAAACAGCCCTCTCATACTTTTTCCGGAAAAGTCCAAAAGTTCATCGTATGGTAAACAAAAGAAATATTTTTTCCATAACATAATGTAAAATTAAAATAGGGGTAAAAATGACTTTAAACATACATGTAATATAACGACCCATACTTTACATACATTGTTAATACTTAAAAAATGAAGCAGACTTATTACAACATATAACAAAACCACGAAAGGACCGTATAGGTATAGTGTCTTTAGAAACTGGGAAGCATAAACAACTGGTTCATAAAGCGTCTACATTGTCTCCCATTTATTTCATCATATCTATAGTCCATTTTGGCATATCTTGCTTTATAACCTTCTTCCTGACCTGGGGAAAGAAAACATACAAAAGGGTGAGCTCAAATGCTGAGTAAGGATAAACAAAAGAAATATCAATCACATAATACGCATAAGCACCTAACTTTTGAAATTCTTAACCTGTAAAAGAGATCATAATTTCATAACATGGGGTAAATCATGGCAGTGAAATGTAATCACAATAATCATAACATAAAACATGAAACTTTGTGGCATACACACATAATCATAGAGAATCATTTATTGTTAGTCAAGACTCATTTCCAAGACTATCGTAGTGGACAAAGTCCCTTTCTGAACCGAGTCACCCTCGTTTCAGTCCTACTTCACTGAACCGGTATAACCTACCGTTCCAGCCAGGTCTATCTCATGAGATATAAAATCTTTACCCAATGCATTGTAGGGAGATATAGGTCCCACCCATCTCATAATGATACCATTCTTATGTGTCCCACAAAATCATAAACCATACATCATTGCATAACCCATGTAATAAAAATTGGAATCTTAAACATCATGACATCATAAAACAATTCATATACGATAAAGGAATTCAAAAAAATAATTCCATCACAACATAATCAAATCAATGTAATAATAGGGAAAAAAACAGAACCCTTTATTATCTTAGATGGAAATTAATTTCGATAAAACACTTGATATCAATTCTTGAGGAAAATATCCTCTCTTCTTCAAAAACACTTTTCCTTTCTTAACATGTCCTAAAATTAAAAACTAAAATAAGTTGATTAAAAATAAACTTTAAAAATTGTAAAGGAAGCTTCTTGGAAATAATGTTTTAAAAATCCCTTCTTTCCATATAAGTTAAGAAAAACATTCTTCATACTTTTGTTAGAAAAGTCAAAAAGTACCTCGTACGAAAAACGACAAAAGATTCCTTTCATATCCTTTACTAAAAACTCAACTAAGGGTAAAATTGGATTTAAAAAATTTTAGGTGGATGGAAATAATATTACATATTGAGGAAACATGGATATGGATGATAAAATACACCCCAGTAAATTCCAAAGTATAAACAATCTCGGATAAAAATGAGATTGTGATATTTCCCTTACCTTAGGTCCGACTTGCTTTGTAAGTGTCCGAACCTCCTATATAATGATTTAAATAATGTTATTGACTTATTCCAGAATCATAATTATTTTTATGATTTCATATATGGTCATATTCTTAGCTTCTTAGTAGTAATATTTCATTGCTACTTGTTATTTGGGTGTTTATAACATTTTGTTCTTATGCGTGTTTTGTAGAATAAATTCTTATTCTTCTCTTTAAGTTATAGATACTTCATTTACAGAATGGTATTAGTGTAATATATATCATATTCATTAATTAAATTCATTTATATAATCATTATGAAATGAAGATCATGTAGAACGAGTCGCATCACATCATGGAGACAGTATTCCGTACGTACACACGAGTGATGATATCGTTCCTATGATCGTGGAATTGTATTGGAGTATATGTATACTATTTGAGAATCAATATCACATTATAATAGTCATATATGGTCATTATTTACACCATTATACCCATCCAAGTAAGGTGGTGGTGGAAAATAGATTACACCACGGCGTGGAGATGGTATTCCGTACGTACGCACGCGTGGTGATTTCTTTTTCCGTAGGATGGTTAGATGGTGAAATAGGGTTGTTTCATACTTATAATAACATATCATTATATGAGTGATACTGATGTTATTACTTCATAATGAAACAACTAAATAAGAAGAAGTGGAAGAAGAAATAAAGATGAAAGATTTGGTAACGGACATTACCTATTCTTTGAAGTGATTCTTTGAGACCTTCTTTTACGGCACTAAAATTGGTCTTTGAAGAAGACCAGACCTCTAGGATGTCTCTAGGGAAGTGGAGAGGAGAACGGGGCAGGGGTTGGCCGAGCTTGAAGGCTCAAAGTGGTGTGAGGAAGAGGGGGAGGAGGTGTCCTTTTATAAGGGAGGAGAGGGGCACCTTTGGAATAAACAAAACTATTATTTTAATATAAAGTCATGTTCGGTTTTAAATAGCTCCAAATTGATATATTTAGAAGCTAAGGTGGGGATGGGTCGCAATACTCTCACCCAATAGAATTTAGACAAGTTTAGGTTCCTATTTTAACCTTATCATTTAGATTTAACATTAAGTTAAATAATTTTACTTTTACCATGTCTTCTTGTGTTCTTATACTATAATGTTAATAAACTTACTATAAGAATCCAAACGAACCCCAAGTTGTTTATTATTAATATATAAAACCTTATCTAAGTCATTTGGCTGAACCTTATATTTTTAGGAATAAAATAAAAATTAATAATATAATATTTGTTTTAAAACTATTTTATGTCAATTTTGACACTATTTAGTAATTGATTTTTGTGAAACTCATAACAGAATTATTAGTTCGAACAAAGTTAATTAAATCAATACTAACATGTCCTATTAACCTAGAAAATTAGTGGGATTCATAAAAAGTCTCAAAATACATTTATTTTGGTGTTTATAACATCAATTATGTCAATATTTCATTAATAAGATAATTACTGCATCATCATTGTGTCATAAATAAATTAAATTATTTAATGTCTAAAAATTACAAATAAAATACCATTATGTAGGAAATATTTTTAGCTTTCTAATGAATTTTTATAGTCGAATTTATCTTATGTATAACCCAATATTAAAAATTATTTACTTATTAAACTTTGATTTTAACTATTTTAACCCTTCTTTAAATAAATTAATAATCAATGTCCTAATCTAATCCAAGTGGGCCTAAATGGTCATATTTTATTCCTAAGTTTGTTTTTGGTCGAATTACACTTTTCCAATAGAATTAGGACATGTGTTAGGGTAATAATAATATCATCATTACCCTTAATTACCCTATTTACTTTTAACCATTGAAAAAAAGTAAAAAGTTACTATTCACCAAAAAATTATTTTTATCTCATTGAACCACATTTTACTTACTGATATCAACCGTGTCTGTCGGATTTTCGAAATTCCATTCACAAAAGCGGTAAAATTAAGTTTTATGAAAAATTCAGTTTTTAACCTACCACTTAGTGGTTTCACTATTCATCAAAAACTGAAGGTTTTCAGAAAAATACCAAAATTTCACCCTAGGATAATTTCGGTATTCCGAATCCAAAAATGAATTCCATTTTGAAAAATAAAATTCACAAAATTTAAAAAAGTGGTTATTACTATTTATAACGGCTTGTTTTATTAATATTTTAATAGCATATCGTTGTTTAGTGAAACTCGGTATTGCGAACGACGCAAGCTATCGAGGAAGGTCGCGATTTCGTGTAAAGAAAGACAAGCAAGTGTTGTGTAGAAAAATATTCCTTTGATGATTTATATAACATAAAAGTCTCGGGTGTTACATTATACCCCCCTTAAAATGAATTTCGCCCTCGAAATTCGTCACTTTGTAACAAACATATGAGGATACCTCTCCCTCATCATATCCTCAAGCTCCCATGTAACTTCTTCTAAATGGTGGTTCCTCCATAAAACATTCACCAATCGAGTGGTCTTGTTTCGTAGGACTTTTTCGCTACGATCCAGAATCTCTATCGGTTGTTCTTCATAAGAAAGATCTTTCTCCAGCGGTACAACTTCTGAGATGAGTACATGTGAAGGATCAGGTATATACTTTCTTAGGAGAGATACATGGAACACATCGTGAACTTGAGAGAGATTCGGTGGAAGCGCCAATCGGTAAGCTACCTTTCCAACACGATCCAATATTTCAAAAGGACCGATATATCTAGGGCTCAACTTCCCCTTCTTTCCAAATCTCATAACCCTCTTCCAGGGAGATATTCGTAAGAACACTTTATCACCCACTTCAAACTCTAGGTCTTTTCTTTGGTTGTTGGCATAACTTTTTTGTCGACTCTGAGCTTCTCTTATGTGTTGTTGAATAGATCTGACCTTTTCTTCCATTTCATCAACGAGATCAGGTCCTAATAGTTTTCTTTCCCCAACTTCATCCCAGCAGGTTGGAGTCATGCATTTCTTTCCATAGAGAGCTTCATAAGAATCCATCTGAATACTGGAGTGAAAGCTATTATTATAAGAAAATTCCACCAAAGGTAGGTGTTGATCCCAACCTCCTTTGAAATCCACAGAGAAAGCTCTCAACATATCTTCTAGGGTTTGAATTGTTCTTTAAGACTGACCGTCTGTCTGAGGATGATAAGCAGTGCTGAAACTCAACTCTGTATCCAGAGTACGCTGAAGACTTCTCCAGAACTTCGAGGTAAATCTCGTATCCCGATCAGATATAATAGAAAGTGGTACTCCATGCAATCTTACCACTTCCTTTACATATATCCTGGCAAGCTGATCCAGAGAGAAATCCTATCTAATAGAAATGAAGTGTGCAGACTTTGTAAGACGATCAACTATGACCCAGATAGCATTATTGCCTTTGGATGTTTTAGGAAGTCTGGTGACAAAGTCCATAGTAATGTTTTCCCATTTCTATTCGGGTATGGGTAATGGTTGTAACATCCCCTTAGACTTCGGTCTCTCAGCTTTATGTTATTGACAAACCAAGCATCGAGAGACATATTCAGCAACATCTCTTTTCATGCCATCTCACTAGAAGTACTCTTTCAGGTCCCTATACATCTTCGTGCTTCTAGGGTGAATAGAGAATGAAGAATTATGAGCTTCATCCAGCATCTCCTTCTTTAATTCGGGGATGGGAGGAACACAAACCTGATTCCTGAACTTTATTATCCCATCACAATCAAGGTTGAACTCAGGAACATTTCTCACCTTCTATTGTAACTCGGCATCTTCTTTCTGTGCCTCTTTAATCATCATATGTATTGATGGTTGAACATTCATTTGAGAAAGATAAGATTTTTCCCCTTCCATTATAATTCCAAGATCCATCCTTTGTAAATCCATAAATATTGGATCTTTTGTGATCCTCATCATGGATAAAATGGCATGGTCTTGTCGACTTAATGCATCTGCCACCTTGTTTGCTTTCCCAGGGTGGTAATGGATTGATCAGTCGTAATCCTTAATCAACTCCAACCATCTTCTTTGATGCATATTCAGCTCCATTTGTGTGAAAATATACTTTAAACTTTTATGATCAGTATAAATATCACACCTTTCACCATAAAGGTAATGCCTCCAAGTCTATAATGCAATGATTAACGCAGTTAACTCCAAATAATTTGTTGGGTAATTTTGCTCATGGATTTTCAACTGTCGTGAGGCATAAGCTATCACCATATCATTTTTCATAAGAACACACCCTAATCCCTTCTTGGATGCATCACTATAGATCACAAACCTTTCTCCACTACAAGGCAGTGTGAGCACAGGTGCACTGGATAACCTTCTTTTCAACTCCTTGAAATTCTCTTCACATTCCTCCGTCCAGACAAACTTAACTCCTTTCCGAGTTAACTTGGTATGTGGATTAGATAATCGTGAAAAATATTTCACAAAACGTCGATAATATCCAGCCAAACCCAGAAATCTTCGGATCTCAGTTACTGTTGTTGGTCTCGACCATCTTTTGATAACCTCTGTTTTTGCTGGATCCACAGATATCCCCTCTTTTAAGATTATGTGACCCAAAAATGCAACTTTTTGAAGCCAAAATTCACACTTGGTAAATTTGGCATAAAGCTTCTCCTTTCTCAGGGTCTTCAATATAATTCTCAAGTGATCTTGATGTTCTTCCTTGATCTTTGAATAGAAAAGAATATCGTCTATAATGACTACCAAAAATTGATCATGATAGTCTCTAAAGACTATATTCATCAGATCCATGAAGATAGTAGGGGCATTATTAAGACCAAATGGCATCACTATAAATTCATAGTGTCCATACAATGTACGGAAAGCCGTCTTTGGTATATCCTCCCTTTTGGCCCTTAATTGATGATACCATGAACGAAGATCAATCTTGGAAAGTATTGAGCTCCGCGTAGTTGGTCAAATAGGTCATCAATGCATGGGAGAGGATATTTGATCTTGATAGTGATCTTGTTAAGTTCTCGATAATCAATGCAGAGTCTCATTGATCCATCTTTCTTCTTAACAAATAGAACTGGTGCTCCCCAAGGTGACGCACTAGGGCGTATGAATTCCTTATCAAGATTCTCTTGGAGTTTCTTCTTCAATTCCTGCAACTCAATTGGGGCCATACTATAAGATGTCTTTGAAATAGGCAAAGCACCCGGTATGAGTTCTATTGAAAACTCAACTTCGCGATTTGGTGGAAGACCCGGTAATTACTCCGGAAAGACATCATCAAACTCCCGTACAATGGGAATATTCTTAATCGTGAGTTTCTCACCAACCATTTGAGATAAATAACCTTCATTTAGTGGAATCAATACCCACAAAATGGAAGAAATTTTCATTGGAAGGTTATGTTCATCCTTGCATTGATAGTCGATCATAGATTGATCTGTAATATGAAATGTGACTTCCCTTCTTTGGAAATTGATCTGAGCTCCATATAAAGAAAGCCAATCCATGACAAGAATCACATCAAATTACACTATAGGAAGGATCACAAGATTTGAATGAAGCACTTTCCCACAAACTTCGATCAAAGAAGAATTATAAAATTTTTATGCGACTATTGTGCCATTAGGTGTTGTCACAGCTAACTCAACATCTAATTGTTGAGGTAATACGGTGATACCCTTAGAAAAATCTTCAGAAATAAAATAGTGGGTGGATCCAGAATCAAATAAAACATTTTCTTCTTTAGAGTGGATGGTAAGTGTACCTTTCACCACATCGTTATCGTACTCCACATCGCTGATAGAAATTGCATGTGACTTTCCTTTGTCTTTAGCCTTGAGAGTTTGTTGACGTCGACCATCATCATCAACCCTTGGATTAGGGCATTTACTGGCATAATTCCCCATCTCCTTGCACTTGAAACATTGAAGTGTAGTAGGTTCATTCTGTGTATCCCTTCCTTTGTTTGCATCATTAGACATCTTCTTCCCATCATCGCGGCATTCAAATGCCCGATGACCTTCCTTTCCACATTTGAAACATTTACTTGTCCCTTTAAGACAACTCCCTCCACGTTTCTTTCCACACATTGAGCATAAGGGAAAGCTCATCTTCTTTTCAGTGTGCTCTTTAGATTTTCCTTTGAATTCCATTTTCCACTTCTTATCAAACCCATATGACTGATGGGTTACTCCAATCTCCATCTCGACTTTGAGAGAACATCGAACGATTTCCTCGTAGCTATTAAAGTCCCTTATGGCTAACGCCCTTCGAAGACATGGTTTTAAGCCACTAAAGAATCGATCGATCTTACTCTCAGGTTGGATAATAATACCAGAAGCGTACCTTGAAAGTCTTGTAAAATTTGCTTCATTGGTACCAACAGATTCATCATCCTTTTGCTTCAGTTCAAGAAACTCTTCCTCCATCTTTGTTCGGAGAATACGAGGGAAGTACTTATTGAAAAATAAGTTCTTGAACTCATCCCATTCCATGGACTCAATTTCATCCCTTTGCCTCGTATTCTTAATAAGATTCCACCATTGATCAGCATCTCCTTCCAAACGATACACTGATAGGATGACTTTATCATGTTCAGAACATTGAAGAACTGAAAATATCATTTCAGTAGTACTAATCCATTGTTTAGAAACTAATGGATCAGTAGACCCGCTGAAAGAAGGTGGACGCTGCCTCATGAAGGATTCAACCGAATGTTGTTCCTTCCTTTGCTCGTTTTTATGTCCTGTATTATTCATAGCTTGAGAAAGTTGTGTGAGCATGGCTACAAGATTTTTCTTTCCATCTACCATAATGTTTGGTTGCTCAGGGGGACAATCATTGCATTGTCCGTCGCATTCCGCATTAACACGGTTCCTTCGGGTTCCGGCCATTGACTAAAACCAAGAAGAATAGTGTGAGAAACAGAAATTATAATAGGAAAACCACATAATCAAGAATAAATTTTCACACTTAAGGTATAATCCTAGGATATTCATGGACATTTCTAAAACACTAATATTTTGTTCTATGCTTAGAATTATCCTTAGGGTTCTTACTAAGGCTTTCACATACTAGTTTCTAAAGGTTGACTATACCTTTCCTTTGATACCAACTATAACGACCCATACTTTACATACATTGTTAATACATCAAAATTGAAGCACACGTATTACAACATATAACAAAACCACGAAAGGACCATATAGGTATAGTGTCTTTAGAAACTGGGAAGCATAAACAACTGGTTCATAAAGCGTCTACATTGTCTCCCATTTATTTCATCATATCTATAGTCCCTTTTGGAATATCTTACTTAATAACCTTCTTCCTGACCTGGGGAATGAAAACATACAAAAGGGTGAGCTCAAATTCTCAGTAAGGATGAACAAAATAAATATCAATCACATCATACACATAAGCACATAACTTTTGGAAATCTTAACCTGCAAAAGAGATCATAATTTCATAACATGGGGTAAATCATGGCAGTGAAATGTAATCACAATAATCATAACTTAAAACATGAAACTTTGTGGCATACACACATAATCATAGAGAATCATTTCTTGTTAGTCAAGACTCATTGCCAATACTATCGTAGTGGACAAAGTCCCTTTCTGAACCGAGTCACCCTCGTTTCAGTCCTGTTTCACTGAACCTGTATAACCTACCCTTCCATCCATGTCTATCTCATGAGATATAAAATCTTTACCTAATGCATTGGAGGGAGATATAGGTCCCACCCATCTCATTATGATACCATTCTTATGTGTGCCACAAAATCATAAACCATACATCATTGCATAACCCATGTAATAAAAATGTGAATCTTAAACATCATGACATCATAAAACAATTCATATACGATAAAAGAATTCATAAAAATAATTACATCACAACATAATCAAATCAATGTAATAATAGGGATAAAAACAGAACCCTTTATTATCTTAGACGGAAAATAATTTTGATAAAACACTTGAACTCCATTCTTGAGGAAAATATCCTTTCTTCTTCAAAAACACTTTTCCTTTCTTAACATGTCGTACAATTATAAACTAAAAGAAGTTGATTACAAATAAACTTTAAAACTTGTAAAGTAAGCTTCTTGGAAATACTTTTTTAAAAATCCATTCATGTCGTATAAGTTAAGAAAAACATTCTTCGTACTTTTGTCGGAAAAGTCAAAAAGTACCACGTACAAAAAACAACAAAATATTCCTTTCATATCCTTTACTAAAAACTCACCTAAGGGTAAAATTGGATTTAAACAATTGTGGGTGTATGGAAATAATATTACATATTGAGGAAACATGGATTTGGATGATAAAATACACCCTAGTAAATTCCAAAGTATAAACAATCTCGGATAAAAATGAGATTGTGATATTTCCCTTACCTTAGGTCCGACTTGCTTTGTAAGTGTCTGAACCTCCTGTATAATGATTTAAATAATGTTATTGATTTATTACATAATCATACTTATTTTTATGATATCATATATGGTCATATTCTTAGCTTCTTAGTAGTAATATTTCATTGCTACTTGTTATTTGGGTGTTTATAACTTTTTGTTCTTATGCGTGTTTTGTCGAATAAATTATTATTCTTCTCTTTAGGTTATGGATACCTCATTTCCATAATGGTATTAGTGTAATATATATCATATTAATTCATTCAATTCATTTATATAATCATTATGAAATGAAGATCATGTAGAACAAGTCGCATCAAATCGAGGAGACGGTATTCCATACGTACACACGAGTGATGATATCGTTCATATGATCGTGGAATTGTATTGGAGTATATGTATACTATTTTAGAATCAATATCACTTTATAATAGTCATATATGGTCATTATTTACACCATTATACCCATCCAAGTAAGGTGGTGGTGGAAAATAGATTACACCGCGGCGTGGAGACGGTATTCCGTACGTATGCACGCGCGGTGATTTCTTTTTCTGTAGGATGGATAAATGGTGAAATAGTGTTGTTTAATAATTATAATAAAATATCATTATATGAGTGATACTGATGTTATTACTTCACAATGAAACAACTAAAGAAGAAGAAGTGGAAGAGGAAATAAAGATGAAAGAATCGGTAACGGACATTACCTCTTCTTTGAAGTGCTTCTTTGAGACCTTCTTTTAGGGAACTACAATTGGTCTTTGAAGAAGACCAGAACCTCTAGGATGTCTCTAGGGAAGTGGAGAGGAGAAAGTTGCAGGTTTTGGTCGAGCTTGATGGCTCAAAGTGGTGTGAGGAAGAGGGGGAGGAGGTGTCCTTTTATAAGGGAGGAGAGGGGCACCTTTGGAATAACTAAAACTATTATTTTATTATAAAGTCATGTTCGGTTTTAAATAGCTCCAAAATGATATATTTCGAAGCTAAGGTGGGGATGGGTCGAAATCCTCTCATACAATAGAATTTAGACAAGTTTAGGTTCCTATTTTAACCTTATCATTTAGATTTAACATTAAGTTAAATAATTTTACTTTTACCATGTCTTCTTGTGTTCTTATACTATAATGTTAATAAACTTACTATAAGCTGCAAAAAGAACCCCAAGTTGTTTATTATTAATATATATAGCCTTATCTAAGTCATCTGGCCGAACCATAGATTTTTATGAATAAAATAACAATTAATAATATAATATTTGTTTTAAAAACTATTTTATGTCAATTTTGACACTATTTAGTAATTGATTTTTGTGAAACTCATAACATAATTATTAGTTCGAAACCAGTTTATTAAATCAATAATAACATGTCATATTAACCTATAAAATTTGTGGGATTCATAAAAAGTCTCAAATTAAATTTATTTTGGTGTTTATAACATCAATTATGTCAATATTTCATTAATAAGATAATTACTGCTTCATCATTGTGTCATAAATAAATTAAATTATTTAATGTCTAAAAATTACAAATAAAATACCATTATGTAGGAAAACTTTTTATCTTTCTAATGAATATTTATAGTAGAATTTATCTTATGTATAACCCCATATTAGAAATTATTTACTTATTAAACGTTGATTTTAACTATTTTAACCATTCTTTAAATAAATTAATAATCAATGTCCTAATCTAATCCAAGTGTGCCTAAATGGTCATATTTTATTCCTAAGTTTGTTTTTGGTCGAATTACACTTGTCAAATAAAATTAGTACATGTGTTAGGGTAATAATAATATCATCTTTACCCTTAATTACCCTATTTACTTTTAACCGTGGTTAAAAAAAGTAAAAAGTTACTATTCACCAAAAAATTATTTTTATCTCATTGAACCACATTTTACTTACTGATATCAACCGTGTTTGTCGGATTTTCGAAATTCCATTCACAGAAGCGGTAAAATTATGTTTTATGCAAAATTCAGTTTTTAACCTACCACTTAGTGGTTTCACTATTCATCAAAAATTGAAAGTTTTCAGAAAAATACCAAAATTTCACCCTAGGCTAATTTCGGTATTCCGAATCCAAAAATGAATTCCATTTTGAAAAATAAAATTCACAAAATATCAAAAAGTGGTTATTACTATTTATAACGGCTAGTTTTAATAATATTTTAATAGCATATCGTTGTTTAGTGAAACTCGGTATTGCGTAGGATGCAAGCTATTGAGGAAGGTCGTGATTTCGTGTAAAGCAAGCCAAGCAAGTGTTGTGTAGAAAAATATTAGTTTGATGATTTATATAACATAAAAGTCTCGGGTGTTACATGGAAGAATATTAAACACTTTATGAAAAAAAAAATTATGTACAAGGATGAAAAATATAACCCTAGTAAATACTTATGTATAAGCAATCTCGAATAAAAGTGAGATTGAAAATTTATCCCTTACCTTAGGTCCAATAAGATTTGTACGTATCCGAAACTCCTTTATAATGATTTAAATAATTTCATTGAATTGTTATAGAATCATATTCATTGTTATGATATCATATATATGGTTCACTTATGACTTTATATTAGCCGTTATGTGGTAAATTCAATGTTAAAGCAGCATTTTGTGTAAAATCGTTTTATTTATCGTACGTGTTTGGACTTTTTGTTTTTGATATTATTATTACTTATATAATGATTTACTTACTTCCAGAATGTAAATAATGATTTATATATCATATATATTCAGTATATATACATATATAATAGATAGATAAATGAAATGAAATACACCGTTCATGGAGATGGTAGGCCGTACGTACGCATGAACGATGTTTTCCTTTCCTTATTGATTTGAATGGAAGTAAGTATATGACATATAAATAAATTCAGTAGCTTTATCATGTCATATATTTCATTATTATTTATTATATATACTTTATAATCATTATTTAATGGTTAACCTGGAGAATGAATCTCATCGCGTCGTGGAGACGGTAATCCATATGTACGCACGAGCGATGATATCGTTCCCATAATTATTGAAGGAAAATGGAGTGGATGATATAATAACTCTGAATCAGTATTATGTTATAATAAAAATATATAGTTATTTTTTATACCATTATACCCATCCATGTAAGGTGGTGGTGGAAAAACATATTACAGCACAGCGTGGAGACGGTATTCCGTACGTACGCACGTGCGGTGATTTCATTTTTCATAGGATGGATAGAAGGTGAAATGGGGTTGTTTAATATTTATAATAACATGTTAGTATATTATTGATAATGATGTTATTACTTTATAATGAAACAACTAAAGAAGAATAAGCTGAAGAAGAAAGAAACTTGAAATAATTGGTAGAAGAGATTACCTCTTCTTCGACACACCTTTTTTAAGCTTCCTCATAAGGCACTAGATTGGGTATTTTGAGGAGACACGAACCACTATAATGTTTCTAGGGATGTTTATAAGGGAAATTGGAAGGGTTTGGCCAAGCTTGAAAGCTCAAAATTGTGTAAATAGAAGAGGGAGGAGGTGTCCTTTTATAAGGGAGTTGAGGGGCACCTTATGAAAACTTAAAATATTATTTTATTATAAAGTCATATTCGGTGTATAATAGCTCCAAATTGATTTATTTAGAAGATAAAGTGGGGATGGGTCGATATACTCTCATCCAATAGGTTTTAGACACGTTTAGGTTACTATTTTAACCTTTTAATTTAGATTTAACTCGAAGTTATATAATTTAAATTTTACCATGTCTTCTTTTCTTCATACAATATATAGTTAATAAACATAGTATAAAAATCCAAAGGAACCCTATGTGGTTCATTATTAATACATATAACCTTATCTAAGTTATTTGGCCAAACCTTAAATTTTGAGGAATAGAATAAAAATTAATAATATAATATTTTTTTAAAAAACTATTTTCTGTCTATTTTGACACTATTTGGTAATTGATTTTTCAGAAACTCATAACAGCATGATTATTTCGAAAAAAATTAATTTAATCAATACTAACATGAAATATTAACCTAAAAAATTAGTGGAATTTTTAAAAGCTCTCAAATTACATTTATTTGGGTATTTATAATATCAATTATGTTAATATTTCATTAATAATGTATTTACTACATCACCATTGTGTCATAAATAAATTAAATTATTTAATGTATAAAAATTATAAATAAAATAAAATTATGTAGGAAATCATTTTATCTTTCTAATTAATATTTATAGTCCAATTTAAATTATTTATAACCCTATATTAAAATATCTTTTAGTTATTAAACATTGATTTTAACTATTTTAACTCTTCTTTAAATAAAATTATAATAAATGTCAACAATAATCCAAGTTGACCTAAATGATAATATTTAATTTATAAGGTTTTTTTGTCGAATTACACTTATCCAATAGAATTAGGACATTTTTTATGGTAATAATATTATTATTTTTACCCTTAATTACCCTATTTACATTTAACTGTGGTAAATAATTGTAAAAAGTTCCTATTCACAAAAAAATTATTTTTATCTTCTTGAACCACATTTTACTTCTTGATCTTAACTGTGTCTCTCAGATTTTCAAAATTCCACTCACAAAAGTGTTAAATATATGTTTTATGTAAATTTTCAAATTCTCCTAGGCTGAGGGTAAAAGATGGTGAAAAGTTCAATATACTTTTTATATATCTAAAATTATTACAAAATAACTCCAATGAATTACATTGAAAATATATAGGTATTATATATCAATTTTTAAATATAATAAATAATTATTAAAATAGAAAGTCGGTTTTTAACCAATAACTCCGTGTTTTCACTATTCATCAAAAATTGAATGTTTTCAAAAAAATACCAAAATTTTACCCTAGGATAATTTCGATATTCCGAATCATAAAATGAAGTCTATTTTTAATTATAAAATTTATAAAATTTCAAAAAGTGGGTATTACTATTCATAACTTCTAGTTTATATAATAGTTTAATAACATATCGTTGTTTAGTGAAACACCGTATTGCGTACAACACACGCTATCGTGGAAGGTCACGATTGCATGTAAAGCAAGACAAGTCAGGGTTGCGTGTAGTGCAAGATTCCTTTTTCATTGTGTATAATAGAATCGAACCATATTTCATTTATACATTGAATATATATATATATACATTGAATTTTGTGTAGTTATACGTCTAGCAAACGAACATGGAATTTTGTGTAACACGGTCCAAGAATAGTGTTGTGTATACTGCAAGATAATACGGTGTTGCATATAGTGCAAGATAATCTTGGTGTATCATACATCACAAGACATAAAATAAATTAAAAATAATACTTCTCATAAAATCTCAGGGTGTTACATTCTACCCCCCTTAAAAATAATTTCTCCCTCAAAATTTTTCGTGGTTATAAATCGTTTACTACTTCAAAGTTTCGTTTGTAAAACCCCACATCGTAAAAGGAATACTAAAGCTTAATTTTAAAATGTAATGTAAGAAATATAACGATTACCCAGATTAACTCATCACTGAGTTTCCGCATAGGAGAATATAGATGGAAATATGAATATGGAAGAAAAATATAACCATCAAGTTCTGATGGAGAGTGGTTGAGAACATGGCTATGAAAAATCCAACAATCACAAAGACATAAATTTGTTATGATCTAAGGTACCATCTGATTCCTCAGATATGAGGGAAACAGGACAACATTTTTCTTCATCAAGATCATTTCCCTAAAGTTAAAAAAATGGAATTAGAACAGATACTTTTTTATTTTGGTACAATCTCACCGTTGTTCGTTCCTTGCACAATTTCCACATCATCTCTTAATGAAATGAAGTTGAATTTGTCTTCTGTGAAGTGTTAGTAGATCATGTGATAGAATGATTGGTCATTCCATCTATCTAAAACATTAGGTTAGAAAAAGTTATATACATAAGTCCATCTTATGGTATGATTAATCCTATATGGTTCCAAAAATGGACTTATACTTCATTTATCATACCTGTAAATAAAATAAAACTATCTTCCACTAACCAGGAACTTCCTGTAGTCCAGTGGTAGGCGATAAAGGCATGACACACTTTGGGTGTGGGTTCGATTACCGCAACCTTGTCTGACATGACAGGTTGTCACCCGTCCTGTAGGTTTTCCCTTTTTCTAAAACTAAATTATTATAACATTCTTCAATAATCTCAAAAAAAGTTCTAGCCCTAAACAATACTATATTATTCCTATCTTAATTCATTCCAATATTTAGGCTTATCCAAATTAATTCAGTCCAAGCTCATAGTATAAAGAAAATGATTACTAGAAAGGTCATCTACCGAACATGTTAATACCATCATTTATCCTCTATATATCATACGATATATCTTGTTGGTCACATTAAAAACATGTGAAGACCTTAATCATGCATTCTCTTGAAAAATTAATACCTATTGAACCTTAGTGAAAACATGAATGCTGTCAAAAGTTAACTCTTTCCACATACCAAAATCCCAAAATTTCTATATATTCAAACCATGATATCACTTTGTCCTTATACCAGTCATGAGCTTATGAATACTATCAAACATTTATTTTTCTCATTATCCTTTCATTATGGACATATCATCTACCTTCCAAAAATATTTGAGTAACCTTTCATGGTTACCGGTACCATTCATCATATACTTTAAAAAACTCAAGGAAAGACAACAGTGGAAAAATCCTTAGATTTTGATTTATTCTATAGTACCATACATTATTCTTCACAAACATACAATCATTCCACTACCTTCCTAAACCACTGACCGAGCTTCCTCATTTCTTTCATCTCATATATCATTTGTAGTCTCTTCATCATCATCCACATAAATTCTATCCATATGACCATGTTGATTCTCTTAATTAGATTTTCCCTAAGGGTATTGGTTCGCATAATGCCCATACATTCAACATTTAAAACATTTAACCATTGTTTATGTCTTATAAATACCATTATTCTTATCCATGGTGTTAACTAAACCTTTTCCTTTACAATTACTAGCTTTTTTTCCTTCTTTTCCACACCCAAAGCATCTTCCAGATCCATTGAAACATTTTCCTTGATGCCTCTTCCCACATGATTTACATGGGGGAAATTGAACTTTCATTCCTCTATGATCATCATGAAACTCCGTATTTCTATTACTAGCTGAGTCAGGAAACATACCAAAGTTGAGATTATTGATCATATTATGAGATTTCTAATTATGCATAATAACGATGTTTGGTCTTCCTAATCCCATTTAATTTGGTTTCTCATTATGAATATCATTCCACTGCCCATTGTATCCTCCATTATCGTGAATCTTCCTGTTTCCATCCATTTTCTAAAACCCAAAAAGAATAGTGTGAGAGTCAAAAAAACATAATCAATTGGGGTTAACTTCAATATCTAACATGTTAGGTTTAATTATAATATCATTACCGTAATTATAGGACTATTACCTATATGTATACTCTCCTTGGGGACATCCCTAGTCATACATTAGAAATATCTCTAGGGATCTCACTAATGTTTTCGCATCCTATTTTCCAAATGTTAACTAAACCATTCCTCTAATACCAACTGTAGAGACACAATGCTTGAAGTACATAGACATTACATTACTTTTGTGGAATATCTAATACATAACAATAACAGACACCAAAGGACAGTAATAGTTTAGTGTCTTTGGAAACTCGGAATATAATCTTCTAATATTGGTGAAATACCTTCAACATCTCCCATAAATATCATCTATTTTTACCTAAAACCATTATTTTTATCCTAGGGAAAAGAAAACATAAAAAGGGTGAGCTCAAATGCTCAGTAAGGGTATGCAGGGAGAAAATAATACAAACCATATACATTTGAACTTCAAAACATGAACATAATATTTAAATATCAAAATCATGAGCAATGACATAAAACACAACAGTACGTAAGGCATATATCATAATGGATCATCAATCATGATAAAATAGGATGGTAATAAAACATGTAATTGTTTTAACCATTGAGAACATGTTATGATTTCTATAGTAGCCAAGGAAATGCTGACAAGACCATCTTAGTGGTGAAAGGCCCTTTCTGAATCGAGTTCACTCCTCATTCCAGTCCTGTATCACTGAACCAGATTAACATACCATTCCAGCCCTAACTATCTCATGATATATAAATCTTTACCCAATGAATTGCAGTGAGATATTGGTCACACCCATCTCATAATTAAATAATTCTTACTTGTGCCACAAAATAAACAAAAAACATTCGTCATAACCCAAAGAATAAAATGGGTTTCATAAACATCATCCCATAATAACATAATCCGTATAAAACAAATTTATATCATTTAATCATAAGAAAAGTGATACCATGTAAATCATATAGACATTATACTTGAAACATAAAAATTCTAAATAATTTCATCTTATATGGAAAGTTGTTTTGAAAAAACACATGAAATAAATTCTTGAGAAAAAGATCCTTTCTTTTTCAAAATCATTTTCTTTTCACAAAATGCCACATAATTTTAAAAAAAATGTATTTTATTAAAAATAAACATGAAAACTTGTAGGCTAAGCTTCATGAAAATTAGGCATTATGATACCGTAAAAAATATTTCATGCCTTATAAGTTAAAAAACATTCTCCTCGTAATTTTGCCGGAAAAGTCCAAAAGATCCTCGTATGGTAAACAAAAGAAATATTCTTTCCATAAGATAATGTTAAAGTCAAAGAGGGGTAAACATGACATTAATCATTAATGGAAAAATATTAAACACTGTATGGAAATATATTTTTATGGCCAGGGATGAAAAATATAACCCTAGTAAATATTTACTTATAAGCAATCTCGAATAAAAATGAGATTGAAAATTTATCCCATACCTTAGGTATGATATGCTTCGTACGTATCCAAACCTCCTGTATAATTATTTTAATAATGTCATTGACTTATTATAGAATAATATTCATTGTAATGATATCATATATGGTTCACTTATGACTTTATATTAGCTGTTCTTTTGTAAATTCCATGTTAAAGCTGTGTTTTGAGTAAAATCATTTTATTTATCATACGTGTTTGGACTTGTTGTTATTTATATTATTATTACATATATCATGATTTAATTACTTCCAGAATGTAATTAATGATTTATATATCATATATATTTAGTATATATACATATATAATAGATAGGTAAATGAAATAAAATAATCGTTCATGGAGACGGTAGGCCGTAAGTACGCATGAACGTTGTTTTACATTCCTTATTGACTTGAATGAAAGTAATTAGATGACATATAAATAAATACAGTAGCTTTATCATGTCATATATTTCATTATTATTCATTATATATACTTTATAATCATTCTTGAATGGTTAACATGGAGAATGAATCTCATCGCGTCCTAGAGACGGTAATCTGTACGTACGCACGAGCGATTATATCAGTCTCATAATTATTGAAGGGAATTGGAGTAGTTGATATAATATCTCAGAATCATTATGATGTAATAATAACCATATATAGTAATTTTTTACACCATTATACACATCCAAGTAAGGTGGTGGTGGAAAAACAGATTACACCACGGTGTGGAGACGGTATTCCGTACGTACGCACGCTCGGTGATTTCATTTTCCGTAAGATGGATAGAAGGTGAAATGGGGTTGTTTAATATTTATTATAACATATCAGTACATTAGTGATACTGATGTTATTACGTTATAAAGAAACAACTAATGAAAAATATGTTGAAGAAGAATGAAACTTGAATGAATCGGTAGAAGAGATTACCTCTTCTTCGACGCACCTCTTTTAAGGTTCCTCTTAAGGCCCTAGATTTGGTCTTTTGAGGAGACCAGAACCTATATAACGTTTCTAGAGAATTTTAGAATGGAAATGGGCAGGGTTTGGACGATCTTGAAAGCTAAAAATTGTGTAAATAGAAGAGGGAGGAGGTGCCCTTTTATAAGGGAATAGAGGGGCAACTTAGGAAGACTTAAAATATTATTTTATAATAAAGACATATTCGGTTTATAATACCTCCAAATTGATTTATTTATAATATAAAGTGGGTATGTGTTGAAACCTCTCAACTAATAGGTTTTAGACATGTTTAGGTTTCTATTTTAACCTTATCATTTAGATTTAACTCTATGTTAAATAATTTAACTTTTACTATGTCTTCTTGTTTTCTTACACTATATAGTTAATAAACATAATATAACAAGACAAATGAACCCCAAGTGGTTCATTATTAATATATATAACTTTATATAAGTCATTAGGACGAACCTTATATTTTTATGAATATAATAACAATTAATAATATAATATTTTTTTTAAAAACTATTTTATGTCAATTTTGGCACTATTTGGTAATTGATTTTTTTAAAAATCATAACATCATGATTAGTTCGAAAACAATTAATTGAATCAATACTAACATGCCATATTAAGCTAAAAAATTAGTGTAATTTATAAAAAAGTCTCAAATTGCATTTATTTGAGTATTTATAACATCAATTATGTTAATATTTCATTAATAAGGTATTTAATGCCTCATCATTGTGTCATAAATAAATTAAATTATTTAATATCTAAAAATTATAAATAAAATACCATTAGGTAGGAAATATTTTTATAATTCTAATTAATATTTATAGTCGAATTTACCATATTTAAAACCCTATATTAAAAAATGTTTTACTTAATAAACATCAATTTTAACTATTTTAACTCTTCTTTAAATAAAATAATAATAAATATCAAATCTAATCCATGTGGACCTAAATGATAATATTTAATTTCTAAAGTTGTTTTTGGTTGAATTAAATTTATCAAATAGAATTAGGACATGTGTTAGGGTAATAATAATATCATTTTTACCCTTAATTTCCCTATTTACTTTTAACCATGGTAAATAAAAGTAAAACGTAAATATTCACCCAAAAATTATTTTTATCTTATTGAACCACATTTTTATCTTTGATAATAACTGTTTCTATCAGATTTTCAAAATTCCACTCAAAAAATTGGTAAAATTATGTTTCATGTAAATTTTCAAATTTTCCTATGAAGTGGGTAAAAGACGGTGAAAAGTTCAATAAAATTTTTATATATCTAAAATTATTAATAAATGACTCCAATTAATTACATTGAAATTATATTGGTATTATGTACCAATTTTTTCCTAAAATAAATTTAAATAAAATAAATAATTATTTAAATACAAAGTTAGTTTTTAACCTATAACTCAGTGTTTTCACTATTCATCAACAATTGAAAGTTTTCAGAAAAATACCAAAATTTCACCCTAGGATAATTTCGATATTAAGAATCCAAAATTGAATTCCATTTTTATTGATAAAATTTATAAAATTTCAAAAAGTGGGTATTATTTTTCATAACGGCTAGTTTATATAATATTTTAATAACATTTTGTTGTTTAGTGAAACTCAGTATTGCGTACAACACATGCTATCGTGGAAGGTCGCAATTGCGTGTAAAGAAAGCCAAGTCAGGGTTGTGTGTAGTGATAGATTCCTTTATTGTTGTGTATAATAGAATCCAACCATATTTCATTTATACATTGAATATATATATATATACACTGAATGTTGCGTAGAATAACTTCTATCAAACGAATTTGATATTTTGTGTAACACGATCCAAGAATTGTGTTGTGTATACTGAAAGATAATACGGTGTTGTGTATAGCGCAAGATAATCTTAGTGTAGCATAAAACACAAGACATCAAATAAATTAAATAGAATAATTCTCATAAAATCTCAGGGTGTTACAAGCTACATTCTTGGTATGGTATGGAAATTATCCAGTACCACACAATCAACTAGAAAACAATCCTTTGATGTGGAATACAATGAATTTGATATACAATAAAACCCATATAGCACTTGTAAAACAATAGAAAATTGTGTGTGAATCCTCTTAGAACATAAAGGGAATTACAGTATTTCAGTTCTTCTTTACTATTGAACATGTGTATTCTATGAAGTACAAATCTTCACTTTTATACCTATAAGTTGGTAAGAACTATCTTAAACACAATTTAATACGTGCGAAGAAACCAAATATTTTACATACAGTTTTAGGTGTCTTGTTCCCTAATATTATGTCACACATGAATGATTTGTCATTTGTCATGAAACACCCCTTGTGTTGAACATCAATCTTGAACGCAACCCTCTGCTTCCATGAAACTCTATTTCTTTCATGCACTCCCCTTTGTTTAAACTTTTCTCACACCTCAGATCTCGAGATTTCTCTATGTTTCAAGCATTATGAATATACGGGGTCACCTCTTATTTATAGTCCTCATTGACCCCTGCCCACAAAAACCCTGATGTGTCGCGCAAGATCTTGACGTGTTGCACAAAACCCCTTTTTACATCGCATTGGGTGCATATGTCTCTTTCGCAGACACCTCATCATTCTTTTACTTCTTGAAACTTTCACTCAATTCATTGCTTAACCATTTTTAGAAGTTCAGACCTCAAATAATTCCTTGCACGCTACATTCCAAACTTCGTTCAACCTCACACGCAAATACAATTCTATTGCGCAAGCCTCTCCTTCGAAATTTTTTGATATTCGGATCATGGAACTCCACCTGTGTTAAACATAACAATCCATCATCAAATATGAGCCCATCGTTTTTTACAAAAATCAAATTTCTCCATCTCCCAATTTTCAGCCCCAAAAATTTGGAAAACATTGGGAAATGATGCCTCATTAAAATCTTCATCAACATGAACACCAATGCTTCTTTAATGTCATCTGAAATATTAAAAAAACACTAAATTCATCATGAATCATAACTTCCATGATATATAGGATTTCATCTTACCCTTTATCATCATCATATTTTCAATAGAAAATATTGATCCTTACTTATATTCCACCAGCATCTTTTCATCCAATCAAAAATTAATATGAATCGAAGCAACATTACTCCCCCTTTCTTTATAAGGATTGAATACAAATATCTCCTAACTTATGATATTTTTGAAATAAAATTCAACCAAAAATCATCTAATTTTCATGTCTTTTACCAAGTGAATCAATTTATATTCTTTGATAATAAAATTCCACACTCTGTAACAGAAAACTCTTCTTACTTCCTTCCCCATCCAACTTGGTCCCAAAATTTAATTTCGCTTGAGTGTCTGATGAATCGATGTCCACCAAATTATGGATGGACCCAAAAATCAATTATTTCCAAAATGGGGCTCTCCCAAATGATTGATCTGAAAGGGAATATTTTCCACACTCTACAATGAGCATTATCCTATGGTGGGTGAAAATGAGAAAAAAATACCACTAAAAGAGAGGTTTGAATTTAATCATCCATATATTTATAGTATAAATAGAGATTCTTGTGGTCATGGAAAAATTCTAGGTAGTCTCCTACAATTCTCATTATTATAGGACCATGATCGTCACCATGATTATATGGTTGGGTTATATAAGGAAATCCATGATACAATACTATATGTAATTCATTAAGAAATTTTTTTATTCCATATCCACAAAAATTTCATTCAACAACCTCCATAATTTTTACATATAGATAAGTATTACTAGAAAATATCCATCTAAGGAACGGATGTGGTGGGGGCCATATCACTCAACCAAAACTAGTTTATTCAAGTTTATCATTACTGCAACCAACTTATTTTCCAAATGGGATAAGGTGGTACCCCTAAAAGTATTTTGGATAAAGATTGTAATAAAATTCATAATGTCTCATATAATCAAAAGGTTTGGGTTCCCTACACAAAATTGACATACAGTTGAACCAACTTCAGTTATAAAGAGTTAAAGAAACTCTACCGAGAGTATAATATTGAGTTTAATCCCTCGTCTCGCAATCATGTAGTATAAAATGGATATATATAGTCCTTAAATTAAACATTGTCATATATACTCTAGAATATGGTGAAATAGATAATAATTCCTTCTCATACATTGTCCTCCATGAATTATGGGACTATTGTACCACCATGCGTATTTCTACACAAGATACTCCATACACATTGATGTACATTACTGGGGTAATATTACCCATTGAAGTTTAGATTCTATAACTCTTAATTTCCATTTGGAGATTTTTCTCAAATGATAATAAATCCCAAACACGGCTAGATTAATTGGAGAAGATCGATGAGAATAGATTTCATACATTTCACAACCTTCAGGTCTATCAGAATCAGATCACATGAGACATTAATAATATGTTCTTCCTCTGTTAATTCCTCTAAGGAGAACTGGAATTGCCTCCTAGATTCCCAATGATACCTGGTAAAAATACTTATAATAAAGAACCTAAATGTGAAGGGGCTTTTATCAAGCATAAGGACTATCATAATGGAGCATACTCAATGACCTCCTTGGATGGGGAGCATGTTACACAGCCCACAAATGAAATATTTCTCGAGAAATAATTTTGCAAATTTTCATAAAATTGGAATAAACATAAGTGTAAGGCCCATAATTTTTCCTTGTTATATTTTTTTTAGATAATTACTAGAAAAGAGACATTAAACAACATTGTGTCTCACATCCTAACCACATGCCATTAAACTGTAGGGAGATTTCCTAACCACATGAAACTAAAATATATGGAACAACCTCCACCAAATGATTTTATTCTTCATGGATTAAGTCCTAACATCATCACATTCAATATCAAGAAAAACAATATCTCAATAATGACTCACCATACACAAGACATATCTATGTGAAGAAAGGAAGAAATGCCACTATTCTCATATGGGAGTTACATCCACATGGTTAATCTATTCATATGAGGACTAGGAATAGATTAATTCTTGTCATCATGGGATACATAGTGATTCTAGAATATTTAGTCATTGTTCTATAGACAACATTAATTTTCCTTCACATTGAAAAATTAATTTTAGATATATATGACATTAAATGGAATGAGTTTCTAGAACTATGTATGGATTTATTTTCATTTTCCATGAGTTACATAGGGACATCGTGATCTAATATCTTGGTCCAGCCACCACATGGTATTGAATAACCCTACCTTATCCTTAATTTTCTTTGCATTGTTAGATAAACCCATGTCATCCCTTTTTTATCAAACCTAAAAATGCTCATTCGAGATTTGGAATTCCATTTATAACTTCCATGCACAAACAAGGCATTCACACCCATGATAGGATAATTAGTGTTCTGACTAAAGGATCATAAATGAAATACCATGACTCATCACTACATGACATAAAACTACTTGGTTAATGTACCTTACATGAAATAAAAAATTTCATCCCTATGGACCTTTCCCGAGTGGACCATCATTTTTTGTTTTGGTCTCCTATAACACCTCCATTATAGAACATTTTATGACATGATTCTAATTTTTAATGAGGTGTGTAGGGATGAATCGATCGTATATCATGTCCCATCAACCACATGATACAAAATTTCCTTTCTTTCTGTATAGGCTTGTCTTGGGTAGGAAATTCATTCCTAAAAACCATTTTTTATTGATTCTTATTACCATTGGATATGTAGTGACACGTATATTTCCAACCATTGTTACATCAAATATTCCTCTTTTTATGCCTTAAATCCCACATTTATACCACATGATATTAAAAAACACAATTACTCAAGAAATATTTGTGTGATGAATCATATTACCATAGCATTCAAAGTGACACCTATATCTGCTATCTTGTGCCAAAATACAAAAATCAATATAAACTATTCCCACCTTTCTGAATGGGTTTGACCTAAGTAGATTGCTTCTCATCCAAGAACAATGTGGGGCTTGATTCTTGTAATCACATGATATGTAGTGATTCCCATGCCTCTAATCCTTGTCCAATCTAAAACAATAGATAATTAAAGGAATGCTAACTATATTGCCACTGAGTGACAAAAGCTTATTTGGCCTAAGTATGAACCAAATCTATTTATGTCATGTCTTGTTCCGCAATATATCATGCATTAATGATTCACGTTAGTTCCCAATTCCCATATTCATGATATTCAATTTCAAGGATGACATCCTTGTAATATAAAATTGAACTTTCACAACGAAAGTTGCTTACCTAAAGATGATAAAGTTCATGGACAACACCCTTACCACATGATTTTAAACTACACAGAAAACATCCCCAACACATGAAAATAAAAAATTCAGACAATAAACCATTTTTAAACCCCTATAATGGGACTAAAATAACCTTACCCCAATCAACCAGATTATTGGGTGCTTCCAACATATTTAAAAGTCACCTAAATCAACTAGTCACACTTCATTTTTTGAGTGTCTTGAGTCTCAAAAAGCTTTCATGGAAATTGGAACAGATATCGTACCTCAATGGACCTTTTATTGACTATGAATGTATGCTGATGGATTCAGGATATGTTCCTATAGTCATCAACCAAATGATTCCATTTAGAAAAAGGGACTTATGATCCTTGTGATCCATAATGTCATTTCGGATGAACTCAAAACCTTAGTGTGATCTGATGTACTCTCATAATGATTTCCCATATAATTAATCATAAAATGAGGACCATTATCAATGGTTTATTTAACTTTTATCCCCCACACAGCTGGATGTTGGGTTACCCATTACATAGGGTATTCTAATTTGGACCTTTTGTATCATTCCCAATATTAGGTACTTATGTCTCATGAACATATAATACTAACTTTATTGGTCAATGTTGTATGACCATAAACACTATCCTATAATAGTCCAAATTGAAATACCTTATTCTATTAGAGAAAGAGAGAAAAAACTTGTTAGGTTGAAAACCCATAGATGAGAGCCTGAGAAAAAGTCATCTCTTCACAAGATAAACTTTTCATCTATAAAGCTAAACAATAATTAGGGAATAAATAAATAATGAATAAATATCATAGGGCCTACATTTTAGTTCTAGTAAAATATAGGCTATGATAACTGAACCACCTAATTCATAAAAAAGTAAGAGTAACAATTTTTCACATCTCCTCACCAGAAGAATATGTTCTTTAGGAAGTGATATAATTATTATGGTGCTTGAACCCTTCGTCGACACTTCAATTTATGAAAATATCACCTCATTATTTGGGTGTCTCAGATTACTATAAACCCTCCATGGAAATTGGGAAGGATACCCATCTTTAATGGATCCATTGCATGACTAAGAATTTATGCCTCTAGGTCTTTTATATGTGCCCAGGGTCATTAACAAAATGGTTCACTCTACAAAAAATTGTCCTCTAATCATTGTGATACCTAACATCACTATGGTAGAACTCAACACCTTAGTCTGGTCTAAACTACTTCTTGGATGACTGTACCACATCATCCTCTTGGCTCGAGAATATTTGAGCATGACATACAATCTCTGTACGAATCTAGGTGAGTGGATTATACTTCCTCGATGTTATGATGCCATGTTTTGTACCCTTTACAATGGATGAAATTTATCACTTTATTCATGATCCTCTATTATTCCACACCTCATGATTTGAGACATAATGGAGTTTGGATAAATCTTCACAATTTATGAGATGACTACCCTAGGATGATAGGAAATTGTTTGAGTCTTCAAATATATTTCATTTACCTTAAAATGGATTGGGTATCATCATTTCTTGACTATAAAATTGATGCATATGGTCGTTCACCCACCAATTAAAGGTATCTCATCCTTACTAGAAAGTAATGTCAATCCTTGCGAGCCATAGAAACACCATAGAGGAACCTCGTATCTCATATCATTAGTGTTCATCATTGAAATTTCTAACCATTCTAATATTCTTGGTCTCAAACTACTTGGTTATGATTTACATCACTGATATTACAAAAACACGGTGGACCTACCATCCATAGTATTTATTCCCCAACCAATATTACCCTCTTAAGTCTTACATGACCCTAGTAATTGTATAGAGATACCTATCTTTGGAAATAAAATTGATGCATAAGGGCCCTGACCTGCCGACTAGATACATCTCCTCCATATAGGAATGGAGCTCAACCTCTTATGTCTCAGCAAAAAAATGAGTCCACCCCAACACCGTATAATGTTTTGGGTCATTCCATACATCTCTGCACCATATCACATGATTAAAAATAAGGTATGATCTAAACGACTCTATCTTAAATTTATAGAAGGTACAATCTAAATGTCCCCAAACAACAGTTATAGAAGTGTTGATTCAGAATAATTATTTTGAATGTTGTATTACTTTTTTGTTTTGGAAATAAAAATCTATCTTTTCAAATGAATTTATATTTTTTTATCATTTTTTATTTAATGATTTTTGTTTTACATTTTATCATTATGATTTTCCTTACGCATTTGATTACTAACATAACCATTATTATCAAACATATGATTAGCATCTGGACCCCAAATACAATTTAAATCGTACTCACTGATTATTATTTTCATCAAAAACACCGATTATGATTTTTATCATACACACCCTTTAATATCATTCAGAAAAGATAAATCGTACTCATTTTCTTAATGAAAACCACTATGCTCATTTATTGTTCACTTTTTATTTTATCATAAGAGCTAAATTATTTTTCATTCCACGTTATTTTATCAAGGAAATAGTGTTTTATGGAAAGGGACTCATTTAATAAATATGGTTTTATGCCTTCTATTTTGATATACATTATAAAAAAATGTATTTTTCAATTACAAGATGTTTCCTCACGGATTTTGGGGATGACCTCCTGGACGGGAGATTCAAACGTTCCGATCGGTTTCTAGAGGGTTTTTTCGTAGAACCAGAAACATCCAATGATTCCACATCCGTTTGGACCTACTTTCCAAAGGCAGGCGCTCATTAGCTTGTGGACTGATGAGGCTTAGGAATTTACATTGGTCGAGAGGATGGGTGGTCGGACTCATCACACCTTTTTAAGGGGAATTATTTTCTACTCCAGGACTCTCTTTATAGATTTAAGTTATGTTCGTGAATCCTTATTACATTACCAAGTATAAAATGTGTTTTCCATTAGTTTTAACAATCAATGATTAAATATGCAAGAAATTTAGAGAATCTTTTATATGTATTCGAGGTTCTTCATCAATAGAGAATCATCTATATCTATTCAGAGATTCTTGGTCAATGGTATCCTTCAAAACATTTATATAAAAGAATCTTGGTCATTATGATGACCAGGCTGGTTTTAAAGCCACTCAGTGGGGCACATGAAGTTTATCTTCATTCAGAAGGACATGGATTATTTCAAAGTTGGGATCGAACCCAAAAATGGGCTACCTACGTATCCTTTGTTTTGGAAAAGAAATCATAACCCACGTAGTTCGAGTAATGGAGTATGATGTTTATGATTGATGGCTCAAAGAAGGATGTCATAATTACTTTTACACTCTAAGCTCACGTGAGTCATGCTCGGTGTGAGAAACAAGAGGTATTGGAAAAAAATTAGACAATTGTGCCATGAAAGATGAAATCATAAGAATTTGTTTGGGGCTTATGTATGTATGACTGCCCAGATAGATGAAGGTTTAGGATTCACTTTTAGGGAGAAAATCCATGAACAGGGTCCATAAAGTTATATGTGCTTCATGGAGATTTGAATACTCTAATCTTGGTGCTTACTCCTAAGGAGGATGCCCAAATTAGGAGGGGACTTATGATTGGGTTTTACTCCTGAAAAGGAAACCCAAATCAAGGGTAAATTAGGACTGGTTAAGAGAAATTTAAGGGGGCTTGGGGTTTACTCCAGAAAAGGAAACCCAAGGTTTTGACTGGGACTTACACCTAAAAAAGGAGGCCCAGGTTAGGGGACTTGGGGCTTACTCCTGAAAAGGAAGCCCAAGATTATGACTGAGTCTTATTCCTGAAAAGGAGACCCAGGTTAGGGATTAAGGTTTGGGGCTTACTCCTGAGGAGGATGCCTATATTTGAGGTTGGGGCTTACTCTTAAGAAGGATGCCCAAGTTAAAGGATTATGATTGGGGCTTACTCCTGAGGAGGATGCCCATATTTCGGATTCTCTCATCTTAAAGGATGAGGTTGAATGAATGAACTCTCTATATTTAGTGACATAAGGATATTTAAATCACTAGGTTTTGAGAGATATTCCAAAGAATTCCTTTCAGAGAAGGAAGTCAAATCAAGAAATTATGCCATAAATGGCTTTGAAGAGTGTCTTGAAGACTGAATCTTGAAAAGGAAATGTGTAATGGCTCAAGAGGGGTAAAATGGGCAAGATGGGCACCCAAAAAGGTAGGGGCGCACAAGTCTTGAAAGGCGCGCAAGTCTTCCGTGGGCGCGCAAGTATTGGTCGCGCAAGTAGACTTGCACGACATGAGGGGTACTTGCGCGATTTTCAACCAATATTAGATTACATGAGCGACTCCTTTTTAATCACTTTAGAATCCTCTTGAGGTTCTTCCAAAAAAGGGATGCGCAAGTTATTTTGAAGGAAATAAGTCGGCGCGCAAGTGTTGATAAGTTTCAACACTTAGGCCTTTCTTCTTCTCTTTATATCTTCCGTTCTAGGTAATAAATTACCTTAGAAGTGTTCCAGAAGCTTTGAGAAGAGACTTGGGCGTCGGGAGCTTCAATCCGAGTTTCTGGAAAAAAATCCTCCCGAATGGGGGGCCCACAGGGTCTATTTATAGGCAGGAGAAGACCCTGGGCGGTTACCGGGCGGTTATCACTTAGGTCGTGCAAGTCACTTGCACGACCATAAGGCGTCGCGCAAGTAGACTTGCATGACCACTAGCCAGCGCACAAGTACTTGCACGACCACTAGGCGGCGCGCAAGTGCACTTGCGCGACCATGAGGGAACTTGCGCGACCTATGGGAAATGTTCTCCTTGTTCATCCCTTTGTCGATTTTTGATGTTTCTTCAAAGGATGAATCACTTTGGACCAAGTTATTTCCCTTTTTCAGTTGTTAGACTCTGTGACGGAAGGAGGGTCAACAAAAGTCCCCCCTCAGAGTTGGATCCGGAGAGAAAAGAGGATTTGACTCTGAGGTGAAAAAGAAAAACAAGAAATTTGGCAGTTTAAAGGCATGCATGTCGGTCATACAGAGGCTATTGTTTTAAGGTCGAAAATAGCTTTGACCGAAAATGGATTAGAATTGACTCAATTCCTTGAAAACTCATCTAAAAACATAGTAGCATACTCAAGAATGAGGGGGAAAATGTAAGCTATGACTTAAGAATATTTAAATCCGAGGAATGATATGAAAGAGAGCTAAAAGGCATTAGAAGAATTAGTTTCCAAGAATTAAGTTACTATTATTTAACAAAACCCGTTAGGGGGTTGAAATATGTAGGGCCACCTATGGGCATCGGCTGCATGGTCAAATAAATAGTATCTTTCGGCTGACAAGTCTGTTATGTGGACTGTTTATGCAAGGCCACCTATGGGCACGTGCTGCATAGTCAGGAAAAAGAACTCCCAAAAATTTACTTTCCTAGTGCTAAAAGCCAGTGAAACTTTATGGAGATTCAAATTTTCTAAAGTATAGAGTTTGTTGTATGGAAAGAGGTACTTGAATATGGAGAAGATATTTCCGAACAAAAATATCGAAGAATTGGATGAATATCACTCCTACGAAGGTCTGACCCAAACGTAGGGAAGAAGAATAAACCATAGACTTGAATACTTTCAGATCATGAAAAAGGATATGGGAAAAATACGTTAAGGATTGCAATTTTTTTTGCGGATCCCTACATACTGTCGTTTAAGACAAATGAGGAAAAAAGATGCATTCTTCCCAAGAATGAAGTTACCATTATTTAATAAAACCCGTTAGGGGGTTGAAATATGCAGGGCCACCTATGGGCATTGGCTGCATGGTCAAATAAAAAGTATCTTTCAGCTAACAAGTATTTTATGTAACCTGTTTATGCAAGGCCACCTATGGGAATGTGCTGCATAGTTAGGCAAAAGAATTATCAGAAGTTTGACATTTTTGTGACTAGAAGTCATGAAAAGGGTTATGAAGATCTGAAAATATTTAAGGTTAGGATTATAACACATAAATATGGGTATTGTCCAATGTATATAGAGATACATAGGTCAATGATAACCATAATCATGTTGTGGCTGGGTCCTGAATTGAAATTTTGGACTTCACTACGTATCTCATAAGAATGAGAATCAAGCCATACGTAGTTCTTGAAATGCAGTTTAACGTCGTGCAGGACGAAAGTATGAGTGATCTTAGTTTAGGGTCATAGAATTCGGACCATAATAATGAATACACAGTGTGTGTTTTCAGGAGGACTTTTCAGCCAAGGGACTGAAAGTGAAATTTGGGGTTAGGCCCAAAAGACTTGGGGCTGGATTCGAGGGATACTCGAACGTTCCTACGTATCCCATAAGGATGGGAATCAATCCCACGTAGTTCTAGAACTACCCTTTGTACAAATTTGGTTCGTACATGTGAAGGGTGAAAGGGGATTTTAGTGCAATGATGGTTTAACCTGAGATAAAAAGTTTAGGCATTACCATGTATGCACGTAGTCTTTTGAAATGAAACATGATTGAAAAAAAATCAATGTCAATAATGTTTCCTTCTCGAATGAGGAAATAAAAGAATATTGTAGTTTATTGTCGTACCAAACAAAAGTGTTGTATAGTTTAACATCATATAACAAAGACGAAACTGAATCAATGTAAAGATATTGATTCCAGGGGCGGTTTCACGAATCAACATCATATGAGATGGTGGTGAACCGATGTGAAGAGATTGTTTTTGGGCTTGAACCCTGGGAGGTTGGCTACATACCCATCCTGGAGGGCAAGGATCAAAGTCCGTGTAGTTCAATTAAAGAATTAATTAATGATCAAGTTGTTCTTGGGGACAACGATCTAATAATTAAAAATGTTGTTGGGACTTACACATGGTGAGTGGCCCAGAGGGAGTATTATGGTTTATGTTCGCTCTAAGCTCACGTGAGTCATACTCGGTGTGAGAAACAAGAGGTAATAACAACCTTAACGATGCACAGTTTAATGTCATGTAAGACATAAAAAAGGGACTATGCAGTTTAAAGTCTTGCAGTTAGGACTATTGGTGCTGCACAGTTTAGTGTCATGTAGCAGGGACAAAATAACAGTTTAATGTCATGTAGGACATATTAAGGATTTTCTGTACAGTTTAGCGTCATGTAGTTAGGACGATGGGGATAAAATAGTTTAACGTCATATTGGACGAAAGGGGGACTGTGCAGTTTAATGTCATGCAGTAAGGAAAAAAGAGTGTACCATTTTAACGTCGTGTCGGACGAAAGTGTGAATAGTATAAGGTCATATGCATGGACGGTGAATGGTGCAGTTTAATGTCATACTGGACTTTTGAGATTATATAGTTTAACGTCTTTCCGGATGTGAGGGAATTTTGAAGTTAGGACGTCACAGTTTAACGTCTTGCTGGACATAAGGGATTTACAAATAGTTTATGGTCATATACATGGACCAGGGATGATGCAGTTTAAGGTCATGCTGGACGGTTTAGGGAACTTTTTCACAGTTTAGTGTCGTGTGGGACGAAGTTGCAGTTTAAAGTCATACTGGACCATTGCTGTATAGTTTAACGCCATATAGCAAGGAAGAACTGGTGCTGTACAGTTTAAAGTCATGTAGATAGGAATAAGGTGAACCAATATGAGGATATCAGTTCTGGGGACTTTTTACAGTTTAACGTCATGCTGGACGATGAATGTGCCACACAGTTTAATGTCATGTTGCTAGGACACAATATAGTTTAATGTCATCTCGGACAAATAAGGAACTTCTGTACAGTTTAATTTCATGTAGATAGGACACAATATAGTTTAATGTCATCTCGGACAATTTTTTATGAACCAATATAGTTTAATGTCATCTCGGACAATTTTTATGAACCAATATAGTTTAATGTCATCTCGGACATTTTTTATGAACCAATATAGTTTAATGTCATCTCGGACAATTTTTATGAACCAATATAGTTTAATGTCATCTCGGACATTTTTTATGAACCAATATAGTTTAATGTCATCTCGGACAAATTTTTATGAACCAATGTGATTGTTTTGGATCTGGGAACAATATTTTGTGTTTATACAAAATACTTCTTCAGAAATCTGGCATTAGTTGGAGTCGTGATGTGTTCTCCATCCATTGAGATTAGAGAATACACTCCATTGGAGTAGACCTTATGTATTGAATAAGGTCCTTCCCATTTTGGTTCAAGCTTGGGAGGCTTCTTTCCTGGTATCATTGGTGCTCTGAGAACCAATACCAATTCTCCCTGAATGAATGAACGAAGACGACCTTTTTTGTTAAAAGCTCGTGCTATTGGATTCTGATAGATTTCCAAGTGGTGCAAAGTGCACAATCATTTCTCATCTAACTATTCCAATTCATTTAACCGCTTTTGGTATTGCTCATCTGTAGATAACTGATCAAAAATGGCTATTCTGAGTGAGGGAAATTGAACCTCAATTGGCAAGACTGCTTCTGTTCCATATACCAATGAATATGGAGTTGACCGTGTTGCATTGCGAGTGGTAGTCCGATAAGCCCATAAAGCATGAAAGAGTTTATCAGGCCATGAACTCTTATCTTTATCCACCATCTTTTGCAGTATATTTGAAAGAGTCTTGTTGAAGGCTTCTATCTTTCCATTAGCCGCTGCATGATATCGAGATGAATGGTTGGACTTAATGTTGTATTCTTGATACAATTTCTTTACCTCAGAAGAACAGAAGTTGGTGTCGTTGTCCGTCAATATGGTATGAGGGACACCAAATCTAGTATTGATGTTAGACTTGATGAAGCTTACAATGCATTTAGAACTGACTTCTTTGAGAGGTACTGCCTCTTCCCATTTGGAAAAGAAATCAGTAGCAGTAAGAATGTACTTAAACTGCTTGGCCGTAGCTGAAGGGTAAGGTCCCACCACATCCATTCCCCATGTGGAAAATGGCCATGAGTATTTAGTTGTATGAAGAAACTCTGGAGGTTTATGAATGAAGTTGGAATATACTTGGAATGAATGACACTTCTTTGTAAAATTAACACAATCTTGTATCATTGAAGGCCAAAAGTATCCAAGCCTTTGAATTTGATCAGACAGTCTATGTCCAGACTGGTGGGCACCACAGACTCCTGCATGCACTTCTTTTATGACAGCCATTGTCTCTTCACCATCAATACATCTGAAGAGAACTCCATCAAAACCATGTTTGTAGAGAATTTTCTCGAGGTGGTTTGGGCTATCATAAAGAGTAAAATTGACCACACGTCGCCGAATTTGTTCTTTCTCAGCTCTATCAGGTGGAAGTGTTCCATTTTGAAGGTATTCCCTGATAGGTGACATCCATCCTGTAGTATGACCATACGGTTCAGGAATGGGACTAATTTCATTAATTTCCTCTGTTCTGACTTGAACATAAGGTGAAATTGCACGACGGTGGGAAATACAGATGGTTGTCTCGTCCCGATTTGGATCTGCTGAAGCTGTGGCTATATTAACCAGTGCACCAGCTTGAGCATTTTGTGATCTTGGGACATAATAAAATGTCGGTTCTGAAGGGAATTCCGACATTAACTCTCTGACGTAATCATACAATGGGATTAATTCTTCTTTTCTGATGGCATAATCCCCATTGACTTGTTTGATTACCAGGTCTGAATCACCTTTCACCTTTAAGTGATTCACTTGTGCTTGAAGCGCTAACTCCAAGCCTGTAATGATAGCTTGGTATTCAGCTTCATTATTGGTACCACCTTCCCACAACAAAAAGGAATAAGGTAACACTGCCTTATCTGGAGAAATGAGCACAATTCCTAAACCAACATTGTTGAATTTAGGATTTTCCATTTTCTTCCCTGTTGGACTTCTAGAAGCACCATCAAAATACATTTCCCATGTTTGAGGACTCTCTTGAATAGAGGAAACTTCCTCATCAGGGAGTTCGATATCTGAATACGTGTCTTCCACTGAAGGATGTTCAGCTTGGAAATCAGCCAGAGCTTGGCCCTTAATTGCCTTTTGAGACACATACTGAATGTCGAACTGCTGTAGAATAACCGCCCAACTTGCCAGACGTCCTGTAAGCATTGGATGACTAAGGATGAATTTGAGCGGATTATTACGAGATACCAATTGGACCTCATGATGCTGAAGGTAGTTTCTCAGTTTCTGAACTACAAATATTAATGCTAGGCAGCACTTTTCAATACTTGAATACCGGGTCTCTGCTTCAAGCATAGTTCTACTGAGATAGTAGAGACTATTTTCATTCCCAGCATCATTATTTTGAGTGAGAAAGGCACCCAATGATCGCTCTAAAGCTGTCACATAGAGGATAAGAGGTCTACCCTCAACAGGTGGCATGAGTACTGGTGGACTTAAGAGGTATTTCATGAGAACATAAAATGCTTCTTGACATTCTTCAGTCCACTGGTAAGTGACTCATTTCTTCAATAATTTGGTAAAGGGTAAACTTTTGCCTGCCAAATTGGCGATGAAACGCCAAATATAGGCTAAGTGTCCTTGAAGTCCTCTTAATTCTTTCAAATTCTGAGGAGGTGACATACCAAGGATTGATTTGGTCTTCTCAGGGTCGACTTCAATACCACGATGGCGTACAACAATGCCGAGGAATTTTCCTGAGGTTACCCCAAAAGCACATTTTAAGGGGTTCATCTTTAAATTATGTTGTCGAAGCTTGTGGAATATGACTTCCAAACCAGCCAAGTGATTAGAACATTGTTTGGATTTAACCACCAAATCATCTACATAGCATTCAATGAACTTCCCTAAAAGGTGGTTGAAGATACGATGCATGGCGCGTTGATATGTTGCACCTGAATTCTTTAAACCAAAGGGCATCACCCGGTAACAAAACACACCTTGAGGAGCTCTGAAGGCTGTATATTCCTCATCTTCTGGGGCCATTCAGATCTGATTATATCCAGAATATCCATCCATGAAAGAAAGTACTTCATAGCCAGTCATCGCATCAATTAAGAGTTCTGTAATCAGAACTGGGAAATCATCTTTTGGACAATACCGATTAAGATCTCTAAAATCGATGAAAACCCTAATTTGTCCGTTCTTCTTCTTTACAGGGACAATATTAGCCAACCACTTGGGATATTGAACTTCTCTGACGAAGTTGGCTTTGATCAGCTTATCCACTTCAGCTTCAATTTTGGAAGCATAGGTTGGGTGTGTTCTTCTCGCGGCTTGATTAAAACCTCGATGTTCTTTTGGTAAACCCAAATGATGAGTAGCAACATCAGGATCAAGCCCAGGCATTTCTGTATAATTCCATGAAAAAATATCTTTATTTTGCTTTAGAAAAGAAATATACATCTCTTGCTCTTCAAGGGTCATGGCCGCACTAATTAAAGTAGGGCGTGGATCTTTCTCTGTACCCAGATTTACTTCTTTGAGTTCATCCACAGTGGTAGAGATACCCTCTTCAAATGCTGGAGGAGCATCTCTAAGATATTCCTCTTCCTCTTCATCATGTTTTATTTCATCCGTTTCTACTTGCAAAGTAGATGAAAAAACGAAATTCTCATGATCATAAGAGATGTCAAAATTTTCACATTTTGAAGAAGAAGCTTCCATTTCCGACCCTATTGATGATAAAGGGTCTTCTTTGGGAATCAAAGAGGAGATGATGGATCGAAAATCGACATCATTATTCACCTCTGGTGTTGCTATAACTTCTTCTGGCCTGATTAGCGAAGTATAGACTTGTCTGACTTCATCATCACTTATGCTTTCATCACTGCTTGGTAGGTTACCAATTTCTCCCATGTTGTTTGGCTCGATTGCCGTAACTGACATTATGGATCTTTCCATAAGAGTATTTTGATTTGGGCCTATTTTGTCAATTTGACTGATAGTTAACACATAATCAGTACTCACATGTGAAAATGGATTAATTGGAATTTTTTTCAAACCATATGGAGCATTAACTTTGGTAATTTCCTTCATTGTAGATTTTTCTCTTCCCTTCATGTGATAAAATTCCGCCTCAATGTATTGAGACTCACATGTCTTGAACGGGGCTTTATCACCATACAATGTTCCAACTTGACCATCAAAACAGTATTTGAGACATTGATGGTATGATGAAGGAATATCTGCATGTTGATGTAGCCAGGGTCTTCCAAGCAAGATATTGATAGCTGAGTCTTGATCAACAATCATGAAATCCGAATTGGATACAAGATCTCCAAACTGAGTTCTGAGTGTAACTTCTCCCAGTGGTTCTTGTTCATTTTTATCATATCCTTGTAACATCATGGTAGAAGGAGATAAATCAGATTCTGTGAGGTCCGACGATGTGTACGAATGGGCATGAGGTTGACTCCTGAACCATTGTAAATGAAATCTCTTCGAACATCTACACCATTGACTTTGCCAGATAAGTACAAAGGTTTTATGTGCCCATGCACAACATCATCTTTATCTTTATCAGTAAAAGATATCACTTCATGGCATTCTGCAGGATTATTTTCTATGTGATAGATTTCAGCTGCAACAATTTCAGCTTCAAACTCCTGACGACTTGACAAAGCTTCAATGAGTGCTTCCCGAAGATCTTTTGACAGATTCAAAGCATCCAAAATTGATAACTTGGCTGGTACTTGGGCCAAGTGTTTCAATATATCATAATTTTGATCTAGAGGTCTGTGTTTCCCAATAAGAATATGCGGTTTAGCAGGTACCTTGGAAGCAGATGCTTTGGAAGCTGATGCATCTTGTATTGAAGTTGGCAACATCCTTGGTTTTGGAAGATTAGACTGATTAGATCCATTTACTTGCTGAGATAAAGAAGATGGAACCTTTAATCGGTCTTCCAAAATAACTGTGCCAAAACTGAGTTGGCCATTGGGAGAAGAACTTGCTTGTTCTTTTTGAGCTCGCTGAAGGGATCTACCACGAGTTTCTGCTGCATATACAGTGCTAGCAGGGGTAAAATTAGAGTAGTGGCTTCGGAAAGATCCACGTCTTCCCCTGTATCCTGAACTTCCAGAACCTCCTCGGATTCCCTTATTTGATACAGGGAATTCAGGCTCATCAAGACTAGAATATGGATCTGTTAATTGAATCATATTAACAGAACCAAAGGTTAACTCTTCGTCTGATAAAGACTCTGCCTGGTTAGCCTGTTTAGGCTATGCCGTTTGGTGGGACGGTGCCCGTGGCTTTGAAGTAGATGGCATGAAATCTGCCAGAGTCAAAGACAATTTAGGCTTTGATACATAATCATCTTCTCCTGATTCCTCTTTCTTCTTTGAATTGCGCTGCCCTTTTGAGGATTTATCTATTGATGGAGGCTTTACTGCAGCTTTTGTAGGAGACACAATTGGCTTCTTCAATTGTGTTCACAAAATGGAATGGGTCTGATTGATTATCTTTCTGACCATCCAATCATCATATTTTTTCGCAGTTTTGCTTTTGACTTCCTGCCACTCGCCTCCTTCCTCTAGATCTGTAGCGGTAATACACGCTACATGAGCTGAAGAACCCTTCAATTTTACTTGTCCCAAGTCGACCATATTTTGCAGGAGGTCTTTAAAAACAAAACACTCCTGGATGGGATGCCCCAACATTTGATGAAAGGGACAATAATTGGGACGGTCTTCATCTCCTTCCTTGTTTGGCCTTTTGGGCACTGGTAATTGAACCAAATTATTTTCCAGAGATGAAATGAAGTAACCAGGAACTTTATCACTTCAGAAAGAGTATGTTTTACTCTTCATATCCTCAAATTGTTTTCGTCGTTGATCTTTTTGATCATTTGGACGAAACAGCCTTTGTTGTTGGCGTTCAGGAGGTGGAGCCCTTCGAGAAGATGAAGGTTTTGAAGCAGAAATAGGTACAGGTGTTTGTTTAAGCATAACTGTAGCAGTTTCCGCTTTACCAATTCTCCTTCCTGGAGCTGATGGAATTATACGAGATTTAACCTTAGCCTGTATAAGGGAATATTCAATCTGCTGATCGATTGAAGTGAGGTCTCGAAAACCTCCTGTGTATTTCACAGGGATCAATGGCGTGCGTAATTCGTCACGCAAATTTTCCACACAGATTGGCAACAATTCCTCCTGAGGGAGTGCTAAACTCAGGGAATACGTTAATCCCTTCCAACGAGCAATGAAATCAGAGACTCTTTCATTCTCCCTTTGCTTGCAGTTTGTAAGATCGAAAACTTTCGTTTTTAGCAAAGTTGAGCTAAACTGAAGAAGGCATTTTTGACGAAGATCCTCCTATCCGATGACTGATCGGGATTGCAAGCTCGTATACCAGACAAAATCTGGTCCTTGCAAGGTTCGCACGAAGCATCTGAGTTTTACTACTTCTTGCTGCTTTGGAGTTCCCATCATAGGATCACAACAAGACACGTAATGCGTCAAATTTTGTTCAGGGTCGCCTGATCCATTGAAAGTAGGGAAAACAGGGTTTCCAAAACTGGATGGAGGAGAAATTGAATCTACCCATTCAGGGTATTCATTCTTTTCAGGTTGAACTTGCGCCCATTTCCCTTCCATAGTTTCTAACCGACCTATTAATGACTCAATAGTAGTTATTAACTTTTGAGAAACATCAGGTTGAACTTGGTTTTGGGTAGGTGCAATGAATGGAGCTTGGACAGACGTGGTGGTTGGTGCTGCAACTGATGGTAGTGCTGCCAACCGTTGTTGCGTTTGACCCGTAGGATTAGACCTCTGAGGGTGTACTGATAAAGGAGGATATTCCTGATCCATCTCAGAAGTTACAACAAATTCCTTCGGCTGTCGGACATCAGCATTCTTAAGAAGAAGACTACTCTGAAGTAGTTCTGCATTCAACCTTCTTAATTCTTTCATTTCTTCCTCCTGTTGTGCAAACCTTTGCACTAATGAGAGCGATTGACCTCCTTCAGAGGAAGGGTGAGAAGTAACCTGATTCTTTCCTTTACCCTTGTTGGATCCTTTTCGGAGAGGGGGAAGTGGGTTACTTGAAGGAATACTCAGATTTTGGGTAAGCCTTTGATTACGTGTGCGCACACCTTCTTCATTTAAGTCTGTGTGCGCAACTTCTTGAGCAGGAACCTCTTCGTCTGATCCCTCTGATTGATCCTCATCTGGTGAATCAGCAGCAGCGACATTGATGACATTAATGGATGCATATTGCATGGAATCCTTTCTATCAGCATTTCTGTGATATTGTCTTCTTCCATGTCCATGATGAGACATGACATTCCGTTGACTTGATCCCTCAGGAACTTCTTGGAGAACCGTCACTTGGAGAGAATCTCCTGATAGCTTGGCTCTTCGTTACTCTTTAGGCTTATTCCCTAATCGAGAGAATACTGATTTTCTCTGAGGGAGGGATTGAGGATTTGAAAAAGTCCCCAGTCCGGTGGACTGGGGATGTTCCTGCTGCTTCTGCTCAACTCCTCGAATCCCATTTGTTGACTCTGAGGGTTGGGTTAGAGATGTCCCCAGTCTGACAAGCTGGGGTGTCTTTTGACATGCTATGTCTGAGATCTTCTTAAAATCTCTCTTTATCTTGCGAATCTTAGTTCGGAAATTAGCTGGATGCATTAACCTGTATCCACTTTTATCGCCTGGTTCAACAGACCGTTGGATGATTTCCGAAACTTCTGTCATTTGATGACGTGTTTGCTCGAGACGAGAGGCTTGTTCAATATTCTCGCCTGCTTGATGTAGGAGCAATTCAACAACTTGTTCTCTATATACTTGATTTTGAGAGGAACTATTTGAAGCCTGTTTTTGAGCAAGCTTTTGATTATGAACAAAGCCCATTGACTGTGGTCGGCCATGGGTAATAACATTGCATGAGACCATTTTTGGCGGGCTTTGCTGACTAGAAAGCACTGTGAAATGTAGTGCTCCGTGAACACCCCATCCTCTGATATGAACATCAGATGGAGCATTGGCAATTAACTGACGCAATTTTCTTAGTGCGCCAAGGCATGAACGTTGAAGGGTTCTTTGTTTCTTTTCAGCCTTCGGATACCGAGAGACTGATAGAGATGCCAAATCAATCTGGCATTGTAACCCTTCTATTATCTTAATATGATTTTCATAATCACCGTAAGATAATACTTTCTTGTTCAATTGACAATGAGTCTTCCATATGTTGAGACGAATATCATGGATTCCATCATCCGTCAACATCTTTGGAATGTCGTACTGGGAGTCAGCCAAAGTCCAAAACATGACTGGTACTTCACCTTTTGCCATTTTTTTTCTCATGTTCAGCATTTCCTCTTTATCATTAAATGAATATTCTTCTACCTGTTTGGACCAGAGTTGGTGTTTCCTTGTTGCTTCATCGGATTCAACAAGATTGGTAGAGAGATCACTATTCATGCTGGAAGATGAATGACCCAGGGATGGTTTGGAGAATAACCTAAACCCCAGGCTATCTTCTGATGGAGAAAGAGTTTCACCTGCCGATAGTAAAGCATAAGACATGACTAGTTGTACGTTTGCAAGTGCCTCGAGATAGGAGGGATTTCTCGTCACTACATTGCATTCTGAAGAATTTTCGAGACAACGTGAATCACTACTGCGGAGAGGACTTTCGCAGAGAAGTTCATCACCATGAAGAGGACTGTCATGATGGGTTACAACAAAAGATGAAATCTCTTGCTCCTTGGTCTTCTGACCACATAGAGGGTTCCTGTGGCTCTCATATGAAGAAGAAACTTCAAGATTGACCGAACTTTCATGAAGAAAGCCTTCATGAGGAAGTGTCTGTTGAAGAACTTCAAAATTAATGTTCCCATTATTGAGAACTGAGGGAGTAGAATCTTGAATTCCGACAGATAAATGTCTGAGGGCTTCAAGAACTCCAGCATCGAGCAAGGCCTTGTTGCAGATTGGCCTTTGATCTCCTAACTGTGCTGGGCAGATCTTTTTCTTAGATGACTTCTTACTCACATTAGAAACCACTTGTTGACGAAAGTGGTTACTCTGAGAAGGTGTATGTGCCTGATCAGGAAAGATGGTCAGGTTAGGATGACGATCTCCACTCAAATCAGGTGTATGTGCCTGACTTGGTTGTCCGTATGATATGGGGGAGTATGCCCCATAACCCTCTTGGACTGGAACAGATGTGTGTGTCTATTCCGGAGTGAATCGTTGATGTGTCACTCCACTGCTAGGGATAGATTTATGTGTCTGTCCCTGAGATGATGCTGAAGCTGTTATGATATCCTGGCAAGCATCCAGAATATGAGCAAAAATTTGCTTCTGCTCTTTCACCATTGACAAAATATGTTTGGTGACTTCAGCCGCCGGAACAGGGATATACGTCCATTCCGGGCTTGGAGTAGGTGTATGTGCCTGCTCCTGTCCTCCTTTTCCTATCAGTGAATCCTGACAGTACTCAAGTGTGGAGGCAGAGAGTTGAGGCTGCCACCTATTTGTCGTCGGGTCTTTCCGACTGACTTCTCCGTGCGCTAACAAGAGAGACTGTTGGTAGGCTTGATTAGTATTAGCAGGTGTATGTGCATGCTGATTACACTTCGCCCAACACGGTTGACGAGATCCATCATATGTAGTCAGACGAGCCTGCTGACTAACTGGTGATGTATAAGCAGGTGTATGTTCCTGCCTATAGTACTCCGCCAGAATTTCCTGGCGGGATTGGCTTGATGCTGCCAGACGAGTCTGCTGGACAAAGGAATTAAAACCGACAGGTGTGTGTGCATGTTCATTGTTTGCCACCAAGTTAGGTTGGTGGACTTCTCCGAAGATTGCAGGGATGACAACCTGCCCATTGTTCACCGGATTCCACCTCTGGCGGTTCATCTTGCCTTCTCGGGTTCGAGGAACCTGAGCTGAATGCCTGGAGTCAGTACCCTCATCATGTTGAGGGCGAACTACCGCACGAGTCTGGCGGCGATTGTTGATGGGAGCCCTTGATAAGGACTCCCATCTTTTTGAATTAAGGTCCTGCGGGACCTGCTCATTCACTTCCTCAGAGTAAGGGAGTGAATGGAAATTGCGTTCCGGGGATAACGACCTGAAACAGTTGGATACGGTAGTCATCACCTCCTGCTTCTTGATCGCTGGCCACCGTTTTCCAGATGACCAGGTAGAGTTGTGAACTTGGAGGGCTTGACGAGCGGCCTCCAGAGTTGGGATAATACCGTTGCGACGGTATTCCTTAAACAGTGCATTAGAAACCCAGCGTTGAAGACTCTGAGTTGGTGATGTCATCCATAGAGCGGACGACGTTCCAGCAGGAGTAGTAGCATTGGTTTTCACAGCAGCAGAACTTGCAGTAGAGGTGTTCACAACAGCAGTATTCACAGGGGTGAATTTAAGGAAAGCCATTTTGCAGAAGATCTTGAGTAAAGAGTGCCTGTTCCATATAACAGACATAATCAAGATGAATCCGGCCACTGCATCTTTTGGATGAGCACATGTCAATGATTTCTTTGTTGGCCCAAGGGGCCTAACAAATAAGAAGAATATCACTTTAACTTGGTTAAGGATTCACGTCGGGTTCACCATTTTTGTTTCCTCACGGATTTCGGGGATGACCTCCTGGACGGGAGATTCAAACGTTCTGATCGGTTTCTAGCAGGTTTGTTCGTAGAACCGGAAACATCCAATGATTCCACATCCGTTTGGACCTACTTTCCAAAGGCATACGCTCATTATCTTGTGGACTGATGAGGCTTAGAAATTTGCATTGGTCGAGAGGATGGGAGGTCGGACTCATCACACCTTTTTTAGGGGAATTATTGTCTACTCCGGGACTCTCTTTATAGATTTAAGTTATGTTCGTGAATCCTTATTACATTACCAAGTATAAAATGTGTTTTCCTTTAGTTTTAACAATCAATGATTAAATATGAAATAAATTTAGAGAATCTTTTATATGTATTCGAGGTTCTTCATAAATAGAGAATCATCTATATCTGTTCAGAGATTCTTGGTCAATGGTATCCTTCAAAACATTTATATAAAAGTCTCTTGGACATTATGATGACCAGACTGGTATTAAATCCACTCAGTGGGGCACTTGAAGTTTATCGTCATTCAGAAGGACATGGATTATTTCAAAGTTGGGATCGAACCCAAAAATGGGCTACCTACGTATCCTTTGTTTTGGAAAAGGAATCAGAACCCATGTAGTTCGAGTAATGGAGTATGATGTTTATGACTGATGGCTCAAAGAAGAATGTCATAATTACTTTTACACTCTAAGCTCACGTGAGTCATGCTCGGTGTGAGAAACAAGAGTTATTGGTAAAAAATTAGACAATTGTGTCATGAAAGATGAAATCATAAGAATTTGTTTGGGGCTTATGTATGTATGACTGCCCAGATAGATGAAGGTTTAGGATTCACTTTTAGGGAGAAAATTCATGAACAGGGTCCATAAAGGTATATGTGCTTCATGGAGATTTGAATACTCTAATCTTGGGGCTTACTCCTAAGGAGGATACCCAAATTAGGAGGGGACTTATGATTGGGTTTTACTCCTGAAATGGAAACCCAAATCAAGGGTAAATTAGGACTGGTTAAGAGAAATTTAAGGGGGCTTGGGGTTTACTCCAGAAAAGGAAACCCAAGTTTTTGACTAGGACTTACACCTAAAAAAGGAGGCCCAGGTTAGGGGACTTGGGGCTTACTCCTGAAAAGGAAGCCCAAGATTATGACTGAGTCTTATTCCTGAAAAGGAGACCCAGGTTAGGGATTAAGGTTTGGGGCTTACTCCTGAGGAGGATGCCTATATTTGAGGTTGGGGCTTACTCCTAAGAAGGATGCCCAAGTTAAAGGATTATGATTGGGGCTTACTCCTGACGAGGATGCCCATATTTAGGATTCTCTCATCTTAAAGGATGAGGTTGAATGAATGAACTCTCTATATTTAGTGACATAAGGATATTTAAATCACTAGGTTTTGAGAGATATTCCAAAGAATTCCTTTCAGATAAGGAAGTCAAATCAAGAAATTATACCATAAATGGCTTTGAAGAGTGTCTTGAAGACTGAATCTTGAAAAGGAAATGTGTAATGGCTCAAGAGGGGTAAAATGGGCAAGATGGGCACCCAAAAAGGTAGGGGCGCGCAAGTCTTGAAAGGCGCACAAGTCTTCCGTGGGCGCGCAAGTATTGGTCGCGCAAGTAGACTTGCGCGACATGAGGGGTACTTGCGCGATTTTCAACCAATATTAGATTACTTGAGCGACTCCTTTTTAATCACTTTAGAATCCTCTTGAGGTTCTTCCAGAAAAGGGACGCGCAAGTTATTTTGAAGGAAATAAGTCGGCGCGCAAGTGTTGATAAGTTTCAACACTTAGGCCTTCCTTCTTCTCTTTAGATCTTCCGTTATAGGTAAGAAATTACCTTAGAAGTGTTCCGAAAGCATTGAGAAGAGACTTGGGCGTCGGGAGCTTCAATCCGAGTTTCTGGAAAAAAATCCTCCCGAATGGGGGGCCCACAGGGTCTATTTATAGGCAGGAGAAGACCTTGGGCAGTTACCGGGCGGTTATCACGTAGGTCGCGCAAGTCACTTGCACGACCATAAGGCGTCACGCAAGTAGACTTGCTTGACCACTAGCCAGCGCACAAGTACTTGCACGACCACTAGGCGGCGCGCAAGTGCACTTGCGCGACCATGAGGGAACTTGCGCGACCTATGGGAAATGTTCTCCTTGTTCATCCCTTTGTCGATTTTTGATGTTTCTTCAAAGGATGAATCACTTTGGACCAAGGTATTTCCCTTTTTCAGTTGTTAGACTCTGTGACGGAAGGAGCGTCAACACAAGATAATCGTTGGAGTTCTAGGTGTCCATGTCGCTTGGAATTTTCATGATAAAAATTGACTTTTGGAGGAAAATATGACTATTGTAGTTGGCACCTATAAATACCAAGTAATTTTGATTAGCACACAACTTTTGGAAGAAATGATACTCTACGAGGCCTCGGACAAATATTATTTTGTTCATAATCTGTGACGTAATAAAATTGTGAACAACTTGTTTGATATACATTTAATATTAAATATCATTTATTCTTCATGCAACACTGATCATTGAAGATAACCATTGAAGTCTTCTGTGGATAAGAAGACAAAATTTTTTATCATTTCAAGATCGAGGGATTCTGAGGCTAGTAAGACAGAGGTGTTGACTACCTACATAATTTAGGGCTTGTGGGGATATCAAGACAATAGGATAGCATCATATTTAGGGCCTACCCTGGGGCCGGTAATATAGAACTTTTTGAAATAATAAATCAAGGGTCCCCTATCCAAGGTTATTGGATAAACTAATCTTTGGGTTAAAATAATTATATTCTTCTACATTTTTTCTTCATTTTAATTGAAAGTGAATTCATTTATAGATTCTTTTCTGTATTACTTTTTTATCATATCCAATTTGATTATGATACTTTTTAAATATACTCTGATTACATCCTTTTTAATTATGACTAATGTGATTATGATATTTCTAATCACACAATACGATTCAGTGTGATTTAGGATTAAATCATTGTATTGTTTTACATTGATCATCATATTGTTATTATGATATTTTATAGGGTTACCATGTTTAAATCATTTCAAATGTGAATATTATTAATTTCATTTAAAATAATTGGATTACATTATCTCAACCAACTAGATTATTAATGTTTTACTACTAGAAACATGGATATTTCCGATTAGTGATTTAATTCATTAAGAGGTATTATGAATTTTATTTGTTTAAATTACTTAAAATGAAATTCTTTTAGGGATAAAAACAACTATTTGTAATCCTATAATTCACCCCCTCTAGTATTATGACATATAAATATACATTACGATCCAAAACATTGCATCAAAATTTATTTCCATAGCTTATATATATTCAGAAATTAATTTTTCATGTACGTTATATTTCCTTAGTAATCATTTTGTTTATAAATATATGTTACTGTAACTTTTACTATGGGAAAATAAATGTTGTATTATTTTAAATATGGCAGGACTTATTGTCCATTCAATTGAAAATCTCAATCCAACAAAAGAACCAATTATTTATAACCATGATTGTGAATATTGGAGAGACATAAATATGAATTTTATGATCAACACTGGAGTGAAAAAATTTCATTCCCACTAGAAAGTATAATATTCATGAAAATGAAGTTGAACTCTTTACTAATCAAGAGAAGAAAGAGTATCAATCCAATCACAATATAAAAAATAATTTATCGTGTTCAATGGATATAAAAATTTATAGCCATATTTACTCTTGTGAATTAGACAACATTATTGGGAAGAAACTAGAGATTAATAATTTTGGTACATATAATGTGGTTGAGACAAGAAGATATATGTTAATATCAGATTATCGGGATTTTAAAATTTATTATGGGGAACCTGATTTTAAAGAACAACATATTCATATGATAATTGTGAATAGTTTTCAATCCTTGGGAGAGAATTTATTAGACGATGAAGCCTTTTTAGATAAAATTAGAAACATCATGCCCAATGTGTGGGAATAAAAATGAACTGACATTGATGAATTAAGAAATGTTACAGGAATTACTCTTGATAATTTTTTTAGAAATCGTTTGAATGATGAAAAAATAGAAAAATAAATTCCAAAAAATTGAATAAAAAGAGTGTTTGAGTTTTTTTACTACTAATACATATCATAAAAAATCCAAGACTCCTTTTAAAATTGTTATTTCTACAAATGAAAATAATGATGTGATTCAATCAAATTCATGTGAATCAAAACATTCAAAGAATGAGTTATCCATTCATTATCAAATAAAAAAAAATTGTTGGAAATAAGGACATTAAGTAAAAATATTTGAAAATAAATTGAGATAATAATGATATATAAGTATATTTTTATGAGTGAAACAAATCTGGACATATCAAACATGATTTCCCAAAGCTAAAATGAATGTATAAGAAGGGGATAAATTCTGAAAGGAATACCAAAAACTACTATAAATAAAAAAGGAAAGAAATTATTAAATGAAAATGAATCTTGGAGTGATAGTGGAGGAGTCCCTTCTGATGAATCTTCAGAAAATGATAATTCCATACAAAATAATAATTGTTGTATTAGTAGAGTACCTATTAAAAATCATTCATTCGTGGGAAAAGTACACATTGTTGAATCCTTAACCAATTCATAATTAAGTGAAAATTATCCTGAAGAGAATAATTAATCATCCAGAAATAAAGTATCATCCTCAACCTATGATAATAATACATTACCTTCATATGATGAAGATTCTATATTTTAAAAATTACGTGAAAATTAAAACTGAAAAATTTGTATGAAATTTGTAAAGGAAAATTATAGAATAATTGTTTTGAAAAAATATGTTTGAGAAATTTATAAACTAAATGAAAATAAATTTTTTAAATTTGTTTCTATTTCAAAAAAACTTGTGGAAGCTAATTCTACGAAAGATAATCGTTCAAATGATTTTGAACTTTTCAATTTTGAGAAAAATGTTTTAGATTCAAAAATCACATATGAATCAAATATTAATGTGGATATGAATTTAGTCATAAGGCTAAAGCATGTAATATTATATTTACAGAAAAAAATTAAAAAATTTACCATTGGTAAAGATTATTTTTTCCTAATTGATAAACAACTTATTCAACCATGTAATAGTTCAGGAATTGTATATACTCATTCAAAACCGTTTTCTAGTAATATTTATTTTGTTACTGAAAATTCCCCCTTTCCAGTAAATGTCAATGTGTAGGTTGTTGTACAAATTTTTTTTCCTTAAATAAAATTCAATATTTATGGTTCCAAAAAGGCCATATTTCAATTCAAATGTGGGTTCAATTTTTTTAGTACTTTTGGATCAATAAATGTTTTGATTCTAAAAACCATATTGTTTTATTCTACGGAAATCAAATGATGTACCAATAAAAAAATATATGTTATATGGATGATGTATGTTCCAGGAATATGAGTGGTAAAAAATACTTATTTGAAATGATTATTGAAATGAATAGATGAAGAGTTACCTTCAAAGAAAATGTTCAAGGTAAGATTGTTGGTAGAGGTAATATTGTTCTTCTTGATAATATATTATTTCAAATGTTTTTTTATAATAGGACTTAAGCACAACCTTATAATCATAAGTCAATTTTGTGATGAATTTTACCATGTGAATTTTTTTAATGATTAATATATAGTACACAATTCCAATGAAGAATTCATTCTTTATGCCAATAAACATGAGAATGTTCACACACAAAACATAAAAGACATTAGCAGCTAATACATACCTTTCCTTATTGTAAAGGAAGATCAATATTTTTTATTGAATAGAATGTTGGGGTACATTAATCTTAGGAAATTATAAAAAATTTATATTAAAATACTTGTTAATGATCTACCAAAACATAGATTTTATGATTCAAATGTATATGACCCTTGTCAATATATTTGGCATCATAAGTCAACAAATAAGTCAATCATTGGAGTTTCAAATTCTGATTCTTTACAGTTGGTTCACATGGATCTGTTTTATCCTACACAAACAATAAGTATTTGTGTAATGTATTATGTATTTGCCTTAGTTTATGACTTTACATGATATACATGGGTTCATTTTATAGCAATCCCATATGAAGACTGTATTTGTTTTTATAATTTTGTAGCCAATGCAGACAATAAGAAAAACCTTCCATTTATAACTATTCATAGTGATAATGGGGGATACTCTATAAAATATTATTATGAAAAAAAATTAATAAGAAATTAATTACACATAACTTTTAAGTATATATAAATCTTCAAAAAAAATTTGTCTTTGAAGGAAGTAATTTTATTCATTAATAAATAACAAGAACAAATTTGAGTTAATATTCTATTGAAAACATATTTGGGTTAAAAAAATTGAGTACTGCTTCAAAAAAATTGGATTTAACGTATTTGGATTCAAAGTATTCATTTTGAATATAAAATTAAATTTCAATATGTATACCCCCAAATATAATGAACGAATTTTCTTATGCTATTCCACTACTTATGAGGTTCATAGAGATTTCAATAAAAATTATTGTAATATTGAAGATACAGTATAAGTTAAATTTGATGAAACTGATCCTTTTGTTTTAAAACAACCACAACCTATATCTTCTAATGTTTTTTTCAAAACTAATTATCAACCGTGCATAGAATAATTTTCTTATAAGGAAAAAACTCAATAAATTGTTTCTGAAGTATTCCCTCTAAAACAAATTCAATCGTAAGATGATGAATAGGTTTTACAAAACCCAAATATTTTGTTTCATAAGAATAACCCAAAAGATAGTATCATTGGTCATGTAAATAAACATTTAAGGAATAGAATTTCATTAATAAATGATGTAGAACGTTTGGAATTTCATTCACAATTCGAACCTAAAATTCATGCTGAGGATTTGAGGGATGAATATTAGATTAAATAAATTCAGGATGAACTAAATGGATTCAAAAGTAATATTTCCTGGACCTTGGTTGAAATAACTAAAGAAACTTATGTAATTGGAGTAAAAGGGGTATTGAGAAACCAATGTGATGAAAATGGAATAATCATTTGAAATAATGTAAGACTATTTGCTAACGGATATAATCTACTATAATGAATATATTATGAAGAAACCTATGCTCTGGTAGTGAGACATAAATATATTCATATACTATTTGGCATTTCAATATTATTTAATTTTGAATTTTTTTCAAATGGATTTGAAGAGTGATTTTCATAATGGATAAGTTCAAGAAGAAGTTTTTTTTGAACAAGATCATCATTTGATGAGACAAAACATCCTAAATATATTTAAAAACATACTTATTCTTTATATGGCCTTAAACAATATCAAAAATCTGAGTTTGATAGATTAACTATATATAGGGTTCAAATTTTTTTACGGGAACTATTGATCCAACATTTTTTATAAATAAAGAAAAAATGTTTTTATCATTCAAATTTATGTTGAGTTCATTATATTCGGATAAAACTAGAAATATTTAACTTATTTCATTGAGAATATTATGAAATGTGATTTTGAAATGAGTATAATGGGTGAGTTGGAATTCTTTCTTGGTTTTCATATTTCTCAAAAACATGAAGCGACTTATATATTCCAACATAATTATATTAAATATCTTATTAAAAAAATTTATATGAAAATACAAAAATAATTAGTACTCCAATCAGTACCTTATATTCTATTGAAACGTATGAAGAGACAGAACCAGTAAATCAACCAATATTTAGAGGGATGATAAAACGTCTACTATAATCAATAGCTAGTAATCTATATTTAATTTTTTCAGTATGCCTATGTGAAAGGTATCATGAAAATCCAATGGAATACCATTTAAAATACGTAAAAATATTTTTTTTGTTTAAAGGGAACTATGGATTTGAGCATTTTTTACTCTTATATAAATGATTTTGAATTAAAAAAAATTGGATGATGACTTTGGTGGTTGTATAATTGATAGGAAGACTCCATCCGAAACTTGTCATTACTTTGGTGATTCATTAGTTTGATGGTATTGTAATAAATAATACTCATGAGAACCATCCACTATTGAAGAAAAATATGTAGACACTGTAAGTTGATTGTGCTCGTGTTTTGGATTCAACAAACACTGACTAATTATGGTTCGAGTTTTTTTAAAAATGAAATACTTTGTGATAACACTAGTTCCAAAGCATTAAATAAAAATGTTTCACGTCAATATCATGAAAAAAAAATAGATATTATGAATCAATTTCATAGGTATAACACACATAATGGAGATATCATTTTAAAATTCACTCGAATGGAGGAAAAACATCCATATATGTTTACAAAATCATTACCTACTGATAGATTTGAATACATTAAAAAGAAGATAGGAATGATCACATTAAAGTAATCATTCATATATATATATATATGGTTTAAATGATATCCTTACATTAACTTACTCCTCCTCATAGGGGGGATTAATTGTGTTTTAATCTTTTATAAACTTTTGTCATTATAATGTTTTTTCAGGAAGAAATCATTTTTTGGCACAATAATTTTTTCCGGCACCAAAAAATTAATCATCCCCCCAAAATTCATCATCCCCAATATTTTTAAATGTTTTTTTTTGAAAAAAATATTTTGAAACTAATAAATTTATCTTGATATTCAAAAAGGTAGAATATATTTTAGATTTCAATTTGTTATAAATACATTTATTGTTATTGGTATTTATTTTAAAATTTAATCAGAATAACTTTAAATAAAATACTTTTTTTATTTTTTTTAAAAACTAATGACTTATTTTATCTCAACTATTTGAAATCCTATATCTAATTTTAATGGAAGAAGTTCAATGGTCATATTTCCTTTATCAATATAAAGGGACCCTATCCTTGTACCACATAGATTCTCCATTGATATGTCTTAAATCCCTATTACTCCTCAAATAGACTATATCGATAGACATCATAATCAGAGTGTTTAATCTTACGCAAGTCTCTATCATCAATAAATTCATCAATAGAAATATTATTAAAAGAATACTCAAAGATGATGTTCGTCCATGAATGATTACTCCGTAGACACTTCAATGAAATGTATGATTCATCTCTATGAATAACAATCAAATTACAATGATGGTATCATGTGTGTGTTGATATCCCAATGCTCAAGATCCAATTGTTTCGGATGAAGAGATATAATTATACAAAACAATTAATGATTATATAGAAAACATGAAGGTATGATTTATTATTTATAATAATGAAATACATATGTCAACAACTCAAGCAACAATTTTTTTAATGTTCTACCGGAAGGAGATGTGTTTGGTCCCTCACATAAGATACAAAAAATTTGAAACATTTATAAAAGAAAGGGCCATGTAATATGATTTTTAGATTCATGATTATAAAATAAGAAAAACACATCTTTCATCCAATAGTAGACTTATCACACTCCTGATGCAAGGTTTCTTAATATCCAGGAGTGGTGATAGAGAAAATATTAAAGATTCAAATATTTTTACACTTGATTATTTAGTGAATATGAGGAAGATAAACTTAATGGGTTACATTATCATATCCATTAACAACCAAAATAATTGTGGACTCAAGTCTCAGTTGATCAGGGTTATATCTATTCTTAGTATCTTCATTCGAGAAAGTATGATTTTTTCAATATTATTCTTGGGTAAGTATCTAGAAATATAAAAGTAGTTTTGATTAGTAATGATATATTTATGATTATGAAAATTTATCATAATTCTGAATCGGGGGAATTTGTTAAAGATGTTCAAGACGAACCCCCAATAGAATTAGCTTCAGCAACTCTAGATATTTATAAACAATGAGTGCTGATAGTTATAAAAAAATAAAGAAAAGTATGATATTATTTAAAACCAAAGAAGAATAGTTTTTATCATGAATGAGTGGATGAAATTTTGATAAAAAACCTGAAAAAAATAAAAAAATTAGATCCTAAATTTGATCACCATCCTACTGAATACATTTCTAAAATTAATTGGACCAATGAAACACTAAAACAAAAAAATGGAAAATATTCCAAAAATGGATAGGATAGTATCATTGATATTAATATCCTGATGAAAAATATATAAAATTAAAGTGTCAGAATCACCATCACTGCCACATTCCAAGAATAGGGAAAGAAGATACAAAAATATTAGAGAAGAATCAACACCACTAGATGTATTTCAGGAACATGTTTCAGAAGATGACACTGAGATTCCCCAGATAGATTAATATATCAATGATGAATAAGAATAGAGTGAAGAGAAATGTGATGAAAAAGAAAAATAAGAACAAGTGGAAGGTGAAAAAGAACCTAGTTAGGATCAAAATTCTGAATCCAATACAATCCCCACTATATCTTCTCAAGAAACATCAATAAATTTATATCCCCAAGAGTTTTAACTTAAATGAATGATGGCCAGGGATCTAAATCATAAAAAAAATCCAATTTCAGGCATCCAATAAGGTAGAAAAACTGATAATTATCAAATACAAAAATCATATGATGATAATATTGGATGTCACAATTCATAAATTACCGATTATGAAGATGACACTAATTAAAAAAATCCCATATCTTTGAAAATATATCAATATGTTATTCAATATATCATGATAATTAAAAAATTAAATCCTATACTTACCATGAATCAAATGAAATAATTATTTTGTTGCAGAAAATCAAGATAAGATATCTGAATATATAATGCATCTGAGAAAATGAGTGATGAACCTTGAGTCCAATTTCAAAATATTGGAAGAAAACACCGTCAATCACAGGAATCTGTGTAATAAGGTGGTGAAGTGGTCACACATATTTGAAGAATGAATTAATATTCGTGAAGACCAAATTGATGATATTTGAATGCTTGTGGATAAACTCACAGATGCATTCAAAATGTTACAAGTTGATGTTGCTAAAAAATAAAAAATGGTATGTGGTCCAGATGAGAGTCAGTCCCAATATTTTAAAATGATTGAAAAGAGGATTTATGTCATTAAATCAAAGATATTTTTTTTATAATGATGGTATTATTAATTATATTAATAAAAATGTATTCAAAAATGAGATGATTGTTTCTCAAGAATATACAATCAAAGATCAAGAGGACAAGATTTAGGCACTGGAAGTTTTGATTCGTTCTGTGGAAGAGAAGATGAAATACCATTAAGAAGTTATTCGTACCCAGGACCAGTTGTTTGAAGATCAAGAATATAAATTATGTTCTCAACAAGAATATATTGAAAAGAATATTGATGAAAGGAAAGAGTTCAATAAAATGAAGATGATAGTTTTGGAAGTCATGAATATGGACAGGGGGAAAGAGAAGGAAAATAAATTCACTATTTGAACTGCAGTTGTATTGTTACTAAAAAAATAAATGAATTTTTGAGTCATATATGTAATTTTTTTAATGTTGTCCATTTTTTTGAGCTAATGACCTTTCACTAATTTTATATGATCAAATACTTTATTTAATTTTATTTTTTCATCACTCTAACCCTTCTTTTGGTATTAGAACATATTCCATATTCCTTTTTGAAAATCACAATGTGGGATAATGTTTTATAAGGGGAGAATGGTCTCAATAGGAAAAAATTGTCAAAATAAGAATACTTATAGTAAGGGGCCATTTATCATAGATTACGATACCTAGGTATTTTTTAAACATAAGTTGGAGGATGGTCATATTCAAACATTATTCAAAATTGTATTAAATCTAAAAGGGAGATTAGTATAAATGGTAACATTTGAATTTGAATACTATTTACATTTTTAATTATCTATTTGTTTTCATTTATGGTTTGTGATATCCAAAAAGAGGGAGACTATTGTTTCAAAATACCTCATTTTCCTTTTCTATTTCTTTTTTATTTTGGAAATAAAAAACTCTCCGTTCAAATGAATTCATGTATTGTTTTATAGTGTTTCCTTTAAGAGTTGTTATTTTATATTTTTTATTAAGATTTTACACCTGAATACGGTTATTATTATACCTATTATTATAGTAACCAATATTATTTAAACTTTTATTACCATCATTACCCCATATATGATTTCCATCATAATCACTAATTATGGTTTTTATCATACTCAAAAATTACGTTTTTTATCATACACAATATTCTATATAGTACTGAAAAGATAAATTGTTCTCATTATCTTAACAAAAATTATCGTACTCATTTACTATTCACATTATATTTTATCAGAATAGCTAAAAAAAAATTGGTTCCACTTTATCATATATTGAAAATAGTATTGTATCGAAATGGAAACATTTTAATCCAAACTTTGTTTTGTATTCTTTTTTGATATACATTTTAGAAGTATGTCGTTGTTTCAAGAACCTGATGACCATTGGAGTTCCAAGTGTCCAAGTGCCTCTGAATTTTCTTGAGAAAATCTTACCATTGGATGAAAATATAAATGTTGTAGCCAACACCTATGAATACAGTGTCATTTGAATGTGCTCAAATCTTTTGGAAGAACTTATACTTTTCAAGAGCCCTATAAAAATGGAATTGTGCTAAATCCTTGAAGTAGTCATGTTCTGAACAACATGTATGTCATACTTATAATCTTTAACGGATTTTTTTACTTCATCTGACATGGATCATTGGTGACTATGATCAAGGTATTTTTTGGGTATAAGGAAAGATTTTATGACCATTTGAATATCTATAGTATCCCCTACTAGGAAGATATATTTTTTTATTACCTACATAATCGAGGGTTGTGGGGATAAAAGTATAGAAGAAGACCCTCATATTGAGGTATTACCCTTGTATGGGTAAGGCAAAAATTCTTCAATGTATAAATAATGATATCCCTATCCATGGTTATTAGATACCATTATTATTATGTTAAAAGAATAATATTCTATTAAATTTTTACTGCATTTTAATAGAATGTGAATTGTTATATATATTCATTTTTAATTTCTTATTTTGTATATCATAACCAATTTAATTATGATACAATTGTAATTTACACTGATTATGACCTTTTTAAATACCACTGATAATATTTTGATCTTCTTAATTATTCAATAAGATTCATTATTTATTATGATGGAATCATTGTATTTTTTTAATCTATTCATCATAACCATTGTGATTATATTCTTTTACATACATAATCTATTTAAATTTTTCAATTGTGATTATGATTAATTTGACTGATGACCTGTGGATTACATTATTTCCATCAACTGGTTTACGATACTTTTATACAATACATAGGGCTCTGTATGATTATTGTTTTTATACAATAATATGTATTTTTAATTGAATTAGTTCTAACTACATTAAACAAAATTCATTTAGGGATAATAAATAATTTTTTTTTACCTTAAATTCACCCCCATCCCCTCTTGTATTGTGCATTATATATATACATTATAATCCAAGAAGATGGTTTGTGTAGAAATTCCCTAAACTATAGCAATTAATGTTTTGAGAGAAAAGACCATAAACTAAAGAAATATAAGTTTTGAGATAAAAGACCCTAAACTAAATATGTAGGTGTTTCAAGCAAAAATATCATAAACTAATGAGATAGAAGTTATGACTAAAAAGACCCTAAACTAGAGAAACATAAGGTACTATTTAAAAGACCCTAAAATATAGAAATGTATGTCTGAGCTAAAAGTCACAATACTAAATTTAAATAAGGTCTGGGATGAAAGACTTGCATGTAAAATAATAAAATTTCAATGTTAATAATTTCTAAATTAATTTGATAGAAAACCAATGCTATAAGACCCTAAACTGCATCGATAAATGTTCTGAGATTAAAGACACTAAAAAATATAGTAAAATGGAAATATAACATAAAAAGGATTCAAGGAACACCATATGGTCTTAGAAAAAGTCCAATAGTGTTCACCAAGTCTATCACCATTGAAAAAATAAAAGATAACATTCCCTCAAGAATATATATTCAATGAGTCTATCTTTTTGTATAATAGTTAATCTCAATATAACTTGAATAGATACATCAATAAGGAATCTTATGTTTTAAGGGATTCTTGAGTACTTTATGAAGTTAAATTTTTATTATTTAAATTTTCAAATCCATAAAATTAGGATTATTTACTATTATGTAAAGGATGGGTATCATGGACTATTCACATAATATTAGATCAAGGAAAATTCATACACATTATTAATTAAATGTAAACTGGGAAACACATATAAATTTCATGAAATCAATTCATTGATAAAGAGGGAAATATGAGGATTCTCCACATTTTTGGTTCTCTCTATGAATCTACACCAAAATAGTGTACATAACATTATAATTATATTTTATCTAAAAAATGGATAGGAAGAAAAAGGCCTGACGAGTGGCATCAATTGAATGTTGAAGTGGCCCTCACCCATTCTCTTTGACTTCATCCCCGAGATGGAGAGTCTCTACAATAGATTCATCTACATAACATTATTTTGAGTATTTTCAAATGACTCTGATGATGTTGAAAGTTAGGAACATTTGAAATATACGAGTTCCTCAAATAAAAAATTATTTTTATAATAATATATCTGAGCTTGTATTTTAAATATCAACCGGTTACCGTATACCAATTCCTCTGAATCCTCCTTAATCTATTCGATAAGAGGATCCTCGCATATGAAATAATTTAAGAAACTTTTATTAATGGATAAATCTCACTGGTTTAGGAAAATCTACTTCATGATTTCATGTAGTATCTAGAGATCTAATCCATCAACCCCAATCCATTAAATATTTAATAAATGTGTTCCACATAGTCTTGAAATATTTCCAAATGAGTTTAAACCATAAATGAGGGAATTTAATGCAAGGTAAGTCTATGTGGTGTCTGATCTACTATGAATTATAGGGCGTGTGTTTCATAAGGAGGGATATCGTGATGAGTTGGAAAGGATGTAGGAGTGGAGGCTACGTATATCACCACTTCAATAGATGAATAACATATTTCATTTGTTGTGTGGATGATATCATCAATATATTCACTACCACTATTGGGGTAGGAAACACTATGATGAGGGATCTTCCTTGATGTTTCCCCCATTTCATGAATTAATTCAATTAATTCAAAAGATATAGGATTTGGTGAGGAAACGTCATGTCCACATGAAGAATCTGCTGGTTTAGCATACCATCTATCTAAGATACTACCCAATCCTGGTAATAATTCTAGGTGACTAAGGTGAGAGCATTAGCTGGTGGAGAAAAGATCCCATGATCACTATCATCACGTTCCAATATCTTCCCAAACTGGTGGATTATTCTATGTTGTCTCTCCCCTAAAAAACAATCTAATAGAATAGAGTTGAACCTTTATGTATGGCCAAACAGACTAGAAAATATGATATAGTGTATATGGATCTCAAATGATCATCACATCTATCCTAACTGCAAGAACACCATCCCAAAGAGGCATCATATACGACATTTTCTTTAAGGTTAATGTTTTCGTTATCAATAATAGGCTTATTCAACACCTGATTAGTGTTGAAATAAAATAAATTTGATTGGATAAACACATCTCTGACCCCATAAAATCTTAGATACATAGCCAAAACCCATATTTGTTCAGTAGTATGGGATAATATAAATAATTGTTGATTCTAGTGGTGTTGTTGTATTAATAATAATGGAAATTATCCACTATAGAAAAAAGATATTGAAAAGGCCCACTGGACCTATTTGGTATGATTCCATGTAGAATGTGGCCTTCAATTAGGTAAAATTATGCAAGGATCATCCCAACCAAATTGAAGTGATGTCCTTACTCTAGTTTCACTACAATCCCAAATGTGCGGACACATATTCGTAAATGCGTACCCCTGAATGGGAAAGGCCATTCATTTAGTAGGATGGACAAAAATCCTTCCACTATAATTGTCATATAGATCTCTGAGTTTACTCGGTATCCCCATGAAGTATATTCATCTTCTTCCAAAAAGGATTAATATAAACTAGCACTATCACAGACCATCTAGGAAGGGAACTGATGCGGGACTATGGAATTTGGCATGAACACGCTATAAATAAGGAAAATATTTATCGAATCCTTAAAATATATGAAGGATAACATCGTCATATCCTTCATCAGTTCCTCTCTCACTATGGTGATAATGTTTCTCACCAAAACTGTATTATTCAAGGGATTATTCAAAATGTATTCAGTTAGGAGTAACTCATCACACATCTCACTAAGATGGGGGACCCAAAAACTTTTTAGCATTCGCACAGGCTGATGCACACTTCACCAAGGAAAAAATGAAATGTGCTGGTAGCATTGAACTAATGGATAATCGGATAAAAAATTATCTTATGATGGAAAAAATGTTTTCTGATAAATCAACATGGATTCATAAATTTGATCAATGTATCAATGACTGAAAAACTCTATGCATGTTTTTCTAATCAAGAAGGGTCCTGCCCATTTATAATATAAATTAATTCTAAAATAGAGATCCCATTTAAATGTCAATCAACATCCAAGTTCATTCATATATGCGGAAAATATAATGGATTAATTCAGAGAAAAGTGATGATGAGTGAAATCACAACCATCCAAACTAAATAATAGAATTTCCTAAAAAATAAGACAGGCTATAGGGTTGAGTTATGACCAACTATCCTTTTTCAAAAATTATAATCCTAAGGCATTGAAAAGAATATTATGCCCAGTCAGATAGAATATTTATGTCCGAATGAAGGATGGAAAAATCATCCCGGAAACCAAACCTGTATTGAGGAAGCTGGTGAGATAAAGGATAATCCCGATTCTCATATTAGTGAAACCTATTTAGAATCTTATTATCTAAATAAAAATGATATCAAGGATCATCATTATGTTTCATAAAATAATTTACCATTGATTGGTCGCACATGAGGAAACATGGTGAGAACTAGAATCCATCTGAACGGATGTAAGTGGTATATTCCATATAAATAATAAAAAATATATTCTATGAAAAATAATAAACTATAAGCCTCATGAACATCACATGAATCAAAAAAAGCATTACTGAATAATTTAAGGGGCTCACAAATCTTCAAATCCCCAAAGATATTATAGGGAATATAAACCCATAAGTCATCACAAACACGTGTATCCCAAAAGACGCAGGATACTAGGACTATGACATAGTCACACAAGCTAGAAAATAGTGAAAGATCATGTTAAAAAGAAAAAGAATCCTACTAAACCCCGAAGACAGTAGTGAATCTCAATGGTTAAACTTCAATAAAATACAAATGGAAGGTTCATAGTAGGTTTGAATGGTTTCCTAAGAAAAATAATTCCTATCAAACAATTCTATGGAAATGGCTCACTATAGGGTCTCATGATCAGGTCTTGAAAAGGGGTCTTACAAAAAGGACATGTGAGGAGAGAAGGGAATAATATATCTGAGTATTGAGTAGCTGGTGAATGAGGATGATCTCTATTACCATATATATATTTTTCATTTAATAGAATACTAACATTTTCCTTCAATACCAAACATATCTCAAGAAACTGGTTTATGATAGTGCCAATGGCCCAGATGGCCATTTACTTACAAACTGAGTTGTTGTCCCTTTAAAATGTTTCTCTTAGAGGGTGTTTTTTTATGCTCAAAAAATTAGAATCAAAATCATAATCAAGAAATAAATACATAAATATGGGTATTATGTTCCTAAAAAATAAAAGGAAGAATATAGTAGATTAGTCTCAAGGATCGTGTGATCCTTCAATGGATATATGATTGTATGACCATCAGGAGTTCACACTAAGGTACCATGGGTAGAGAATATCATACAAAAAATCCCCCAAATTCATCTCAATAATTTCCTTTTGATCTCAAGAAGGCACCCCCTACAATTAGAGGACATGTGAATGTATCCTGATATTCTCCTGAAATTCATCCTACTTTCCAACTGCTAGATGCCCGACAAACCAAACAAATGTACCTTGAAAAATAAGAGGAAAATATCTAGATGAGAGCTATCTTCTGGTGTACCTAATGAACACATGACACATCACTAATGTGTATAATGGTTTTACTTGAGATTTTTTTTTAAAATGTAATATCCCTAATCCTTCATAAAATAAAAAAAATAAATATAAATGGGAAAGATGTAGTATCCTCTTATAGTCATAAAAATCATTCCAAATGCCCTTGGAAGACCAAAATAAACCAAACGAACTAAGATATGTGCCCACCAAATCATGAAAATACCCTTTTCATTTTCATCGACATCTCACAAAGGGCCTCTGGAATGTACATGAAACTTCACACACACCCTTTGGATCCATATGGAGAATCATATAGAATTGTATATGAAATGATCATTCAACTCCAAAGAACACGTTTTTGGTCAAATGATGCATCATAAAGATGTTGGGTGATTTTCATGGATGAACCCCAAACAATATCTTGAATCTCAAAACTCTTCAACATAAAAAAAAATAAGAAAGAGTTGTGTTCATCTCACAATCATCAAACTATCACAAGATTATAAGGCTATCCATAGTAAGGTCTCTAATGACCCTTTTTCAGGATTTCCTAATCCAGTATTGTCCCCTTGAGAATCCATCCTTGTGTCATTGAAATCCCTAGAATGATCAAATGACAACTTCGGAAGGACTTCTAGAGGCTCCCCAATCTCACGAAGGCCCATGGTCATGTCTAACTAACAATATGAATGTCACTTGACATGTCCATATGATTCAAAAAATCACCATTAATTGTATATAATCCAATAAAAATGATGTTGATATGATAATACTTCAGTATCTAAAAATTAGTTGTTGCAACTTGGGCTTCCTATAGCAGGACCTCATGATGACCCATGACGTCAAGGCCCAGTGTTGTCTCCGACCTTGATTTCTAAAATACATGCTTGGAAAATGAAAAAATAATTATGTGGAGAGGATTATAAATACCTAAACTCAATATAAAAAAGAACCACTATTATTCAAAAGATGAGTTATATTTATCAGAACGCGATGCACTGGTGATAGAGAAGATTTCATAGAGAGGATTATCTTGCAGTCAAAAAAGCAACCTATTGGATAAGATTGAGGGAATAGAAGGATTGACCAAACATCATGCATAAAAAAATTAACGTGATCACTATAGAGCATGTAAAGTACATCTTGAAGAACATGAAAAGGGCATCCTCTATATCTAATAGATCACACAAGACTCAAAACATGCTACAACTGAAAAAACAAAAGGAATTTTTCAATATAAAGTCTATAATCATGAGTAAAAGTTGGTGACTTTTGTGATGAACATATATGTTGGCCCTCATGGGATTCATGTGAACCACCAAGGGAATCTGATAGCACCTGGACATGTCTCCCAGATCTTTTGACTCTCCATTAGTATACTATTTGGGTCATTCAAAGTTCTCTAGAATTGCCAAATCATGTTACATGGTGCCCCACTAGAATTCAATCGCAGTCTCATGATTCCCTCTAGGATATACATTTATGTCTTTAGATTTCCTTCTTACTTGTTTCCAACCCCATATGGAAACACCAATTCATGTCAATGAGGTATCACAGTAGAACCCAATTATGTTACGTGACGCTCAGGACACCTTCTATGAATTCTAGTAAACTCTTGCGACAACCCTCAAACACGCCATCCATGATTCTGGATGTCTTCCATACTTGTAAGCTAAGAAATGCTACACCCTTCTAGACATGTCACACTAAATCTTGTGATTCACTCTATGTGTGTTAGAAATCTCTTACATTAAAACCAAGGCATGTTAACCAGATCATGTAAATTCATCTAGGCATGTCACATGAGATCATGAAATGGATTTTAGGTCAAATGGCTAGGTCCTACAATTTACCCTAAAAAAGTATGCCTTAGTCATGTGATAACCCTCAAACATGCCTTCCAGGATACATGGCGTCCCTCAGACAACACAACTGGATCATGTAATTATGTGTGGACATGTCTGGAATATAAAAAGGAATGTTGATAAATCTTCAAACAAGTTGATATAGACAATCAAGGCATGTTATGCAGGCAGTTAATCAGGTCATCTAGGCACCCAGGTCTGGCCAATAAGGACATCACAGTGCTTGATAAGTTTCTCCCCCCACATTTTGTAGGCCTTAAACAAAAGGAAACGTTAATGTGTAAGCCCCAATTAATAGAATAACGAGGACTCAAATTACAACCACAACCAGGATACATAGGATACCACTCCATGCCCTGAAATATGTATTAACTAGCCGAAAGGTCATCTCAACACATAATTCTTGCATCTATAAGTATTGATTCTAATTAGCTAAAATCCCTTATTTCTCACACTGAGCTTATAACATGAGGTCTTAATAGGTTAAAATGTTAATATCATTTTCATCATAAGCCTCTACCAAGTAGAGGTAAGTATTAAAGTGTAACCCCAAATCAACGACATTGTATGATACGTCCCACATATTAAAAAAGTTTCATCATATAAGCCCCAACCTACTAAACAAAAAGAAATATGATTCATGAAATATCTAGGAAACATAATATGTATTATAAAGTTAAAATCTCAATAATAATACATTTCAATATAATACCCATGTATTCATAATTTTTAACATTAAGACCCAATCAGTCCATTGGGTTGATCACTATACCTCATCCCTCATTAGACTATGAAATCAATTTAACTATAATGAATTTGATTACTCCCATAATCGGGATACGTAGGATGAATCTTTAGGTCATGAGCTCTATATTTATATCCAAGGGTTGTCCAAGTATACAAGTCCTATATAAATATGAAATGGGGAAGATCATTTTATATTGAGTTTTTCTCACATGAAGTGTAGATCTTGTGGGCTTACGAAATAACAATGGAACCATAAATGAGATCATTAATCTCTGGCAGCGAGGTTAGTCTCAGTATATTATCCTATGTGAGTGGCATGATATAAATATCCCACAGACAATGGAATATAACATTGGTCTAGTTTTGAGGGCATGATCGAACTATGATAACTCGGATTCCTGCCAAAACTAGGATATGTAGGGTGTCTCATTGAGACTCAATCTCAAATATATAGTGACTAAGAGCCCACACATATTTCATTATTGTATCAAGTTAACATACACAGGTTTAAAAAATGATGTGGGTTTAGATTAATACAATAAACAGGATATGTAGGACACCTCATAATGGATTAATCCCCTTCATAGAATATTAAGTACCTCTCCTCATTGAATAAACATGTGAAGTGCCTAGTTATATAGCTTCAAGACATAAAAAACTACCCATTACATGGGAAATAGAAGAATAAGATCAGCTACATATATATGGATTCACTAATGACATTCATGACTTTTACACATAAAAGGGACCTAACCTATAATACATTTTTAGGATAACCTATATTGTTTCTGAAATAGGAAGAGATTCATAAACATATCTTAAATCTATAAGAGAGTCTCAGGGTAAACAACAAATACATCCAATGGGGTGTGATGAGCCGGACCTCCCATCCAATCTCCCAATGTGAGTCTCCAGTGTCACTCGGTATGAGTCCCCAATTGACCACCGAGCATTGGAAGGAAAATTTGAACAGAGTTATGGATGATGGAAACCTTTGTTGTTTCCATTAAAAATGAAAATAGTGACCTAATGTTATTTGTTGTTCAAGAACTGAACCCCTTTAAACCAACCTTCAAGTAGTACCAAATACACCTCGATGGGGGTTCTAGGTCATCTCATCCCAAAGAAATAGTGGTTTATAAATGTATTTATGTTTCATTGGTAAAACTGAATACAAAATTTAAATAATTATCATAAAAAATAATTTATTGAAAAAAACTACTTTTATAAACACAAGTACATTTTATATGAATAAATAATTAAAATAAATTTTAGTTAATTATATTTATAAAATTTTTATATTATATACTAAATAAACAGAATTAACATTTATATTATATGTTCCCTCGGTAAGAGATAATAATAAATAGAATTTAATGCTTAAAAAAATTTCTAGAAAGAAGATCTATTTTATATTGGTACCAATTATTTAAAAAATATAATTTTATACTATATAATATTTATTTAAAAAATTAAAAAATATAAAAATATTAATATAAGAATTATATTCTGGTGAATTTTTCTTCTTTTTTAGAAAAGTATCATTTTTTGATTAATACTGAAAAATACTGGATTATTAATTGAAACATTAATTTTTGTTTAATTTATTTATAAATTATAATTTTATTATGAAATTATATTTAAGTAAAATTTGTATAATTTTATATCCATTAATAAAATATAGGTCATTGTAATAAATTTTAGGTTGATTTTTTATGTTAAAATATTTCTATCATTTGAACTTTTTCACTTTAAAATAACCTCAATTTCACAGTATCTCTATCATTAATTTTATATTAGTTTTTTCCATTTTGAAGAATTTAAATTTTCAAAACTATTTTCTATATTTTGAGTTATTATAATTTATAATTTATAATATTTTCAACTAAAATTTCAACCATTTTGAATAGTGAATTTAGAAATATATCAATTACTACAGTTAAAGAAAAAATGGGCTTTCTAGGGGTTGTTATGATAGAATAATAATAGAGATATTGACAGAAACTATTATAAGTTATGTAAAGAAAACGTAACAACTGATATTTTTATAAATTTTAAAATCTACATGACTTGGGATATGAAAAAAATGAAATATGTTTTGTTATATATATATATATATATTAATGATAAATTATTTTTTTATCATGATAATTATTTTTAATTTTTTTGATGAAATAATTACGCTAAATGCTTATGGAAAGTCAATGCTGTAATTATTTATTTAATAATAAAATAAAATAAATTATACTAAAAATATTAAAAGTTTGTTTGATTGATTTAATTATTGTGTTAAATTATTATTTTTGATTAATTTATCTTTTATACATAGTTGTAAACATAATATATATTAATTTCATCATTTTCCTACCAAAACGTGGCTAGCATGGTTCTGGTTATAGTGGTATTTTTGACATTACTTTTTCTTCTGTTACAATTTATTTCCAAAAAATGAAGGTTTTATATTTTCAAAAAATGATATCAAATTTAGAGTCATTGGGTAAAATTCTCTTAAAATTATCACTCAATTTTATTCTTAAATCACAATTTACCAAGGTTAAAAATCTTGTTAATCAAGTGAACACAAAATTGGTAACAAATGGGAAACTGATAAGTATAAGAATGGAATGATTAAAACATGTGTTTTATTGTGCGTATTAGTTGTTTATAGACTATATAATTTATTAAACCCATTAATTATCAAATTTGGGTCCACATGAGGTATCATTTACCTCCCAACAGTAAATACTTATGTGTATTTACTAGAATGCCACTCCTCCTGAACTATAAAAGGACAGTCACATTACCCACATATTCAAACTACTCATGAAATTTTGGTTGACCATTATCTTGCCAAATAAATTTCCTATATATCTCATCTAGTACTAGAATATTTTGTTTTGACATAAATTTAACCAACCAAGGCTTTAGTATAAAACTAAGGTGGATACCCAAAGCAGAAGAAAGGTGCATCAATGAGTGTTTTTATTTTTTATCTTCTTCCACCCCTCCAATTATATTTATAACATGATTATATAATAAATCCACTATCCCAAATATATTTATATTCTATCTTGTTATGGGTAATACATATAACCAAACCCAAATCCATCAATAAGTTTATGGAAACATCTTTTCTGTCCATGGAGAACTATAACCATGTGGACCTATGTCATTCGTTTTTCCATTAAAGCCTTTAAAAGTTGTTAATAATGATGGATTTATATGAAATATATTATTTATATGAAATTAATTATGTTATTGTTATACTATAAGGATTTTATCACACATTCTATCTGGATTTTTTTTGAAATATGATAACGTTGTTCGTGTGTATATGGGACTACCATCTTGTGAAGCGATGTGATTCGTTCTTGTGTAACATATATTCTAATTAGGATGAGTTTAATATATATATGAGATATATATAACATATGAATAATAAATGTATTATATTATACATATTTATATATCAATGAACCTTCTTTATTTAAATATGATAAGAAATTGGAAATATCATTCATTGTATGTACGACCTATTGTCTCCGTGAATGGTGTATTTCATTTCCTATCACTAAATAATATAAATTGATATAAGTACATATATACTACAAATTTAATATATTTATATCATTTTTTTACATTATTAATATATACAAACCGTGATTTAAGTGTTTGGAACAAAAATATTAAGTGAAAATATATTCAAAAAATAAAGATTTTATTACACGAAACGAATCATTAACAAGGAATTATTTGCTAATTGATAATAATAGATCATAATAACATATATGGTTTTATACAAATAACTATTGTCATATTATAGATATATAATAACCTTAAATTTATTATAAAATATATTTTAATGAGTGTGATAGAAGTCGGCACTTAAGGTAATGGATTTTCGTCCAACTTGTTACCATTGTGTGACGCCTGAAATATTCCACACCTATTTCTTATATATAGTGTATATACAACCAATGAATGTATTTTATGATTAATATAATTAAAAAATTTGGAATTTTATTAACCATTTGAGTATCTCCCTCTTATGGGGCCTATGATTCAATTTTTCCAAAGTGGTAATGATTTTATGTTATAATGTCATTATTTATCCAGATTATTTATGATAAAGTCTCAATAGTAAAAATATGATTATCCATATCTGAATAATTCAATTTAATTTTCTTCACCTTTTATTATTAATGATATCTTCATGTAATGGTGATATTTTTCCACTTTTTTTACTTAATATAGAGAATTAAATATTTTTAATAAAATCTGACACTATTTCTACCATTGGTTGGAAATTTTTTTTCATCTAAAACCATGTTTTCCAAAAATGGTTAAAATAATTATTTCAAAGATTATTTTAAGATAATATTTAGGGAAAATGGATTTTAAACTTATTTATGTTTTTGATTTTATTCAATCTTATTATTAAATATTCCTTTATAAATTGCATTTTTTATATTCAAATTTAAGTATTAAAAAAATTATATTTAAAAAATGTTTCAATTTAATTTAATAGGTTCATTTATTTGTTTAAAATGATTTTTTCCAAAAGGATAAATTTAATATTTACGTTTTAAATTTTTTTAAAATATTTATATAGAATACAGTATATGTTTTGAAGTTTACTATCAAAAAGAAATTATTTCAAATTGTTTTATGTTATGAAATTTGTTTATTAATGTGGAGAAGATATTTTCATCATGAAGTGTTTTAAAATTTCTTTAAAAGTTATTTTCCATATTATTTTATTTATATTAATGTTACATATTCCTTTCTGTGGCAATTTTCTATGTATAACATTAATTTTCTTTCCCTAAATTTTTTATATTTATGAAGAAATTATTTTTACGAAACTTAATTATCATCCATGGGTTATTAAAAGTTAAAATTATTATGAAAAATGATTATTTTTGATCATGATATTCTATGATATATTGATTATGAAAAATCTATATTTTCCATAGGCTATGATATGTTGAAATTTTTATGATAAACATTTCATTTCATGGATTATGATATTAAGAATTTTATGAGCTTCTTAAACAAATAAATATGTTTTCCATTATGTGATTGGTGAGAGCTATACCTCCCTCGATGTAATCGAGTATATATTTGTATATCATGAGATAGACAGTTCTGGAATTAGGAGTGAAATCTGTTCAGAAATGGACTTTGTTTACTATGATACTATTGGGAGTGAACCTAGACTAAAATGATAGTTTGGGGAGTGTAACTATTCCAATATGATATAAATATTTGTGATCCGTAACTAATATGTAAATGATTTTCAATTTTTATCTATATGCCACAAATATAGGTATTATGCTCATTATATTATCCAGTGGATCATGTTGTTAAATGTTTTTATGAATCATGTCTTATGAGATTCCTATATTTATTCCATGTCTATGATAATGATATTTGATATTCAGGGTATGGGTTTCAAATTTTATTATAATGTGATCATGCCCTTGTGTTCCTTTTATGATTATGTATCTCCATTCTTTACCCATGTTAAGAATTTGATCTCATCCATTCTTATGATTTGATGCCCTAGGTTTTATAAGAAGGGTTTTCTGTATGTAATTCATATAAAGAGTACTAAATTGGAGATTTAGGTTTTTGAAAAAATCGATGTTTATTCACCAGATTAAAAGGTTGTTTTCAACAATTCCAAAGACAATAAAAAATTATGGTCCTCAGACATGTTTTTGTGTAATATAATTAATATATGACTAAAAAGATGTATATCAATGTATGAGAATCCTAGGTAAATATAGATGGTATCCTAGTAATGGTCTAGTGGACCTTTCAAAAATAGGATGAGAAATTCATAGATAGATCACTATTGAATTGTTGAGGGATAACTCAAAGGATGAGTCAAACTATTAGAAACTTTCCTTATATTTTTGTAAAGGGTGGAGTGGGTTGTTTCTCAGAAATAAATCCCTATCTAGAGAGTACAAGTTGATGTGGCTTTTGAAAATAAGTAACTTTCGGAAAAAACTGAAATCAATATATTCATCTAGACTTGATAACGAACTAGTGCACAATAATGGTCTTTTCAATACACCTGGTTTGAGATTCTTAAAATATATGATCTGGAAATTCACAACCTATTTATAAACCATCTTAAATAATTGAAATATATAATTATTATTAATGAATTAGGATAAACAATAGGGGTAAAATATTTAAGGATTCATGATTTATATATTATATAAGGGACCTTTCAGGATTATATGGCTCCTCACTATGATTAGGTTTTCTCACTATATGCCTTTTCATTTTATTCAATTTCTAGAACCAGATAGAATCATTATATCATATAATATGATGGAAATCTAGGTATCTATAAGAAAAAAATGGATGAATACTAGAGAGAATGATTTTTTGATTATTTGTAACCATTTTTAACAAGTAATGATTAAAAAAGTTTACCTTAACTCAGTCTCAAAATCACCAAATAAGGGACTAAAATATATCACTAAGAGTTTGAGATGTTGAAAACATAGAGGAATAAAGATGCAGTTTCCTTTTTGTTGATTATGTGTGAATAAATTGGTTTTATTATAGAAACATGAATATTTTTTGAGTGTGGAATATGAGGAAAAAAAGTAGTTAGTTTCCAAGGGAAAAAGGAAAAGTTCAGCTAATTAAAACTATGGGAATATTGGTTTTCTTAAATTTTAATAAATTGTTGAATGTATTAATTGAGAAAGGTAATGGAATTTTGAAAATAAAAGAGATAGGTTGAAAGGAAATAATGAAAATCAACAAAGTTTTATGATTAATGGCCATGCTACTAAAGATGAAGAAACTATGAATGAGATATGAAAAGAAAGAGGTATTAGGGAATAAGAAATGGATTATTTATTAATCTCTTTAGGATGAGGTCAAATAATAAATGTTTTTATATATTAGAATTCAAATCTTGTGTTCTTTGGCGCTGAATCCCACACTAAAAAACTGTGGAAATATATGTGTAAATAGATGGGATCATTTATTTCGAATAAAAATGCCTAGAATTCCCTAACAGGTGTATACAAAATTTATGGAGTGAGTGAAACATTGAAACCCACATAGAAGACAATTGTGAACCCAATGAGACGTATGTTTCATATTTCCATGGAGTCTAGAAAAATAGTAAAATGAATTTTCACACAATAGGTGGCCTTTATGTTTACGATATGATCTTGTACATAAGGTCATTCCATACCCAAGGTGACGTCAAACATGCCATTATGCACTTCATGTGGATAAACCACACAAAACTAAAATTCTGAATGATAATGTTACATGCTTCATCCCATGATTTCACCAATACATTGAAGTTTACCACCCCCTTTATGGTGATCTATTGTAATTCTAACTGCCACTCTACCATGCGTAAAAATCTTCCTCGATAGCGCAAAAGGCATTGAACCCTTAATACATATGATCTTCAGTGACCGGTCCCCCATGGTCCCCTTCCATCTGGGTCCATAAGGTATTGACCCTATCCAACATTATTTCATCCCAATTTGGATGCACAAATAAGTATCCACTTTCCTAAAACCCTTGTATTGAGTCCAACCTAATATTGTTATCACCACTGAGTTTTCGTGCCAGCCCCCAATCCTTATCACAACCCCTATTTAAATCTTTGGGGGTCATCCTAACTCTAAATTACCATGTTTATGCCCCTCTTTTTCATGACTACCAAGTCTTGCACAAACATCCTCCATACGGTCATCAATGCTTGTGTATAGTGATTCCAGGGTCCCTCAGGAGGAGAAACTTATTGTGGTGCCCTAACTCTTTCTCTTGAGCATTGGTACACAAAGGGATTTTACTTTTCTGTATCACCATGCTATCATGGACACCACTATTGACCACTTATCTACACCATTATAACCCAGAATGTTTTATCCCATTTCTTCCCCAAGGGTTGATTATAATCAATTATTTAATCCTAAGGGGTAATGAGTGAGTCCCCTTATCCATTTTGTAGGATAAAAAACTACCAAATGTCGTTATCCTCAGCAAATTATGTTATATTGTAGCCTCATCGAGTGAAAATACCTTGGGAGTGGTATAAAATAGGATTTTCTTCGTTCCCACTCATCTATATGTGGGTTAAATCATCCTCAGATGGAATTATATCCTCCACAAATGGAATGAGATCCATCTGAGAAGCTTCTACAAGAAAACCTCAAACCACCTCGCATTAACTCATCTTTTATGACACAACCATCTAGTTTACTTCTTAATTTTGTTTCTCAAACTAGGAATTAATTGCATGGAATTATAGGTTAGTACTGACTATGAAACCTTTATCCACCCCCAATGGGAAACCCTCATAGATTAATCCACACTCAGTCCATCTGGGCCACTATCATGCATAAGACCCAACATGTCCAATGGGAAGCTTCAGCGCAGAAGCCCCAATCACATTCCAAGTTTCCATCTAGGTAACCTTCTTAGGTGTCTCATCACCCCACTAAATCTATGTTTTATTTTATCCTGACCTCATATATAGGGATGAACCCCACTTCATGATGTGAATATTTCTCTTTATGGGAGAAACAACCATGGGTATGTGCTGATAGAGATATATGATCCCTCTAATGGTAATCTTAGGTACTCAATCTTAGGGTTGTATCCTCATGATGTGACACCTTAGCTATATGGGACACATCCCATGGGTCCACCTCCATGGGGTATTCAGACCCCCCCCCCATCATCCAACATCCATCATTGTTTTTTCTAGGCCATCACATCCCAGTAAGATCATTACATTCATTCACATCCATCCAATGTGATACATCCTTAGGTATAGGCCCCAATCCCCCATTCATAACTAGGTAGAATATAATTAAAAAAATTGTGACAAATAAGAAACCTCCATGAGTTTCAAGACCAACACCCATAACAATCCATAATTTCCATCAATTCATTCTCAACCATTCATCCACATCCATCCTGATTCATGCCCAGGTCCACGATTCCTGGGAAAATCATTAAATCCATGTGGTTTACTCCTACATGGAATCCCCATCCATCATCACTTTACCTAGTATCACTCAAGCAACGCTCATGTGTAATCCCCATATAATCCAACCCATTATAAACAATAGTAATCCTCCTAGGAAGGGAAGCTCACAAGGGCTATCCCAACCCCATCCATCAAAACTATGTGGGTTATGCTCATTTTCCTATAAACAGGGTTTGTAGGAAACCTCCTTGAGGATCAATCCAAACTAATGGTAATCATTGGTTCCCCCTCTTTTATGTTCACATATTTGATCTTCCCTTAGTAAATTGCAGAACAACTTTCACAGAGTTACAACATATCAGTATTAAACACACCATCCAATGTCAATCTCAAAAATTTTTCTAACCCGCCCATCTAGAAAACCCTTCCTAGTGTCCCCTATAATATATTCACATTGTTGATCTACCATAATGGGGAATTTTGATCATCCTCAATCTTTCTCTTCATGAAATTAAACTCACGACCAACACCATGTTAAGCATGGGATTCCTAAGGAAAACCTCAGAAATAATGCCTTTGAATTTTGATATATCATGATCTCCATGGGATTAATTGGGTTCAAATGCCTTGGGATGACCTCATATGAGGTATAATATTAGTGACAAATGTTCCAGCATCAAGAAAAGCAAGTGATTCCCAATGTGTCCACTCTCATGGCCGAAGGTTGTGGCCTTATCAATACCCCTTGGAATGTCTAGTCATAAGTGGTTCCATTTAATATAATCCACAAATATACATCACCAATAATAATTACCATGAACACATATCAATCTCCAATGGAGACCAGGACCCGAAATCTAATTCCAAGGAGGAATACATGAATGTAGATGTTGTCATTCCATCATCCATTTTCAATCAGGGAGAAGAAATCATAGAGAAAGTGATGAATGTTTCATTCCATAGAAGATAATGAATGTGGGGTATAATACAATGTCATCAAATAGTAACACATAAAGCATAAAAACCCTAGAAAAAGCGTTAGTAATAGAAATGGCAAAACTAATGTGAAATCTTCTCTTCAACATGGGGATTAGTAATATTATGGAAATTCAAAGACAAAAATTTCATTGAATCTAGACATCTATTTCCATGTGATAGCAAGATAATAGAGGTCCGGGCGTGGAAGTCACTAAAGATTGGTGTAGTTGATCATTGGGTATTCCATTTTGTGACATCATTAGTGCCGATCTATCTCTCAAAATATGGAGGAATGGAAAATGGTGGGGAAATTGGAATTTATTTATAGATATCCATAATGATATCTGATGTGTTCTCCATTGCAAGACACGAGTTACATGAAACTAATCACCCATGTTCATATATGAAGGGGTAGGATATGTAATAATGTTTTGATCCCATATGATGTTTCCATATCAATGAATTTAGCTGCAACAATGGAAACCAGTCTCCCACACCCTATCTCACCCTCTAATGTCTTAATGATGAGGGAGATGGAATCCCTCATATGGTCAAACAAGACAAAGGGTTTGATTCCTAAAATGGATATGGCTTTCAAGACCTAGAGGCATATGTGCCTCATCAACACCACTGCCACCATGGACCATGCATAATGACATTACTCCCTACTATGATAAAAAAATAATTTGGGAACCTCTACCCGAAGCTTTATTATCACTAACTCTAATTTGACAAAAAGGTTTGGAATTCTTGGGTACCCCCTGCCAGGACCATCACCTGGGATTTGACTAGATAGGCTCCTATCAAGCCCTGTCACTTCCTCTAATGACTGATCCCTCTAGTCAAAGAACATGTGTTCTACACCCCTTCTCTATCGGCCCCATTTTCGATTATCTGACACCAACGTTGGACCCAATCTCAAGAGGATTACCACGAGGGCGCATCATCTTCCAAATCTCCAATGTCTCATTACAAAACTAGTGCATTCCACTAAATTCCTTCCACTAAAGACTAGGGACCCATCAGTGATCGATCGGAATCAAAACCTCAAACACATCATAGGTAGGGTAGGATGACACTTACAATCACGAGAAAAAAACCATCCCCATCCGAACCATGATTAAAAGTTCAAATATGAAGGCCACCTTGTTCCATTTCCATCTAGAGCGGAGGTCCATTCCACTCTCTTACCCAACATAGATTCCCTCCCCATGTTCCCAACATCGAACAAAGTGGTGTTTTTCCATGCCTCATCTACATCCTACACGTACATACTCTCCATACCTATGCTTTTACATATGGAGGCCCTTTTAATGTCACAACCCATCATTGAGAAGGCCCTTCACATTCCATTACCAACTCAAACGGAGGACCTCCCCATAGCAGTGGATACCAAAATAAAGGCCATCCTCATTTTTTATCATATGGTATAGAGGTTCTCCCTATACTACATGCAACTCCAGTGGATTTCCTCTCCACTCCCTTAACCATCATCATAGAGGTCCTCCCTATGTCACCACTATCTCAAGTGGAGGTCCACCCCCAATCCATATATGATAAAAGTGGATACCCTCCCCTGTTAATTGATCATATTTATAAGGTACTCCTCATTCTATAACTCTTAACCTACACAGAGGTATTATCCATGGCATGGTAAGTAAACATGGAGGTACCCCTCATGATTCCATCAGCTCATGTGGAGTCCCTACCCACTTAAGCACTCTCCACAGTAGGGGTCCTCCTAATGCATCAAGTAACTAGTACATAGATCCTCCTTGAAGTCATGTTCCCCATCATAGAGGTCCTCCATGTGTCCCATTTGATATATTAGATAGTTCTCCTCAGACCTCCACAAACCAATGAAGAGTTTCTACATGGTCAACCAACAACCAACATCATAATTCAGAACATGTTCCCGATTAGTCAAGAAAAGTTCCTCCATACTACATCAGTAGCCAGTTGTGTGATGGTCCTCCTCAGGACACCAACAGTCATATTGGGTGACCACCGTTCTCTAGAAAAAAAATCCACAACGGTCCTCCATGTATCTCATGAAATAAAATTATAGGTTCTCCCTAAGAAATAAACCCACAGTAGGAGGGTCCTCTTCATTCAGAAGAACTTCCCCTCCCCGATGAACAATCTCAGGGTAGAAGTTTGAACTGTCATTGTTGAAGGAATAACTCTAGGAATATCCAAGTCATGTAAAATAAAATTAACTTCTCAGTTATCGAAGCCACATGTAATTAAATGATGCATCCTTCACCATGATCCTCTGTATCAGAGTATAGGGAATGATCCTAATGGGTGAAATTCATCATCTCGAATGGTGAAGTTAAAAATATCCACATGTCTCATCTTAGGTACATGCAGGAGGATGATGAATTGGCTCCCTTCTAGGGTATCATGGAGCATTCCTCTCTATCATCACCATCTTCATTATCTACCACTACATGATATCAACAAGAATATTTTTTGGATATGATAGACCATGATCACATGTGGGATCTGCAGATTGCTACCACTTCCCACTCACATGAGGCTGTGGATGTAACAAATTTTTGTAGTGAATTAATGAATCAGTTGATGGAGCCTCTGAGAGAAATCCCAATATACATTGATCAGTCAATGATTGCAGTAGTCTCTCCACTGGCTAGTCCACCACCACAATAGTCCAAATCTATATGGTTTTCAATTTTGTATCCAATACTGAATGGATACTCTGTTAGCCAAGAGTCCAGTACCACTTATGAATATGGAATCTTGTTAGAAACTCTTATTTCATTTCATTTTTATAAGATGTTATTGCTGATTAAAATTCACAACATTGACATTCAAGACACCCTAACTCAGGATGAGATTTCATGCATTCATCAGAGCATTTAGGAAACGAATTTTTTGTTCTATTATCATTACATGGTCAACCTGAAGAGGTAATATCACATGAATGACATCGGATAATAGTGTGTCATAGTTTAGTTGTCCACTCTTCTAGTGGAATATCATCCTACATCACCTGAATACCAACAATCCCTTAAAAGAAGATGCATTTAGATATTTACAGTTCTCCATAGAGTCATTGAATCGGTGTCCCCACATGTGCAGATCTGAGGTTGGGGTAGTACAATTCTCTCCACTTAACTCAAATCTTGTGGAATCTTTGATTGTCTAGATTCATTGAGGATATGCATCTGGGAACCATAATAGTAAACGTGCATTTCTCTAAGATAAACTAATTTGGGGATACCGACCTAGGATTTTACAAAGATAACTCACTAACTGAAGTAGCACAACCTCTTGTGGAACCCACAAGTGTCCTTAATCACTATAAAATGAAATAAATTGGCCTCAGAGAACTCTCTGTGTCATTAATCATTAATAAGAACCCCAACAAGGGAAATGGATAGGTTGAACATTTAAACAACCAAAGTATTATAATTTTACAAAAGGGAAATATGTTAATCTCTCCATATATACCATGCTCAAAAAAATCCTAGATCATAGGAAGATAACTAAAAATATCATTTTTGATAGCCTTCTAGAGCTGCAGCTGATTATGGTGATCCCCAACCCATTCTTATCCCTCCTTCACTGGGACAGAAGGGGTATCCACAAGTATTTCTTAGTCAAATTCATCTAATTGATCTATATAATCTCATGCATTCAAAAATGTAGATACCAGAGTCTTAGTAATTTTAGTGAAAAATGTGTCCATAAATCTTCTTGATCACAATGATAACCCTCAAGGGTTTCCGGATCGATCCACTCCACATATAGATCCACAAAATTCTCCAGCGGCCACTCTGTGATCTACATAGCCTACATATCATATTGATGATCATGTTAATTCATTGGTCGTTAGATATCCTATTCATGATAGGAAACCCCTACCAATACAATCTGATATCTACTCTCACTTATCTCCACTAATCCTTGTAGACATGAATGGTTGTAATACCACATGATGTAAATTATTATCCTCCATGTTTTGATGACTCAAAAAAACATCTATCCTTGGATAAATCAACCTTCATCTCTGTCAATGAGATGAGAGACCTGTTGTAGCATCTATCCCACTTCATCTCAATATGTGGACCCATGTTGGGAACTCTAAGGTAGAAATACCGACCAATATCTGATTTTTCTCCTAAAATTGGAAGGGTTGACATCTATCTGGTACATCCAACTACCAATCAGGTCCATTGCTGGTTGGAAATATCTTTTTGGGTATTTTTTCTACTAGTTTATCTCCACCACATGAAATATGGTAATTTCCAACTTCATTATGTTGATGAAATGTCAGGATGAGAATGTTGTTGACATTTCCCCCTTGTGGAACGATCTAAAATATTCACTCAATATGACACTTACTCAGGAGCATATACTGATGATGTGCATGGGGAATGTTAAGGCTGTGCTGGTCCCCTCTCTTATCATTGAAAAATTCTTATGTGGTTTTTTGGATTTCTATGATATGGATAAATGTATAGAATAATTCTTGTATAATACCTAATATGAATTATCATTTACTCCTTCAAATCCTACAAGAGGAGCCACCATGGTAGAGACTACTGATGTCCCATAGATAGAGGCCCCCAGGATGCTAGAGTTGTTTTCAGCAAAGCCTCATCTATAGACTCTTAGAAGGAAATATCCTATGTCATAAAAATTACTAGTTAATATTCGGAAGCGACAACTCCATATTTCAATACTACTACCTAGGTGGGAGAGTCAAGCTCCATCCCCTAGTCAAGCTCCATCCCCTCATTAAAGCCCAGATCCCAGATCTCCCTTCCTATATAAGAGAAACTGAACCCACTCCTTCAACGAGGAATAGTTTCTCAGTTATTTATCAATTTTCCAATCACATGTAATTTTAAACCATCCATAATATAGGAAACCCTATGAGGCTGATCTCACTGAACTCCTTAAGTATTACCCTTAACAAAAAAATCCTTAGGAATATAATCAAGCAATTTTATGTGGTCAAGGATTGGATCTAGAACTAGGTAGATAAAAATGTTTTCATATCAGGTCGTCCACCATCATATGTGGAATTTATCATTACAAATATTGACTATGATAATGAAGGAGAGTGGAAGTTGGTATCTAGCTGCAGAACACAAATTTATGATGACTAGTTGGCTCGCCGAGAAGTCTATCGTGGTCATGATGTAAGTTTGTAACAATTTGAATGGGCCAATTACAATTATATTCATTAGACCTCCTTCATATACAACATATGCCTCAAAAAATACATGTCACATCCATATTCCTCTCAGATAAGTGGGAACTGACAGTGTTTGGGAATGAAAAATCACCCATTAATGCCAATTTCATCACGCACTCTAGAAAATTCATTTTTCAAGATATGGGGATTGCCCCCAGAATCCTCCCAATGATGGAATATTACTCAAATGAATGATATGAGTATGCCTATGTAAATTCTTTCAAGCTAGTTGATCCCTACCTGATCCCCGACATGGAAGACTATCAGGTGAGTCCTCTGATTGTCCTCATCTGACGCCATCGATGAAGGAGCCGATGAAATACGAATTATCATGATACCCAATCCAGTGCATCTATACATGTCATATATGCTACTAATATCAGGCCGCAAGTTCCACATAGGACCAAATTGTTATAGTGCTATCTGCACGTCTTTTCAGATTCACTACATCCATGGATCGTCCTACTCGACCAGGCAGAACAACTATGACCAGATCATAACCAGTCGCATAAAGTAGTTTCTAAACCTCATCCATCTGATAGTCATTTGTTAGGGACATTTCATGGTTTATCTGATAAAAAAATGATATTTCTATAACTATTCATAATGTACTAGTTCAACTAGAAATGCCCGTCATACCTCATACTTGATGAAATTTTCTCCTAGCATAAAAGTACATAGTGAATTATAATCTATAGAACATGGTTTTAAATATCTCAATCCTTGATACCCTCCACCTGTCACATGACATGCTTGAAGCCCTCATAGAATCCTTGAGGATCCAACCCAAATTTTAAATAGATTTAGTAGCCTCAGTGGACTTCCATACTAAAGAATCTATCCAAGAAGAATTCTATTCCATAAAATAATTCTCAGGAGAAGAAGAAAGATCTCCCATATAGGTTAATATTCTCCCATTGTACATCATCCTATTGTTTAATTATGTTGAAGTTCACCACTATCTAGATGACATAGGTTACAGGATTGATATTTGGGAAACCCAGAGGCTCCAAAATCTAAGAGTGACTGAAGCATATCTAAGTCCCTATAACAAATAGATATAGTGTTATGATATTACCATGATGAGCCATGTGGAAAGATATATTTGATGACCCGGTTTGGTGTCCTTATTACAAGCACTATGTTCATGGATGTCTCGTAGGAAACCACCTTCTATGTACCGATGGGTATACCCTAGCTTTATCTACACACTGTGGTTCCCTCCTCTTATCACTAATGAATAATGTACTCCCCCAACATTCAGTTTGGAATCCCCCAAGGTCTTTCATCTCCCTTCAACTCTTGTGAGACCCACTATCTAGGTGATGAAATTTAAAATAGAATGAGAATATGGGTTTAGAAAAATGAGGTTGGGCACACTACCACAATGGTCGACCTATGTATAGATTTGGACAATGCTTTAATCCTCACAATTCATTAGTTGGAGTTCACAACGCGATACATGGGATGCTACTTCATCATTTCCGAGAGGAGGGGATGACATTAACCCATGTACAAGGATCACTAGTAGAATAACTCGTACTCCTACACATGACAGGATCGAGTGATACTAGAACCTCCTACCCTAGTGAGGTTTCTGGAGTTCCAGCCCTTGTATACAACTGTATTCTATAGTTTCCTCTTCTTCTATGTCGGGTTGAGTTGACGTAGAATTACCAATAAAAATTGCTTCAAGATTAAGCATTGAACCCTTAGTCAAATGTCAGTTGGTATCGAGTCAACAATAGTTTTCAATATTGTTTCTATAGAGTAGGAGATCCCAATTTAGGACTCCACATCCATCCAGGGAGGCACTATTGCAACCCTATGACAAGTTAACTTGGATAAACCATATTCTCCAACAAATTTACCTACCCAAGTCAAAAAAATAGTATTTAGAATACTCTCCCCCAACATTTGATGATGGTTTATGCACCATTGTAGATGGGTTCTTTTAGGTGAATCTTGGTACTTAGTGTAATATGAAAATAATGATAATCACTGAATCTATTTTTATAAAGGATCAATAGTACTAAAAATAAATAATGATGAAACTACATGATCTTTTGTCCTAGAGCTATGAATAAATGATAGGGATGGACCCTCAGGTCACTGTCCACCATATCGATCTCCTTATATGCCATCACTGGTCCATATAGATTCCAAAAATGATGAAACCCTATCATGTTTCATTGCTTGAGGCTAAAGATCATATGATCGACAAAGAAACATTCATCAAGGAATATCTATACCCTATGTGGTTGGAAGACATAATTCCCATCCAAGATAAGTATGGATAGATCTTAGTTTACAATGAATTCCAAGATATCAATTGTCATTTCCCAAAGGATGATTTTACTCTTCCGATAATAGAGTTGTTGATCGATGCCACTACCGGGTTCTAGGATATTTACTTCATTAATGGGTATTATAGGTACTATCAGATCTGGATGGCCCCTGAGGATTAGGTTTCCACATCAGTCAAGGAACTACATGAAACCCTATGTTATCAGGTGATGTCCTTTGGTTTGAAGAATTTAGGATGCACCTATAATTTTTCCATGATGTGTTTATTCCAAACGAAACTTAAGATTCTAGTGGAATGTTATATGGATGATTTGGTGTATAAACCCCACAAGTGTCAGGACCATCTCGTAGATATTGATAAATTGTTAGACTTCCACTACTCCAACCATCTAGAAGTGAACCCCATGAAATGTACATTTTGGGTTACCTCAAGTAATATTCTCATCATTATTGTGAGATAATGAAGAATCCAGATCAACCTAGATAATATCAATTCCATCATTAATATTCCTCCTCTGAGGAACCTTTAGGTGCTCTGGGGCCTTCAAGTCCACTAAGCCTATATATGTTGATTCATCAAGAATCCCTCTGGAAAGTGTTAGACATTATTTTGACTCATGAAGAAGGGTATAATTTTATAATGGGATGAAGAGTTCTAGACCACATTCGAGGAGATCATGTAGTATATAATACAACCTATAGTTCTGATTCCACCCATCTCAGAGAATTTGTTTGTCCCTTATGTGACAGCATTGGAACTATCCCTCGGTGCCATAATCTCCCATAATAACAAAAAAGGGATAGAAACTAATTTATGATATCTCAGTCACATGGCCCTAAATAGAGAGTATGGATACCCCCCATCGAGAATAGCTACATCACATTTATTGTTCTAAGTGAAGAAGTTGAGACACAATCTGCAACATCACGAGATATAGATGGCATCATACAAGGGTAAACTAAATTATATCATGAATATCCCTATGTTGATAGGTTTTCTTGTTCATTGATTAGTTACAATTTAGTAGTTTGATATCATATTTGATCCATAGAAGTCTATCAAGGATGCGGATTTGGAAGACATTCTAGAAACCCAATTAGCCGCCAAGAAGTAGTCTCTACATATTGACTTTCTAAATGAGGCTACACTCATAGTGTATCCTATTATTCTATGATATAAGATTAATTTAAATTATGCCTCATGGATCCCAACTAGCAGAAGGCTCAATAATCCCAAGAATAATTGAGTTGGTCTTGGGATCATCTCTATAAGGACTACATCTTCCATCCTATCATATTATTTCTTATTATTTGAGAGATGTCGCAACAACAATGTAGAGTATCATTATCTCATCACTGGTCTCAAGTTGTCCCTCGTGACTGATGTTCCCCACTAAGACATCAAGGGAGACTATGAGTTATTCATCATGTAGATCAAAGTTTACTTTATTTTCTGGAAGCTAGAGCTCATGCTCTTATTGGAGCACACCTGACAACTAATAGCATAGATCCCTTCTTAACTAGAGGTTAATCATGATAATCGATAATAGAATGGTCGTGCTGATTCTTTTTCCAGTCAAGTTTCTGCCCTTGTAGAGCATGACCAGGATAAACCTGTTATCCATGGGGCGCACCACTGATTCATCAACCTTTCTAGTACATACTATGATGAAAACCACCCAGTATACCACCAAATTATGAGTGCCTCAATGTTGGGGACTCTACATCATCATATAGCTGAAGAAACCTCATATTTGATAACTTCATTTGTCGAGTATCTCCATTATGGAACTCTTCCACTCGATAGATCCAAACGTGAGTGAATCCATTAGCACACAATATTGTTCAACATAAAAATTGGCCCCAAATATGTGTAAATTTTTTACAGACATGGGTTTTATGGAATTATCCTCTGTTGTATTCATTGAGATGAGATTCCCCATCTTAGGAAGAATGTTCATGCAGGTTCTTCTGGAGATCATCTGGTAGGAATAAATCATTCCCACCTGATTTGATGGTTGTCCTAATTTTGGCCCACATGGTCCACGACTATCTTGAGTTCACCAATAGGTTCCTTGCATGTATAATCCAGAAAAACATCATGAATTGACCGCCAAATATTCTTCTTAAAACCATGTAATCTTCTCCTATTGTGGTCTACAGAATCACTGTCATATGACCATATCCACTAGAAACATCTCACCAGTGCAACTTCATTCTTAATGTAACTAATTTATTTCTAACAAGGATAAATAATTTCCATACTATGAAGTCAAAACCTAATCGATTAATGGATTTTTGAGCTCCCACATAATTTATCTACTCAGATTCCCTCACACTATTATCCCAAACAACAACAAAAACTTCTGTTTAGCCAAGATGAAGATGTTGTAAGCCATGTATAGAATCCATTCTAACCCCATTTATCTCTACCATGCATAAATGAATGGAAAAGTCAAACCATTCAACAAAACCATATCTAACTTTCTACAAAATTTTGTTAGGCCAGAACAAGAAATATTAGATGGAGAATCTTCCCAATTCCCTCTTGGCTTATCAGTTGACTAATAAAAATTCCACCAAGGTTACCCCATATTCTCTAGTGTACAAAACAATGGCAGTCCTACACATCTAAATTTAGTTACCTTCTCTTGAAATAGTTGTCTATGATCAGCAGAAATTAGATAGAATAGCATAATTCTATCTAACTAAGTCGAAAGTCATCAATGAGAATAGGCTGCAATCATTGCATAGTCAGGAGAGGAACCAGAACAAGGTATCTTGGGATTTTAATAAAAATGTTTTCATATGTTATTTCTTCCAGGGTTATACAGTTCTGGTTCTCTAGAGACTGATGATACCTAAATGGAATCCACAAATGTTATAACCTAAATTAGAAGGACCATACATAATTCACAAGGTCTATCACAATGGTGAATAATATTTGGTCACCATGAATGGGGATTACTTCACACCTCTAACCAATTCCATGTTATTCAATATATACCTCACATGAATTATGGGACCAACATCCTTTTTTCAAGAAGTTAAAATACAAAATGAAAAATGGTATGAATTATATAACCTTAAACTAAGATATATATAGTGTGAAATGTATGAATTTAAAAAACATAGAACCAGTGTTCGATGTGAACGATGATAAACTGCACATCATTGATGGACCCTTCTTCATAAACATAAAAGAAATTTTTTCCATGTATATACAACAAGAAATTAATCTATGTTTCTACATCCTTGTTGTAAGACAAGAAAACTGCATAACCTTTTCCATCCTAGGAATTTGTTGTTAAACTAGGAACTTGGGTCCAGGCATTAGGAAATCAAACTATATGTGGGATTCTATTTAGATTTTTTCATTTGCTGTTGAGGACTCCTAGTATCTCATTCTTGTCGGGTTTTCCATACTACCACACTGCACAAATCTGATAGAACTACCCATTATGGTCCATACACTATCATATAAAACATAAATCCAATGGTCAAAATTCCCTGACCTTAGACTAATAACCCCAATGTATGACTTGTATGCCTTTATAATATATAGAACCAACATCCTGTCAAAATTAAATTAAACTTCACAACATTGATGGTTATTTCTGTATGAAAATAAAATCAAAATTACTCACTCATCTGAATAAAATGATGTTAAACAGGGAAGTCATGTCCAACCATCAATATATAAATGTGTGTGGGGATTTTATTACAGAGGGTATGGTTTGAAGTGGGACTTTATTATCCCTATTCACTTTTTGTTAAAACTACAATGCACAATAGTTACCCTTTGGAACACATCTCCCACCAATGTCCTAGTTTCATTTTGATAAATATGCTACAATAAAAATCTTCATCACATGATGTTAAACTTCATTCCCTCATCCAAACACAAATACATTAATCAAATAGACTCCATTCCAAGTGATATAATCATAAACTATTTTTTTCACAAGGTCCCTTACCATGATTCTAGATTTTTTCTTACAACTGATATGCTCTGATACATTTGGGTGTGAAAACCTATGTGTTGGGTTCCACATGAACACTTCCCTAATCAAAACCCATACTTCATGCCATTCCAAATTCAGGTCCTTTCTATATTTCATATCCATAAAAGCCCCAAAATGTAATGGTATTAGGCCATATGTATCTCAAATCCCATACTAGTCAGTGTCATAATAGATCTCTAGCAAAAACTATCAGGTTATTCATTTCAAACATGGTATGATGTTCAATCATTATTTTTGCACCCCATCCAAGACATGTGTAGTTGTTGATCTTATTTTCCAACTTTTTTCAACAGTGGCCCCTACTTTTAAATATCCTTTTTTTTATCTGGACCACAAAATACTAACATACCTAATTTCTACAACCCTATATCTTTGTGGAACCACAAAACCATTAGTTTTTCCCCTTCATGTGTCTATGTATGTTGAGTAAGAATGTTGTTGGAAAAAAATCCCTCAAGGTAACATTGAAGTATTTTTAGGTTGATTGTGTTTGTTGAAAAAGCAGGTTTCCATGAAGAATTATCGAGTTGCAAAGAAGTTTTTGACAATCCATGTCGACAAAAGAATGATGAAAAAGGAAAGGACGATCTGCAGACGACACAAAATAGAAGTACAAGGTGGCGCCGTTTTCCAGTGTTTGCCAAATTTTTGTGGTCCAAAATTTGGAAGTTGGAGAGCCTCGCGAAAAGTGGATTTCCATGAAGATCATATTTTAATATGGAAAAGTCATGAATTTAATGATGAGAGGCTTCATGGTTTTGAATTTGCAAAGACCAGAAGAATGATGGCGTCGATTCTTCGCGATTACGTCAAAGCTTCGTGAATGGAAGAAGTTGAAGTGCATCACAACGGTGAAGGGATTTTCGAGGGAGCTTCACGGCGAAGGTGCGAAATAATGTTAACGGTGATACTCCTCAATTATGATGATCTCCACGATCAGAAAATTGTTGTGGTGCTTCGCGATTTTGATAGAATTCTGGCGGAAACATTAGAGCTTCACGATAGGCGATAAGGTGGCGCTGACTTCGCGCGGAAGGGTCGAGGGTTGGTGGAAATGCCTACAAATAAAAGCCTACCCCCTCGAGAGAATTAGAGAGAATTTTCAGAGAAAATACATTGCTCTCGGTTCGCAAAGGATGTTCGCGAAGGCATTGTTCTTTGCGAAAGAAGAGCTTCGTGGTGGCTACTCTAGCACCGCGAAAGTCGTGTGCTCCACGTTGGCTCAGTGAGATTCGCGAGGGAAGTCGCTTTGCGACGATTTGAGCTCCGCAATGCCCTAAGAATTATGAAGGAGTGATCTTTGCGATGGTCTGAGCTCCGCGAAATTGTGAGCTTCACGAAAAAGAAAGGATCTTCGTGAAGGCTTGATTGAGATTTTCGAAATTGGGAGCCTCGTGAAGTAGGGTGCTTTGCGAAGGTGTTTCCAAAGTGAATTGCACACTGGTTAAGAGGAAAGGGGGTATTCCTCAGTGGATGAAAGTTTCACTTTAACAGAGCATCTATCAAAAGTTGAGGATGCATTCCTTCATGAAAATGAAGAGACTTATAGTTCTATAAACTTTGATTGGATTCTTTCCAAGTGTAGTGAGCCAAGGAAGATGAAAAAGGTGATCCTCTCCAATGGAAGTGAGTCAGAGAGAGAGAAAAAGGGAGTGCCCCTTCAGAAAGTAGTGATCTGACCCTAAATATTGTAAAGGCATTGAGCCTGGGCATTGAAGTGATCTAGCCCGAACATTACTGGTAGTGAGCCTTAGTGCATTTGGTACAATGGCACATCGCCTTGGTATGCTCCTTGGGCGTAGCCCAGTGAGGGTGAACCAAGTAAAATTCTCTGTGTCTGGCTTCTTTCTTCCCTGCATTGCATTTAAAGCATCATCATCATATAAAAAAGAAAATAAGTGGTCATTATCAACACACATGTGCAAACAAAGTGACCCTTGAAATAAAGAGGTCATGATCTAGTGGGGCTGGAAGAATATTGAAATAAATAATATACATACCCTGATTCACCCCCCTCTCAGGGAATATAGGCCACTTTTGGTCCTAATAATTGCTATCAGAGGGAAGGTTGCAGTTATCAGATTTGTTTTCTTTGACTTTGTGTAGTCAATCTGTGCGGTTAAAGAATCAGTCTGCTCTTATCTCAGTGTACCATGGCAAAGGGAAAACATCAAAGAAGGAGTAAAAAGATGTTGGAATTACCCACTATAGAAGTGTCAATGGAAAGAGTGTGATTCAGTTGAAGGAATAATGTAGTGAATAGAAAAATGGTTTGGATGAATCATAATATGAAAATACTTACTCATTTAATGATTCTGAAGGAATGAGTAAATAACCTGAATTTACAAGTAATGTTGGAACCACTGATGATGAAGAAACACCAAGAAGTCAAAAAGAGGCAGTTGTCCTCAAGGAAAAGGAATTGGATCAGAAATTGGATGAAGAAGTGAAATCTAAACATATTAGTATCCATGTATTGGAAATTGAGGTCAACAAGCTAAGAGGCTTAAATCAAAGGCTTATTGATGTGGCTAGTGACCTAAAGGAGAAGAATGATTCTCAAGGTGAATAACTACAAAAGGCTGGTGATTATGAATCGAATCAAAAGTCAGATGAAGTTCAGAATCTAAAATATAGGAATGATGATCTAGCAACACAGTTGACTGAAGAAGCTCAGATGAATCAAAGGCTACAAAAAGAAAATGAATCTATATTTGAATATGTTTCTCAAGAATAACTGAAGGCGAAGGAGAAAAGTGGCATGATGGAAAATCTCACATGGGAACATGAAGATGAGTTGAGTAGCCAGAAGAATCTCAGAAAATAACTTAATGCTCAACTTGAATCAAGAGATAAAAAGATTCAAAAATTGAAGGAAGTGATAGAAAAATCCAAGAAAGAAATATAGATATCGGAGGAAAAAAGGAAAAACCAAGTTGAATGATGCACTACACCTATTATTCTATTTTCCTTCGGAGGGTGATGATAAAATGAAAAGGAAGTATGATATTTCTCAGGAGAAACAACAAAATATTTTCTCAGCTCAAAGACCTTATAGATTGGGAAAATATGGCATTGGATTTGATGAATCCCCTCCCGTGCATGATAGGATGCGAGCCATGAATAGTTCCAGGAGTGGAGAAAAACATATAGGTGCTAGAGATAGTCCTTAGAGGACAGTTACAAAAATAAGTGATGACATGTGCAATTTCTACGGGATTCATGGCCACATGTCAAGATTTTATTCAGGGGCTCTGGAATACATTTCAGGCAATGACAACAGAAACATTACTAAATCTGAGAATAAGAAGAAGCATCATGAGAAATCATGGAGAAAAGTCTCTAAATAGAAAACATTCATCAGATACGAATACTGTGGAAGAAAGGGACACACAATGAGTTTGTGTCAGGAAAATCAGTAGCTCAATGTAAGAGGAAGAACAAAAGATTCATCAACATCTCGATAGAGAAATAATGAAATGAGGTATTCTTTTGATGTAAAATGTTTCATATGTTCTGATTATGTGAATTTGGAAAGGCATTGTAGTATGAAGAAAGAAGAAAAGGGAATGGAACTCGAAAAAAGACTCTCAACCCCAGGTGTGCATGATAAGAAATAATGCACTAGAAGAAAATGTGAACCACTCTCATAGAGAGAATGTGAACAAACCTGGAAGATTAAGGGGAGATCCACTCAAGCTGTGAGTAAGAAGAATGCACATTTAGTGGAGACTCACCACTATTGAAAAAGAGTGTAGTGACTCAAACATCTGATAAAAGAAAGATGAACAAAGATTACATTGAAAAATTCGCATGTCGTCTTCCTCAGCAAGAAGTGGAGGAAAGAGAACAATCCCTGCAATGGAGAAAGAGGTAAGAGAAGATGAAAAATAGATATATTCCTACCAAGATAAGGAATCAAGGGAAATGCAATTTTGGTGGAACATCAAAGAAGGAAATGTGTACTAGTGGGTTTAAACCCCAAATGGTGAGAAAGGCCAAGCCTACAGAATCTACATATCATAAAAAGGCTCAGCATGTGGGTAATGAATGCTTAGTCATATGGCCAGAGCAGTAGAAGTTGGCTAGGCAGTTAGAAGAAGCATGGAAGGAGTGTGATTCTCTGAGGGAATGAATTAAAGGGTTGACCCATCAGGATCAACCACCATCCTCATCTTGAGGATTCCAGAAGAACCCCTCTCCTTATGTATATAAATGATATTAACTGATGATTCATGTGTTTCAGGTTTTAGGGAGATACGATCCAAGGTGAAGTGGCATATAAAGATGCAAAGTGGATAAGTGACATGCTCCAGAGTTTCAATTGGTTAAAATCAGGTACCATAGTTGACGAAGAAAGGGAGAAACAGAGCACAATAAGAACTGATTGTGTTATTAACATTATCTCCTGTTTCATAAACCGAGTTCCAACTCAGTAGGCTTAGAGATTATATCAATGTCTCATTGATGAGTTCCAGATTAGAATAAAAGATGCATGAGGAGAAGAATGGTTATGGGTCTAACCCCAGGAATTGTTGCATAAAATAGGGGGAGAATTCAATAACAAAATCTGATGCCAGATCCATCAATGAAATAATTGGATGACCCATCTCAGGTGTTGTGTATAGAGAGAAGACATATTGTCAGAGAAGCATCAATAATCATGCATCTCATGCTTAATTATTTTGTTCTAACAATGTGGTATCAGGTATCTATTTTTAGGATACCAAGAAGGTGGGAGAGAGTGTCAACAATGGTTCAACAAGAAGATCAGAAAAGTTGTTGAATGAAATGATGCCACTGAAAAATGACATAGTGACAAGTTTTCTGTTGAAAGTGAGGAAGTGGTAAGAGACTCCAGGGGAGCATAAGTGACTAATGCTGATTCGGAAAAGAAAAAGACATGGGAGATTTTTTCAAGGCCAGTAGACAATGATTTCATCGGGACTAAATGGGTCTATCGCAACAAGATGAATGAAGATGGAAAAGTGATTCGAAACAAAGAGCGACTAGTGTACATGGGATACACCCAGATCGAGGGAATAGATGTTGATGAGACATTTTCACCAGTTGCAAGGCTGGAGACAATCAGATTATTCCTAGCCATCGTAGTGCAAAGGAAGTTCAAAGTGTTCCAGAAGGATGTAAAATCCACATTTTTGAATGGGGTTATAGAGGAATAGGTGTACATTGAGCAGCCAGATGGTTTTCTCATTCATGAGGATGAGAACAAGGTTTACAGACTGAAGAAGGTGATGTATGGGTTGAAACAAGAACCAAGAGTATGGTACTCAAGGCTTGATCAGTACTTGAAGAAGTTTGGTTTCCAACATGGGGGAGTTGATTAAAATATCTATTTAAAAAACAACAGTAATCAAAGGATGGTGGTCTTGGTTTATGTCAATGACATAATATTTGGTGGATCAAATGAAGATCAGTGCAGATAGTTTTCTGAATTCATAAAAAATGAGTTTGAAATGTCAATGATTGGAGAGATAACATTTTTCCTTGGCTTATAGGTGACACAAGTAAGAAATGGAAAATTCATTTCTCAATCCAAATACACCAAGGAGGTTCATAGATGTTTTGGAATTGATAATTCCAAGCCCATGAAGACTCCAGTTGCTACCCAGAAGAAATTATCAAAGGATGAGGATGGAAAGGCAGTTAATATTACCGAATACAGGAAAATTATTGGGAGCTTGCTGTACTTGACCACAATAAGGCCTGACATTGTATTCGCCACATGACAAGCAGTGAGATATCTGAGTAATCCCATGGAAAACCACATGCTTGCAGTGAAAACAATACTTAGGTATATCAAGGGCACAGTGGACTTCGGCTTGATGTATAATGGAAAATCTCAGTCGGAATTATTGGGGTATACTGATGTAGATTGGGCGGGTTCAGCGGATGACAAAAAGTCAACGTCAGGAGGTTCATTCTATCTTAGTGGATTGTGTACTTATTTGCTAAGAAAGAAGCAAGATATAATTTCATTGAGCACCGCAGAAGTTGAGTATATTGTGGAAACTCAAGCATGCACATAGTTTTTGTGGATGAAGCAGCATCTTGTAGATATGGGAGTTAAAGTGAAGTCTCCAATTGGGATCCAGTGTGATAACTCAAGTGCTATAAATCTCAGAAAAAATCCCTTCAATCACTCAAGAACAGAGCACATTGAGATAAAGTATCATTTTTTCAAGGATAAGGTTGGGCAGGGAATTGTGAAGTAGGAGTATGTGCCTACAGAGCTACAGGTTGCAGACATTCTGACAAAGGCCATACCGAAGGAAGCTTTTGAGAGGCATCGACTGGATTTGGTAGTTCAGTCGACTCCCCACACTTAAAAGTGTGTGGATGTGGAACACCCCCCTCCCCGAGGTATGATGTGTTTTTCCATAATCTTCTCACATGTTTTTTTACCCTGTTACAGACCGTAGAGGAGTGCCCTTTCAGTTCGTTGACAAAGGGGGAGAAAACAATAATTGTTCAAGGGGGAGACAGTGTAGCTATTTGAGAAGTCATGAATGATATAGGGAGAAACTGACAGGTGGAGCAGCGAGATAGGGGGAGTGTAATGAGATAGGGGGAGGGTTTTAAATCCAAGGATACTAGAAGTGATCGATCAAAGACTAGATATCACAACAGCTGAGGATTGTGATAAAATATAAATAGCGAGTTTAGAATGGTGAGAGAAGGTTCCCACCTATCACAGATTGGTATCCATATGGTTTAACAATTGGTATCAAATTTTCAATTGGAATTAGTTTGGAATAAAAAACTGGGGTTCGACATGAAGTGATTCAGTGATGGAATTTTCATACTACTCTTATTTATCACGCCGAGCATTGGTCATGTGGGCATAGAGTACATGTTAAGTGAACCCTTGAATGATATCAGAATCGCAAGAGGCGAATGGTGGTTGTGGCTGGAAGAAGACTCAGTGAGGTATCAACATGCAGAAAATCATTCTTAGATGAGTTGTGAAGAGTTGTCAACAAACCCAAAGGGGGAGGTTTTTTGGAAAAAATCCCTCAAGGTAACATTGCAGTATTTTCAGGTTGATTGTGTTTGTTGACAAAGCAGGTTTCCATGAAGAATTTTTGAGTTCCAAAGAAGTTGTTGACAATTAATGTCGACAAAAGAATGACGACAAAGGAAAGGATGATCTGGAGGCGACACAAAAGAGCAGTACAAGGTGGTGACGTTTTGTAGTGTTTTCCAAATTTTTGGGGTTCCAAATATGGAGGTTGGAGAGCATCGCGAAAAGTGGATTTCCATGAAGATCATATTTTAAAATGGCGAAGGAATGAATTTCATGAATAGAGGCTTCATGGTTTGGAATTTGCGAAGACCAGATCAATGATGGTGGTGATTCTTCCCGATTACGTCAATGATTTGCAGACGGCAGAGGTTGAAGTGCACCGCGGCGGTGAAGGGCTTTGTGAGGGTGCTTCGTGGAGGAGGCATGAAATAATGTTGACGGTGATTCTTCGTGATTATGATAAGCTCCGCAATCGGAAAATTTCCATGGTGCTTCGTGATTTTGACAGAATTCTGGCGGGAACATTGGAGCTTTGCGATAGGCGATGACGTGGCGATGACTTTGTACGGAAGGGTCGAGGGTCAGTGGAATTTCCAATAAATAGAAGCCGACCCCCTCGAGAGAAGTAGATAGAATTTTCAGAGAAAATATTTTGCTCTCATTTTGTAAAGGATGTTTATGAAGGTAGTGTACTTTGTGAAAGAAGAGCTTCGTGGCAGCTACTCTAGCTCCATGAAAGTTGTGTGCTCTAAGTTGGCTCAGTGAACTTCGTGAGGGAAGCCTTTTTGCAACAACTTGAGCTCCACGACGGCCTACGCATTGCGAAGGCTTGAGCTTTGCGATGGTCTGAGCTCCGTGAAATTGTGAGTTTTTTGAAAAGGACGAAGCTTCGCAAAGGCTTGTTTGAGGTTTGAAAAATTGGGATCCTCACGGAGTAGGGTGCTTTGTGAAGGTGTTTCCAAAGTTAGGCACCCATTGGTTAAGAGGAAAAGTGGTATTCATCAGCGGATGAATGTTGGAAATTAACAGGGCATCTATCAAGAGTTGAGGATGCATTCCTTCATGAAAATGAAGATACCTACAATTCTATAAATTATGAGTGGATTCATTCCAAGTGTAGTGATCCAAGGAAGAAGAAAAAGGTGATCCTCTCCACCGGCAGTGAGACAGTGAGAGATAAACATGGAGTGACCATTGGGAAAGCAGTGAGCTGACCCTAAACATTGTAAAGGCAGTGAGCCTGGGCATATAAGTGATCTATCCCAAACATTATTGGCATTGATCCTTAGTGGATTTGGTACAGTGGCACATCGACATTGTATGCTCCTTGGACGTATCCCAATGAGGGTGAACCAAGTAAAAATATATGTGTCTGCCTGCTTTCTTCCTTGCATTGCATTTAAAGCATCTTCATCATATAAAGAAGAAAATAAGTTGTCATAATCAACACACAAGTGCAAACAAAGTGTCCCTTGTAATAAAGAGGTCAAGATCCAGTGGGGCAGGAAGAATATTGAAATAAAGAATATCCATACCCTGATTCACCCCCCCTCTCAGGTTATACATTCCCCTTTTGGTCCTAACAAATTTCATTACCATTTGGGAATTCCCTCATAACATTTCCTTACCCATGTTATTCACTTACATGTGATTGGGATTGTCTTACACCACTCAGTATTTCTCACATCAAGCATTACTCACGTGGGCTTGGGAGTCTTGGTAAGGTTTTTACTCACATGATGGAGCTACACAAGCCCCACATGAATATGTGGTGTGGTGACTCTCCTTCTTGATCTTCATTTATATCATGTTATTACTACTGTTCTACACATATCTCCTCTATCGGGTACCCCTCTCTCGTGGCCTATTAATCATGACATTAAACTATATCAAAGATCTCCCAGTTGTGTGTTTTATGGAATTAAGCCTCCTATGACATTCACATCGAGTATTATCACACCTCCCAGATGCACATATCCATAATATATTCCGATCTTTTTTATAGTCCAAACACTATGACCACAAAGTAAGAGAAAATGTTCTAAATCCTATCACCTTGAAGAAAGAACTGTACAGTCCTAGATGTAATGAATTTAAACTACACAGCACCATCATAATGTTCTCTCCTAAGAAGACGTCACTTCCAGAATCGTTCATCTACTATGCCTTGTTAAATAACTACATATCGCTTGTTTCCCTTTATTATGGTATCCATAGTAACATACATATATTTCATCCATGGTGCAAAACATAAATTCAATTTTTTTCCTCTTGGATCGCGTTTCACCCTAGGGTGTGTGGTCTGACTTGAGACACTGTGTTTCCCATTCACATTGGGTTATGGTTTTCGCACCATACACTCTCTATGGGAACACTTCCCCCAATGTCCTCGTAACATGATAATAAATGTTGTTACATTAATCATCCAAGACACATAATGATAAAAGTCATGGAAGCAAGTGTTCTAACCACATAGAGATAAACTTCATGGACCAGTCCAGTCACATGACATTTAACAGAGGCATCATCATCCTATCTGCATAATGAAAACTGACACAACGTTATGGCATGGCCACCTAAGATAAAATCACCTTTAGCACTAGTCATCAACCAAGGCACATTTCAAGAACTATTTAGTGATTTATTCTTATACATACTATATATACAAGAATCCTCAGGTTTTCCATCCTAGTACAACCTCTAGAAAACGATGAAAAAAAATATATACAAAAAAAATAATCCCCCTCTCTCTGTATGGGTGAGACATATGTAGGGTATTTTATCCTCCATAACTACATGTGGATTGATTCCAACCCTTGTGGGATATGTAGTGATTTCAAATCATATATTTTTTTGGTCCAACCGAATGGTTATCAGACCTCTAGCTCCTCTGGCCTTAGTATAGTCCATGAAATATGACTTTAAAATATATGTGAATATCACTCATGAATTTATTGGTGGTGTGTTGGGACTACTTGGTCTTCATTCATGTCAGGTTTGTAATCCCACCACATAATTTAACACCCCAAGATTTCATAGTTCGTTATTTCTTCAATGTAATTCAATATTTGCACTACACACAACACTGAGTTCAAGCGCACTATGACTAACCAAACTAGCCGTTCAAAAGCAGTTATGAATTGTATTAAATGAATTTTGAAAATTATAAAATCTTTATAACTTTACAATCCATATTATGAGTTTCCTAGTCATAATGTAATAACTAATTCATTTTTTTCAAATAAAAGAAGTAATTCTCAAAAAATGCACTTTTACCACCTTTTAATGGTGATCCCCTATTAAATCCAATATTTGAAACTTTAATATATTAAATTTGAAAAAAATAAACTTATTATTTATAATAGAGACTTATGAATTTAGTTTCAATAAAATTTTGTTGTTTTTATGATAACTTTCATATTTGGGTGAATAATGAAAAATGCTAAATTTTAACTGAAAATAACTTTTTTAATCAAAATAATTTATAGTGTTAAATTATATATTTTAATGGTTTGTAAGAATAAATAGATTATATTTTTACCATTTAATCTAATTCTTGTCATTAAATGTAATTTCACTTTGAAATTGGACATAAACAAGTGTCAATATTTTGATAGTTATTATTTCATAAAAATACGCCTTTTGGTTTTGACAACGAGAATTAGTTATAAATTAATAAATTCAAACTTCTATTTTTTGAATATGGTAAAATATACTTCATTTTTGAATTCGTAATATCAATATTATCTTAGGGTGAATTTTTGGTATTTTTCTAAATACATTTAATATTTCTTAAATAGTGAAAAACACTATGTTATTGTTTAAAATTGACTTTTTATTTAAATAATTATTTATTTTATTTAATTTTTTTTAGGTAAAAATAGATACATAAAACCTATATAAGTTCAAATGTAATTCATTGGAGTCATTTTATAATAATTTAAGCTATATAAAAATTTTGTTGAACCTTTACCGTATTTTACGCACCTCCTTATGGCATTTGAAAATTTGCATAAACATAATTTTACCGCTTATGTGAATTGAATTTTAAAAAACCGAGATACATGGTTCATATCATTAAGTAAAATGTGGTCCAATAAGATAAAAATAATTTTGGTGAATAGTAGCTTTTGACTTTTAGTTTCCACGGTTAAATGTAAATAGGGTAATTAAAGGTAAAAATGATATTATTATTACCCTAACACATGTATTAATTCTTTTTTATAAGTGTAATTAGAACAAAAACAACCTTATTAATAAAATATTACCCTTTATGTCCACTTGGATTAGATTAGGACATTTATTATTATTCATTTTAAAGAAGAGTTTAAAGTGTTAAATTCAGGTTTTCATAAGTAAAATATTTTTAATATAGCGTTATACATAAGATAAATTTGACTATAAAAATTCATTAGAAAGATAAAGATATTTACTACATAATAGTATTTTATTTATAATTTTTAGACATTAGATAATTAAATTAATTTATGACACAATGATGATGCCGTAATTACATTATTAATAAACGATTAAAATAGTTGATATTATAAATACCCAAATAAATGTAATTCGAGACTTATGAATAATTACAATAATTTTATAAGTTAATATGACATTTTTGGGTTGATTAAATCAATGTCTTTCGAAGTAATCATGTTTTGGTGGTTTTATCAAAAAACAAATACCAAATAGTGTCAAAATTAACAAAAAATAGGTTTTAAAAGAAATATTATATTATTAATTGATATAATAGTCTTAAAAATATATGGGTTGTCCAAAAGTCTTATATAATAATATATATGACATTAATGATCAAATTGGGGTTCGATTGGAATTTTATAGTCAGTTTATTTACCATATAATATAAAAATACAAAGAGACATGGTAAATGTCAAACTATTTAACTAAGAGTTAAATCTAAAAGGTAAGGTTAATATGGTGACCTAAACCGGTCTAAAACTTATTGGTTGTAAATTTTTCAACCCATCCTCGATTTATAATTTCAATAAAATATTTATGAGCCATTAGATATGAAAAAAAGAATTTATTATAAAATAATCTTTTATGTTTTTCCAATGGATCCCCTCACCCCTCTTATAAAAGAACACTTCCCCTTCACTCAAATTCAAACCTCCAAAGCCATTTGACTCGGAAAAACCCTACCCAAATATCCTCTCAACTATCCTAAAGTCATCCTAGAGGCCTTAATTTGGTCAGAAAGCTATCTTATGGATCCCTTTTAATCAAATCAAAACTAAGAACCCGATGAAGAGGTAATGATTTCACCACCCTCTTTTAGGTTCTTTTATTCTTCCAATTCCTCATTCTTTGTTGTTTAAATTATAAAATAACTCCATTATCTTCAATATAATTTGAAGTTACTATAAAAATGGTACAACCATATTCATTATTTTATCCATCCAATAAATGACAAAGTCACTATACGTACGTACATACGGATTACCGTCTCCACGTCATGGTGTAGTTTGTTGTTCAAACACTTCATTATTTGGATGGGTATAATAATGAGTATAACTAATGTAAATAATAAATATAACATATTAATGATTATTTATATATGATATACCATCCAATTACATGGGTTTTCCCATCAATATAATGATATTGTCGCTCGTGTGTACGTACGGATTACCGTCTCCACGACGCGATGAGATTCATTTCTGCATTCACCATTAAATGATGATTATAAAATATATATCATTAATAATTATTTATTATTTGACATAATAATTATACTGGAGATATAAATATATATATATTTGTGTGTTTTTGTACTTACATATATCTTATATACATAGTTTCGTGCAATACGATATGGAAACGGAAAGTGCGTTTATGCGTACGTACAGACTACTCTCTCCATAAACAATGTTTTCCATTTGATATATATGTCTATTATAAATATTTATATTATAATTATATATTATATATAAATCATTTTTTATATTATTTAAGTATTTAAATCTTTATATAAGTAATACAATCAAGAGTAACACGTTAAAACACGTATGGTAAAGAAAGCGATTTTTACCCGAAATGTTAATTTAACATTGAAATTATTATTAAATGGAAATTATAAAGTCATATATGAATCATGCATGATATCTTAAATATTAATATGGTTATGGTATAATCTAATAACATACAATGGTCATTATACAAGAAGATAAATGTACCCTCGACTAAAGGAATGTGTAAGGTAAGGGTTAATTTTACAGTCTCTTTATTATCTGAGGATGTTTTTACATAAGTATCTACTGGGACATATTTATTATCCATTTCCATGTTTCATAAGAAAATTTCCAAAGGGATTCTATATACTAAAACAATATTCTAAATGTTTTAAATATTTATTCTTGTAAATCGTTCTCATTAATGCCCATGTTTTCAAAATGGGTTTTAAGGATTTATTTTTATGAACATGAATGTTTTTAAAATGTTAATTCCTTTGAAAATTTTCAAAGTGGTACGGGAAAATTTTAAGAAAAAATTTATTTAAATGTATTCCTTTTTAAATTGTGTCACTTTTAAATGTTTTCATGAAAACAGATATTTTTTTCTCAAAGATTTTTTCAAAACATTTTCATATATGTCAAAATCCTTTGATGGATTTTAAATGTGTTTGAAGTTGATTTATTATGATAAAAATTTTATATATTATATTGAAGGATTTTAGATAAGTTTTACTATGGATGTGTTATTTTAATACCATTCATGGTTTATGGATAATGTATTAACATTTCGTATGCTAGTTTTAATACGAATGTTTATGTTATGTTTCAACCTATTTATATGATGAATACATTGGACATAGTAAATTACTGGTGGAGCCTGCTATATCTCCTCGATGCATCGGTAGGTCTCATGAGAGAAACTAATGTCTTGGCACAAGATCATGAAAATAATTTTATTTTTAGTCTTGGTACAAGGCCCTGAATATGAGGTAATGATGTCCGACGTTAGGCATTCTCTCATTATGAAATAAGTTATTACATGAGATTATTCAACTAGTAAAATATCAATGTGCATATTTATATAGTAATATTTGATTTATTTTTTCCATATTATGTTCAATTTTATGTTTAAAAGGCTATTGTTTTTATTACACATCTTTCCTTAAATGTTTATAGTTTCTGCTAAATTATTTACACTAATTGGGAATCTGACCTCACCCCTTTCTTATGTTTTATTTTCCCATGGTCCCAAGAAGTGTATTATATTTGATATGAAAGGTTAAGCTAAGGGAACAATGGAATTCTCAAAGGATTTTTTTGTTATTTATGTTATAAAGTGTTATGTAATTTTAATTTATGAAATCTATTTTCCAAGAGTGCTAATATGATCGATCTTTTGGGTCTTCATTCCCTGTAATCATGCCAATTTATTAAAATAATGTACCGACTCTAGGTAACTGGGTTCGGGGCATTACACATAAAACATATTCCTCTTGGAGCGATTACATTATGGTCGAAACACTATAACCCTAGACAAATATCATATGTGTAAATTCTCGTAAATTTAAAGGAATTTTTTTTCTTAAATTATTTGGAATTTTACGAATACACAGTTTCTAACAACACCTGATTCTGAGGCCCGAAGTGCCCAGAATCATTTTCCTAAGTTTTGATCAGTTAAGTTCAATGAACGAATGAGCGGGTTATTCTAACTTCTGAATCGGTGCTCGAAATCGAAATTTGAGGGCACTGATGAAACCGTAGTGCCAGTTTTTTCTTAAGATGACCTTTTCTAGAGTTTTGTTTGAATGAGAGGAGTTGTAAAAAAATTGGGGATTAAAATAATATTAAAATCAAATTGTGTGCAAATTATATTTTATTGGTGGTGGTTAGACTCTCCCATGGGAAGTTTTTGGTGGGTCCCATGACCACCCAACATCCCATGTGTGGTTATGAGGGAGGTGGGGCCCACAAGAGCTCCCACCTATTCAAATTCAATAACCCCTCTACACCCCCTCTTAAATTATGTGGCTCTCCCCCACATTAATTCTTGCCAACTTATCTCTCCATTTAATTTGACAACACAAGTCTAATTAATAAGGTGATTTCAATTTTCCACTTTTGAAGTTTTGAACTGTTGGAATGTGTAAATAAAATAAGGAAAAGCCTTATTTTATTTTGGGTTGTTGTGTTGTGTGGAGACTTTTGGGAAGGAAGCTCTAAACTATTCATCACCTTCGTTAAAGAACGTCATTACCTCGATGAAGAACGCTGTCACCAGAAGGAGTGAACGATGTGTCGTTATTAACCTCTTCGCAGCTGGTGTGAGACGTCAATCCCTCCTTGGATGTACGTCGACGCCATCAACCGCGACGTCGACTTTCGTCACCATTGTTGAGGTAGGGGTTTTCCTTCGATTAAGTTTGGTTATCATCTTCATGAATTATTATTAAGACGGCTTGATATCATTATAACAGGAGGAGGTCGGACCACAAAAACATGGCTGATCCTCCCCCCTTTCATCTTGATCTTCGTGTATCCAAATGGAAAAGATGGCGCGGTGCCGTTGCACCGTGCAAGAGCGGGAGAACCGTGGCCGGAGGAGGCCACAGTGAAGGTGCACGGCGCCGTCGTGCCGCGCCGGTGTGGCCAAAGGAAGCCGCGGCCAAGAGCGTGCCGCGGCGGAGGGGCGTGGTGCCGTTGCGCCACGGCGGAGCACCATGGAGGGTCGCAGCCGAGAAGGGCCACAACAGAGGGGCGCAGCGCTGGTCGGATAGGGGCTGTGACATAAGGTCACGGCGGTGCAGAGGGGGTGGCCGGACTCATCCGGCCGCCATCGCAAAGGAATGCGAGACCCGCGGGGGTCCGGAGGTGGCTCACCTACTGGGAATTACGGTCGGCTGTCTTCGAAAGACATAGGGTCGAAACCCCTGGCAGGTGGCAAGGGTGGGCCCCCCAAGTGGGGGACGCCGTATCAAAATGAGGGGGGCAGCACCCCCCCACCCCCTTTCCGCATCCGCTCAGCGCGCGGGCACCCGCACCGGGCCGGACCCCCACGTCGGGTCGGGCCGCACCGGCTAGGCAAGGCCGCACCCAACCAGGCTGGACCCAGACCCGGGTCAGGTCAACCCGGTTTGGGCCGACCCAGGGGGTATTGGGCCGGGTCGGACCGGGCCCAAACCCCCTGTTTCCGGACAGATCCGTTCAAACTCTCATAACTTGGGTTACGGACCTCCGATCGATGCACCGTCAGTTTCGTAGTGATCCTTGGATCACGATAGTCGTTTTGGTATACTAAACTCAAGTTTTAGAAGAAAATTGGGTATGACGAGGTTGGTTCGATCACGAAACCAACCGGGCCCTCGGAGGGGAAACACTTATAACTTGAGCTCCGGACGTCCGATTGATGTGCCGTTAGCTTTGTGGGATTCCTATTTGTGAGACGGTTCTTTTGGATTACTCTACTAGGGGTTTGGACGTAGTTGGAGTATGGTTGGGTTGGTTTTATCCTAAAAACCAACCGGGCCCCTATGATGAATAATAAAATAACTCTCAGACCGAGTGTCCGATTAACGCACCATCATTCGCGTTTGGTTTCTATTGACAAGATGGAACATTGGGAAACATCAAATCTGGACTTCGTGTCAGTTGATTTTTCGACCCCCCTTCGATCATTGAGCAGATCCTCCCGGAATCGAGCATGCTCTTTGTGGAAACCCTAGAGTTGGCTGCCACTATGACGACGATGACGACTGTACTGGGATCCTCCATGAGTTCGGTAGCGATGATGACCGTACTGGAATCCTCCATGGGTTCGACAACAATGACTCTTGTTCTTGCATCCTATGTGGGTCCGGTAGTATATGACTACTATTCTTGCATCCTATGTGGGTCCGGCAGTATATGACTACTATTCTAGAATCCTATGTGGGTTTGGTAGTATTAGACTCTGTACATGTATCCTATGTGGGTCTAGCAGAATACCTAGTATTGTATCCTTTGTGGGTCCAACAACTTAGCTGGTCTGGTATCCTATGTGGGTCCGATATCTTAGATGAATTAGTGGCTACATCTGATTATCTATATCGCCTTACGAAGAAGTATACCTGTGTGAGCTGAGTCTATAATTACAATCATTATCATTGATATGATTGTTGTGCTTTCCTATGTAGATTGGGTTGTGCTTTCCTGTGTGGATTGGGTTGTGAAATCCTATGTGGAATGGGTTATGATTTCCTGTGTGTACTGGGTTGTACTTGGTCTCGTGTGCTGGAGTTGAGATGGAATTGATGACTAGGTATATGTATGGGAATATACCTAAGTAGAGTTGGTTGTTACTTCGTGATTTTATCTTTCCTTTGTGGTTTATCCTTCATGGATTCTGGGAGACCTTCGGGGGTCTCGGGGTCCCAACTGAGTAGCGTATACTCACCCCTACACGGGCTATGCCCGCACTACGTTGTGCTGGATGCAGAAAAAGAACAACGCTGATCGAGGTGGGAGCTCGTGGAGCTAGACGGTACCTGGAGGTGGATCACTAAACGGGACGTACACGGAGTGGACGGCTAGAGACGAGGAGCAGAGGAGACTATCTATACCCACCCTTCAAGTGGGATTTCCAGAGGACATCTCGGAGTTGCTTCTTTACTTTTATGCTACTGTACTTTCTTTTAGTAGTTCTTTACTTTCAGTTGGGTTTTTATTCTGACCCACTTAATTTCCCGCACATACTTTTGTACTTAGTTTACTTAGGGTTTACTCAGCTTGCGTACTCTGTGGTGTTAATTTACATTATAAAGGTAATTCCTTACCTTTTTATTGAGATTTATGCCTTTGGTGCTAGTCGCCAACCCCTGGCCTATGGAATTCGGGCTTGAGGTTGTCACAACACGGGCCTCGAAGACGGGTCATGACAAATTGGTTTCAGAGGAGTTCGGTTCTATCGCAGAACATAGGACTCTGGTCTTTCATCTCTGTGAAGCAATAATGTTAAGGGTATTTAGTGTGTTTATCAGTCCACGGAGTCCAGTGTTGGTGCAGCGGCCAACGTATCCCTACACCAGGACCCTGACTTCTGATTTCTGACTCAATGCACTAAAACATTGATTGCATGTGTGTTTCAAAAAATTTCTATGTGATTACTTTGTGTTATCTCAACACGTATACTATATTTACCGTGGCACACCTGTTTCTTTTCAGGATGGCCCCACGACGGCAGTCAGCTAGGGTTCTGAGAGTTGTGTGAGACGACAGCCCACCGAGTCATGAGGCCTCGGTGCAGGTCCATATTACAGCGGAGGCACCGGTGGTACCTCTACCTGCCGAGCCACCGATGCAACCAACCCCAGATACTGAGAGTGCACAACACCTTAGTGAACTGCATGAGTTCTAGCATCAGACACCGCCCAGGTTCCTCTGGGTGACGGACCCTCAGGCAGCCGAGGATTGGCTGGAGGCTGTTGTATGAGTTTTCAGGTTAGTGGGGACACTAGCTAACCTCATGGTGATCCATACAGCGAGCCTCCTGCATGCGATAGAAAGTATATGGTGCATCTTGATTCTCCCGGTGCACGACGAGGCATATCTTCTTTGGTCAGACTTCGAGATCCTCTTCCGCTCGGAGTTCGTACCAGCCACCCTCCACACGGTGCACATTCAGGAGTTGCTACAACTACGGCAGGGCAGCATGACGGTAGACCAGTACTCGGCGGGGTTTACCGACCTCTCGATCAATTCCACATATAAGGTATGTGACCCATTCTTCCGGGCCCGGACCATTGAGTAGGGACCAAGCCATGAGATCAGGGATTTGATGATCTCCCTCAGCATTCCGACGCAGGCAAGAGTACTAGAGAAATCCCTTCTTGTGGATAGCTTTCTTGTTGAGCCTACACCAGCAGCGAGACCTACCTCAGGGTGGCATGTAGCAGAGTCTTCTACAGCTGGCAGTTGACGGATGTCATAGGGGTCCAAGCGGACCAACCATCGGGCAGACGACCTCAGGATACTAGCTCAGAGGTGCGGGGCACACGGTGCAGAGCCAGCCTTCCGAGGAGCAGACAGTGCTATGCATGCGCCGGGCAGGGCCACATGGCTCGTGACTTCTTGACTCGCCATGTAGAGGAGTAGCAGACGGTTGAGGTACCACCTAGTTAGAGGCAGAGGTTTGACCGTGGCTGTTCGTAGGGAGCAGGTGGACGAGGTACAGGAGCTGGCCGAGTGGTAGGTGGAGGACGATGTTTTGAGACTCTACCACTACCACCACCATGAGGTCCACCCCAACCACAGGGAGCTGGTAGATAGAGACAGGATCAACTTCAGGCAGTGGAGGCCTATGAACACGGCACACTAGAGATGATTCTAGGTACTATCTGTATCTACTCCACCTTTGCTGCAGTTCTTATAGACACAGGAGCGAGTCATTATTTTATATGTGCTGCCCTTGTTCGGAGCTCGGGGAGTCCGATGGATCCATTGGCTCGATCCTTACGACTAGAGACTCCTATGGGAGAGGACTCAACAATTACGTATTGGTGTCGGTAGTGTGAGCTTACTCTAGGAGGAGAGATATTCAACTAGGAACTTCTTGTAGCGGCGTTAATGCCTTAGGATGTCATCTTGGGCATGTATTGGTTATCTACGGTCCATGCTCAGATCGACTGTATTAGGTGCAAGGTGCGGTGTGTCTGCACCGATGGGAGAAGGTTCACCTTCACCGACGAGGAGGGAGCCTTTGCGGCAGAGGATGGACTCACACAGAGAAGAGGATAACCAATCACTCATCAGTTGGCTGGCCTCATCCGAGGAGTCATTGATGGGAGGAGTCCAAGATTCCCTGTTGTGGTGGATTAGTATGCGGACATTTTTCTTGACCACATTCCCAGACTACCTCCTCGTAGAGAGGTAGACTTCTACATTGACCTGTACCTTGGGAAAACCTTGATATCTACTCGAGCATATCGGATGGATCCTGCTGAGCTTCAGGAGCTACGGGTATAGGTGGAGGACTTGCAGGACAAGGGATTTATTCGACCCAGTGTTTCACCCTGGGCTTTTCCGATTTTGTTCTCCAAGAAAGCATATGGGAGCCTGTGATTGTATGTCTATTATTCTTGCCTAAACCAGGTGACCGTGAAGAACAAGTATCCACTTACGAGGATCGAAGACCACTTCGATCGGCTCAAGGGAGAACGATGGTTCTCGAAGATAGACCTCAGGTCAGGCTATCATCAGCTCAGAGTTCGAGAGGAGGATGTGCAGAAGACGACCTTCAGATGTCGTTATGGCCACTATGAGTTCTTGGTTATGCCTTTCGGCATAACCAACGCTCCATCAATGTTCATGAGTCTCATGAACAGGATCATGCCGCCTTACCTCGATCGATTTTTCATAGTCTTCATCAACAACATATTAATTTAATCGACCACTGAGGAGGAGCACGCCTACCACTTGCGGGTTTTATTGGATATACTCCGAGAGCACCAGCTTTATGGTAATCTCTCGAAGTGTCAGTTCTTGATACATGAGGTCCACTTCCTGGGACACGTAATCTATGAGGCGGGAGTTGCAATGGATCCTGTGAAGATCAAGGAATTTCAAGCTTACGAGCTACCCAGGAGCGTGACGGAGGTGCAGAGTTTCCTAGGTTTGGCGGGGTACTATCGGAGATTTGTGCCAGACTTCTTGCAGAGTTGCGACACCACTTTCAACTTTGAAGAAGAAGGGGAAACCCTTCGTGTGGTCAGATTGATGTCAGCAGAACTTCCAAGAGTTGAGACAGAGATTTACCAGTGCACCCATCTTGAGGCTACCACAGGAGGGAGTAGGGTACATAGTCTACTGTGATGTATCAAGGACCAGACTCAGGTGTGTTCTGATGTAAGAGCGGACAGTGATCGCTTATGGATCACGACAGTTGTGGTAGCACGAGCAGAACTACGCTACCCATGACCTGGTGTTTAATGTAGTGGTCTTCTCCCTGAAGATGTGGCGGCACGATCTGATGGGAGAGCGCTTTAAAGTCTACTCTGACCACTAGAGTCTCAAGTACATCTTCTCTTAGAAGGACCTGAACTTGAGACAGCGTCGATGGCTCGAGTTCTTCCAGGACTATGACGTTGAGATAGTCTATATTCTTGGGAAGGGGAACGTAGTAGTTGATGCTCTCAGAAGGAGTAAAGGTATTCATATACTTGGAGAGGCGACAGAGTAGCTAGCCTCTTTGTGGATATCCTTCATGGATAGAGATGGGGAAACCATTATTCATTCGCTCACAGTCACACCGCCTCTTCTTCAGCAGGTGAGAGAGGCACAACGTGGGGACGTCGACTGTGAGACGCGACGTGCATAGATTTCCACCGAACAGGCACCTGATGGATTCTCTTAAGTAGAAGAGCAGGTTGTCCTTTTCATAGGACGTACCATGGTACCAGCTAAATTACAGGAGGATGTTCTGAGAGAGTTTCACACTTCCCCTTTAGCGGTATATCCAAGAGTGGTGAAAATGTACCAGGATCTCAGACTAGAGCACTGGTGGCCGAGTATGAAGAAGGTTGTGGCAGAGTTTTTTTTCCGATGCCTCACCTATCAGTAGGTGAAGGTAGAGCACTAGGTACCAGCAGGCTTGGTACAGTCCTTGGAGGTCCCAAAGTGGAAGTGGGATGGGATATCTATAGATTTCATGACTGGATTTCCACGTACATCTAGTGGACACAAATCTATTTTGGTGACCGTCGACCGACTCACCAAGTTGGACCACTTCCTACCCATCAGGTAGCAGGGCTCAGTGGAGATCTTGGGATGTCTCTACGTTCAGGAGATCGTACGACTTAATGGTCTTCCATCATCTATCGTCTCCGATCGAGATGCACATTTTACTTCTTAGCATTTGAAGGGGTTGCAGGAGGCCTTTGGGACGCAGCTACGCCTGAGCATCGCCTTTCACCCACAGACGGATGGTCAGACGGAGAGGACCATTCAGACTCTCTTGGACATTCTCCGTGCATGTGTCCTTGAATTTGGTCGTAGCTTGGAGGATCACCTACCTTTGTTGGAGTTTGCGTACAAAAACAGCTACCACTCCACCATCGGGATGGTACCATACGAGGCATTGTACGGTCGACCTTACAGTTCACCTTTGTACTGGACAGACCTTGGGAAGTCAGCACTTTTAAGACCAGAGATGGTCCAAGACATGACAGAGAAGGTTCAGGTCATCCAGGAGTGGATGAGGACATTTCAGAGCCGACAGAAGTCTTATGCTAAAAGGAGGCGGAGACCACTTGAGTTTGAGGATGAAGACCACATTTTTTATGGGTCTCATCTTGACGTGGATTAAGGAGATTTGGTTGGGGCGGCAATGTAACGCCCCGACCCCAGTTACCCAGAGTCGGTGCATTATTACATAACATTGGCATGATCACAAGAAAGATCAAATCTCGAAAGACCGATTGGTTTAGTAGCCTTGGAAACACTAGATATATTCATAAGTTTTACATTACATCATTAAACTAAAAACTACTACAACAACATATTGTCTCCATAATCCACACTCATATCCCCACATAATATCCCTTCAGGTCATTCATAACTTACTTCTTCACTTCCTGGGAAAAATAAAACATAGAAAAGGGGTGAGCTCAAATGCCCAGTAAGGATAACAATATAGCGGAAACTTTCATAAATAAGAATAAACTTTTAAGGCAATGTATAACTAAAACAAAAGTCTTTCAAACATGAACTTTCAACATGGTATGTCATAAATAAAATTAAATAATTCCATTTACTTACTCACATGGATATTCTACTAATCGAATAATCACATGCAAAAATCAATAACCACTTTCATAATGATGGAATGCATAATGCCAGACTATCATAACCACATAGCCAAGGCCTCGTGCCAAGACTACAAATAAGATTTTGTCAAGGCCCTGTTCCAAGACACTAGTTTGTCTCATGAGACCTACCGATGCATCGAGGAGCTATAGCGGGCTCCACCCGTCACTTATTAAGTCCAATGCATTCCCATATGAAAAGGTTTAAACATAACATAAACATTCGTATTAAAACTAGCATACGAAATGTCAATAATTTCACCATAAACTATGAATGGTATAAAAATAGCACATCCATAGTCAAACACATCACAAAACCTTCAATACAATATAGAAGATTTGTATCATAATAAATCGACTTCAAATAATCTTAAAATCCATCAAAGGATGTTGACATAGATGAAATCAAAATTCTTTTTAAAGAAATATCTCCTTTTATTTTGAAATCATTTAAGATCCATATAAAATAAAACATTTTCTTTGAAAATATTCTTATAAGCTTGTAAGGAAAGCTTTGAAGATTTATAACGGCGTAAAATAACCGCACCCGCCGTATAAGTTAAAAAAACATTCTTACCTCAATTCTGTCGAAAAGGTTAAAAAGGACCTTGTTTTGAAAACGACGGAAAGATTCCTTTATAAACCTCTTATAAAAAGTCAAAAAGGGTATAAATGACTTTAACTCATATTCTAGTAAATTGTAAAAATGTTTTGAAATTCATTTTTAAGAAACATGGATGTGGATGATAAAGAGATCCCAGTAGATTATTACGTATAAACAACCTTGGATAATGAAGAGGTTGTAAAGTAAACCCTTACCTTGTACTTTTCCTTGGTTGGGGTAGGTTAACCTCCTGTATAATGGTGAAATAGTTGTTATTAAATTATACAAGAATCATATATAATAATATGATATCATATATGATCTTTTAATATTGATTTGTTAATAATATCTTAGAATTATCGTCGTTTCGGGAGTTAACTTACTCATTTTCTTTTATATGTTTTGTTACATAAGCCATAGTTGTTGTATCTTATTCATATCCAGAATGATATCTAGTCCTTAAACATAATTTTTAAATCATCAAATGATAATTATACTTGAATGGATACGATGGAGAATGAATCTCATCGCGTTCGTGGAGACGGTAGTCCGTACGTACGCACGAGCGACAATATCATTCTTTTGATATTAAAATAATATATAAATGGATGGTATATTATATATACAGAATAATTAACATGTTATATTTATTATTTACATGAGTTACACATCATTATTATACCCATCCAAATAATATTATATTGAATAACAATTACACCACGACGTGGAGACGGTAGTCCGTACGTACGCACGTATGGTGACATATTATTCAAAATGTGGATAGAATACTGAATATGGTTGTACCATATTTATAATAACATCACAGTATATGTGAGATACTGGAGTTATTATTTTAGAATGGTAAGAACAAAGGAAGAAGAAGTGGAAGAAGAAATGAACTTGGAGAAGGGTGGTGAAATCATTACCTCTTCTTCGGGTTCTTCCTTTTGATTTGATCAAAAGGGCTCCTTAGGTTGGCTTTCTGATCAAACTAAGGCCTTTAGGTTGTAGTGAGGGATGTTGGGAGAGTATTGGGGCAGAGTTTGGCCGAAACAAAAGGCTTTGAAGGTGTGAAGAAATGGGAAGGAGGAGTGCCCTTTTATAAGAGGGGTGAGGGGCACCTTTGGAAAAGCTAGAAATATTAATTTATAATAAATTCATATTCGGTTTCCAATGGCTCCAAAGTTGACTATTCAAAGGCTAAGGTGGGGATAGGTCGAAAACCACTCAACCAATATAATTTAGACAGGTTTGGGTACTTATATTAACCTTATCTTTAAGTATTAACTCTAAGTTAATTAGTTTCACTTTTACAATGTCTCTTTGTATTTTTATATAATATGGTTAATAAACTTACTATATACATCCAAGAGACCCCCAAGTGGTCCATTAATGATGAACCTATCATGATATAAGTCTCTTGGCCGAACCTTAGATTTTTAGGAATTTAATATCAATTAATAATATAATATTTGTTTTAAGAACTCTTTTATGTCAATTTTGACACTATTCAATAGTTGATTTTTTTGAAACTCATAACAGATTGATTACTTCTAAAAAAGTAAATTAAATAAATCCTAATATATCATATTATCCTAGAAAATTAGTTTAATTCATTAAAAGGTTCATATTATATTTTTTTGGGTATTTATAATATCAATTATTTTAATTTTTCACTATTATAGTAATTACTGCATCATCATTGTGTCATAAATAAAATAAATTATTTAATGTCTAAAAATTATAAATAAAATATCCTTATGTAGGAAATCTTTTTATCTTTATAATTAATATTTATAATCTAAAATCCAACTGATATAACCCTATGTAACAATTGTTTTGCTAAAAGATATATGCTTGTGTCATTTTTGTATTCATTTTAACTTAATTAAAATAAAGTGTCATTATCACTTACAAGTGGATCCATGGGGTCCCAAAATTGACACAAAGATGCCCTTGGTCGACCATGTATCAACCAATAGGGTTAAGACACGTTTTAGGGTAATTTAGTATTATTATAATCTTATTTTTTTTAACCCTTATTTACCGGATTTACCCTTAACCATGGTAAATAAAATATTTACCGCAGTAATTATTCAAAATGTCTAAAAATAAAAGTTACCTATTTACACAATTTGAACATCCTGATTCTAAATATGGAATCCATTTTCCTAAATTCTAAACACAGAAGTACCAGAAATTAATTTAAAATTAATTCCCGCTGTCAAAACAAAAAGCGTGTTTTAAGAGATAATAACTATCAAAAGATTGACACTTGTTTATGTTTGGTTTAATTGTAAAATTATGTCCAATGACCAACATTATATTAAATGGTAAAAATATATTCTAAATATACTTTAAAACCACTCAAATTCATAATTTATCAATATTAATTATTTTGATTAAAAAAGTTGTTTTTAATTAAAATTTAGTAATTTTCACTATTCATCAAAATATAAAAGTTATCCGAAAAGTACCAAAATTTCACCCTAGGCTAATTTTGATATTCTGAATCCAAAAATGAAGCCCATTTTGAAATATAAAATATATATAATTTCAAAAAGTAGTTATTACTATTCATAACGGCTAGTTTAATTGGTTGTTAGAACTCGGTGTTGCGTACAACACACGCTATCACATTATTCAAAGAGAAGCGTACCGTAGAAGCTTGGGATGTTTCATTTTAAATTTTTGATGTCCCCATTTAGTCAAAAAGTTTAAAATATAGTTTTTAAAAAGGGTTCACTATTAAAGATGATAAAAGTGCAATACTGAAAATGAATTTGTTCTTGCATTATATCTAAGAAACTCATAATATGGATTCTAAAATTATAAGGATTATATAAACATTAAAATTTATCTAATACTATTCATAACCTCTTTTGAACGGCTTGTTTGGTAAGTCATGGTGTTCTTGAACTTGGTGTTGCATGTAGTGAAAGTTATTGAATTATTTTGAAGAACTAACACACTTATGAAATCGTGGGGTGTTACATTCTCCCCTCCTTCAATAAATTGCATCCTCGCAATTTGAAATTGTTCTTCGAAAATAAAAGGTTGAAAATAGATAATATATTTGTGGGAAACCCCACATCAGAAATTGGGTTACTAAAATTTAGTCTTAATATGAGGAAAAGAGAAATGAAAGGGTCACCACCAAATTATGATCTCGATTAGGAGAACATTGGTGGCAATTTGAGACATATAATTGGAGGAAAAACGTAAATATTTATAGGTAGTGATTGAGGTCATCAATCACAAACAAGTATAAAATTGAGGTCCTTAAATCCATCAATCTATGATGATTTGAAATACCATCGGTTCAACCAAACATAGGGTATTAGGATAACACATTTTTGACGTTTCAAAATATCTTAGTTGAAATCCCACATCGAAAAATGAATTAATGAGGCCTCTATTTAAAATAAAGAGTCGAAAGTATGAAGATTACCAAAAATAACACATACTAGGGTTCCATGTAGTAAAATATGGATATGGAAGAAAAATCTAACGATCAATTACTTGATTGAGAGTGGTAGAGAACATGGCTATGAAAAGGCCAACAATCCCAAAGCCATAAATTAGTGATGATTTAAGGTACCATCTAGGAAAACATTTTTGTTCTAATTTTATTTTCTTAATATTGAGGAATTTTTTTTATGAGATTGGCTAAGATCATATAGAGATATACTTACTTTATAATTAGAGTTTTATCCATTAATAAATTTCTACCACAAACTCATCTTTCACTCTAAAAGATAATAGAATGTAAAAAAAATTCTATTTACACTATTCGTATAGGGTTCCAAAATAAACGAATTTATAATTCATCTACATGATCATTTAATAAAAACTACATTATTTAATCCAGGACATCTCATGGGCCAGTGGTAGGTGATACACCATTGTCGCCCTTCGGTTTCGGGTCCAAGTCTCGCAGCCTTGTCGGACGCGACGGGTTGCCGCCCGACCTCCGGGTTGTCCTTTTATGGCAATCCAAAATTAATCTAGACTATAACTATCCAAAATACTTCTGTCCAAACTCACAGTCCAACATTTATAAGGAAGGTAACCATAATGTAGATCCTTTTTACCCCGTAATAGCATATGAATACCTTCATCATGTATTCTTTTAATACACTGAAACATCCTGATTTACCATAATCTTTATTGATTAAATTCATGCTCCCTTATTCCATATAGAATGCTGGATATACTTCATCAATCCAAAAATGTTTTAAACCCCAACAATGATGGAATAGACAAATCATTAACCAGCATCAAGGTAGTCAAGAATATCCAATATAATTTATCCAAATCAATCATGTATTATTCTAAAATCACTACCTCGGTATCAGAACCATATTATGGTTTATCTTTCTCTCAACCATATATTTTCCAGACATTTAACCTGCTACTGAGTCACTTTTCTTTGTTCCACACCATCTCAAGTCCTTAATGAAATAGTACTGCAGTACAATCCTTATATACTCCATAATTATTATAACAAGTACATTGTTGATACACCACTCAATTGATATAATCAACATAATAACTCTAATAATTCCTCTTAATCTGTGGTAGTATCATAACATGATTATTATCCAATAGCATCATTTGCGGCATAGTCTGATGACTGGGACATAGGTTCGCGTAGTGTCCAAACTCCTTGCAAATGAAGCATTGTACATTTGAAACCATTTTCTTACCCATGCAGTCCTGTACTTTGTGCCTTTTTCCTCCACACTTATAACAAACTCTCATTCCTTTCAGGCAAGTTCCAGGGTGTTTCTTTCCACAGTTACCACATATGGGAAAATTATTCTTTTCCCTCTTCCCTTTATCCAACTTTCTCTCTTCTATCCTTTTCTTCTCTTGCTTCCCTTCAAAGCCATAGGACTTAGTAAACTCTTTAATTATCTTATCAACACATGATATTATTTCTTCATATGATGATAATACATGGGAGACTATTTCTCTTATAAATTCTAGCTTAAGACCATGAAAGATATGATCCTTCCTTCTCTTTGGATCATGTGCATTTCTGGAGTTCTCATTCCTTCTACTGGGCGCCATTTCTAAACAATGGCATACACTAGATCAGTTTATGAATCAAAATACATAATCCCATACTTATAAAACACTTAACATAAATTGAAATATTTATGGATATAATCCATAATCATAAAAATGTCTTCTTTGAGGATGTATATACTCATAAACCCTTCATAATGATTTGTAAAGAAAATTAGAGTTATCCTAAGCATATCCCCCGGGAGTGTCGTAACCAAGAGTGCAGCAAGGCCCGTTGTCGTGCACCAGTTCCCGTTCAAGTCTAGCTCAAAGCGGTGTTTTCGGGTTTTACCCCTAGGTACATCTGTGCCAGAGCCGCCTCTACCTGCTCGTATCCAGACAGGGATGTATTTCTCGGAAAACTCACAAAATCTCTACAATACCAAAATTCTAGGAAGTTCTTCTATACTAATCCTCAAAGTTCATCTTAGGTCTACGCGCTCTAATCAGAGTTTATCTAAATCTAGCTTCCAAGGTTTGTACTAAACTTCCTATGATACCAACTGTAACGCCCCGACCCCAGTTACCCAGAGTCGGTGCATTATTACATAACATTGGCATGATCACAAGAAAGATCAAATCTCGAAAGACCGATTGGTTTAGTAGCCTTGGAAACACTAGATATATTCATAAGTTTTACATTACATCATTAAACGAAAAACTACTACAACAACATATTGTCTCCATAATCCACACTCATATCCCCACATAATATCCCTGCAGGTCATTCATAACTTACTTCTTCACTTCCTGGGAAAAATAAAACATAGAAAAGGGGTGAGCTCAAATGCCCAGTAAGGATAACAATATAGCGGAAACTTTCAAAAATAAGAATAAACTTTTAAGGCAATGTATAACTAAAACAAAAGTCTTTCAAACATGAACTTTCAACATGGTATGGCATAAATAAAATTAAATAATGCCATTTACTTACTCACATGGATATTCTACTAATCGAATAATCACATGCAAAAATCAATAACCACTTTCATAATGTTGGAATGCATAATGCCAGACTATCATAACCACATAGCCAAGGCCTCGTGCCAAGACTACAAATAAGATTTTGTCAAGGCCTTGTGCCAAGACACTAGTTTGTCTCATGAGACCTACCGATGAATCGAGGAGCTATAGCGGGCTCCACCCGTCACTTATTAAGTCCAATGCATTCCCATATGAAAAGGTTTAAACATAACATAAACATTCGTATTAAAACTAGCATACAAAATGTCAATAATTTCACCATAAACTATGAATGGTATAAAAATTGCACATCCATAGTCAAACACATTACAAAACCTTCAATACAATATAGAAGTTTTGTATCATAATAAATCGACTTCAAATAATCTTAAAATCCATCAAAGGATGTTGACATAGATGAAATCAAAATTCTTTTTAAAGAAATATCTCCTTTTATTTTGAAATCATTTAAGATCCATATAAAATAAAACATTTTCTTTGAAAATATTCTTATAATCTTGTAAGGAAAGCTTTGAAGATTTATAACGGCGTAAAATAACCGCACCCGCCGTATAAGATAAAAAAAACATTCTTACCTCAATTCTGTCGAAAAGGTTAAAAAGGACCTTGTTTTGAAAACGACGGAAAGATTCCTTTATAAACCTCTTATAAAAAGTCAAAAAGGGTATAAATGACTTTAACTCATATTCTAGTAAATAGTAAAAATGTTTTGAAATGCATTTTTAAGAAACATGGATGTGGATGATAAAGAGATCCCAGTAGATTATTACGTATAAACAACCTTGGATAATGAAGAGGTTGTAAAGTAAACCCTTACCTTGTACTTTTCCTTGGTTGGGGTAGGTTAACCTCCTGTATAATGGTGAAATTGTTGTTATTAAATTATACAAGAATCATATATAATAATATGATATCATATATGATCTTTTAATATTGATTTGTTAATAATATCTTAGAATTATCGTCGTTTCGGGAGTTAACTTACTCATTTTCTTTTATATGTTTTGTTACATAAGCCATAGTTGTTGTATCTTATTCATATCCAGAATGATATCTAGTCCTTAAACATAATTTTTAAATCATCAAATGATAATTATACTTGAATGGATACGATGGAGAATGAATCTCATCGCGTTCGTGGAGACGGTAGTCCGTACGTACGCACGAGCGACAATATCATTCTTTTAATATTAAAATAATATATAAATGGATGGTATATTATATATACAGAATAATTAACATGTTATATTTATTATTTACATGAGTTACACATCATTATTATACCCATCCAAATAATATTATATTGAATAACAATTACACCACGACGTGGAGACGGTAGTCCGTACGTACGCACGTATGGTGACATGTTATTCAAAGGGTGGATAGAATACTGAATATGGTTGTACCATATTTATAATAACATCACAGTATATGTGAGATACTGGAGTTATTATTTTAGAATGGTAAGAACAAAGGAAGAAGAAGTGGAAGAAGAAATGAACTTGGAGAAGGGTGGTGAAATCATTACCTCTTCTTCGGGTTCTTCCTTTTGATTTGATCAAAAGGGCTCCTTAGGTTGGCTTTCTGATCAAACTAAGGCCTTTACGTTGTAGTGAGGGATGTTGGGAGAGTATTGGGGCAGAGTTTGGCCGAAACAAAAGGCTTTGAAGGTGTGAAGAAATGGGAAGGAGGAGTGCCCTTTTATAAGAGGGGTGAGGGGCACCTTTGGAAAAGCTAGAAATATTAATTTATAATAAATTCATATTCGGTTTCCAATGGCTCCAAAGTTGACTATTCAAAGGATAATGTGGGGATAGGTCGAAAACCACTCAACCAATAGAATTTAGACAGGTTTGGGTACTTATATTAACCTTATCTTTAAGTATTAACTCTAAGTTAATTAGTTTCACTTTTACAATGTCTCTTTGTATTTTTATATAATATGGTTAATAAACTTACTATATACATCCAAGCGACCCCCAAGTGGTCCATTAATGATGAACCTATCATGATATAAGTCTCTTGGCCGAACCTTAGATTTTTAAGAATTTAATATCAATTAATAATATAATATTTGTTTTAAGAAATCTTTTATGTCAATTTTGACACTATTCAATAGTTGATTTTTTTGAAACTCATAACAGATTGATTACTTCAAAAAAAGTAAATTAAATCACTCCTAATATATCATATTATCCTAGAAAATTAGTTTAATTCATTAAAAGTTTCATATTATATTTTTTTGGGTATTTATAATATCAATTATTTTAATTTTTCACTATTATTGTAATTACTGCATAATCATTGTGTCATAAATAAAATAAATTATTTAATGTCTAAAAATTATAAATAAAATATCATTATGTAGGAAATCTTTTTATATTTATAATTAATATTTATAATCTAAAATCCAACTGATATAACCCTATGTAACAATTGTTTTGCTAAAAGATATATGCTTGTGTCATTTTTGTATTCATTTTAACTTAATTAAAATAAAGTGTCATTATCACTTACAAGTGGATCCATGGGGTCCCAAAATTGACACAAAGATGCCCTTGGTCGACCATGTATCAACCAATAGGGTTAAGACACGTTTTAGGGTAATTTAGTAATATTATAATATTATTTGTTTAACCCTTATTTACCGGATTTACCCTTAACCATGGTAAATAAAATATTTACCGCAGTAATTATTCAAAATGTCTAAAAATAAAAGTTACCTATTTACACAATTTGAACATCCTGATTCTAAATATGGAATCCATTTTCCTAAATTCTAAACACAGAAGTGGCAGAAATTAATTTAAAATTAATTCCCGCTGTCAAAACAAAAAGCGTGTTTTAAGAGATAATAACTATCAAAAGATTGACACTTGTTTATGTTTGGTTTAATTGTAAAATTATGTCCAATGACAAACATTATATTAAATGGTAAAAATATATTCTAAATATACTTTAAAACCACTCAAATTCATAATTTATCAATATTAATTATTTTGATTAAAAAAGTTGTTTTTAATTAAAATTTAGTAATTTTCACTATTCATCAAAATATAAAAGTTATCCGAAAAGTACCAAAATTTCACCCTAGGCTAATTTTGATATTCTGAATCCAAAAATGAAGCCCATTTTGAAATATAAAATATATATAATTTCAAAAGGTAGTTATTACTATTCATAACGGCTAGTTTAATTGGTTGTTAGAACTCGGTGTTGCATACAACACACGCTATCACATTATTCAAAGAGAAGCGTACCGTAGAAGCTTGGGATGTTTCATTTTAAATTTTTGATGTCCCCATTTAGTCAAAAAGTTTAAAATATAGTATTTAAAAAGGGTTCACTATTAAAGTTGATAAAAGTGCAATACTGAAAATGAATTTGTTCTTGCATTATATCTAAGAAACTCATAATATGGATTCTAAAATTATAAGGATTATATAAACATTAAAATTTATCTAATACTATTCATAACCTCTTTTGAACGGCTTGTTTGGTAAGTCATGGTGTTCTTGAACTTGGTGTTGCATTTAGTGAAATTTATTGAATTATTTTGAAGAACTAACACACTTATGAAATATTGGGGTGTTACAGGCAAGTTATCTCCACGCTTCATTAGACCATTCCAGGTTATCCGCAGGATAGGCGAGGTGGCTTATCGCCTGGCTCTTCTACCTCAATTGCACCGGGTGCACGATGTCTTCCATGTATCTCAGTTGAGGAGATACATGCATGACCCGATTCATATCATCGACCATGGGAAGCTGGACATTGAGGACGTGACGATTTTTGTGGAGGTCTCAATAGAGATTGGGGATCGACAAGAGTGGGTCATGTGTGGGAGGTCGATTCCTCTAGTGCGCATCAGGTGGCAACATGGGAACCTCCAAGAGAGCACTTGGGAGCGGGAGGCTCAGATGCTTGCACAGTACCCTCATTTGTTTCCCTAGTTTGTGATGTATATTTACGGGGACATAAAGCCCTGTGGTGGGAGTAATGTAAAGTCCCGTAAATTCGAGGAATTTTTTTTCATAAATTCATTGAAATTTTACGAGTACACAATTTCCCATAGCACCTGATTCAGAGGGTCGGAGTGCCCAGAATCATTTTTTGAAGTTTAGCTCTGGTATGTTCAATGAACGAACGAGCGGGTTATTCTAACATCTGAACCAGTGATCGAAACCAAAATCTGAGGGCACCAATGAAACCGTAGTGCCGGGTTTTGCTTAATATGACCTTTTCTGGAGTTGCGTTTGCACGGGATGAGTTGTAAAAAAATTGGGGATTAAAAGATATGTAAAAAAAATTGTGTGCGAATTTTATTTTATTCCCGGTGGTTAGAATCTCTAATGGGAAGTTGTTGGTGGGGCCCACGACCACCCAACTTCCCATGTGTGGTTATGAGGGAGGTGGGGCCCACAAGATCCCGCACATTTTCAAATTACCTAACCCCTCTAAACCCCCTTATAAATTATGTGGCTCTCCCCGACATTAATTCTTGCCAAATTATCTCTCCATTTAATTTGACAACACAAGTCTAATTAATACGGTGATTTCAATTTTCAACATTTGATATTTTGAACTGTTGGAATGTGTAAATAAAAAAGGAAAAGCCTTATTTTATTTTTGGTTGTTGTGTTGTGTGGAGACTTTTGGGGAGGTAGCTCTAAACTCTTCATCATATTCGTTGAAGAATGTCATGACCTCGACGAAGAACTTTGTCACTGAAAGGAGTGAACAACGTGCCATTCTTCTCCTCTCTGCATCCGGTGTGAGACGTCAATCCCTCCTTGGACGTACGCCGACACCGTCAACCGTGACGCCATCTTTTGTCACCATTATTGAGGTAGGGGTTTTCCTTTGATTAAGTTTGGTTATCATCTTCATGAATTATTATTACAACCTATTGATATCACTATAACGGGAGGAGGTCGGACCGCACAAACACGGATGATCCTCCCCTCCTTTCATCTTGATCTTCGTGTATCGAAACGGAAATGACAGCGCGGTGTCGTTGCACCGCACATGAATGGGTAATCGCGGCCGGAGCAGGCCGCGACGAAGTTGCGTGGCACCGTCGCGCCACGCCGGTGTGGAAAAAAAATCCGTGACCAAGAGCGGGCTGCGGCGGAGGGGCGGGGCGCAGATGTGTCGTGCTGGTCGGACAGGGGTCGCGGCCGATGGTCGCAGCAGTGTAGAGGGGGTGGTTGGACTCAGCCGGCTGCCGGTGCAACGGAAGGCAGGACCCACGGGGGTCCCGCGGTGGCTCACCGGTCAGCCATTACGTCCGGCCGCTTTTCGGAAGACCGAGGGTCGTAACCCCCGGAAGGTGGCATGGGTGGGCCCCCAAGTGGGGGTCGTCGTTTCAAAATGAGGGGGGCAGCGCCCCCCCCCCCCCCTCCGCGTCCACTCAGCGCACAGGCGCCCGTGCCGAGCTAGGCCGCACTGGGTGGGCCGGGCCACGCCAGCCGGGCCGGGACGCGCCCAACCAGGCCGACCCTGGGGGTATTGGGCCGGGTCGGACCGAGCCCAAACCCCCTGTTTCCAGAGAGATCTGTTCAAACGCCCTTAACATGGGTTATAGACCTCCGATCGATGCACCTTCAGTTGTGTAGCGATACTTGGTTTAATATGGTCATTTCGATATATTATACTCATGGTTTCAAAGAACTATGGGTACAACCGGGTTGGTTCGAACCTGAAACCAACTGGGCCCTCGGAGCGGAAAAACTTATAAATTGAGCTCCAGACGTCTGATTGATGTGTCGTCAACTTTGTTGGATTCCTCTTAGTGAGACGGTTCTTTTGGCTTACACCGCTTGAGGTTTGGATACAACTTGAGTATGGATGGGTTGGTTTTATCCTAAAAACCAATCGGGCCCCTAGGATGAAAAAGCCTATAACTCTCAGATCGGGCGTCCGATTGAGGCACCATCAGTCGCGTTGAGTTTCTATTGACGAGGAAACCCTTTGGGATACATCAACTCCGGACTTCGTGTCAGTTGATGTATCGACCCCCCTTGGCTCGTGGAGCGGATCCTCCCGGAATTGAGCATGATGTGTACGGGAACCCTAGAGCTGGCTGCGACTGTGACAGTGATGATGACTGTACTGGGATCCTCCATGGGTTCGGTAGCGACGACGACCGTACTGGAATCCTCCATGGGTTCGACGACGATGACTAGTATTCTTGTATCCTATGTGGGTCCGACAGTATATGACTACTGTTCTTGTATATTAAGTGGGTCTGGTAGTATATGAATACTGTTCTTGTATCCTATGTGGGTCCAACAGTATTAGACTCTGTACATATATCCTATGTGGGTTTGGAAGAGTAGCGAGTCTTGTGTTCTTTGTGGTTCCGAGAGCATAGCTGGTCTGGTATCCTATGTGGGTCTGACAACTTAGATGAATCAGTGGCTACATCTGATCATCTCTTTCGCCTTACGAAGAAGTATACCTGTGTGAGCTGAGTCTTGACTGGAAATCATTATCATTTATATGATTGTTGTGCCTTCCTATGTGGATTGGGTTGTTCTTTCCTGTGTGGATTGGGTTGTGAAATCCTATGTGGAATGGGTTATGTTTTCTTTGTGGACTGGGTTGTACATGGACTCGTGTGCTGGAGCTGAGCTGGAATTGATGACTAGGGTATATGTATGGGCATATAACTATGTAGAGTTGGTTGTTACTGCGTGATTGTATCTTTCCTTTGTGGTTTTTTCTCCGTGGATTTTGTGAGACCTTCGAGGGTCTCAGGGTCCCTACTGAGTAGCATATACTCACCCCTGCACAGGCTATGCCCGCACTACGTTGTGTTGGATACAGATGATAGGAAACGCTGCTCGAGGTGGGAGCTCATGGAGATGGATGGTACCTGGAGGTGGATCACTCGACTGGACGTACATGGAGCGGACAGCAAGATCCGAGGAGCAGAGGAGACTATATGTACCAACCCTTCAGGTGGGATTTCTAGAGGACAGATCAGAGTTGGTGCTTTACTTTATTACTTCTATACTTTATTTTAGTTGTACTTTACATTCAGTTGGGTTTGTATTCTGACCCACTTACTTTTCAGCACTTACTTTTGTACTCAGTTTACTTAGTGTTTACTCAGCATGTGTACTCTGTGGTGTTTGTTTACATTATAAAGGCATTGCCTTCCCTTTTTATCGGGATTTACGCCTTTGGTGCTAGTCACTAGCCCCTGGCCTATGGACGTTGGGTTTGGGGTAGTCACGAAACGGGCCCCGAGGATGGGTCATGACAATATGGTCTAAACTCTATAACCATTATATGAGAGTTTATAGTAGAATAATCATGGCATTAAACTATATAAGAGTCTCTTCCTTTTTTTGATGGTGTTGAGGCCTCATAGACCCTCATTCACATCGAGTTTATCATAACACCACACCACACTTACCCATTTGAGATACCATGCCATATTGTCCAAATTCGATGACCATAAACTAAGAGTAAATGTCTTCCATGAATATCATTGAACCATTGTCCCCCTAAACATGTTCAGGATGCCCCATGATAATTATGTGATGCTTCATCATCCTTACCATAGCGGTTTTATACCACTAGTGTTGATCTCTCCCACCCCATGTAGGTATTTAAGAACTCCGTATGTCTTGATTCCCATTGTTATGGTAAACATAGTAGTGCCCATACATTATATCATTGGGCTGACAACATGTTTACTAACCTTTTTGGGCCCTTTTCCCTCAGTTACAGTCTAATAATTGTGACCCTAAACATTATTTCATTCATCTTAGGGTGTGTATGCAACACATGATCCCCCTTGTCCTCATTCACAATGGGTTTTACCTCCTATGTGTTGTGTGAACACCGTAAGACTAAAACGTTTCCATTGGTCTGAGAAAAATGGCTTTAAAATATTGTCAAAGGCCTATTAATTATGACCTTAAGCCCTTTTCATGATTGATTCTGACTCCCACTCTCTCATATGTTTAGTCCACACATTGATTCCTCTTCTATTTGGGTTTTATATCATTCTTCAATTCTAGATGGACCCCTAATAGTGATGGTTTCATTGGACATTGGATCATATCCCATATTAGGCTGATAAAATAATCGATATTTGGAGTAAAACGTTAAATTATGTGTTTAAAATTCAATTAACTATGTATTTTTCATTTGTTCTCCCCATATATAGTTGGTATGGTTATGATACTTGCTTTTTTAACATCATCAACCCTCGATCCATGCTTAATATACCTTCTTTAATCAATAACTCTGAATTCATGACATACCATATTTTCACATCTAAGTATCATGGTGGGATTTAATCATTGGGGTATACCCTAATGTGAACTCCCACACTACTACAACTTGGCCCTTTATCAGTGCTTTTCAGTGCGCTGATAAAGGGTGACCTTTATCAGCACTCTTCTAGCACTCTTAAAGGTGGCCTTTATCAGTGCTCAAAAAAGCACTGATAATGGAACCATCGCCTGCAGCTGCAAAACAGATCATGCACACTAGAATACCTACACAATGTAGCACATGCACACCAACACAAAATAGCACCCACACACAATATATTGACCAACAACAGTATATACATTTACTTAACATCATGAAAACAAAAAAAACAAATTGCTATATACATTTCAAACATTGTTTTACGTGGTTATAATTACAATTATTCAAAAAAAAATATAAACATTCATGTTTCACCTTTTGATATCCCTAATCCGGTCTAAAAAATTGTCGTTCACGGTATTTGTTGCCTAACAAAGCATCCGAACTAAAGGAAAAAAATTCACCTATAAAAGAAAACAAATATTATGTTAGTAATGCAATAATGAAATAAATTAAAATAGTAATATGAAAGAATACATTAATATGGAAATGTGAAACTAAAATATGAAATTTTAAACTCAAATGTTTTCATTCTCATAACAATGAAATGGAATAATGTAAAATCAATATGTTTTTTATTGATTTATCTCATTTAATAAATACTGATTCTATATCTAATGAAAAGCTTTACTGGTCACACTGTGCATCAGATTGCAGTGCGGTCGATTCTTACACGTCACAAATGACTCATGGATCGTTTTCCTAAAGTTTCAAAACAATCCGAATGAGTTTTCTTGGTATTCCGGATGTCAGTAGTGTTTTTTTCTAATGTTTATGTCATTTTCAAACTGATATCAGACACTTTTAGCCATACCGGTCACACCGTGCGTCAGATTGAGGTGTGGTCGATTATAACACATCAAAAATGACTCATGGATCGTTGTCCTAAAGTATAAAAACAATCCAAACGCGTTTTCATGGTATTCCGTATGTCATTAGTGTTGTTTTCTAATGTTTATCTCAATTTGAAACAGATATCAGACTCTTTTAGCCATACCGGTCACATCGTGCATCGAATTGAGGTATGGTTAATTCGTACACATCAAAAATCCCTCATGGATCGTTTTCCTAAAGTACCAAAATAATCCGTACACGTTTGCTTGGTATTCCGTATGTTAGTAGTGTTGTTTTCTAAAGTTTATCTCAATTTGAAACTGATATCAGACACTTTTAGCCATACCTATCACACCGTGCGTCAGATTAAGGTGCAGTCAATTCTTACATGTCACAAATGACTCATGGATCGTTTTTCTAAGGTATCAAAACAATCCAAATGTGTTTCCTTGGCATTCCGTATGTCATTAGTTTTGTTTTCTAAAGTTTATCTCAATTTGAAATAGATATCAGACACTTTTATCCATACTGGTCACACCATGTGCCGGATTGAGGTGTGACCGATTTTTACATGACATAAATGACTCATGAATCGTTTTCATAAAGTATCAAAACAATCTGAATGTGTTTGCTCGGTATTCTGTATGTCAGTAGTGTTGTTTTCTAAATTTTATCTCAATTTGAAACTGGTATTAGACACTTTTATCCATACTGGTCACACCCTATGTCGAATTGAGGTGAGGTCGATTCGTACACATCAAAAATGACTGAGGGATCATTTTTATAAAGTATCAAAACAATCCAAATGAGTTTTCTCAGTTTTCCGTATGTCACTTGTGTTGTTTTCTAAAGTTTATGTCATTTTCAAACAGATATTAGACACTTTTAGCCATACCGGTCACACCGTGCGTCGGATTGAGGTGTTGTTAATTCGTACACATCACAAATGACTCATGGATATTTTTAATAAAGTATCAAAACAATCTGAATGTGTTTTCTTGGTATTTTGTATGTCAGTAGTGTTGTTCTCTAATGTTTATCTCAATATGAAACTGATATCATACACGTTTAGTCATACCGGTCACACCGTGCATCAGATTGAGGATCAGTCGATTCGTACATGTCAAAAATGACTCATGGATCGTTTTCCAAAAGTTTCAAAACAATCCGAACATGTTTGCTCAGTTTTCCGTATGTCACTTGTGTTGTTTTCTAAAGTTTAGGTCAATTTGAAACTGATATCAGAAACTTTTAGATATACCGGTCACACTGTGCGTCGGATTGAGGTGCGGTCGATTTTTACATGTCACAAATGACTCATGGATCATTGTCCTAATGTATCAAAACAATCCGAATGTGTTTTCTCAGTTTTCTGTATGTCACTTGTGTTTTTTCTAAAGTTTATCTCAATTTGAAACTGATATCAGACACTTTGATCCATACCTGTCACATCGTGCATCAGATTGAGGTGAAATCATTTTTTACGTATCAAAAATGACTCATGAATCGTTTTCCTAAAGTATCAAAACAATACGAACACGTTTTCTCGGTTTTTCATATTTCACTTGTGTTGTTTTCTAATGATTGTCTCAAATTGAAACTAATATCAGACACTTTTAGCCATACCGGTCACACCATGAGTTGGATTGAGGTGCAGGCGATTCGTACACGTCAAAAATGACCCATGGATTGTTTTACTAAAGCATCAAAACAATCCGAACGTGTTTTCTCGGTATTCTGTATTTCATTAGTGTTGTTTTCTAAAGTTTATCTAAATTTGAAACAGATATCAGACACTTTTAGCCATACCGGTCACACTGTGTGTCGGATTGAGGTACAGTCGATTCTTACACATCAAAAATTACTCATGGATCATTTTCCTAAAGTATCAAAACAATCCGAATGCATTTTGTCAGTATTCCGTATGTCAGTAGTGTTGTTTTCTAAAGTTTATCTCAATTTGAAACTGATATCAGACACTTTTTTCCATACCGGTCACACCACGTGTTGGATTGAGGTGTGTTCAATTCGTACACATCACAACTGACTCAGGCATTGTTTTCCTAATGTAACAAAACAATACGAACGCATTTTCTCAGTTTTTCATATGTCACTTGTGTTGTTTTCTAAAGTTAATGTCATTTTCAAACAGATATCAGACAATTTTAGCCATACTGGCCACACTGTGCGTCATATTGAGGTTCGGTCGATTCCTAAACGTCAAACATGACTCATGGATCGTTGTCCTAAAGTATCGAAACAATCCGAACAAGTTTCCTTGGTATTCCATATGTCAGTAGTGTTGTTTTCTAATGTTTATCTCAATTTGAAACTGATATTAGACACGTTTAGCTATACCGGTCGCACCGTGCGTCAGATTGAGGTGCGGTCAATTCGTACACGTCACAAATGACTCATGGTTCGTTGACCTAAAGTATCAAAACAATCCAAATGCGTTTACTCGATTTTACATATGTCACTTCTGTTGTTTTCTAATGTTTATGTCAATTTGAAACTGATATCAGACACTTTTATCCATACCAGTCACAACGTATGTCGGATTGTGGTGCGGTCAATTCTTACACGTCACAAATGACTCAGGATTCATTTTCCTAAGTATCAAAACAATACGAACGCGTTTCCTCTATTTTCCGCATGTCACTTGTGTTGTTTTCTAAAGTTATGTCAATTTCAAACTGAGTTGTAGGAATTCACTAATCTAAGGATATAAAACATAAAAAGTGAAATCATAGATGCTCAATAAGTTTAAAGGGAGATATCAATGACCATATAAAGATAACACATGTATTATGAATTCACCTTCATATTTCTATTTGTTTACATTCTTCCATTAGGTGCACTGCCCATTCGTTTCTAAACACATTTATATCATCTTCTGAATAGGAGTTATTGCGACAGTCATATTAATACTGAAAAAACATAAATACACAAAGGATTAATAATTATTTTAAATGAGGTAGTAATTATTTTCAAAAATACCACTTTAGGGATGCAATTTTGTTCATGAAATATGATATCTTTCATATATTTACAAACATAATAACCGTAGTCCTTGTTGTTTGTTTGTTTCGGACACTATAAAAACATCAATAAAAATAAGTAATTTGTTTTGATATGTATTTGGATAGTGAAATATAATTATATATACACAGACACTTCTCCATTTGTAGATCTTGTGGGCATTGTCGTCCTTATTCCCTGGATTCACTCCATCCTTTAGATGATATTCATACACTGCACTATCATAACAAAATCCTCATTAAAAGATAATATAAATTATATAACTAGATATTTAGATCTAAAATGGTGGATCTAGTGTATTACAAATTGACAATCGCCATCATGTGTGGTCGGTTTGTTGGATATCCATGCAGTGAATCCAAAAATCAAATCTTTGGAGTATCCAAATTGACTGCAATGAGCATCCAATGATCCCTAAAAAAAGAAATAAGTACTAATAAAAAATAAAATATAATTGATATGATTAAACTATATAGTTTTACCCCTACAACGATGGTATTAAAAAGAGTCTGTCAGTCGTAATTCTTCTTTGAAACGTTCTAATCAGATTTGACATTAATTCAAGCTAAAAATCAGAATCTATTTCTTCTCGTTGTGTTGAAATGGTGTGAGGAATAACGCATCGAAATTTGTATTAATTGGAAAATCCCTTCAATTGTTTTTCATATATACTCCTATGAAAAATATGAGATGTATTTATCCATAATTATCAATGTATATCAGCTTCTGTAAAATCAAATCATTAAAACATTCATCATGTATACATTTATAACTGAGGTGCCTAGACAGTCATATGTGATGATCTCAACAACAATGTCTGCACTAACAAAATCTAATGTTTCCTCTCCGTACATATCTTTTTCACAAACAATTGTGTGACTCTTTCTGCCTATCATTTTTGTATCCACATGTACTTGCAATGATATTAAATGTGGATATAGAATGGGTGGGGTGAACGTGCTCTCAGTAGATCGTTTTGATCGGTTGGTTGATCCTTTGGAGCCACTCTTTCGGTTTAGCTCCTCCATTTTTTTCCTTTTGTAATAACATTAATTGGTTCATCCATTTTCTAATTTAATGTTAAAGGTTCTGCTTGAAAAATGAATTTGAAATGTATACCTCCTGGTCGACATGTTTTTTTACAAGATTCGACGGCCATGCAACGAATGTTCCTACATCTTTTTCCACCGTATGAATGTCGTCATCGTCATATGGCACGGGTAGCTCAGCGCTCGACTCATGACCTATGTTAATCAACACTTTGACATGACCGGTTGTAAGTGGTCTGGAGTGTATCATGTCATTCTGCATATTGAACACCGTAGCCCTTGGTAAAAGGCGATGGGTGAGAGTTGACAGATATAAATCACAGTCATTTTAACCCTGTAGAATATCATTACATGAAATTTATCCATGTTTATGTGATTCAAATTTCACAGAAATGAATATTTGAACATTTATTACCTCTTTTAAGTCATGTATTTGAGGGGAATGGCTAGCCTCAAAGCTAGTGGGGGGTGGGGCGGGATCTTCTCGTGCGGGTTGTTCTTGAGTTGTTTGTTCTCATCACCTCTCCTCCATCATACTCACTATCATCTCTCCCTGACTTTGGAATTTTTTTTCAAGGGTAGCTACTCTATCTCTGATTACTTTCAATTCATTAGTTTGTTCATCCTATTGTTATTTTTTCTAAAAATATGCCTGGGGTGACACCCCAAAATTGACACCTCTAGTGCGGCCATACTGTTCTGGCTATTTCAAGGCTGCTGAATGTATGTCTGCATCCGGTGTGGGTGTTATTGATTCTTGTGACTATGTCAAATAGAAAATATGGAAAAATAAGTAATCATCTTTATCTAATAGTGATTTAAAGAAAAACAAGTTTATATTATGTCATACTTACACATGTTTCCCACACTTTTTGTATGTTTTCATCTACTAGTTTCCCCTCTTTATTAACACGAGCCTCCTTCCATGGCACATGGCGTGGAATGGAAGTGGCTTGGGATTTTTCTTAATCAATCTGCATATAAACGTAGAAACATGGTTACAGTGTTGTTTTATGTCACATAAAATTATTACAGTACTTTTAAAATACATACCAATTGTATTTCAATTAAAGCGTACCCAAGCCTTGTTTTACGGTAGGGGTACGCGGGTTTTGCTGCTCGTTCTTTATTTTCATCACTCAGTTGCTGTTTTATAAATAAAAACTTGTCAATCAACGTGATGAATATAGGAAATGTAATACACCGTGTAACCAAACACAATGTACCTGAAAATTCTTGTTCCGCATGACGGTTGAAAAACGCATCCCACATTCCTTAGGATATCAAATGTTCCTAAAGAGGAGGCGGGTGCGGCTTTATTTTCCCTTCAGCATGTTTCAGATGATGTTTCATTAAAATGGTGTGAAATCCTCTATGAATCATTACTACTAGCCTTAATACATATTCTTTGTGCGAAACATCTACTATAAATGCACTCTAAAAGAGATGATAAAGAGTTAGTCAATATTTCAGTATTTTATATTATTTTATTTTAATAAATTAAATAGATGATATCGTAATGTTACCACAATATCTTCCCACATTAGTGTTTTCAACCCGCTGACAACATGGTGCCATGACTCTACATCAATCGGTAAATGTTGTCGAGTGATGATTCCAATGTAGCAACTAAACATGGGTTTTTTGGGGTTTACATGCTGGCCTCGTTTATTTCATCCCACCTCATATTTGATGCCTTTTTCTTTTGCCTTATGGATTTTGGCTAAAACGGTCAAACTATGGCGCACCTGTTTTTTTTTGTGTCGTCGGGGTTTCATCACCGACCATTTCCTCGGTTTCTGCAACATCATTATGTTTCTCCAAAGAGCTAGCATCAGCACTAGGACCAGATGCAACAGGTTGATAGACCTGTTGTACCTCGGTAGTGGGACCAGCTGCAACAGGTTGAGAGACCTGTTGTATCTCAGCAGTGGGACCAACTGCAACAGGTTGAGAGACCTATTGTGTCTCGGGATTGGGTGCATCAGCAGGTGAAGGAGTCATTATCTACAGAACTGGTTTAACATTTAATCTAGATCACATAAAAGCAGCAGAAAATAGATAATAACATAATGTAACACAATCTATATTACAATAAAAAATACAACCTGATTATTGAACTCTTTTTTTGAAGGTTTAAGGGATGTGACCCCTCTATAAACTATCCATATACCTTCATTGTGGTCTCCTCTGACATAAAAAACGTCGTCTACGTTGGGACCACTGTGAAATGATTGCGAAGTCCCAATTAATGGGTCATCTTCCATTGAATTTTCATCTGACCCTTTAGCTGTTTTGGTCGATAACAGAACGATTGCCCAATTTTGGTTTGCGGGATTTGAAACACAAAATACATGCACTGCATGTGATGCCATTATAAACGGTTATTCTTTCTCCCCTTCCTTACTAAAATCAACTTTCATGAATCCAAAATCATCTATTTTAACATCACTCCTGTTATCAACCAACATGAATTGAAATATCGGAACTTGAAATTCTTTATAATCCAACTCCCATATTTGTTTGATGATTCCAAAGTATGACATATTTGCATAAATTGGATTTCTGTCCATAGCATAGGAAACATGCATCGCTTCAGCCACAAACCCCACTATTCTGCATGGTAATGTTTTCATCATGTTCATTAGTATAATATGTATAATAATTAACTACATAAGCATTGTATGATAATTCATACACACTTGGTCCTCCAACTAGCCATCGAATTCATTACGAAATTGACTCTGGATTTTCATCTAACTTCTTAAAAATATGATCTCAAAACCATCCTATAAACTGTCAATTATTTGTATCTGATATCCATTTTTCTTCCCTAGATGGATTCAAATGCCTAAGAATTTCTATAGAGATTTCAACATATGGGTCATCGTCGAAACTGTTATGCAAAACATAAAGGTGGGCCTGCTCCCGATCTGTAATATTGATTGTGACAACCTGTCTTCTAGAAATTCCTTCACCCTCATGCTGCCCAGTGTGATGAGATTTCGGTAAGCCAATGCTTTCCACACCAGACAAGTATTCGGTACAGAATTCAACGACATCCTCAACAATATATCACTCTGCAATACAACCCTCTGGCCGACTTCGATTTTTTACATACCCTTTCAAAATCTTCATATACCATGCATTGGGGTACATCAATCTGTAATGTACAGGACCACATAGTCGAATCTCTCTCACCACGGCGACCATCAAATGAACCATTATACTAAAAAATGAAGGTGGGGAGAATATTTCTAATTCACATAATATGACGGCAATTTATTTTTCCATAGCTGGAAATTTCGTCAGGTCTATAACTGTGTGGAATATATCTTTGAAGAAGAAACACAATTTCATTAATGTATGGTGGAAAATCTTGGAAAAAATGCAACGTAAAGCAATTGGAATGAGATCTTGCATCCAAACATGACAGTCATTTGATTTCAGACCTTTTATCTTCAAGTCGCTCTTTGAAACGAGGTTACTAATATTTGACGAATACCCCTGTAGAATCTTTACGTCATTCAAGAAGTTTCAAAACTGATATCTCTACTTTCTGGATATAGTGCAAGCTGCAAGAGGAAGAAATGTTCGTTTTTCACCCTTCACCGGTGCCAACTCTTCTCGTATTCCCATCTAAACAATGTCCAACCTAGCCTTAATTCCATCTATTATTTTTTCATATGTATTTAACAATGTGTCGATAACACTATCAAATACATTTTTTTCTTCATGTATAACATCAATAAAATGTCTTACATACAGACAATTACAGTATTGTAATTCAAAAAAAACTGATCCCTTTTTTCAACCGATTTTTATAAGATTTTTCGAAGCTACTTTACCAAAAGTAGTGTCCACATTTTTAACTTTCTCAAAAAATTGATCGCCTGTTAGTGGAGAAGGTGTTGTATGTTCTTCTGAAATTTCATCAAATGATGTCGTCCAAGAACGGTACTTATGTCGTCACGGTAGAAATCTGCGATGTCCTAGAAACCCAGTTTTCGATGAATGTTTCAACCTAATTGATTGTGTACCTTCTTCGCAAATGGGACAACCTTGAGTTCCTTTAATGCTCTATCATAACAAATTTCCATAAGCAGGGAAGTCATTTATCATCCTGTACAACATGTCTCTCAATGTGAAATCTTCCTTTCTGTAAGCATCACACAATGTATCACCTGAATCCCACAATAATTTGAAATATTCGATCAATGGAGATAAATAAACATAAATATCATTACCTGGTTGTTTTGGTCCTCATATAAGGATAGATAACATGATGTATTTTCGTTTCATGCATAACCACGGTGGTAAGTTATAATTTATCAACATAACCGGCCATGTACTATGATTGTTGCTTTGAAAACCAAAAGGATTCACTCCATCTGTAGATAATGCAAGACGAAGGTTTCTCGACTCGTTTCCAAATTCAGGATACTCCTGATCGATTCTCTTCCACTGAGGAGAGTCTGTTGGGTGACGTAGTATCCCATATTTAATTCTTGTATCTACATGCCATGTTAATTGTTCTATAGTCTGCTCACTTCCATATAGCCATCTAAACCTTGGAATGATTTGAAAGTACCATACAAATTTAGTAGGAATGGATTCATCGTTCTTGTATTGAGAAGAACCACACTTTGGTAATTCTTTAAGTGATTTTTGGTCCTTACAAAACAGTATACAGTCATTCGGGCAGGCGTGTATTCTTTTAGAGACCATACCCATCGAGCGTAGCATTTGTTTCGCATCGTATGTTCGCCTCAGGAGCTCATTGTCTTCTGGGAGCATGTCATTCATGAGAGAATGTAGTTTCATAAAACTGGCGTCACTCCACCCATTGTCTGTTTTCAAAATATACAGCTTCAGTACAGCTGACAATGCTATATATTTTGTGCAACCAGCATACAATGGCGTCTTTGCACAACTTTTTAACTTATCAAACAATTTTGGGCAATCACGAAGTTCATCTTCGATGGTCCTTGTCACTTCCTCAATACTATCTTCATCATCATTCACATATGTAATCACATCCTCCATACGGTCATCTTTATTATTCATGTTTGTAATCACATCAGATGATCCATAAAACGTAGTGTCATCCCAGTCACTACCTACATTCATTGTTTCCCCGTGATTAATCCAACATGTATAACTCTGATCTATTCTGTGAAAAATCATGTGTTGTTGCAACTCCTATGGAATAATTTGTTCTAAATAACAATAGAATAAACATGGACAAAGGATTTGAGAAGAGTCACATGCATGATCTTTTGCAAACTTGATAAACTCTTTCACGCCTTCTGTATACTCTTTTGTCAACCGATTTGCATTAATCCATTCTTTATTTATATTCATCATATTTAAAATCCATATAATGATTATATAGGTTAGGGGAGAAGGAATATGAGTATAATTTAGATAAAAAACTAGATACTTCGAAAATGGTAGGGGGTTCTCATTAATAGAAAATCTTGGGTGGTTCTTGGGATTCATCCAATCTCTTCCTCTCTTCAATCACACTTGATGAGGGGTGGTTCTTTGAGGATTTTTATATTGTGTTAGTGAGTATTCCCATCATACTTCCTCCATTACTAATATCCTTTATTTTCCTATGATTTGGGATTATTTTAACTAGGATTTGTGTGATGATTTCACTATATCATCTTCAAATCAATTCTGATGACGTAGCTTTTGATTGTATTGGCTAGAGGTTATCCTTGTATGATGAACGCACCATGTTTTGTGAGGTAGGTGGACCCTATAATACAAAACAATTTTCCAATTAATGCATGATTGTGCATTCATGCATGAGTATATGGGTTCCAGTGAAAGGGTTAGAAATCAAGAGCAACCAAGGTAAATGAATATGGTGTTTTGGAGAGATAGAGTGAGGGTTCTATTGAAGGTTTGTGATTTTGTGGTCATCCAGAGATTATGTCTCCATGGAGTTGTTGTGTTTATGAAAGGATCAAGTTTGGTATGAGTTTCGTATAGCCTAGTTAGGTTTTCTAAAGATATTTGATTGGAGTCTTAGGCCTAAAGAAGATGGATCATATAGTTTTATATATCATGTATGATGAAAAACACCCTCTTAAGGATATATACGAGTCATGGTGTGATAATATGATGTGAGATATAGAAATGGGGATATATATAAACGAAATAGAGCACACAACTAAACCAAGAGGATACATAAGCATAAAATATAAAGAATACATAAACATGATCCATATACAGCGTCAATTGAACAAAAAAATAACTAAAAACAGAGATAGAATAAATCAGAACCCGGCCAAATATCCTCGTGACCTTTGGGTTACCACTAAATATAAGACCAACCTTCTTTAAAGGAAAACTAAACAAGAAACCCAAACCTAAAAGTTACCTGGGTCTATTGATTCCGAGTGTCACAAGTAGGGTGTGAGCATATAACAACTTAGTAGGTAAGCACCACAGAATCCATACATTACCTTTCCTGAAATAATACAAAAACACTAGTTTGAAATATATTTATAAAATAGGTTTTTATTATTTAAAGAACTGACACATGTTTTTAAAAAAATCCATTTTTAAAAAAAATCACGACCTCCCTTTTTAAAATAGATATCTAGTTTAAAAAATGAATTCACAATTCAATATAAGAATACAAACAAGGTGATCACAGAGCCATGATGGAATTAATTGAAACAATAAAAGTAGAAAAATACTGGAAAACTATATAACCAAAGTGCAGAAAAATAAAGAAGAACATATAGATATTTAATCATTAGAATTACCTAAACATACCGAGAATAAATCTCTATACTTACTAGGTTCAGACTCACCTGCCGACATATGGTGTACCTCCATAGTAAACAACAAACATTGATGCTCCATTATAGTAGCATACCGGAGATTGAAGAATCCATCACATGCATGGTATAAACCAATAACACAAAAGTGATAACCGGTCCTATACATCACATTAGTTTCAAAACCAATTTACAAACCACCTCAAAATACCAATAGATCGTTAAAATTTACAAATAAAATTTAATTTTCAAAACCAAGGGGAAAACACCATGTATGCTATGAATATTCCAAATGGGACATTATGCCATTTAGAAACCAAACCACACCTCATGAATCCAAACATAATTAATCTCAATATTTAAAATAAATGCAAACATAATTAATTCATGCAAATTCAATTTTACTCACCTTAAAGAGGAGAACCCGGTGGTGGAGGAGAAGGAGGCGTCGACCGCGGAGGCACTAGAGGTGGCATGGAGGCAGGGCGGAGGCAGCGCAGAGGCAGGGTGGAGGGAGCAGAGGCAATAGAAGCAGCTCAGAGGCAGTAGAGGAGGAGGAGGAAGAGGAGGAGGAGGAGGAGGACGTGGTGGAGGACCCGTGGTGGAGAGGAGGTAGCAGAGTAGGAGGAGGAGAAGGGAGGAGGATGTAGTGGAGGAGGAGGAGGTAGAGGAGCAGGCGCATAGGAGGAGGAGGAGGCAGTGGACGGAGGAGGAGGAGGCGACGACTGGAGGAGGAGGAGAAGGAGGAGGTGGGAGAAGCGATAGAGGAGGAGGAGAAGGAGGCGGCGGTAGCGGTGCAGAGGAGGGCTTCCGCGATAGCTTAATAGGGTGCAGGGAGGAGGAAGTGGACCTGGTGGATTTTATCAATCCCGCGTGGATCTTTATCAGCGCTAGTAAAAAGCACTGATAAAGGGTGTATTTATCAGTGCTAAAATGAAAAGTGCTGATAAATTCCCCCTTTATCAGCGTTTTTTGAGCGCTGATAAAGGATGGACTTTATCATCGCTTTTGTAGCGCTGATAAAGACACTCTTTATCAGCGCTTTTTTAGCGCTGAGAAATACATAGTTTATCAGCGCTAAGAAAAGTGCTGATAAATGTATCAATTTAAGAGTTTCATTATATTATTATATATTTATTTAACTCTAAATATGTATATCTCAATTTATATTTATAAAATTATTTGAAAGGTATCTTTATATATATATCATTGAAAATATAATAAAATATATATATAATTTTTAAATATAATTTAATTTTAATTATAAGTGTACATTTTTTATAACATATATATTATATGGGTAAAATAATGAAATATAATATCTATAAATGAACATTATTCAATATGCAGATATGTATACACATGTATGATATATTCATTGGAAAACACATATATATACACACGCATGTATGATATTATTCATTAACCCCAATTCATTGGAAAACACATATATATTCAATAATTTCAATTATAGTACATATATATTAGAACGCGTTATATATTTATAAATAAAACAAATACATTAAATATAACGAAATATAATAAATATATATTAAATAAGATGAATTGATAAATCTAATAAATATAATGAATTAATAAATATAATAAATTAATATATAATGAATTAATAAATCTAATAAATATATAATGAATTAATAAATCTAATAAATAAATTTATTAATAATCTTATAATGATTTAATTATATATATAAATACGTAGTTTATCAGCACTAATAAAAGCGCCGAATAACGTATAAATTTAAGAATTTCTTTATATTATTATTTATTTATTTAACTCTAAATATTTATATCTCTACATATACTTATAAAATTATTTGAAAGGTTTATTTATATATGTTATTCAAAATATAATAAAATATATATTTATTTTTAAAATATAATTTAATTTTAAGTGTACATTTAATTAATATATATATATATATATATTATATGGGTAACATAATTAATTATAATCTATAAATGAACATTATTCAATATGCACAAATATATATGCATGTTTGATATATTCATTGACCCCAATTCATTGGAAACCACATATATATAGATGCGCGCATGTATGATATTGATCGATCCCAATTCGTTGGAAAACACATATATATTCAATAATTTCAATTATACATATATATTAGAATGCATTATATATTTCTAAATACAATAAATACATTAAATATAAACAAATATAATAAATATTTATTAAATATAATGAATTAATAAATCTAATAAATATATAATGAATTAATAAATCTAATAAATTTATAATGAATTAATAAATATAATAAATATATAATGAATTAATAAATCTAATAAATATATTTAGTATTAATATTACAATTATTTAATATATATATATATATATATTTAGTGATAACATGTGTTTTTTATTTAATGTATACAATAAACATTATCAGTGCAAATAAAAGAGCTGATAAATGTTACATTTATCATTGCTAATAAAAGCGCTGATAAAGGGATATTTAAAGCGTTGATAAATGTGCCCTTTATCAGTGCTTTTTTAGCACTAATAAAGGCCCTCCCCTTTATCATCGCTTTTCCGTTAGCACTGATAAAGGGAGGCACATACCTTGCCCAGTTTTGTGGTAGTGCCACATGTCAGATTGACCCATGTACCATTCCTGGTTTCCTGCACGATGTATTTGTCAAAATGGATTAGGTTCACTAGTATGGTGTGTATTAATGTGATCGAGTCATGCATGAGATCCTGCATCCAAACTCAATGACCATAAATTAAGAACCCCATTTGGAAAGTGTGGTGTGTCGGGGTTCTCACTCTCCCACCCAAAAAGTCTTCGTTGTTGGGAATCCTTCTTCTTGTTTGTCTCTTTAAATTTCAGTTGAATGTGTGATCTTTGGCTTCATTCACACCGAGTTTCTTCTTTTGTACTGCAAGGATACATTAAGATGTCTCATAATACATGTAACGTAACTTTTAACTATTTTCTAGGGTCCATATAGTAAAACCTTAAACTATATTCAATGTCCTAATGACATGATGTTAATCTGTGGGATGTGTCATGATCTGACAACATTATACTATACAATTCATTATCATCACCAAATCATGTGGAACTACTTGTTCATAGTCTGCAATTACATGAAATAAAACTGAAAAGAATATTAGGGCTTTCTTCAGAGGCATTATCCCTTTTTATTGGTAATATTACAAATTTTTTGCTTCTTCACATGTCACTCATCATCCAAGACGATGCTCCCCAGCATTATAAGTTTGATATTTTTTAGACCAATATGCTCTAACCTTTGCGTTCTAAGCCATAGTGGATTAATCCTAATAGTTTTGGAAGCCATTTGAACATTCCATCACTCATTTTCCATGCATTGAATCAATTCTTATTTAGATCATCGTCCTCTTCCACATCAAATGGGACCCCATAATGGATGGTGTTTGGCCAAGGCTCAACTATCATCCTGGTCCAACATTTCTGATGACTATGGGGGACAATTCCAGATAGGTCATGTGTTTTGAACATGGTAAATAGAGACACTTGTTTTTTTATCCCCATTTTAGGCTATTCAATATGGATACTATGTTTCAGACATGATCAAAATCTTTCTAATATTGTGACACATCTTCTATTGTGTTCTAGATTTTGGGTATCGTGATTCACAGTTCCCATTCTTCTTTGTTCGAATAAATTTCAACACCACTAGGGTTTTCCCATTCATGCACTAGAGAACATCAAAAAAAGAATATTGGTTGCTTCAAAATCCCTATTCTCTAATCACCATCTCTCTCAACCTAGACACACCCGAATTTTATTCAATGAGATCAGATTTTGAGTTTTTGAGGATTATTTGTCACTCTTATACAATTCGAAAAATTATGAGACCGTCCATTTTTTCTAATGTGGGTAATGTCCCATGCTATCATAGGGATTGATCATTATTTTCCTCATAGATATGATTGAAATGCATTAATTAAATCAAGAAAGAATGTGTCCATGGATTCAGTTCATGGGATGAAAACAGGAATGTCTATTTCATGAGTTTGAAAAAAAATCTATGGATCTGCCCCATCAATAGGGTGCTTTAGCTACACCACCTTATGATGTGTGGCCTGTAGAGTTAGTTGTAACCTCCTGAGTTCCCATTCCCCATCACTATACACTAGTTGAATCTCATTATCCCTAATCCGTGCCAGATTCTAATCATCTCGGACATGATCCACTTGATAGGTCAACTTTTTTAGCTCCTCTTGGGCCTCCAACAGCTAGGCCCTCAATCGTATTACATGTTCAGATTAATTTTCGATGAATGTGGAATGGGTTTTCATCAATTATTTTTCCTGATGGACATTTTTTCATCATTATTAATCTCATGGACTATAAAAAACTTCTCCTTATATTAAGTAACATTCATGTGATGACAACATTCCCACTTCTTCTTAAAAAGATAGCCAGAGATCAGTTCATTAAAATCATATTTAAATATTGTTTTTCGAAAATTAAATAGGGTTTAATGAATATATAAAACATTTATTTACCATAAAAAGGTTTTTATGACTATATTTGAAGGAGTTCATGAAAAATGAAAATGCATCGTCCAATATATTGGTAAATTGACACATCACCTGTGGTGTTTTAATTTATAAAATAAAAGGGAGATAGATAGATATAAAGGGTTTGGATGTTGAATCATCGATTAACATGATATAATTCTAGAAACAAATTACACTGTAGTTATAACTTCTCTTTGGATAGGGTAGGAGAGGGAATGATAATAAAATTAATGAAATTGATAAGATAATAAAAAAATAAAGCGGATTTGTACCTCTTGAATTCTCATCCATGAGAACCTCTTTAAAGGGATGGGTTTTGGTATTTTGTTGAGAAAAAAGTCCCCTTTTATAATAGAATATTGATTATGAATAGTATTTGGTATAATGTTTACAAGGCACAAGGCTTGGAAGGTGTGAGGCGAAGTGGTTTTTGGGGGTTGGACATTTTAGTGGAGGAGAGGGGTGTTTTTTTTGAATTTTTAATCAATTTTTTATTATCATGGATCATGAATAATAATAGTTTGATAATTATCACTAAATATAATAAATTAATTCATATGTATAAATTTTGGGCTTATATCATTTATACATCACCTAGGACTCAATAATTCATGAATTTAACCATTATTGTAAATTATCTTATTTAACTATTAACCAGAAAATCTAGTATTTTAGAAAAATATCAAAAATTTGACACCACCATTTCTCAACATGTAGAACTAAAAAATGAGAAAATAATTTGAATATAATTTCCAAAATATGAAGAATTTAAATTTTATTTGAAAACATCAGTCACTCAAAAAAATAATGATTTTAAATTTATAACTGATTTTATAACACTTTGAAAAAATTTCTAAGTTCTCATAAAATTGTCCTGAAACAATAAGATAATTAAATATTAATTTATGAATACATGTTATGGAAAAAATTTCTTTTAAATCATTTTATTATGTATAAAATTATAATTAAATATTTATGAATTACAAAAATACTAACACTTAATTTATAAAATTTTAAAATATTCTTTTACATGTACTGTGAATATTTTTATAATAAATTCATTTATAAGATTCATAAATTTTATTTATACATTCATGGGTGTGGTTACTATTCATTTGGATGGATTATTGTTCATAAGGTGCATATTACTATTCTAATTTCCATGTTACTATTTCGTCGGTATAGCTTTCTTAACATTAGGAAATAATTATATATATATATATTTAGTGATAACATGTGTTTTTTATTTAATGTATACAATAAATATTATCAGTTCAAAGAAAAGTGCTGATAAATGTTACATTTATCAGTGCTAATAAAAGCACTGATAATAGGATATTTAAATCGTTGATAAATGTGCACTTTATCAGTGCTTTTTTTAGCACTGATAAAGGCCCGCCCCATTATCAGCACTTTTCCGTTAGCACTGATAAAGGGAGGCGCATACCATTCCTAATTTTGTGGTAGTGCCACATGTCAGATTGACCCATGTACCATTCCTGTTTTCCTGCATGATGTATTTGTCAAAATGGATTAGGAGCACTAGTATGGTGTGTATTAATGTGATCGAGTCATGCGTGAGATCCTGCATCCAATCTAAAATGACCATAAATTAAGATCCCCATTTGGAAAGTGTGGTGTGTCGGTGTTCTCACTCTCCCACCCAAAAAGTCTTCATTGTTGGGAATCCTTCTTCTTGTTTGTCTCATTAAATTCTAGTTGAATGTGTGATCTTTGGCTTCATTCACACCGAGTTTCTTCCTTTGTACTGCAAAGATACTTTAAGATGTCTCATAATACATGTAACATAACTTTTAACTATTTTCTAGGGTCCATATAGTAAAAACTTAAACTATATTCAATTTCCTAATGACATGATGTTAATCTATGGGATGTGTCATGATCTGACAACGTTATACTATACAATTCATTATCATCACCAAACCATGTGGAACTACTTGTTCATAGTCCGAAATTTCATGAAATAAAACTGAAAATAATATTAGGTATTTCTTGAGAGGAATTATCCCTTTTTATTGGTAATATTACACATTTTTTGCTTCTTCACATGTCACTCATCATCGAATGTGATGCTCCCCAGCATTATAAGTTTGATATTTTTAGACCAATATGCTCTAACCTTTGCGTTTTAAGCCATAGTGGATTAATCCTAATAGTTTTTGGTTCCATTTGAACATTCCATCACTCATTTTCCATGCATTGAATCAATTCATATTTAGATCATCGTCCTCTTCCACATCAAATGGGACCCCATAATGGATGGTGTTTGGCCAAGGCTCAACTATCATCCTGGTCGAATATTTCTGATGACTATGGGGGACAATTTCAGATTGGTCATGTGTTTTGAACATGGTAAATAGAGACACTTTTTTTATCCCCATTTTAGTCTATTCAATATGGATACTATGTTTCCGACATGATCAAAATCTTTCCAATATTGTGACACATATTTCATTGTGTTCTAGATTTTGGGTATTGTGATTCACACTTCCCATTCTTCTTTGTTCGAATATATTTCAACAGAACTAGCGTTTTCGTGTTCATGCACTAGAGAACATCAAAAAATGAATGTTGGTTGCTTCAAAATCCCTATTCTCTAATCACCATCTCTCTCAGCCTAGAAACACCCGAATTTTATTCAATGACATCATATTTTGAGTGTTTGAGGATTATTTTTCACTCTTATACAATGTGAACAATTATGAGACCTTCCATTTTTTCTAATGTTGGTAATGACACATGCTATCTTAGGGGTTGATCATTATTTTCCTCATAGATATGATTGAAATGCATTAATTAATGCAAGAAAGAATGTCTCCATGGATGCAGTTCAAGGAATGAAAATAGGAATGTCTATTTCATGAGTTTGAAAAAAATTCTATGGATCTACCCAATCAATAGGGTGCTTCAGCTACACCACCTTATGATGTGTGGCCTGTAGAGTTAGTTGTATCCTCCTGATTTCCCTTTCCTCATCACTATACACTGGTTGAATCTCATTATCAATAATCCATGCCAGATTCTAATCATCTCAGACATGAGCCACTTGATAGGTCAATTTTTTTAGCTCCTCTTGGGCCTCCTATAGCTAGGCCCTCAATCGTATGACATGTTGAGATTAATATTCGATGAATGAGGAATGGTTTTTCATAAATTATTTTTTATGATGGATATTTTTTCATCATTATTAATCTCATGGATTATAAAAAACTTCTCCTTATATTAAGTAACATTCATGTGATGACAACATTCCCACTTCTTCTTAAAAAGATAGCCAGAGATCAGTGCATGAAGATTCCAAGACCATGCCCATCTGACACACAGATCCCATATACAATGGAGAACTGGCCCCATATTGCTCACCCATTGTGATTCTGATGTTTTTTTGTTGAAAATCTTGATCAACATCATTTCTTGGAACTAGGTGATGCGTTTTTCATCAGCTATCTCAGGGTCAGAGTCATCCATATCTTAAGGATATGTGTGCTAATATTCATAGAAAGCGACAAGAAATACCACAGTATGATCTTCCAATAGAATTCTATATGAGGGACTATGATCAATGAAATGGATATGACCATCTTTATTTGCATCATTTTCACCATCCCCAGCTTCACCAGCTTCGTGATATTCTCTTTCAGTGACATCATCTATAGCTTCCCCCTCCTTCTCAACTATTTGCATTACTAGTTCAACAAGGATGACTGAATCCTCATAGATGAGAACAGTCATCAGAAGAGATCATGTGGATTCCCTAGCCTTATATGTTCATCAGGACTATAGTTTTTCGATAACATCATTGGAATTTTAAATCATTCAACATGGTCCTCAAATGATAAGTATGGTTCTTTGAAGGAAGAGACTTACGAGAATCTAAGACCTATCTAATCGAGTTCCCAAGTCACCAAAGGAGCTTCCACCATTGGAGGCCCTATTGTTCTTGTTACATTAATGATCTTCATTTTCCCCACATGGAAAATGTGGATATCCTAGCATTTTGAGGTTGTCTCCCTAACCCCCTCGGTTGGCTCCCCACTGGTAGCCTCAGTCGTGACTAGTTCTTCACCTATCCTTGCCTTGTCTTTATGTTTGGGGACACATCCATCTGCATAAATTGGAACATTATCACCACCTTTAATTGGCGGTCCTTAATCAAAATAACCGATCTCCAGTACAAAAGAAGTTTTTATTATTAGATCCCATTTTCAAAAGGGGGATGCGACTAAAAAGACATAAGTTATAACTCACTAAGAGATACATGGTGAGTCCCTCATCAGATCTCGTAATCTATCCTATCTCCTATGTAATCCATTAATTATTGGTTTTCCCATAGAATTCCCCACCACTAGTCTCTTATTCCTCAATCTCATCTCCTTCTTCTTCAATAGCCTCTTCATCATCATCATCTTCCTATCTTTCTTCTTCTTCTTATTCGTCATCATTGTCATTCTAGAGAAATGATTCATCTGAATCATGATATTGATTGAGAATCAGTTTTATATGTACATGAGGTTATTTATATTTTTCTCATTGGAACACATTGATTCCCATGGCTATAAAATAGGAATAAATTCGATTGAATTCCACCCTATCTGCAACCAGGATGAGCCCAATTTATGGTAGCACAACCCCATACTATATTAGTTTTGTCCATGGGTCTTCAGGAGGCAACGATGTTTGTATGGTACTTCAGACTTATCAATGTGTGGGGAATGTAACATTAGAGGTATGTTGAAGCACGAATCCATGTTTCTTCCTAATGGCCTCTTTCTTTGCCCCCCCGAGGTCTCATTCTAGACCACCCATATTAATGAGACGGATGTGCGATATCAACATGTGATATCCCCACCAACCTTATTCTAGGTTGTGTCACCATTAATTCATATCATACCTCTTATATTTCTTATTAGGTGGTATCCAACTGATAAAACACTATTTTATTGAATATTTTATTGATAATAAATGATATAATTTCCTCACATTGTGTTAAATATGTTTATTTATAAAATATTTGGGATTTGATCATTCATTTGAAAATTTGGTGAAAATTCCGGTTTTACCCTTAATAGTGCACTGTATTATTTCGAAGATAAATATTTTTATATTTATTATTTGAATTTGAAATTTTGTAACAGTGTTCCTAACTTAATTATCTACAACTTGTATTCAGGACACTAAAGCTAAAGAGTTGATTTGGTTGTTGAAATTGGGCCATTAAGTCAAAGTTGGGCTGGGCTCGCCAGAATGGAGAAGGTTCTGTATTTGGGCCATATCCTCTACATACGGGCTTGGATTGAGCCCAAATTTTGAGGAAAGCTCGGGGAGATGATGTGGCACAAATCATCCTTCTGGAAGGCCGGTCAATTCACGCGTTTTGGAGGTCAAATGGGCGGTTCAAGTTTCATTAAAATATTTGGCCGAGATTTTGCATTCACACTTGAAACCACTTTAAACCTAGCCTCCCCTCCACTCTATAAATTAGTGATTTTCTCATTTGGAGAGGCTGGTTCGTGCATTGGGAGATTGGAGGCAGAGGAGAATTGGTTTCAACTAAATTCTCCAACCATTTTAAGAGAGGTAGCTCTTGAAGCAAGGATCCTCTCATCGAAGCCTCCTTCTCTCCTTCATGTTGTAATTGTTTTGTTTGTGTAATAAACTTCTTTGTTCTTCTTTTATTTCTTCTCTTTTCCTCTGTTTTATTTAAATTTATTCTTCTCTTAATATTCCTCTTGGGGCTGGAATTCTTGAGTAGAAGCGATATTGGGTTATACCCATTATAAACCTTTGCACATGCAAAACGCTTCTACGATGATTACGCCACCCATGGAAGAGTAGTCTTTTAGTAATCGATCTATCTTCTACCCTCTTCATTTAATTATTTTGAATCAATGAGCTACTGTAATTCACTTAATATGATCCATGAATTGTGTTTTTAAATTGTAGAAACTAAGCAAGCAATTGAACAATTAACACAAAAACACGCGAGGTCGGGATTTTGTGTAAATTGTGAGAGCGCGATCTTAATCGGTAATACAAGACCACACGGGATAAATTTGTAGAGTTCAAATATAATCCCTAAACACAATTCATCCTCATTTCCAGAATGGATATGTGCCTTAATTTACCACTGATCATAAGCTAATCTTAGAACATCAATCAAAGCAGGGTGCTGCGATTGCACGTTCCAAAGTTAGCCTAGGTTTAAATTCACATCATCTTTGTGGTAAAGTTAATTCTCGTAGGGTTCGGGATTTAACAAATTAAGGGATCATAATTAAGTGAATGTTAATTTAAATGATAATGATTAATAATAAAGTGAAGAGGTAGAGTTAGATCGATTACGCTTTTTAAATAGATTTCTAAAAAAAACATCTTCTTGTTGTGTCATTTAAATTGAAATTCATTTCAAAACTAAAAAAAAAATTATGCAATCTTCTTCCAGCAAACTTCTTCTAGATTCATAAACTACAAAAAACCCCAATCCTTCAAGTAGTGTTTTTATTCTATTCTATTTTATTTTATTTTATTTAGAATACCTCTAATAAGTTGTTAAATTCACTTCCTCCTTTGAGAGACGACCTTGGTTAGCCCCCTAAGCTACACCAAGTAAACTAAACATTAGCTTCATAGAGTGTTGTGCTTGGAGTTTTATCCAACGTAACTCACTTTTGAAGTTCTTTTGAGAGCGCGTGCGACAACGCTCTTTCACATTGGCGCCGTTGCCGGGGAGGCAAGTAATTATTTCAACCAACTAGAGGTATTTATTTTATTTTACATTTTATTATTTTCCTCTCTTCCTTCTTCCTTCTTTACCCAATCTGATTTTTCATCCTCTTCTTTTATTTTCTCCTACTTCTTTGTGGACCATCAACTCAAACTTCTCATTTTTATTTTACTATGGTCCACCTTCTTTCTTTTCATTTTTATTTGATCTATGACACGAACTAATCCCGAAGATCTCTTAGATCTTGACCCTGAGATTGAACGTAGCCTTAGGGCACGAATCAGACATTCTCAGTCTACGGGAAGTTTCAACATTCAACCAGTTGGAGAATTACTCCAATATCAGAACATTGAAATTGGAAGCAATTCAAATTCAAACATAAAAGAGGAACCAATGGCTGATAATAATGGAAATGAACTTAATAGAACCATTCGAGAATTGGCTACGCCTGATATTAACTATCAACCAAATTGTATTGCATACCCAAATCTCGAATCGGACTTTGAACTAAAATCAGGGTTAATTCACTTACTTCCAAAGTTTCATGGCCTCTCTGGTGAGGATCCGAATAAACATTTGAAAGAATTTAATGTGGTTTGCTCAACACTAAAACCTAAAAATGTCTCTGAAGATCAAATCAAACTAAGAGCATTCCCATTCTCACTCGATGGAGCTGCAAAAGATTGGATGTATTATTTACAACCTGAAGATGTAACTTGTTGGAACGATTTGAAACGTCTTTTCTTGCAGAGGTTTTTTCCAGCATCGAGGACCACTTCCATTCGTAAGGAGATCTCGGGGATCAAGCAAGCCCAAGGGGAGTCAATGTATGAGTACTGGGAGCGATTCAAGAAGTTGTGTGCAAGCTGCCCACATCACCAAATCAGTGAGCAACTCCTCATCCAATACTTCTACGAAGGACTCACACCCATGGAGAGGAGCATGGTAGATGCTGCGGCTGGAGGAGCATTGGTGGACAAGACACCAGTAGCTGCACGAGCATTGATCGACAAGATGGCCCAAAACTCCCAACAATTCGGTGATAGAGGTACACCACATGTTCGAGGAGTACATCAAGTAAGTCCTTCTTCTCTTGAAAGTCATTTGATTGATACTAAGTTAGAAGAATTGACAACTATGGTGAGGCAGATTGCATTGGCTCAAAAGACATCCCAACCCCCTCCTTCAAGGCCTTGTGGTATTTGCACTGAGACAAGCCACCCAACTGACTGTTGCCCACAACTCCAAGAAACAGAAGATTGTGCAGCAGTGTTCCCTGGGAGACCATATCAGCAGCAGCAGCAACAACCATATCCCCAGAAGAAGTTTGATCCAACATTCAACCAAGGGTGGAAAGATCATCTGGACATGAGGTATGGCTCTGGACAACAACAAAGGCCCCCCTTTCAACAAAACTTCCAGCAGCCTCCACCTTACCAACAGGGTTTCCAACAACCCCAAAGGAGATTTGAAGCTCAAACATCAACAAGTCAGCAACAAGGGAATCTCCAACCCAAGGTAGACTCTAACACTGATGATCTTTTGAAAGAAATTGTTCTTAATCAACAGAATGAGCTGAAAAGTCAAGGTTCGGAGCTGAGGGAGTTGAAGACTCAAATGAGCCAGATTGCCACCGCCCTCCATGAACTTGTAAGTAAGAATTCTGGAAATCTACCTTCCCAACCCACTCCAAATCCAAAGGGGAATGTTAGTGCCATAACATTGAGAAGTGGGAAGCAAATGAACGATACAGCTATACCTACCATTCCACCGGGATTCACCTCAACTTCAGAGAAGCCACATTCCATACCAACTGATGAACAATCCAAGGAGAAAGATAAAGGTAAGAAAAAGATTGATGATGTTCCTCCTAAACCACTTCCTTTTCCAAATAGGGTTGTTCAAACCAAGAAGATGGCTGAAGAAACATTGCAAAAGGAGGTTTTGGACACATTCAAGCGTGTGGAGATCAACATTCCTCTACTCGAAGCCATTAAGCAAATCCCAAGGTATGCCAAATTCTTAAAAGAACTTTGTACCAATCGAAGAGGGCTCAAGGGAAATGAGAGGATCAACCTTGGAAGGAATGTCTCAGCACTCATTACACCAACTCTAGCAATGCCAACAAAGTGCAAGGATCCCGGGACATTCACCATCCCATGCACCATAGGGGAGTTTCACTTCTCTGATGCTCTTTGTGATTTAGGAGCTTCAATAAATGTGATGCCTCACTCTGTTTTCTCTTCATTGCAGATTGGTGAGCTCAAGCCTACAAGGGTAGTGGTGCAGCTAGCGAATAGAGCTACAGCATATCCGGCTGGTGTCCTTGAAGATGTGTTGGTAAAGGTAAAGGACATGATCTTCCCTGCTGATTTCTATGTACTAAACATGGAAGATGACCAGGTAAGTTCTCATGCCCCTATCATTCTTGGTAGACCCTTCCTCAAAACTGCTAAGACCATTATCAATGTTCATGAGGGTACTCTTTCCATGGAATTCGGGGATGAAATCGTGAGGTTTAAAATCCTGGATTCTATGAAGTACCCACCAGAGGAACACTCAGCATTCTTTCTCTCTCATTCTGAGTCTCCATGTGATAGTCCCTCTATTTTTGATTCCCAATCTCTTGGGGACTATTCACTTCTTAATGAAATAATGAGTATTGGGTCCAACTTGATGTCTCATTCTACTTCATCCCCTTTAATTCATGATCTTTCTGATCTTGGGATTGGTTCATTTGTCCAATCATATTCGAATTCTGAGCATGTATACTCTGATTATGATATGGCTGCTAATTTTTCTGATGGATTTGATGCATTGTTCTCTCATTCAGATGATATGTATGATTGTGCACAGATGTCTACGCCACTCATGCTTCCATCCATTCAGCAGCCACCATCACTGGAACTAAAGCCATTGCCACCAAATCTCAAATACTCATACTTGTTAAGTGGTGAAAAATTACCTGTTATCATTGCTAACAATCTCTCTTTTGAACATGAAGAAAAACTTTTGAATCTTTTGAGGGAGAACATCAGGGCAATCGGGTGGACCTTGGCTGACATATCAGGTATTAGCCCCTCCATTTGCATGCATAGGATTCTTTTGGAAGATGGAGCTAAACCGGTGAGGCAACCACAAAGGAGACTCAATCCAACCCTTCTGGAGGTTGTTAAAAAAGAGGTTGAGAAATTGCTCGAGGCAGGTATAATCTATCCCATTTCAGATTCTCAGTGGGTAAGTCCTATTCAGGTTGTGCCTAAGAAAAGTGGTGTTACTGTTGTTAAAAATGAGAAAGATGAGTTAGTTCCAATGAGGGTACAAAACAGTTGGCGCGTGTGTATTGATTATAGGAAACTAAATCATTCCACTCGCAAAGATCATTTCCCCCTCCCATTTATTGATCAGATGCTTGAGAGACTAGCTGGGAAGACACACTATTGTTTCTTGGATGGATTTTCTGGATATTTTCAGGTTCCTATAGCTCCGGAGGATCAGGAGAAGACTACATTCACCTGTCCCTTTGGGACATTTGCCTATCGGAGGATGCCATTTGGACTTTGCAATGCCCCAGGTACCTTCCAGAGATGCATGGTGAGTATTTTTTCTGATTTTATTGAGACCTGCATGGAGGTATTTATGGATGATTTTACAGTGTATGGATCTTCATTTGATGAATGTCTAAGTAGTTTGGAAAATGTGTTGAATCGTTGTATTGAGAAGAATCTAGTCCTGAACTTTGAAAAGTGTCATTTCATGGTAGAGCATGGCATTGTCTTAGGGCATGTAGTGTCAAAACATGGGATAGAGGTTGATAGATCTAAGGTAGACATCATTTCATCCTTACCCTACCCTTCATGTGTGCGTGATGTTCGATCATTCCTTGGACATGCTGGATTTTATCGACGCTTCATCAGAGATTTTAGTAAGATCGCTCTACCCTTATCTCGATTGCTTCAAAAATATATTGACTTCAATTTTGATGATTCATGCAGGGTATCATTTGATGAGCTAAAGAAGTGTCTGACCACTCCACCGATCATACAGCCCCCACGGTGGGAGATTCCTTTTGAGCTTATGTGTGACGCCTCCAACTTCGCGGTTGGAGCTGTCTTATCTCAGAGGGTGGAGGGACGTTCACATGTGATCGCCTATGCATCGAGGACACTAGATTCAGCCCAATCAAACTACACCACAACAGAAAAGGAGTTTCTTGCTGTTATATTTGCTTTAGATAAATTTCGTTCATATTTATTGGGCTCTAAAGTAGTTGTTTTTTCTGACCATGCAGCTTTGAGGTACCTCCTAAAGAAGCCAGATGCAAAGCCACGACTTATCCGTTGGATGCTACTTCTTCAAGAGTTTGACCTTGAGATAAAGGACAAGAAGGGGTCAGAGAATTTGGTGGCAGACCACATGAGTAGGCTTACTCACACACTAGAGGGTGACACCTTGGACCAGGTACCACTTCGGGACACTTTCCCCGATGAGCATCTCTATACCATCTCAGGTAAGCATCCTTGGTATGCTGATTTAGTTAATTACATTGTTGGCTCTGAAATCCCAGTAAATTTGAAGAAGCATCAAGTCCAAAAATTAAAAAGTGAGTCTAGGTATTATGTGTGGGATGATCCATACCTCTGGCGCATGTGTAGTGACCAAGTCATTAGGAGGTGTGTTCCCGATCATGAGTTTGAGTCTGTTTTGCATTTCTGTCATACACTTGCTTGTGGTGGACACTTTGGACCCCAACGGACAGCTAAGAAGGTTTTAGACTCAGGATTATATTGGCCTAGTTTATCCCATGATTCCCATGTATTTTGTAAGTCATGCTCTCGTTGCCAACACACTGGAAACATTTCAAGAAGACACGAGATGCCCCAACAACCCATTTTATTCTGTGAGATTTTTGACGTTTGGGGAATTGATTTTATGGGACCTTTTCCTAGTTCATTTGGTTTCTTGTATATCCTTGTTGATGTCGATTATGTGAGTAAATGGGTGGAGGCCAAGGCCACAAGGACTGACGATTCTCATGTTGTTGTGGATTTTGTCAAAGCACAGATTTTTTGCAGGTTTGGAGTACCAAAGGCCATCATCAGTGACCAAGGGACACACTTTTGCAATAGGAATTTTGCTTCCCTCCTTCGGAAGTATGGGGTGACACACAAAACATCAACACCATACCACCCCCAAACAAATGGCCAGGCTGAGGTTTCAAATCGTGAGTTGAAACAAATCTTGGAGAAAACCGTGCAGCAAAATAGGAAGGATTGGAGCAAGCGCTTGGATGATGCATTGTGGGCTTATAGGACAGCATACAAGACCCCCATTGGTATGTCCCCATTTCGGATTGTTTTTGGGAAAGCGTGTCATCTCCCCGTGGAAGTCGAGCATCGGGCATATTGGGCTATAAAGAAATGTAACATGGATTTGGCCCAAGCTGGAATTCAAAGGAAGTTGCAAATTCAAGAGCTTGAGGAGATTCGCCTATCATCATATGAGAACTCAAGGCTCTACAAGGAAAGATCAAAAGCAGCTCATGACAAAATGATCCAACAAAGGGAGTTTCATATTGGAGAGAAAGTCCTTCTCTATAGTTCACGACTGAAGTTGATGCCTGGTAAGTTGCGTTCCAGATGGTTAGGTCCTTATATTGTGTCTAATGTTTTTCCTTATGGTGCAGTGGAGATCACACAAGAGGACACTGGAAGGAGCTTTACAGTCAATGGGCAACGTTTGAAGAGATACATTGAGGGACATCCTACTGATGCAGTGGATTTTATCACACTGCATGACCCCATCATCACTTGATCACATCAGGCTGTTCCTAACCCTTTCACTTTTATATTATTTGTCCTATTTAAAAATTCTGCATTTCATGTGCATATATCATCTCACGGGTTCACATTGAGGACAATGCAATATTTTAAGTGCGGGGGAGGGAACCTTTTAGTTTAGTAATTTCAATTGTTTTCCTGTTAAAAAAAAACCAGAAAACAAAAATTGTGTGTTTTTCAAAAATTGTGTGTTTATTTTACAATTTTCTGTGTGTTTTTGAAACTTTTGAGCTGAAATGATTCTCATCACCATTTTTAAATCCATATCAATAAGTGAAACAATTTACCCCTTGAAACTAAGCTTAAATGAATGCTGAAATGACTTTGTTTCAAGTTCAAATATTTAGTAATTTCATGCAAAGTACGCTGAATTTTGAATCCCATGCCAATCTCACTGTCTTTATATTTGAAATCACTTTCCTGTGAGGCTTCTAAACCATTATTTTCATATTCTTTACATTCACCTCACTTCTTGAGAGAGCCAAACCATACTTGATTTAACCAGAATTTGATCTATTCCTGTCAAAACTTGAGGGTTTGAGGTACTTGTGTTTAAATGATTGAGGCATTTGTTTGGTATTAAAACCCCTATTTCAAATAATCCTTTTTTATAATGGCCTACCTTGAATATTTAATCCTTGTAGCCCTTAGAAGCCATGCATAGCCTGTTAGGTTAAGCCACATTACAAGCCAATTTTCCCTATCCAACCAACTCTTGAAGTGAAATTGCATAATCTAGTTGAGCTTAAGTGTGGGGGAAGCTGTCTTGTGTTGTGCCACCACATTATGTGATACTTTGGGTGGAAAATTAAATTCTGAAGAGATGTGTTTGCTGCTAAAGAAAGTCATTATATTGAAAGCTGTGCCTTTTCTGGAGCTTTCATGACAAGTGAAGTTGTGCCTTTTCTGGAGCTTCTAATTGAGGTGGAAAGCTGTGCCCATCTGGAGCTTTCAAGAAAATCATGTTTTAGAAGATTGACATTGTTTATGCTGAAATGATGAATGGTGTAAACCTTTCATGACTTTTCATGATGATGGAGCTGAATTGATACTATGGGGATTGAAGAGAAGACCATATTTAAGTGAAAATTAGATTAATGCAATTTTGCTTTAAAAGAGTCAAGCCCTCCTCATTCAGCCTCAGAGTTTTTCACATCTTAATCCTACCAACCGAAAGCCACAGAACAACCCTGAAAAGTCCTCATGATAAACATATGTCCTTGACTCACATCGGGTAGCGATGTAGGAATCTATCAAGCCTATGGTGACCCTTGTATGAGTTTGGATGAGAAAGACATTGCAAAAAAATTGATATTTGAGTGATGAGAGAAAATTCAAGCGAGGTAAGTGTTTTGTGCATGGGTGGATAAATGAAGTGGAAATATATTGAATGATATAAATGGAGAACCTGAAATAAGGTTTTTTATGAGGCATGATATCTTTTTTATTCTTGGTGTGAAATTGATTGATCTTAAAGATATGTGTTTTAAAATTGGTTTTGATTTGATATTGATGTTTACTTGATATGAGGTTTTACCCAGGTGTGCAAAAGGGTAAGTGTGGGGGAGTTGATAAAACACTATTTTATTGAATATTTTATTGATAATAAATGATATAATTTCCTCACATTGTGTTAAATATGTTTATTTATAAAATATTTGGGATTTGATCATTCATTTGAAAATTTGGTGAAAATTCCAGTTTTACCCTTAATAGTGCACTGTATTATTTCGAAGATAAATATTTTTATATTTATTATTTGAATTTGAAATTTTGTAACAGTGTTCCTAACTTAATTATCTACAACTTTTATTCAGGACACTAAAGCTAAAGAGTTGATTTGGTTGTTGAAATTGGGCCATGAAGTCAAAGTTGGGCTGGGCTCGCCAGAATGGAGAAGGTTCTGTATTTGGGCCATATCCTCTACATACGGGCTTGGATTGAGCCCAAATTTTGAGGAAAGCTCGGGGACATGATGTGGCAGAAATCATCCTTCTGGAAGGCCGGTCAATTCACGCGTTTTGGAGGTCACATGGGCGGTTCAAGTTTCATTAAAATATTTGGCCGAGATTTTGCATTCACACTTGAAACCACTTTAAACCTAGCCTCCCCTCCACTCTATAAATTAGTGATTTTCTCATTTGGAGAGGCTGGTTCGTGCATTGGGAGATTGGAGGCAGAGGAGAATTGGTTTCAACTAAATTCTCCAACCATTGTAAGAGAGGTAGCTCTTGAAGCAAGGATCCTCTCATCGAAGCCTCCTTCTCTCCTTCATGTTGTAATTGTTTTGTTTGTGTAATAAACTTCTTTGTTCTTCTTTTATTTCTTCTCTTTTCCTCTGTTTTATTTAAATTTATTCTTCTCTTAATCTTCCTCTTGGGGCTGGAATTCTTGAGTAGAAGCGATATTGGGTTATACCCATTATAAACCTTTGCACATGCAAAACGCTTCTACGATGATTACGCCACCCATGGAAGAGTAGTCTTTTAGTAATCGATCTATCTTCTACCCTCTTCATTTAATTATTTTGAATCAATGAGCTACTGTAATTCACTTAATATGATCCATGAATTGTGTTTTTAAATTGTAGAAACTAAGCAAGCAATTGAACAATTAACACAAAAACACGCGAGGTCGGGATTTTGTGTAAATTGTGAGAGCGCGATCTTAATCGGTAATACAAGACCACACGGGATAAATTTGTAGAGTTCAAATATAATCCCTAAACACAATTCATCCTCATTTCCAGAATGGATATGTGCCTTAATTTACCACTGATCATAAGCTAATCTTAGAACATCAATCAAAGCAGGGTGCTGCGATTGCACGTTCCAAAGTTAGCCTAGGTTTAAATTCACATCATCTTTGTGGTAAAGTTAATTCTCGTAGGGTTCGGGATTTAACAAATTAAGGGATCATAATTAAGTGAATGTTAATTTAAATGATAATGATTAATAATAAAGTGAAGAGGTAGAGTTAGATCGATTACGCTTTTTAAATAGATTTCTAAAAAAAACATCTTCTTGTTGTGTCATTTAAATTGAAATTCATTTCAAAACTAAAAAAAAAAAAAATTATGCAATCTTCTTCCAGCAAACTTCTTCTAGATTCATAAACTACAAAAAACCCCAATCCTTCAAGTAGTGTTTTTATTCTATTCTATTTTATTTTATTTTATTTAGAATACCTCTAATAAGTTGTTAAATTCACTTCCTCCTTTGAGAGACGACCTTGGTTAGCCCCCTAAGCTACACCAAGTAAACTAAACATTAGCTTCATAGAGTGTTGTGCTTGGAGTTTTATCCAACGTAACTCACTTTTGAAGTTCTTTTGAGAGCGCGTGCGACAACGCTCTTTCACCAACCTTCTATCTCGCTTCTATGGCCCCATGCTCTCTACTTTGATCTTCCAAATGTGTCTTCAATATATTGCTTTCAGATATTTTTTCACCAATTTTTTGGAATAGTCTATTGATTGTCCAAAAATGATATATATAGGAGGAAACATTATAGTTTCACTGAATCCCATAATCATTATGATGCACTATAGCTGGAGGAGGATGTATGGATGTCACTCTTCCTGAACCACTCTATACATTTTCATTGACACCTATTGATGGCATATGAACTTTCTAGAAAAGCGGGATGACATATATGGTTCACAAAGTATATTTCCATCAATCTAGTCCCCCAGTACACCACTCCATATTCTCTGTACGTATTGTATCCACATTACCAACCATCAATGTTCATCCACCACCTAGAAAACCAGAGAGCGTAATGACTAGAAATTGATATTTTCCTAGTTTCCCATATGATGTATGATTATTTCCTGGTATAGGGTTAGTAGATGGAACCCATGAATATTCAATATCGACGGCCATAAACCATTTCATGTATGACATTTGGTGTACAAAAATTATTGTTTTATGAATATGATATGTATTCAACTATGCAGTATTGAGAATGGTTCGTAGATTCTCTTGGGTGTAACTCCCCTTGATATGCACCCCAGAATATGGTAAAGTGTTTCCATGATGGGAACTTATAGGTTAACCTAGTTGTGATCTTCAATGATCCCTACCATCACCATGTTCCCTAGGTGGAAACCCATTCTTTTTTCCCTCAGTGGTTAAAGAATCCCACTCTAGAAGTCAGTATGAAAGGCAATGTAGCATTCCATTGGGTCCCAATATTCAACCATGTTTTTCCACAATGATTGATACTCTCCTGAATCCAATATCACCTAGTAAAATCTTTCATTTTCCCCATATGATGCATTCATACACTACTTCCCTTCTGCCTGGTATCCTCAAAATGATATCCCTCTTAATGAAAATATTGAGCCACACCTGAAATGGGATTTACTTCAGGATGTACTTGATATTCATCTTCTCCATCACCGCATGCAGTAGATTCTATTTTAGGATATATGTTTCTGCTCTATCTATCGAGATAATCTATAGCGATGGGAACTCATTGTATTAGAGACATTATAGATGAATGTAGATGGTATAGTTAACTAACCATAGGATAATTCTATCCTCCCCATAGGGAAGGTGGAAAGTGTTTGTGTCTAGAGAACATCGACTACAGAGCTCTGGGGTTAGTTCCTACTGAATATAGATGTTGAATTTTGAATTCCACATAGCTTCATAAAACCCAATGTTGTGCAGATCTTCCCAAAACTCCTTGAATATTTAATGTACCCATTACACCAATGAATATTCAGATGAAAATTTTCCCCAAGACCTCAGTTCCCAGTTATTCTTCCTATAAAAAGATTAATCCATTTTATTGCTCTGGAATATTCCTCCATAGTGGAAAGGTTACTCCTTAACCACAAAATTATCTCCCATGAGTTTTCTTGTATTGGATTTAAGACATAGAAAATAGTCTCTCAATTATGTCAAGCAACATGGAAATGAACTTTGATGGTGCAACATTAGATTCTATCTTCATGTGTGAACCACCACCACGAGGAATTACTTTTGAAGCCTGGGAAGGACAATTCATCAAGAAACAAAATTTCGTAAAAGAAGGATATCACTAAGAAGGTAATATATTTTTAACTTTAAAACCATGTACAAGAGAATATTATTATCTTATATGAATTTCCTTGCACGGTGTATTTTAGGGCTCCTGGTCATCTCTTCCCTTTTTCAGTCAATAGCAGCATCAATCTACTCAATGGTACTTTAATCATCCAGTTTATAAAAAAGTGTAAAATTATAATTAGAGAATTATGGAAGACTAAGGTTAGAGTGTGAATTATTTTATGGAACATGTGGAATATGAACTATTGTGTTCAAGAACTGTCAATTGTCACCCAATACGTGGATAAATATCGGCTTTCCTCACAAAAGATAAGCTCATACACATGCAAGATCCCATTTCGTATCATGTGGGAAGGTCAATGTACAGTACATTGGGTCACCTCACTTATTCATTGAAATTGAATACATCTTTTTCAGGTGAGAAATATTTCTTCCTCTCCAAATTTGAATTTTGGGCATGCCTCCCCAAATGAAACATTAATTTCGTTGTTTCCTTTTGAACTTGACCTTCTTGTCCCCCTTCAGCTGAGATTATTAAGGAATAATTTTATGGCATTGAATTCCACACTGGAAAACTAGGTTCATCTTTGGGTTAATAAAATGCATCATTTTATTCAGGTAAACATGATGAGAATCTCAAGGGAGGTGCATGTAAGATATATGGGGTGCACGATAGACAGTTTCCCACCCAATGTGATGTATGTTTTATGATTTCTGCTGAGTCCAGTATAATATACCATGGAAGGTACTTTACAAATTTGTTCTTTCACGTTTGGAAGTTCCTCACCCAATTCAATGTCATATGGGCCTTTATTATCTCATCACACCTCACTCGTGCATGAATCCTCTTCCGCACCAACAATCTTTTGTGCTTCCACCCTTGATTTTGAATATATATTGATGGGAACCCCCTCTATCTAGGTGATTATATAAATAAAAGACAACCTCACTTTCATGTGTATGAATCTTCAACAATAGCACTAAATAAATGGAATCTTTATGGTGTATAATCTTGCATGACGGGTCCCCTACGTCTTTCCCACCTTTTGGGCCCACAAGGGTTTACCCCTCGACCATATTAATTCATCCAATGTTGGGTGCACAAAAAAGTATATTGTTACATGAAACCATGGTCTTATGTGAAACCTATTCTTGTGGTCAAGCCTCAGTTTTTTGCAGATTCCACTAATCTTGTGTGCATCCCCTCATTAAATATCTATGGGTTATCCTCCCTCTAAAGAACCATTTTTGGGCCCCTCTTTTATATGAGTAACATATCTTGGATTCACCTCATATGTTCATCCTCCCAATTGTGTTAATTGGGATTTTATATTCCCTTATGAGGTTTCCTTTGTTGTGGTGCCCAACCTCTGGCTTTTCAACCATGGACTGCTACTGGATTTTACATTTTAGTATAGGGATGAAAACATAGACTTACAATCAACCACTCATTTGAATCATTAACACCGGAAATTTCTGATTCCTTCCCATACCAAATGGTTTATGAGCATCCGTTATGTATTTTATAGGGGTATTGAGTGTGTTCCCCCCATTTGGATTATAGGATATCAAATTGCTCAGCACCATCATCCACATCACATGAAGTTAAACTGTGGCCTCACCCCATGAAATTCCCATGTACTTCTTTGAATCATGAATTTTCCATGACAACTCATCTCAAAGAGACTGAGATCCTCCTCTCATGGAATTAGACCCTTCTCACATAAAATGAATTCCATCAGGGAATCTTCTTCGTGTAATCCCCACACCATCTCTTGCTGAGACATCTTTTATGATGCAATCTTCTAGTTAATTGCTTCTTCTTGTTTGTCACACCGAGCATGAATCACGTGGTATTAGAGTTCAGTAATGACTATTACACATTTCTCCATTCCCATTGGGCATCCCTCCTAGAGAAATCCCCACTACATACATCTAGGCCACTCTCACGTGTTATCCCTACCATGGACAATGGGAACCTTCAGCATGTATACGCCAATAACATGCCACATTTCTATATGGTACACCTCTATAGGTATCTCACCCCCTCTCAATAAATGTTTTTTATCCCTATCTCCATTTTATGGTGCATAGGATTCCTCCTAGAGTTTTAATCATGATCAATGGTAAACCATGATTATCCCTCCCAGGGACGTACCACCCTTCATGGTGTCACGCATTCCTATTTATGGGTCACACAACCCTGGGTCCTCTCTTGTAATGCACTCTTATACATCCAATGGTAAAATATGGTGATCCCTCCTAGGTATGTAACCTCATGATGTGATGAACCCCATTTATTGGAAATATCCATTTGATCAACCTCCATGGGTGTTCCAAACCATACTCCACTATTTATCATTCATCACGATTTTCCATGGGAGTTCATGTCCTCGTAAGATCTTGAAATTCATACACCTCCATACTATGGGCCACCTCCTTAGGTTTAGGACCCAATTCCACCTTTTAGAAATAAATGGAATTTGATTCCCATCTGATTGGGATTTGTAAAAAACCTTGCAATAGTTCAAGTCCAACCCCATAACAATCCATCCACTCCATCCATTCCATATCAACACTTTATCCATGTCCATATTGATTCATATTCGAGATACCACATCTTAGTGAAATCATTCCATCCATAATGTATGTTCAAACAGATAATCCTCATCCATCATCACTACTCCTAGAAGCACTCAGGCAGCTCTCAAGTCTATGCCCCCACACAATCCAACTGAATACAACCAAGAGTAATACTCTTGAAAAGGTAATGTTACATGCACAATCCCCAGACAATCTATTGATCTTTAAGGGTTTTGATCCATGTCCTTTAAACTGGGTATATAGGATTCATCCATGAGGCACAAACCCAAAAAATGTTAAACCATGGTGTCCCCTTGATAAGGTTTCACCTCTTTGATCCACCCCCATTGGTGTCCTGATCATCCTTCTCAGTGTGACACCATAAAATTAGGATACACGACATCCATGGTGAATATAAATAAGAATTATGGCCCTTCCATCCATTAAACCTGTAACATCACAAGTCAGTAATGAATAATATATTTTTTTATCTATGTCTATTAATGAATTAGATAGTGTTTTAGAGGCTTAAAATGAAAATAAATCCAATCTTAAGCATGGAATACACTAATATTTTTAAAAGATGGTTTTACAGCCTTTTGATGGTAAATCATTTTTAAATCTATCTATTGACAATTTAATAAGCTATGTTTGTCAAAATAAACTTATTCGTTATGAATGGGACATCAAAATTTACTTTTTGTGAATTATTAGTATTTTTCTGACAATGTTCATTTTTTAATGAATAGTGAAAAATACTGCATTTTACATCAAAACTGCTTTTTAATATAATTTATTTATATGATTAGAATATCTTTTTCATTGGGTTTAAAGTGAAATTAGAATATATTTTTACCATTTAATCTAATGTTTTTCATTGGAATCAATTTCACTTTGAAATTGGACTTAAACTAGTGTCAATCTTTTGATACTTATTGTTTCATAAAAACACGCTATTTACTCTGACAGCGGGAATTAATTATTAAATTAATTAATGTAACTTATATGATTTGAATTTTTCAAAATAGAAATCATTTTTGAATTCGGAATATCAAATATATCTCAGGGTGATGTTTTGGTATTTTTCTGAAAAACTTCATTTTTTGATGAATAGTTAAACCCCAAAGTGGTAGTTAAAGAAACTGATTTTTCTTTTAAATGAAACTTTTCCACTTCTGTGATTTGATTTTCAAAAATCCGACATACATGGTTGTCATTAATAATTAAAATGTGGTTCAATGAGATTAAAATAATTTTTTGGTGAATAGTTACTTTAATGTTTTTAATCGCGATTGGAGGTAATTAGTGTAGTTTAAGGTAAAAATAATGTTTTAATAATATGAGATGAGCTTGAAACATATCCTACCATAATTTTATGTTTCATGGCCGACCACGAAAATCCATGGGTCAACCTGGGGTCCCCATGGAGCCACTTTGGATGGAAAATGACATAAATAACTTTTTATTTAATGTAAAAGTATAAATGACACAAACATGAGTTATTTTACTAAAACAATTTTTACATGGGGTTATAAAAGTCATATTTCTGATTATAAATAGTCATTAGAAAGATAAAAAGATTTCCTACATCATAGTATTTGTTTTATAATTTTTAGACTTTAAATAAATTAAATTATTTATGACATCATGATGATGCATCGATTACCTCATTAATAATGGATTTAAATAAAATGAAAAGATAATATAAAATATATGACCTAAAAATGTCCAAAACCAATTGTATGGGTGGATTTATAACCCTTATCACCTTACCCTATAATTATATCAATGTGGGACCTTTTGAATCCGAAACTCATTTTAAAATACAGTAACATTTCTTTACTTTCCAAGAGTGCCTCTCCTCTCCTCTTATAAAAGGCCCCCACCTCTACCTCCTTACCCACACTTCCAAAGCCTTTGGCTTGGAAAAACCATGCCCATTTTGTCTCTCCACATCCATCTCTTACTCCTTGAAGCCTCACTTTGGGCAGAAGTCTTTCCAAGGAAACCTTTGACCTCAAACCAAAGGGAGTTACCCGATTTTAAGGTAATGACTTCACTTGAGTCCTTTTTTTTATTTTTCTTCTCCAACCCCCTAAACTCTTTTTATTCATTTCTATTGTAACAAATCCAGTATCCTCAATATACTAGTATGTTTTTATAAGATGTATTCTAGCTACAATTACACACACCTACATATAATGGTTAAAGAACATATTGTTTCCGTGGATGACAGATTTCTACCTCCCGAAACGATGATTGTTCAACATTCTTTTAACACCTTCAAAGGTGGCCATTAAGATGACACTATATTTATATATGATATATAATATTTTTATGTTTTCCTTAAGCTTCTGTATTTTTCATTTTTGGTATACCTTTATGGTTTCCATTATGGGTAAACGCGATATCTTCATTTAAGGAAGTGCGGACTTCCGCCCCTCAAAGTGATTTGATTCATTAATACCATATGTGGGATGTATAAAGTATGGAGTTATGATATTATATATGATATTGAACTAGAATTATAATATACCTTTATATAATTATGATTCCATTCTATAGATATGAAATAGAAATGAAAGTAGCGTTCATGCGTACGTACGGCTTACCGTCTCGATGAACGGTGCGTTTCATTTCTTACCTCTAAATGATTATGTAATATTATAAATGCATGAATGTACTGTATATATATGACATATATGATATATACATCATGAATACCATTCTGGATATAATGGATACCTGAACAACTTGTAATTATAAAGGGTTTATTTTTGACTCAAGTACCAATGATCGTTAAAACGACCGTTATTAACATAAATAATTACATAGTGTTAATGACATGGAAAAAAGTGATATAAAAGGAATAATGAAATTAAAAAAGGTTCTTAAACAAGTATAAATTAACTCATGTTTATTATTCAGGAGATTAAAGAACGACCGAGTCAAGTCGGACCCGAGGTATGAGACTTCGTCTCAATCTTCTTTCATTGAGGCATATTTTTTTTATACAAAACCTTATTTTATACGGTGTATAAACCCCTTTGACTTTTACATTTATCCAAAAGGAATATTTTTTATACGAAGCATTTTACTAAACGACAAAAGGGAATGCTTTTGTCGTATGTATGCAGCGACAACGACTTCTCCGCCGCCGTGACCATTATTTGAGTTTCGGCTTCCTCTACAAGCCATACCTTTTTTTTAAAAAGATAAATAAATACCATGTTTTACTTTTCTTTTATTTTGGTATTGAAAATGGTTTTCATAATGTTTTTATATCAATTTGTTGTATTGATATCTTGTGATTGAAAGGTTGAAATGTTGTATTTCCTTTATGCATGTTTTATGTGATACGATTATGTTGAGGTTCTTGGGAATTATTATGAAGACATGTGGTTTCGTGACAAAATAAGAGCGGGTGAGCCCGATATAGCTCTCGAATGAATTGGTTAACGTGTAGTAGTGAAACGTTAAGGTTTCTCCGAAGAGATTTTGGGAATATACTGTGATGGGTATTCCAAACGTAACCAAGAGGGTTACTCCCTACGTAAGAATGTTATAAATACCGCAAGTTACCTTTATGTCTTATGATTTCTATGATTTATTCAAGATTTGATGAGGTATGTTAAAGTGAATATGTTTTATGGGTAATGTATGATTTCATTCTTATGTGTAAATGAACTAATGTTTCCTTTCCATATTTTTATAACCCATACTGAGCTTTTTATGCTCATCCCAAGTTTTTTTGAAATGTTTTTCACAGGTCAAGGGAAAGGTACATGATATGATGATAGTGTCAAGGAAGTGTCAAGAATGAATCCATGTTTTATTTTAAATATGTTTCCATTTATGGGAAAAATGAAAACTATTTTATGTAACCACTTTGTTTATATGTGGAATGTAATGAATGTTTTATGTTCTAATTCTCTAAAACTATAAACTTGAAAAGATCCTCAATGTGTAATCCTGTAATAACTCATTATTAATAAAGGATTAAGGTCGAGGCCTTATAGTTGGTATAAAAGGTCGGTTTAGATAACTTTAGGACATAGAATTATATTAAATTATTATCCAAAAATATTTTTTTTGAAATTATATAGCATTTGAAGATTACCATGTTGCTTCATCTAATACATGTTTGTTCAGAATGGTTTTCCGCAGAGGAAACAGGGAAGTAGTGCTAGGAAGGCATGTAGAAGGAAATAACCTTCCGAATCAGCATCCTGAGATGGTCAGAATTGGAACTGAACAGTTTGTTGCAGTAATGGAACAGTTGACTCAAGCGATAAATGGTGGTGGTATCCGTGCACGAGATCAGCCAGATCAACCGCAGAGGAACATGTCAGTGGTGAAACATTTCATGAGGAAACATCCCCCATCATTCAGAGGATCATCTGACCATGTGTTAGATTAAGGGTGGATTAAATCACTTGAGAATATTTTTTATGTCATGGGGTGTTCAGACAATCAAAAGGTTAGTCTTGCTATTTACCCTTTGGAGGGTGAGGCAGATCAGTGGTGGTCAATGGTTAAAAATATCAGGGACGATGATGAGATTGATGCTCATGAATAGGATGAATTCAAAGGTATGTTTATTGAGAATTTTTTTCCTAAGGCTATTCGACATAGGATGGAAAAGAAATTCTTGGAATTGAGGCAAGAGGAAGACTCAGTGGCTACCTATAAAGAAAGGTTCACTCGATTGGCAAGGTATGCTCCAAATTTTATCCGAGACCTTGATAGTAAAATCAATCGTTTTTACACAAGATGAAAGCCTAAATATAGAAGGGCATTAGATTCTCATGAGTTTAAATGTTATGAGAATCTTGTTCGATGTGCTGAGAAGGTGGAAATGGAGTTTTATGATGACCAAGTGTTCTATAACAACCAACAGAAGAAGAGACCGAGGTGGCAGGAGAAAAGGAAGAATTCTTCAAAAAAGTCTGATGGTAAGAAATCTATGTTTCCAATTTGTGATAAATGTTGCAAAAGGCATGCTAGGGAATGTCTTATGAAATCCAGAAAGTGCTACCGATGTGGTAAGATGGGACATAAGGCTCGTGATTGCACTGAAAAAGATCAAGGTGATGGTAAGTTCAAATTTGATTTACAGTTAGTGAATTGTTTTAAGTGCAATGTGATGGGTCACTATGGAAACGAGTGCCTGACAAAGATATCGTGTGATGGGAAGCAGTTAGACTACAAGCAGCAAAGGGTGGTGAAATCCTTTGAAACTACTTCAGCAGATGTTGGGCCATCAAATGAAGTTGTATCAGGTACCTTGTTTGTTTTTTCAGATTATGCCAGTGTGTTGTTTGATTCGGGGTCTACACATTCTTTCATCTCTGAAAACCTTTCTAGTAAAATGGGAATACCATCTCAAGAAATGACTCCTGAACTATGGTAAAAACACATGGGAGAAATGTTGAGGAAAAAAGAATTTATAAGAATCTTCCTATCCTTATATGTGGAAAGAACCTACTTGCAAACATTATTGTTCTACCTCTAGTAGAGTTTGATGTTATCCTGGGTATGGATTGGCTCTATAATTACCTTGCTAAGATTGAATGTAGAGTTAAATAAGTTTCTTTTCAGAATGAATTTCAGTTTGTGTACAAGAATGAACCCTTACTATTGATAACATATCAAGAGGCCGAGAAACTTGTAAAATATGGAAATGAATGTTACCTTGCACACATCATTGAAAATAAAGGAACTGTTCATATTAATGATGTGCCAGCGGTAAATGAGTATCCTAATGTTTTTCCCGATGAGTTGCCTGGAATAATACCAAATCGAGAATTTGAGTTTACTGTTGAATTAGTTCCTGATGCTAAGCCAATTTCAAGACCCCCTTTTTGAATGGATCAAATTGAACTTTTAGAGTTGAAGGAGCAATTGCATGATTTATTAGAGAAAGGTTTCATTCGACCTAGCACGTCACCATGGGGTGATTCTAGTTTATTTGGTAAAAAGAAAGATGGTTCTATTAGACTTTTCATTGATTATAGGTCCTTTAATAACATCACTATTATGAACAAATATCCTTTGCCTCATATCGATGATTTGTTTGATCAGCTCCAGGGAGCTTAGTTTTTTTTAAAGATAGACCTGAGGTCGGGGTACCATCAGCTGAAGGTGAAGGAAGCAGATGTTCTTGAGACTGTGTTTCGTACAAGATATGGCCATTATGAATTTGTAGTAATTCCTTTTGGGCTAACCAATGCACCTGTTGTATTCATGGACTTAATGAATAGAATTTTCCATGAGTTCTTGGATAAGTTTTTGGTGGTTTTCATTGATGATATTTTGGTGTTTTCTAAAAGTAAAGAGGAGCATGAAAGAAATTTAAGGGATATTTTTAAAACCTTAAAAGAAAAGAAATTGTATGGGAAATTCAGCAAGTGTGAGTTTGGGTTGCAACAAATTTCATTCCTTGGTCACATTGTATCAAAAGATGGGATAACTGTTGATCCTGCAAAAAAAAAGTTATGGAAGACTGGCCAAGACCCATAAATGTAACTGAGATTCGTAGCTTCCTTGGTTTGGAAGGATATTACTGAATATTTGTTATAAATTTTTCACGGTTATCTATTCCAATGACTAAGCTAACTCGGAAGTGTGTTAAGTTTATCTCGACAAAAGAATGTGATGATTGTTTTCAGGAGTTGAAAAGAAGATTGGTGAATGCTCCAGTTTTGGCACTACCTTCCAGGAATGGTGAGTTTTTTATCTACAGTGATGCTTCATTGAAAGGAATTGGTTGTGTCCTAATGCAGAATGATCAGGTAATTGCTTATGCTTCACGACAGTTGAAAACTCATGAGGTAAATTACCCTACACATGATTTGGAATTAGATGCTATTGTTTTTGCTTTAAAAATTTGGAGGTATCATTTTTTTGAGTAAAGTGTGAAATATATACCGATCACAAATGTTTAAAGTATATATTTACTCAGAAATAATTGAACATGAGACAAAGGATATGGTTAGAATTAATCAAGGATTATGATTTTACAATTCATTACCATCATGGAAAAGCAAATAAAGTGGCCGATGCTTTAAGTCTAAAAAGTAATTCTTCATTAGAAATGTTGCGTTTGGAACGTGATCCTTTGGTTAAGGATTTGATGAAATTTGGCATAGAAGTTGTTGGTGTAGGATGTTCTTCTGTTTTGTTTCAGGTATCATTGAAATCTTCTCTATCAGACAGAATCAAGCAAGCATAGAAGCAGGACAATGAGTTGCAGAAAAAGTTAGAGATGGTTCAGAAGGGTAAGTTTACTGAATTCAACATTGATAATGTTTGCATTTTGAGATTTGGGAAGAGATTGTGTGTGCATTTTGATTTGCAGTTGAAGAGAGAGTTGTTATGTGAAGCTCATAGTTCTCCGTTTTCAGTTCATCCTGGCAGTACTAAGATGTACAGATATCTACGGGAGTATTACTGGTGGGATGGAATGAAAATAGATATTGTTGGTTTTACTGTGAAGTGTTTGACATGTCAATAGGTTGAAGAAGAGCGGTAGTTACTGAAAGGGATGTTTCGGCCTTTACCAGTGCCTGAGTGGAAATGGGAGAATATATCCATGGACTTTGTTGTGGGATTACTGAAGACATCTCGAGGTAATAATGCAATCTGGGTTATTGTTGATCGCTTGACTAAATCTGATCATTTCCTTGCTATACGAGATACCTTCTCTCTAGATCAACTTTCCCATTTGTATCTTTAAAATATAGTCAGGTTACATCGAGTTCCTCTCTCCATTGTATCTGATCGTGATCCCAGGTTTACTTCTAACTTTTGGAAGGGCCTTCAGAAGTCATTGGGTACTGAATTAAATTTTAGTACAACATTTCATCCTCAATCAGATGGGAAGTCAGAACGAATAATTCAGACATTCAAGGAAATTCTATGTTCTTTATCTATGGATTATCAGGAAAGTTGGGACCATCATCTTTCTTTGGTTGAATTTTTATATAATAATAGTTTTCATTCCAGTATACAGATGGCACCATTTGAGGCATTATATGGGAAGCGGTGTCGAACTCCAGCATTTTGGGATGAAGTGCGTGAAAGGAAGTTGATGGGACCAGAATTGGTAGAAGAGATGGATGAAAAAGTTCGGCTGATTCAGAAACACATGAGAACAGCTCAGAGTAGGCAGAAGAGTTATGCGGACAACAGGAGGAAGGATCTCTCTTTTGAGGTAGGTGATCAAGTTTTTCTCAAAGTATCACCATGGAAAAGTGTGAAGAAATTTGGTAAGAAAGGAAAGCTGAGTCCAAGGTTCATTGGACCATATGAAATTCTAGAGAGAGTTGGATTAGTTGCATACTGGGTGGCTTTACCTCAGAATTTATCTCAGGTACACAATGTTTTTCACGTTTCGATGGTGAAAAAGTACATGCCAGATCCATCTCATGTTTTGAGTCCAGAGGTAGTTCAGTTGGAAGAGAACTTATCTTATAAGGAACAATCGGTCCAGATTCTTGACCACAGGGAGTAAGTGTTACAGAATAAGGTTATTAATCAGGTAAAGGTTTTGTGGAAAAACCACATGATGGAAGAGGCAACATGGAAATCTGAAAATGCAATGAGGGATAAGTACCCACATTTATTCGATAAGTAAATAAATTGCGGGGATGCAATTTTCTAAAGGGGGGAAGGATGTTACATCCAAAGTAAGTAATGAATAATATATATTTTTATCTATGTATATTAATGAATTAGATAGTGTTTTAGAGGCTTAAAATGAAAATAAATCCAATCTTAAGCATGGAATACACTAATATTTTTAAAAGATGGTTTTACTGCCTTTTGATGGAAAACCATTTTTAAATATTTCTTTTGACAATTTTATAAGATAGTTTTGTCAAAATAAGATTATTCTTTATTATTGGGACATCAAAATTTACTTTTTGTTAATTTTTGGTATTTTTCTGACAATGTTCATTTTTAATGAATAGTGAAAAATTCTGCATTTTACATCAAAACTGCTTTTTAATCCAATTTATTTATATGATTAAATTATCTTTTGAATTGGTTTTAAAGTGAAATCACAATATATGTTTACCATTTAATACAATAGTGGTCATTGGAATCAATTTCACTTTGAAATTGGACTTAATCTAGTGTCAATCTTTTGATATTTATTGTTTCATAAAAACACGCTATTTGCTCTGACAGCGGGAATTAATTATTAAATTAATTAATGTAACTTATATGATTTTGAATTTTTTAGAAAAGACATATTTTTTGAATACAGAATATCAAATATAGCTTAGGGTGATGTTTTGGTATTTTTTTGAAAAAATTCAATTTTTGATGAATAGTGAAACCACTAAGTGGTAGTTAATGAAACTGATTTTTCGTTTAAATGAAACTTTGCCACTTCTGTAATTTTATTTTAAAAAATACGACATTCATGGTTGTCATTAAGAAGTTAAATTTGGTTCAATGAGATCAAAATAATTTTTTGGTGAATACTAACTTTTATGTTTTTAATCACGATTAGAGGTAATTAGTGTAGTTTAAGGTAAAAATAATGTTTTAATAATATGAGATGAGGTTGACACATGTCCTACACTCATTGGATGTGTCATGTCCGACCAAGACAATCCATGGGTCAACTTGGGGACCCCATGGGGACACTTTGGTTAGGAAATGACATAAATAACTTTTTATTTAATGTAAAAGTAAAAATGACACAAACATGAGTTATTTTACTAAAACAATTTTTACATGGGGCTATACAAGACATATTTTTGATTATAAATAGTCATTAGAAAGATAAAAAGATTTAATACATCATAGTATTTGTTTTATAATTTTTAGAATTTAAATAAAATAAATTATTTATGAAATCATGATGATGCAGCGATTACCTCATTAATAAAGGATTTAAATAAAATGATAAGATAATGTAAAATCTATTACCTACACATGTCGAAAACCTATTGTATGGGTGGATTTCGAACCCTTATCACCTTAAACTCGAATTATATTAATGTGGGACCTTTTGAATCTGAAACTCGTTTTAAAATAAAGTAACATTTCTTTACTTTCCAAGAGTGCCCCTCCTCTCCTCTTATAAAAGGCCCCCACCTCTACCTCCTTACCCACACATACAAAGACTTTGGCTCAGCTAACCCCTGCCCATTTTGTCTCTCCACATCCCTATATTACTCCTTGATCCTCACATTGGGCAGATGTCTTCCCAAGTAAGCCTTTGCGCTCAAACCAAAGGGAGTTGCCCGATTTTAATGTAATGTCTTCACTTGAGTACTTTCATTTTATTTTGCTTCTCCAAACCCATAAACTCTTTTTATACATTTCTTTTGTAACAAACCCAGTATCTTCAATATACTCGGATGTTGTTACATGAAGTATTCGAGCTACACTTTCACACACCTACATCTAATTGTTAAAGAACATATTGTTTCCGTGGATGGAGAATTTCTGCCTCCCGAAACGATGATTGTTCAACATTTTTTTAACACCATCAAAGGTGGTAATTAAGATGACACTATATTTATATATGATATATAATATGTTTATGTTTTCCTTATGCTTCTGTATTTTTCATTTTGGGCATACCTTTATGGTTTCCATTATAGGTAAACGCGATATCTTCATTTAAGGAAGTGCGGACTACCGCCCCCTCAAAGTAATTTGATTCATTAATACCATATGTGGGACATATAAAGGATGATGTTATGATATTATATATGATATTACACTGAAATTATAATATAACTTTATATAATTATGATTCCATTCTATAAAATACGAAATCGAAATGAAAGTAGCGTTCATGCGTACGTACGGCTTACCGTCTCCATGAACGGTGCATTTCATTTCTTACCTCTAAATGATTATGTAATATTATAAATGCACGCATGTACTTGATATATATGACATATATGATATCTATATCATGAATACCATTCTGGATATAATGGATACATGAAAAAATTTTAATTATAAAGGGTTTATTTTTGACTCAAGTACAAATGATCATTAAAACGGCCGTTATTAACTTAAATAATTACATAGTGTTCAGGACATGGAAATAAGTGATATAAAAGGAATAATGAACATAAAAATGGTTCTTAAACAAGTAGAAATTAACTCAAGTTTATTATTCAGGAGATTAAAGAATGACCGAGTCAAGTCGGACCTGAGGTATGGGACTTCGTCTCAATCTTCTCTCATTGAGGCATATTTTGTTTTATACAAAACCTTCGTTTATACGGTGTATAAACCCCATTGACTTTTAAGTTTATCCAAAATTAATCTTTTTTATACGAAGCGTTTTACTAAATGACAAAAGGGAATGTTTTTGTCGTATGTATGCCGCGATAACGGCTTCTCCGCCGCCGTGACCATTATTTGAGTTTCGTCTTCCTCTACAAGCCATACCTTTTTTAAAAAAAGAAAAACAAATACCATTTTTTACTTTTAATTTATTTTGGTATTGAAAATTATTTTCATAGTGTTTTTATATCAATGTGTTTTATTAGTATCTTGTGATTGAAAGGTGGAAATGTTATGTTTCCTTTATGCATGTTTTATGTGATACGATTATGTTGAGGTTCTTGGGCATTATTATGAAGACGGGTGGTTTCATGATAAACTAAGGGCGGGTGAGCCCGATATAGCTCTCTAATGCATTGGGTAATGGGAAGGAGTGAAACGTTAATGTTTCTCCGAAGATATTTAGGGAATATATTGTGATGGGTATTCCAAACGTAACCAAAAGGGTTACTCCCTACGTAAGAATGTTATGAATGCCTCATGTTCCCTTTATGTCTTATGATTTCTATGATTTATTCATGATTTGATGAGGTATGTTAAAGTGATTATGTTTTATGGGTAATGTATGATTTCATTATTATATATATATGAACTTATGTTTCCCTTCCATATTTTTATAACCCATACTGAGCTTTTTATGCTCATCCCAAGTTTTTTTGAAATGCTTTTCACAGGTCAAGGGAAAGGTACATGATATGATGATAGTGTCAAGGAAGTGTCAAGAATGAATCCATGTTTTATTTTAAATATGTTTCCATTGATGGGAAAAATGAATAATATCTTTATGTAACCACTTTGTTTATATGTGGAATGTAATGAACGTTTTATGTTCTAATTCTCTAAAACTCTAAACCTGAAAAGATCCTCAATGTGTAATATTGTAATAACTCAAGATTAAGTATGGTTTAAGGTCGGGGCCTTATAAAACCATTCCAGGCGTTCCCTCGTAGGGACACACATCATTGATCTACCATAACGGGGTGTTCTGATAATGCACACTCTATCATTATATGAAGTTAAACTCGCGACCTACTTCTTATTAAACATCGAATTTGTGAGAAAAATCTCAGATGAAATGACTAAGTATTAAGATACACCATGATCTCAATGGTATTCCTCTAGTTTTATTCCATTGTGAAGTCCTCAAATGAGAAAGAATACGTGTGGAAATTGTTTTAGAATCAAGACATTACAGTGATGACGAATGATACTAGTCCTCTTACATAAGGTTGCATCAGGGTCATGTCCCTTGGAATGTCCAAATAGAAGTAGCCTAATTAACAAAATTCTTCAAAAATATTGGACCAGGATTGAATTAGAAAAATATATATTAATCTTTTAGGGATATGTTTAATAGGTAGTAAATTCCAAAAAGGAATCCATGTAAGGATAAGATGACATCCAATCCTCCTATTTATATTAAAGAGAAGACATAACCATGTAAGTGATAAATGATTCCCACAATTGGAAAGCTGGAATATGGGGAACAATGTGCTAGCAATGAAGAATAATACGAAAGGATAAAGAACTTTGATTAAAGTGTTCAGAATAGTGTTATTTGGATTATGAAATATAAATGTGTTTTTTTGGTATATTTTTTTCATTAAGGATTTGAATGAATATGATGGATAATGGTGATGATATTGAAAATAATTTTAATTAAAGTGTTATATTTTATTATTAAAGGAATATAAACCTTAATATGTTCTTAAAGATTATAAAATGAAATTTAGTTTGGATGAATATATGATTGATATGGATAAAGTAAATTAGATATTATTGATGACCTTAAACAAGATAAAGTATTTGTTGAAATTTTTTTATGTATCATTGATGTAGTTTACAAAATTATTTTTTTTGTTGAACATATCAAATTATTTATTTTTTATATTAGTAATGAAGATACATGAATGATTACAAAAATGTTTATTTGAAATTTTTTTTATTACCACATCTTAAGAGAATACATGTTGATAGTGTTCACGTGTTTGGTATGTAATAATAAAGAGCTAAATTATGATATGTGGAGGACTAATGTCAATTTGATTTTGAGAATTTTGTTAAACATATTTAAAAATTTTGAATGATGGAATTTTCATAAGGTAAAAACATTTATTCAATGGTTTAAATTAAACATAAAATGAGGTTTTAGAGACTACTGTATTAATTTATGATATGATGATCTATCAATATTGGATAACTTTTAAAACCCATGCTGTTGGGGAGATAACTAATGATATATGGAATGACTTATCATGAAATCTATTGATGTTATAATTCATTTGAAATTTAAGATTTACAAATTCACCTTCATTTTATCAATTATGAAATGAAGTGTTAACTAATAAAGGAAATAATAAAGGATGATATTGTGCTTATGAAATGAAATTAAATCAAGAAAGAATATCATCACAATAAGATTTATCAAATTTGAGTAAAAGATATTGAAATATATATTTGTCTAATTATCAGAAAATATGAAGATATAAATAACCATTAAATAACTGCTGGGTTTATACTTTTTTCTATTTAAATTTATATGGATCACTAAATTTCTGATAATTACTAATCATTATCAATCTCTATAATTATTTATTTTTTATTCAATGTCCAAATATTCACTTCTAACCTATTTTATCTTATGTGTAAACCTATTTATGATTTAAATTGGAAAAGTGTTATTTTTAAAAAATTTCATCATAAAGGAATGTTTTATTATTCATTTGTTAGATGTGGGTCTATAGGATTCATTTTAAAATTTTAAATCATTCATGACCAAGATGAAATTTTAGGGGGAATTTTTTTAAGTGGGGTAGAATTTAACACCGAATGATTTTGTGAATTTTTTGTCACATCTTTTTTAATTTTCTATATTACACAAAAAATAATTTTATCCTTAATTAAATAAAATTTCAATTTTTTATTATGTTAAACAAAATTCTGAGTTCATCTTGCATAACATGAAATACCAATATTACACCAAACATGACATATTATTTAAATATTATTTTTAATATGATTGTTATGAACTCATTGTTGGAATGGATGGTATGAATAAGAACAACTAAATTTTGGAAGTAAATTTTACACATGTTTATATAGTTATTCTGTGAATTATAATTTTAAATGAATAAAACCCTTTTGAAAATAAAAGGAAATAATTTTTAGAAAAAAACTTTTATGCACACAGGTGTGTTTTATATCAATAAATTAACCAAATTACATCTGTTAAATTATTAAAATAAAATTTATGTATTATTTATTCAATAAAATTTAAAAAAATCATATTATAAGTTTATCTAGACAATATGTAAGGTTTTCTAAAATTTTAAGCTTAAAACTGTGTTTTTTAAAGAAGATTTATCACATTTTTATGGGGAACTTATTTTAAAACTATATTTTCACACTTTTTTAAACATTATTTTATAAAATAAAAATTATTTTTTAATTCATAATATCAAAAAAATATTAATGTGATTTTTTTTCTGATTTTTTTTAATTTTTTGATGAATAGTGAATAATACTATATTTTATTTAAATAAAATTTGTTTTTGTATTAATTTAATTTTAAATAAATTTTTTTAATTTTAATGGTTTTAAATTAATATTAGTTAAATTATATCTCTATTAATCTAATTATTTTTAATGTAATCATTTTCATATTGAAATTGGATATTATAACATTTCAATCTTTTGATCAATTTTTATTTAAACCCCCACTTTCTAATCATGTCTGTGGAATTATTTAAAAATTATTTTTCCCACATAAATTAATTCAATTTGGAAATATTTATTAATTATTTTTATTTATAAAAAATTATAATGTATAATAATTTTTAATTAATTTCCATCCAAATAAATTATTGAGGTAGAAAAAAATAAATTATCATGGGTAAATAAAAAATGGGTTAAAATGAGGAGTTATACTTGAATTATAGCAGTGAAAAGAGCCTAAAATTATATTATAATCTTATTTAAAGAGATTATTTATATCGTTTCCATAAATTTCTCTAAGATATGGTAAATTATTTCTTATTTCCTTTGAATATGACCAATATAATAAGTTAATTATAGAGAAAGACAAAACATGATACTTTTATTGCTTCTAATATCTATAAAGCATCAGGATATGAAAAAAAACTAATATTTTCCATAATATATATAATTTTCATATATAATTGAGTTTTTTGTCATAATAATTTAATAAATTTTTTTAAGATGAAATAATTACATTAAATACTTATGAAAATCCAACATTATAATTATTTAGTTAATAACTAAATAAAACAAATGATAAAAATATTATTTAATGTAAATTATATAGAATAAATTATTATGTTCGATTATTTTTACAGATAAATATATCATTTTAAGAATTTTTTAACATAATATGTTCAAATTAAATCATCGTATTTTTATTTTTTTAACTCAATTAAAATTAATAATGTAAAAAGTGACATTAATGTAATTTTATGATAATTTATATTTTATTAAATGAATTAGAATATTTAAAAAAAAATATTCATCCAAGTAATTATTTTATGAAAACACATTTTAGAAATGATCCATTAATGTAACAATTGTTCTGTTATAATTACTACAATTACCGATACACAATAAAAACATATTTATCTTGGTTATTTTTTAAGTGCCTTTTATTCACGTTACCTTCACTTTTGTTAATATTAATTTCCAAAAAATATATGATTTATATTTTATATGTTAGATATAATATTTATAATTACCCTGTAAAAATTATCTAAAACTTTTCATTCAATATTTTCCTTAAAGGATAAACTATCAATGTTATAAATCAAGTTACTGTAGTGAAAATCCAAATTGGTAACAAATGGGATAATGGGAATTTATTGAATTAATTTTTCAAAAATTGTGTTCATTTTGTGTTTGAGGATTAGATATACCATTTAATCCCTCAATACATTTAATTATATTATTTGGAGCCACCAGATATAATAATTACATCCTAATAGTGATTGCCTTTTGTATTTACAAGAACTACACTCCTCCTTAACTACAAAAGATTGTTCACTCTACCCACTTATTTATAAATTTTAATATATTTGGATCAACCAATATCTACCAAAATCACTTCAAAAAGTCACTCCAATAATCTTGTAATCATTATTTATTACATCAAGCCATCCAATAATGGCTTTAGTGGAAACCTATTAAGGATTCTTGAAGAAAGAGGTAACATTAATCAATGAGAGATTATTTTTTATTTCATCCTGCAACCCCTTCAATTATTATTTTACCATGATTATATAATATCCCCCATATCTGAAGTATAATTATATGATTTTATGTTAAGTTTAAAAACTAAAACCACTCACACTTCCACCAAAAGGCTTACGGATTCATCTTTTATTTTCACTATAGACTACCGCGTCATGAATTGATGTTATTCATTTTCCCATTAAAACATTTCAATGTTGGTAATAATGATATATTTATTGTTCATATAAATTATATATGATATTTGTGATTTTATTATTCTTCTATTATTATTATTTCAAACATATCATTATCATTTACATTATTTGAGAACATGATAACCTCATTCATGTGTACGGAAGAAGACCGCCTTGCGATGTGATGTGAATTGTTCTTGATTATCATGAAATTCACTAAGGATGGGTTTTCTAAAAATATTTGATATATATATATATAATAATATACATAAATTATAATATATAAATCATTTACTTTTCTATCTTTCAATATGATAAGAAAATAAAAACAACATTCATGTGTATGCGTGGCCTACAATCATGATGAATGGTTTATTTCATTTCCTATCACTAAATATTTTGGATTAATATAAATATATATATAATTAATATATATTATGGTCATATTAGCATTTAAATATTTTAGGTGATGAAACCATGATCAATTAAATAGGAATAAAATTACACGTCAAAACATATATGAATAAAGCAGTTATTTGGAGAAACATAACTTTAGAAAGTAATTATCAATAAATGGGTAATAAATGGTCATAAAAATCATATATGATATGATATATATATATATATATATATATATGTTTTTATTTTTCATTAATATATATATATATATAATAAACTATAATTTATTATACCAATGGTTGAATGAGTATGATGGAAGTCAATACATAAGGTAATATATTTTGTTCTCACTTTTTACTTGTGTGAGATACATGTTATATTAACAACGTATTTCTTATATGTGGTATATATACTTCCAATGATTATATTTTATGATTATTACAATTAAAATTAATGTTTCTTAATTAACCAATTTAGGGTTTCTCTTTAATGGGTCTTATGATTAAATGTTACTAACGTGGTAATGATTTTATGTATCAATCTCTTCATTTATAAGGATTTATTATGATTAAGTCTCAAACGTTTAAATATAATGATTAATATCTCATAAATTCTCTTTAAATTGATTCACCATATTATATTCCTAATATATAAAATTAAAAGTTCAATTTTTCAACTATTTGTTAAATAAGATAATAAATAATTTTTTTGGGTAAAATATGACATTATTTCTCTCTTAGGTCGGAAATTTATTTCCTTCAAACACGATGTTTTATAAATCAATTATCAAATTATCAAATTAATATAATAAAATAATTTTCATAGAAAATAATTAAGAAAAAAATTAGGCTATAAAAAGAGTTCATTTATTTTAAAATATTCCTTTAGGTTTTAATGGTTATTTTCAAAGAAAAGTATTTCAAAAATGTTTTATGTTTCAAAAAGTGATTTAATTGATTTGGAAAGTGTGTTTAGTAATATTCAAATGTTATTTTCAAATAAAATGATTACAAAAAAATATTTAAAAAGGGTTTTAGATGGGTTTAAATGCGTCCCTTATAAGTTTTCTAGTTTATTTTCAATGAAAAAGGCGTTCATTTTGTTTTATAGCTTAAATTGTTTTTTCAAAGAGAAATGGATATTTTTTTGAAGAGATGTTTTAAATAATATTTCATAATTATTTTACATCAAAGATGGAATATTTTGGTGTTAAATATGGCTTACTGGGGATGTAATCCAATTATACCATTCATATTGTATCTTTGAATTATTTATATTTATGCTGGAAATTTGTTTATGAATCCTTTTTATCTTACATGTATATACCATGATAAATGATTATTAATCCCACTAATTTTTCATAGGTTATTATATGACGAATTAATTATAAAAACAATCCCTTTTCCATATTCTATGATATCATGAAATTTTTTTGATATCCATTTTTTATCATGGGTATTGATATGATTAATGTTTTGGATCTTCTAGAACAAATAAATGTTCTTTTGATTATTTTATGAGTTGGGCCTATATCTCCAACCAATTACTTTTCTAATAATTTATTTCTCATGAGATAAAAAGTTTTATAATGAGGAGTTAAATATGTCCATTTAGTTCCTTTTTTTACTATTATTTTCTTGGGAGTTAACATCAACTGCTATGATGGTTTAGGGAGTGAACCCATTCCAATAAGATATCCCTGATGGTGATCCTTGAAAAATAAAGAAACGATTTTCAATTCTTATGTATATGCAAAAAGAATATGTAATATGTCAATTTTATGATATTATGGATCATGTGATTTGATTATCTTATGATTCATGTCTTATGAACTTCCAATACTTATTCCATTGTATATTATTTTGATCTTTGATTTGTAGGGTGTGGATTGCGAATGTTATTCTCATGTTATCATACCATTATACTCATGTTTTTCTAATGTATATCCCTTTATTACCCTTACAGATAATCTACTCTCACCATTTCTTATGTTTAGTTTCCCTCGGATATGAAGAAATATTTTATATACGTTATGTCTATTAATATTGCATATAAAGTCCATGACCCCGGTTTCTTAGAGTTGGTGCCTTAATTTATTACACTACTATAATAAAAAAGAAATTATTATCCAAAAGTACCAATTATTTTAGTAGCTTTAGAAGCTATAACACATACATAAACATTATATTACAACATTAAATGAAAAACAACAAAGCATATCCATTTGAAACATCCATGTCTCATCGATTATCAATGAAAGTAATTCCTAATATATATTTTTGAATCTGTGGTAAAAATAAAACTTATGAATTGGTGAGATCAGGTGCTCTGTAAGGGTATGTAATATATAATAAACTAACATAAATTATAAGGTTTGGTTAAAGACTAATAAAATTATATTAAAACATAATCATTCTTATAATATGGAAGGAATAAAAGTTGAATAAATTATTCCATATAAATATTCAAATGATAATGAATTTTAACAACAGATGTTTTACTTGATTAATATTCAAATAGAAGATATATTAATAATATCATAATTAAATAATCCATATGCTGGACATCATAAAAATACCGTCTAGGCCTCGACAAAGACACCTAAAAAATGGTTAATGTCTCAGCCAAAGTCAATTTTTGTTTTTTCTCATTTGACCTGTTGATGCATCTACGAGATATATGAGGCCCCAACCATAACTTAATAAGTCAAATTAATTACTCCTATGAATTTTTCATAAACCTAAACAACATATACATAATAAATTTAAATAATTATCTCTATTTTTTAAACATAATCACAAACCAAGAATAATAAAATGGTTAATGGTAGCATAGATAACAAATCCATAGTCAAACTAATTATATAACTGTAATAAAATATGGTATATAATAACAATAATATATCAATCTCAATATTCCATAAATTTCAAAATATTTTTTTAAATAAATGGAAAATACTTTAATAAAATAATCCAGGAATTTATGCAGTAAATACCCATTTTACACGGTAGGGAAGTATTCTTTTGGAAAAATCAATTATATCTGTCTTAACTATTTATATAAAACCATAAATGAACAAATAATTTTTTTCCGAAAAAAAATTAGTCATTCTATTAAAATAATTTCGTTTTACAATATATAATGGATGGTATATTAAAATGGATTAGAAATTTGGAAGTTCCCTTTAATTAGGTGTTATTGTCGGGAAGAATTGAAAATGGATCATTTTTAAAATATATTCCACCCAAAAAGAAATATTAATTAATCTAAATATATTTTATTAGAAAATATAAATATACTTTGAAAGATTTATGTTAAAATAATGGAAAATTAAATGGTGGTAATGATAGAAAAAGTTTAACCTGAATGGAAAATGAAGGTTCGGGAAGAATCCCTTACCGTATGTCTAAAAGTGTTCCAAACATGACCTTAATGTCAATGATAATAAAATTACTTTATTGACTAATTAATTTAGAACCTTTCTAATATTTCTTTTATTTAGTATAATTATATTATGTTCATTTATGGTATTTTTATAAGTTTTAAATTTTAATTTCATCGTGCGAGAGTGTTCTTTTCCTTGTTTATCAGGATCTGTTTACTCATTTATGATTATAAAATATCATCTAAAATAGTTGTAGATATATAGAATTGAAATTAAATGTTATGAAATAAAAACCAACATGTTAAATGGTTATATTATTCTTTTGGTTATTTTTTTTGCGGATGAATCAATAGACAAGAAGTTAGTGATAATCATTGAGATTATTTTGGTGATTTTTCAATCAAGACAAACTTGTTTGGTTTTATTAATTAAAATCATATGTAAATATTGTTTTTCAAAAATTAAATAGGGTTTAATAAATATATAAAAAATTTATTTACCATAAAAAGGATTTTATGTCCATATTTGAAGGAGATCATGAAAAATGAAAATGCATCGTCCAAGATATTGGTAAATTGACACATCACCTATGGTGTTTTAATTTATAAAATAAAAGGGAGATAGATGGATAGAAAGGGGTTAGATGTTGAATCATCGATTAACATGATATTATTCTAGAAAAAAAATTACAATGTTGTTATAATGTCTCTTTGGATAGGGTAGGAGAGGGATGGATAATAAAATTAATGAAATTGAAAAGATAATAAAAAAATAAAGTGGATTTGTACCTCTTGAATTCTCATCCATGAGAACCTCTTTAAAGGGATTGATTTTGGTATTTTTTTAAGAATGAAATCCTCTTGTAAAATGGAATATTGATTGGGAATATTATTTGGTATAAATTTGACAAGGCCCAAGGCTTGGAAGGTGTGAGGTGAAGTGGTTTTTGGGGGTTGGAAGTTTTAGTGGAGGAGAGGGGTGTTTTTTTGAATATTTATTCAATTTTTTATTATCATGGATCATGAATAATAATTGTTTAATAATTTTCACTAAATATAATAAATTAATTTATATGTATAAATTTTGGGCTTAAATCATTCATACATCACCTATGACTCAATAATTCATGAATTTAACAATTATTGTAAATTTTCGTATTTAACTATTAACCAGAAAATATAGTATATTAGAAAAATCCCAAAAATTTGACACCACCATTTCTCAACATGTAGAACTAAAAAATGAAAAAATAATTTGAAAATAATTTCCAAAATATGAAGAATTTATATTTTATTTGAAAACATCAGTCACTCAAAAAATAATGATTTTAAATTTATAACTAATTTTATAACACTCTGAATAATTAACTAAGTTCTCATAAAATTGTCCTGAACGAATAAGATAATAAAATATTAATTTATGAATACATTTTATGGAAAAAATTTCTTTTAAATCATTTTATTATGTATAAAATTATAATTATATATTTATGAATTACAAAAATACAAACACTTAATTTATAAAATTTTAAAATATTCTTTTACATGTACTGTGAATATTTTTATAATAAATTCATTTATAATATTCATAAATTTTATTTATACATTCATGGGTGTGGTTACTATTCATTTGGATGGATTATTGTTCATAAGGTGCATATTACTATTCTAATTTCCATGTTACTATTTCGTCGGTATAGGTTCCTAAATATTAGGAAATAATTATAATTTAATTAATTATTTAAAAACATTTTAGTGTTTTGTATATGTTGTATTAAGTGATATATACATTATGAAACATTTATATGAAGGAAAAATTCATTCATTAAATTATGGGTCATTACATTATCCACCCCTATAAAAATTCAATGATCAAAATTTCTACATTTTCACCACATAAAAAGATGTTGGGTAGTTGTTCATCATAAGCACCTCAAGCTCCAACAACACCTCTTAAATTTTCTGATTTTTCAAAAGTACCTTTACCAGCCAAGTCATAAAATTCCTTAATAAATGTTCCTTATTATCTAGAATCTAGATAAGCTCTTCACATTAAGATAAATCATGTTCCAAATCAATTCCTTCAGAAGTGAGGACACAAGTTGGGTCTAGAATGTACTTCCTTAAAAATGAGATGTGTAACACATTGTGTGATTTAGAAAGACTAGGAAGAAGTAAAAATGATAATCAATAGCACCAAATATCTATAGGATTTCAAATGGTCCAATGTTTTTGGGGATCAATTTCCCATTCATCCCAAATATTATTACACCATTCTATAGAGATACATTCGGGGAAAATTGATCTCCCACTTGAAACTTTAAATCATTCATCAAGTTATATACCATTCAATTTTCTGAATTTATGTTTCTATGATATGGATTTTTATAGTCTTTAAATTTTTTTGTTTCCTCTACATGCTATAGAATTACAATATTTTGTTCACCAACATTATCCCAACAAGATGGAATATGAAATATCTTTTTATACAATGATTTAAATGCAGCCATTTGAATACTTCATTGAGGATATGGTTTTAGAAAAAAATCTAAAAAAGGTTCATATGGATCCCACATTCCTTAAAAGTCATGTTATAATTACATCTATATGTCTTCTAATGTTTAGATCTTTTATTCGGACTCCCCATTAGTTTTAGGGTGATAATAAGTACTCAAATGAAGCTTGGTATCCTAATATTTATGATGAAATTTATAGTATTTAGATATATATCTGGATTATGATCAGAAAAATTTGAAATAGGTTCTCTCTGAATTATTATAATTTTGTTACTATAGTGTCTATTATGAGACTCCAGTGGAATGTTTTCACTTGTAGCAAGAAAATGTGCATATTTTATAAGTTGATCAACAATTACCCTTATTGCATCATTATTTCATAATGTTCACGGTAATATAGTGAAAACATCCAAAGTAATGTCATCCCATTTCAATGTAAGAATTAGAAAAGCATGTATGAATCCTATAAAATGTTGTCTTATAGACTTCACTTGTTGAAAAACTATACATCTTGATACGTAACATTAATTTCCTGATTCATATTATCCCATCATAAATGTTACCTCAAATCTATATTCAAATTAGATCCACCTGGGTGTATAGAGATATTAGATCTATGTGAAACATTAAATAAATCCATATTTATCTCGGGATTTAGGAAAAACATATCCACCTCAATAATTCCATCTTCATACAGGAATAACACCAAATTCCCCTCATTCACAGCTTTAATTTTCTTTTCGAGATTCTCATCAAGAGACTGAGCATTTATAATCATTTCCAGTATTGATGGTTGGGAAATGAATTATAAAGGTAATTATGGTTCACCTTCCTGGATAATTCATATATCCATGTCTTCAAGAACAGTGTACACATGACCCTTTTCAACCATCATTTTCTTTATAACCCCACTATCTTTCCTAATTAATGGATCTGCTACTGTATTCAACTCCCCTAGGTGGAATTGAATTGAATAGTCATATTCCATGAGCAGCTTGAGCCATCTCATTTTCCTTATGTCATGTTTTTATTATGAAAAGATATTTTTTTTAACTCTTGTGAACTATATATATTTCACATCATTCACCATAGAGATAGTGGCTACAAAATTTTCATATAAAATATGATAGCTTCTAACTCGAGATCTTATGTTCAATTGTTTTTCTCATGAGTTTTTAACTTCCTTGATTCATAGGTAGTAAATATATGATTTTCTATAAATACCCAACCACGTAATTTCTTTTATGTATAACTATAAAGCACAAACCCACCATTTCTTGACAGCAGAGTCAATATTTGTGAATTTTCTAATATATTGATAAATTCTTAAAATCCTTCTTCATGTTACTTTTTCAAAATAAACGTTAACCATTAATGAGAAATCTTGGATAAAAGGTTAGCTAATCCAACAATGTTCAATAAATGATTATAATAACCCACTAAACCAATAAAACTACATACCATGATTATGTTAGTTTTTTTAGAACATTCATTAATTGACTTTATATTTACATGATCAACTAATATTCCTTCCTTAGAGACAATATGTCTATGAAAAGAAACTATTTGAATTCAAAAGTCACACTTACTAAACTCCCCATATAATTCATTTCTTCTAAAAGTCTCCAGAACAACCTACAAGTGGTTATCACAGTCTTCAAAGCTTCTAGAATAAATTAAACTATTATCAATAAAAACCCTAAAAAATTCATCATGATATTACATGAACACACTGTTCATTTGGTCCCTGAAAATAGATGGTGCATTAGTTAGTCCAAATGGAATTCCTGTAAATTCGTAATATCTTTACCTAGTATGAAATGATGCCTTTAAAATATCATTATTGTTTATATGAAATTGATGATATCCATAATGAAGGTCAATCATCAAAAAATATTGAGATCTATGATGTTGATCAAATAAATCATCAATACGAGGCATGTGATACTTTTTCTTTATTATATAGAATTGTTTTCTCTATAGTCAATGTTAAGCCTCATGGATCTATATTGCTTCATGACAAATAGAATAGGGGGGACCCATATTGAAACACAATGAACCATAAATACATTTTCTATCAATTCCTATACTTATTTCACTAGTTCCACTAATTCTATAGTGTCTATTCTATAGGGAGTTTTGTTATAGGTATTTCACAAGGATTTAAATCAATAGAGAACTCAACTTCCCACTCAATAGGATTTCCATGTAAATCCTATAGAAATATATCAATATAATATTGATCAATACGAACATTTTTTTTATTTTAATATTTATTTCCCCATCTATAGATGATATTTTCTCATCCTCCATAAGAAATTCATTTAGACGAGATACTAGAGGTGGATTGGGATAAGAACTAGATGAAGACATTTTTTCACTAATGATAATGGATTATATATATTCCTAGAAAATTTTAACATAGTTTCTCTTGTAATATATATTTATTATAATATTTTAAGTACTAGTCCATAAAAATGATTATATAAAAATCAACCATAGGAATGAAGATAACATTTTCAAGTAAATAAAATTTATGTGTGATAAAGGGGACTGAATAACACATATTTTTTGTAATGATACTTCCCTTATGAGTTTTAATTGTAAACACATTTATTAAATCTATGGAAATATCTTTTTTAAAATGGGAAGCTGAAAAAGAATTTATGATCTATAATAAAATAATCCTTTGGATATTTTTGAGGAAAAGATTAATGTACCTACCACCACATCATTAGAATCATAATTCTCCATAGTTATGACCAGATAAATTTGGACTTCTCTCATGACCTTTACTGGTGCGTTTTACCTTGAATCACAGGACTATCATTTGAAATGGGTCCAATATTCCGACAATTTTAGCACTAAACATTGGTATAATATTTCTGTCCCCTAAAATAATATTCTTGGTTTCCTTTTTCTCCACTCTTATAACACACTGCTTTTACTTTTCAGTAGTCACCATTGTGTTTCCTTTTAAATAATCACATGTTGTAAAATACTATATATTTTTCTTCCCTTTATCATTTCTTTCCCCCATAACCCCATTCATCCCTTTTATCCCTTAAATTAAAAATTCATAGAGAATAATTTCTCATTCATCATAGCACATGAGACTATAACTTTGTATGATGAGAAATTTTGGGAGACTTGTAACCTTTGGAGGAATTGTTTTAAACCATCCACCAAAAATATGATTTTTTTTATTAATCCCAAGAAACCCCATACAAAACACCAAAAACAACAAAACCAAAACAAAAAAAAACAAACGCGGACCCCCCTACGGAGGGAGAAAATAATGTAGTCCTAGTGCATCTCCCCTAATCAGATTGACCCCCTCAGGTCTAATTGGTAACGTGTTATCCACCCAAACTGAAATATCCCCCGGAGCTACAATAGAAGCAAAGTAGTTTGCAACCTTGTTACCTTCCCGCCAGGTATGAGTAACCCTTATGTCGTTCCCCATAATCGCACTGCACTGTCTGATAGTATAAGAAATCCTCAACGGCATCGTACCCTGTCCATGTAACGCATCATGTATAATTTTTGAGTCAGTCTCTATTTGCTCCACCATCAGGCCTTTGTCCAGACACACATATATCCATGAAAGGACCGCTAGGGCCTCTGCCTGCACCGAGCTCCCCCTCCCATAGTGCACAGCGAAAGCCAGCAACACACTACCACTTCCGTCTCGAAGCACCCCACCACCACGCATATTCCCTCCCATGCATGCCCCATCGACGTTCAGCTTCAGACCGCCCACTGGAGGAATCCATCGAACCCACGACCCCCGCCTCCTGAAAGTCTCCTCCCCACCTCCCATCCCCTGGGATACCAATCCCCGTAATGATGGAACGCTCTCCCCAAACATCGTCGTTTTCACAATATCAATCAGAAAACACCTTACCCTTGCCACCACCGCCCTCCCAGTGGATGCGCGCCCCTCATACTTGGCTCGGTTCCGTGCATCCCACAGAACCCAGCACCCAACATTGTAAAACACTGATCGAACCTCTTTATTCTCCACGTTTCTGTAACCCCCCTGCAACCACAAGCCCGATAACTGCATATCTTCTCACTACTCGTTAGTGAAATAATTTTCATGAAAAATTCTCTTAAAATGATTCCATTCCATATTTTGAATTTCTTACTCTACCTTTTTGTTTTGAATCAACAACCACTATAGATCTACATCACTTGAGATATGATAAAATACCCTGATAACCTTATCCAATTCATTGCTTCTCAAATAGAAACATATCTTTTATATGGAACATATCCACTTATCTACTATAAATGGGTATGTAATTACATTGAATGAGGGAGGCTGTAATCGAATAATGTAGTCAAACATTTTTCCTCCACATTGCAGATCCAGATGATCTTTACCAGTAAGGTTATTTTTTATTACCTCATTCAGTTATCCCTGTATAGATATATGTTTCTTAGCACCAATTGAAGCTCTAGTACCAACATCATTTTATTTCAATGGAGGAAAATGCCTAATTGGGATATTTGTGTTGATATGGTTTCAATTTTTTCACTAAGCACCATTCCTAAATAATTTAATGCATTAAATTTGGTTATAGATCATAATAAATAATTTGAAACATTAATTTAACATAAGTATGAATTTATTCATAGAAATATCATAAATATAAAAATGATTTCCAATGGTTAATATTAACATTTTAATACTTCATAATTGTTTATAATGAAAAGGTGAATTATACTATGAATATACCCTTTGAATGTCAAACCATGTGTGAATCATGCCCTATTTTCACATACCATGATACCATGAGTCATCACTGGGAAAACTTGTCAGAGTTGATACCCGTAGGTATATTTATTCCATATCCATATCCACATTATCTATCCAAATAGGTATTTAATTCTAGGATGTCCCTCAAAATATATACCTTAACAAAATTCTAGGATTCTTTTTCTTACCCACAGACTCTATATTAGGTATATTTTCCCTAATATTAGTTTTCAAAATTTAGTTTCTTGGGATTCTACTAAACATCCTATGAACTATAAAGACCCCGACACAAGTTTCTTGGAGGTGGGGGTTTAATTTATTAAATTAGTATAATAAATAAGGAATTAACATACAAAAGGACCAAATATTTTATTATTCATGGAACCATTATTAAATAAATGATATTTAAAATAAAAATTGAAATGAAAAACAACATAAAATCTCTTTTGTAAAATCAATAACTCTTATATGATCCTAGAAATTCATTCATAAAATACATCTTCACGTCCTGGGGAAAATTAAAACATATGAAAGGGGGGATATTAGATTCTCAGTAAGTTTAATTAATATAGTGGAATTTAATATAAACTATAATTCATGGTGAATTACTAAAAACACATTCTATTAAAACATAAACTTCCACATAATATTGATTGAATTAAAGCTGAATTAATAATACGATATAAAATACACATGACCAATAATCTTAACCAAGGATATTATAATAGTTGAATATTAACATTGATAATAAATTGATAATATAATAATTATGTAATTCATATTCTATAAATCATAATCATACCATAGAGGCCTCGACCAAGATGGTTGAATATAAATGGTTAAGGCATCATCCAAAATCCTTTTTTGTTTTGTCTCATGAGACCTACTACTACATTGAGGGGATATTGTGGGCCACACCCATCACATACTATACCTAATTCATTACTCATTTGAATGAGGATAATAACAAACAATATAAACACATTAAATTTAAAAAACATTCCCCAATATTTTAACATAGTCACTAACCATTTTGTGTAGAATGGTGAATGGTGTCAAGACAGCACATTCATAGTAAAACTGATCATAATCCATTTAATAAAATTCTATAGATGAAAATAATAAGATATAAATCAAAATAATGTCTAAAATTGAACAGAGGGTTTGACATTGGTGAAAATACTATCTTATAATCATCGAATAATTCTTGAGATAAATACCCCTTTACTTTTAAAAGAAGAGTTCTTTTAGAAAATTAATTTACATTTGTTATTATTATTTGAATAAAACTAGAAATGAAAATATATATTTAATCATTAAATAAAATTTTTTATTTTTGAAAAATGATTTTGCTTTAAAATAAGTTATGTATGATATTTTAAAATGGGCACGAAATCGAGAAGATACCAACAACCTGTATTTTTTATCGGGATGATTTAAGAAGGGAACCTTGTAAAACCTGTTATTCCGCCTACAATAAAGATTAAATTAAATTAATATATGAATTTTTGTTATAATAAATGAATTTAAATAATTATATAAAAATAATGAAGAATTATATTGGTAAAATAAAATATAAATTGTAACATGAATGGAAAATGGAGGTTTAGGAAGAGACCCTTACCTTATATATCAATGGGATATACACCTTAATATAATGTCATGGAGATTGATATGAAATATTCTATTTATTAACTTATCAAACATTAAAACATTTATTTTACTTAGTATAATTTTTTATTTTCATTTATGCTCATTTAATTAGTTATAATATTTAATTATGTCGTTCAAGAGTGTCATTTTCGTTGGTTTTCATTTTCGATTTACTTATTTATGAGTATGGAATTCATGTAAATTAAGAATATATATTAATAACTAATTTTTTTTTGTAACTAAATAACATATAGAAGACTAAAAGGTTATAAAAGTCTATTTTCACTTGGTATGAGGATGAATCATTAGATAAGATATTAGTGAAAATAATTTAGATTATTTTGGTTTTTTTATCATCACAAAGTGGTTTTTTTATAAATTAAAATCATCCATATATAATGGATATAGAATATTAAATAGGATATAATACATGTATTATAATTTTTTTAACCATAAATATTGTTTTTGTCTATTCTTGAACGTGTTAATGGAAAATAAAAAAGCATCTTCCATGAAGTATGTAAATTGACACATCTGAGTGATATTTTCATTTATATAATAAAAGAAATAGAGAATGGAGTTTGATGATCGGTATTCCATTAACAAGATATAATTACATTATATAAACGATACTAGATTTATAATTTCACTTTTTATAGGTGAGTTGAGGGATGTTAAAGAAAATAAAAAAAATTGAAAAGAAAATAAAAACAATGAAGTGGATTTTTACAACTTGAATTATCTTCCTTGGGAACCTTGTTTAGGGGATTGGTTTTGGTATTTTGTTGAGACAAAATTATCATGGATGTAGGGGATGAAATTGAGATGTGAATTGGGAATACATTTTATGAGGTATAAAACATGGAATGTGTGAGGTGATGTGGTGTCAAGGGGTGGTGTTTATCAGGGATGAGAGGGGTGTTTTTTTAATATTTTATTGATTTGATTATTATTTTTTACTCAAGAATTTGAATAGTTTGAGAATTATCTTCCAATATAGTAAAATAATTAAGGAACATTTAATATTATGGTCTTACATCTGTCATAAATGACCAATTAATCAATAATTCATATATTTAAAATTTATCTTTAATTATCGTATTTTACTATTAACCAAAATATAATGTAATTTAGAAAAATCCTAAAAAGTAACCCATACCATTTTCTGACATGTATAATTTTAAACAGAACTCCATTTTTTAAAAATAATTCTATAAATATTAGAAATTTAATTTTTTATTAAAAACATCATTAAAAAAAAACTATTTTAAATTTAAATTAATTTTATAGCACTCTGGAAAAATAAGGTATCATAAAATGAAGTTAATGCATAATAAAAAAAATTATAACTTATGAATAAATTCTATTTTAAATCATTTTATGAATTGAAAAATTGTAATTTAATATTTATGACATACAAAAATTCTAACACATAATTAATAATTTTTTAAAAATAATTATTTCCTTATAATATTATATAATTATATCATATATTCATTTATAAGATTCATAGATTTTATTTATACATTCATGGGTGTGGTTACTATTCATTCGGTTGGTTTACTAATCATGATGGTCATATTAATATTCCTATGGTCAAGATAGTATTTCATATGTATAGGTTCCTTACCTTCTCGAAATAAATATTATTTAATTAATTCTTAATAATGGTTGTATTGGGTTTATATGATATTTTACATGATTTATACTATATGAAATAGTTATAAGAAGATATATTTCATTAATAGACTTATGCGTCATTATAGTGCTAAATTAGATGATCATTATGAAAAAAAATTGAAGTTCTTTCACTAGAATATATGAATTTCATCCCTGTAACCAATGGAACTAAAATTTTATGGTCATCGGGGGTTTGACTGTGTAATGTAATTATTATTCATATGAAATGATGTGATATCTATGTTTTTGAATCCTTGGTCACTATATCACCAATCTAACAGAAACTACCGACATGTTGTTGAGTAGATATTCCTTATCTGAGGCCAAGAACTATACTAGAAGCTATATTATTAGGTTTATATAAAATCAACCAGAAAACAACAGGGATATTCCTTTTATCATATAATATAAAAACTCCACTATTGGATTATCACATTTCCAACAAAAAAGAACAGGCCTTCCCCCTTGATGACATAAACAATATAATATCTCTAAATTCTATGTCCAAAACCACTCTGTTAGGACCCATCAATGTGGTGTTTCCTTCTACCAGATAATCCACCATCAACTCGTTCCACTCTCCCATGCCCACATGCCTCTCTCAGATTCATATTAGAAATATACTCCCAATTAGCTATTTTTTATTGTGGTCTAGTGAAATTCATCCATCTATGACATCGTCACATTCTTAATGCCATCTTCAAAGTGTCTCTCTCTAGTTTACTCATCACAAAATATAGATGTTTTGTACTTTTGTGACTTAGTAAAATAAGTAGCATAATCAATAAAATCAAAACTCCCCTACTCCAATTGTAATGCCACAACCCTAGTTACCCAGAGTCGGTGAATTATTACATAAAATTGGCATGATCACAAGAGATCAAGTCTCAAAACACCAATTAGTTTAGTATCCATCGAAGTACAATATACATACATATGTATTAAATTACATCATGAAATATAAAAAAACATTGTTTCCCCTTTGAACACACCCATATCTCCAACCTATTCTTATAGGATAATCTTCATATACTTCTTCACATCCTGAGAAAAACAAAACATAGAAAGGGGTCAGCTCAAATTCTCAATATAGATAACAATATACCTAAAACATTCATAAATAAGCATAAACATTGAAGAAAATGTATAAGACTAAAACACAAGACTTTTAATCATATATTTCATCATAATATAAGAAATATAAAACAAATAATTTCATTTATGTATTCACATGGCTTTTATACTAGTCAAATAATCACATGTAACATCAATATCTAATTTCATAATAATATAATGCATAATACTGAAAATCGTAACCACATAATCAAGGCCTCGGGCCAATACTAAAAATAAGATTTTTTTCAAGGCCACGTTCCAAGACAGTAGTTTGTCTCATTAGACCTACCGATGCTTCGAGGAGATATAGCAGGCTCCACCCATCACATACTAATTCCAATGCCACATCATATGAAAAGGTTGAAACATAACATAAACATTCATATTAAAACTAGAATACAAAATTTTAATAAATTAACCATAAACCATGAATGGTATAAAAATATCACATCCATAATGAAACATAACTTATTCAATACAATATGGAAAATTTTATTATATTAAATAAACCTTAATCATGAATAAAATTCAATGATGGATATTGACATTGATGAAAATAATCAGTAAAACTATTTGATAGAGTTATCCTTTTTTTTCTTGAAAACATTTAACAGTCACCCTATTTATCAAAGAAGTCATTTAAAATAGATTTCTGTATCAAAGTGTCCCATACCACTTTGAAAATTTTGAAAGGAAATTTAATTTCAAAATATTTATTTCCATATAAATAAATTCTAAAAATAATTTTTAAAACATGGATATTAATGACAAATATTTAGAAGAATAAAACGTTAAAACATTTAAAATGATAATTTATTTATAGTTCCTAAAAAATGAGATATGATTAAATAAAAATAATTGAAATAATAAAAAATTTATAATATCATGAGAATAAAGGGATTCATGATATAATATTTCAAATTACAATATATACATCATATAATAGTGAATTAGTATATAATAACAATTAAGTCTCAATAGAATGTAAATTGATATGAAATCCCTTAAAAAGACATTATCCTTAGGTTAGGATAAATCAATGAAATAATTATATGTGAATAATATAAATACCCTAAATATGAATTTTTATTCAGTTTAAATGAATGAAATGACATTCATACATATTCTTGTAACAACAATACCAATAACATGGATATTTAACTCAATGAATGGAAATGAAGTTAAGATTACTCTAATCAGGTTCACGTCGATGTCTTGAGAATTTATCAATTGAGGGATTATTTGTATCAAAACTATATCCACACAAAGTGGAGTGGAAATTACTACCTAAATTAATAAATAGTGATTTCATATATAATCTTGGAGTAAAATAATCAATGAAGTTTGCGTAAAACTTAATGACTGGAAATCGAAATTTGAAATTCACTTACTGATTTGGTAACATACGAAACATATACCACAAGAAAGAAGTATCGTACAATGAATATGTAAATACCCATAAATTTAATTATACTACACAAGGAATACAATCATGGGTGGTACATACTCCACACAAAAAGAAAAAGTGGAAATTTAGCATGAATCTCACAGGAATAAGAAGTGAGATAATTTATACATCATTATTATACCCATCCAATTAATGAAGTTTTGAATAACAACTACACCACGACATGGAGAAGTTAAGCCGTACGTACGCACATATGGTGACTTTTTCATTCATATGATGGATAGAATAATGAATATGGTTGTAACATATTTTTATTAACATCAGAGTATGTTTAAGGTAATATTGGGTTTAGGTTTTTATGTAAACAACAAAGAAAGAGGTAGTGGAAGATGAAGATAACATTGAAAGAGGTGACGAAATTATTACATCTTCTTCGAGTGATTCCTTTGGATTTGATAAAAAGGCATCCTTAAGATGGATTTATGATTAGAGAATGGCCTCTAAGAAGTATTTAATGTTTTTGTGAGGATATTTAGGAGAGGTTTGGAGGATAAAAATGGCAATGGAGAAGTGAAATTAAGAGAAGGGGAAGTGCCTTTTTACAAGAGAGGTAAGGGTCACTTTAGAAAAAACATGGAATATTTTTTTATTATAAATTAATTTTCGGTTTCTAATAGCTCCAATTGGTTTTATTTAAAGTATAAGGTATGGATGAGTCGAAAACATCTCAACTAATAGGTTTTCTATAGGTTTATGTCACCATATTTACATTAACTCGTAGATTTTACTCTTAATTGAATAGTTTGACATTTACCATGTCTCTTTGTATTTTTATATTATATGCTTAATTAAGATACTATAAACAATCTAGATAACCCCAATTTGTTCATTAATAACATATCTATCATTATATAAGTAATTTGGATGAACCTTAGATTTATAGGAATATTATTTAATTTAATAAAATATTGTTTTTTTAAAAAATCCATTCTCTCAATTTTGAATCTATTTTGTATTTGGTTTTTGTTAAAGTCATATCAACTTGATTAACTCGAAAAAATTCATTAAATATACCCTAACAATCCATATTAACCTAGAGAATTCTTATAATTCATCAAAAGTATCAATTTATATTTATATTTATATTTATAATATCAATTATTTTAGTCTTTTATTAATAAGGTAATTACTGCATCATCATTGTGTCATAAATATATTTAATTTTTTAATATATAAAAATTTAAAATAAAATACCATGTTGTAGGAAATATTTTTATATTTATAATGAATTTTTATAGATGAATTTATATTTTTTATGACCCTATATTAAAAATGTTGAAGTTATGAAAATTTGAATTTAACCCTTTTAACTCATCTTTAAATTAAATAATTATAAATGTTCTAATCTTATCAAGTTTGAACAAAGAGTATCAGATTTTATTCCTAAGGTTTGTTTTGCTCGAAAACCACTTATCCAATAGAAGCATGACATGTTTTTGGGTTATTATATTATCATTGTTTCCTTTAATTAACAAATTTACTTTAACCATGGTAAATCAAAGTCAAAAATTACTATTACCCAAAAATTATTTTCTTCTCATTTAACCAAATTTTTCTTACTAATGTCAAATGTGTCTCTCGATTTTTAAAATTCAATCCATAGAAGTGGTAAAAATACTTTTTATGCAAATTTGCAAATCTGCCTAGAAGGTGAGTAAAAGACGATAAAAAGTTCAATAAAACACCATACATTTAATATTATTATAAAATTACTCTAATTAAATAAATTGAATTTATATAGGTATTAAGTATATATTTTGACTAAAAATAAAAATAAATAACATAAATAATTATTTACAAAAATTCCATTTTAAACAATAACACAATGTTTTTCACTATTCATCAATAATTGAAAGTTTTTAAAACAATACCAAAAATTCACTCTAAGAAAATTTTTATATTTCAAATTCAAAAAGTATGTCTATTTCATCGAATTAAAAACACATATTTTTTTATTAAAATTAAAAAGTAATCTCATTGTTAAAACCAGAAATCATGTTTTTTAGAAGTAAAAACTCTCAAAAGATTGATATGTGTTTATGTCCAAATTTAATGTAAAATTACATTCAATCACCAAAATTGGATTAAATAATAAATATATAATATATTTATACATCAAAACCATTCAATATATTATTTTACACTATAAATTATTATGATAAAAAAGTTAGTTTTCATTAAAATTTAGTATTTTTCATTATTCATCAAAATATAAATGTTATAAAAAAATCACTAAAAATTTATCCAAAATTTATATAATGTCCCTTTTATAAAAAAGAATTTTATTTCATAAAATTTAATATATAAAAGTTTCAAATGTTGGATTTAAAAATAGTTCTCAATTAAGAGGTGGTAAATTTTCAATTTTTTTTTTAAAATACTTCTTTTTTCTAAAAAATTAAATTTGATCATATATTACATCTATGAAACACATAATATGGAAGTTAAAATTATATGGAGTATATAAAATTTAAAATTCAGTAATTAATATTCATAACCTCTTTTTAAACGGCTATTTTGGTTAGTTTTGGTGCGCTCAAACTCGGTGTTGTGTGTAGCGCAAGCTATTGAATTAATTTAATGAAAATAACTTACTATGAAATCTTGGGGGGTTAATTTCATTCCCACTTTTGGATATTGCATCCTCAGAATTTTGAAATTATTTTTGGTAACTTCATTGAAAGTCTCAAATTAGAAAAAGTTTCAATAAAACTATCACTTTAAAAGAAAGACTAAGAAGTACAAATGTCACTTCAGATAACCCATACTAAGATTCCATGTAAGAAAATGTGGATAAGGAAGATAAACTAAGTGTCAAATTCTGATGGAGTATGATAGAAAACATGATCATAGAATGTAAACAATAATAAACCACAAACTAGTGATGAGTTAAATGGCCATTAGTTTCCCGGTAGGAAACGTAAACAAACAATATTTTTCTGTTTTATGTTCCATTTCATAATGTTGAGGAATTTATTTATCATATTGACTATGAAAATAAATATATATACTTAATTCATAAGTATAATATCATCCATTAATAAATTTCTACCACTAACTCATCTTTTCTCAAAATGATGAGTATTCAAGATGACATTGTCCCACCTGAAGCGATAGAATCAACTTCTTGAGAATCACATAATCCACAAAAGATGAAATTTATAATCCCATTGTCATTATAGATTAACCAAAACCAAATTTATAGTATAAGATTAGATGATCCCGAAAATGAATAATCTTTTATAGAAATAAATACATATGTTAATTTCCAAATTTGAACAAATAATAACCAAAGTTTCTTAAAGACCATTCTACAAAAAAATGTCCTTAAAATCGATCAATATAATCCAAACTATGATTGAAAACCAAAACTCAGAAGAATTTAATCGCATATTATTTCATGGTAAATATTTACATTTATCTCCACATAACATCAACTACTCATAAAGTCTCATAAATAAGTGTAATTAACCAAATAATATATTCTCTATAATAGGTTAATCATTTCCATCAATAACCAGAATATCTAGACAAAAAAATTGAATCTTCCAAAATAAAAAATCATCATTACTCCGCAAATGAAATTTAATAGTATTTTTCTTTCTTAGGCATATAGTGTTCCCAACACAGTGCTCATCTCCCAAAATAACATTTATCACTTAATCACTGAATCATTTTACTATACTGAGGATATACATTTTTTATAACAAAAGATCCCAAATCAACTTATTATTGGTCAATAAAATCATTTAACAAAAAAAGAATTAGTCACACTAACCAGGGAAATCAAATAGTCCAGTGGTTGGCGATAAATTCCAATCACACTCTAGTTGTGGGTTTGATATCCGCAACATTGTTTGACATGATTGGTTATCGTATGGTCTGTGTTCTGTCCTTTTTTCAAATACTATATTTTATAACATTCACAAAATGAGATAAATTCCCCAAAATAGCCATAACTATATTTAACAACAAATTTTATCTCATACCTTAAAATTTCATCCCAAATATAAATAACCTTTAATTAAATCAAATTTAAGGACTATATAATCCCAAATTCTTCTTTATAACTATATCCACAAAAGAAAAGATAATTCCACCTCAAATAGAATTTTCAGATAACAAACTGCATGGTTACAAACAGAATATAATAGTCATCCAAATTAATCACATAAAAAATGATCATTAATACTTTTAAAAATTTCTCCATCCATTTATTTCCATATAGGTTCTTCATTGTCCAAGAGGTTATCTTATAGAATATGTCATTTACTCGGTTATGCCCAAGTCCCCTACATTTATAGAAAATGATTGTGCATCTATTCTGGGGAACATTTTTATTTTCTTCCATAGTAATCTTTCTTTGTCTTGGAAATTATTTACATTATGTCCTTATTTCCCACACATATTGAATTTCATTTTTCCATTGAGACACTTTCCAAGGTGTCTCCTTCCACATTTCCTACATGATGGAAATTGCACATTCATTTCTCCATTATCCCCACTGTTAGAGCTCTTATCATTCACCTAATTTCTCTTCTTTTTTGAGTCTGGGAGTTGGTTAATATATATGTTTTTGATCATATTTTTGGAATAATAATTTGGTATTAACATGATCTCTTTTATGGATATCAACATTCCATTTCGTTTCTCATTTCTACCACCCTTCCCAACTTGTACGTCATGTCGAATGTTACTATTACTTCCTAGGAATCCAGCCATTGACTAAAACAAGAAATCATTATGTGAGTAACAATAGTCATAAAATTATTTTGAGAATATCATGACACCGTATTTTCTATCTCAAACACATTATGATTAATAAATGTTATTTATTCTTATATTACATTAAAATCCATCAATTGGTTTGTAAAAAAATTCAATTATCCTAAGAATATCCCCATGGAGTACTGTAACAAAGAGTTCAGAAAATCCCATTGTCGTGCACCAGTTCCCATTCGAGTTAGCTCAAATCAGTGTTTTCAGTTTTTACACCTAGCTACATATAAGCTAGAGTTGTCTCTACTAGCTCATATCCAGACATGGGTGTATTTTTTGGAAACCCCATATAATATTTACATTACTAAATTTTTTGGATGTTCTTCTATACTAATACATAATATAAATCTTATGTTAATGTTCTATAACCATGGTTTTTCATAATCAAGTTTCCTAAGTTTGTAATAAACTTCTTCTGATACTAACTGTAGTGCCCCAACCCTAGTTACCCAGATTCAGTGCATTATTACATAAAATTGTCATGATCAAAAGAGATCAAGTCCCGAAATACCGATTACTTTAGTAGTTATGGAAATACTAGATACATATATATGTTTTACATTACATCATGAAATAAATAAAAACAACATTTTGTCCCCATTGAACAAACTTATATCCCTTGGCCTATTCTAGCTGCTTAATAATGACATAATTCTTCATATCCTGGGAAAAATAAAACATAGAATGGGGTGATCTCAGATGCTCAGTAAGGATAAAAATATAGTGAAATCTTTTATAAATAATTATAAACATTCAAGGAAATGTATAAGGCTAAAAAAAAATCCTTTTAAAAAAAATTTCAACATAATGTAAGAAATATAAATAAAATAATGTCATATGTTTATTCACTTGAATATTATATTAGTCAAATAATTGCATGTAATATCAATAGTTAATTTCATAATTATGGGATGCATAATGTCGGACATCATAACACCATAGTAAAGGCCTCCTTCCAAGACTAAGAATAATATTTTTTCAAGGCCTTGTGCTAAGAAAGTAGTTTGTCTCATGAGACAAACCGATACTTTGAGGAAATATAGCGGGATTCCCCCATCACTTACTATGTCTGATGCATTTCACATATGAAAATTTTGAAACATAACATAAACATTCATATTAAAACTATTATACAAAATGTCAATACATTAACCATAAACCATGAATGGTATAAAAATATCACATCCCAAGTCAAAAATAACTTATTCAACACAATATGGATTATTGCATTATATAAATAAACCAAAATCATAAATAAAATATGATTAAGGATATTGAGATTGATGAAAATAATTAGTAAAACTATTTGAAATAAATGTCCCCTTTTTCTTGAAAACATTTTAAAGTTGCACTATTTATCAAAGAAGTCATTTAAAATATATTTTTTTATCAAAGTTAACCATACCACATTTAATGTTGTGAAATAAAATATAATTTAAATAAAATTGATGTCCATATAAATAAATCCTTAAAATTATTTTAAAAACCTGAACATTAATTAAAAGTATTTAGAAGAATAAATCGTTATAACATTTAAAATGATATTTTAATTAGAGTTTGTAAACAAATGTGAGACGCTTGAATACAAAAAATTGAGGAAATAAGAAATTTATAATACCATGAGAATTAATGGATCCATGATATAATATTTCAAAGTATAGTATATACACAATATAAAAGTAAATTGGTGCATAACAACAATGAAGTCTCAATAGAATGCAAATTGAGAAGAAACCCTTATAAATACCATATCCTTAGGTTATGGTTAAATAAATGACATAATTATGTCTAAAAAATATAAATAAACTCAATATGATTGGATATTCGGTGAAAAGTGAATTCACACATATTCTTGTAACAACAACACCAATGACTTTGATGTTTAACTCAATTAATATAAATTGAGTTAAGATTAATCTTATCATGTTAATATCAATGAATTGAGAATTTATCAATGGTGTGATTATGTGTATCAAACAAATATCCACACAAAGGGGAGTGAAAATTACTAGATAAATAAATAAATAGATATTTCACACATAGTGTTGGAGTAAAATAATCAATTAAGATTGCGTGAAACTCAATGAGTGAAAATAAAAATTAGAAATTCACTAAACAATCTGGTATCATACGAAACATAAACCCCATGAAAGGAGAATCATACAATGAAGATGTATGTATACATTAATTAAAGTATATTACACAAGGAATACAATCATGGGAAGTGCATAAACCACATAAAATGAAATAGTGGCAATATAGCTTGAATCTCACAAGAATAAGAACTGAGATGAAAACCACTTACCTTGTAATTTAACATAGTAAAGGATATGTTAATGTTCTGTATAATAGTTAAATCATTGTTATTAAATTATACACGAATAACATACATAAATACTATATCATAAATGACCTTCTAAAATTTCATTGTTAATAATATTTTTTAAGTATCAATGTTTCGGGTGTTAACTTATTCATTTTCCTTTATATGTTTTGTTAAGTAAGTAATGATTGTTATGGATAGGATGTATTTGATTCATACCCAAAATTATATTAAGTTATTAAACATTATTTTAAATCATAAATGAAAAGTATTCTGTAATAGTTCCGATGGGAAATGAATCTCATCTCGTTCGTGGAGATGTTAATCTGTACGTATGCACGGGTGATAATATCATTCAATTGAAGGTTAAATCATATATAATTGGATGTTATATCATATATACAGAATAATTGACATGTTATATATATCATTTACATCAATTATACATAATTATTATACCCATCCAAAAAATGAAGGGTTGAATAACAACTACATCACGACATGGAGACGGTAAGTCGTTCGTAGACACGTATGATGACTTTGTCATTCATATGATGGATTGAATAATGAATATGGTTGTAACATATTTGAAATAAAATTATAGTATATTTTATGTAATGGATTTTACATTTTGGTATGGAAATTATAAAGAGATAGGATGTAGAATATGAAGATAACTTTGAAAGAGTTGATGAAAAATTTACATCTTATTTGGGTGCTTCCTCTTGATTTGATCAAAAGGGTTCTAAAGGTTGGCTTTGTGATAAAATGAATGCCTCTAAGATGTTGTGAATATAGGTGTGAGGATATTTTGGAATGGGTTTTCTAACCTAAATGGCTTTGGAGGTGTGAAATCTAGATAAGGAGAAGTTTCCATTTATAAGAGAGGTGAGGGTAACTTTAGGAAAAACATGAAATATTATTTTATAATAAATTTATTTTCAGTTTCTAGTAGTTATAAATGGATTTATTTCAATGATAATGTGGGGATGGGTCTAAAACCGATCAAACAATAGGTTGTATAAAGATTTATTTGATCATATTAACCTTAACCTTTAGATTTAACTCTTAGTTAAATAGTTTTACATTTACAATGTCTCCTTTTATTTTTATATTATATGGTTGATAAACATAATATAAAAAGCCAAGAAAACACAAAATGGTTCATTAATAACATATATATCATTATATAAGTCCTTTGAAAGAACCTTAATTTTTTAGGACCATTATATAATTTAATGAAATATTATTTGTTTTAAAAATTAAATTATGTCAATTTTGACAATATTTAGTATTTCATTTTATTAATGTCATTTCAACTTGATTAATTTAAAATAATTAATTAAATCAACCCCAAAATGTCATAAAAACATTTAAAATTCTTGGAATTCATCAAAAGTGTCAAATTACATTTAATTTTATATTTATAATATCAATTATTTTATTCATTCATTATTAAGGTAATTACTTCATCACCATTGCGTCATAAATAAATATAAATATCTAATATATAATTTTTTTAAATAAAAATAAATGATTTAGGAAATATTATTATATTTATAATGAATATTTATAGTATAATTTATCTTTTTTTAAAACTCTATATTAAAAATGATGTAGTTATGAAAATGTGAATTCAATACTTTTAACTCTTCATTAAATAAAATAATAATAAATGTACAAATCTAATCCTTGTGGACCCATGAGGATAATATATTATTCTTAAGGTTTATTTTTGTCAAAAAACACTTATCCAATAAAATTAGGACATCTGTTATGTTAATTATAATATCATTTTTACCTTTAATTACTCAATTAACATTTAACCGGGGTAAATAAAAGTCAAAAGTTACTATTGAAAAAAATTATTTATTCTTATTAAACCAAATTTTACATAGTAATGTCAACTATGTCTCTCAGATTTTTAAAAATCAATCCACAAAAGTGGTAAAATTACATTTTATGATAATTTGCAAATGTGCATAAGAGGTGGGTAAAAGACGGTAAAAAGTTCAATAACATTTTATATATTTAATCTTAATAAGAAATGAATCTAATGAATTAAATTGAATTTATATATGTATTATGTATCTATTTTAAATTAAATTAAATTTAAATAAAATTAATAATTATTTAAATAAAAATTCGATTTTAAACAATAACGTATTGTTTTTCACTATTCATCAAAAATCAAAAGTTTTCATAAAATACCACAATTTCACTCTAATATAATTATGGTATTTCAAATTCAAAAATGATATCTATTTCACCAAATTAAAAATATAGCAGATGTTTTTATTAATTTAAAAAATATTCCAATTGCCAAAACCAGAAAGCAAGTTGTTGAGAAGTTAAAACTTTCAAACGATTGATATGTGCTTATGTCCAATTTAAATGTAAAATTACTTCCAAAGACCAAAATTAGATTAAATAATAAAAATATAATCTAATTATACCTCAAAACCGATCAATATTTAATTTAATACTAAAAATTATTCTGATTAAAAAAGTTGTTCTTAATTAAAATTTTAGTATTTTTCACTATTCATCAAAATATAAATTTATCAAAAAAGTTCCAGAAATTTATCCAACTAAATTTATATGTCCCACTTCAAAATAAAAATTTTATTTCATCAAATTAAATATATAAAAATTCCAATATTGGATTTAATAATTGTTCTCTAATAAAAGGCTGTAAAATTGCATTTATTTAAAAATACTTTGTTTATCTAAATAATTGATGTTGTACATATACTAAATCTAAGAAACAAATATTATGAATGATAAAATTTTATAGAGTATATGAAAATCAAAATGAAGTTAAAACTATTCATAACAGCTTTTTGAATGGCTAGTTTGGTATGTTTTGGTGTGCTCAAACTCGGTGTTGCGTGTAGTGTAAGCTATTGAATTACTTTAAAGAAAATAACTTATTATGGATTCATGGGGTGTTACACCAAAATAATGAACTAAATAGAACTATAAGACAAATGGTTTCTTGGGAAACTATTTTCTAATAAAATTGTTTATAAATTCTTATAGACTATGCATACATGTTGATCATCACAGATTACCACAACCCATAATTACTACTCTTGGAATAAAATCATATTGGTGGAAATATGAAGCCTCTTCATAGGAGATTTATCTAGAAGCTTGAAGATATTATTATTATCTTCATTCCAATACATTATTAATTAGGGGACACCCTCCCAAGAGAATGTAGGTGGATGCAATAACTAGAAATATCATGTTAACTCATACATCATATAAAAATCATGATTTGTATCTCTATCCCTAAACAACATTGCATGTATTAAAAATTTACCAATGTTGAGAATCCATACATTTCCTCTAATTCACATGTAGCTCAATCCTCATCATAGTATAGAAATTCTATCTAGTTCCATCTTAGAACTAAAAACATTGTCAAAAAGGATGAATTTATTTTTAATTCCCACCGAATAACTCAGAAAATATTAATAATTGTCTTCTAAATATCATTGGTTGGGTAATATAATAATATAAATTGAATCAAAAACTCACAATTCATGCTCTCCCTCTAGCATCGTATACCTAAATAATGGTAATGTTCGACACATAATGAAGCCTCATGTTTTCAAATTTAATAATACACACCACCTATATAATTACAAATATTAATCTCTTTATATTATATCACATTCTAGGGATTATTTAAATAAGACTCCATTCAAAATTTTTGTGTGAAAACACCAAATATGTTTTTTTACTTAAATTTTATTTAAGCTAAACCATATTTTATTTAGATCTAGTTTCTAAATATCATACATATTTTTCTCTTTATAATGTTCAAATTTCATTAAATTTATCATCCCATCCACACATTTGAATCATATGAAGTGAAAAACATACAATATTTTAAAGAAATCCATTAATATGTGTTTATAAATCCATTTAACTAAAATAATTTAAATTCCTACATAGATGTAATGCCCCAACCCCAGAAGCATAGAGTGAGTGAATTTTTTTTAAAAAATCAGCATGATTAAACATAATAAAATTCTAAGGACATAATACTTTAATATGATTTGAAAATGAGATACATACATAGATTCATCATTGCAACCTGAATAGAAATAAAATGTAAAAGTTTTATTTGGAACATATACAACTCTAAGTTTATCCCTATAGGTCATTCACATTATAATTCTTCATGTCCTGATAGAATGAAACATAATAAAGAGGTGCGCTCAAACGCTCAGTAAGGGTAAGAAATACATAAGAAGATATCATAAACATTATCCTTAGGCATGGTTAATAACTACAAATGTATCCCCTTAACAATAAACATGAACATATTATGATAAGAATAAGAGATAAAAAAATAATGCCATAATATAACAAAAACATGGGTATTTTACAAGTTGAATAACCACTGGAACCATCAATAAAATTTTCATAATGAGGAAATGAATAATACTGGACATCATAACAATACCATCAACACCTCATGCGAAGACCCTAAATATCCATTTTTTCGTGGCCTCATACCATTACCATATTTTTCCTCATGAGACCTTTTGATGCAGTAAAGGATTATATCTGCCCCCAACCAACACTTACTATGTCTAATTAATTCCTCTTATGCATGGGTATAAACATAAAAACATATACATTCATATTGAAACTAACATACAAAATGTAAATAACATTCCTCATACAATAAACATAAACCCAAAACATTCGAAGTAAATTGGTGAATGGTATCAAGATAGAACATATACATTTAAACTATTCAAAAACCCTTAAAATAATATTTTAGATGATATCATAAGATATAAACCTTTATTAAATACAATATTCATCAAAGGATTTTGATATAAATAATAATACATTTAAGTGAGACCGTTGATAAATTCTTGTGGGAATAATCCTCAAACATTCCAAAGTGTCTCATACAACCTGGAAAAATTCAAATCATAATCCATCATAATATCTTGAGAATAACGAGACTCTTGATATGGTAAACCAAGGGGTATTACATAAACCACAATCTAATAATACATTGTGAACAAGGCATATATTTAAAAAAAGGTAATATGAGGTGAGGATAACAATTTTACTTTGGAAAGAAATGTCCTTTTAAAAAATCATTTTTATTTCCCATAAATATGTTTTCAAACATGTATATAAAAAGAATGAAAAGGGGTGAACATTGATATTACACTTGGGGAATAAATTATTTCCCACTAAAGTGAAATCATGTAAAAATTGTTTTTAAATAATCTTTATAATTAATACATTTGCGGGTTGTTTAAGGATTTCATTAAATATATTTTATTGCGCAAAGGAATGTTTGAACTCATAAAAAAAGAAATTAACCAAAAGTTATTTTCTTTTAAAAATGTGTGATTTTAGAATGAAAAATTTGGCTTAAAAAATATTATATAGTGAACCTCAAAATAGGTAATATTTCGTCAAGTACCTTGAATCGGGATTTTATTTTGGAATAATTTTTGAAATATTATTTAAAAATATTTAACTCCCCAAAAAATAACAAATTTTTAAAATAGGAAAAAATATATATATATAATTATGAAATAATTTATGAGTATTAAAAAATAAATAAATATTATTTTCATTGAGGTGAGTAGAGAATAAGTGAAAGCCGAATGAAAATGGAGGATTAGGTACATAATACTTACAAATTTAAAACCAATTGAATCATATGCCCCAAAATTAAAATAATCAAATTATACATTTAATATCATAAAAATAAATAGATTAATTATATAAAACATCAATGGTAAGGGTTAATACACCATACATTATTATCAATAGTGAATTCAGAATATCTCACAAAAATGGAAGTGAGATAAATAATTCGTTGCCTTATGTCTGATGGTGTTCTTCATTTAAACATAGTTTCCTGGATAACCATTTTAAATTCAGAAAATAATATTTTCAGAAAACCTTATATAATTAATTGATTTATTATAGCCTTATTATGTTCATTCATAGCCTTCTTGATGGGTTTAAGATGTTGAATATCACTGTTCTGGAGAGTTTTCTTCTTTGGTTTTCTTGAACAGTTTACTTATATTTATGTATGGATAATCATGGAGAAAAATAATGGATTTCTAGAATAGAAGTTATATATTATTTTAAAAAAAATAATATTACATGGTTTTAAAATTCATCTGGTTATTGTGAGTGATGATTAATCATTATATAAAACAGTAATGATAATTGTTTGGGTTAGATGGCGATGTTTGATCACAACAATCTCATATTGATTTTGAAATTAATATCATGATGAAAAAAATATTCTAGAACATTAAATAAGTTATAATAAACTTTTTATATTCTGGTTCAACCATTAAAATGGTCTCATGAAAATAATTTAATATGGTAATAGAAATTAAAAACCCATCATCCCTGGATGTGATAAATTAACGCAACTAGTATGGTGTTTTCAATTCTAAAATAAAGTGGGGGAAATTAGATATGATGATCTATTATTAGATTATAACAACATCATTCCAGTACATATAAGGTTCTAGATTCATCAAAAAATTTGTTTGAATGGTGGTTAGGAATGAAAAATATAATAAAGGTACATGAAATATAAAAAAAGTTGAGAAATCCCTGATGAAAATTTGACAGACTGACGATGTAGCTTAAAACTTCATAATATACTTTGATGATAGAAAATGGGGTATATCATCATTTTTACATAATATGGACATCACGGGAGATAACGAAACACATATAACAACACAATCCAATTTAAATTAAAAATAATAACATAAAATGAATTCTTGTAAATGAGAAGGGTGGTAGATTCCCTAACATTAGAGTGAAACTCCTAAAACGTGATGGTTGGGAATTTGGGGGCAAGATAACACCCTGGGTGAACTCAAATGGAGTTAAAAATAGTATATATTTGTGGATGATGATTTAGGAATGAAATAAAATTAAGGAATTAGTGGGTATTTATACTAAATGAGAGGGAGTTTTTTTATTAATTTCAAAGGACACCTCATTATTGGTTTATGAAAAAACATGGTTTTTCCCATGGTATTTTACAATGATATTATCCAATTGGGACACCTCATATAATATTTTTCTATACAAATGTAGACTTTAATTTTATTATAATTATTATATAATTATGATGTCATTAGACATACTAAAAAATCAAAATTGTATTTTTACTATTCAAGAAAACATCAAGTATTATAGATAAATCCCAAAAATTCACCCCAACCATTTTTCGACGTGTGGAATTAAAAAATGAAATCCATATTTTGAAATGAATTTCATAAATTTTATATTTTATTTTTAAATAAATTGAAAATTTATTCCAAAAAACGACTTCAATACTATAAATAAATTTATAAAACCATAATAAATTAATCATAGTCCCATAAAATTAACATATAACCATAAGAAAATAAAGTTATAAAAAATATTACCTTTTATGAAAATATATTAACATTTTAAATTATTAAATTAATCTCAAAATTTTAATTAAAAGATTTATGACATATAAAAATACCAATACTTATACACTCATGGGTGAGGTTTCCATTTTTTGGGAATTTTTACTAGTTATTAATATAAATAAGATAAAAATTATTATTCATATGGGTATGTTACAATTCCTAAGGATATGTTACATTTCATAAAAAATTAAGTTTTCCTTATCAGAATCTAAATATCCTATTGACCACAACAGTGAAAGTCAGTTTTTTGAAGTTCAAATCATAGTGGTGGTAAAAAAAACTTTATTGGATAGGTTATAAAAAATTGGTGTTTTTAGATACTTAGTTTTTCAGGCATTCAATATAAAATTTATGTGCAAAAACATAATGTGTTACATTATCCCCTCTTTATACAATTTTTACCTCAAAATTTGAAATTGAACATCAAAAGTTCATGGTTGATACCGGAAAATTCCCATGTGGGAAACCCACATCATGAATATGAAAAAAACATACTCTTAATAAGAAGAAAGGTAAATGCAACAGTTACTACAAAACAATGCATTCTACTAGGACAACATGGTAATGGTAGAATAGTCATATCATCATTTATTAAAGTTCAACTCTAAAAACTCATACAATGATCAACTTAGACCATTTCACAAATGGTATGACATCCTAAAATATCATGATCCAATACTTTAAAATCATTCTTATATCAATCCTTGAATGATCCATGTAAATGGGGTCCTTGGAAATCCTCATTTGTTTATAACTCCTTGATCTTTCTTCGTTAGTGCATTTGGTACCTTATTTTCTTTTAATTAACATTAACTAGCCTAGAATTATCACATTCCAAAAATGTGAATATCATAATCATGTTTCCTCTTAGAATATGGTAATAACTTCAATAACCGTTGATCCTCATTTAGACCATGCATTCATCATTACAAATGTTATTGGATATATTCCTTTTATCCAAAAATGTTTTAAACTCAATAAATTGTAGCATATACCACTTGTAAAAATGTCAAAAATCATATATGATGTAGTCAGTAATTATCTAAATGAATCATTTCTTCATCATTATCTTCATCATTAGAAATATATTAAGTATTTTTCTTCCTTTAATCGTGCGTTTTCAAAAATGTTTTACTTTCCACTGAATATCATTTCTTGGTACATTTCATCTTATAATTTTAAATAAACAATAAATATGTATTTCAATACAATCATACTATATTCCATAATTCCTATAACTAGTGCATTGCTGACAAAATATACAAATGAAAATATTCTTGACTAGGAATATTAACCATTCTACTTCATATATGTTAGCAGCATAAGTCAAGCATTATCAAGAATCATCATTTGGGGTATATTCATATAACACATGGAAAATTGATTCTAATTGTCTCCCATATCCTTGTATTTTAATAATTGTGCATTGGAAAAAAAATTCTTACCCTTGAAATCATTAACACGGTTCCCTTTTTCCCCACACTTATAAAAAACACCCATTTCCTTCAATCATTTACCAGGGTGATTCTTCCAATATTTACCACATGTGGGAAATCCCTTCATTCACTTCTTCCCTATATCCATATTTTTCACTGCCATTCTATTTTTCTGTTTCTTCCCTTCAAACAAACAGGACTATGAGAATTCTTTACATATCTTGTTAGCACGTGATAATTGTTCTTCATATGATCATAATACTTGGAAGACTATCTTCTTTTGAAATTATGGCTTCAGACCGTAATAGATATGATCCTTCTAACTATTTTCATCACTTGATTTTGTGAAGTGATCATTCATTCTAATAGATGCAATTTCTAATGAATTACTTATAATATTTTTTCTCAAAATATAATGACCTCCCTATAACTCAAAATATAGAATAGATTAATGCATCGTAAATCCGAGAACAATATACTTCAAATTATTTGGGTGTATAAATAGTTCATAATGGTGGGTAAAGAAAATGTGAATTATGTTAATCATATCCCCAGGAGTGTCAAACTAGGAGCGCAGTAAGAATCTTTGTAGTTTACTAGGATACATGGGTCAATCCTGAAACTCCTTGTTAGAGTTTTCACTCCAGGGTATATCTTTTCCAGAACTATTCCCACTTTTAGTATCCATACAACAATTTATTTTCTTTGAAAATAAAAATATTATATTCCTTACCAATATTATAATATTTTCATGTATGTTTGTCCTCATGTCTATCATAATGTTTTGTTCTCTAATATATGTTTTATAAATCCAGCTTCCATGTTTTCTACTAAACATCCTTTAATACCAACTGTAAAACTACAAACCCATATGTCTAGAGACAGTTCATTATGTTAATACATCAATATGATTACATGGAATAAAATCATGAAGAACTGAGTAGTTTAGTAGTTATGGAAAACAAGACACATACATTGGTTCAACATTACAATTTGAAAATAAATACAACATCGTAAAAACTGAAAAATGATCAAGTAAGGAAGAAGGTTTCAAAACCACAAATAGAAGTAATATTCGGATACAGGGACCCAATCAAGGGATCCTAGAGTGGTTGCGTGGAAAAATTTCCCAAGTGCGTGAAAAATATTTTTCTTGTGCGGAATGTTCCGGGATTCGCAAGAGTTCCTTGGTGTGGGCATGGAAAAAATTCGCACCCATGCCCCACACGTTTTACATTTCACGCCTTCGGCTATGGTGCGCAATTATTTTGCACCGACCTGGTTTTTACACCCCCAAACATCTATAAATAGAAGGCAACCCCTTTGGACTTCAGGGATAAAGAACCTGAACCGGCTCTCGTGCCCAAAATTCACCTTCCGCGCGCTGAGAGATGGATTTTAGTTACAGATATTTTGGCACTAAGACACCCCAGGGTCCACCATCATGCGAGATTGCCTTAGTTTAAGACTCAATTCCAATACCTTTGGGGTCCGTCCCTTGCACACATTCCCTTCCACTTACATGAATGCCGACTAATTGAATGCAATCCCATTCAATTGTGTCCACCCCAGTCATAGCGCACAACCTCTCCCGATTGCGCACAATTCGTACTCATTGTGTGAAATACTTTCTAGTTCCATGCAAATCCTCGACTCCATTTACGTGCGATCATCACTGATTTCACCTCGCCCCATTGTTTTTAACACATGGCTACTTATTTATGTGCAAGCCTCAATGGTTGCGCGCAATTCCCCCGGACCCCTCACCTTTGTGCCCCCTAGGCGTACCTTTGAGAGAGTGCACAATGATCTTCTTATGGATTCCATTCGCGGGATTCACTCACACCCCAGACATCCACATCATGCACTGTTTTCTCGTACGACCTTATAGGCTCATACGAAGTAACACCAAAGTCCCCTGGACAATACCACCCATTGCGTTGCATTGCCCCATGCTTCTTCGCATAGGAATTCTAACAGCTATTACTTTTTCTCATAGACACGCTAACATGGACCTCTCGATTGTTCGATCCATGACACCCCTTACTACGACATTTCTGATTCCTTCCCTTCCACAAGGAGTAGACAGTACCGATTATGTAAGCCCTAGGGGTGTGGAGCAAACCCACCTCATCCGAGCTGTAGGATGTTAAACTGGAAAGCACCATCATCCTCAGCACATGATGTTAAACTGTGACCTGGACCCGTGCCTCGCACGTAGGGCCCCCCGCCTTGTACATTCTCCCCACCCACTCATCTCCACTGGGATGGGATCGCCTCTCATAGGGGATGATATCCTCCTTATCGGAGTGGTATTTTTCCACGGGGAAATGGTATCCACCTTGGTGTAAGACCCTATATTTCCTTACAGGAGGCATCTTACCTGATCCTCCTTTCAACTTCGGTCCCTAGGGCCAGTGAAGGGCATGGTGGGAAACATGGCTCCTCCTTGCTTCGGTCCCGAGTCCCTCTCCCATTTCACTTTATCGCCTCGGGCCTCCATCCTGGAGAAAGTCCCATCCACTTCTTGGGCTGCTGACCATACATAAGCCCTTGTTTCCCCTTTAGCCCACTCCACGCGTAAGCCCCACCCCACTTCCAATGGTTTCACATTTTATTATGTGATCATTAGGTCTCTGTTATATCTTATTTCTCACACCGATCCAGACTCACGTGAGAATAGAGCAAGCACCGACCATGAAAAGACACCATGGGCTACCTCAGATTGTAAGCCCCAACACATCCCAAACTATAGGGACATTGATCCATGTCAAGGAATGGAATATAGGAAGCCTCCACAAGGTTCAAGCCGCAACACCTTGGGCCGACTCAGAGTGTAATCCCCAACCTATCCCAAACTATGGAGACTTTGATCCTTGTCACAACATGGTACGTAAGAATATTCCATGAGGTTCAAGACCCAACACCTTTGGAAACCTTAGAGTGTATGCCCCAACCCTTCCCGAACTATGGGGACTTTGATCAATACCAAGGCATGGTATGTAGGAAGCCTCTATGAGGTTCAAGCCCTAACACCTTGTCCTCCTCAGAGTGTAAGCCCCAACCCATCCTGAACTACGAGGACATTGATCCATGTCAATGCATGGTACATAGGAATCATCCATGAGGTTCAAGCCCCAACACCATGGGCCGCCTCAGACTATAATCCCAAACCATCCCGAACTACGGGGAATTTGATCCATGTCAAGTCATGGTACATAGGAAGCCTACAAGAGGTTCATGCCCGAACACCATAGGCCACCTCAAAGGGTAAGCCCCAACCTATCCCTAAGTACATGCACTTTTATCCATGCCAAGGCATTGTACGTAGGAAGCTTCCATGAGGTTCAAGCCCCAACACCATGTGTCACCTCAGAGTGTAATCCCCAACCCATCCCACACTATAGGGACTTTGATCCATGTCAAGGAATTGTATGTAGGAAGCCTCCACGAGGTTCAATCCCCAACATCATGGGCCACCTCAGAGTGTAAGCACCAACCCATCCAGAACTACGGGGACATTGATCCATGTCAAGGCATGGTACGTAGGAAGCCTCCATGATGTTCAAGCCCACCACCCAGTCGTTCCGACGATCTTCGCGTTAGTTCACCAACACCTTGGTCCACCTCAGAGTGTAATCCCCAACCCATCCTAAACTATGAGTACTTTGGTCTATGTCAAGGCATGGTACGTAGGATGCCTCCATGAGGTTCAATCCCTACAACCATTGTCCCTGACCATCTCCATGTCGGTGTTCCAAGCCCCTTTCAACCCGAACTATGAGGACTTTGTTCCATGTCAAGGCATGTTACGTAGGAAGCCTCCACGAGGTTAAATCCCACCACCCGATCATTCCGACCACCTTTATGTTTGGTTCTCCCTCATCCCGCATGACGTTAAACTGTATCCCCCATCCATATATACATGGACGTTGATTCCCTACCGTAGGAATACGTAGGAAGCCTCCATGAGGTTCAATCCCATCAGCCCTATCTCATCCTGATCTTTCCCTCGAGCCAATCTGTCTTGGGAAGCTCATGCCCCAACCCAGAGGTTGCACTTCTTCTGGGTCCCTTTCATGCATCCATTCTCACGGGTCACCTCCTTAGGTGTCCCTTCGTCCCACTGAACTATGTGGACATTGATTCCATGCCACAAGGAGACGTAGAAAGCCTCTTCGAGGCTCAATCCCAACTTCACTATCACCCTTGTGATGACCAAATTTCATCTCCCCTTCACTTCATCGCCCATCTAGATCCTCACCCGGGCCGCCACATCCCAGTGGGATAATTCCACCCTGCTCCTCATTCAATCAAAAAACATTATGGAAGCCACCCATGTGTTGTACCTAGTATCGGTGTTCCCTCTAGGGGTTCCTCCATCTGATCCACTCTAATCAGTGATCCGATCAGTCTGATCTATCTCTGTAAGATGTTAAACTTATGGAATACCCTGTGTTAAACATGGGAAGATGAGGAAAACCTCAGATGCATTCCCAAGGAATATGATTCCCCGCGTTCGATGTGGGATTCCTCATGTTCCTCGCCATCGAGAATCCCTATAATAAGGGATAGAAGACAGACACACCAATCCCCTAACGTCCAGACACGCCAATGATGCCCAATGTGACAACTGCCCTAACCGAATGTTGCTGCACTGACCGGACCCCTTGGAATATCCTAACAGAAGCAGTGTAATTAACAGGTTTCCATGAAGATATGTCACCAGTAAGAGTTTCAAAAACAATGTCTTAAATCTATAAGGGAGACCTGGAATAGCTGACGAGTTCTGAGGAGGAATCCATGAAAGAAATATCCAATATCACATCATCCCATTTCGATCAAGGATCATACGTCCCTGAATAAGGAGTGGATTCCACCCGCCTTTGGAAAGAAGGAATGCAGGCTATAAGCTACGCATCCTCCACCTGACAGATAAACACATCCCATCAAAAGCGTCAGAAACGAATGTATAAGTGTTTTTGGGAACTTCCAAAACTCTAAGTTTATCCTTGCACGTCATTAATTATTAAATTCTTTTTGTCCTGAGAAAATAAAATATAATAAATGGGTGAGCTCAAAAACTCAGAAAGGGTACATAATACATATGAAGATATCACAAACATAATCATTAGGCATGGTGAATAGCTTAAAACACATGCCTTTCACAAAAAACTTGAACACATTTTTGATGGAATAAGAGATGAATAAATAATTCATAAATAAACATAAAAATTGGTATTCTACTAGTAAAATAAAGAAATGAAAAATAATAATATTATTTTCATAATGAGGGAATGCATAATGTTAGACATCATAATAATTCCATCAAGGCCTCTTGCAAATACCATTAATTTCCATTTTTTCAAGGCCTTATGCCATGATAATTGTTTGTCTCGTGGGACTTACTGATACACTAAGGGGATATAGCAGGCCCCACCCAACACATACTATTTCCAATGAATTCCTATTATAAATGTGGATGAATGTAAAAAGAATATATATTTTTATTTAAACTAACATGAAAAATGTAAATAAATTTTCCTGTACATTATACATAAATATTAACCATTCGATGTAAATTGGATAATTGTTTCAATATAAATCATCCACATTCAATATAATCAGAAAAACTTCAACAATTAATTATATATGATATCATAAGATTTAAACCTATATTAAATACAAGATTCATCAATGGATTTTGGCATAAGTGAAGATACTTTGAAATGAGACCATTGTGAAATTATTGAGGAAATAATACTTTATCATTCCAAAGTGACTCATACCACATTGAAATAATCAAATAAAAATACCTTAGAATATTATGATAATAAAGAGACTATTGATATTATATACCATGGTTAATTACATTCATAACAAGAATGTAATAATTGGTGAACAAGGTAAATATCTCCTAAAAGTTAAATTGGGGTGAGAAAAGTCTATTTTACATTGGAAAGAAGAGTTCTTTTGGAAAATAATTTTTATTTTTCAATTTTTTTTAAACATGTATATCCCCTAAAATAAAATGTAAGTACATTTATATAAAATATTTGGCATAAATAATGTCCCATTGATGTGAAATCATGTTAAAAGTGTTTTTAAAGATGCCTTTGAATTAAAACAACTAAGTGCAGTTTAAGGAATTCATTAAAGAGATTTTAAATTTAAATCGAATATTAGATTTTATAAACCAGAAATGAACCAAAATGTATTTTTATTTCAAAATGTGTGATTTTAGAAAGATATATCTGGCATAAAACATATTATATAGTGAACTTCAAAATAGTTAAGAATTCATGATATTTCTTGAATCTGGATTCCATTTCAGAAGAATTTTTTAGTGAATATTCTAAAAAATTTAACTACCAATAAAATAAATAAGGAATATTATATGAAAACATATATAGAAAATTCTTAAATAATTTATGAGGATTACAAAATAATAAATAATAATTCCATTAAGTAGAGTAGAGAATAAAAGAAACCAGGATGAAAACTGGGTTTTGGGTAGAAAATACATACAACTTTGAAAACAATTGAATTGTATGCCCAAAAATTAATAATTATCAAATGATGCATTTATTATCATGAAAATAAATATGTTCATGATATAAAAAATCAATTAGTGTTATGAATACACCATTCACTATTAATAGATATCAATAAACAATATCTCACAAAAATGGAAGGGAGATGTAGAAACCCTTACCTTAAGTTCGATGGGGTTATTCATGTTATAATAGTTTCATGGATAACCAAATTAAATTCATAAATTTATATTTACAGAACATATAATTTATTTAAACGACTTATTATATACTTATTATGTTCATTCATGGACTTATTGATGGGTTTATGATGTTCAATTTGATTATTTCATAGTGTTTTCTTCCTTTCTTTTGAGGATCAGTTTACATATATTTATGTACTGATAAACATGTAGATTGGGAATGGTTATCTAGAATATAAGATTTATTTTATTAGTGAGAAAATAGTATATTACATGTTTATAAAATTCTTTTTTTATCTGGAGTGATGATAAATAATTATATAAAACATTAATGATAATATTTTTTTGTTAATTGGCTGTTTTTTATCACAAGAAACTCATTTTGATACCAAAAATAATATCATGTATTCGAATATATTAAAAAAATAAAATAAGTTTCAATACATATATTATAGACCTTTTCAACAATAAAAATGGTTTCCTAAACAAAATTGATTTTGGTAATAGAAATTGAAAACTCGTTGTCTTTGAATGTGATAAATTACCACATATAGGACGGTGGATTAATTTATAGTATAAAATAGAGGAAAGAATATATTATGATGAAGTATTAAATTATTAAAAACATTATAGTACATTTAAGGTATTTGAATCATCACAAAATTTGGATGAAAGGGGGTGAGTAATGAAAATGAATAGAAAGGAACTTGAAAGAAAAGAAAAGATGATAAAACCCTTATAGAAATTCAGCAGCCTAACGACATCACGTAAAATTTCATAAGATATTTTTATTAGAGAAAAATGGGTCTCTCATAATTCTTACATAATATTTACTATAAGGTGGGTATGTAATTACATATACCGACATAATCTAATTGAAATTAAAAATAATAACATAAAATAAAAGATTCAAAAGGAGAAGGGTGGTAGATTCCCTTAACTTGTAGTGTTACTCCTAAAACATGAAGGTTGGGACCTTGGGGGATTGAGAACACGATTGGTGGACTCATAGGGGGTAAAACGACTAGATATTAGTGGATGATGTGTTTTTAATGAATGAAAATAAAGGAATGAGTGAGTATTTATTCTAAATGAGAGGGAGTTTTTTATAAATTTCAAATGATACCTCATTGGTGGTTTTTTCAAAACCGTGGCCTTCCTCATGGTTTCTTCCAATGGTATTAGTGACATGGGAAACATAATATCATAATTTACTTTATCAAAGTTTAACGTAATTTTATTTTAATTATTACATCATTTTGATGACATTAATCATACTAAAAACTAAAAAACTGTATTGTTTCTATTCATGAAAAATTAAAATACTTTAGAAAAATACCAAAAATTCACCCAAACCATTTTTTGATGTCTAGAATTAAAAAATGATATAAATTTTTTGAATATTATTTTCTAAAGATTTTTAATTTAATTTTGACATAAAATGATAATTTATTCCAAAAATACAATTTTAAAACTATAACTCATTTTACCACACGTTGAGAAATTAATAAACATCCCATAAAATTAGGTTATTAACATAAGAAAATAAAGTAATAATTTATGATTACATTTTAAGAAAATAAATTTCAATTTTAAATTATTAAATAAATAATAAAATTATAATTAAAATATCATGACATATAGAAATACGAATACTTATAATATGATCGTTTTTTTCACTTATAAGATGCCTAAATTGTAATTATACATTGATGGGTGATCTTTCCATTTTTTTTGCTAATTTACTTTACATTATTATTCAAAAGAGTAACATTACTATTCAGAATATAATTTTACTATTCATAAGGTTAGGTATCTATTCATCAAAAATTAACTTTTTCTTATAAGACTCCTAATATCCTACTGAACACAACCATGGATGTCCGTTTTTAGAAACTCAAATCACAAAGGTGCTAAAATTATTTATACTATCTGGGTTATAACAATGTGGTGTTTTTTAGAGACATAGTGTTTCAAGAATTCAATGTTAATTTTTTTTGTAGAAACATGGGGTGTTACATAGAGGTAAAAACATAAAATATTTATTCATTTGTGGATTGGTTAACTATAGATACACTATTAAGCTATACATGAAAACACTATATTGGTAATTCTAGAAATATTAAATAACCATACTATGTCACAAAAAATATACCAAGAGAATCAAAGGAAGCATGTAAATTAAATGTCAATTCTTGTGTTCATAATATGATTACTAACACACACCATCATACTATGATTAAACAGTAGTGAAAATACCATAAACTATAACCCCTTAAAACAGAATCCTCACGCATGTTTAAAATAAATCAACAATCAAAATTAATTCCATGAAAAAGAATTCCCCACCACAGAAACGTAAAATTTCTTTCATATTTGGTTTTGTAGATCTCAGAAAAAAATATCATTACCAAATCTCGACACATCCTACATGCTTTATACTATAGTCACATTATAAAAGAAATAAATTAATTCCTATAATACTTTTTCATAATACCCCGTCTAGGAATACACTCAAATGATAATCTAAGTCAATGTTCCACATATCCTCAAGACTACCTACCAATATTCTAGAGTCTTCCAAAAAGAAATGTTGGTTCATAGGTGGTATGGTGGGGATACTATACCCTCTTGTTAAGGTAAAATATAATGGAAATATAGGAAACATTATATAAATAAAATCCATTAAAAATTTGATAAAATACCAAATACAAGTCCCAATGAGAGTCAAAGTGATACCATATATATGATTTCTTATCATATTTAGCAGTCAAGGGTATTATATAAATCCCAAAAGAGAAAAAAAATAAACAAAAAGTTTACAAAGACCTATAATTCATGATCTATATCCCATCTCTTAGCTCCAAACTCCAATCCTAGTCATATTATCAAGAATCATCTACGTGGAACTTTATATTGTCACAACACTTGACAAAGAAGTCTATTCTAGTAATAAACTATTATCAGAAAAATGCGTTAGTAAAAATCAGTAGGCTACCACATAAAGTATCAAATATAAACCAATTTTTATGGAGTAAAGAATAACAGTGTGAAATAAATAAGTGGATAACTGATAATATTTATAAGATGTTGAATCAAAAGGATCCATGTTGAGCCATTCTACTTAAGGTGATATCCTAGGAAAAATCTCCTTAATTTAGCCAATGTCTATCACTAAACATATAATAAGTATTATTGTCCAATCTAGATCGATGGAGCCTCATAGAAGAACCCATAATCATTTAACCCAAAAGTAGTCAAATTGTATAAACTAAATTTTCCCTAGCATAAATTCTTAATAAAAACCAACATTTGAGGTTGAAATGAAGGGTCCCCACACAACATTCAAAGGAATAGATCGAGTGGAATCTATGTATAAAAACTATCACAGTCTAAAAATATACAATTTATATGAATCTTGGTACTCATTCCATTACATTAAAAAAGGGTACCCCTACAGAATCCACAAAAATAATCTATGACATTAAATAACTGAAAACATTTCCTGAATCCAAGGGGGTCCACACCATGGAATTCATGGTAATGAATATATATAAATTTCAATGTCTTTATGGTGGCATTATATAGAAATAGATTTCATTGAATCCATTTTTTCTTCACACCATCCATTCCCATGAGCCCCCAAAATATAATCCAAGTCTCATCAATGGAATTCCATTCCAATAAAATTTATATAGAATCCAAGGAAGTATTATAAGGAATTCCATACTAAAAATTAAATCAATAAAATTATTAATTACCTTTATTCTAGATTCACATACAATCACTTTATTAAAATTATATAAGATCTTTATTTTAATTAAAACTTTTACTTTTTTTCTCCATGGTCGTAGGAATTACCAATATAAGGGGTCATCCTATGCGTCCCACATTGCATATTAATTTGGTACATTACTGAGGGAATTACTAATCCAATCCATGTTCATCAATTCCCACAGTGAAATTATATCTCACCTATTTAATTGTACCAAAAATTTTCTACCTAATATAACCATATTTTTATGCCCAATTGGGTACCAAGACAATAATAAGGTTGTCAAAAAAAAATTCTTTAGATTTTAGGTCAAGTGTCCATTTATTTAGTGGTACTACCTAAGATTCAAATGCAATACAATAATAAAGAATTATAGAAAAATTATTAGAACACCAAACATAGGTTGGATGGTTTCCAATTATCGACTATCGACTTTATATTTGAGCAGAATCAATAGAAATAGAGAAATTATAAAAATATAACTCAAAATAAAGAATTTGTGTTAAACAAGGTGGACGATATTTAGATTATAAATAAAAACATTATTGGAATATAGATGTGTTTTAAGAATACAAATATCCTTTATGAAATATTAAGAGAAGCATAATAATAGATTGATTAATAGATAAACACTCATTTAATCAATAGTTGATAAGAGGGATCCACACTGATAATACTACACAAAAAGTGGACATGATTAGATTTAAGAAGGAAAGAGTGTAAAATGTGTAAAATATAGAGACCCCATCCTTTTACACATATTAAAATATGATATTATAAATTAGTAACCATCAAATTACAAGCCATGGATAATAAAGTGTAGTGTATTTGGATAATTAGGTATGTAAAACTGAAATCATCAAAATTGAATAAAATATAATTATTTAAATCATCCATGAATATACATTATCTTTCAATGAGACCAAATATTTATATAGGTTAAAATGGTAAATACATGAAAAAAGGTGGTGATCTAGAAATCCCAATAATGATATAAATATAGAAATAAGGCAATCCATATGGGGTAAAATGAATAACATGATGACATAAAAAGGCATAAAAATGAATAAAAACAAAAAATCATAACATGTAGATAATTGAAAAATTAAATCATTAAATCATATTAATGTCGAAACAACACACAATATTACATAATAATGAGTCATGGATGACTTCCAATCCCATTGGATATGGTGGCCAATGTCCCATAATGGAATCAAGTTCACTCCATGTCCCAGTGTGACGTCTCGTGAGACTAATCATTACCAAATGTATTAGAGAACTATCTAGGTTCACCCATTATAACATGTTCATGAATATTTATTCTATAAGAACAATAAAACCTGATTTTAAATCATAAGACTTACCCAAGGATATAATTTGGTATCATAAACATTTCATAGGGAATAAAAAAAGTGTGTATCAAAAACGTGTTCAGGAAATAATAGATTTAAAATATATATATATATATATATATATATATATAAAACATATATTGTCATATATAATGATAAATTATGTCAATATTATTTGAAAACATTTAAAATTAGTGTATAGTAAACATTACAACTGAGTCACTTTAGTATATTCTAATGGATAACATTAAGGATTCTTTAAAATGGAAAGTCATAATTGATTCTATAAAACTAGAAATGAATGAATATTGGTTGTGATGATAAGTTGAATTATTATAGACAAATAATTTTTTATTAAAAGAAAGTAATTATAATAAATGAAAATGAGTAATAATTTGGGATGTTTCCTTCAATCGGGCTTGATTATCCAGTAGAAATGGGAAGGGAGCCTTATAAAACATGTATTTCTGCATAAAATAAAGAAGAATATGGATAAGGAAATAATTTTGGAACATGAAAAAATATTAAAGGAGGATTAAATATGATTAATTAAGTATTATAGTGTGATAAATATATGTAGAGATTAACCGGAATGAAAAAATTGGGGTTCGGAAAGAATACCTTACCCTATGTCCAAAAGTGTTCTACACTATATATTAATACCTTCGATAAAAAAATAAAATCCATTAATTAATTAGTTATGAAACTTTTAAAAATTTATTTCATTTATTATATTTTTATTATATTCATTTATTCCCTTTTTTATGAGTTATAAGAATCAATTTCATCATTTAGGAGTGTTTATTTCCTTGGTTTTCATGTTTTCTTCACTTGTATAAATGTGTGAAAGATCGTATAAAATGGGAATAGATATAAAAAATTTAATTTATATGTTATTAATTAAAATATATAATTTTAAATGTTTATATATTGTATTTTGTTATTTGCGGTGAGGTTGAATCCTTAGATAAGACGTTAGTGGTAATAATTTATTTTATTTTGGTTATTTTAGGATAATCACAAACTAGTTTTGTTGCATTATTGATTATTTTATATTAAAGATTGTTTTTGAAAATAAAAAGGGTTATAAGATACATTGTAAAATCTATACCCACCATTATAATAGTTTTATTTCTACACATGTAGGTAGTAACGGGAAAATTAAATCTCTTCATCCACCAAGGTGATAAATCAACACCTTTGGGACGATATAGTAATTTTTAGAATAAAATAAATATGAGTGGAGAATTGAGGGTGGTTTTTACATTTAAATAATAAAATTCAAGTATATATAAAATAATGTAGTTATCATTCATGTTTCAAAGATTAGTTGAGGATATTATAAGAAAAAATATGAATGTGAAGTGTAAATAATGAAATGGAATTCAAATTTTACCTCTTGAATTATTATCCTTGAGAACCTACTTAGGGAAATTGGTTTTGGTATTTTAATGAGACATGAAATTCCTGGACATAAGAAATAGACTTGGGAATAGTATTTTGAATATATTGGAAAATATTAAATGGTTAAGAGGTGTGAGAAGAAGAGGTGGTTAGGGGTGGTATTTATAGTGGGGGAGAGGGGTGTGGTTTGATTATTTTACTCGTTTGTTTATTATTTTGGCTCATTAATATGATTAATGTGGATTTTTATGACTATGTAATGTAACTAATACATGTGATTTAGAACTAACGGTTCTTACATTATCTATACATCATCAAATACTCAATAATTAAGGAATTTACCTTATACCATAAATTATAGTATTTTTCCATTCACTGAAAAATCAACCTTTTTAGAAAAAAAAATAACCCTTTCCATTTTTTTTGTTTATAATTTGAAAATAGAAACAATTTTTTTAAAATAATTTTCTATATATGATATTTTTGTTTAAAAAATATTCATTTATTTTAAAAGTAACAGTTTTAAAATAATGACTAATATTATAACACTTTGAAAATTTAATTAATGACTCAAAAAATTATATTATTAAATTAAGATAAAAAATATTAATTTATGAATATATTTTACGAAATTAAATTTTCTTTTAAATCATTTTATTGATTATAAAATTTGATATAAATATTTCTGTTTCACAAAAATATTAGTACATAGTTTATCATTTTTAATATAACATATTTTCCTTTTATAAGATGCCTAAATTTTATCTATACATTCATAAGATGGGTTTCAATTATATTGGATGGATTAATATTCAATAGGGTCATATTACTATTCCAAAGGTTAAGATACTATTCCATTGGTATAGGTTCCTTAATTTCTATTAATTCATCTTATTTCATTCATTCTTCATTTATAAATTTGTATTATGTTCTATATGTGATTTTATATGATTTATACTATACTAATTAATTATAATAATTGAAATTTTCATTTTTAGAATTAGGGGTCATTACACAAAATACTTATTTCCATTTTTTAGAAAAACTAAGTCAAAACACATCGACTGGTCGATGGGTATCCCCTAGAAGATTGTGGGATTCAAGTGGATCTCCCAGCCTATCAAAAGACCAAAAATTTCCTATTAGCACTAAAACCTTTTAGAGGCATGTTCGTGCTTCCACTCAAACCTCTCAACACCTATTTGACACTCCATCCCCAACTATACGTCAAAGAAAACTAAAATAAGTAGTTTATGATGATCAAGGAAATAAGTTTAATGTGATACTACCTCAAAAAAAAATTGGGTTCTTACAGCATTAAAATATAATTTTTTCTGTTTGAATGAGGCTATGGTAGTATATTATGGTTACACCTAGATTCATTGACTTCAGATGTACTTGATAAGTACTCATGTAATATCCAAGGAACGATTTAAATAAAATATTTCTTATGGGATTTTTTCTAATTGTTTTTGACTGTATTAAATGTCCCCCCATTGTATCGGAAGCATAAAAAATGGATTAGGTGAGATGGAATGACCTATATTGTTTTATCCTAGTCATATATTGATAAAATGTGTGATCATATATTTAGAGGAGTGAGAATTTTGTGGTGATGGAACCGGTTGAGGTTTCAAGCGTGATACATTATAATGATATATGTATGGTTGGATTTCCACCATATCATGTTGGTGACTGGACCTAGGTATTAATGAATTTCAACATATGTTAGGTATAACATTTCTATCTTAGAGAAATGGGAATGGATTGATATGTTGTGTTTATGCTTTGGTATGAGTACGATCACCAAATATAGTAATAATATGTTGTGATAGATGGTGAATGGGATATAGAGACATGAACCTAATGTAAGTAGGATAATGGACACAATGAAAAATATTGTAAGATGAATAACATTGAATATGGGTTATAGTGAGATGATGATTAAAAATTATCTGCCCCATTTTGAAAACCATATTCGGAATTCAATTGAGGTATTGGATTGATTGTCTGCATTGGAAATTTGTTCACCATGTTGTTACTGTGATTCGAGGGTGACCCATAGGGTGAACCAATATTCAGGATATGGTTCAGGTGGTGAAAAATGATTCATAACATGGTTTAGGGGGAGAACCGTGATTCATGACATGGTTCAAGGGGTGGACCAAAATTCATCACAAGAAGCAGGGGTGAACTAGGTGGAGAAATGTAGTGATGGTGTCCTTAAAAACAAAAATACATCTGGATGAAATAGAATTTGGTAACCTAGATGGAGGTATATCACATTTTTTTGATGGAGATTTTCCAAGGGTTTTATAGGAACATTAGAGGAATGGAAAACCAATCTAGGCCCTAAGCATGGGTGGTGAAGAATCACATGACTTAGTTAATATATGGATATGAGAGGTAGTATTAGATTTTAAATTGTGTTTTAATGTCAAATTGGGTGCGGAGGGATGTAAACAAAATAAATAAAGTCATTGGGAAACTGATATTTATTTCAATTATGAATTTTGATGGTGTAGATCACCTTGAATTGGAATCATTCCATATAACTAGAGACTATTGGGGAGTAGCATCATATTCTAGTGGATGATTTGAGTGACTCCGTTGTGTTTTACCAGTATAATGGAATGATTAACATCCATTTCAATGTTTTTGTGAAGGTGAAATGGGGTGTATTGTTTTCTATTGAATTGTGTTCCACATCTCGTTTTTTATAGTTGAATCACATTTTTCATTCTAAATTACATGGTTGTCAGTTGATCAAGTACAAGGAACCTAAGTTGGTTGAATTTTTTTAGTGAAAAGTTGAAGATATTTATTTTGTATTAGATGTTCTATGTTAGGCTAATTTTAATACCCCATACCTCGAGTGGTTATGATGCCTATAGTGAATTTATGTTTATTTTTTTTAATTGTTTCTTAATGATGACTAGGACTCAAAAGATATTGTGAGACCTTGAACATCCTATACATAGGTTTTTGGATATGGGTTGTGGTTTGGTTGATTCTATGGTGGATTAAGAGAGCATCGATGGATGTTTATTGGGTCAACTACAACAAAAAAGTAGATTAAGTCAATTCATGTTGTGAGGTAAGGCATGACATCCTGAATTTTCATGATATTTGGTTTAGGCCCCACCTCTGGGGGTGTTAACGAAGTGATAATCAAATCACACATTTTGATATTTTGGGGGTGTTTGTTATTATAAACGGGGGTAAACATCCCTTTTTCATATTATTGATCCTAGGAGGTTCTAAATGGATGATCATATCCTATCTTCTTAACAATATAACCATGGTCTTTTTGGATGATATTTGGAAGATGTTTTGTATTGGGGTATATGCTTGACATACATGGATATTATATCATATTAGATGAATATTCAGTTCATTACAACTGTAGATGTTTGAGGTCTATAACAATTTAGTGTATTTGGAAATGTGGAAAAAATCATCAATCCCAATGAAATATCTTCATCATATCCATAATGACCATCACCTATATTATTTATACCTAAAATCATTATTCATAACCTCAATAAAGGAAACATAATAAAGACGTGGTCATATATGATCATTACGTGTAAAAAGAGATAAATGTGAGCATAAACGTGTCCATTGGTTATGGTAACATGAATATAAAATTTGGATATCATACCTTTCATATCAATGGTCACATACATGAATTGTGGCATAAATATTAGTTTTTCACATGACATTAATTGTAAGGAAATAAAAAACAGGAACCATGAAATCATATGTAATGAATAAGCCATAGGATTTGTGGAATACATGTAAAAATTAGAATCTTTTATGTCAAGGATACCTACTAGGATATTTATAACATGTTAGGCTTGGGATATGACCCTTGTACCTTGTTTGTCTTTTGGATAGAAACTCAGGTACCCAATTTCATTTAGGCTTGGTCTATAACCCATGAGCATTCCCTCATTTAGGATTATAATATAACCCATAAACCTTGTTTGTTTTAGTCTTGGGCTTCAACCCATGAACCATATTTCTTTAAGGCCTGTGATAAAACCCATGAACATTCGTTCTATAAGGATTGGGTTTCGAACCATTGACCTTCTTTATTTTGGGATTGGGACACAACCCTTGAACATTCATTATTTTTGACTTGGTCTTAAACCCATGAACATTCTTTCCTTATGGAACTGGATACAACCCATATAACCTTTTAGCTCATATAAAACATATCATTACCAAATGCATGGGAGGTATATATTGGTCCCACCCATCTCATTGTAAAATAATTCATACATGATCCACAAGATATTAAAACATTCCTATTATCATGACATATACAAATAAATAGGTTTCATAAACATAAAATCTTAACCCATAATATGAAATGGGTATCATTAACATTTCATCACAAAATTTCCTACATAATATATATAGGTTTCATAAACATTTCATGAATGTGTATCCTATGAAAGAGAACTAAATTTAAAAAACATATAGCTCATGAAATAGAAATAGGTTTCATAATGAGAATGAAATTATGCATAACCCATTCATAGAAACGATATGAATGGAACCTTTAAATCATTTCCTAAAATTTCATGAGTAACATCATAGGTTTTCGTCATAGATGGAAAATAATTTTGAAATATATTTCAAAAAGATTTATTTAGGATAATATCCTTTACATTTCAAAAAGGTATTTTTAATACAAAAAATCATTTAAAAATAATTTTCTTAGAAAATAACTTGTGAACATAGAAAGAAGACATGATGAAATTTTGAAAATATTTTAATTTTACAAATTATTTAGAAAAAAAATTTCTTATTGATTAGAATTTTAAAAATTCCATGGATGATTCAAATAAATGACGGTAGTAAAATCTGTACATGTCGTATGAGTTAGAATGAACATTCCTTTTGCGTGGTAAAAAGGTTAGAGAAATGGCTTGTTTAGAATGATATGGTAATATTCCCTTGAATAGGATAGTACAATAAAAAAATTCTACTCTTTTTTAAAAAATATTGTATGATAATGGAAAAATAATCATTGAAAATCTGTTTTAAAAATATTGATTTCTGAACAAAGAATATGTAAAGTCGTGCTTTCCTAAAAACAATTTCTTAACTATATTATGAAATAAATAGTATAATATGTTTATAATTCATGATTATATAATTAAATAATAGTGGATAATTAAAATCAGGAATATTATTGAGAAGGGGATCATAAGGTTTCATCAAGGGAATAAATAACATAAACAATCTCGAGAAGTGAAGACATTATCTCAACAAACTCTTATAACTCGGTAACTCGGTATAATACTCTCCATCAAAAAAATTGTATTAAATAAAGATTAATATGTGTTAAAAATTTTTACTCAAGATATAACAAGTAAATTTATGTATATACACCACGAAGAAGAGTTTAGATGAAAACAAAACATGAATCTGAAAATGGAAAATTGACACAAAACTATTTTACCAATTTGATAAATTTTGAAAGAAATACCCCATAAAATATCAATCATCAAATGGAAATATAAATACCCAAAAATTTAATTTAATCATACACATAATACATTCATGGTTAGTACATACACCACACAAAATTAATGGGTGGTGAAAATATCAAATATATCACAGAAATTAGAGGTGAGAGGAAATCCCCTTACCTTGTGTCTTGACTCTATCTGTACTCATAAAAGCTTCTTATATAATAAATATAAGATTATTATAAAATTATACATAAGTATATTATTATAAATAATACCATATATGTTTTTATTATGACCTCATATTACCTTCTTGTAAACTATCCTCTGTTAAAGTTTCACTTCAGGTAATATTCTCTTTATTTTTCACATGTTTCTTAATTTGTAATATCATTGTTACTTATACCTATATCATGTTTCTAGTATCTAAATAATGATATCAATATAATTTAAATCTATTATATTTTTATAATAATAATTTATATCCTAAAACTAATGAAATGGAATACACCGTTCATAGAGACGGTATGACGTATGTACCCATGCACGATGTCCTTGTTTTTATTATCATATTGAAAGAATGTATGTAAATTAAATATGTATATATATGTATGTATATATATTTATATTATTCCACTATCATGATTATTTAATATAATTTAGTTCATTATCCTCATCCTTAATACATTCCATGTGGTGTGTGAACGAATCACATTGCTTGGAGGGGGGCAATCCACACTTCCTCAAAAAAGATTATCATATTAAATCCAAATGGGAAGTCAATAAATGTGTGTTCTAAAAGGAATAAATAATATTAAATGTAGAATAAATATAATATATAAAATATATAAATATATTTTGTATCATAATTTCAATCATGATTAGTGGTAAATGAGAAATAAACAATCATTGTTTTGTGAGGCAATAGTTTATCCAACACAGAAATAGTATGTTCAACATCATTTATATGGAGGTGTGTGTGAAAGTATAGGCTATATATTTTTCATAAAAAAATACATGTATGTGTAGGATAATTTTCTATGCATTAAATAATTGAATAAAGAGGGTGGAATGGGAGAATAAGGGTAATAAACGAAAAGATCTTGAGAGAATATGTTACATCTACACTGGGTAACTTCTTTTGGATTTTCCCAAAAGGATTCCTTGATAATATATCTTCCTAAAGGGATATTAATGGTATAGGAGAAAATTTATAAGAGGCTAAATGGGTATATCATGTATGTACTTATAATTTCTGAGAGGTGTGAGGAATGGAAAGAGGTGGTGGCCTTTTATAGGGATGGAAAAGGACTCTTTTGGAATTTTTTAAATCAAGTTAGGTGTGCACATTCTCATACCTAATAAAAGTCTTAAAAAATAAAACAAACCCAATAATATGAGGATTATATCCAATATATAGACTTAAATTGGGTGTTGTACATGTTTTTAGGTCTTTTGGGACTTTAATTTGAAGGTTTAGTCCCTTATTAAGCTTAATGTGACCTTAACTACTGTGATTAATTTTAATCACTTTTACTAATAATTTTGGTGAAAATTTAACATGGAAATATTAGAATAACATTAATAAAATTAATAAAATAATATATGTTGGATTTTTTAGATTCAAATCAAGTATGTTAAATAATTAATGATAGTGATAATCCCTAAGTCGTGACGATATAACGAGGTTTTATAGTCAGAGAAAGTTCAAGAGTTTTTTAAGATTTTTTATTTAGTTTCAAATTGAAATTGATTATAATGAATTAAATTATAATATTAGATGTAAAATTAATGTAATGTTACCATAAAACATATTTATGATATCATTTCACTATAATAAATAATGAGACAAAAGGTTGTTTTTAACTAAAAATTAGTATTTTTCACTATTCAGCAAAAAATGAAGTTTCTATGAAAAAAATCGAAAAATTAACCCAAGGATAATTTTGAGAATATGAATTAACAAAATGAAGATAATTTTATCAAATTATTTTTCTATATTTATCTAAAATTAATTTTATTAATAATAATCTCTCCATTCAAGAAAACATTTTTTAACATAAATGACCTTTTACAAAAATATTATTATTATTTTATAAATATGATTATTTTATATAAACAAATTATGAAAAAATATTTTTGAAGTATATATTTATATTAATATAACTATGATTAATGGTTAGGTTATAATGATATCTTTTAATTAATTATATATATTTATTAAGATGTTTTATTGAAACTCAGTGTCTCATGCATCGTATGCCTTTTCCGTGTTGCCTGTAGCACCAGCCAAGTTAGTATTGCGTGTAGCATAAGAGAATTCAGTATTGTTTTTTAAAGGATTTTTTGCATAGAGTTTTAATATATATATATATATATATATAACTATTTTTAGTGTAATGTGAAATGAATTTTTTTAATGATAAATTAATTCTAAAAATATATTTCACAAAATCTAGCGGTGTCACATTCTACCCCCCTAAAATGAGTTTCTCTCTCAAAATTTCTCTGAGTAGTCAAAAGTTCAATACTTGAATGTTTCATTTATAGTAACCGAGATATTAAAAATTGATACTAAAACATTTCTTAAAAATGTAAATTTAAAACTATAATGGCTACCAAATGTAACATATAAATATGTTTCTACATGGGAGAACATAGGTGGAAAGTGAAAACATTAATATGGCAGAAAAAATATTACCATCAAGTTATGATGGAGAGTGATAAAGAACAATGTTTGGATAAAAGTAACAACCACAAATCCATATATCTTCAATGACCTAAGGAACCTTCTGATTCATGGAAAATGTTGATATATGATAATATTTTTTGGTTTCAAGATCCTTTTCTTAAAGTTATTGATTTTTTAAAATATATTCATTCATTATTTCTAAAAAACTAGACCGTTTATTTTTTTGATTGTACACTTAAACTATTTATTAAAATAGAAGTTTTCTTTTTCATTATTGATATACTAATATATCACGAGTTCCAGAATATTCCATTCCTTTTTTTCAGGAGTTACCATCAACAGAAGTTATTTTGAGCAGGCTATCCAATATGCATATTTCATTATATAGAATATGACACATTAATTGTACGTACTTAATCTGAAGATTAATATAAAAATTCAATGAATGTTTATAAGTTTCCCTTTATTCCTTAAAAATGATCCTATATTTTAACTAAAATCATTTATATTAGAAACTTGGGTCCATTCATATACTGGTAGGTTATCAAATGTGATTTCATTATTTCATAATCTATGTCGGGAAATATAATCACATGAAATATCACTAAAGGATGAACATTAAGAATTTCAAATGTATTATTTATAAAAAAAATAGACATAAAATTCGAAACTATGAAACGATATATAATTATAAATTATATTGATTCACTTCATCCATTATTATATCATATCATTTCCCATTTTCCATTATCTTTCATGGATGTTGGTGCTGATCACCATTATTAACCCTTTAATAGGAATATTTTTTTTGAGAAATAGCCAAAAACCCAAAAAAGAAGCACTATAGTGTATAAGGTTCATCCTAAAGATTCATCTCATTATTTTCATCATTATTTAAATTTTTTCCAATACTCATACATTAAATAGCTCGATGTTCATCCTTTCCACACATAAAAAACATTAGTCACATTAAAGAAATTCTGACAAAGATTTTTTTCACATGTAGAGTAAAATGGAATGTTTATCTTCCTATATCCATGGATAGTTGATTATCCTTTGAACAACATTTTCCTATTCATGATAAAAACATTAGATTAATAGATTACTCCAACCTCTATTTCATCATTGATTTCAAAATTAACAGTGTCTTCATAACTACCAACGTCTCATTTGGATTACTCTATTCAGAGACCCGGATATATGTCATTGAATAACCTATCATCCTTACATTTTGGTTGGTGGATAATTCCATAAGTAATTCTCACATTTATTTTGAAATTAGTCTCATAGTTACCAACATCTTCATCATCCTTTTTCTTTAACTAATGGAAATCATTTTCCATCATTGTATGAAGGATACAAGTAAAGTAATTATTGAAGAATAAGTTCATGAATCTGTCCCCATACATAGAATCATTTTCATGTTACTTTAGCAAATTATTAATTGCATTCCACCACTGGTATTCTTCCCCTTTTCACTGATATATAGCTTGAATGTATTTATCATGATTAAAACACTTGATAAGGGAAAATATCATTTTAGTGGTATTGATCAAGTCTTTAGAAACAGGTGGATCATATTACCCACTAAAAGAAGGTGGATGATGCCTCATGAAAGACTCAATATAATATTGTTCCCTCCTTTGATAATCATGATTCATATATTGAGAAATTTGTGTGAGCATAGAATGATTTATTTTACACTAGCCATTAAAGATTTCAAAATCTAGGGAGATAAATCATTATATTATACCTCACAACCACCAATAACACAAGTCATTCGGGTTTCATCCATTGAATAAATAAAAAAACTTATAGTAAGTAATATTTATCAAATAGAGGAACCACATAGTCATGAAAAGTCACTTATATGATGGATAAATTATGACACCAACCATAGTCTATGAAACCTTTGGTGTTTCCTAGTTTATTAATAGAAAAATTATATTTAAATCCATAAATATGGTTCTTGAAAAGTTTGTGACTTCCCAAAGCATATCCATTAGAAGTGACAGTAAAGGTGTATAGTATGTCCAATTTTAGTGTACCAAATTACACCGAGTCAAGCCCAAAACAGTTTTTAGGGCATGTTACCCCTAGGTACATCTAGTCTAGAGCTGCATCTACTTGTAGTATCCTGACATTGATATATTTCTGGGATACTACTCACTCTATCGTTTACTAAAATTATAGGACACATTTCTAAATGTTCACTCATCCTTATACTTATACCCAGTGACACTTCTAGACATATATATAGAAATATACCAATGGTTATCACTGATTTTTCTCTTACTAGTTTCCAATTGTTGACTAAACCTCCTTTTGATTCCAACTATAGTGACCCAGGCTTGGTATAAATGGATATTAAATAATATTAGATGAATATTTAGTAGATTAGAAAAATACTTGCTTTAGGGAAATAATAGTTCAGTGTATTTGTAGACATAAAAAATCATCTATCACAGTGAAATATTTTCAACATCAGTATAAAGCTCTTAACCTTTAGTACTTATACCAAAAACCATTATTCATAACCTAAAGAAATGAAACATAAGAATGTGGTTACCTCAGATGATTAGTAAGTGTAAAGAAGAGAGACATGTAAGAATAAACATAATCATAGGGGTATAATAATGTGATAATAAAATTAGGGGATCACACCCTGCAAATCAATGATCATATACTTTAATTATGTGCTAAATATTAGTAGTTCATAAGACTGTAATCAAATGTAAATAAACATTATGAGTTATGAAATCATAACTAAGGAAAAATACATATGATGTGTGGCATAAATATAAAAATAAAATATTTTATGTCAAGGATACCTACCAAGATCTTTATAACATGTTAGAATTGGACTACGACCTATGTACCTACTTTGGGTTTTGTAAATATATTCATATACCAAAAATTTTATTTTCCTTGGTCTAAAACCCATGAACATTTTTTATTATAGTCTTGGGTTATATCCAATGAACATTCTTTCTTTTAGTATTGGGCTTCATCCCATAAACCTTCTATATTTTTGGCTTTGGATAAAACCCATGAACCTTCTTTCTTTTCGGCTTGGGATTCAACCCACTAACCATCATTCTTTTAGGATTGTGCTATAACCCATGAACCTTTTTTGTTTTAGGCTTCGGCTTCAACCCATTGACCTTTATTATTTTATGATACAGCTAGAGCACTTATACCCGTTGAGAACATGTAAAACTTATCATTACCCAATGCATTGGAGGGAGATATGGCTCACAATAATCTCATAGTAAAATCATTCAAACATGAACCACAATATAATAAAACATTCATCATATCATGCCCATAAATAGATATAGGTTTTATAAACATCAAATAATAACCCATAATATGAAATTGTTGTCATTAAAATTTCATCACATCAAAACCTATTGAAAATATTTAGATTTCATAACCATTTCATCAAATCATAACATGTGAAAGAGAAATGGATTTCATAAAAAAAATAACACATGAAAGAGAAACCGGTTTCAAAAAGTGGATGAAATTTAGAACAACCCATTCATAGAAAGGATATGAGTGGAACCCTTATTTAATTTCTTAAAATGTAATGAGTAACATCAACTGATGTAATACTCTATGGAAAATATTTTTGAAATATCATTAAAAAAATTCTTAAAGATAATATCCTTTCCACTTAGAAAACATATTTTTAATACTTTAAAAAAATTCAAAACAATCTTCTTATAACATAACTTAGGAACATATAAACAAGATATGAAGTCATTTTCAAAACCAATTTATTTAAAAAAAAATTAATTTTTTTTTATAGATTAATCATTTAATAATTCCTTAGAAGCTTCAAAGAAATGACGGTGGGTAAATCTGTACATGTCTTATGTGATAGAAAGAAATTTCCTTCTACATGGTAAAATGGTTACAAAAAGACCATGTTCAAAAACTAAAAATAATATTATCTTCAAGATATTGGAAAAATAAAAAATGGGAAAATTTTAAAAAAATATATATTTTATAATGGTATAATATTATTGTAAACCCTTTTTAGAAAGTATACATTTACGACCAATGAAAGGGTAAACTTAGGCTTTCCTAAAAACACATTCCTAACTGTATTTTGTACCAAATATTAGAATATGGTACTAATAAATGAGGTTATCATTAAATAAAATAGTTTAAGGGAACTCATGAATATTCTTGAGATATGGATCACAATATTTTATCAAGGGTAGAAATAACCTAAACTATCTCGGAAAGCGATGAGATTGTCTCGACAAACTCTTTTAACTCAGTTACATAGGATCACAGTCTCCATTGAAAAACATATAAATTAAATGAGGCTTAATATATAATTATAATAAGTATTTTCATGAAATAACATATAAAATGGATGTATATACCCATCTAATAAGTGTTTAGGTGAAATAAAAAGAATCTCAAAGATGGAAAATTGAGAAAAAACTGATTTACTAATTTGGTAACATTTGAATGCTAAACCCCATAGAATAAGAACATTCAAAAGGGAATTTTAATCCCCAAATTTTTATGTACAATATAGTTATAATACAATCTTGGGTAGTACATACACGACACAAATGTAAAGAGTAGCGAACATAACTGGTATCTCAATGAAATTAGAAGTGAGTTGAAATCCCCCAACATTATGTCTTGACTCTATCATTAATCGTACAAGCATCCTTTATAATAAATATGATTGTATTATAAATCATTTAAATTAAAATATTCCCATAACTAATTCCAAATATGGGATTATTATGATATTATATTACCCTCTTTCTAACGATCCTATGTTAAAGTTTCAATTCGGGTAATATTCTCTTTTCACTTCACATGTGTCTTAATTTGTTTTACCATTGGTCCTTATACATATATAATTATTCTGGAATGTTAATAATTTTATAAAATAATTTATATCCCTTATATTCATCTTTTGATAATTTATATCAAAAATAAGTACAAAATGGAATACACTGTTCATGCATACAATAAGTCGTACGTACGCATGAATGTTGTTTCTGTTTTTATTATCCAATTGAATGAAAGTATGTAACTGATATATATATATATATATATATATCTGTTTGTGTGTGTGTGTGTTTATAATTATAAGGTATAATGACTACTTCAAATATATTTTTTAATTTAACCCATCCTTAATACATTCCCTGAGGTGTGAGAGAGAATCACATCACTATGAGGGGGTTGAAGTCCAAACTTCCTCAGATGAGATTATCATATTAAAACCAAATGAAATATAAAGATATGTGTGTTGTAAAATGAATAAAGATGATTAAATACAGTAATAATATAATATATTACATATATGAATATATTTTCCATTATAATGGCCACCATAATTAGTGGTAAAGAAGAAATAAACAATAATCATTTCGTGAGACAGTAGTTCACTGTACACAAAAATAGTTGTTCAACATCAATTAGATGAAGGCGTGTGTCTATGTTTAAGTCACATATTTTTCATAAAAACATCCAATTATATGGATGATACTTGTTTTTCCCCCCAATATAGGAATAAATATAGTGGATGAGGTGAAGAAGGGAGATAAATGAAATTAGATAAAGAGAAGAGGTAACATCTTCGTGAGGTAACTCTTTTGGTTTATGAAAAGAGAATTTATTGAGAAAATTTATGACTAAATAGAGGATTAAAGGTTTAATATAGGATTTAGTATTCTAATTTTCTGATTATGGACAAAATTATAATGTTTTAGAGGTTCAAGGAATGGGTAGAGGTGTTGTCCTTTTATAGGGAAGGAAAAGAAATCATTTGGAATATTTAGAAACATGTTAGTTTTTCCCATGATATTACCAAATAAAAGTGTAAAAACACAACCATACACAATAATGAAAGTTTAATGGCAGAAATATGGACATAAAATGGGGTTTTAGAATGTTTCTAGTCCATTTTAGCCCTTATTTTTATGTTTTAGAACCTAATTAAGCTTAATTTGGCCTTAACTGTTGTGATTAATTTTAATAAATTTTAATAATATTTTTGGTTAAAGATTAAAATGGTATTATTATAATCTAAATATTATATGGAATAAAATGATTTATGTTGTAATTTTTAAATAAAAATCATATAATTGGAAAAATTAATTTTAGTGTTAATCCCGCAGACGATACCAAATGACATAGTTTTAAAGTAGGAAAACGTTAAAAAGTTAGTTAAGATTTTATATTCAGTTTTAAAGTGAAACTAATTATAAAGAATTAAGTTATATTAATATAATTAATATTTATCTAATTTTACCTTTAAACATATTTTTAATATCATTCAAAATTAATAAATAATTATAATAGGGCAGTTTTTTACTAAAAAACAATATTTTTCACTATTATCAAAAAATGGTGTTTCTTAGAAAAAACCAAAAAATTCAGCATATGATAAATTTCACTTTATAGATTCAATGATGATTTTTATTTTATCCCATTAAATTTCTAAATTCATCTAAATTTAATATTATTAATAAAAATCGGTTTATTCGAGAAAATGATATTTTTAACAAAAAAGGGCTTAACAATCAATCACATCTGTCATTATCAATATGTTTTATTTATATAAAAAAATTATAAAAAATATTTCTAATGTATTTATTATTATAAAAATAAATATTGTTTATTAATATATTATAATTATATTATTTAATTAATTATATATATATATACCGATGTTTCATAGAAACTTTGGGTTGCATGCATTATACGCCATGTTAGTGTTGATTGTAGTGCCATCCAGATTGGTATTGTGTGTAGTGTAAGAGAAATCAGTATTTTCTGTGAAATTAATGTTTTAAATATTATTTTAATATATATATTTATATATGTATATATATATAAAGAACTATTTACAGTGACATGTGAAATGAAAAAAATAAAATGGTAAATTAATTGAAAAAAAAATATTATAAAAAATATCGGGGTGTTTATTTTTATGTGGGATTATCCTCCCGATCATGTTACATATTGTTTTCAGTGATTATAAATAATACCAGATTCCTTTTTCTAGGTTTTTTGTTGTGATTCAACTAAATTATGGATGAATTAAAAAAAATTATGGTGATTTTTCTCAGCTTTCATAGAGGAAATCCTGAGATGGTATCTGTATATAATATCATTCAATATCAATAATGTTACAACACTATATATATTTTTATAGGGGTTTGGATAAATTAAATTAATTTTAAATGGTTTTAGATCTAATTATTATGGATTCTTTCTTAGAGTGGTGTTGGAAATACATTATTGGTCTCCCGAGTTCTTTTAGATGTGGTTTTTGTGCAGAAAGGTCGACCAATGAGTTTTATAAAATTATTACTTTTTAGGTTATTTATAAAAAAGATAAATTGTATAATAATAAATTAATAATATTTTGTGGCCTATTTTTAGGTTTATGTTGGGTTTTGACTACATCTGTTTGATTAGGGATTTACCAAGAAATTAAGGCTTGCTATGATTTTTGGATTTTTTGAAAAGTAAATTAATGGGTGGAATAGTTATAAATTGTAAAAATGTAATGAATAATTAATTATAAGTTGTTTATAAATAATTATTGGGTGTTATACATTGAGACGGGTTCATGGCATGTTTAGTCAAGGGGTTTTAATATTTAATGGATCCATTGTTGATGTATGTGGTACCTTGTACATACTACTGTGGTGCTGTATTTATTTGGGATATTGAATGTGACGTGTGGTCTCACCATAGTGGGAGAGTGACCTTTTTTTAAGATAAACCATTTAATAATGGTTAAATTACTATTAATGGATTGGAAAAAGTTCAAAGGACCTGATAGAACCTTTGGATTGGATTGATTTCCTTGGTCACCAATAGCAGAGGCTTTGAATAAAATTATATTGCTATGATGTATGGACCTCAAATGGGGGAATTAAATGGAAAAGAATAAATGTTACATAGTGTTCTTAATTTAGGAGAATTTTACATCTACAAATTGTGGAGATTACTAGGTTGAGATGATTGTACTACAAATACCATTTAAGAACCTTGTGATGCCTCTAAAAACATCATGATAGTGAGATGAATATAAGAAAATGGTTTCTCTCCCATGGGATATGACTACCTACATGATTATACCGAAGAGAAATGATAGATAGGTTGGGTTTTAGAACTATCCTAGGTGACTTTTAATGTTAATAGGTTTGAGTCCATCACCCTTTTGAGAATTTCCTAGGAGGCTGGTGAGAATTAATCAGTCATGGATGATAGATATGGATGTTATAACATCGGAGTGAAATGTGTCAACCTGAGAAATGTTTTTTTAGATTTAGGGACCCTTATGAAGTGTCCCATCTATGATGAGAATTAGGGAACCCCATTGGGTACCCCAAGTGAGATGTTAACCCTAGTTATAGGGTACATATAAGATTCAGTATTGTTGATGTAAGGAGTAACCATATAAATCAACTCAATTATTTATGCCAGTTATGGATATGAACACAGTGGGACATGCACTAGAGGGGCGTCCCATGCCTTATAATATGTAATTAGAATATGTAAAACTAATAAAGGTACATATTTTTATATTGGTTGGTTTATATACACAACCCATTAGGTTTTATTGGACACATGGGATATATTCAATAGTCTCCTTGGATCCAACAATCATGATTTATGAACATGGAATCCCTAGGATTGCATCATGTTGATTGGATTTTCGTATAAAACTTATAAAGACAAGTATTATCCAATAGGGTTTGGTGATTTCACTTGATGACTATGGAAAATTAAAGGTATCACATGGGGGATGACATTAATACTATATCAATAGAACATAGAATAAAATTCCCTAGGGTTTGGAATTTGTTCATGGTGACTATGGACCACTCAGTATTACCTATTATGGATCATCGATGATGTATCATTAATATTAAACTATGAATATTACCTCATAGAGATAAAATTGTATCATGTAATCACAGGAATACGTGAAAACTATCCTTGTATTTAGTCTTTATTCCATATAAAATAAATTTCCTAGGATTACCACCTAGAGGTAAATGATAATTCTTGATGACTATCAATCACATATGATCACCTTATAGCTTTATTCTTATAGGATTACACTATGGAATACTATGTACATGTTTTTGGGTCTAGACATTATGCTAGATATTTTATGGATTCGTTGGATAATTGCTTGGATCTAGAATTTATTCCAACTTATATATGTCCATTAGACCTAGTTTTGGTTGGAATGACAATCTAACATGATCTGTGAGAGACTAGAATAGGGGAAAGTAGGATTGGATTGATCCCATGTTTAACATAGGACATTTGGATCGATGATAGATATATATTTATACTTTCAAGAATTATATTGTAATAAAGTAGAGTATATAACATGTATAAACTAGATTTTTTTTCTATGAGACTGCATTGGTGGTTCCATAGTGATATATGCCCACAACATTATCAGGAATTTGTGCAAATTGGAAACATGATAATACCTCACTTATCATATTCTCTGGTTGGTAGGTGTCCTGTAGATGCATGGTTAAGATGAATAGATCATACAGGTCTTGATACATGAATGATGTTCAAATAATGTATGAAAATAGAGTATAAATGTCTTTTATTATTTAATATTTTTTAAAAAATAATCATCCCAATGGGATATTAGTAGTGTTATGTGTTCTTAGTAGTGACTCTATATGACTTCTTTCTAATGTATGTTCATTTATTATATCATGAAATATTTATTTCTCTTGTATACTTTGATGATTATTATTAACAGTTAATGTTTTCCTATTTTTCAAATATTTCACACTCTGATAAGGGGTTATAGTTCCGCTGTTGTAAAATACTATAACCTCACTAGAAGTTGGTAACCTCTGGAATATGGTATCAAATGCCTGATGTACCAACTTTGACCCCTCGTGTTCAGGAACTTCTTATTATTTGTGAACATGGAGATATACATTATAATGTGGCATCAGAGTTATTATGTTACTGATATCATAGTGTGTATGATAGATTTATATTTTATTATTAATATTTGAGATGCTATACATGTTATATTAGAATGTGTTGAATCTTAAGAAAGATATTATACGATTTCATTATGGACACCCTTCTTGATAAGAATTCATAGTTACTAGGGGAATGAAATTACTACTAATATTTTTTTTCAAATTTAATTTTTTTTTTGTTTTCACCTAGTGTGACTCACTTGATGTTTTTGGATTCATTATTTTTTTGGTTTCATTATTATGTCATTCTAGAAGGAGTTCAATTTTTATAGATTATATAGAGCATATAATATTTACATGACATATGGGTTTTGGTTATTATTTATATCATCAATGAATAGGTGAATCATTTTTATGTGTCTGTAACAACTTATATGGACGTTTCCTATAAAACATGGATCTAGAATTAAAATTTTATGGACCGTAAAACATTTCTTATAATGAATAGTTATTTTGATTTACGAAGAGATACTCTATGTTGACGATTATGCAACACCAATATGTAAGGGATGTGAAATTCCCCTGACTGGGTCTATATTGGAATATGATTCCCATGAAAGGAAACCATTGTGGGTTTTTATTTTATTATTCCTAGAAAAAAAAAAGATTTTTATTTTTAATGTTTCAATGATAACATGTATGTTGTTTTCTTATATATTATGGTGGTGGAATTATACTTAATTGAACTATATGGTTATGTTTTTCTCATGAAAAATCATGTTCAGGTGATGCCATTATAAATTTATTTAAGTTCTAACAGTTGAGATCATTATCATAGAGGGGTGGATCTTGTTTACGAAGGATTGATGATTATCATCCATGGATCATGATTCTGGATGTTTTATTATCTTATGAAAATTCCCAATGAGACTCAATTCCCTGGTATACTATTTTTGTTGCATGTGATGATAATTAAATTTTATAAATATGTGAGACCATATGATGGGGGTGTTTTGGAACTTGATTTTCTATACAAATTTTGAGAAAGGGAAATCATTTTTCCCTTTATTTAAAGTGAACCTGAGATATGGACTATGAAGTAGGAAGAAGAGACTAGTTCATGAGATATAGAACATGATTTTAGATATATAAGAGTTCTTGATGAGTTGTGATATGATGTATATGAGGGTAGCCTAAGAGAGAGGGGTTGAAAGGGACTTGTGAAATCCTTATAGACAAGAAGCATGGGTAATGAATTTTTGTTGATATTGATGCATAATATATTCTATAAAATATGGGTTGTAGTAATGGTGATCCATTATATAATATAAATATGGAAGTCCTGTGTATATTACTTTCATTGAGATGGGTTCTTGAGAGGTTCTGACATATGTGGTATAGGCATCATAAGGACTAGGATTTACATTTTGACATCACAAAATCAATAATTATTTGGTATCAACCTTGTTTTTTGATATTTTGAACAATCAGGTACCTGACCTTTCCTATTTTGGATGTGATTCTATTAGATTGGTGGGAGTAATGATAAATGCTTCAGTTTTTCTAACACCCTAATATTTAAACTAATAATATTTATATTTGATAGTGTATATGACACACAACACTGAGACTATATGAGAATATCACACCCTGATAAATTATAATATAATTATTTTTAAATAAATATAATCTCATAAATACATTGTGGTGCATATAACCCTAAGACTTTATTTTTTTACAAAGTATATAATATTCAACCCCGAGTTTAAATTTCCAAAAAATATATCACAGTCATAATATAGCCATTTAATTGGTGGGTATGAATAGTGTGAACCAAATAATGTAATATATATATATAGAACTTATTAGAAATGTTTTATAATTTTGTTTAAATAATCAATCATTTTTTAGTAATGAATTTGTATTCATCAAAAAAATGTTTCCTTCAAAAATGATTTTTGGAATTTCATAAAGTAAACTATTATAATTAATTATTGGAACCTACATAAAATATATTTTATGAAATGAACATAACTTTTAAAATTATAATAATAATATTTACTTTAGGGGAAATTTTCAGACTGGTTGAAATATCCTGATTTTTCATTGAATAGTGAAAAATAAATTTTTTCTAGAAATCTCAAATATTTTCATTAAATTAAGAAATATTAATGGCACATTCGATTTTTAATATGATTTAAATTATATTTAATATTATTTAGTAATATCTAATCAATATAATTTATTTTTAATCCAATTAATATTGTATTTTTTATATATTTGTTTTTGGGTTTAAAAATGTATTTCACTGAAAACTATTTTAAAGTGCATAATAATTCTCCATAATGATTAATTAAAAAATCACCTAATGGGGAATTATTTAAATTAAATTTATATAATACATATCAGTAAATGGTAATTGATATTCATATAATGATAATTATTAGTCATATAGTTATTATAAACTCATCTTTTGCTTAAAAAAATAAACATCTATAAAACCGTCTTATTGTCATATTTGTGGCTATAATTTAAAATTAAATTTCACCATATAATTTTTTAACCTACGTAATAGTAAAAAATTAACAATTAAATACTACATTTATGTTAAAAAAGGGTTTACTGAGGGGTTGTATTAAAATGTTAAGGGTAATTGTTCCATTTAATTGGGATAAAACCTAATAGATGGAAATATTTAAAAAAAATATCCTTACAAATTTTTAATCTATAGTAATTTTGATGATATTTTCAAGGGAATAATTCTACCATTTTGGATTATTTTGGGAAATTTCTCAGTAAATTCAATGTCGGTTCCTTTCCCCACTTATAAAAGGTCACACACTCTTCACTTCAATTAGTACCTTCAAAGTCCTTGGTAATGGCCAATACTGGGACACATTGATTCCTAAAATCCCTCCCCATTTCTTATATTACATAGGTTTACCTGAAATATATCCTTAGAAGGATTGTTATGATAACTTGTGGAGGCTATTTGAAGAATATGTATCATTCTTAAATTTTTATTTTTATTTTATTTATTCTACAAAATTCCTAAAATATTATACATTTTATTATTATATAATAAAGACATTATTTAACAAATAATTTTATTTTCTTACATTAATGGTGTAACATAATCCTATCTTATCATCAATAAAATGGGATTCAAAATAATCATTCATTTGTATGTCAGGCTTCCGCCTCGAGAACCAAGGTAAATTGTTTTTTATCATTGAAAATAAAATATTTTTATAATGATGTATGTAATGTATATATATGATATTTTTAACATATGTATAATTATTTAGTTATTATATCACATATTCTTTTGTAATATTCTTTCCATGGGGGATATGATAACATCACTCCTTTGTTCGATGGACTACCACATCGTGAAGCGATGTGATTCATTATTAACTAACACTTTACAAGGGTGATTGTAATGATAATTATAATGAATATATGTTATAAACATGAAATAATTACGATATTAATTACACATTCATAATTATTGAATTATAATATAAAATTTATTTCTTAAAATATAAAATTATATCGATGTTCGAGCGTACATATAGACCATCACCTCCACGAAGGGATGCGACTTTTTCATCACTCCATCATATGTATGATGTATATAAGTATATTTAAATAAATAATATGTTATTTATTATATTATTATAGTTATTAAAAAATTTATTTATATATACCTTATTTCTTTAATTATAGTTGAGAAATTGGATCGTTAGTCATGCGTACGTACGTCCTACCATCAACACGATCGAAACGTAGTTCATTTTTCATAAGCTTATAAAAGAATTGGTTTTAAAAATATAATTATTTTTCAAATATAATAAATAAATCTTTATTATTATGAATTTTTTTAAAAAATTACCTCTTTGAACATGGTCGATACACCATATATGTTTGGAAACAATGAAAGGAACATCTTGAAAACACCTGACTTGGGCCTAACTAATTTTGTATTTAAATATTCAATTATAATAAATTAAATAAAATATTTTATATTAAGTTATTAAACCTTGAAATCTTTCTTAACAAACAAAATATTTTATGTTGTATTTTTATAATGGAGATAGAGTACATGCATGGAATGTTTGGACTCAAGATAAGGGTTTTCTCATCTCATTTTTTCTATAAAAGAAATTTTCCATATTCGCAACGTATTTTTGTTTTGTTTGGTATATAAATCCATTCCATTTAAATTATGATTATCATGATGAAAATTATTTTGAATTAAAAAACAATATGATATTCCCACTTTTTATGGGGGTTAATCAAGCGATTTCAAAATTCATAAGGGACATCTTCTAAATTTCCCTTCAGAGAGGCCTATTGAAATATCACACACCTATGTACTTTTATGATGTGTACCTAATGACTTTTTCAAAATGTTATATAATTAAACTACTTACATTCATGATCTTTTATATTTATGTTTATGTCATTCATTCATTGTATTTACAATTTAAAAGATTACTAAATCCTAAAAGTCATTATGTTACAATCACCTTTCTTATCGGGATTATTTTTATTGAAGACTCCTTTTGAGGAAATAATACGATCAAATATTCCTGAACCACATGTTTTTATTATAAACTGGTTATGAATGTGTTTTTCATATATTACATAAATTCGTTATTTATTTATTAATTATATATCAAGAAAATTACTCGTAAGTGATATTGATATTTTATTTTATTTTAAGTCATGTATCTTATAATTCTGTAACCATGTTTTCAAAAGAAATTTCCCTAAATTTTTTTCTAATAATAAAAAACTTCATAAATATATTTTAAATGGTATTTTATATAATTTTATAATATTTTTATTAAAGTAAATTTATTAATTATTTTCAAATTAATCACCATTCAATACCTTTTACAAAATGTTTTGAAAAGAATGTTTACGTTTGAAATTTATATCCCGAATGGTATTTCCCACTATCATGAAATTTATTTTCTTTGATAATTAAATTATATCTTCATAATTATTTTCTAAAAGAACATTATTCTCATAATATTTTTGGAATTTTATGTTTTAAAACAAATTTCAGAAATGAAAAGGTTATTTTACTCAATAAGGATTTATGATCTTTTAATGGTATTTATATACGTCAACATTAAAAAATGTTATTACATATTATGTAATAGAGATATTTTTTAATGGTACAATCCTCATTCTTTCACATGATGAATTAATATCATGTTAAAGATGTTGTACTAGACACATTTATTTTCCATTTGTTTATCATGTTTCATTGAGATTTTTATGGACTCATTTCTTTTCCAAGGGATAATAATCTTTCAAATAGATTTTCATTTAAACTATATCTTTATTTAAGATGATTAATGTTTCACGTATATATTCATGGAACCGATTTCCTTTAAATGTATTAATTTTGTTTACAATAGATTTGTATGGAACTTATTTTTTTCCACGGGTTAATCATGTTTCAACATGATTGTCATTAAACTTGTTCCATTTCAGTTGTTTAATAATGTTTCAATGAGATTGTGTTTGAACTCGTTTCTTTTCAATTAGTTAATATTATTTCCAAGATATTTTCATGGAACCCATTTCTATTATACTATTTTATTATGTTTCATATAGATTTTTATGAAACCCATTTTTTATATTGGTTAATCATGTTTTTAATAGATTTTCATGGCAATAATTTTTATTCCACATGTTAATTATGTTCAGAAAAAATAAAGTTTACTTTTATGTGTTTATAATCTAATTATTTCTCTATTTAAATTAATTTATAAATGATAATTAGAAATTATTGATGATCGTTGGTGTTACGAGATATCATTGGGTGAGCCTCTTATATATTACATGTTGGGTGAGCCCAATAAATATTATATGATGGTTTTTCATATATAGAATTGGGTGATCCTAATAAAACATATATGAGTGGTTATCCAAGATTGTAATTCAATTCCTTGGGTAATGATAATGTTTTTTCGATAATTATATGGTAAGTTGACTATGTGGTATTTCCAATTTTATGGGTTGTTTTAGAGTGTTATGATGATGTTGTTCCAATATACCAAAACATTTTATATATGCATGATAGGGGTTTATAATGTTTATTATTATCCATATGAATATCAAATGGCCAATTATTATTGTTTTTGATAATTATTTCATTCGTTAAAGCCTTAATATATGTAATTTTTTATTAATGTTGAGGTATTTATGTGTATAAATATTATTATATTATAATTATGATCTTTTACTAGCTGTCTCACCATAATTCTCATCTTATTCTCACCAATGAAATTCAATTATTAATGTCATCATTTTCCCTTACAGGGTATTTGATCTCACCCTTCATAAATTTATTTTCCCCAAGCTATCAAGGATTAGGTTGAACAAATTTTATCTACAAGGTAATTGTTATGATTTATGATGATTATTTAACATGAATGAAAAAAATAAAGTTTAAATGGTAAAAATAGTAATTTTAATAAGTGGATATTGTTTGTGTACGATTTTGTCCTAATTCTCTAAAATTTTACACGTAAAAATTCTTTTCTAATGTATGTGTTCCAAAACATCTTTAAGATTTTTAATGTTTTGGATGGAAGACATTGGGATACATTTTTTCGTATACAAACCCAAAATGTGAAGTTCGTATTTATTGTACCAGATCTATGAGTGTGGTTTTCCCCCTTTTATTATCGGTATCCAAGCAGGGTCTCAATAACATTTTATATTTGGATGTTTTCATGTGAGGTAATATTAATATTTTTTGATTCTATCATAGGTAAATAAGATTATCGATAGTCGTATGTTCAATGTATTAGAAACCACAATTTGGTTTTAGGAGATGATATCGTAAAATGATTAATAAAATTTTAGGATATTTTTTAATATAATTTATTATTTGTAAATATTTCACATACTGAAAAGGGTGAATTTATTTTTTTTTTGGAAAAAATTTAATTTATTGATATCCTTTTTGGGTTGTATGATCATTTATATTTATTTAGTTATTAGAACACATGCTTTAACATATAGATTACCAGGGTATTGAAAACTGATTTGATGAATAATTGATTAATGTTATTTCAAAAAATGAGATATTCATAATTTTGGGGTTTGAAATTTGAATGTAATAAGATATCATTTTATATAAAAACACACATTAATGTTTATGTTATTTAGGATTTATTTAGTTTGAAATAGGGTTATTATTGTTAAATCTTGAAGATAAATGTATTAATTAATTATATAGAGGTTTTAATTATTTTTCAGAATAATCTTACAATGTTATAATAGTTTTTAATGTATAAATATAAGTAGAATGTACTTTTATCACATTCATGGTTATATGACCCGTTAAATTTTAATTTTACTTCAATTGTATTGGAAAGAATCATCTTGAATACTCATTATATAGAGAAAAATATGATATTGTGGTGGAAATGAAAAAAAGGATGAAATAATCCTCAAAATTAATTATATTTCGTTATTCTCAAAGTCTATATGGTGAATGGTTCTTCAACTCTAGGAAAATGATCATGAGAAAACAATTATCCTTATACCATTATAATGAAGCAATGTTCCTTTCAATAATTTCATATTTATAGTGTTGATGTCCTCAACATTATATTTATAATTCACTTTCAATTGATCAATGATATTTATCATTATCAATAATAATTTTTATTTTTTTGTGTCCAAATATTCAGCTTCTACCCTTATTATCCAATGTGAAAACCTTGTTAAGTAATTACATTTGATTTTATATTTTCTATTTTTAAAATAATGTTTTATTAACCATTTTTATGTGGTTTTATAGTAAAATAATTTTCAAATATAAAACCTTTTCTTATAGATAAAATGTTCTAATTGCGGTGACACAACTTATTAATGGCCGGAGGGTGAATCACCCAAATATTTTAAGAGAAGGTAATTATTTTTAATAGAGTATATGACATGAAACACATATATTTGAAGATAATTTTACATCATGATACATTTGGATATATTTGTTTTTAAATAAATTTAATATCTAAAATATCTTATAGTATATTCCACCCTACTATTTTTTTTTCGTTTGGTACTATATATGTTGTGAGCTTAAGCAACTCACAAATTATATAACCTTTAAAACATTACTGTTAAATTTGAGAGTATGAATAGTATAAACTAATTATATATATATATATGTAAAACATAATATACATTTTTAATATATATTTAGTAAATTTTCCAATTTTTTTGTAATGTAATTTTATTCTTTAAAAATATATTTTCTTCAAAAGTGATTTTAATATCATTTTGTGATTAAACAATTATTATAAATATATGGAAACGTTATGAAATATATATTATAAAATAATTTTTTTAAAATTGTCATTTCATTCTGGTAAATTAAGTAATATAAAAGTACAATTAGGTTTTCAGTATTATTTAATATATCATAAGTATTATTTAGTAATAATTAATCCACTTAATTTATTTTTAATCAGATCCAAATTATGTTTTACTATAATATTTATATGGAGTTTAAAACATGATTTTTTTAGAATTCTAATTTTAAGTGCATAATGTTTCTACTTTTAATTAATTAAAAAAATTCTAATGAAGAATTATTTAAATTAATTTTTTTTATTATATATAATTATATATTAATTTATATTTATAACATTATTTTTATTATTATAGACATAATAAAATATCATACTTTTCATGATAAATATACTACTTGAAAACACACTTTTTCAATGAATCTGTGAATTTAATTATAAATAATATATTACCACATATGTGAATTTAATTTTCATAAATCTATTGCAAATGTGTAATAATCACAATTTATATTATCCAATATTTTGAAATTATTTTTTTACTATACTTATTAGTGGGATCATTAATAGTAAATTACCACAATTACAGAACAAAGGGTTTACAGGTTGTTAATGAAAAATGGTGATGGTATATTTACCAATTAAACATTTAAAAAAAATTATGTACATATTTAACTATTATACATCACTTGATCCTTTAAATATTCATTTTTAATCTTCTTTTATGTGAATGAAATAATCATTTGGGATTCTTTTTGGAAAAATTTCATGTAGTATCCAAGTGGGCCTGTTTCCCCACTTATAAATAGAAACCCAATATCATCTCCTCTCCACATATTAAAAAATATTTAGTAAAAACAATTATATCACATATTCTTACCTAACAACCCTCCACATAATATATATCTTTTATTTTGACTAAAAATCATTTCTATAAAATATTTTAGTGATAACATAAAGTGGGTTTCTGAAGAAGATGTATCATTCATAAACAGGCATATTTAGTTTATTTCTTCTCTAACATCCATAAATTTTTTTTATATTATTTTGATATAGTAACACAATTAGATTAAAAATAATGATATGTCATTATTATAATTTTATAACATAAATCCACTTCATGTACCAACTACTAGGTTATAAAATAATCATTCGTTTGTATTGTGAACTGTTGCCTCACAAACCAAAGTCATTCATTTTTCATCATCATGACTCACAACATGTCATCATGATGTATTTAAAGTATATATATTATGTTTTTAACATATTTATACTTATTCATTAATTATATAAAATATAACTTTTTTACTTTTCCTTCCTTGAGGGATATGATAACGTCACTTGTTAGTACGACAAACTACCACCTCTTGTTGTGATGTGATTCATGATTCACTAATTCATTAAATAAAATGAAATAAAGATAAAAATAATGAATATATGTTATATAAGGTGAATATTTTTTAAATAAAATAATTATAATTATTATAATATATTATATACATTTCTTTTTTAGACCAAAAAATTTAATAATGTTTATGCATACATGTGGATAATAACCTCTACAAAGCGATGTGAATATTTTTCATCACTAATTCACATGGATGATTTATATAAGTATTTTAAAAGAAATAATATTGTATTTATAATATTTTTTATAATTATTTAAAACATACATGTTACATACCTTATCTTCATAATGATCACTGATAAATGAAAACGTTACTCATGTGTATGTACGACCTACAATATCCTTGATCATAACATTGTTCATTTTTCATAACCACCATTCATAATTGGTTTTAAAAATATAATTTATATATATAAGTGATAAATAGAACATGATTATTATTATATATATCTTTAAATAATAACTTTTGACCATGGGAAACACACTAAATCTATTTTCGAACATTGAATCGGACATCCTCAACACTCTTGACATAGAGATAAATGATTAAGTATTTCAATATGTAATAAATATATATATATATATATTACAAGAAATGAATTTAATTTTAATATATTAACCCACTAAAAATTATTATTAAATCAAAAAAATATTTACTATTATTATATAATAGGTAAATGGAATACATAGAATGTCTGGACTCACGGTATGGGTTTTCTCCCCACTCGTTCATTTCTAGGAAACATATTCAATATTTTCCACTTATTTTTGTTATGTGGGGAATATAATTCCAATTATTTAATTTTAAAAATATTTTTGATAAACATAATTCTATATAAAACCCCTTGTGAGTTTCTCTGTTTTCATTGGGTTTTGATCTTGAGACTTCCATTGTTGTAAGGGGATTCATCACAATTTTCCTTCACTGAGTCATATTAAAATGTTTCACACTTATCATAATTTATGAGGTATATATAGTCAATATAATAACATATTATATCATGAAACACTATTTGTTAATGAAAATTATTATTTCATTTTAGGTTTTCTATTTATGGGGATTAAAAATTAAAAAATTAATAAAGTGGAAAAATATTTTTTTAAATATATTTATTATTAATATTTGTGTAGAATTTTCTTTTTGTGTGATTAATATGTTATTATTTTATTGTACCAATTATATTTCTTCTCCATGATTTAATATTGTGTTTCACGTGTTTAACTTGATTTTACATCATTATGAATTAATGAAACATCAGTAAAGTCCTTGGTGTGTGATATACATATTCTATTTTCTTTTAGACCAAGTATCACTATATTCCATATCAATGTTTTAGGGAAAAAATAAAAAAAATTCTCTCTAAAAATAAATCATTTTTTAATGATTTTTTATATTGAATTTGTTCTTGTTTTAGATTGTTATGAATGTGAATTTTTTTAAAAATAATTCTGAATGAGTCACTTTTGAGCCCTATTAATGATTTTTGAAAAGAATGTTTGTTTTTTACATTTAAAACATGAATGAATATTCCCATATTGATGAACATTATTTTCATTGAAAATTAATTGATATTTCTCTAGGATTTTTTTCAAAGAAAATTATTTTCATAATGTTTTTTGAATTTTTTAATTTTAATGTAGTTTTCAAAATAAAATTATTATTTTCCCAAATAATGTTCTTTATGATATATTAATGTTATTTTAATTAATATGTATCTAAAAAATGTTTTTATTTATGATCTAATATGGTTATCTTATAATGAATCATTCCTTATTTTTTTAATTAATGAATTAAAATTGTTTCAATTTTTTTTCATAGAAACTGTTTCTTTTCTATGGGTCAATCATTTTACAAAGATATTGTTAGGAAACCAATTTCCTTTGTAAATATTTATCAAATTTCAAAGATATTTTCATAGACTCGTATCTTTTTTCAGGGGTTAATCATGTTACAAATATATTTTCAGCAAACCCATTTCATTACCATTGGTCAATCATATTTGAAAGTAAATTTTATAGAACCCATTTTTCCATTGATTAAACATGTTTGAAAAATATTGTCATGGAACCCATTTATTTTACAAGGGAAAATCATGTTTCAATGAGATTTTTATACAACCCATTACATTTCAAAGCGTCAATAACATTTCATGGGATATTTCTTGAACCCCATTTCGTTTCCCTAGTTTAACCTTGATTCCAAGATAATGTTTTGGAACTTGTTTATTTTCCATGGTTTAACCATTTTTAAAGAAATTTTATAGAACCCATTTTTTCACAAACAAACTTAGGTAACCTAGTTACTAGATAAATGTGTCGGACCTGACATATCTCAAAGGCTATTCTAGATCCCCATGGGTTGGTGACAATATCCTGGCATCATAAAAACGTAAATTGGGAATGATTTTTCCACTAAAAAAGTGTAAGTAAAACTAAAAAGACATTATGAATATCAAAATAAAATCCACTATAAGTAATTTCCCATAATTAAAAAAATAATAAACAAGCCAAATTATCATAACCAATTATAATAAAATAATAATATGTCATATGTATCAACTCATTCAGAACTCACTGATACCACAATTCAACAAATAGAACCAAATCCAAGAGACCACTTTCCTTTGCTCATACATTCCATGAGATAATCTACAAACACATGAAGAAGAATGTAGAGTGTTATCAAAATTGTAGAATCATTTCACCAAAATATTCTATAAAATTTTCCATTATCTAATTATCAAGGAATGAGATTTCCGTTATAAAACAAACTAGTTTCTCATATAAAGAGAATATTTAAATAAAATATTCTTTATGATTTAAAAAATAGAAATAATTTATCAACTCATGCTATTAATTTCAAATGATAAAAACACATTTAAAAAGATTGAATTTCACATTATCCAAATGGTTTATTACGCAAAAGTCACATTTCAAAAAAAACATCTTAAATAATCAATTTTATATAAAATTGTTCTTATAAATTATCAATGCATATAAAACAATTTCCAAAAATAGAATATATACGTTTGAAATATAAAAAAGTGAGAAACAAGGTGATGTGCCTAATAAGGTATGAAATTTCTAGTCAATAAGGATCCAAAACTCATAGTTAATAGTGAATATATATATTCCCTATTGAAATTTGAAAAAAATGAATCATCACTATCACTTAATGGATGTGATGTGTTGTTATAATGTTTTAGAAGATTTTATGTTGTAATGTGCCATCCTGATAACTCATTAACAACCTAACTCTTGCATTCTCTCAATTTAAATACTATAAAAATAAACATATTTCAAGAATTTTTATATTACAATTAATACCATTTTCTATTTCATATATTCTAATTTTCCCTATAAAACCCTTAAATAATTTTTTTTTAAAATTGTGTTTTCAATTAGATAAAACCATATGGATTCTACCAATCATTATTAATCCATTTTTTCATAAATAAGTATTTAAAACCAAATCATGAAATTTCATATACTAATCTCACAATAAAAATTATAAATTTAATTTTTGAAATAAATTCCATCAGTTTTATAACCCCCCCCCCCACCAATCTCTAGAATTAAGACTTAACACAATTTTTCCGTTAAATTAATTTTACAATTTAAATTAATAAATTTTATACTTTTTCAATTTCTATAATCACCCCCCAATTCACTAGAAATGGAGGTTTTCCAATTTCATGCTAATATCCATTTCAAAACCACAATCCGAATGAATTCTATTTTTCTCCAACAAACCAATTAAAATCCATTTTAATAAAAATCAAAAAATATCTTTTAAATCAAAAAAAAATCAATTAAATTAATCATTCCATTTTATGTTAATATAAATTGGTAATCCAAATGAAACCACCTACCTTTTTCTCATGGAATCACAAAGCCCACAATGTACCCCCCCACACATAATCCAAATGGGGCAGAATATATGTGATCTCAGCTTAGAAACATGATTTGAAAACATAGGGCGTAGATACATCAATATCCTAATTATGAAAAAAATCTACAAGGTAGTATTAGAGAAAATGATACAGATGAAGGGAGTATTCTTACGTAGAAAAGAACAATGTGATTTCACCAATTATCAAACATCGTAAAAAAGGTCTGGAGGGGTGAGATGCTCCAAAAATAAATAGGGGAAGGCTCTAGTTCTAGAGCAAGAAAAATTTAAAATTTCATTTCATCAGCCTTCTTAAAAATCACCCTTGGCAGTTTAAAAGATGTGTAACCCAATTATATGTCGTATAATTTATTAGACTCATAATCTCTAGAAAACACATCACCTTTTGATATAAAATGGTTTTATTTTCATTTTTTGTTTACACATCGTGTAATCATTTTACAGGGCATGTAAATCATTAGAAGCCTGCAAAATGAAAAAGATTTTTTTTCCAGATATTCCAAAAAATCACTGACATCACTATTACAGGTATCCTTATAGTTTTTTCATGATTCAACATTGACAATGAAAAAAGAAACCCATCAAATGGTTAGAAACATAATTTTCATAAGAGTAATGTCATGTTAGAACCTCCCCACCAAACAAATTTTCATTTCCTATGAATCTTATGAAAAAGAATCCATGCTAAAAATATGTTTCCACTTATCTATCATATGTTCGTACCTCTACCACATATCATGATAATTAATGTCGTGCTACCATTTAAAAAGAACCAAAGCTATCTTCCTCTCACGATGTACAATTGTTTTATAATCAACTATCTTTACTATATGTTAAGTCAAAGATAAATCATGTTTAATATCAAAGTCACTCAAGCTAAAAAAATGGGGTGGATCAGAATTATACGTAATTAGCTGAGATACATCAAATATGTTAGGTATTTATATGAACTAAGGTGTAAATTATTAATGATAAAACAACCTTCCATACCTTCTCAAAAACCTCTAAAAGTAACAAAAAATTAGGATCAGGTTTCTATTTCATCCTAAGACATTGATGACTGAACTAGGGTGAATCCTTCTACAACACCTGGTCACGAACTAATAATTACAAAGGACTATGATGATGATTATAATAATACATATATCATCTCTATTACATCAAAATTATTTGAATAATCAGGTAAATTATTATTGTCATATTTGGTACCAGGCTTGTTTTAACCAAGGAAGATTCACCAACCTCCATCCAGTATAATAGAAATTTTCGAGGCTTGACATAAAAGTCCTAAACACGTACCATTCTAATCATGGTATAATATAATATTTTATTATAAAACTAATCCATTCCCATGTGATAATCCCATGATCCACCAATGTTTAGAACCCAAGTGTGAAGCATTCCCTCAAGAACCTGTATAGATCTTCCTATCTAGCCATCTGATAATGCATGGTAGGTCGTACTGAAATGGACATGAGTTCCCAGTTCCCCCTTAAGGCCTCTTCAAAAAGTAAAATTAAATGAGGACCCCAATTAGATACTATAGTATAAATAAATCCATGAAAATTATAAATCTCTTTCACATATAGACCTCCCAACTCCCCAAAATTGGATGTTTTTTGAATGGGTATAAAGTGATCAAAATTTTCTAGCCTATTATTCACATACCATATTAAATTATGATATCTTTTAGTACATGGGAACCCAACCAAATATTCTATTGAGTCCTCATCCCACTTCCAAGTGGGTACTAGAAGTAACTGAGTGAGACCCGAAGGTTTCTGGTGATCAGCATTCAATTTTAGGCATGAATAATAATGTGAAAAAAAACTCTTAAATTCCACATATAATACCTGGACACCAGAACATCCACCACGTTTTATAGAACATATTCATGATTTCTAGTTTGATATCTCAATGGGAGTTGTAGAATTCTCTAATCACAGCCTTTCATACAAATGAAATTACCACAAAGTGATTCTAATATTATGGAATATCTTCTCTAGAGAAGGACCATTAAGAACTTTTCTCCCTAAAATAAAAAGATATTCTAATTCACTAAACCTCATCCTAAAGCTACTGATCTAGAATAATTATTTAGAGAATATGGGATATTAATTAAAAACTCTCAATGGAAAACTCGTCCCCTTTCTCTTGAACTCCATTTGAAACATTGGAAAAGGATTCACCAAGTTACACTCCCTCGAAGATTCTTTCAATGAAAGGGTCATATGTTTTTATCATAAAGCTTCTATAATGAAATTACCTTTCCAAAGGGTATAGGAAATGTTGAAATCAAAATACTTTAGTTATTCTCCCCCAATGCCTCAATTTTATATATAAATCTTTTTTAGAGAATATATAACTCAAGATATTGTGATTATAATACAAGATAATCCTTTCAAGGTTATGTTAGTGCCACCAAATCTTAATAATGTACATCAAAGATTCTTGTTCAAGCCCATGGAGCATGGATATATTTTTTTTTAATAAGAGCCTAGGTTTTATAAAGATTGTCTCATGAGAATGTGGGTTGAATTCTTTGATGAAGAAGAATGAGATAATACACCTACTATATTTCGATATGATTGGCATGGTACACACTGGTTATGCATGGATCTGTTAACATAGGTTGTAATTATTGATTATCCATGTGTGATCTGATAAATAATTGAATTAAAATAATAGTATATAGGATCTATTTTTTATGGTATTATGAGAGTGGGAAATGTGATTCATGCTCAAATTTACCAAATAAATGAATGTAGAATGGTCATTGAAGTTTAGATTTGGTTAACGAATTCTCATAGACCTAAGAAGTATCCTAAAGACATATGCATTATATGGATTGTTTTTAGATAGAAAGTGGCCAACATGATTTGATTATAGAAGAATTTATGGTATCAATAACATATTTATGTTAGTTCAAATTAAGATAATGAGTTGATCCTAGGTTACCACTTTGGGTGGATTGAATGTATTCCTTTTTTAAGGATTTCAATTTCTTATATTAGAAATGGTTTCATTTAATAAGATCCATCAACAGAATCACTTACTATTTTAATACCTACACCATTTAATAATAATCACCTATAAACTTGAAGGATCAATGTTTTGAGCACTTCAAGGTAAAGGTTCGTATTCGCGCTTGTAGTGTGTGGCCTTAAATTCAACAAGAATGAAGGAGTTTAATGATCTTAAAACAAAATTCTCAATAAAACAGTGATTAAAAATTAATGGAGTGGGAAATAACATCCAAATCATCCCCTTTCTACTCCCTTGGATCAACCAATAAAAGATTTATCCACCCATTTATTCTGTGGTTTCAATGGAAGTGGAAATTAGACTCATGAGGGAGGAATTGGAGAAGTATAAAACAATAAAAAGAAAGAAATCATTGCAATGTTGTTTGAAGAATCTCACAAGGTATGTTGTGAATAAATTCACACCTTAAGGAAACAATATCAAGTGATAATAATAAAAATATAATAAGAGGAATGACATAAATTTTATTAATACCTAAGGTGATTCGAACAACTTACATGAGAAAGAAGAACGTTATAAATCCAAATCGACATAATAACATTAAAATGGAAACAATGATCCAAGGATCCTTAACTCCTCTACCAACTTTTCCTAAAATATGAAATTTTGAATCCTTGGGTCGAGCCTACAATAGTGGAAGTCACCTCAATTAATGGTGGTGGGCCAAGGTGGGTGGAAAGTAATGAGAGAGTATACGTTTCCACCATTGACTTGTGGTGGCAGATAGCTTGCTTCCACTCAACATAGGCACCTAGAAGCCCTTCTAGATGGTAGAATTGGAGTGGTCCATATAAGAAAACAATAAAGCTCCTGATGTTCCCTATATCTCTATAAAATTTCAGCCCAAAATAATATGTTTTTAATGAGAAATGATTAAATTGGTGGGATGATTTTATGGGCTTCAGAATCTAGCCCAGAATTTTATCTCCAAATTGGGCCACCTTAATAACCACCATGAAGGCCGACTTAGCACTGGAATGTGAAAAATTATTTGTTCCTCTATATGAATTCTAGCATCCCACAAAATGTGGGATTTATTGGGACTGTATGTTGGTCCCCACATTCTCATCAGTGGGTTAGTGTCCAATCTGCCTTCTCTAGAATTGTTTTCATGAAATCCGATTTTGGTGGTCTTCCAATGTGGATAATCCAACACTCAACAAGTATGAATAGTTACTAATATAATTAGAAACCTGAAAATTAAATATTAAAGTAAAATAATGATCATTGGTTACTTTAACTGATGTTAAAAAATGTACCATATAATAGTGCATTTTAAGAAGGAATTACAATCATAATGTAAAATGTTGTTCAAAGTGTAAAATTCACTAAAATGGGGTTTATGAATAATATAGAAGATGAATATTACATATAATAATAGGGAATATTATCTCATTAGTTTATAATCACACCCCCCAACTTCATTTTTGCAAGTCCCTAGAAAAATATAGCTCAAAAATATGAAATTTGAATTCCCTTTTCCAAAAACATTTAAATAAATAATGATCACCAAAAACCATTATACCAAACAATCATAAAACCCATAAAAAAAATTTAATACATGATAGTTTCATAAGCAGATTCCAATCCCAATCCCATTACATTGTTCAAATTAATCTCCAGATTTCATCCATTAACAATTAAAAGTGATGATGTGTTGAGCATCGCATTAGACATGGGGGGTTCATCTTTATTCAAGAGGTAAGTGATGGAAGTGCTCGGTAGAATCATATTTCAATATTAAGATGCATATTTAAACTGTTTATTGTATTTTTTTCAATTTTTCCATTGTAATTGAAATTTCACTCAAAAGAGTCAACCCTTGTAGCGAGACATTGTCGATGACTCCCAGGCTCAAATTCCTTAGGGAACCAAGTGAATCCCACATACTCGGGCTTCATCTCGTGTTAAATCAGTCAAAAACAAATTTAAATTACCAAAAATAAAGAAAAAATTACTAAATCTTGGATAGACAACTATAGAGTCACGATCCACAAGTGCTGAAAGCCACACATTAGGTCATTTCATTGCTTTACACACGAATTTATTGTTTTTTTAAAAAAAATTATTGAATACTCATATTATATCTAAAATAATAACCAAACATATGTTATTTATATTGGAGGACCCCGTGAACTCAAACTAATACCCCGCTATCCAAATAACGTGTGTTGTGATTCTTTTTTTATTTGGATGAAAATATTAACAATGAAATATCACATTATATTTCCACACATTCCAAAATCTATGATCATGAAATATACATGGATTAAAATAAGAATTATGGAATTCTAAATTATTTGATATTCAGTTTCAATGTGTGTAATTTCTATTATCATGTTCAATGTTAGAGATATTTTTCCTTCCATTAAGGCACACTTTTTTTCAAATCATTAATTTTTTTTACACAAATGAATTTTTTTATTTTATCTCCCCCCAACATAAAATAACATTGTCCCCAGTGGTTGAGGACAAGAAAATTTAGAAGGAGTATAGGTAGATAAGGGATGTTCAAAAGATAAATTTAAATAGTAGGATCATGGAATGAAGTGACCTGGTGGTTGAAGTTAAAGTTCTCGCTGCTCCAATTTAGTCCTTTGATATCCATGTCACTTGTAGAGTTCCCCAGTGGAAAAAAGGGAAAAAACAGAACAATATATAAATATATATATAATAAAAAAGGTAAAATATAAGTATATATATATATAAATAAGGAATTATAATAATCCATAGGTCAGTGGTAAGCGCACACCCTTGTCTCCCTTCGGTCCCAGGTTCGGTTCCCCGCGGCTTCCCCGTTGGTGACGGGGTTTGACCCATGACCTATGGAATGTCCTATTTTAATTATTAATATATATATATATATATATATTATTTTATTTTAAACTACAAACACATAAAAACAAAACGAACTGGTGATACATTGTCTTTTTTTTTTAATTTCTGGGTGAGGTATTACTCAAAGATCACACCAGGTGACACAGATGAATATGGTGCTCCCCTTTCATAAACGTCCATAATCATAATAGAAGAACATATCAACAATATATTTTTTATTATTTTTGAATATCAAAATGATTCATTAATCATGTTTAAAAAAGATGATTCAATAATATTGGAAACATGGAAACCACAGGTTTCCTCCCATACAACACTTTGTTTTAACATCGCTAGCTCAACTTGAACCCCCCAACATACCCAATACCAACTTTATACATTTTAAGGACCACATGTTTCACCAATTCTACTATATTTATATTTATTTTATGTTTAGAATTTGTTTCATTCACGAACCTATGTTGTAATATGAGTGGGTAAATCCAAAGAATATCAGAAATGGTGAATAAAATTCCAGTGCAGTATTTCCTAAGACATCAATGATCATTACAACTTGTTTGGATTCAATATAAGAATTAATTACAACTAAAATGTCATGGTTATACCCTATTAAGGAATACATGAGGGGGGATGTAAGGATAATAAATTTTAACTTGGTTTAGATAGGATATTCAGGCACAGGTCTAGATTTTGAATGCAACTCAGTTTTATTTTTTAAATTTATCTACAAAAATGGACCCTTTAGAATGTAATATTCTACCACAAAAATTGAAATATTAGTTTCAGTATTGGGTATGGACTCTAAGTTCATTATTTCTCCCAATAGTGCATTGTTTTTTAGTTTTGAAGAATAATTAATGGATCAATATTTAGGACACTCAATCCATGATGTAAAATTTTTCTCTTGTGAATAAAACAAATCAGTTTCCTCTTCATTTAAACACCCATAAACTATTTATTCATGTTTTTTAGGAATCCTAGGATCAAATAAAAATTCTTTAGCATTTTCATGAGATGTTTTTTATAACAATTTTCCTCTTTGAATGATGAGGAATGGACAACCTGACTGGTAATGAGTTCCATAATTGTTTCAATGCTTTGTAGTTCTACTCTCAAGGATGAAACTTTTGATGTAATTATATCCATTTTTTGACACAATTTCTCAATTAATGGACGTGGATCAATATGGGAAAGGGGTTGAGATGGATGGTCTATTCCAAGAGGATAATTAAGTTGTTGGAATTCCATAGGAGGATGTTTCGATTGTCCTTGTTTGGATTGGAACTCAAAATAGGTTGGAATGTTTTCTGTTGAATAAGTGTTAAAAAATTGTGGCTCAATAGATTATTGATTATCCCACCAGTAGAAACTAGGATGGTCTTGAACATCACACTTTGTGTGGAGTGAACAAAGTAAGGAGGGGATCCTCACGTTTGAATTTGTTCCAAAGGGTTTTTTATAGGAATGAAATTGGGGATGATATTATAGAATTGGGGTAAGAAACGAATCTAGTGTCTAAGATAACTTACATAGGTCCACAAAAACTACACCAAAATTTGATTCACTCTCAAATTTATCCAATATATAAAGGTATAATGGTCCTTGTATTTTACCATGGGTTATCAAATCATCAGAGACCTAAGATGTAACCTATAGACACATGCATTCGATGGATTGTTTTTAGCTATTAAGTGTCCAACATGAGTTGATTTTATATGGGTTTAAGGTATCACTAATAGATTTAAGTTAATTCAAATTTAGATAATTAGTTTATCCTAGGTTATCGCATGGGGTGGATTTGATGAATTTCTTTTTTAATGATTTAATTTTATTATATTTGAGATGGGTTCATTTAAGATGATCAAACAAAATCACCACTTAACAGTTTAATACCTACACCATTTAATGCTAATCACCTATACACATGAATGATCATTGTTTTGAGAACATCAATATAAAGGATTGTATTATCACATGAAGTGTGTGGCCTTTAATTCAACAAGGATGAAAAAATTTAAAGATCATTAAACAAATTTCTCAATTAAAATAAGTGATCAGAAATTAATGGAGTGATATATAACATCCAAACCAGCACCTTTATACTCCCTTGGATCATCCCATAAAATATTTATCCCACCATTGACTCTATGGTTACAATTGAAGTTGAAAGTAGACTCAAGAAGGAGGAATTGGAGAAGTAAAAAAACAATAAAAAGAAAGAAATCAGTCCACAGTCGTGTGAAAAATATCAGAAGGTATGGTGTGAATAAATTAACACCATAAGGTAATGATGTCAATGTGATAAAAAGAAAAACAGAATATAAGGAAAGGAATAAATTTTATTATGAAATAATGTGATTCGAACAACTTACATGAGAAAAAAGAATGTTACAAATCCAAATCGACATAATAACATTACAATGAAAAAAATCTCCAAGGATCCTCCACTCCTCTACCACCATTACCTTAAATAGCAATTTTTGAAGCCCTGGGTTGAGCCTACAATAGGGGAAGTCACCTCAATTAATATTTGTGGGCCTAGGTGGGTGGAAGGTTAAGGGAGAGTAGATGTTTCCTCCCTTGACCCGAGGTGGAAGCTAGCTTGCTTCCATCGAATAAAGGCCCCTAGAAGACTTCTAGATGGAAGAATTGAATGGGGACATAGACGTAAAATATAATGATCCTGATGTCCCCTATCTCTATGTAATATTGTTGCTCAGAATCATATGTGGTTTTCGAGATATGAATAAATTGGTGGGATGCTTTTATGGACCTCAGAATCTGGCCCAGAATTTTATCTCCAAATTGGGTCACCTTAATAACAACCATGAAGGCCGAATTAGCATTGTAACCTGAAGAATTATTTGTTCTTATATAATTTTTAGAGCATAACATGAAATTTGAGCTTAATTGGGACTGTATGTCGGGCCCTAACATTCTCATCAGTGGACTAGTGTCCAATATTCCTTCCCAAGAATTGTTTGCATGAAATCCCATTTTGGTGGTCTACCAATGTAGATCTTCCAACACTCTAGAAGTATGAATTATTCCCAATATAATTAAATACCTAATAATTAAATATCAAAATAAAATCAAGATCATTGGGTACTTTAAATGATGTTAAAAAATATGCCACAAAATAGTGCATTTTAGGAAGGAATTACAATCATAATGTGAAATGATGTTCAAAGTGTAAAATGGACTAAAATGATGTTTTTGAATAATAAAGAACATGAATATTATATATATTAATATTTAATATTATCCTCATGTAGTGGATAATCAAAATTTATCTCCATCGTAGAAGAAATATCTAAAATGGATTTTTCTTGTGGTGGAACAACTCATCTTGGTTAATCATTTTAATACATTGATAGAATGAGTGAGTGTGGATCGAAAGGAGACAGGCACATGTATTTAATTAGCATATCGGGGTTTAAATCAGTGAGGTATATATGTAAATCCTTATAGTTTAGGTATATAATATGCTATTAGCGTTTCATCCTCATTATTGATGAATTTCAGTAGATTCTAAGGATGAGATTCCAATGACACGGGAACATACAGTGATTGATATTTCATGTGTTTACTGAGGTTTGATTCAGATGGTTAATTATAGTGTGCATGTGTGATGATGTATTAGAAGTTTTCCACAGATTTTAAAACCTTATGATGTTAGCATCACGGATATAGTGGGATTGGTCATAGGATGACTGATATGGAATTAGGATATGGGTGATTTGAGGAATCTTGATTATCTTGTCCCACATCAAATATGGTATTTGGGATTAAGATGGAGTATTGGAAGATACTTTTTGTTTTCATTGGTTTTAGGTTTACAATTATGTTATTCAAGAATTATTTTTCATTTGAACAACAATTTTTGACATCATTTTGGGGTCGAACTGTGACTCATTACATCGTTTAAAGGATGAACCAAGACTTTTGACATGATTATGTGGATAAATCATATTGAAAAAACATGAGGATGGTGTATTTTTATATTTAATTGCCTTTCAAAAATGATGTGTTTCTATCTTGGTTATAGGTAAGTGATACTATGTAAAAGGGATGCATTATGATGTATGAATGGGAACATTTGAGGAATGGTTGATATATACAGACCATGTGTATGGGTGATGGAGACTAGACTGTTTTAGTTAAAAATATCATATGAGAGGTAATATATGTTTTATAATGGTTTTTTCATGTTTAATTGGTTTTATTTATATGGAAACCATATTAAGAGGTTCATTGGATCGATGAGAATGTGTTCAGTAGGTTATTCTGATTTTCAGGTTCCCCATGTCTTTATATCGACCTCTATATGTATAGACTTGTGGTGGGGAGTAATTTAATCATGGGGGAAGGGTAGAGTCAATCTACTATAGTGTACCCAGATTATGACCATGTGTAAGATTCATCTTGGTGTTTCATTTAAGAGGTCTAGTAGTGGCTTAGAATTTTTGAATAATGCACCTTGTGTTAGAGTTGCACAATAGAATCTAATTCGACATTCTAGAGTATAACATAGAGACATAGTTGGCGATTGGTGAGCTCATTATGATGGATTTATTGAATAAATGATTGATAAAATATCATTAGTGTGAAATTAATTATTGAGGAGTGATTGTATTACCACTTTCTGGATGATCCATGATGTTTATAGTGAATTTTTGTTTTTGATTAGGTGGGTGATTTGTTTTGATAAATGTATCATTGTACGAGATATAGAGTGTTTGATGGTCCTAAATATATATATTAATATGTGGGATAGGGTTTGGATGATTCACTATGGGTTAGAGAGAGAATTAGGGGAAGGACGGGTGGTGGGGATGCTACACTAGATCACCTAATTAAGCAATTTGTGGGTGTTTTTTATTTGTTTTTAATGAAGTTTAAACTGCCCAATGTTTTGACATTGAAATTCACACACTGTGGATTCATGTGATTCACTCATCTTCCTCGTTTTTTTTTGTCATATAGTATTTAAAATTGGACATTCCATATAGTTTTTAGGGTTTTAATTCTAATACGATCATAACATATACAAATCAATCATTTTGGATTGGGATTTTCCACAGATTATATAGAGGAGAACCCTATATGGTATCATCACACTCTCTCATTAATTTTTGACAATGGTACTCCACCATATGTGTTATCAATGGTATTTACCTAAAAATAAATTACTTTTTCATGGGATTGTTTCTAAGTGTTAGGGATTTATCATAGATTGGTTTCATGCATATATTATGGACCCCTCACATGCTTTTGGTTATGGTTTTAGTGCAATGTGGTCCACTGATGATTTTTTTTGCGTTATGACTATTTTGGTAAATTTTGAAATTAATTTTTTTTTAATAAATTAATAAGATTTAATGGCCTTGATCTAGGATCATATATAGACTATACCATTAACTATGGCTCAAGAAATTTGTGAGTTGGTATGAATTAGTGGTATCTTAAGCCTTATGACTAAATAAATAATATATGGACTAATTATATCTGTTTTTAAATAATTGAATAAATAATTATATGTTATTTGAAAATAATTGTTGGTTGTTATTAATTGAGACAAATAATTGATATGGCGATACAATCTTGGTTCGGTCTTAGTGAGGATGGCCAGGCATGATTTTAAAAAGGGAATGGATCGGTGGTTGAGATATGTGGTTCCTTATATATACCACTATTTTATTCTTCTTTATCTATGATATGGAATAGGATGTGAGGTCTCATCACTAAGGTTGGTTGACCATTTTTTCAAAATATATTTGTTAATTTATTTTTAATACTTAACCATTGATATCACAAAGAATCGACCTTTTAAAATGTCTTAATTTTGTTGGATGATAATGGTTGTGAATTGACTATAATTATATAATTCAGATATATACGCCACTAAGGGTATAAATAAAATACATAAAATGAATTGGAAATAGTATACCTTATCTAGGATCCATAGTAATCTCCTCGTAGATGAGAATACCAGGACAAAATTATTGTCCCATTTATGACATGTGAGATACATTAAATTCATTAAAGCCTTCAATCTTCTGAGATGGAAATTGGAGGAGTGTTTCTTCCACACTGAGATTTAATTTTCTTGGTGGGTTGACCCAATTATATTTATGGATATGTTTTTTGTTCAGAACAACAATGAATTGATTGGTATGGGATTTGACTTCAGGTAATCTACCTTGTGAGGATTTCCTAGGATGGTAGTGAACCCTCTATGAGAATTTCACAATATCAAGGGATTCTTTACCCAATGAGTGATAGGTAGTGACATGATAGATGATTTTGATATTGAGGGACCCTTATGAGGTGTCTGAATTATTATGAGGCTTGGGATATTCTGATAGGTTCAATAAGTGTGAGGTTAACCCTGTTGAGAGTGTGTATATGGTAATGGGTTGTGATGATGTCATGTGTCACCTTAGAACTCGAATTGATGATTTGAGCATGTTATGGAAATAAAAATGGAGTTTCTATCATTATAAAGGACACTATCTATTTTAATATGGGTTAAAAATATTTATAACCTATTAATGTTTATATTTTGAGATGGTTTCAGTGTAAAAAACCACCCAATATGATTTCATAGTTATTTAGGATTCCTTGGATGATCTACTTGCTTATGAACATCATGCTAGATGTCTATTGAACACCCAATATAACCTTATAGGGTTTTGTATCAATATTTATACTATGAAATCCCCAAGATTATCCAGTAGTGTTTGAGATTTTCTCCTTGTAACAATGGAATCCCCATTATATTATATAGGGTTCATCAATCATTGTGTTTTTATAGAATTACCTTGAAGATCTTATAGGGTATAGTTTATTCCATGACAGCGTAGGATAACTCAGGATTAACTCAATGGGGTTAACAATGACTCATGATGACTATTTATCACATAATATTACATCCTATTAACTGGCATATAACCTAATAAAATAGCATTCCATGGAAATTATTTTTGGAACATTAAATTATTCATAACACAATCAATATCCATGGATTAAATTTTAGCAACCCACTATTTTCATATATTAACATTACAGTATTTTTTCATAATAATTATTACATTACACAAAAGATTCAAAATGACCATATTATTTTCGTGTATTTGGAAACATTGAAACATAAATGATGGTACATAAGTAAGCTATATTATCTCCCACATGGTTCTTTATCAGAATAACCCTTCTTATAGACATCATAAAAAATCAAAACATTATATCTTTAGAATGGAAACATCAAAAGGTGTGATCACATATGATTAGTAAAGGTAAAACAAATTGAGACATGTAATCATAAACATGAACATAAGGGTACGCAAACATGATCACGACATTATAGGATCATACCATGTATATCAAAGAACATAAATATGAATCATAGAATAATTATATGTAGATCATAACACATTAATTATAAAGGGATCAACAGAATAAGGTGTGAAATAATAACATGGGAATAAGATATTCAATTATGTTAAACACATAAACATGTAATATCATTCACTATAAGTCAAGGAATATTTACAAAACATAATTGGGAACATCATGGGTACTACAAATACTGGTGGAAAGTACCACCATCCCTAGTCACATTCCTTTCCTTGTAAGGGATCATGTTTTCCCATCTTCCCACAATGGATCAGGATTCTCCTTATTACCATAGAGGATCAGGTTTCCCATTTTCCATATTGTATCATTCTTATTAACTTGAATCCCATAATCATATCATGTGATATAAATCATTACCCAATGCATTATAGGGAGATATAGATCCCACCCATATCATAACAAAATCATACATGCATGTACCAAAAATTGATAAAAAATCATATCATAACCCATGAAATGAAATGGGTGCCATAAAAATGTAATAATATCTATACATATTGAAATATAGTTTTTATATTCAATTCTTCAAAGTATAACATGTGAAAATAATCTTGTTTCATAAGCATATACCTCATGGAAGAGAAAATATTTTTATAAAATTCATTCCATCAAAACATAAACTATAAAGAAAAGAATATGAATGGAACATTTTGAAAATTTCCCCATAAAGGAATGAATAATAATAATGGATGTTATCATAGATGTAAAATAACTTAGGATTACCTCTTATAAACATTTCCATAATAAAAAATCTTTTCTACATTGAAAAAAACTTTTTAAAACGCAAAACATATTCGAAATATTTTATAATTAAAAATAGATTTGAAAAACAATAAAGGAATATTTGAAGAAATAAAAATATTAAAATACTTTTCACTTGAAAATGGCATTAAAATATAATTTAAAAAAATTGAAATTTATTTCCATCTTGGTTTTTTATATTTATGGGATGTGCCTCAAAAAAGAAAAATTGTGACAAAACTACATTACTAATTTGGCATCATTTTAAACTAAAGCACATGAAGGATATTTCATATTATGGATATTTAAATACCATAAAATTTAAGGGTAATAATCATAGAATATATTCATGGGAATTATATGCACATCACAACATTAACGGCTTGTAAATAAGGTATATATCTAACATTAATAAAAGTGAGACTAGAATCCCCTTTGGTAATATCTTGATTTTCATCATGCTCATTATAAAATAAATTATAATAAACATATGTTGATTATAAATATAACATATAACCATATTATTATATTTAGTACCATATATAACTTTATATCACTCACTCATTAACACTACCATGTTAAGGATCCATTCTGGGTAATATGTGCTTTGTTCTTCGCATGTGTCTTAATTTGATATATTTTCTTCCTCATACATATATAATGATTTACATAATGTATAAAATGATATAAATATCCTTTAAATTCATTATATATTAATTTATAATATTCTATTAAATATATAAATACGAAATGGAATACGTCATTCACGGAGACTGTAGGTAGTACGTATACATGAATGTTGTTTACGTTGAATTATTTTTTCGAAATAAAGAAACTAAATTATATATCTATATTCATATAATAATTTCAATAGAATAATTATTTCATATATATCATATAATTTTAAAGAACCCATCGTTAATATATTCCATGTTGATTTTGATTAAATCATATCGCTTTGAGGAGGCGGTAGTCCACACTTCCCAAATGAAATTATCATATTTAGACAAAATGGAAATAAAGAAGGGATGTGTTATAAAATAATTAAAAAATAATAATTACATAATAAATATAATAAATATCATATAAAAACGGAGTGTTTATCATAATTACCAACCGTGAGATGGTGTAATGTAAAAATGAACATCGGTTCGTGATGCTGTAGTTTGTCATTCATAAGAACTATACATTCATTACCCAATACATTTATGTGTGTGTAATTGTAGATCTAAATCTTAGAATAAAAAATATTAGTATATTTGTGATAAATATTTTATTATATTATCATAGGAAAGATGATTTAAGGTTGTGGAGAATGAAAAAAAGAGCTTGAGGTTCATGTTACATATTCATTGGGTAATTCCTTTTGGTTTCCACCAAAGGGATTCCATGGATGGATTTCTATCCAAAGGTAGGATTATTGGATGAAGTTAAGGTTTTGGTAGGATATTTAATAATACTTATTCTAAGACAATGTTTTCGAGACAAGTGAATAATGGGAAGGGTGAGTGCCGTTTTATAGTAGAGGCGGAGTGGCATTCTTGAATTGTTTCGAAAAAAGAAATTTCTCCCACGTTTATTTCATAACAAGTGGCTCCAATCATGGTTCCAATCGGAGAAAATGGATGATATAGTATAAATTTGGATATCCAATGCATTTATTATATGATTTTGGTCAATTTGGTCATTAATTTTATCGTTTAGTCCATTGTTAATCTAAATTTTTTCTTATCAGTTTTTATTAATTCTAATCCCTTTCACTAATATTTTTGGTCAAAAAATAATTTTACATCCTTATAAATTATAAATTATGATTAATAAAAATATGGAATATATTTTGGAAAATTACAATTACAGATGTTTTAAAAATAAATTTCAAATTAATCAAGCAGAAGTTTCACAACATAGGGTATTTTAAGAAAAATATTTTAAAGTTTGTGATGTTTTTATATCCAATTAGAATTTCAAATTGTTTAAAATGAAATAATATAGATATATTGGTTTATAATGGATCTAAATAGTCATCTAAACCAAATTAAAAAATAATTTTACAAAATAAATAAATTATTTGAAAAAGAAGTTTTGATTTAAAATTCATTATTTTACACTTTCAATCCAAATGTGATGTTTTTTTAGAAAAATACCTAAAATTAACGATAAAATAATTTTAAAATTTTGAATTAAAAATTAATATAATTTTATACATTTTATCATCTAAAATATTCTATAACTTATTTTATTATTGTTCACAAAAGGATATAAAAACAATAATTTTAAGAGAATTGTGTTTTCATTCATATAAATACATTAATAAAAATATTATGTCTTATTATCAATATGATATTTTGATAAAAAAATATAAATAATATTTAAAAATTAGTTATCAATATTGATATTACTATGTTTAATGGATATGTCATAAGTTCCCTATTTAACTAATTATAATGACTAAATGTTGTTTCATAGAAAATCAGCATTGTGTGTAATACAAGAAATGTTGGTGTTGCGGGTAGTGCAGGATTGAAAAGGATTAACATATAAATAAAGCTAGAATTTTTGTAATGTGAAATGTAAGAAATCAATGAAAAATAATTAATTTTTAAATAATAGTTCATAAAAACATAGGGTATAACAGTTAACCACACTGAAAATGAATTTCCCCTCGAAATTTATCATTATGAGACAATAAAATGAGGATATTACTACCTCGTTATATCATCATGTTTCCTTTTTTTCATCCTCTAACTGGTTATTTATACATAAATCTTCTTCCAAGTGACTGTTATTTTATCATATTATTTTCATTATATTATCCATAATTTCAATTAGTTGATCCGTGAAAGAAAGATCTGTCTCACGCAGTATGACTTATGAGTTCAGATAATGTGAAGGATTAGGTATTTACTTCGTCCGGAGAGATAAACGGAACATATCTTGGGATTTTGAGATATTTGGAAGAATTTTCATGTGATAGGATACCATTTCGATATGATTAATAATATCAAAGGGACTGATATTTTTTGAGATTAGTTTACCTTTCTTCCCAAATCTCATAATCTTCTTCCATGGAGAAATATATGGAAACACCTTCTCACCAATCAACAAATTCTAGATATAACTGATTAGTAAATGCATAATTTTTCTAACTTTATTATACTACCTGGATTTTATTCTAAATGTTTCTAACCATAAATTTCGTTTCTTTAAGTATATCTATACCCCATAGAATTTTTATCAAACTTATTCTATGAAAGTTAAAGTTCCAAATTTATTCTCATAGAGGGATTAAAAGGATCCATCAGAATTATTGATTGATAGAAATTTTTGTTAGAAAAATAAACTAGAGGAATGTATTGATCCAGACGACATTTGAAATATTATAAAAAAGATTTAAAAATATACTCCATGGTTTGAGTTTTTATTTCAAACATCCTATGCATTTTAGGGTGATAATAAATGTTGAAACTCAGCTATGTATCACTTTCTTGCTTAATTATTCTCCAAAACATTGATGTAAACCTCGTAACATAATCATATATAATGGAATATTGTAATATATGAAACCTTACCACTTCATTAATTTATATCCTAGAAATTTGATATATAAAGAAGTCATATCTCATAGAAATTAAGTATGTTGACTTAGTAAGGATATCAACTACTAACCATATATAATAAAACCCTTTAGAGGTTTTGGGGAGCCCAAGGAAAAAATCCATAGTGATGTTATCCCATTTTCATTCTATTATGGTAATTGATCAAACACACCATTATACATTTCTCATTCTACCTTAACTTTATAGAATACCAATATAAGATATAAAAACTCTACAATATCCCTCTTTATTCAATCCTACCAAAATTATTGCATTAGATATCTATAAATTATTATACTTCTATATTTTATACAGAAAGAGTAACTATCATCTTCCACTATAATATCCTTCAATTCCAATATGGAATGAACACATTCACCATTCCAAAACATTACAATTCCATCATTATCATGGTTGAACTTTTGAATATCTCCAACCGGCATTTTTAGCTCTACATCATCCTTTTTAGACTATTTAAACTTCAATTGGATTGAGGGTTAAGCATTAAATTGAAAAAGATAATATCACATCCTTTAGGATGTCTATATTCCACCTTTATAAATACATAAATATTGGATTTTATTTGATTCTCATCATGAATAATCTAGAATGATTGTTTTTACTCAAAGAATCGATCACCATGTTTGCTTTCTCGTGGTGTTAATTTACTTAGAAGTTGTAATATTTTATCATCTCTAACCATATTATCTATATCATGTTCAACACCTTCTATGTGAATATATATTTTATACTTTTAGGATTTGTATATATATCACACTTTTTTCTATAAAGATAACTTCTCAATATATTTAATGAAACATTTACCACTACTAAGTCTAAATAAATAGTTTGGTAAATTTTCTTAGGGATATTCAACTATCACATGGAATAATCTATAACCATTTTATTCTAAATAAGAACACATCACAATCACTTCTTTGATGAGCGTTTATAGATTAAAACCCATTATCCACTACAGGGTAATGTAAGAATATGTTCCTTGATGAATCTTCTCTTTATTTTTATGAAATTTTATTTAAATTAACCTTCCTAAACAATCATGGAACACCTCCAAGTTAACATGGTCATAGGGTTGGATATTCCTGAGAAATACATCACAAACTATCAAAAATAAACTCTTAATCCATGAATAATATAGATCTCAATCATAATGGTTGGTCTTGTCCATCATTTATTAGCCTCTATCATTGATGGATCTATTTATATACCATCTATTGAGATTGTGTGATCCAAAGATGAAACAGTTTTCCATCAACACATTGTAAATTTTTCATATAGTTTCATATTCCTCAAGGATTTTTGTACAATTAAAATGTTCTCTTCTTTATCTAACTTTATATTTAAATATATTTGAATGTAATCAATAAATACTACCAAAAAAATCAAGGTAATCTCGAAGGACTTAATTAATCAAATCCATGCAGATATAAGAGGAATTTGTAAGACTAAATGAAATAATTACATATTTATAGTGTCTATACCATGTATATAATTTAATTGTGGATGTATACTCTTCCTCTAGACTCAATTAGTGATATAAATAACTATGGTTATTCTAGGAAAGTATTGAACACTGTGAATTTGATCAAACAAGTCATCATTAGAGGAAAGAAGATACTTTTTGTAAGTTGTGATATTTTTTAAAACCCAATAATCAATAAAAAGTCACATTGATCCATATTTACTCTTAATAAGAGAATATTTGAACCCAACGGTGAAACACTAGTCCAAATTAATTCCTTATAATGGTTTTATTGGATTTCATTCTTCAATTCCTGTAACTCAATTGTGGCCATTCTATTGATAGTTTTTGTAATTTTTTTGTAACCAGTTATGTGTTCTATCAAGAACGTAACATCATTTTTTAAGTGGAGGATAGGTAAATATTAAAAAATACATCCACAAAGTCTTGGATAATATGCATGTAATCAATATCGATTTCCATCCCAACCATTTGAGATAAGGACCAATTTTTAATCGGAATTAAGACACATACACTGGATGTAATATCCATAGGAAGTTCTTAATTATCATTACTGTGATAAAATATCTTTGGTTTCCTTGGAATATAAAACATAACATACTATTATATAAAATTGTGGTGAGATTTATAAAGATAAATCAAATCCATCCTAACATGACATAAAATTCATCCAAATTATGAATGAAATATTTGTAGGAAGAACATTCCCACAAACATCAATCGGAGAGGAATCATAGAATTTAGATGAAATCAACATACCTTTATGGGTTTTCATTACTAATTCAATATCTAATATTTTTTTGGAATCATAATACAATTAGAAAATTAATTAGATATGAAAGAGTGGGTAGATCCAGAATCAAATAAGACATTAGCAGTTCAATAGTGGATAGTAAGTGTACCTTCAACCATGTCATTATCACACACCTCTTCATAAATAGTTATCACATGTGACTTCCCCTATTCCCTTTTATAAGAAGTTTTTGACACTAATCGTCATCACCAACCCTCATTTTTGGGACCTAGTTAACATAATAACCATCCTCCTTACACAAGATGTAATGAATATTGGGATGTGTATTCCAGATATCCTTCCTTATATTTTTATAATTAGAAAACATCTTCCCATATGTTTGGAAATAAAATGCCTGATGGCCTTACCTCACATACATAAAACATTTATCAAACCCCATAATAAAAATTCCTCCAAGATTCATTCCATAATTGGAAAATAAATAAACGACCGTCTTCTAATCATCATGGGTTTTAGATATTCCATTGAACTTCATATTCCATTTGTTGTTAATACCATGAGATTGATATGTTACTACAACCTCCATTTCAACATTAATTTCATAATGATAAATCTCTTCATTGATAATAAATTATCTTATTTCCAATACCCTTAAGAATTTTTCCTTTAATACACTAAATAACCTATCCACTACACTTTCAGGATGGATAATACTTACATAAGAATAACTCGATGTCTTTTAGAATTATACTTTTATGTACTAATGGATTAATCATCTTATTTCTTAAAATCAATGAAATCATTTTCCATCTTCATACTAAGTACATGAGGAAAGTACATATTAAAGAATATGTTCTTGAACTCATCCTAGTCCATAGATTCAATTTCAATATACTTCCATGTATTATTTATTAGAGTCCACCATTGGTTAGATTCACATTCTAAATGGTATATAACCAAAACGAGTTTCTCATAAAATTAATACTAATGAATGGAGAATATATTTTCAGTGGTACCGAACCATTTTTCATACATTGGTGGATCCAAATACCCACTTAAGGATGGAAAATGTTTCTATATGGAGGACTCAACAAAATATTTTTCCCACATTCCCTCATTTGGAATATCAAAGAGATTTATATCTTTAGAAAGTTGGCTAAGAATAGCAATAATATTTGTCATTCCAAATCCAATAGAATTAGGACTATCAAGAGGAAAATGTTTTACTGTACATTGCAATCATAATTAATGTGGTTTATTTGAGTTCCATCCATTGACTAAAACTAAAAATTATAGAGTAAGAAACAATTTTCATAGTAATTAACCACATAATCCTAAAATGCAATGTATGGGATGTATAAATTTTGAAAAATTATTTATTATATGACACCGTTGGTAAACCCTATTTTATTTATAGAAAACTCTTATTTAAACTCAATATGATGGTTCATCAAGAGTTCATGAATTCCAAAATCATATCCCCATTGAGTGACAAACCATGTGTTCAAAAATGTTTATTGTTTTATACCAATTTACGATTGATTTGGGACAAATAATCCTTTTCAGAGTTGTTACCCCAAGGTATATATGTGGTAGATCCACATCCACATGTAGTATCCAAACTAGGATACATTTATTGGAAACCACTATCTCTCTATACTTTTCAATAATTCTGGGATATTTTGCTATTCATTTAATTATAGATAGACGTATCCTTAGGCTTGTCCTTAGGGTTATCACTAAGGTTATCTCATATTGGTTTTCAAAGGTTATGTAAAAAATTTCTCTAATAACAACGATTGAGAGCCTTTTTTCATACATTAACATTAAATTATTTAGTGGGAATACATAATACATTACACAATCTAATTCAAAAAGATCATACTAGTTTACTACCTTTGGAAATATGGAAACATAATCACTGGTACATAAGTAAGATGCATTATCATCCAATGTGTTCTACATTAATAACACCCTTTTTAAACACATCATAATGAAAACTTATGTTCATAACATGATAAATTAAAACATATATAGGGGTGAGATTAGATGCTTAATAAGGTTATACAAGGGGGACATATATGAATAAACATGAACATAAGGGAATGAGGACCTCACCAGAAACTTATAAGATCATTACGTACATATAAAATATAATAAACATGAATCATGGAATAAAAATTGGAAGTTAATAACACATGAATCATAAGAGAATAAATAGTATAATTCATGATATCATAATATATGAATAAGACATTCAACTGTTGAAGACACATGAACATGTAATATCATTCCCTATAAGTCAAGGTGAATTTAAAAAACATAATAGGTTACTCCATGGGGACACCGTTTACTGGGAGGGGTACACCACCATCCCCAGTCACAGGATATTCCTTGTAATGGATAGGGTTTCCCCTTTTTCCCATAGTGGATCAGTTATCCCCTCTTCTTATAATTAATTAGGTATCCCTATCTTCGCATATTAGATCAGATTTACATGTCTTTCATAGTGAATGAATATCATAGACATGAATCCCAAAATTATCCCATGACATATAAATATTTACCTAAATTAATAGTGGGAGATCTAGTTTCCACCCATCTTTTAATGAAATAATAAAAACATGTGGAAAAAAATTTATAAACAATCAAATCATAACCAATGAAATGATACATGTGTCCCAAACATTTAATTATTTAATAATATATAGAAAATGATAGGTTTCATAATCATATCATCAAATTATAACCTATGTTATGAAACTATTTTCATAAGTATATAGCCTATAGAATAGAAATTAGTTTCATAAAAACCATTCCATCAAATCATAATCCATTAATAGAATGAATATGAATAGAACCTTTGGATAATTTTCTATAAAAGGTATTATTAACACCAATTTATGTTATCCTAGATTGAAAATAAATTATTGAGGCCTTTTAAAAAAATCATGATGATAATATCCTTTCACATTTGAAAATTTGGTTTTAATAAATAATAGTTGTTTTGAAAAAAATTTCACTAAAAATATTTTTTAAAATTGAAAAAGGAATCTTGGAAACCATGAAATAAATATAAAATAATTTCTCCTTTAAAGTGATATTAAAATATAAAAATTAAATGAATATTTTCATACATTTTTTATAACATTTTTGAAACTGTGGTTTTGGAAATTCTTATCATCTGTCTCAAATAAGACAAATTGAGAGAAAACAACTTTACCCATTTACTATCTTTTTAATCATAAACCCCATAAAAGAAAGATAAAAAAATTTATATGAAAATGCAAAAAAATTAAATGGTACTAATCAAATAATATATATATGGGATATATATACACTAAAAAAGAATGGATTGGTGAATAAGGCATAAATCTCAAAAAAAATAAAAGTGACATAAGAAATACCCTAACCTTTTTCATTGAATCATTTAATACTCATTAAAAAAATACTATATTATAAATATAATTTTATTATAAATACACCAAAGAACCATTTTACGATGTCTAATACCATATTAAGATTTATATCCCTCGCCTATTAACACTTCCATTTTAGGGTTACGTTTCGCATAATATCTGCTTCGTTCATCGCATGTGTCTTAATTTGTTATGTTTTTCCATTATACAAATATCAGGATTTCAAGAATTTAAAACATTATATTATTAAAAAAATATAGTCAGTATATATGTATTTTTAATAATCTATGAATGTTACTAATATGAAATGTCATACACCATCCATGGAGATGGTAGGTCATATGTACACATGATCACTCTTTCTATTTAACTATAGTGTTGAAATAAATAAATAAAATTACACACACTCACATATATATATAATTATAGTATCATTATTATTTCATATATATAATATATGTTAATAGAACCAGTCCTTAATACATTCTATGTATAGTGTGATTGAATCTCATCGCTTTGAAGAGGGGGTAGTCCATACTTCCACAAACAAAATTGTCATATTCACACAAAATAGAAATAATGATTTTATGTGTTATTTAATAATTAAAGAAGAACAAATACAACCTACATATAATATATATCAAATAAAATATCATTTATATCATAATTATCAACCAACATAGGTGGTAAATGAATAACGAACCATGTTGTTTCATGATGAGATCATTTAATTTTTATAAGAATGGTATGTTCACTACCCATTATATGAAAGTGTGTATAATAATTTGAATTAAAATAGAACAAATGATCTTGAGGGAGGATGTTTCCTCTTCATTGGGTAACACCTCTTTGGTTTGAAATAATGGGATTCCTAGGATGATGTTGTTCACAAATGGATGCTTCTAGGATGATGGTAGTAGGTTTTTATGAGTTATGGGTGGATTATTTCGTGGAGAAAGTGCTTTTTTAGGTATTAATAAGTGGGAGGTCTTTGTGCCTTTTTATATCGGAGGAAGAGTTCCATTCTTGTAAAATATTGAAAAGTGTATTGCACCCATGATTTTCTTAGGAATCATGGGTCAAAAAATAGTGCAAATACTATAAAAGATAGGATATGGTCTAAATATGAAAATCCAATAGATTTTGGACAAGTTTCTAGAATAGCTGGGTCCTTAATTTTTGGGTTTAGTCCTTTGTTAAGCTCCTTTTTTGCTTAATCACTCTAATTATGCTTTATCACATTCTCTGAAATTTTGGGTAAAAAACTAGGGTGACTTTATTATTAATTATAAATTATGTTGATTCCAAATATATAATTATTTTTTTAACAATTATAATCATATAATTGGTAGAAAATAATTTTAAATTAATCTCAATGATGTTTCATGAAAGTGGGTTTTTATGAAAAATTATTTAAAGGATGGGTATGTTTCTATATCCAATTTCAATTTAAAATTGTTTACAATATAAGGAATGAATAATGTATTATATAAAAAATTATTCTTTAGAACAAAATTAAAATATAATTTAGAATTATAAATAAATTATATGAAAAAATGTTTTGAATTAAAATTCAGTATTTTTTACTATTCATAAAAAAAATAATGATTTCCAAAAAAACCCAATAATTCACACAAAGAAAAATTTGAAAATATAAATTGAAAATTTTATTTAGTTTTGTCAAATTAAATTTCTAATTATTTCTAAAATTAATTTCATTATTGTTCACAGAAGGACATAAAAATGATCCCATTTAAGAAAATATTATTTTCAAACAAATTATGAATTTACTAAAATTTTCTAGCCTAATTATAATTATTAAATATTTAAATGAAACCATAATAAATAATATTTAACTTTTTTTATTACTATTAACAATACATTGTTGAATTGATAATTTACATCTATCATGTTTAAATAATTATAATGATAAAATGTTGTTTTGTAGAAACCCAATGTTGGCTGTAATTCAATGCATGAAAAAAAACAAAACAACATAGTAAGGAATTTAAATAAAAATTGAATTACTGTATCATTCAATGAAATACATCAAAAAAATTATTCATAAAAAATTCATAAAAACTCAATGTGATATATATATTATAGGGAGAAATGATGATTCATGATGACTATGGATCTACAAGGATCACCTCTATGGAATCTAATTATACCCTTCTATTATATTATTCTATGTACATGATCTATGGATCTAAAATTTGTTCACAATACTGTTGGGATTCCTAATATACATCATAAGATCTGATATTTACAATTCATATTATATTTTATTAGGGATTGATATTGTTTTATGATTATAATAAATTATTAGTGATGATCTATCCATGGTTGAAGCATGTTTGGGTCACTCCCAGGTGTTACATTGTTCATAATGATTGAATATATATATATATATATATATATATATATATTCTTATGAAAATTACTTATACTATTGATCATATAACTAGTATACACTAAATTATTTGTTTTGTATAAGATCTTGTTGGTGGTTCCCAACTGAGTTATAATTACACCCAACTCAGGCATCAATGGTATTTGGGAACCTGAGTAGACGTCACTGGTCACATGTTAAGGTTGGTTAAAGGATTATAGTTCTATTATCTAGAAGGATCTCATAGAAACAATTTTAGAAATGTATGGTGTATTAATCATTGATATTAGTAGATCCAAAATTATATTTTATTCTTTCTATTTCTTTATATGTGATTAACCTATTGGGAGATGAGATGTTGTATATTAGCATGACAGTGTTTCTGTATGACTACTAGCATCAAAATATTCATTTCTTATAAAATTACAAGCATATTAATTCATCATACGCTTTTTATGATTGTTTATAGACTATGTTTGGACATCTTTAAGTTGATATTAACTCTAATATGGGGTATAATCTCCAAACTACACTACCCTTGACCCATGAAACTAGTCAGTAGCCTCTAGCATAAGAGTAGATGGACCTATGGTCACAGTTTATACCCTCTATTTCAAGCACTTCTTAGTATTTACATACCATAGGAAGAATTTTATATAGATTAACACCAGAAATCCTAAGAAAATAAAGAAATTTAGACACATATGAATATTCATACATTTTAAAACTAGTGCAAAAATAAACATTTTAAAATATTTTTTAATAAAAGAATATTATAATTTTTTTTCATAATATTAAATAATTTCATTTAATTAACATCAATTTTGAAACAAAATTTTGTATATTTCATAGGGAAAATGAAATAATATCATCGATCAAGAAGTGTGCAACTAAAATTTACTTATTGAAAAATGATAAATTTAAGATATTTTATATATAGCTATGATGAAAAGGAGTTTTATTAAATTATTAAATTAAAAGTGTATGAGTTTTTTCTTAATTTAGTAATATTATCTTCTAAAATAGTTATATGTTTCTGGAAAAAATATCATTTCTTGGATTCTATTTTTTAACTATTTATTAGTAATATAATTTAGTGTTTCTCTATTTAATTTAATTTTCTAATTTATTTAATGGTTATTAATTTTATTTTCATTATTATTTATTTAATGTAATGATAAATTATATATTTAATTTTCTCTTGAGATAAATGATATCATCTCAACAAATGATAACATAAAATATAATTTAACTCTGTGAATAGATTATGATATTTTAGAATTATTTTATGACGAGACTTTTAAATTTTATTGTTTATTACTCAAGTAATTTTAAAACATAGTTTTTTCAATCAGTTTTGATTTAAATTTGTGTTAATATATATATATATATATAAATTTCTTCACAAATATGGAATTTCATTTAAAAAAATTTAAATAAAACTCGACAATTAATCATGTAGTGATTCAAGGCCTTCCATTGATGGTCTACATGTGAACATTATGGGGGTCAAAGGGATTTGGTAGTTCATTTTAATGATTTGTTATTATTGACAAATTTTTTGTGGTGGAAAAAATCCATCAACCATTAATAATAAAATACTAAATTTAGAAAACAATATTGGGGATTGAGGTTGTTCAATTCGGGGGATGGTTTGTATTTGGAACAAACATATTGTAATAAAAACAGTTAAAAAATTTTTAATTCATGAAAATTATTTGTGTCCAGTATAATGTTTCTTTTAAAAATTGGAATTGTTTTTAAATTATTAATTCATAAACATCATAGTTTATGAAATCCTATAATGATTTATAAACGAAATTGTTTATGTTTGAAAACGAAAATTCCACAATAAAGAATGGTATTTTCAAATCTGTTTTCTTCATGATGATGAAAAAAACAAATTCATATAAATAGTTAGGATTATTTTAAAATAAATATTACATACCTACTGATATTTTCATGGTGTTTAAAAAAATACCACATGTTATATATCAATCCATCCATTTAATAATTCACCTAGTGATTAATTTTCAAAATATGTTTCATAAGGGTATTAATATCCACCTTTGTTAAATTTATTCCGAGTATCTCCTACCATATATTCCTCAAAAATATGGTTCCCAATTCAAATTGGGCACTATGATTCCAAAATCATAACCCTAATTTCTCACTTTGGTGGTGGATTAAATGTTTTGAATATAAAAACATTCATATTATACTTCCTCATCATCATTGGATTAATGATAGTCCTAGGCCTTGTGTATTTTGGTATATTCAAGTGTGATAGTTTTTACTCTCAAATTTAAAATGGAATTAGATTGGGGTTCAATAATAAGATATACTAGAAATTAAAAATTACCCCAGGATAAATATATTATACTCATGAACCTAGAAATTTATAGATAAATTTTCTTATTATGTGATGAAAACCTTAAAAATATGTTTAGCGATGTATATTCTTGTATTTAAGGGTAATGTGTTTCATAGTTTGGAGAAATTGGGTAGGTATGACACAATAAGGATAGGAACTAGTGGAGTCTTGGATCCTATATTGTGCTCGTATTCATTTTAACAAAACACTAAACTTGTACACAGATCGATCATGTGTAGAATAATTCAATTTTTGTAAAAAAAATTATAATTAAAATGTAACTCACACTCCATGATATTCTATCTTAAATGGTATTGAGTTTTATCAATCTCTCTCTCTAATAACCAATATGTTCTATCCTCTTTCTTTATCCAATATTTGTTATAATATTTGAATGATTATGTAGGAAATCTTCTCTATAACAACGTGTTAAATGCACATCCTCTAAGGAAAATAAAGGGATGAGATATTGAGGTCATTTAAACCAAAAGAGAATAAACTAATATGTTTCAATGTTCTTGATTAATTTATATTCTTTATTTCTACTCTATTTAGTGGATTTACCTCTTGATGTTCAAATGATATTTAAATTATGAAATGAAAAAAAAAATATTTTTATTATCATAATTATAACTCCAAAAAATGGTTACCACATTAATATTTTATTTTTAAACTCCTTTAGAAATCAAAAATATATCTACACATCATCCCATGATGTTTCGATTAATTATGGAAGATAATAAAATATCATAGGATGTAAAAGTTAATGATAGAACATATCATTTCCAAATTACATCACAACATTTTAATGAAGACCACATGAAGACAATGATGATATTGTCGTGATTTTCACAATATTTTCATTTTCATTTTTCTTATCTCAATTCAATAATTTACTTTTTAAACAAATTTTTCACATACTTTATGAAAAAATCCACAACTCAATGAATCCATCAAAAAAAATTATACTTCATTATAATAATATCAAAAAGAATTCGACAAGCATTTTCTACCAAAATCAATCATCGTTATTTGGTCTTATTCATGGCCCTGAATCCCTTTATAGTAATGAAAATTATTAATTTATTAACATTTAACTTTAATCATAAAAGTTTCTCTACAAAAACATTAGTTTGACTGATTCAAGATAGTGTGGAATCATTATCTTGATCATAATCACTCATATATATTTATGTTCATGTTTTCAAAGATATGTTTCACTACACATCATGTACATAATTTTATATACTATTTTTTTATATGAAAGTTGTAACCAATAGACATTGAAATGGTTAATTTCATATAATCTATTTCATATGTTCATGTCTCATTAAAAAAGACTAACTTGATTGAAACAATACATCACATTTCATTCATCCTAGTATTTGATAATAGCAATTGTCTCTCAACTAATCACGGAAATTTATTTCATATGTCTAATTAAATTTCTGTACTAGCTATAATACATATCATATATGAATATAGGTCATATTTTGGTTAATCATAATTGAAAACATAATAAGTCACACACCCAACCAATCTTAATCATCTCACCCTCATCGATGATGTAAGAATGGAATCAAAGTATGAATGTTTATTTACAATGTATCTTGTCACCATTTTGTAATATATATTCATATTAAACATACACCCAAGTATATCAATTACCATATGACATTCTATGTAGTTTACTTTTCATCTTTTTTTAAATAAACTGTCCCCACTTGTTTTTCATTTTACAACTCTATGTAAAAAATAAGGTTATAGTCATCATAATCATAACATATAATACTATCCCATAATACTATATAACAATCATTGATTATCAGGAACTCAATGACTTACGTTTAAATTATTTTAGTATTCCACTATTCATTTAATATATGAAACAAACTTGAATGAATGATTTATATTTATTTACCTTATTATAAAATTTCGTTATATTTTATAACTAATACATTCAATATCTCATATATGTAATAATAATTAATACAACATGACCCTCATGGTTTTTCTTTATTAATAGTTTGGTCAAAGGATCCAATAAATTTTCATCAATTACCCCCCAAAATATTTTACATCAACCTTCTAAATGAATTTACGAATGAGATTATATTTATACATGAATGGTTCGGTTATATGGTGAGATTAGGTTCTTTGGATAGAGTAAAAATCTATTATTTTTATAGTAAAGATTAATTAGTATGTCAACTCAAGAAACCACATCAAAATTGGAAATAAAAATTTTAATCTACATAACATCCTTAAAACATCTAATGTATGTATATAATCTAACTCTATTTTGATGTCTACTCTGGTGGAATGTTTGGAAATATTCTATAATATTTATCAACTTGTGAGGAAAATCATTAGACCAAATTTAAATACCATATCATCATTTTTTCAAAATAGAATAAATATAATTATTTATAATTATTTAATCATCACCTTCAATTCCCATGAGCATTTCCTTATTTTTTTCATACATGAAATAGAAAGATCACCACAACAATCCAATATCATGATTATATTTTTATCCAATTATTATGATGATAGAATAATTAAAGAAAATAAATAACATAACATAAAATACATGATAAATATAATTGATGGTTTATAATAGATCATTTCTATTACATATAATCTTTTTAAAGGATTTGGAATATTCATGACATTTATGCCTTACAATACCAATAATGAAACCTTATTAATGTTTTCTATGTAAAAACCTATTAAAAATTTCCTAATATATGTGTTTTTTCTCATTCAATGTAACCTATTTTTCATTTTATATAAATCTTCCTATAGTGTATGTAGGTTCCTTCACCTATATCATTCATTGAGAATAACTTTCTAAACTACATAATTATAGAATGTTATGTATAGAAATTATTTACGATGATTATTATGGCAACCTAAAATGGTAACAGAATTACAAAAAAAACTCTATAACTGTCTTCTACACACATGAATCATATACATTATTGATCATATTAATGAACCAAATTTTCTAATTCGAAGATACATTTTTCAATCAACAAATTGACAAATGTATCTTTCAAAAAAAATTAGACTCATTTGAAACATAAAAACAATGAATTTATGACATATACATTACGTTAACTATATTACCTTTAAGTAATATATTTTTTACAACCATTTTATAAATCTCATAATGATACTGTGTTACTATGGAAAGAAATATTTAAATGGGATTTATCAAAAAAAGAGCAGAAACATTATATTCATAATCAATAAAATGTGTTTTTTATAACCTTTTTCTTAAAAAATTATTTATATGTTGATAGTCTACCATCATTGTATTTTTTTCATTCATAAAATTGTCGAAAACCATATAGGTCGCACCAATTCGGGTATTAACACCAGGTTCTAATCATGGTTATTTTACATGGAGGGTTTTATAGAATACAAGGCCATTAGTAATTTCAAGGAAATAGAACTCCAAATGGCATCTCATTATATGGTGGGTATATAATATATGTACATTATTTAAAATAATTTACCTTATTAAATCCCTATCTCATAGGATATTAATTATTCTTACTTATCCAATACAGTTCTTGTGTAATTTGGATCATTACTTCTTCGTCATTGTATGGATCCATCTCACTTCTTTATTTGGAGCACATTGAGTTTCTAGGTCTTAAACTCATCCATATTTAATTTTCTTCCCGTTAATCATTCAATTTTATTATCCTTCTCAAGGAAACACCATGTTTATTCATACAGAATTTGTGTTCAATAAGAGTATAGATATAATATACATTAGTTTCCTTAAAATAGCCAACAAATATTTCTTTATATGATTCCATGTATTCTACAATCCAAATTTATTTTGTATGTTTTGCAATCCCAAATCCCTGTGAAAGAAAAATTTGGATTCCAACAAATACATAATTTTTTTTAGCTTTATGGATACTTTATATGGTACTCAGTTCTTTCGAAAAAATATTTTATATATAATATCCCTTGAATGACATAAGAATGTCACACCTACTAATAATATATTAAAACATTTAAAATAAGGTACAATTCCTACCCATAGACACAATATTCCATTATGGGTTTCATGTAGGATTGAGTTGGGAGATCTAAGAATTTATTTAAATTCAATGATCAAGTATTCACCAGCATTATTATATCAATGAATACTAATACTCTTTTGTACAATATTGTGTACTTCAATTTTGAAAACAATGAAACTTTAAAAGGTTTAAAACATATGTCTTATAAGAAATATATTACCAAAATAACTAAAATAATTAGAAAATGTTAAAATGTTTTGATACCCATTAATTTGTTTATTACTCATTGGTTTGTACACATCACATTTTACATGATCCCATAACCCACTACCTCTCTCACATTTCCCACTAATTGGGTATTTTGTATTTTTCTCTTAAAAAATAAGACTCATAAATAAAAAATGATTCATAATGAAATGATTCCAAGAATCTATGTCAATGTAGTCATTCAATTAGATTATTATTAATATTTTAAAGGTCACAATTCTAATGAGAAGTGGTGTTACCATCATTATTTACTTACATATCTTAATTTTTTTTGATTTGATTATGCAGGTCTAGAATTTATACACCATTAATAATATTTATATTTCCATGAAAAATATTATTCATATATATAACACCTCATGTTCATAATAATGAATGAAAATAGCATCTTTTCTCGATATGATTTTGAAACAAAATATCTATTTATATCCAAAAACCTAATAATTTGTTTTCAACTCATGATGTAATCAACTAGAAAGGCATGAATCTAAATAATTTCTATATAATTCATAAACTATTTTCCTATTTTAAACAAATATATCTAATTTGGTTTTTTTAATTATCTATTATATTTTAGTTTCTGTTTATCAGTAAAAATGTTTGACTCGTAACTACTTCAGAAAGCATATGTATTAAAATTAGAGAAATTTATTTACATAACCTTCAAATGAATATTCTCAACATTATTTTCATTGAGATCGCTTATCAACCATCGATACCAATACATAATTACATTATTGGATATATATATATATAAGACCTATATAATTTATAATAATGATTTAGGTTATAATATATAATAAATACATAACTATGGAGGAGTATCATGTTTTTTATCTTTTTGTCAATGTTTTTAATTAATATATTCAATATAAATTGATTTCTCCAAAAATCATTCCCTTTAGTGGGAAATTATTCCTATTCTACTATGTAATTTATATTATTTATTATTTTACTCGTTACATATCCATATATGAAGGATGTCATTCCAATCATATAATAATATACTTTAAGATAGTTTAGTGGAAAAATCTTTTTACTAATATTTTATATTGATAAAACTCAATTCCATTACATTAGTATCTGAACTCTTAGGGGTTTTGAGAAACATGCCACTTAAATATAATAAAAGAATGTGGTAAACGAACTCATTGGGTAATCCATTTTATCAAAATAATGTAAATAAAAAATAATAATTAGAACAAGTCACCACAACACCTTGGGTACACCTCCAAGTCATATAAGGATCATTTAAGAACAAGGGGACATTTAATATTAGTATGATTTTATTTTTCACCTTTTATAACAACCATTTTTATAATAAATTTCATATCATGATTTTTAAATATTAGGTCCATTTTATATAATCGTTAAAACCTATGCATTTATTGTGTATGAGAAATTAGTTATTTAACATATTAATGAAAAATAAAAGACAAAACTATTTCCAATGTTCATAATGTTCCCCTAGTTTCCATTGAACACTAAGTATTGTACATGATAACTTGGTTTCATTCATAATAAAAGCGTTAAACTACAAATCAGGGTAGGTTAATTATCAATTATAATATGATGGAAGTTAATATATGTGAGAAATGAGTCATATGATGATAACTGAAAAAAGTGAGAATAATACATATATATATATAAAGATTAAATGATGAAATTTTTTTAATGACCCGGCCTAAAAACAATACATAATATTTAATTAAATAAATATTTCACATTGAGGATCTTTTTAGGTTTAGATTTTTAGAGATTTAGGCCATAACTATTACATTACAAAATATTACAAAGTAGAAACTTCATCTCAGTTTCCATTTTTTAGAAAATAAAAACTCTTTGAAAAAAAATTCATGTCTAGTTCCATGTTTTAGACCACATAACTTTTCCTTGATCCCATCCCTGACCCTATTCCACTTTATATCCTGTGAAAAACATTTCAAAACATGGTATGAACATAAAAATATTAGTAAGGGGTACACAAAGAAGGAAACTGTTAGTTTTTCAAAACAAAATTAATCCATGAATACTTAATCATAAGTATTAATTTTAACCACTATGAAGTATTAAATACTCTTAACTGAAAAAAAGATCATTCCTTACCCTTTTGTAACCAAAATATTACCATAAAACCCATATCAAGAACACTTAACATTTAAAGGTAACTTGAGACATGAACATTCTTAAATGGAATAACCATACAGTCGACATCCACACATATCGCTAAATGGAATAGTCATACGGCTGACTTCCATACCCAATGCATTTGAGGTTATAATATAACCACCAGTCCTGGTATTCACGGAACCACTTGTCATTTTGTTTATCACGTAACCACACGTCAAATTTCTAAGACCATTATAAAATCATAAGACATAAATCAAATATAAAGGAAAGAAAAAATTATCCACATTTAAATCACAATATATCACTTAAATATATTGACATAACAAATCCATTATCAAAACCATTTTCAATACCAAAATACATAAAATAGTATATGGTATTTATTTTCTTTTAAAAACATTACGACATGTTGAGGAAGCCAAAGATCAAATATTACTCGCGGTGGTGGAAAAGGTGATTGTCACCTCTTATGTTAAAAGAAAAATTCATTTTTCTCATTTAGTAAACCTCTTCATAGAAAAATATTCCCTTTGAAAAGACAATGGTGTTTATACTGAGTGTAAAAGACTGTCGTGTATTAAAAAAATATGCCTAATGAAAGAAGATCGAGATGAAATCCCTTACCTCATATCCGACGTGACTAAATCGTTATTTAATCTCTGGAATAACAAACTAAAGTTAATTTCAACTTGCTTAATAACCTTTTTCAATTTTATTATTCCTTTTATATCACTTTTTACCATGTTATAAACATTATGTAATCGTTTATGTTAGTAATGTTCATTTTATCGATATTTGGTACTTGAGTCCAAAATAGACTTCTTATAATCACATGTTGTTCATGTGGTAAAAGGTTCATTATATCCAGAATGATAATAATTATTTGGATATCATATATATCATATATATCAATCATGTACAAGTATTTATAATAGTACATAACATTTAGAGGTTAGAAATGAAATGCACCATTCATGAAGACGGTAAGTCGTGCTTAGTCATGAAGGCTAATTGCATTTCTATTTCATATTGAATGGAAATAAAACATAAAGATACACAGTTTTATTATAATTCCAGTATAGTATAATATATAATATCATTAAATATATCCTTTATACGTACCACATATGGTATGAACGAGTCATATCATTTTGAGGGGGCGGTAGTCTGCACTTCCTCAAATTAAATTATCGCGTTTACCCATAATGGAAACCATAAAGGTATGATATAAATGGAAATTAAAGAAGCATAAAGAAAACATAAAAATAATATATATAATATATAAATACATTTCCATCATAATGGACACCATGAGAGGCGGTTGGAGATATTTGAAAAATTGTCGTTTCGTGAGGCGTTAGTTTCTCATCCACTGAAACATTATGATCTTCATCCATTATATGGAGGTGTGTGTATGTTTAGTTTGAATACATCTCATAAAACATCATAGAATATTGAGGATAGTGGGTTTGTTACAAAAAAATGTAATAAAAAGAGTTTAGGGGTTAGAGAAGTAAAATAAAAACAAAACAAGTTAAGACAAATTGTTACCTTTGATTTGGGTAACTCCCTTTGGTTTGAACCAAATGACTTATTGAAGTGCCTTCTTCATACGTTAAGGCTTCTAGGATGAGGATATATATGTAGGGAGCATAATTGGGCACATTTTGGATGATCCAAAAGGATTGAGAGGTGTTTGTAATTAATTATAATTGGTATCCTTTTATAAGGGAGAGGAAGGGATCTTTAGGAAAGTGTGAAAAAATTATTTTATTATAAACATATCTTCTGTTTCAAAAGGTTAAAAAATCATTATAGTGGAATATAAGATGACTAGTACTCTAAATAAAATCTTCCAATCAGAATTGGACATGTTTTGGATAATAGTTTATTCATTATTATCTTATTTATTTAAATTATTTATTAATGAAGTAAATACTACATCATTATTGTGTCATTAATAATTTAATTTATTTGATGTATAAAAATTATTAAAAAATTACCATGATATATGAAATATTTCTATATTTCTAAATAATATTTATAATCAAAAATATGACTTATATAACACCATATAAAAATTAATTTACTAAAAGATATTTGTTTATGTCATTTTTTCCTCTACATTAAGTTAATTAATCTAAAGTGTCATATTATTTCATAAGTGGATCCATGGGGTCCTATAATAGACCCAAATATTCCCATGGTCGTCCATTACTCATATAATAAAGTTAGGACATGTGTTAAGGTAATTTTAAATTATTATATTATTCTTTTTACCTTGAATTACTGTATTTACCTTTAACCGTGGTAAATAAAAGTCAAAAGTTACTATTCACCAAAAATTATTTTTATCTTATTGAACCACATTTTACTTACTAAAAACATACATGTATGTTGTATTTTTTAAATTCAATTCACAGAATTGGTAAAATTTCATTTAAATGAAAAATTATTTTTTTAACTACTACAATGTGGTTTCACTATTCAAAACAAATTGATGTTTTTCAAAAAAAACCAAAAATTCCGCCTAAGAATTATTTGATATTACTAATTCATAATTGATGTCTATTTTTCCAAATTGAAAAAATAAAAGTGGAAATAATTAATTTTAAAATTAATTCTCGTATTTAAAACAAATAGCGTGTTTTTAATAAACAATAATTATCAAAAGATTGACACTTGTTTATGTCCAATTTCAAAGTGATATTAATTGAATTAAACAAAATTGGATTAAATGGTAAAATTATATTCTAATTATACTTTAAAACCAATTAAATTATAATCTAACCATATAAATAAATTAGATTAAAAGGCAATTTTGAATTAAAATACAGTATTTTTCACTATTCATTAAAAAATGAACTTGATCAGAAAAATTCCAAAAAATTACACAGAGTATATTTTGATGTCCCCATTCTAAAGAAGGATTTTATTTGGTCAAAAATAATGCATTAAAGTGACCGTAATGATATTTAAAGCGGGATCACCATTAAAAGGCTGTAAATTGACCATTTAATGTAAATTAAACTTAAAATTTGATTCATTCACACTTTAAGCCTCTAACTTTTTATTGGATAGATGAAAATACATTTAACAATAATGTATACTCATATTGTAATTAGTTTTGTAAATTTCCTTTCAATACAACGGCTAGAAGTTAACTTCTATTTCAAATAATATTATTATATTATTACTATGCAACTTAAGATTTCAAAGAAATCCATTCTTGCGTATCGGGTACGCTATCGAACATAGAAACAATTTTAATGTAAAATTACTAATTAATTCACAAGTATTAATAAATATAAAAATCTATTAATCTTTATTTACCTAGGATGTTACATCCTTCCCCCATTTTGGAAATTTTATCCTCGCAATTTTTATTCACATATCAAAATAAGTGGGGTATTTATCACTTATAGACTTTTCAGATAACCAAATTGCCTCTTAAACCCTATGGTTTTTTCACAAAACCATTACCTGGTGAATTACCATATTCTATAGCACTTTCTCACAACAGTCAAGAATCTGGACTGATTTTTCCTCATAAGAGAGATTCTCTTCCAACTGAACTCCCTCTAGACTTAAGACATGAGATGGATCTAGAATATACTTTCTCAACATCGAGACATGAAAACCATTGTATACCTGGGATAAACTTGGAGGTAAAGCCACTCTGTACACAACTGATCCAACTTTCTTCAGAATTTCATAAGGTATAATGAACCTCGGACACAACATTCCATTCTTACCAAAACGCATCACACTTTTACGTGGAGAAACTTTGAGAATGACATGATAACCTACCTCAAAAGAAAGATACTTCCTCCGGTTATCTGCATAACTTTTCTGCCTGCTATGAGATGATATCGTGTGCTTCTGAATCAACTGAACTTTCTATGCCATCTCTTCTACCAATTCTGGTCCCATCAGCTTCCTTTCACCTACTTCATCCCAAAAAGCTAGAGTTTGACAATGCTTTTCATATAATGCCTCAAATAGAGCCATCTGTATACTAGAATTAAAATTGTTATTACATGAGAATTCACCCAAAGAAAGATGTTGGTAGAAACTTCCCTGGTAATCCAGTGAACAAGAACGTAGCATATCCTTTAAGGCCTAAATTGTCCGTTCTGAATGCCCATCTAATTGCGGATTAAAAGCTATATTAAAATTTAATTCAGTACCCAACAACTTCTGAAGGCCTTTCCAAAAGTTAGAAGTAAACCTGGGATCATGATCAGGTACAATGGAGTGGGGAACTCCATGAAACTTGACTATCTCTTTAACATACAACTGACCAAGTTTATCTAGAGACAAAGTATCTCGATTAGGAAGGAAATGAATAGATTAAGTCAATCTATCAACAACAACACAGATTGCATTATTACCTCGAGATGTATTCGGTAATCCCACAACAATGTCCATGGATATATTTTCCCATTTCCACTCTAAAACTATTAAAGGCTGAAGTATTCCTTTTGGTAACTTTTACTATTCTTTAACCTGGTGATAAGTCAAACACATCACAGTAAAATCAGCAATATCACTTTTCATTACATCCCACCAATAATACTCCCGAAGATCTATGTAAATCTAAGTACTGCCAGGATGAACTGAATACGAGGAACTATAAGCTTCACATAATAACTCTTTCTTCACCTTTGAATCACAAGTCACACATAATCTCTTTCCAAAACTCAAAACACAATTATTATCAATGTTAAATTCAGGCAACTTACCCTTCTGAACCAACTCGAACATTTTCTGTAACTCACTATCTTATTTCTGCACTTATTTTATTCATTGCGATAGAGATGATATCACATACACCTGATACAAAACAAAATAATTTTCTGCACCAACAACTTCTGTGCCAAATTTCATCAAATCAAAAACCAAAGGATCCTGTTCCAAACGTAACATAGTTAATTAAACATTACTTTTTCAACTCAAAGAATAACCACTTTATTTTCTTTTCCCGAATGTTAATGGATCATGTAATCATAATCCTTCATTAATTCCAACAATCTCCTCTGTCTCATGTTCAGTTATTTTTTAGTGAATATATACTTCAATATTTTGTGATCAGTATATATTTCACACATCACTCAATACAAATGATGCCACCAAATTTTTAAATAAAAAACAACAGTAGCTAATTCCAAATCATGTGTATGGTAATTTAACTCATGGGGTTTCAACTGACGTGAATGATAAGAAATTACCTGCTCATTCTGCATAAGGACACAACCAATTCATTTCAAGGAAGCATCACTATAGATAACAAACTACCCATTTTTTTAAGGATGTTCTAAAACTGGAGCATTCACCAATCTTCTTTTCAATTCAGAAAAACAATCATCACATTCTTTTATTCAAATGAACTTAACTCATTATCGAGTTAACTTTGTCATTAGACCAGATAACCATGAAAAATTCTCAACAAACCTCCGGTAATAACCTCCCAAACCTAGAAAACTAAAAATCTCGGTTATATTTTTGGGTCTTTCCCATTCTTCAACAACTTTTGTTTTTGTAGGATCAAAATTTATACCATTTTTTGAAACAATGTGACCAAGGAAAGAAATTTATTGTAACCAAAACTCACACTTTATGAATTTCCCAAATAGTTTCATTTAATTTAAGGTCTGAAAGATGACACTTAAATGAATTTCATGTTCCTATTTACTTTTGGAATAAACCAAAATATCCTCAATGAACACAGCGACCATTTATCACCTGAGTCTACAGATCTATCACTACAACAAACTATTCAATTCTGATTCTGACTATCTCAGGATGCTGATTTGGAAGGTCATTTCCCTCTATATGACTTCCCATCACAACTGCCCTATTTTCTCTATGAAAAACCATTTTCAACACACAAATATCTTAGGTGAATCAATATGGTAATCTGTATATTCTATATCATTTCAATATTACTATAAATTAATTTATGTACATTTATTTAACAGTACCCTAACTCCTAAAGTTATCTAAACTGACCTTTGATACCAACTATAAGGACCTGTCATTAAAACATTACATAATATTGACTTAAATGTATTATTTAAATTGGGGATCTTCTCATGTTTAGTGTTTTATAGAGTTAGGTAATAACTATTACATTGCAAAATATTACAAAGTATACACTTCTACTCAGTTTCTATTTTTTTCAAAAAATAAAAACTCTTGGAAAAAAAATGTCATGTCTAGTTCCATGATTTAGATAGATTTACTTTTCTTTGATCCCATCCTCGACCCTATTCCACTTTATATCCTATTAAAAAAAATTCAAAACTTGGGATGAGCATAAAAATATCAGTAAGGCATACATAAAGAAGGAAACTGTTAGTTTTTTAAAACAAAAAGTAAACCATGAATACTTAGTCATAAGTATTAATTTTAACCTTTATGAAGTAGTAAATAATCTTCACCGAATAAAAGATCATTGCTTACCGTTTTCTAAAAAAAATATTTTCAGAAAACCCATATCAAGAACACATAACATATAAAGGTAACTAGAGACATAAACATACTTAAATGGAATAACCATACGGTCGACTTCAACACATATCACTAAATTGAATAACCATACAGATGACTTCTATACCCAATGCATTGGAGGTTATAAGGTAACCACCCTTCCTAGTATTCACGGCACCACCCGTAATTTGGTTTATCACGTAACCACCCGTCAAATGTCCATGTACCATTATAAAATCATAAGACATAAAACAAGTATAAAGGAAAGAAAACATTTCCATAGTTCAATCACAATATATCACTTAAATATATTGACAAAAAAAATACATTATCATATCCATTTTCAATACCAAAATACATAAAAGAGTATATGGTATTTATTTTCTTTTAAAAGATTACAGGTTGTTGAGGAAGCCAAAGATCAAATAATACTCGCGGCAGCGTAAAAGGTTGTTGTCACCGATTATGTAAAAAGAAAACTTCCTTTTTTACATTTAGTAAAATTATTCAGAGAAAAATATTCCATTTGTAATGCCAAGGGTGTTTATATAGCTTATAAAATAAAGTCGTCTATTAAAATAAAAAATTCCCCAATGAATGGAGATTGAGACGAAGTCCCTTACCTCATGTCTGACTTGACTCAATCATTCTTTAATCTCCAGAATAATAAAATAAAGTTAATTTATACTTTCTTAAGAACATTTTTCAAGTTTATTATTCCTTTTATATCACTTATTACCGTGTTTTAATCATTATTAAATCATTTAATTTAATGATGTTCGTTTTTCCAATATTTGGTACTTGAGTCAAAAATGGAATTCTTATAATCACATGTTGTTCATGTGGTCAAAGGGTCAATATATCCAGAATTATATTCATGATTTTCATATCATATATGTTTTATATATCCGGCATATACATGTATTTATAATAGTACATAACATTTAGAGGTAAGAAATGAAATGTGCCATTCATGGAGACGGTAAGTCGTACGTACGCATGAACGCTACTTCCATTTCTATTTCATATTTAATGGAATTAAAACATAATGATAAATAGAAGTATTATAATTCCAGTATTTTATCATATATATTATCATTAAATCTATCATTTATATGTACCACATATGGTATGAACGAGTCATATCACATTGAGGGGCGGTAGTCTGCACTTCCTCAAAAGCAATTATCGCATTTACCTATAATGGAAACCATAAATGTATAATATAAATGGAAATTACAGAAGAAAAAGGAAAACATAAAAATAATATATATCATATATAAATACAGTTCCATCATAATGGCCACCATGAGAGGCTGTTGGAGATATTTGAACAATCATCGTTTCGTGGGGCGTTAGTTTTCCATCCACAGAAACATTATGTTCTTCATCAATTAGATGGAGGTGTGTGTAAGTGTAGTTTGAATACCTCTCATAACAATATCCTAGAATATTTAGGATACTTTTGTTGTTACAAAATAAAATAATAAAAATATTTTAGGGGTTGGAGAAGTAATATAAAAGAAAAAAATTTAAGATATATTGTTACCTTTAATTTGGGTAACTCCCTTTGGTTTGAACCAAAGGACTTATTGAAGTTCCTTATACCTAAATTAAGGCTTCTAGGAGGAGGATGGGGATGTAGGGAGCTTAATTGGGAAGATTTTGGATGATCCAAATGGCTTGAGAGGTATGTGGAATTGGTTAGAAGTGGTCTCCAATTATAAGGTTGATGATGGGATCTTTAGGAAAGTGTGAAAACATTATTTTATTATAGACATATATTCAGTTTCAAAAGGTCCAAAAATCCTTATAGTCAAAGATAAGATGACTAATATTCAAAATAAAATCATCCAATCAGAATTGGACTTGTTTTGGATAATATTTTAATCATTATAATCTTATTTATTCAAATCATTTATTAATGAGTTAAATATTGCATCATTATTGTGTCATTAATAATTTATTTTATTTGGTGTCCAAAAATTAAAAAAAACTACCATGATTTAGGAAATCATTATATATTTCTAAATAATATTTATAGTCGAAAATATAACTTATATAAAACCATATAAAAATTAATTTACAAAAAGAGTTTTGTTTATGTCATTTTTTCCTTTACATTAAATTAATTTATTTAAAGTTTAATTTTCTTTCATAAGTGGATCCATGGGGTCCCAAAGTATACCAAATTATTCCCATGGTCGTCTATTACCCATCCAATAAGGTTAAGACATGTGTTAAGATAATTTTGAATTATTATAAAATTCTGTTTACCTTGAATTACCCAATTTACCTTCAACGACGGTAAATAAAAGTCAAAAGTTACTATTCACCAAAAATAATTTTCATTTTATTGGACCAAATTTTACTTGCTAACAACAACCATGTATGTTGGATTTTTTAAATTCAATTCACAAAAGTGGTAAAATTTCATTTAAATAAAAAAGTCAATTTTTTAACTACTACCAAGTGGTTTCACTATTTGTCAAAAATTGAAGTTTTTCAGAAAAATACCAAAAAATCAGCCTAAAAATTATTTGATATTTCAAATTCAAAAATGATGCCTATTTTTCCAAATTCAAAACATAAAAGTGGAATAAATTAATTTTAAAATTAATTCTTGTTGTTAAAACAAATAGCATGTTTTTAAGAAACAATAACTATAAAAAAGATTAACACTTGTTTATGTCCAATTTCAAAGTGAAATTAATTCCAATAGACAACATTGGATTAAATGATAAAAATATATTCTAATTAAACATTAAAACCAATTATAAATATAATCTTTCCATATAAATACATTAGATTAAAAGGCAATTTTGAATTAAAATACAGTATTTTTCACTATTCATTAAAAAAATGAAGTTTATCAGAAAAATTACAAAAATTTACACAAAGTAAATCATTGATGTCCCCATAAAACGAATGATTTTATTTGGTCATATAGAATGTATTAAAGTGAAAAAATGATATATAAAGAATTTTCTCCATTAAAAGGTGGTAAATCGACCCTGTAATGAAAATTATACTTAAAATTAGATTCATTCACATTTAAACCTCTACCTTTTTATTGGATAAATGAAAATACATTTCACAATCATGTGTAATAATATTTTAGTTAGTTTTGTTCATTCTCACAAATACAATGGCTAGAAGTTAACTACTATTTAAAATAATAATATTATATTATTAGTGTGAAACATATGATCTCAAAGAAACCCGTTGTTTGGTATCGGGTACGCTATAAAACATAGAAACACTTTTAAAGTAAAATTAATATTTAATTCAAAAATATTAATAAATATGAAAATCTCTTATTCTTCATTTACCTAGGATTTGACAATTTGATTATGATACCATAAGATCAAGGAATAAAATAAATGGGTTGACAACCTATAATGTTACATTAAAATAAATTAAGGTGAACACAAAGGATATAATATCATATTTTGGTTATATCATCCAATCATTCGCCATACATAGTATCTTTTGAAATGAAAAAAATCCCAATCCATTGGAGTTCTATTAAGGAAATCCAATTATTCAACAAATGTTGATTGTAACACATTTATTATAAAACATATGAACAAATTTAATCATTTAAATACAAGGAGTAAGAAATGAGGTGTTCATTAAGGGATATTTCAAAAACCATGAAATATTGTTATATCTAGGAGAATAACCTTGAATGAAATTAATATTGGGAATTCAAAATATGAATTTATTGAATGGAAAATCAAGGAATTATTATTAAATCTTAACTGATGTTCATACAAGTCCATTTAAGGGATTCTGATTGAGAAATATTGATATTATCCCATTAATAGGATAAAATTTGTGTATTAAGTGATGACTATTAAAATATTGAAACATAATTATTTAGAAATCAAATGAAAAAAAATTAAGGATGTGTCTGAATTGAAAAGAGTAGGGAGATAACCCATTACCTTTAGAGGTAACTTCATAATAATTTGGATGAGCACTTTAGGAATGCAAGAGGTTCTTGGGAGGGATGTAGAGATGGAAAATGAGAATAAATTAATTATCAATGTGTTGTTATAGAATACTAATAGATGAATTGGTGCATATTTATAGTAAAATTTGTGCAATTCATTATAAAATTCTAAATATTGGTTTTAAAATATATGTAATTAAAAATATTAAACTACTAGCACTAATATGGGTTTTATAATAGAATTTTCAATGGAAGAGTGGTTATTAGTATTTTTTGTTTAAGAACCATAACTCATTATATAATATTGTTTTACATGCGTAAGGGATGTCATTATATAATTTTACATTCAATTTAATTAAAATTTTCCATACGTATCTAATGATTCATTATAATTATAAAAAAATAATATTATCACCTGAAAATACTTTATTTTAAATAAATGTAGGATTTTTGGTTGATAAATACCCTTCATATAATTTTTATCATCAATTTTAGGTCATTATGATTTAATAATACTTAACTTATATACAATCCATATTTAATTTTTTCAAAAAAATTTGACTACCCCCATCAATTCAATAAAAATTCCCCATTGGGTAATTTTTTCAGACATATTTCAAAAATGATATTTATTTTATCAAAATAGTGGTTAAATTTGGGGAATTTAACGTTCATATTTAAATACATTTTTATTAAAAAATTATAGCTTTTATAAAATAATCAACTTTCTGACCCTTATCAATGTTTCGTAGATTTTTACAAAAATATATTAACATTTATATCAAAATAAATAATGTTTTATAAAAATATTTCATTAAAATAACATTTGTTTAAAATTCGATAATTTATCATAAAATTTAAGTTAATTTAAAATTATATAGTTTCTAAAATATAATCATGTCTTCATTATATTAAATATTTATTTATCATATTCATCATATATTAATGTGAATTTTATATTAATTAAAATAAAAAATAAAATGGGATCAAATTAATAATTATTTCATTATAAAAAATAAAATCTACCCATTTACACTAATAAATCCTAGATATAGAACCCCTTATTACTCTAGAATACAACATAATGTTAAGGATTCTAATGGTAGTACATTTATGGGGTGTTTTTCAACTACCAATCCTACAATAAATCTCTAGATGCTCAAAATTATCTCATAAACAGTTTTGCTTAAGTTTTAGTAGTTGAATATTGAGTTTGTCTTACTTAAGAGAGAACTCTAGTGATTCCATTTTCCTCTATGGATATGATAATTGATCCACATGTGATATGATCTTAATATTTAATGTAATCAATTCTTTCTTTTGTAAAAAATTACCTATTATTGTTATCCTACATATTTTGATTTTAATAATAATTTTATAATGAATACATTACGGATAGTCATAAATCTCAGTGGTTATTATGTTGATTGATCATATTATGACTATATTTTACAATAATACAAAATAAAAATTAAGCATTTCACGTCTATTTTATATTACCACTTTACTAATTATGACATATATCCATTAATAATGACAATTTCATATATAAAATACATGATAATTACATTCCTCACCCTTGAGAAATATGACCTTCAAATTTTAATTTCTTATAATAAAATAGATGAGTCAAATTGTGTTTTTTTCTTAATTATGTTCCCATATTTCCACTTAAAACAAAGTATTGCATGAAAATAAATTTACTATTTGAGTTTTCATACTTAATTTAACATTTTCTGTATAATCTATTATTATGATTGGGTACTCCTCACCTAGATGGTCATTCTTCAATGGTATCATGTATGGATTTAGTTTAAATGATTAATTTAGTGAGTACTTCTCCAAGTGGGATATGTGTAACAAATAATGTAATTATAAAATGTTAGGATAGAGGTATAGTAAGTAGGTAATATCTATGATTCATTCCAGAATAGTAATGGGGTAGTTATATCTTAAACTAAACATTCACATCTTCTTAAAACTCAATAATTTCATCCATAGATATATAAGATGTGATTAATTTTCTCTAAAATAAAACCTTAGGTCACATTGATGATTGTAATTATAGATTTTATATAAATTGTTTGTTACATTATTATGATTCTTGTAAATATCCACATAAATATAGTTTTGAAATTTCAAAGTGAGGTTGTCCATTTCATTTAGTGAAGGGTTCATTTGGAGAACTGGAGATTGGGATTAGTTACATAGTGTTTGAATTTATATAACTGGTGTTTTTATAAATTTTTTAGGCATTGGGAAGTTACCAAGAGTTTGGGAGGATACATGGATATGATTAAGGTAACTGAGCTTCAAAATGTAACAACAGTTTGTCATTCATAGTATGAAAGTATACTTATCATTGTGAATGTTCAAGGAAGGGTCTCAAGGGATTTTTTGGATGGTTGTATTAATGGGATAAACCCCTTATTCATTTCATGAAACTTGATAATGGATTTTTTAAAATTTATACAAATTATTTTCTAAAATAGAAACCTTGTTGGTTACTTTTCTCATATTCTATATGATCTGGGGAGATCAATCCCTCTATTTCCAGTTCCAATCACTTTAGTCTACGAGTTTTAGAGTATCCCATCACATCGTTTTAGGTGAAATATCTTCCTCTCTTCTCATAGATCTCCTCCGTCGGTCTTCCTTGATTTTAGTCATAATTTATAGGTTTTCATGAATATGATATTTCATTATCATAGAGTAATCATTTTACATGATGATTCTTTTATGTGCTATGCATAGAGGGTTTCCCATGAGGCTACATCCAAGTTGTTGTTTATGATTTTATGTATAGTGTGGTAATGTAAGAATTAATTTAGGGTTTTTAGATGTTTTTTATAAAAATATATGATTATTTTAATTTATATTGTTGGTATTTTTGATTCCTAGTTTTGGGTGTCAATCAGTAGTGGATCACACCTACATTAATTCAATTTCGTCATCGTTAGTTTACTCAGTGAGTTTCGTTCCTATTATAACAAGTTGGGTTTGGTAATAATTATTTTCTTAATTAATTTGATGGTGTTTATGGGTGATATAAGTTCTCATGGGATCAATGTATGTTGATATGTTCATGATATCGGTTATTATAAAGTTGGTTGAGGTAGGTGGCCAGTACCTTGCTGTGTATCTTATCCTTTTGGTTATTAAATATTTTTTTACATAATTAGTATACTTTCCCACATAATTCTTGTTTTTTGAGTATCCTGATAAGTATGTTATGTGATTTTATTACCTTAATAGTCAATATGTATGATATATCTTTCTAAATGATTTTGTGGGATTCCTTGGTTGAATTAGAACAAATGTACATAATTATTGAATGTTTTGACATGTGTGTTTGTTTTACAAATTAAAACGATTATCTTATTTAAATTATTTCTAATAAATTGTTTTGGTTATATATAATTTCAATGTAGGAAATGATTTATTTTTTAATTGTTTTCTAAAAAATAAAATTTTATTGAGGTGGAAATTTCAAAGGAAATTAGTGATTTGTTATATTGTTTCTGAAAAGGTATTTAAAAAGGGATTCAAAACATAATAGGATTTTAGGATAAGTGTTTGGTGTTATTAAAGTTCCACATGTCACCTTTTTAAATGTTTTAGAAAATGATTTTTATGTGGCTTTAAAAATGTGTTCCTGAGTGTCTATTTTAAGTTTGTTTTGTTCCATTTGTCCCCATATGGGTGACACTATATTTTATAAATCCTATGTGATTCATGTTCTTACTAGTTGTGCATGCCAAGTATTTTCCTTGTTAAATGATGATTTATAATGTATATGTATCCTTATAAGAACTATATTATATATTGATGGTACATGTGTTGTGTTTGTATCCCCATGAAAACATTTCTTACAGTATCAATGTTATTGGTAGTCCAAGAAGAGTTGAAAACCCCCATGGAGGTATGATATGTGTTTTGGATTTGTTTGAGATATGGGAATACATTCCAAGGGATTAGTTCCTTGGTGGAGAGTGTATGTGTTTTGAGTTAGTCTATGGGCCTTGTTTTCCCCTATGTTTTCTTGATTATGACATTTAGAAAGTATTTAAGGATGGGATGGTGTGAATGATTGTGAGCTCCCAAGATTCCATGGGGATGGTTCAATTTACCTAATTGTGACCTCATTAGATTCTATAGGTATGAGGTGATATGATGACTGTGTATTATTTCATCAGTTATATTTTTGAGGACCTTACCATAAGTTGATTGGGATGGGGTCAATGAATCATGATTTCCCTTAATATGATTGGATTGAGGAAGGGCATAGGGGATGGGTCATGGTCTGACATGAACCAAAAATGATGGATTACCCTTATCTGAGGAGGGATGGTTTAAGGATTATGGATGGAAAACCTTTCTCTAGTCCCTTGGGAAGATGGTATAGTTTTGAATTATTCCCACCATGAGCCTTTAGGTGGGGTTTTTACATTGTTTCTATGGGAACCATAATGCGTGTCTTTAGGTATGGGTCAGGATACTGTAAAAATTGACTTCTTCCTTCTGTAATTGGGCCAATGTATGTTTTGTATTGGTGATGGTATGACATGGATTATAATATAGAGTTGAAATATGTATAGTAAGGGTTATGGGTTGAGGTGGATCTAGGCATGGATCCAAAGTAGGTATTCGTATATATTCATTGAGGTTAATTTATTCTGATGTTTTTGTTTTAGAGAAATTATTATACCTTAGTATATGTATTTCATGAACATCAACATGATCATACAAGCACTAATTTTAGTTGGGGAACTGGGGATACCTAAGGGGACACTAAACTCCCCACATACCTATTTTAAAGGAATGGGTTTTTGAAGTATGTGTTTAAATTATCTTATATTATCTTAGGAAATAGTAATATCATAGAGATGTAACTTCTGTACAGGTTTAAAATATTATAGAAAAAGAATACTCTATATAATGATTTGTGAGTAAAAATGGCTAGTGTCGCATTTAATTATATTTTTTTGAATATTTCTTTATTTGATACAAATACTCAATTATATTTGGTTCATCCTTTTGAATATTTTTTACTTTTTTATAGATAATAGTCTTCCCATGACTATGTTAATCCATCTACACTATTTTACAATCTCTCATATATGGGGAGGCATTCTTAAGATATTGTGGTGTTCTTGCATGAGAATCTTTTAGGTATCTCAGATCACAACTTTTAAAAATGGTATCAGTTCTATTTTTGGATGGAATAATGTAGTTATAGTTAGAGTTAGTTTTTATAGATTCATTAGGTAACTGATAACATTTCTTTTCAATATGAAATTTTTCAAAACCATATTTCCACGGGATATCTATTTTCATGACCGTATGTTATAGGATAATTTATGTTTTAAATTTGAAAAAATAATTAAAATTTATTATGGGTGAGAATCTTAATGAGTCAATAATATTGGATATGAACCATTGAGTCTTTCATGCATCATGGTAGTGGCATGCTTCTGGCTAGAAATATTCACCTATGGGGGTTGACATGTGGCATCATAATAATCCATATTTATTTAAGAAATTTGTAGAATGAATGAGGTTTTGGAAAAAATATTATGATGGGTGATTATAATAGTTTGTATATGATTAGTTTAGTTTCATTATTCTGATATTTACGTGATTTCTTGGCCCTCATAGGGAAGCAGTTTTTGAAATTTTTAAATTTTATAGAAAACCCAATATTTAAATGGAAAATCATGCAGTGGGATGACTTGGGTGTCAAACAATTTTGAAAATTTATTTTATGTGAAGTGTCTCATGGAAAATATGATTTTGAAATAAATTTTTTTTTTACATTTTTGATAAAAAAATAATCTAAAATAGATTTTTTGCGGGTTTTCAATTTGATAAAAATATGAAATTTAGAAATGAGAAAAATTTTCAAGAAAAGTACATGTTAGGTTACTGGTTTTTATAACATTTTTTTTAAAACCATTTATTACAAGTGGTGTTTTGAAATGTCATTGAGTTTTTGAACTGTGTAAAATTTGTATGAACATGTTTTTGGAATAGGTAAATGAAACTTGTGTAAATTGGTTTTCATGAATATTGGTGTGATGGTTGGGTAAAATCAACATTTGAATTGTGTTCTAATTATTTATTTAGAGGTTTCGTGGAAACCACCATGTGAGGTCATTATGCCTATTTTGATGTCATTTTTCTTTGTGAGGTTTGTAGAAAGGACCCCATTTTTGAGTAAAAAGTTATGTTGGATACATTATGGTTAACCTAGAGAGACTTAGGTGTTTGATTGAGTGATAGATGGGTAAATAATAGATGATTTTTGGGAGACTCTTTTGGATGGATTTTGAGATAGATTTTTTTGTAAAGCCTTGTATAATGGGATGGTTGGATAAAGGTATGATATTGGGATTGATATTCCAAATGTGAATTGGGTGGGTTCGGGTATTAGACCCCATTGATTTGATTTATGAATATTACAACGGTTGGATCTATAAATGTAAATTTTTATGTGGGCATGGTCATGACTGGTTAAATTGTTCCTTCAGTGGATGATTCCATTGTTGGTGAGTATTATTGGTCATAATTGTACCTTGGTAGGTGATCCTTATAGTTGGGTTCACCATTATGCTCAGTATGTACGAGTTGTCAACAATCATTGTTGTGGAGTCAAGGATTCTTTTTGAGCACCATTTTAGTGTTGCTAATCAGTGTTTTGTGTTTATATCTCAGGGGTGAGCTAGTGGATCTAACTAATGTAGTGGTATTTTGAAAATGTGGAAGGCTTTTTTAGGGATCCTAAATGATTTTTTACATGATTTTTGGGTTGAACAGTGTTTATATAATTCTTTCTGGGTGAATCATAGTTTATGGCATGATTTAGGGGGTGAATCATGTGATGAAACATATTGAGGGGTTGTTTTAGATCATGCTGTGTGATTTTTGGACTAATATAAGGAAATATATATTTGATAATGTACAACAAAACTTTCTACAATTCTGATTTCATGGGAATATTCAGAAGGAGACTTAAGAGTATGAGTAATAAATCCATAGTGCATGTTGGTTTGGTAGATATGGTTCTATAAAGAATACTTGATGAATGATCACATGTAATTTGGATGAATGTTTTATATAAAATGGAATTGGTCTTAGTTTTTTGTGTCGGTGAACCCTCAGGTGGCTTGGGGTTAGAGTCGACACGATACAAGGTTGATTTAGATGAGGAATAAATTGTCGTTTGGGGTAGAGTGATGTGATGGATGGCGTCATATGGGAAAACATCTGAGGAATTACACTAAATTTTAGATTCAAAACCTCATTTTGGTTATTTTATTGATGTGGTTATAACTCTAGGAGTTAGTGAATTAGGTTCAAGGGATGTAGTAATGCGTCAATGAATGAGGATGAGTATATACTAGTAATTTGGTCCATGGAGAGAATAATTGGTTTTCTTACATGGAATAAGTTGTGCTGAGTTAAGAGGATCACTGTAATTGATGTTCAAAGTAATGGTTTTGTGGTCCAAGGATTGACCTATAATTTTACAAGGAAATATAGTGTATCTGAGATTGGTGTTTTGGAGTTCCATAATAAAAGCAATATAAGTATTTTTAAATGATATTTATAGTGCTAGTCTTAGTCTAATGAATAAGTTGTTTTCAGATTCATAGTCATAGGATTAACACAAATTCTCCAGAATGAGAATCATTATGGTGAGTGATTTTACGTATTTCCATTATTACAGGTTTAAAATTACTTTGGGAATTAAAAAATTTCCATGTAGAGAAGGTTTATTTTGGATAAATACGGACCAGTATTGGTTTCCATGTATTATAATGACCCTAAATATTGTTTATAGACTTCATATATGGATCATAGAATTACTGATGGGTTTAAAAGGATGTTAAGATACGCTTTGAGTGACCAGACTGATGAAAGTATCAACATCGTGTTACTAAATGTTTTGATCTATGGTTTACAATGTGAATGCTCACGAAAGGGGATTATGGGGTTCTCCATAGGTATATTACCCTCTATTCATTTTATGAATCATGTGGATTTTTATGAAAAAAATTCAATATCAGTTTTAAAATAGAACCCCCTTGGGTTTCTTTTTATGTATTTCATATGAGCATGGGAGGATTAACCCCCCTTACCCACTATTCCACATTGATCTATGTGATTATTTAGTATTTCTAAATTCCATAAGTTGGGAAAATGTCTTATTATATTTCCTAAATTTTCCCTAATATATCTGCCTTTATTTCATTATGAATATCTATGTATTCAAATAAAGTATTTCATTAGATCATGAATAAAAAATTGGGCATGATGTTTCATTTATGTACGGTTCATTGAGGGATTTTTGAGAGGATATATCTTTGATTATGTTCATCCTTCCAAGTTTGGTATGTTTTACAATTTTTTTATTTAGTTTTTTCTAGTGATTTTTTTAAACATTTTCCAAAAATTCATGGTTATATATTATGTATTTTCTATTTCTTATTTTTGGGGTTGTTTTTGGATAAGGTCAAATCAGGTTTCTCATGATTCTAGCATCATGGAACTACTCAATGAGTTTACTACCTATTAGTGAATTTATTTTATTAATTAACTGACTAATTTAATTTCTTTTATGGATGAGACATGTGATCTTGGACTTTCTAGAGGATGGTATGAGCATGTGATTATTTATCAAAACATTCATTGGGGGCAATGATACATTAACTTACCATGTCACTTGTTATTAGTTTATTTTATATTCATATACCCCAGTAATGTACTTTTGAGAATATATCATTTATTTGTGAATTTTCCCAAAAATTTGGGATGATTTTGTGTCTTATTAATAATCAACATGAACTATATTGGTTTTTAAATTATTCGATGGTGACACATTGGTTGAATGAGCACTGGTGAGACAACATATATAGTATTTGTATGAATGTATCGGTTTCCAAAAAATAAAATAGATTTATTTTTTAAAAGTTATTTTAGAAATGTGGTTCTGTTAAATTTAAAATCAAAAGGTAAGAATAATATATTTTTAAAATGTTATTTTAAAAGATGATTTTATTAAGGTGAAAATATTAATGTATATTGAAAATTTCTTAAATGTGTTTTAAAAAAGTATTTCAAACTTGGAAATAGAACATAAATGTATTTTGGTCAAAGGGATCGGTATGAGTAAAGTGTCATGTGATGTCTTCTGAAATAGATTAAAAAGGTATCAAAATTGGTTTAAAATAGGTAATATGGGGATGACTCTCTGAATTGGTTTTGGTAAGTTTCGCCAATTATAATAGAAGATCTTTTTTCCAACATGAGTGTTCTTAATGTGATTATTGGTGATGTTTTCTTGTTCTGTTCCTTATTTCATGATGATGCGTGTTGTATGTGTATCCCTATGAGAACTCCATTATCGGTTGGTGGTATATTTTTTTCTGTGTAAACCCATGTGAAATTTTAATTTAATATGAAATTGAGGTGGTCTTGATGGGAATTTTGTAACTATTAGAGGGTTGATATGGGTTTTAAATGATTTTATTAAATTGAATCGTGTATTAAATGACTATTGAAATGATTTTCTATTCATTATCTATGATGTGTGGAGCATTCATGGATTATTATTTAATACTTATTTTTTATTGATATCACCCCAAAGTCTGTGAGGATATGATGGTGTGTTTGATTTTGACCTCCATAGAGTTTGTGGATATGGGATAGTTTTCTTATTTGTGACCTCCCCAGAGTTTTTGGGTATGTGTCACTATGATGATCAAGAACTACATATTCATGTTTTTGATTGAGGATATTTCCATGAGTGGCTTCTACCAGTGTGCATTGATTTGATCATGCTTTAGTTAGATTGGGTCAAGGACAACCATATGGGATAGGTCATATTTTGACATGATGCATAAAAAGTTTACATACCTCATGTGATGAGGTATAGTTAAACACATTTTAACATATTATCTAGCCCCATTCCCTCAATTAGTGGATTGAGGCTTAGACCACTAACAACCATGAGTCATATGGATGGTTCTGGAGAACATTTCAGTTGGAACCCTACCCTGCATCATTGAGTATCGGTAAGGTTATGTTCTATGGTGACTACTAACTTTTTTAAGGGAAATTAATTAGGTATTTTGTGGTAAATGGTTTGATATTCAATTTTGAATAGGATTGAATCTGTTAATGTGTGGTTTGGGTTATAAGGTGGGTACCAAGATGAAGGAAAAGTAGGTTTACACATAAGTGAAGTACATGTCATGTTTCTTGGTGGGTGTGATGTATAACCATGTTTTCTTTTTATTATATATATTTTAGGTGCATCTACTTTATCATAACAATAATAAGTTTTATTGAGGCATTAGGGATAAATACAATGTTGTTTCACTCACCCCTACCCACAAACAAAACATTGGTTTTTATGTGTGTGGTTATAATACCCTATTTTTTATCAAGACATAGGAACTAATTTGTGATGGAAATGTTTTGTATGTATAAAAACATTATAGGATGGGGACCTAATGGGATTCTATGTGAGTAGTTCTAAAAAATATTCCATTTATTTATAATTTTATCCATGTTTATTTTATTTTATTTGTATTTTTTATTATGTTCAATGAATTATATATTTTTTATTTTTATTAATGAGTATATCCACACCATGACTACGTTTGAATATTTTCACTATTTGGAATCATCTGGTCTTTGGGGAGGTAAGTCTAATGAAACATTGAATCAACACCCGAGTGTCATTTAGGTGGATCAAGCCTGGGAATTATAATATTGACTGATTTGACCCTTCTATATCATCTATTGGAGAATATTGTGTCTTGTTATCATACTTAATCAAAAATTAATCAAATATTTTACAGTCCAATACCTCATCCCATATAGACCCTCACAAGTATATGATTGATTGAATTAATGAAAACTATTTTTATTATATAACACTAAAATAAGAAGGCATTGATCCCTATATCCTTTAAAATACCTTGACTGGGATATCAACATATCCTATATATTTTGAATGGTTCTCTGGGGTTAACCATCTGTAATGGGGTGAGAAGATGTACTAATACTTATCTCTGTATCCGTGTATTACTGAAGACATATCTGTAACCTTGAAGTAAACCTCAGATATCGATTATATATATTAGAGAGTGGTATTAAATATATCCAAACCACATCATTAATGTGTATCCCGATGAGTTTCCTACAGTGAAACTATCCTTAAGGGAAATCGAATTCATTCACATAGTAAGGTTATCAAATAAAAACCAAATGGAGTCATGGATATTAAGTGACCCAGTGTGTCCTATAGTGAAATCAGTGGTGATTTTTTCATTTCCATATCTGCATGGGTAATGGTTTCATCATAACATTATAATTTTTTTAGTCAACATTAACTTTTCAATATACCAACAATCGACCAACAAACTTTACAATAATCCTCTACATGTTATCCTACAATATGATTTTCTTTTTATATATATACAGTTTTTTCTACCATTATGAATATAGATGGATAACCTATGAGAATCATCTGAAATATCCCACTTATATTCTAGTTTTAATGGTACAAATATACGGGTTCCAAAGAATATAACTCCATATTAATCAAATTTAATCTTCAAAATATTTTCATTAATTATCTATGGCTCCACATAATCTAATGAATCCTATTTGAAATTAAAATGTATGGTTTTTCTAATTTTTATTTGAAAATGGTAACATGTTATTTGTAATTTTATGATTTCTAGGTCTACCCTACGAATTTCCATGAATATTGGACCCCTCTCAATCATCATCATGGATATGGTTTCTAGATCATTTGTACTAAGAGTATATACAATTTTTTACATTCCATGGATGTTGATGTATTAAAAAATTGTTGTAATTAAATATCTCAATCCACCTTAATTGGCGCATGATAATTGATTTTTATGTGAATATATACTTGAGTATATTATGATCAATATATATGAAAAAGTTATTAGGATCAAGATGATGAGGAAAGTGAATGTATTAATGTGTTCTATTTTTTTTCAACGATTTTTTTGGAAATCACCCTACATTGTATTATTGAAACAATCGTATTGAGAATTTTTTTTAAAATAATCAGATCCATGTTTTCAAATGAATTGGATGAATTTTTTCAAAATAATTTTACTCGTGTTTTTTGGAATAATCATATTCAATATGTCTATCATAATGAGTAATTTATCATTATATATGAATAGATAATTTTACACATGGATAATGATTCTTGTTATATGTAAATGGTCATTATATTCAATATGAATTTAGTGTGAAATAAGGGGTTGTTTTGAGGAAGTATTTGCATTTTCTAACTATGATAAATTTAATTGTGATGATGTTTTTCCTATTTTGGTTTCATATAAATCTTAATTTTATTGAAAAAATATTCATGGAATCTTGATGGAAGAATGGGGGAGTTAAAGGTGGTGTCGATTGAAAAAGGTGGTTCTGATTTAAAAGGTGGATCCAATTAAAAAATCGTGCTTATTGAAATACTGGCTCAATTTGCAAAGTTGGTGAAGATTGAAAAGACTGTGTTGGTTGAAAAGTAAGATATAGAGAAAGTGGTTTTTCAAAATGATTATATATTGGTGGAGGAATAAATGAACATACACATATGATCATACCCAGTATGATCTTATTCAGAATGATCGTACACATAAAATTTCATATTCTGAAAAATTGTATCTAGGAAAATTTTACTCTGAATTATCATATCTTGATTAATTTACCCATGATGATCATATCCAGACCAATCATATTCAGAAATGATCGTACTCGGGTAGAGAAGAAAAGAAAGTACCTGGAATGAATGAAATGTTATGATACCTTCAAATCCATGCCTAATGATGCTAAAGTAGTTCTCAAATGAATTTTAAGTCATGAAAAAAGTCATGATACAAGAATAAGGTTATGAATAATGGTTTTTTTGTCAATAGAATAGAATTATAGAATGAGATAAAAAATGTAGTTAACAATTCCAAAAGGGTTGAATTACAATATAAGTTACTAATTATATGAAGATAAGATGGGAATATTATGTTTTGAATATCAAGGGGTCAAGAGAATAATATAATGAGATTTATGGATGAATTTTGATGGTGTTTCTATACCATCAAATGAATAATTTTGATTCACTTTGGTTATGAGAATCGTATTCCAAAAATCAGAATTGTATACATTTCTCCATACATTTGTTTTCAACTGATACAGAGATTTTTATTAATGAAATCAGATTGATAAAAATTTGCTTTTTTATTGAAATTTTACTAAATATTCATATAAAAGTATGAAGAAAGAGATGAATTTTGAAGGAGAATTGAGAAGCTTTGAGAATAGATGATGAAAGAAAAATCTATCCCAATATTTTAGTGGAAATTGAAATTCAAGTGAATTTCTGTGAGTATGAATGGATTTTGGTATTCCTTCCAATGATCATGAGCATCACATATAAAATGAAAAATAGTGTATTTTACTTCTCTGATGATTAATTACAATACATAATAGTAGAGAGATAATCTTATAGTTTCAGATAGAAGAATATGTTTTATATTTTGACTTTGTGTTGAAGATTTTTTTTATGGAGAAGTTAAAATTTTAATCGACTGATCATTATATCAGGATGAAATAATAGGTTTTTCGATTTTTTTATTGTGGTTCTGAGATTGAGGATAAATGTTATTCTGAATTGAAATAGTGGAAATTAGTTTCTCTTGTATTATTTCAAAAAATAAGACTGAATTAATTATATTAAGAAGAATCTTACTCAGAGGAATTAGACATGGAAAATTGGACTTAGTTTTCATTAAAATGTCAATTAGTTTCTTAAATTTATTCTTGGTATGAAATAGAAAAAATTTATTTAATTTTAATTTTTTTAATTTAAAATTGGAACAGGTAACATGAGGGGTCATATAAATGTTTTTTGGTCTTATTTGTGCTAAGAAGAATCACACGCACTATTAGCATTGTTTTCTTAGTTCTACAAGAGTGAAAGGTTAAATACTACTCATTTTAATAAAAGGATTGAATTCTATTAGATTTTGTGGTATTGGAATATTTCCAAACCATACCCAGAATGTAGATATTTTTTACTAAATTATGAACCTTGTCAATACTTGTATTCTATTGGATGTTATGGTTAAATTGTTTTCATTAGGGGATTTAATATTTAACATGAGGAGAAGGTTTTTTCACAAAATAATAAATGAAAAAGTATCACTGATTCACCCCTCCCCATCTCAGTGATACAATCATCCTGATTGGGCACTTACAAGTTGTTTCATATGGTATGTTACCTTCTCTTATTCCATACTAATGGAGATTTTGAATTGTGTGAATATTAATGGTATGATGGACATCGATTGAAATAACTATCATATCTAGAATGATATAATGTTTCCTTATCTTATGTATATCAGTTATGATTTCCTTGAAGCATGAATACTTGGGTTTCATCACATTGATGATAAATATCATCTTACATCTGTTGATAAGAAGAATCTAGAGTATGATTGAAGGGAGAAGATCGATATATTGTCATCACTTTTGGAAAATGAATTATTGAGAGTTAAAAGACTTTAAATAGTTAAAGGTATATCAGGTACACTTAAAAACATATACGATGGAAATAAAAATGTGAAGAAGGATAATCTAAAAATACGGTGATTGAAATATAATGATTTGAAGGTGGGTGAGCATGAATCTGTTGGGGTGTTCTTTACCTGGGTGAATGACCTTTTGAGTACTATCATATTTCATGGTGAAATGATAGATGAATATAATGTTATTGAAAATATCTTGATAATATTTCCTGAAATTGTTTATGAAAAATTTCCTCATTTGAAGACAGAGATCCTGAAACATTATCTCTTGATTATTTGAATAGTACTAATATAACTTATGAAATGATATTGGGGAAATCTATGAAAATAAATGTGAAAATTGATGTTGAAATGTATTTCATGGTGGCAAAGAAACAAATGTCATAGAATATCCTTATTGATGATTAAGCTAGAGAATCTGATTCTGAAAATGCAGTATGTAATAAAATTACAATATTTTATACCTATTTTTTAAAATGTGAAAAGAGGTACAAGAAAATTAAATGTGAAACTTCTCTTAAAATATTTTGAATGTCGAAGAGTAGTTCATTTTATGGATAACAAATTTCAGAGAAAGAAATAATGGGATGGTGAGGAAGAAGAATGAATTCTTGTAATATTGTGAAGGACCAGGGTAATAAAGGAAAATTGTTTTCCACAGGGAAATATATGAAATTATTCAATTACAAAATAAAATGATTCATATCTAAACATGAATATGAATAAGGTTGTGATTATGAATCTGAAAAAATTTGATGATTATGGTGTTGAAAATACTTTTATTACAATAGTAAATGATGTATGATTCAAAAGTAGTTATTCTGGAGAGGATTATGAAACTCAACATTAATTCTATTTCAATGAAAATTTAAAAGAATACCTAAGGATGACTACATTGATTGAAAAGCAAAAAAAGTTAAAAGATAAATTTTCCTCAACAATAAATCAAGAATGTTTTACTGATGATAATGTGAAGATATATAATTACATCAATTATTTGAAGAAATCACATGAAGAAGAAAATAATCGTAATGAGAATCTTGAAGAAAATTTGAATTCAAAAGATGAAGATTTGGAACATGTCCAAAAATTTTATCTAAAGCAGAATTTATAAAGACACATTTACGAACCACTAATGGTGACATTGGTGAATGTAATTGAAATGAGAAACCTGATAAGGTTAAATAAAATTTACCTTCAAAGGGTGAGAATAAATCTGGAAAATTCATGTATGTCAACATAATAAACAATTTCGGGAATTTAGAAGTCTCAAAGAAACTATAGTTCATAAAATTTTAAAATACTTCTAATTCTATTAAGGTTAAAATAAAGAGAATATGGTCATTGATAAGTGTTTTTCCAATTTAAATCAATATTGAAGTTTCGATATAAAATATTCATTTTATAGCTATTACTTGTATTTTGGGGGATTCATGGACCCCACAAGTATGTTTTGTTCAACCAATAACATTATTATTTCCCATATGGTATGAAAGGAAAAGGTTAATGTGGAGTTAATTCTTTCAAAAGAAGAAGGATAAAAAAATTTCTATGAAGAAGTTTAAAAAGAGTGGAATGAGGATTGAAAATAGGTTCCAGCTCTAAGAAAACTATTTGTAAAATATGTGAAAACCCAAGTAACCTGGAAAAAGGTTGTCTTGTTTTGTTACCGTCAAAATAAAATAACTATTTACAATCCTCACAGGATAGAAGTTAATAAAGCAAAGAAAGGAGAACAAGATATTATTATTGAAATTTTTTTGAAGGCTTCAAACGGAGAATGATCACAGATACATAAAAGTGGGTCTTCTTCTCCCATGATAGGAGACTTGAAATTGATGAAGAATGTGAAATATTTTATAGTAGGAGTAGTGATATTTTCCAATGATGAATCTCTGAAAATTAGAGTTGTTAGATCATCCATCATTGGAAATGAAACGATGAAATCAAAGAAAATATTATATGTCGATTGGATAAAACCCAATATTCTATGTGTTTCGCATTTTTTATTAGGGTAACGATGATACCTTTATAAAATATGGGTTTTTTTAGAATTTTGTTGAATATAGGAAGATTGTTATCAGAGTCCAATGTATGAAAGGGAATTTTTTTTAGGTTGGTGAAGTAAAAAACTCTTGTTACATAAGCAGGGATGATGAGAATCATTTGTTGTATAAACGGCTTGGATATACGTGTTAGAGAATGAGGAGAAATTTATCTAAAAAATATTTTTTCTTAGACATTCTATATTTTCCATGAAGAAGATATTGGTATTTCATTATCTTCTAGAAATTAAAGATTACAAATATTGTGCATAAGAATGTAGAGATTTTTCCAAAACAACCCCTACTGCTGATTCATTCTGATTTTTGTGGAAAATGAGAAAATAATAAAATAATGGATATATAAACATAATTAATTTAATTGATGATTTTACTCTCATTACTTGTGTTATATTTATGAAACATAAATCATAATATTTGAAAAGGTTTAAATTTTTTATAAGGAGGGATGAGAAAGAATGTAGTATTCAGTGGAGAAGTTACGAACATATAATAGTGGCGAATATAAAAGCTAAGAGATTGAATATTATAATGAGAATCCTGGAATTCGGCATGAGTATAGTTATCCATACACTCCTCAATACAAAGGGGTTACTAAAAGAATGAACATAAGAATGATGTAAATTGGAAGAACCATGTTACTTAAACATAGAGTTACTCATTACTTTTCGAAGAAATCCATGAGTAATTCTTTTTAAATTCAGAATTATTGTTTATATAGGACTCAATTAGTTATAAATCCATATAAAATATTTATGGATGAAATCCATATTTGATGAACTTTAGAGTTCATTGGAGTCCATGTGTTATAAAAAGGAAAGGTGGAAAATATGGTAAGTGTGAGAAAAAAGGTAAATATGGAATATCTCTTGGTTATTTTATAGACATAAGATCATACAGATTCTTCATCAATGAATCCTATATAATTTCTGATTCAGTTGATGAAAAAGTGATTGGCAAATCTAATAAATTGAAACTCTATCAAAAAGACAATGAAGATGAAAAGGTTGAGGAAAGAAATTATGATAAGGATACATACAATTGTAATTCTCCCCCTGAAAAGGAATGGGATATAGATATTTTAGGAGATGAATAATGTAATATAAAATCAAAATCTAGGCTGAGGAAGAATGTAGAGGCACATAACATTATTTTCTATCAACATTAGAAGGTTCAAACAAGAAGAATATCCAATTCAATAAAACATGTCTCCCTGTATTCAAAAGTGGAACCAAATGAAGTGAATTAATATTCAATGCATCTAGAATGGGTTTTTTACATAAATAATGAGTTGGATCAAATTGTAGGGAATGATACATTGGAACACATACCCCGACATGAAAACAGAAACGTTATTTGGGAAAAATGGATTTTCTCTAACTATATAAATGGACAAGGTGACATGATAAGAAATAATGAAATATTGGTGTGCAAAGGGTATTCAAGAATTATAGGAATTTACATTTATGTAACATTTGATAAAATTTACATATAAGAATCAATTATAATCTATATATGAATTGCTACACATTGAGGCTACACGATCATTCAAATCGATGTTAAATAACTATTCGTGAATGGTGATCTTGATAATGAGGTTTATATTGAACAAACTTGCGGATTTGTTTTTTGGAAAGATAAAATATATGTGTGTAGATTGAGAAAGGATTTATATGGCCTAAAACAATATCCAATGGCATGGTCTTCAAATTGGATATTTGATTAAGGACGATGAGTTTTAAGAAAGGAATAGTGAATAACAATGTTTATATCATATAAATTCAAGAGCATTACCACATTGTAATTGTTGATGTTGATAATATTATCTTTACAAGGTATAATGAAAGAGTATGTGAATTATTTTCCGAAGAAATGAGTAATGAATTTGAAATTTCCATGCTTGGGGGAATGAAGTACTTTTTGGGTTATAAATCTTGAAAAATTATAAAAACAAAATTCTTTCTTAGGAAATGTAATATGAGGATGTTCCTAAAATATTCATTATAGTAAATTAAAAAACCTGTTTCCACTCATAATTCAATGAGAACCAAGTTTCTTATAGAGTTATAAGGAAAATAAGTTAATAATAATGAGTATTAGATGCGTATTGGAAGCATATTGTATTTGATATCCCTATGACCTGACATTTTTATTATTATTACCTCATGTATATGATTTTCGGGTGCCCAAAAATAATCACACATACATGCTGAAAAAAATAATTATTAGATACTTGAGAGGCACAACCAAATTCAAAATCAGGTTTTTTAGTTTAGATCGTATTCATTTTTTGGGTATTCAGATGCTCATTGAGAAGGAAATGTTGACAATAGAAGATCCATATTTGGTGGAGTATTCTTTTTGGGAAATAATTGTGTTAGCTAGCATTCAAAGAAACAAAATTTAGTAATGCTCAGTACAACTGAAGGTGAGTATTTGTCTGCTAAAAAATCCACCACTCAACATATGTGGATGAAAAAACAATTAGAAGATTTAATTTGTTAAGTGATGTTACCATATCTATTTGGTTGTTATAATCAAAGCACCTTCCATCTCACTAGGTTTCTAGTTCAACATTCTCGTTCAAAACATATTGATATCAAAAAACACTTCATCAATGATCATGTGGAGAATAATGAATGGTTGATAGAATTTGTTCCATCATCAAATCATGTGTCTGAAATTTTCATAAAATACTTTCCAAAGGAATCATTTCCAAAATTTAGATTAAACATGGGTGTCCAACCTCTTTCTCTACAAGGTTGAGGTATGTGTTCTTATCCCCTCACTCTTCTTACATTTGGATTTTATTATCGAGGGGGAGAATGTAATTGATTCATAAATCTATTGCATGAAGACAATGTTTTGGGAATGTTTTGAATTCCACATTTTCTTGTTAGTAAACTATTCTAACTATTTGTAGGATTGTTTGCAAGAAATAGATTTTTTTATTCCATAAATGATGAAGAATATCTCAGAATGAATTATGAAGTTGTATTCATAATCACTACTTTTGTATTTCAAGGATTTTACTATCAATTATTCTTGCTTCCAATAAAGAGTTAGCTCATGTAGGCATATAATTGTTGAAAAGTGATCCATTTATTAAGAATATAACATTAATTGATTTATGAAACATGGTTTACAACAAAATACAAATGGGGGATTTTTAGGACCAATCTTATGAGGAAGTTGATGGTCTTCTTGTGTAGTATTTTTTTGGAAAGTAATGTTTTTGGGAATCACCTCGCATTGTATCTTGGATAAAACTGTATTGTGGATGTTTTCAAAAGAATTGGATCCTTGTTATAAGCTTAATTAGATCCATGTTTACCCAATAATTAGACTTTTGTTTTTTGATAAATTAGATTTACTCTCTCCATTGTAATGTGTAATTGATCATTACATAGAATGAGATAATTAGATGCATGGAGAATTCTTCTTACTGGAAGTAAATCGTCACTAGATTCACTCTGGATTATGTGTTAAAGAAGTGGTTGTTTTTATGAGGTATCAGAGCCTATGGACTATGATTAATTTACTTTTTATGATTATTTAACAATTTTTATTCAATATAAATCATAATCTCATTGGAGAACATGTGATGTAAGCATGATGAATAAAAGGGGCAGTAAAAGGTGGTGTTGATTGAAAAATTTTGTGCTGATTTAAAAGGCGGTGCTGATTGAAAAGATGATGCTGATTGAAAAGGTATTGCCAATTGAAAAGGTGGTGAAGATTTAAAATATAGTTCCAATTTAATATTAAGAGTTGTTGATGATTGTTTTTCAAAATGATTGTATCTGAGTGGAGGAAGAAATTGACACACCCAGAATGATCATACCCAATAAGATCATATTCAGAATTATCATACCCTGAAAGATCGAATATTGGAGAAACAAATCCAGGACAATATTTCTAAGAATGATTATATCTTGAATGATTTTTCCAAGGGTTATCATATCCAGACCAATCATATTCAGAACGTGTAATACTCAGTTTGAGAGGAAATGAATGTTGCTCGAATGAATAAATGTTACGATTCTTTCAAAAATATGTCTAGTGATGGTAATGCTATTCTCAAATTACTTTAAAGTCATAAAAGATGTCATGATACATGCACAAATATTTTGAATGAATTTTTTTATGTGGTTCAATAGAAGATAAGGAGATAATTATATCAAGTGTGTTATGATAAAAATATAAGGAGATTTCTAAATGAATTGTCATGAGGGATTTGTACATTCAAAATTAATATTTTGATTCAAATCAGTTTTGAGAATATTATTCAGTAAATCAAAATGGTATCCATTTCTTAATATTTTTTTTTAATTTATAAAGATCTTTGTATTGAAAAATTCATATTGAAGAAAATCATACTCATGTATTGAAATCGTACAGAAAATTCAATCGAAAAAGGTGAAGAATGAGATAATGTTTGAAGAAGAATCAGGAATCCTTGATAAGAGTTGATGAATTCAAAATGCATCCCCATGTTTCAAGGGAAATTGAAATTTTTGTGAATTATTGTGAGTGGGAAAGGATTTTGGGATTCCCACCAAAGGTCTCAACTATCAACTATAAACGGGGAAATGTAGATTGTACTTTACTGATGTTGAATTATTATTCATCATAGTACAGATAGAATCACTTATTTTTATAGTTAATAATAATTTTTATGTTTTGATCTTGTATTGAAGAATTGTTTATGGATAAGGAAAAATTATATTCGTAGATCATCATATTCTTCTGAATTAATCTATTTTGGGAATTTTTTATTGGGCTTCATGGACTTTTTAAAAATTTTATTCTATTTTGAATTGGTGTAGATAAATTTCTATTGTATTCTATCAAAAAAATGTATTAAAATAATTGTTACAAGAAGAATTGTACTCAGAGGAATCGGCCTCTGAAAATTTAACCGATTTTTCATAACAATGTCTGGGAGGTTCATACCATTATTGTGGGTTTGAAATTGGAGAATTGTATTTCATTGGAATATATTTATTGAATTGAGAAGAATAACAGGTAACATGAGTTTTCACATAAATGTTTTCCCCTATTTGTGCTAAAAGGGTGCACACTCACTATTGGGATTATTGTCATTGTGCAATATTATTGAAAGGGTAAATCCAAATTTTTGTAATACAAGTATTTATTTCTATTGGATTATGAATTATTGGATCATTTCCAAACCATACCAAGGACATAGCTATTATTATTTAATAGGGATACTTATAAATACTTATGTTCCTTTAGATGTGTGGTTGAATTTTATTTAATAGGGAATTGAATCTTTAATAAGAGTCAATGGTAGTTTCATGGTAAATAAAAAAAATGTATCACTAATTCACCCCCTCCCCAACTCATTGATATAATCATCTAGATTAATCACTTTCAAAACTTCTCCCCAATGAAATAATTTTGAAAAATAATTAATTCAAAGATCCTTAAATCCGTCTCTAGATAATGCATTAAACATTTTTCTTATGCAACTATATATATAAAGAGGGATAATATATCAATTAATTATTTTAAGGTATTAAATTACCAAATTATTTTGTTTACACATAAATATAGATAAAAAATCCTTCTTTACCTTTTGGAAGTATTAATATAGGTACACGGATTGTCCATTTCTATGACTCTTTGATGTTCTCTTTTCATTCATCAAATTAGATTCAAATCACTGCCTCATAAGTGAATTTGGTAAATGGATTTGACAATCATGGTATTTGTATTACAAGACACTGATAATTGTTGTCTAATGTTAGGAACCTATATATTTACATTACTGAATTTTGTTTAGGCCAATCAATAATTTCATATTTTTTTCAAATGATCCATATATATCCATTTGTAGGTGATAAAATTACAAATTAATGTTACATTCTCTCTCCAAAAACCCCATTTATTGTAATTCATATAAATAATATCCTCTTTCAATGTATTCCCATCAGTATATAAATTATCATCATTTTCCACCTTTAGTTTTTCATGGACAATAATATCACCAATAAATACTGCAAAAAACAAATCTTGGTAATCTTTAAAGACTCTACTAATAAAATATAGTAACATTTCTGGTGAATTAGTTTGTATGAATGGAATAACTATAATCTTATATTTTCCCTACCTTTTACAAAATTAATCCTTTAAAATATCCTCCTTCATCACCTTCACATGGTAAAATACCCACAAAATTTCTACAAAAGAGATGTATTGGGCTCCCTGTAACTGATTCAACAAGCCATAAATATATTCTAGTGGGATAATCATTATTTATAATGATCCTGTTGAGTAAATGATATTTAACATAGAGGCACATATATATATTATTCTTCATGATGAAGGGGATGAATTCACCATATAGTGATGAAGATTGGTGTCTAAATCCCATATACAGATTCTCCCATAATTTCATCTTTAGTTATTCTAGTTCAAAATGGACACTATATATAGATACATGAATATCATTAAATCTTTTTTAATAAATTTAATTAAGAATGAAAAATTGTGATTAGGTGGATGTCTATGAATCTATTTGGGGTAATATATTTTTATATTCCCTTAAATGGGGAAATCCTTCAATATTTATCATTTTCTATTTGAGAATCATTTGTTTGAGATATAATTTCTCATAGTGTTATATTATCTATACTTAATATGATGTTTCTGGATTATATTTATTTTCCTCCTTACACTTTTATATAATTGGATGATGATTTGGGACATAGAAGGTGGCTACCTTATCCAAATTGTTGATTTTGGATCTATATAATGAAAGCCCATCCATGAATGGTATAGCCTAAAAATCTAAAAAATGGTGTTTGACTAGATTTTTTGGGAAATTTAGTCCACAATATATTTTTCATAGAGGATTTATATTATTGAGATATAATATAACAATCTTTTATCAAAAAATAGACCTCCTTGTTTTCAACTGGTGTTTTAAAATAATTAATATACATGAATAATATAAATGAATGATTGGAAATTGAATCCAATAAAACACATTCTTTTGTTGAATGAGTAACCATCATAGATATCAAAACATCATAGTCTGGATCCACTTCATCAATATTGATAGAAAATCCTCACCTTATCCCCTTTAAATTGGAGGTTCATGTTGTAGGTTATCATAAAAAACAATTGGATTTGGTTAAATTTTTATATAGGTTATTTATTCCTAGAAGTATAAATACTAGACCTTTGTTTTTAGATTATTTTAAACTTATATTCCTCTATGTCATTAGTTTTATTATTCATATCCTAATGAAATTATTGATATTTATTCCCCTCATATCCTCATGCATGTGTGTATTGTTGTATGATGATGATGATTGGTTGTGACATACTTTCATCTGAGATTTGGTAAGACATCAGATAAGAGATTGACACATTGGATGTACGAGTGATGTAACTCAAGTCACATGCAACATGACTCAAGGTCTTACCCCAACGTTCTATTTGATCCACTATTCACTCAAAGGATCAACAATTAGTATCAGCTCATGACCGCTATATCAAATTTTATTTATTCATGGTTTTCTTATTTTCTGTATGCATATTTTTTACGTGTGATCTCATAAAAAATAATCATCCTTGCACAACTAAAATAAAAAAGTAACATTATAAATTTTTTATATTTATTTCTTTGTTAGTTGTTAGTGTGATAACATAGTATGTGATTATATTATAGAAGAATATTCCATTTCTCCATGAAATAAAAAATCCCACACTAAAATATTAACTCAAAAACACCTTCTATCATTTGAATTTAAATATAACTAGCTGTCCAGGGTGCTTATCAGCGAATGTTGAGGGTGAAACATACTATCAAGGAGCTCATATGAGAGTGATGGATTCAATCAGCTTATGTTTGTAGAAAAAAGTATCTAGAAAAATAATTATACAACTTTTGATACAATCATTGAGTAAATCTTATTTATGATTTTTGTATCTTGGAAATAAATCAATATATCAAGGATCTATGATTTAAAATGGTTGGATAGTTAAATGCCTACATTCAACACATTGACTAGTGGTGTATCCAAATCTTGTAGACTATGAAAATAGGATTCAATGATATTATCATCTAGAATAATCATGTAACATATTATTATTACATTGTTTTAGAGGGTTTCTTGAGTTTGATAAAATAGTGTAAGACATTTATTGTTTTATTAAGTCATTAATGTCTAATTACTAATCATGATAAAATTACTAATATAACTAGATTTTAGTTTTTTATAAAATGAAAATTAATATCACAATAAATACTGTAATATTAATTATAAAAATTCAATCTCCCATCCAGCAATAATTTACATGAGTATTATAGGAACTTTTGAAAAGTATAATGGCCCCCAAAATTCATAGTGTTGGTGCCCCAAATACCCGCAAATCCACCACAGGATTAAAGGGTGAAAAAACTACTAATAGGAGACTCATGTATGAAAAATATGATCGTTTTTTCATAATTTTATTATCAACATTCGACGAGAGTTATGGATAAAATGTTATGAAATGGATGATATTACATGATTTCTCATATTTGAGAATCTTATGAGGTGTAGAGAACTAAATATATGAATAAATTCAGATTACACTAGATTTTTTTAAATTGAATGATGGATCATGGTCTTTAAATTGGTCCCATTAAATATAATTTTCACCTATTTAATCCAGTATATTTTTAAGATTACCAGAATCAAATTATGGGAAAAACACTTCATTACCTACTTGGTAGGGTTTTCCAAGTAATAAGAACCTTAAAGAATTATTCAACTTTAATTCGTTTGGAGAACACGTTGAAAGGAAATAAAAAAACTAAACAAAATGTATGTCATAATATGAACCTTCACAATGACCATCAATGAAAGAGGTATTAGACTTGTGGTAATTTTCTTCATGTATCATTGAAAAAAAAAATTGATGTTTAAAATGAAGTGAACAATGTTCAGGAAGCAAGTAATATATTTTTCTTTAGGTATATTAATAACTCATAAATAATTCTTATGATTTCATTTTTGGGTATTGAATACAATATTCATATTATATATGTGTATTTCAATATAGTTTCCATGTGTGTAATGAAACATTACAAAAATAAAGACGAGTTATCCGAGCAGCTATAAATCTATGGTTCTTAAGTTAGTGGTGATAATCACACAATGTCAAATTTCAATGTAAATGCTTGTAGTTGATTTGTTTAAATGTTACGAAAAATTGTATCGCATGTGTTCTTTGGACATTATGAGAAGTTATTCCAAATCTGGAATGAATGTTGTCCTTGGTGTTTAAAACAAAAACAATTGTTCTAAAATACACGAATCATATGCAATAAATATTGAATATAAAATGTAAGACTTGTATACCCAATTGTGTCAAGTAAATAAATTTCCAATAAGAACTAATCCGATGTCAAGGATATACAAAATATGTATTTAGATTCCATATTTTAAATGACAATAGGTATTATAAACAAATTTTTTGGACAAAGAAATCTTTATAAATAATGATATTTTTTTGAAATAATCATAATTAGTTCAGAAAGAGAGACTTAACTATTATAAGAGTAATCTACTGGTAAGTATAATTAATTAGATTCTATTATATTTTTATTATGTAATGTGAATGTTAGGTACAGTATATACACGGTCAGATGTTATGAGTTTCTTTGGGATGGTGTGATGAATAATATTTTGACTAAAAATTCATCAATCATTATAATGTAGCGTGGAATAATTTTGAAATGCACCTTACCATATCCACATCTAGTATATTATGCTAATAAAGATGATCAATTATTACTCTTACATATTAACATTGATAAAATAAATGCGGCATGGAGAATTTATTATACTTGCATTTCTATATAAAGATAAGAGTCATGATTTCTCTAAAAGGGCACTGAATATTAACACTCAATCATTGTCAATTCTTCCATTTTATGAGACATCGTTAGAAAATAATAGCATTATCCAATACAAATATGACAACTATCCTGAAAAATTGATATCATATGACTTATAGTACGATAGATATTAATTTTGACAAGAACGTCTATATTGATAAAAATATTTTTATGAGGATATGAACAAACAAATATCAATAAAAACAAAATGTGTAAATTAATTATGTATAAGAAATTCATTCTAAAGATATTACATAAATCTATATGATTGAAACGATATAATCAGGTTATGTATAACATTACTATAAATGGGTACACACATATATTTGAGATAGTTGAATAAATATTGACTTGGTTTTATTCAATGTCAGATATGCACAAATGGTTGACATATAATCCAGTTCTATAATAGGTATGAAATTGAATTTTATAGAGAAATATAATGCATTGGAATAATAAAACCTTGTGGATGGTTTTATATTCAACATGGTGGGAAATACCTTATTGATTGATAATAATAATTTCTATAAGTAGAAAGTATATGAAAATTATTTAAAATTTAAAAAGATCAATTAAAAGTTAATAATGGATTCTGTGTATCAAAGTGCATGGGGCTTGTTAATTTAAATAATATGATGGTTAATAAAGTGAACCTACACATGAATGGTACAAGATGTTTACTATTAAGGATAAATTGGTTATACCAAGTCAATATTCATAAATCCATTAGAGATTTACTTATCAAATCTATTCTTTATAATCATTTTATTTTGAAATGGTCACCATGGCCACCAATTAGGGAATGTGTCTATACGACGCAACCAAAACGGGATACTAACACCATATAATTAAAATGATGGAAAGAACGTAATAAAATCTATTTTTGGATTGATCTAAGAAACATGAACATAGAAAATTCATTTAGAATTAATATTTTTTATTTTATTATTAGATGATAGTGAGAGCACCATGATTTTAAATTTAAAATATTTTTTATAACATATTGAAAAAAACTTTTTTTCACACAATTAGGTAATACCAGGATGAAATTAAAACTCTAGAGACTGACATAATATAGAAACATATCTTGGTGGGAACAAGATCTACTGTGGAATATCTAACGGTTTACTATACCTAGTCAATCATAAATATATTGACTTTGAATTAAAAAATTCAATTTTAAATAATTTATGAGATTATTGTTACTAATCTCACATGGAATAAATATCCCTAATAAGATACATATAAGATATGGGAGGAGATTTATGTGGTGAATTGAATTCCATATGCATATTTGATGGATCAATCACAAATTCCAAGACATGTGAGAGACCAGATTTTTCTAACATAAACATTATAGTCCAATAATATCAGTTATATCGAGTGGAACTACAAGGAAATAAGTCATAACTACCCGATTACACATGAATAATTACAATGATATATACCTCATTTGTAGAGATAAATGGATACACGTTATTATGGGTAATTTGTTTTTCATTTGATCAATTTGATCTAATGTCAAAATTAGTTTGTGGTAATGAGGAATAAAATCTCATTCATTCTAGTGGTGGCCATATATATAAATATCAAGTTCATTACAACATCTAAATAGGCTTAATAACTAGTGAATAATACACAATTATTTTGTTATAGTTCCAAAAATCAAACCTAGTTTGTGAATTTTAATCATTATGATAATCCTATTACAAGAACAAACCATGATGTATTGTAATTAATGTGGAAAAAATGGAATGCACTATCAGATAACACCTCTTAAGAAGTCTTACTCAAGGATTTGATGTAGAAAATGGAATAATAGCCTTGCATCAGAGATGTGACAGACCCAAAAACTAAATCAATGACTCAGTAAAACATGATATTATTCATGGTAGAGCACAAAATATTAGATATCAAGTTGGATCTATTCCTTGTGGAAGTGTTGTAAAATTGGGTACCCTAGAACCAACATTATTATTATTTATAATAACCATTTCATCTATATAAAGATATATACATGATGTAAAATTACCATTATATTGTAGATAATTCTATCTCAGTTATTTATATGGAAATCCCCATATATTGTTTTCATATAAGAATGTTATTGATTATCACGTACAATAATGAGATCCTCGAGATACAATGAAGTTGAAATTTAAAAACAATCTTATGGTATAGATATATTAGACTAGCTGGACAAGGTTGATGCTTAAATATTAGGTGTTGGGGGATCATAGTCATTGATAATTATTTTAATGAAATTATTACTTGGTGATGTATCGTAGATGAGATCATTAGAGTAGACCCACCAATAGGAACATTAAATGTTTTGGGTGTCACTAAATGTTCTTTTCTATAAATATGTGTATTTGAATCTTCTATTAAGATTGTTATAAATTCGTTCCATTTAATATATTACATTGATGCAAGGAAAAAACATGATAATGAATTCCGAGAATGGAATAATGTGTTGGGTACATCATTGGTGGCACGACATTGGTTGAATGATAAATATATAATTATTTTATTTCAAGTAGAGGAAGTGATATCTTGGGAATGGTTGATTAACATTGTAGTACCTTTATAAATCCATTTCCATAGAAGTTGATGGTAAATCCATCCAATTTTATAACAAATAATGATACTGTAAAATCCCATGTAAATAATGAATAATACATTTTCAACATTTATTAATATTTTGTGAATTAAATTTTAATTTTACTTTAAATGGGTTTCTATGTTCTGTGGCGTACTCGATACACAACAACGGGTTTCTTTGAAATCTTACATTGCGCACTAATAAAATAACAATTTTATTTTAAATTGTAGTTAAATCCAGTCGTTTTATTGGAGGGAATGAATATAACTAACTAAAATATGATTATACATGTTTGTTAATAGTTTTTACATTTATCCAATAAAATTTGGCTGCTTAAAATGTGAATTAATCTAAATTTAAGCATTAATACCCTAATATTATTTAAAAGGTTGATTTACCCCTTTTGAGGAAGAACCCTCATTAAATCTAGTTTTGGTCACTTTTATATGTTCTATTTGTCAAAATAAAATTATTTTTTAGAATATGGTTATCAAAATTTACTTTGGGTAAAATTTTGGTATTTTTTTGATAAAATTCATTTTTTGATGAATAGTGAAAAATACTGTATTTTTAGTTTCAAACTGCATTTTAATCTAATTTATTTATTTGAAACTAGTATAATTTTAATTGGTTTTAAAGTTTAATTAGATTATATTTTTACCATTTAATTCAATGTTGGTTATTGATATTGATATCACTTGGAAATTTGGAATAAACAAGTGTCAATCTTTTGATAGTTAATATTTCTTAAAAACACATTTTTTGGTTTGACAACATGAATTAATTTTAAATTAATTAATCCAACATATATTTTTTGAATTTGGTAAAATATAATTAACTTTTAAATTCGTAATATTAAATATATCTTATGCTGAATTTTCATTAATTTTCTAAAAAAATCCATTTTTTTAATGTTGAAACCACTAAATAGTAGATAAAAACTGAATTTTTCATTTAAATTAAATTTTAATTTTATGAATTGAATTTTAAAATTATGATATACATTTTTTTAATTATTATGTAAAATTTGGATAAATTAGATGAAAATAATTTTTTTTGAATAGTGACTTTTCACTATTATTTACCGCGGTTAATGGTAAATATGTTAATTCTAGGTAAAAATAATATCATAATAATACAAAATTACCTTAACACTTTTCATAACCTTATTAGAAGAGTAATTTCTGACCATTTTCATCCTTGGGTCTATTTTGGGACCACATGGAGCCACCTAAAATTTATAACGACACTTTATATTAATTAATTTAAAGTAAAGACAAAAATGAGATAAAAAAATTATTTTGGTAAATTTATAATTAAAAGGGGTTATATAATTTATCATTTAGTCTATAAATATTAATTGGAAAGATATAATTATTTCCTACATCATGGTATTTCTTCAAAAAATATTAGACATTAAATAAATAAAATTATAAATGGCACAATAATGATGTAGTGTTCACCTCATTAATAATTGATTTAAATAAATAATATTATAAAGATTCAAATAATTTCCAAAACATATAAAATTTTTATTGGATGATTTTATTTCGACCTTTAGTAATATTATCTTCTACTTTAATAAGTTTTGGACCTTTTGAAACCGAAAAATCAATATATAATAAAATAATATTTTCACACTATCTTAAGGAGTCCCTCCTCCCCCTTATAAAAATCCCTCACCTATTACATGTTCCTCACACCTCTAAATCCTCTGGGATCATCAAAATTATACCCTAATAAAATCTCAAAATCCCTATATTTCACCTATAAGCCTTAAACTAGGTATAATTCACATCAAAAATCATTTTGGTTCAAACCAAAGGGAGTTACCCGAATGAAATGTAATGGTTTTTCTGAAATTTGTTTCATTTTTTTTACTTCAACAAACCATAAAATATTTTTATTCATTTCATTTATAATAAAAATAGTGTCCTAAATATACTAGAATTATTTTTATGAGAATTATTCAAACTATACTTTTACACACCTCCATGTAATGGATAAAGAACATACGGTTTCTTTAGATGGAAAACTAACGCCTCACGAAACGATGATTGTTCAATTATCTCCTACTGCCTCTCACGATATCCATTAAGATGGAAATTTATTTAAATATGATATATATTATTTTTTAATTTTTCATTATGTTATTTATTTTTCATTTATATCAAACCTTTATGGTTTCCATTATGGGTAAACGAGATAATTTCATTTTAGGAAGTGCGGACTACCGAATCCTCAAAGTGATATGAGTCATGAATTCCATATGTGGGATGTGTAAAGGATATAGTCAATTATATTATATATGATATAATGCTTAATTTATAATATAAAAATTTTTCATTACGTTTTAATTCCTTTTAAATAAGAAATAGAAATGAAAGTATTGTTCATGTGTACGTACGACTTACCGTCTCCATAAACAGTGCATTTCATTTCATAACTCCAAATGTTATGTAATATTATAAATACATTAATATAATGTATATATATAATATATATTATATCTAAATTATTTATATCATTTTGGATATAATAACTTTTGACCACGTGAAAAACTTGTAATTATAAGATGTCCATTTTTGACTAAAGTACCAAATATAAACAAAGCGACCATTATTAACTTGAATGAATACATAATGTTTATAACATGGTAATAAGTGGTATTAATGAAATAATAAGCCTTAAAATATTATTAAACAAGTATAAATTAACATTAGTTTATTATTCATGGGATTAAAGAACGAACGGGTAAAGTTTGATACAAGATAAGGGACTTTGTCTCAATCTCCATTCACTGAGGCATATTTTTTTAATACACAACATTATTCTATACTCTGTATAAACACCTTATAATTTTCAATTCATTAAATTGGAGTATTTTTCTACGAATAGTTTTGGTATATGAAACAAATAGAATGTTTCTTTTTAACATAAGCGGTGAGAATAACCATTTTTCTGCCATAAGTATTATTTGATCTATGGATTCCTTATCAAACCGTAATGTTTTTAAATTGAAAATCAATACCAAATGCTTTTTTCATATTTTTTTTTGAAAATTGTTTTGGTAATGGATTTTTTATTTTAATAAATTTAAATGATATATTGTAATTGAAATATGGAAATTTTTTCTATCCTTTATGTTTGTTTTATGTATTCTGAATATGATATGGCTCTTGGGAATTATTACGTATATGAGTGGTTCCGTGATAAACCTAGGGTGGGTGAGATTGAGATATCTCTCCAATGAATTGAGTAATATGATGGAGGTAAACATGAATGTTTCTCTCAAGATATTTAGGGAATATATTGTGATGGGCATTCCAAATGTAAATCTATACCAAGTTGTGATAGCTACAATGTAAGTATGATATGGATTCGACATGTTACCTTTATTATTTATGTTTTCTTTGTGTTATTCATAAATCATATGATTTCATGTGGTATGTTAATGGGCTTATATTAAGTATGCAATGATGAACTAATGTTTTCTCTCTTTGTTTTATAAGCCTTACTGAGCTTTTTATGCTCATCCCCAGATTTGAATTTTTTTTCAATGGTCCTAAAGATGAATAGGGTCAACGATGGGATCAAGGAAAAGTCATTTTGTCTAAAACATGGGACTAGACATGACTCTTTTTTTCAAGAGTATTTTTCTGAATAAAATGGAAAAAGAGTAGTAGTGTGTACTTTGTAATTTTTGAGATGTAATGAAATAGTAATGGCCTAATTCTATAGAAATATAAACCTGAATAGATTCTCAATGTGAATTATTAATTTAATTCATGATTATGAAATGTTTAAGGTCGTTTCCTTATAGTTGGTATCTGAGGTCGGATTAGATTACATTAGGTGTTAGGGTATTGTTAAATTAATATCCATAAATTACTTTGGGTTAATATTGAAATGATATAGAATTTACAGATTACCATGTTGCTTCTCCTAATATATTTATGTGTTCATAATGGTTTTCTGTAGTGGAAACAGTGATGCTATGTTGGGATGACCTCAGGAAGAAGAATACCTTCCAAATCAATAACCTAAGATGGTCAGAATCGGAACTAAATAGTTTGTTGCTGTGATGGAATAGTTGAATTAGGCTATAAATGGTGGTTGTAACCATGCAGGAGATCAGCTAGATGAACCACATAAGAACAGGTCAGTAGTGGATCATTTCATGAGGCAGCATCCCCCATCATTCACAGGATCATCTGACCCTGTACTAGCTTAAGGGTGGATTAAATCACTTGATAAAATTTTAGATGTCATGGGTTGTTCAGAACATCAAAATTTTAGTCTTTCTATTTACCGTTTTGAAGGTGAAGCGGATCAGTGGTGGTTGATAGTGAAAAATATCATGGATTATGATGAGATGGATGCTCTATATTGGGATGAATTCAAAGGTATGATTCTTGAGAAATATTTTCTTATGGTGGTTCATCTTAGGATGGAAAAAGAATTCCTAGAATTGAGGCTGAAGGATGACTTAGTGGATACTTATAAAGAAAAATTAACATGACTAACTAGGTATGCTCCAAATTTCATTCGAGATATTGATAGTAAAAGAAACCATTTTTACTTAGGATTAAATCCAAAGTATTGAAGTTATTTAGATTCTCGTGAGTTGAAATGTTATGAAAAAATTGTTCTATGTGCAGAGAAGGTGGAAATAGAGTTTGCCGATGATTGGGTGATTTTTTACAAACAACATAATTCGAGGTCAAGGTGGCATGTAAAGGGAAGAACTCTTCAAAAATGTATGATTGTAAGAAAAATATTTTTACAGTTTGTGAAAATTTTGGTAAAATGAATGCTGGGGAATCTATTTTGAATTATAGTAAGTGCTACCGATGAGGTAAAATAGGACATAAGGCTCGTAATTGCACTGAGAAATAGTAGGTTAATGGTAAGAGAAAACAAGATTTAAAATTAGTAAAATGTTTTCAGTGTAATGAAATTGGTCATTATGAAAATGAGTGTCCAACGAAGAACTCAACTGAGGAAAAGAAGCCAAACATCAAGAAGAAAGGTGTGGTGAAGTCCTTTGCAACTACTTCAGCTAATGTTGGGCCATCAAATGAAGTAGTATCAGGTACATTGTTTGTTTGTTGAGATTATTCCAATGTGTTGTTTGATTTAGGGTCTACACATTCATTCATTTCAGAGATGTTTTATAGTAAATCGATAATTTTTTTTCAATATATGAATCTTGGACTAATGGTAAAAACCCCTAGAAGAAATGTTGAAACAAAAAAGAAATTATAACAACCTTCATGTCCTTTTGTGTGGAAATAATCTACTGGAAAACCTTATTGTATTTTCTCTAGTAGAGTTTGGTGTTATTTTGGGTATGCATTGGATTTCTGTTTATCATGCTAAGATTGAATGTATAACTAAAGATGATTCTTTTTAGAAATATTTTTAGTTTGTGTATAAGAATGAACCCTTACTTTTGATAACATATCAGGAAGCTAAGAAATTAGTAAAAAATTGAAATGAATGTTACCTTGCACATATTGTTGAAAATAAAGGAACTATTTATATTAATGATGTTCCAGTGGTAAATTAGTACCTTGATGTTTTTTCAGATGAGTTTCCTGGTATTATATCATATCGAGAAGTTGAATTAATTGTTGACTTAGTTCTTTATGCTAATCCAGTTTCAAAACCTCGATATCGAATGGCTAAAATTGAACTTTTAGAGTTAAAGAATCAATTACAGGAGTTATTAGATAAAGGTTTCATTCAACATATCACATCACCATGGGATTCTCATGTATTTTTTGTTAAAAATAAATATCATTCAATTATACTATGCATTGATTATAGATCATTGAATAACATCACTATTAAGAACAAGTATCCATTACCTCATATTGATGATATGTTTGATCAGCTCCAGGGAGCATAGTATTTTTCAAATATTTATTTGAGGTTGGAGTACCATCAGTTGAAAGTAAATGACTTAGAAATTCTGAAGACCGTGTTTCAAACTAGATATGGCCATTATTAATTTTTAGTTTTGCCTTTTGGTTCAACCAATGCACCTGCTGTATTCATGGATCTTATGAATAGAAATATCCATTAGTTTTTGGATAAGTTTGTGGTTATGTTCATTAATTATATTTTGGTTTATTATAAATGTAATGTGGAGCATGAAATTCATATAAGGGATGTCTATCAAACCTTAATAAAGAAAATATTTGGGATGTTTAGCAAGTATGAGTTTTTCTTACAAAAAATTACTTTCATTGGTAACATTGTGTCAAAAAATGTAATAACCATTGATCCAACTAAAATAAAAGTTGTTGATGAATGTCCAAGACCCACAAATATAACATAGATTCATAGTTTTCTTAGATTTCTTGGTTATTATAAGAGGAGTGTTGAAGATTTTGCATGGTTATCTAGTCCAATGAATAAGTTAACTAGAAGAGGTGTTAAGTTTGTTTGGATAAAAGAATGTGATGCTTGATTTCAGGAATTGAAAAGAAGATTGGTGAATGCTCCAGTGTTGGCACTACCTTCCAGAAATAGTGAGTTTGTTATTTATAATGATGCTTCATTGAAAGGACATGGATGTGGCCTCTTGTAGAATGATTAGGTAATTAATTATGGTTCACGATAGTTGTATCCTTGATACCACAAATCATTGTTTTTTCCATTTTCTATATGCTAGTTTAAGAGTTTGTGGTACCCATTACAGGTCTTCACCACTGCCAGTTCACCGCTTCAAACCAGTCGGTTCAACATCAAAATTCCGAAGTGAAATTCCCAAAACAGAAATCATGAGACTCCTCGAACCGCGCACCAACCTATGTACCTCGCACCTTTCCGCTCACCTATCAACATCAACCATTGAACCGCATCACGATCTGGACTCCTTCTCCATGTGCCACCATTCACAGAAGTATGTCGGAGGAACCATCCGACGTCATCATCGTCAAAGCCTGATCTCTTCATCAAACGATCGGATGATCTTCACCATCATCCGCTGTCACCACCATTGACGTTTCAATTCCAAAGATCCAACCCACCATGGTCCATGAACAACCAGGCTGAAAACATCCAGTAAAAAACAAAGACATTCCAGTAGAAAAATGGATCTCAACCAGAGAAAACACTCGTTGCCTCCACTCCACCCGCCATTGAAGGCCAAATCGGATCCTCAAGCACACATCCTCCATAGAAGGCGACCCCCATGAGAGTCACCACAGGACATCGACGTGCTACTGAGAAGGAACCCATAATTCCTTGAAGAGTATGCTGGTGAAAAAGAACCGGTCGTATGCCTGTACGGCCGACCAGCAGTGCTGGAGAAGCCCATAGCGCATCACCACTTGAAGAGACACAAAACTGTCGCAAAGGGCACCATAGGCATCCGAAGAAGACAACAATAGTGAGGGGACGATGACTGGATGAACCCTAGCATAGAAATCCCTTCATGCACGAACTATTAACCCAAAGAGAAAACCTTCATCACTGAAAAAATACCATAATGAAAAATGAATCAAGGGCCTCCCCACCCTGTGCCGCTTCATATTCGTCATCAACCTTCAATGGAAACAGGACTCATCCTCCTGTCGACCGAGTCGAACGACTCACTGAGACGACCATGCCGCCGAGACGATCCAGAGAAAGGGGACTCAGGAAGAAAAGGCCAAAATGAAATGAACATGAGATAGTGGATATTGTTGGAATTAATCAAGGATTATGATTTCATGATCCTTTACCATCTGAGAAAATCTAATAAAGTTTTTGATGCTTTGAGTCGGAATATTAATGCTTCATTGTCCATGCTACGTTTATAGTGAGATCCATTGGGTTTTGATTTGATGAAATTTGGCATTGAATTTGTCGGTGTAGGAAATTAATTAGTTTTGTATCATGTGTTAGTGAAATCATCTCTATCAGACAGAATAAAGAACGAACAAAAGAAAGACAGTGTGTTGTATAAAAATGTAGAGTTGGTCAAAAAGGTTAATTTTCCTGAATTTATCAATGATAATGACTGTATTTTGAGATTTGGAATGAGATTATGTGTGCCTTGTGATTCACATTTGTAGAATGAGTTGTAATGTGAATCTAATAGTTCCCCATTTTTAGTTCAGCCTGGAGGTACTAATATGTACAGAGATATTCGGGAGTATTACTGGTGGGATGAAATGAAAATAGATATTTCTGATTTTACTATGAAGTGTTTGACGTGTCAGTAGGTTAAAGTAGAGTATCAGTTACTGAAATGGATGCTTCATTCGTTACTGGTACCAGATTTGAAATAGGAAAATATATATATGGACTTCATTGTGGGATTACTAAAGTCATATTGAGGGTAAAATTAAATATGTGATATTGTTGATCACCTAAGTAAATCTTCTCATTTCTTTCATATCTGAGATACATTGTCTCTAGATCAACTTTATTGGTTTTATGTTAAAGAGATAGTTAGGTTTTATGGTGTCACCATCTCCATTATATCTGATTTTGATCCGAAGTTTACTTCTAATATTTGTAAAGGACTTCAAAAATCGTTGGGAACTATACTAAATTTTAGTACATCATTTCATCCGTAATAAAATGGGAAGTTAAAACAAACAATTCAAAACTTTAGGGATATGCTATGTGCTTTTTCATTGGATTACCAGGGAAGATGGGAGAAATATATTTTTTTGGATGAATTTTCATATAATAACTATTTTTTGGGATGTAGTAGGTGAAAGGACGTTGATGGGACCAGAATTGGTAGAAGAGATGGCAGAAAAGGTTCATTTGATTAAGAAAAATATGATAATAACTCAGAGTTGTTAGAAACATTATGTGGATAACCAGAGGAAGGTTCTTTATTTTGAGGTATGTGATCGTGTCTTTCTCAACATTTCTCAATGGAAAAGTGTGATGCATTTTAGTAAGAAGGGAAAGTTGATTCTGAGCTTTATTAGACCCTATGAAATCCTAAATAAAGTTGGATCAGTTGCATACATATTTTCTTTACCACCAATTTTATCCCAGGTACACAATATTTTTCATGTTTCAATGTTGAGAAACTATATTCCAGAACTATCTCATGTTTTAAGTCCAGAGGTAGTTCATTTGGAAGAGAATCTCTCTTATGAGGAACAATCAGTCTAGATTATTGACTATAAAGAGAAAGTGTTGTGGAATAATTTTATTTAACAGATAAAGGTTTTGTGGAAAACCCATATGGATGAATAGAAAACATGGGAATCTGAAAATTCTTTGAGGGATAAATACCACCTATTTATTTGATAAGTGAATAAAATTGTGAGGACACAATTGTCAAAAGGGGGAAGGATGTAACATCCTAGTTAGACAAAGAATAAGACAATTTCCATATTTATTAATATTTTGTGAAATAAATTTTAATTTTCATTTAAAGGAGTTTCTATGTTCAATGGTGTACCTGTTACGCAACAACTGGTTTCGTTGAAATCTTACATAACTCCCTAATAATGTAATAATATTATTTTAAACTGTATTTGATGCCTAGACTACGTATTGAAGAGAATTAATATAACTAACTAAAATATGTTTATACATTTTTGGTAAATGTTATTACAATTATCCAATAAAATTTAGAGGCTTAAAATGTGATTTAATCTAATTTTAAGCATAAATACCTTAATATTCTTTAAAAGGTTGATTTAACCATTTTTATGGTGAACCCTCTTTAAATATAGTTTTGGTCACTTTTATATGTTCTATTTGACAAAATAAAATTATTCTTTAGAATCGGGACATCCGAATTTACTTTGGGTAAATTTTTGGTATTTTTTTGATAAAATTCATTTTATGATGAATAGGGAAAAATATTGTATTTAAATTTTAAAATTCCATTTAATATAATTTATTTATATGATTAGATTAACTTTTTAATTGTTTTTAAAGTTTAATTAGATTATATTTTTACCATTTAATCCAATTTTGGTCATTGGGATTAATATCACTTTGATATTTGACAAAAACAAGTGGCAATCTTTTGATAGTTAATATTTTTTTTAAAACAAGCTTTTTTGTTTTGACAACGGGAATTAATTTTAAATTAATTAATCCAACATATTTGTTTTTAATTTGGTAAAATAGACATCTCTTTTGAATTCGTAATATAAAATATAGCTTAGGATGAATTTTGGTAGTATAATGAAAAAAGTTCAATTTTGATTAATAGTGAATCTGCTAAATAGTAGTTGAAAACTGACTTTTTCATTTAAATTAAATTTTACCGCTTCATTGAATTGAATTTCAAAAATAAAATATAAATGGTTTTTTTAGTATGAAAATTTGGTTCAATAAGATGAAAATAATATTTGGTAAATACTAACTTTTGACTTTTATTTACCGCGGTTAAAGGTAAATATGGTAATTCAAGGTAAAAATAATATCATAATAATTAAAAATTACCTTAACACTTGTCATAACCTTATTTGATGAGTCATGGACGACCATATTCATCCATGGGTCTATTTTTGAACCCCATGGAGCCACTTATGTGTGATAATGACACTTTATATTAATTAATTTCAAGTAATGAAAAAAATGATTAAAACAAATATCTTTTAGTAAATTAGTTTTTACAAGGGGCAATGTAATTTATATTTAAGACTATAAATATTAATTGGAATGATAAATATATTTTCTAAATCATGGAATTTTTTTAAAATATTTAGACATCAAATAAAAAAATTATTTATGACACAATAATGATGCAGTGTTTACCTAATTAATAAATTATTTAACTAAAAAATATTATAACAAATAAATTAATATCAAAATCCTGCCCAATTATTATTATATGATTTTATTTCGACCATGAGTCATATTATCTTCTTAAATAAGTTTTGGACCTTTTTAAACATAAAATAATTATATAATAAAATAATATTTTCACACTTTCTTAAAGAGCCACTCCTCTGCCTTGTAAAAATCCCTCACCTCTAACCCATTCCTCACAGCTCTCAAGCCTCTTGGATCGTCCAACCCATACCCAAATAAGATCTCAATATCCCTCTATTCCACCTAGATTCTTAACTTAGGCAGAAGGCACATCAAGAAACCCTTTTGGTTCAAACCAAAGGGAGTTACCGAAATTAAATGTAATGATTTCTCTTAAATTTGTTTCTTTTTATTTTACATCTCCAACCCTAAACACTTTTTATTTGTTTCATTTATAACAAAAAAAATGTCCTAAATATACTATTATGTTGTTATGTGAAATATTCAAACTACACATTCACACACTTACATCTAATGGGTAAAGAACATACAGTTTCTATGGATGGAAAACTAACACCTCACGAAATGATGATTGTTCAATTTTCTCCTACCGCCTCTCATGGTGTCCATTAGGATGGAACTGTATTTTATATGATATATATTATGTTTATGTTTTCTTTATGATTCTTTATTTTTCATTTATATCATATCATTATTTTTTCTATTATGGGTAAATGCGATAATTTCATTTTAGGAAGTCCGGACTACCGCCCTCTCAAAGTGATATGACTCGTTAATGCCATATGTGAGACGTATAAAGGATATTGTTTATAATATAATATATTATATTATAATGGAATTATAATATATATATTTATCATAATGTTTTAGTTCTATTAAAATAAAAAAATGATATGAAAGTAGCGTTCATGGGTACGTACGTCTTACCATCTCCATGAACGGTGCATTTCATTTCTTACCAACAAACATTATGTACTATTATAAATACCTATATGTACTGGATATATATGATATATATGATATATTTATCATGAATATCATTATGGATATAATACCTTTTGACTACATGAACAAATTTTAATTATAAAAAGTCCATTTTTGACTCATGTACCAAATATCGACAAAACGAAAATTATTAACATAAATTATTACATAATGTTTATAACATGGTAATAAGTGATATAAATGGAATAATAAAAATGAAAAATTTTCTTAATAATGTATAAATTTACTTTAGTTTATTATTCAGGATATTAAAGAATAGACGGGTCATGTCGGACACCAGGTAATGGACTTCGTCTCAATCTCCTTTCATTGAGACATATTTTTTAATACATGTATTTCTTTTATACGCTGTATAAACTCCATTGACTTCTCAATTAATTTAAAGGGAATATTTCTCTACAAATAATTTTACTAAATGACAAAAAAATAATGATTCTTTTTAACATAAGCGGTGACAGTGACCTTTCTTCCGCCGTGATTATTATTTGATCTATGGCTTCCCTAAACAAGACGTAATGTTTTTAAAAGGAAAATAAATACCATATACTCATTTATGTATTTTGGTATTGAAAATGGTTTTGGTAATGGATTTTTTATGTCAATATATTTAAATGATATATTGTGATTGAAATGCGGAAATGGTATCCTTCCATTTTGTTTGATTTATTTGTTATGAATATGTTATGGTTCTTGGGAATTGTTACATATACGGATGGTTCCGTGATAAACCCTGGGCGGGTGAGCCCAAGATAGATCTCAAACTCATTGGGTAATTTGATGGCGGTAAATGTGAATGTTTCTCCTATTAGATTTAGTGAATTTATTTTTATGGGTATTCCAAATTTAACACCCTACGTAGTTGTGAAATCTATATTGTATGTATGAATTGGATTCCACAAGTTACCATTAAGATTTATGTTTAATATGATTTATTCATAAATCTTATGATTTCATGAGATATGTTGAAGAGCTTATGTTATGTATTGACTGATGAACTAATGTTTTCCTTCTTTTTTTATAACCCTTACTGAGCTTTTGATGCTCATCCCATGTTTTGAAATGTTTTTCACAGGACATAAAGATGAATAGGTTCAAGGATGAGATTAATGAAAAGTCATTCTGTCTAAAACATGTGACTAGATATTACTCTTTTTTTCAAGAGTTTCTATTTTTGAAATAATGGAAACTGATTAGAAGTGTATACCTTGTAATTTCAGAGATGTAATGCAATAGTTATGGCCTAATTCTCTAAAACTCAAAACCTGAAAATATATCCAATTTGAATTATTCATTTAATTCAAGATTATTTAATGTTTAAGGATGGGTCTTTATAAATACTATAAAGGGTAATTACACAAGTGTGTATCCTACTTTATGAGGTATCACATGACCAAGGGATTATATTACACATTAATTGTCTATATGTTGGTGGTCATTACTTTGACTATTATTTATAAATTTTTTTCTTTGTTGGGTTTCACGGATCATCTTTTAGTCTATAAATATTATTCACTATTTTAAAGATATGTTCATAGAGGTTAAGGCATAATATCTTATTAACTATTCTTCTATATTCAAGATAACAGGTATATAAGACATTGTGGGCCCCACCATGGGGTCCAAATAGTTGTGCTACTTTCAGCTATCACTGATAACTAAATAAATTCATTATTATTTGAGTGTATAAAAATAGTTCTGCATTTATCTTTTAAATTTATTTACAATTATTAATGTAAATACATGGAAAATTTTATATTAATGTATATTATTCATGGTTCAGTTAATATTTAATGGAATGACGTTTCATGTTAAGGGATCCCTTTTATCAAGTAATATATTTTTAATATTTCCAATAAGCTATTAATATATAAATTATAATTACGACTCAATCAGTAAACAATAATATATCATTTATATTTTATAGAGTGATTACAAAATATTTAGGTTTTGGGTAGCCTTTTCTGGGTACTTTCATAACTCATTACACATATGAGGATAGTGGCACCATCATTATGTATATTAAGTCCCCGTTCTTATGATATTCCGCATCCTCTCATTATTTGTATATAGATAATATCTTGATTCATGTGATTGGATCAGGATCTCCCACAAGAATCTTAATAAAATTGATTTGGTGATTGTTGGGATGTCGAATGAGTCATTGGTTTTCAACACTGGCACCTAATATATGATGATCGATGCTAAAAACTAATTGAAACAAGTGTACAATATATTGATGATTTAAATTTCATATAATTAATGAAAAAATTGCAGGAATTCAGCAGATGATGAACACACAACATAATATATTACCAAGTATTTTTGGATTAACATATCTATTTAAACTTCATCATGAATGATCCTTGTTAATATATTGGGGATGTACATCACCAATGATGATATAGATATGCTATTCACTATTGAAAAAACATAAATCCCTAGAAATACTATTTTGGGTGTATTCCCCACTACATACACCTACACCATTGAAAATTTTATAGTTCATATTCAATATTAGTTTTTTATAAAGATATATTATAGAAAACATGAGATTGGGTGATTCTAAACACGATGAGAGGGTCTATGAGGATAGTCTGATCCCTTAAAGTTGATATTTTACAATTACTTTATTAAAAATAATTTTTATACCTTTAGATTATCATTAGACTATCTAGAACTTATGCCTCTGCTCTTACTACTTTTGTATCCATTGATGAAGTCCTTATTAAAATTCATGTTAATGGGGAAATATAGAGTACACAATTATGTGTTAATGGAATCAGAAAGAAATTTTATAATGGTGTTTCTATATATGGTCTGAAGCACAAAGATATGGTTTGTATTGAATATTTCAAGGATACCACAGACATGGCTATAATCAAGGGATATATAATGTATTATATCAACCGTATTTACACAAATCATATTTTGAAAACACTATTTCTATCCATTGAAAGGGACTTCAAGATTCCTCATTTTCCATTGTTTTCAATAAAAATATAGATAATATCCTATTTAATGAGCCCCTTTTGGATTTTATTATGATGTTAAGGGATGAGTTCCTAAATATTATAGAGCATGGGTCTCTATATTTTATATATATTACTAGGATTTTATGGACCTACATGTATATTTCAAATGCTCTAGTTCTAGAACCTCTGATTGTTCCTATTCCCAAAATTTCCCCTTTTCAAACACAAGATAAAATATGTGTTCACCTTCTACAACTACCTCTACATTAATTTACTCTATAATTCCTTATAAACTTCTTCTAGTATCATTTGGTCTTAGCATTCCTCAATCCATTGGACATATTAAACATGTAAAGGCCCAAACATTTAACAATGAAATTTTTCCTTTGTTATAGTAATGAAATATAGTATAATCACATAAAATATAATTAGGAAATACAATTACACATCATTATTAAATTAAATATTAACTCTATGTGTCCATTAAAAATATATTTCCACTTTTTTTATTAGAATTTCTAAATTCTGATATATGAATTTGTGATCAGTATGTTGTATAAAGTGTTATAGTATAAACTTTATTTTTAAGGATTAGTTACATAACCTTATAAATAGAAATTTTACCCTTATGAATAATAATATGACCCTTATGAATAGTAATGTTCCATGTGAATAGGAACCTAACCCAAGATAGTATAAATAAAATTTATTTATCCGAAAAGTGACAATATGATATAATTATATTATAGTGTTGGTATTTTTGTAAGTCATTTATATTTAATGATTAATTTAATAATTTAAGAAAAAATATTTTCATTATATGTATTCATAAACTAGTATTTTCATGTATTATTATTATAGGTTAATTTTATAAGACCTTATTTAACTTTTCGAAGCATTAGAAATACAGTTTAAATATTAAAATTTTAATTTTTCAGGTAAATTTTTTTAATGAAAATTTAATTACTCATATTATGAAAATTATTTTCTTAAAATGGAGTTCATTTTTTAATTATACATGTCCAAAAATTATTAGGGTGAATTTTTTATATTTTTCTAAAATATATGAATTTTTTATGAATAGTTAAATTTGAAAATTTTCAAAATATGGTAAATAAATGAATTTCTACATCATGATTGAGTCATGGATGATGTGAATAGCCATTATATTGAACTGAAATGCCATATTTACATTATTGATTCATGTTATGATTACTATTTCTTGTCTTGAGGGAAATTAAAACACTAATGAATTAAATATTGAGAAAATAGCCCTCCCCTCCACTATAAAAACCACCCCACACATCCTCATTTCCTCACACCTCTCAAGCCTTATTCCTACAAAACAATCTACTCAAATACCTTTCCAAGATCCTCCCACACGTCCATAATCCCTTTTTCTCATAAAATGATCAAAAAAATTCTCTTAAAGAGTCTGTCATTGAAAAAATATTCAAAAGGGCATTAAAGTGAAAAATAATTCATATACAAGCTAAGGGGGATTCTCAAACCATAATTTATTTCTTCAGGTTTTATAATTTTCACTCCATTTTTTGTTTGATTTTACTTAAAAATAATTTCTTCATTATTATCATACATTTTATGGGTTATACATGTTTTCCACTAGAGTTTATGTCAAACATAATATTTTTCAAAATAACCCTTATTTCAAAAAACATGCCTTCAACTTATCGCACTAGGTTGATAGTTCATGGATCAAGTATATTATTCAATCTTTCATTTGGAAAACCAATGTTTATGAATTTATGATTTATGAAAGGAAACCAATTCCATTCCATGGGTTATTTATGTCCTTGATTGATATATTTCTCTGTGGAATGCATGATAATGTTAAGGTTATGATGTGATGGGTGAACCCAGAATAATATAAAACAATGAAAATTTTATGATGTGACACGTGAACCTAGACATTTATAGTTCACAAATGCATAGGTTAATGTGAATAACCTCATAATTAAAGTGAAATATGTGTGTACATGATGTCAACGTGGTTTAAAACTATGTGTGGTGGATGACCACTATGACATGGTGTTTCTTTTTTTTGCATTTCCACATTCCATGTTATTACCTAATGCTTCTTCACATCTATGTGATGATGATGTTATGATTATAATCTCCCCTATTTCGTTGTTTATTGTTCAAATATATCTATTTATTGGTATTTTAGCTCATACCTTTGGATTTATTTCCACAACTGACTACTTGTACAAAGGAGAAGTCCAAAGACAATAAGAATCTTGAGAAGAAGGAATTAAAAAAATTATGGTGTAAATGTTATGTATGGTCCTAGTTTCCCCATGATACTAACCCTTAGGATAATGTTTTTATGTTGTTTATAATTAAAATTATTTAAACTTAATTTAAGCAAATAATTTCTTCTTTAGTTGGTATGAGAGGAACCTTTTAGTTAATTTGGGAATTGGAATTAGAAAACCTTAGTAAAAAACATTGTATGAGACAAAGTACATGTAAGAACACAAAATTCATTACTAAACATATGGATAATATATGATATTTTTTTAGTGTTAATTTCAGAAATGGATAACTTATTTATTCATTACATGTCGACTTATGTTTTCATCCAACCGTTTAAATTTTATAAAATTGATGGAACTTGGAGAAACCCGGCCAACAAATCGTGTGATGGACAATGTAGCGATTTCCCAAACAGCATACCCAATTCTTTGTGAGGTGGAGTTTATAACATCATGGCGACTATAACCATGTTGTCTCTGGTAATAAATAATAATATGAATAATGTTAATTTTCCTCTTCACAAAAGTGGGAGAAACTAGCTTTCAATTGTTTTATGGGTTAATGACCACCCTCATTTTGGGTATCTTCTGATCCACTAATTTTGAAATAGTGGTTCAACACAGTGGATAAGATCTTATTTATTCTTCATTTTTATATGATGGAGAATGTGACACTAGTAGTATGTCTTCTCAATTTAGAAACCGACCTATGGTTGGATTTTATTAAGAACACCAAGTCGATTAATGAAATTGATGATATGGATTGGGAATACATTAAGATAATTTTTCATAAAAATTATTTCCCACAAACACTTCATAGAATTATGGAGAGAGAATTAAAATATATAATCAAAAATGGTGGAGAATCAATCATGGATTACAAAGCTAATTTCACCAGTATTGCGAGGTACGCTACATGTTTTTTTAACAACAACGATGAATAGATTTATAGATTATTTAGTGGATTATAACAACACCTTAAAATGAATCCTATGATTCTAGACTTTTGGATTTATAAAGATGTTGTTCATTGTGATCTAAAATTGGATATGTAGTTTTGAAAATGGTCCCATGGCTATGGTGATAAGAAACCAAGGTTTGAGTTCCAGGCTAGAGGATCTAATGAGAAAGTTGGAACGAAATATCAACCACCCACATGTCAAAAAAGTGGGAAGAATAATAGTTGGAATAGCCTCAAAGGTATGGCAAAATGCATCATGCATGGGAGAGAAGGCCACCAAGATTGAGAGTATTAAAAATACATGAGAAGTTAGCAGAATGTGGTAGAGGAAAGTAGAGCACCACCCATGGCCCAATGATACAACTTTACTAAGAAATGGTACTATAAAATCCAGTGCACTAATACTCGGGCCCTTGAGGATAATCAGCGTCATCTTCCACCAAATATAAAGGAACTAGGTAACGATTTTGCAATAACTATTGTGGAAGTTGATCATAAAAATGAAGTCATACAAGGTACACTTTTTATTCACTCATGAATGGTAAATTTCTTATTTGTTCCAATTCTATGAATTCCTTTATAGATTTTATGTTTTCAAGAACAATAGAATTTAAACCTCATAACCATTAAGTATAGATATCTATTAAACAACTATTTTGTGCAATCAATGAAAAACAATTGATGGAATCTTCTCCTATTGGCACATGTGGGAAGATTCTTCCAGTGAGTCTTGAGGAACTTCACACGGTGGAATTCAATGTTATAATGGGAATGGATTGGAACTAGTTATATAGAGAATGTATTAATTATCAAGAAAAGAAATAAATTTTCATATTCTAAACTATCCCATTCTGCACTAAATATTCAAGGAAGATCATGAATCTCCTTTATAAAATCAATGATTGGGGTGCGTGTTCTTTTATTATGATGAATCATACTTCACCCAAAATGGTTGAGCCAAAGGAATGTGTCAACCTACCATAAATCCCCATCATGAGGGATATGGTGATGTATTTCCCAAAGAGTTACCCAGGAATTCCTCATACTGTGAGGTGGAGTTCTATATAAAACTAATACCTAAATATTTTCCTATATCAAAGTTTCCCTGTAGGATGGCTCATATCGAACTGGTGGTGTTAAATAAGCAGCTGCAGTATCATTTGGACAATGGGTTCATATGCCTTAGTTCATTACCTTGAGGAATGCCATTGCTATTTATGAAGAATAAGGGTGTATAAATGTGGTTTTGTATCTATTATCATGAACACAATAAGATAAACATAAAGAACATGTATCATCTCCCATGGATTGAAATCATGTTCGAATCAGCTATGAGGATCTTAGTACTTTTCAAAGGTGGATCATCATTCTAGATATCATCAGCTAATGGTGAATAAGGAAGATATTCAGAATATTTTCATCCATATAAGGTATTGGAACTAAGAGTATCTGGTGATGAGCTTTGATCGTACTAATGACCCTGAAATCGTCATGGATTTGAGGAAAAGAGTCTTTAGATATTACCTCAACAAATTTGTGGTAGTGCTTATCGATGATATTCTCATCTAATCCTAGATAACGGCAGAACATGAAGAACATATAATACTTATGGTGGTGTCATTAATAAAGGATACGTTGTATTCCACGTTCATAATGAGATACTTTTGGATAAAGAACATCATGTTCTTGGGAAATGTGATCGCATGCAAGGGAATTTCTATGGACCCTTAAAAAACAAAGGCAATTGAGGACTGGCACAAACCCTCTAGTGTCATATAAATACATAGATTTATTGGATTGTATTAACAATACTGATGTTCTGTGATAAATTTATCATGATTTTCCGGACTTCTAAATAAATTAACATGGAAATGGGTAATGTTTTTCTAGACAGAAGAATGTGGGGAATGCTTCGAGGAGCTAATGAGAAGGCTGATCATTGCACTTGAACTCACATTACTAAACATTTGAGATTGATTTGTGATATACAATTAGTCTTAAAATAAAATAATGTGTTTTTACTCAATAAAAATGATTATGTGATTTCCTATTCCTCTCAGTAGTTAAATATCCATGAGCAGAACTACCCGAAAAATGATCTAGAGCTAGCAGTTGTGATTTTTGCCATGAAAATCTGGTGGCACTACCTCTAAAGTGAGAAGTGGTGCATATATACTTATCATTATAGCCTAATTATATATTAATAAAAAATAAGTTCAATGTGCATAAAAGTAGATGGTTCGATCTAATAAAAGGCTATGATTAACCTACTCGCTATCATCCGAGCAAGACGAATAAGGTAGTTGATCCACTTAGAAGAAAAGAACCTTATACTCTATGTATGTTGCAGACTGAGAAAGACCATATCATCATGGATATAAAAAATATTGATTTTAAAAACACAATGGTAGGGGATACATCATACCTTTCTAAATTATTTACCAATCATTTATCCAAGAGATGATTTAGGAGGCACAAAGGGATAATCTAAAGTTGTAAAATAAGGTGAATGTAGTAATGGAAGGGAAGATTCAAGAGTTCAATATCAATGACAATGTATTAGTTTAGTTTGTATCAAGTTTTTGTGTTCCTTCATCACCCAGTATAAAGAAAGAGTTATTCGACAATTCATATATCACAACTTTATTTATCCATCCTGGCAGCACAAAGATGTACTGAGATCTCCGAGAACACTTCATGTGGGATAATATGAAGAAAGAGATTGTGGAATATATATCAAGGTGATGGATATGTCAGTATGTTAAAGCAGAGTGATAAAAGTACAAATAGATGATGAAACCATTGCCTATACACATGTGGAAATGGGAAAATTTCACTACAGACTTTGTCATGGGTCTCCCGAAGAGGTCAAAAAGAAAAAAAATTGATATTGGTTTTGGTGGAAAAACTCATCAAGACTGCCTACTTTATCTTTATTTGGGAAGCTATCTCACTTGAAAAACATGAAAATATATATATTAAGGATGTGGTGACATTTTATAGGGTTCCACTCTCAATTGTCTCTACTCATGATCCAATGTTCACACCTAAATTATGAAGCAGTCTCCAACATGCCTTGAGTACTGGATTAAATATCATCCTGGATTATCACCCACAAACTGATGGCCAATCATAAAGGACTATTCAGACACTCAAACATATTATTAGAGCCTAATATTTATAATTTTAAGGTGTATGGGAATATAATATCATATTTCATGAGTTCTCATATAACAATAGCTTCTAATTGAGTATTCATATGGCTCCATATGGAGATCTTTATGGAAAGCGATGTAGAACTCCAACATGTTGGGAAGAAGTTGGGGAAAGAAGGCTACTTGGGCCTGATCTTGTGAAAGAGATTATAGAGAATGTTCATGTCATCTAGAATATTATCAAAAATGGTCATAGTCAGAAAAAGATATACATTGATAGCCACCAAAGGGAATTGACGTTCAAAGATCGAGATAAAGTCTTCCTTCGAATATGATGTCTTCCTTAGATTATCATAAATGAATAGATTCATATGGTTTGGAATGAAAGGGAATCTGTGCCAAAGGTAAATAGGTCCCTTTGAGATCCATAACAACATAGGATATGTGGACAATCAGCTTGCACTTCACCAAAATAAGGCTCTTATACATGATGTGTTTCATATCATTCTTGAGAAGGTACAAACTAGATCCCTCACATGAACTGAACTCAGAGGTGGTAAAACTTGAAGATGACCTCTCTTATAAGGATAATCCATTAAAGATTATGTACCAGAGATATAAGGTTATACACAATGAAACAACCCACCATTCCAGTGTGTTGTGGAGGAAACATAAGTATGAATAAGAAACATGGGAATTGGAGGACCTACTTAAGGAGAATTACACTCAGCTCTTTTTTTAAAATGAAATTTCAAGGAGAAATTTTCAAAATGGGGGAGAATGTAATGACCCACCCTTTTATCAATGTAATTTCTCCGTTCATGTATTAATTTCATAGATTATAATCACATAAATCACATTAATATAGAAAAAGACATGTCATGTTTAAATAAACTACTAAATTATATATATCATTTAATCATAATTTTTCCACTTCTGTGGTTAGAATTTCAAAAATCTGGCATACACGGTTGCGATCATTATGCTATTCAGAGTCATATAGGGGAAAATTAATTATTGATGAAATGTAACATAACCTTATGAATTGTATTTTCACCCTTATTAATTGTAACATGACCCTTCTTTGAATATTAAGTAGGCCAATATAATAAGAACCATACCAAAGATATTATAAATAAAATTTATCCATCATATTAGTGATAATATGATAAAATTATATAATAGAGTTGGTATTTTTATAAGTCATCAATATTTAGTGATTCATTTAAAACAATTTAAAATATTATTTTCATTAAATTTATTGATTAAAAGGTGTTTTGAATTTTTATTATCAAATAATAATTTTATGAGGCCAGAATTAATTTTTTAATGTGTTAGAATAACAATTTTAATTTTAAAATTTTTATTTTTCATGTAAATTTTGATTTTAATTATAAATTAAATTACTAATAATTTGAAAATTATTTTCAAAAAATGGAGTTTATTTTTGAATCATACATGTTGAAAAGTGGTTAGGAATAGTTTTTATATTTTTCAAAACAACAAGAATTTTTGAAGAATATTAAATTTCCATTATTTGAAAAATATTCTAAATAAATGATTTTTTGCATCATGCTTGAGTCATGGAAGACGTAAATGATAATTGGTTCAATATAAAATTCCATATATACATTATTTAGTCATGTAATTGTAAATATTTATTTTTTATAGGGAAATAAATTAATAAATAAATTAATTATTAAGAAAACACCCCTCCTCTACACTATAAATACCACCCCTCACAACCTCATTTCTTCACACTTCTCAAACATTGTGATTAATCTTAATTTTGATAAAATCACATTTAAGGATCCTTCGACAATTCCAAAAGCCATTGGTCTCATTATAATACCAAAAACTCTCCCCCAAAGGTGATGTCAAGGAAGATATATTCAATATTACATTAAAGTGTAGAACGCATTTGGATACAAGTTAAGGGGAATTCTCAAACCCATTATCCATTAATTAGGGTTTCTATTTTTCAATCCATTTTCAGCATGGTAATTCCTTAAATATAATTTCTTCATCATTATATTACATTTTCTGAGATATACATGTTTTTTACTAGATTTTATGTTAAACATGTTGTTTTCTAAAAGAAATCTTCTTTCAAAGACACGTCGTTTACTTCTCACTCAATGATGATGGTTCTTGAATCAAGAATGTTATTCCCTCTTCAATTTGGAAACCCAGAGTTTATGAATATATGATTTAAGAAATGATACTCATTCCTTTACATGGGTTCTTTATTTCCATTATTGATATAGGTTATATATGTAATGCATGACAATGTTAACATAATGATGTGAAGGGTGCGCTCGGAATTATATTGCACAATGAAAACATTATGATTTGATGGGTTTTCCTAGAATTATATATTGATCCAATTAATTTTTCAATGTGAAGAATCTCAAGATTAAAGTTAATTATTCAGGAAAAGATGCAATCATTGTTCACAACTATGTGTGGTAGATGACCACTAATACATGATGTTTCATTTTTATTCATTGCCACATTCCATGATATTATATAATTATTCTTCTAATTATTGTGATGATGATGTTATGATTATGTTCACCCCTTATTACATTGTTTCATGATCATATCTATCCTCTTAATGGGATTTTATTTAACCTCATATTATTTATATCCTCAGGAGACTACTTATACTAAGGAGAAGATAAGAGAAAATAAGAACAGAGAGAATAAATAATTAAATAATTGTTTTGTGTTGTAAATGTTTTCTATGGTACTAGTTTTTTGAATTCATTAATCCATTGGATCCTCATTGTTTAATTTTTTTTATCATTAAAATTATGGTAATATTATGTAATAAAATAAGGGTTTCAATAAAACATGTTTCCAAATATATCATGATTATGGGATTGGATTTACACCTCACCATGTCCCTCCTTCTACTACAACAATTGGAAAAGGAAAATAAAATATTTATCATTCTATCTTTCCAATATTTGATCCAAATATTTATTATGGACAATTAGAGGACCCCTGTAATCAATTATATTGATTTTTAATAAAATATTTTTATCATTATTTTTGTCTTTTTAATTTGTGCACTTTTGATCAATAATTTTTTAATTTCTCACAAAATCTTTATTATTTTTTATAATCACAAAATGGGGATTAAATTATGTAATAAAACTAAACTACATGATCATATATTTTTTAATTGCAGGATTCGTGTATTTTTTGTTTTTATTTATTCCATGATCTATTATCATCAAAAGGGTGATATGGTAGGATATGTCTAAGAATACCTTGATTTATGAATCACAAATCGTGTTTATGTGTGTCTAATAATTTATGTGATTTATATAATTGATGTATTATTATAAAAAATTTAGAATTTTTTAAAAGTACCACATCGACCACAAGAAAAATACATTGAACATATTCCTATCAGATCAATCATAATAGAAATCATATAATGTGCCCAATGGACCGTTATAAAATTTAATATAATACATGAAATATTTTTGACTGATTTTGTTGTTAGAATTTTCAAAAATAAGTGGAATGAATTCACAATAAATGGATCGACTAAAATCTTATTTTATCGATTGTAGTGAATTCCTCACAAACTGTTCAAACAACTGCATAGTTTGTCCATTTTCGAAAAATATTAAGAATTGGTAGAGATAATTTTTAGTGTTTTATAATTAACCATATATTGAACCTATAGTGATCATATGACAATGTAATTTTGAATAACTATAGGATCTACCTTGAAATAAAAATAAAATATGTTAAATAAAATTGGTCACATGAGAGAATCTTTTTTTCAAGTGGTTAAGTGGTCGTATGGCTGTAAGGGACCACATGTTCCATTGGAAAGACCGTTCAAGAATTGTTAATTTTTTAATATAATATCTATATAAGGAATTTTCATAGTTTATGGTATGTCATTTTAATAAATCTGATCATGTTTTTAGATACCTTTTGGACCTACCATTGAAATATGATGTGTCACACTTAAAAAGACGATTTATAAAATTGGGTATTATATTTAATTATAATTTATTCCAACTATTATATATATATAATTAAATTATCGATAAAAAACATTTATTTATCCTATATTTTGTTTCAAGTAAAAAGATGCATATTGATGCATTTTCGGTGTCACCTTTTGATGGAGGATCTCTTTTTATAGATGAATGATGGTAGGGAAAAGTGATATCACTTTTTATATATAATTTTATTAATGTGAGAAACAGGAATAGAATGAAACAAAATTTTCATCAGGAATTTGATTTCACGATCAATAAAAATACATTTCAATTCTCATATCATCACCAGACCAATATAAAACTATGTGATGAGTAGAAGAATATACTGAACAATAGAACTACATTTACCTTCTACATTGAATTATTTTCACTTATTTTTCCCTCTATTTTATTAATCATGAGTTCTACCTGAACTTTTGATTAATCATTTATATCCCAATATTATATAGATTAGTATAGATTTTCAGATACTCTCACGTATTCATTCATTTAATTTTTACTCCCAAAAAAACAATTGAAGAGTCTATTTGTTTTCCAAGACAACCATAAATTTTATTTCCAATAAAGCAAGATCTCAGTTTTTGATCTTGTTTATTTCAAAATTAAATGTGCTTGGAAATTACTGAATGATAAATTATTTTTATTATATCATAGTTTGCGATAGATCCTCTCGATTTATATTAATCAATGTATTTCAAGTTTTTCATTTCTCTATTTTAAAAAAAATTATATCATTTTTTACAATACTATACCTTGATAGTTATATTTTTTATGTGATATTTATAATAGATAAAGTAAGTATATTAATTTAGAAATATTATGTGTCTCATAAATTTTTATCAAACAGAGTTTTGTTAAATATCTTTGATAGGTTATTTGAATTAATTTAATTATATATACCTACTTTATTATATAATTATGATGTATTTCTAATTAGGGAATTTTATTTCTATATTTTTTTAAATATTTTTGTTAGAAACTCAAATCACACACACTAGAGTTGTATAATATGACCAATAAATACCAAAAAAATTTTATCAAGATATACATTGAATAAACTATTAATCTATTCTATTAAAATCAAGGGTGCATAAATTAGTAAAAAGATAATTAATATATACACACAATGTACATACCTCAAAAAAATATATTATGGAAATATCATCCTTAATTACGTTAAATTGATGATAGAAAAACAAGATATCAATCATTGATAAATATTTTTTTCCTTTAAGTTGATAAACATGACATAAATGAATGGTTGACTATACAATTTTTATAGTAATGGACTTAATTTAATTGTAATTGATTCAAAAATGCATTGACCCATCCTAATTATTATCAAAATGAATGGTTTCACCTTATGGTGGAACTATAATTTCATTTAATCTTTTATTATACAGACATTTCAATTGTTTCTTCATTCCTATCAATTCCATAGTGGCTATTTTTTCACCAGTTATGATTTTAATAGAAAACTCGACATCGTGCTCATATAGATTTCTTAGTAACACTTCTTGAAAAACATCAACGTATTTCTAAAAATTTATAGAATATTCCTTGATATGTATACCTTTCCCATATATTTTTCCTGTTATTCTTATCTAATTGTTTATTTATGTAGATAAGGAGGTGGTGGATCAAGATTTGATTCATATGATGAATACTTCCCTCTAAAGAAAACAGATTCCATATATCCTTCATGAGTCATTCTCTTATTCTACTAGAAATAATTTTTTTATTATAAATTAAAACAATAAATTCACCAAGTATTATACCTTGTCTAACCATATTAATAAAAATTGTGTTCTAAAAAAGTGAGTTTATAGGAAATATCTAGGGGTTTTACTAGTTTATACATAATAAAATAGGATTTTAAATAAGAGTTTTGTTTCAGAAATCTCTTCTTAGAGTTAGAGGGAATAGTTTTTTGTTATTTATAATCATGGAAGATATGAATAATTGAAAAGAAATAGAATCAAATAATGAATTATATATATATATATATATATATTATTTTATCATAATGTTACAACCACAACATCGTTAGGAACATACTCATTAGTTTTAATAATCTTAGAATATTTAACATCCACCTTATCTTATTTTGTGATATGTTCCCCTGATGCTTATGGAATTTATTTGAATAATATCATGTCTTGCTAAAGTTAAAGAACTGGATAAATGGGGTTTCTTTATTTTCTTTTAATTCATGAGTCAAATGGACCTTATTATAAAACTATTAAAAACTCACAATCCCTTTGTTAATTTATAAGGATAATTCTTTCTATAATTTTCACATTGTAAAAATACCATGATTCCTTTATTCTTGTTTGACACATTTATTTTTTCTTGCTTCCATGTCGACCTCTTCTTTTCTTGGTTTTACTTTAAAACATAATTACAATATAATAATTTCTCTATCTTGATATCAAATGATGTTATATTATCATATGATGAAATCTTTTCAGAATCCAGTTCTCTATGGAGGTTCAGTTTTAGATCATCAATGAAATGAGTAACATTTCTTTCTAGATTTCATATTAATAAAATTTCATAATTTAATAATCTATTTAATATAGCCTCATATTTAATACAACATCCCAATTAATTTTTCATTAGGTTACATAAATTTTTAAATATTTCAGCTAATTCATCTCATGAAAATTATTTGGTGAAGAATATGGAATTTAAAATTATTCATTATTTGATTTCTATTTAATGAGATTATTTTGTATTCTAGACCAACGACCACCATTGATCTATATCTCCCATTAATCAATATACTATTGGAATCAAATTTTCCCATTCATTTCGTTCTAAATCATGAAATATCTTTTAAGGGACATGATCCATTTCTCATTTACAAATGTATTAGTTGTTACATTAAAGATGGATGCCTATGTCATATAAAGTGATTCAATATAGTTGATCATGGAATGGAACAATAGGTTTATCGACAATGTAAATTATATTTTTTCGTAAAAAATGTTAGTTTTCCCTATATATTCATGATCTTATCAACTGCAACGCCAACTATATTGACTTGACCATATGGTAATTAACTACATTGAATTGGAGTGTTAATATATTTTCCCTTTGAATAGATATGATCCCTTTATAAATAATTTCACATGCATAATATATCATAAGATCATAAAAATTGAGTCATGGAATCAAACCACCCCTGAGGATAAAAATTTCTCAAATATTATAAGGTATTTTCATAATTGATGTTCCATTTTTGTTCATTAAAAAAATAGATCGTTGGGGAACTACTAAACTTTATTTGATAAAACATTTAATGACCTCTAGTCCCATAACCTAGATTCTATGATTACATTATTACATTAGTAAAAAGTAAAACTGATCACAACATGAAGGATTGATCAATTTTGAAATATTCTGAGACTATATAAATTTTTAATTTCCATGTTACATTTGAAAATTAAAACAAATGATAAGAAAAATTCGTGAATAATTTGAAATCATTAATAGATTATTTCATAATACCCCAAAGAAAGTAAAATATAATAAATAGAGAGCTGAATTTATTAGTAAGAGTTAAATATAATAGAGTTTATCATGATTAGATAACGAATTCAGAATATGGAAGAGTATATAAAATAATTATAATCCATTTACTCAAAAAATAGAGATTCAAAATGAATTCATTGAAAGTATCCTCATGATAACCCCATGGGTAAAAATAACTAATATATTATTGAAGGAAATTCATAATGATGGAAATTATGATCACTCCATTATGTCATAACCCCAATAAATCATAAACTTTATTTCCAAGTCCTTGTGAAGTGTTTTTTAATGATTGGGAATGAATAATCCAAATATCCTTCTAATTTATAAAACATTTTATCTCATGGGACGAATTGATGCGTAAAGGGGATATCTATAATAAGACCCACACTTTATGTACATACATTCAATTCATTACTCATATATTCAATCAATTATATAATATAACATCAATATTACATAAAAATAAATTAATATCCATATTCATTTAATAAATTACAACATAAATATTCCATATCTCAATAAAAATAAATTTATTAATATTTAACTTACAATTAACACTATATTTTTAAATTTTATAGGGTTATGAAAATATAAATGTAGTATAATTAATTATAAATACATCAATGGTGCTAAAAATATAGACATGAAGGATAAAAATAATTTCCAATGAATAATTGTGAGTGATAGAGAACATGATCACAATAGATTGAATTATAAAAAATGTATAATCCAAAAAAAATAAAGACTGATAAAAGACCAAAAATTTATAATAAATTAAATTTTGAATTAATGGAGTTTTTTTAGAATTATAGTGGAAATGGTAGGGAAATATTAAAAATAACTTCACTGACATCTTTTGTAAATTTGTTGTAAATATGATGTTGTATACAATTTCAATTTTTTTTTAATTTTAGAAATTATAATTTTTTTAAAAATTTATAGAATAAGGGAATCCATTTTACCTGAAAAAACAATGATAGTGTTGGAACCATGGTCTTCTATGCATGATTTGTAGTATGATTTGTGTTTGTTGTCAATCATCAGTGGATGTTCAGAATGTGTACCAGCAAAGAGATCATACAGTTCAAGCAGACAACATTATTGAATGTGGCGTCGTTTCCCAGTGTTTGCCAAATTTTTGGGCCTGAAAATCGATAAAAGGAGAAAAGTCTTTTTGGAAAAGATACATCTGCTCCGTGTACTTTATTAAGAGGAAACTTGTGCGCTATATGTTTTTCAAGATCAGAACATAGGAAAATGGAAAAGGGATAAGGGCCACACAAGTTTTGGGCTGGTCGCGCAAGTGACCTACGCGTCGTGAATAGACTTGCGTGCCGATGCCTATTAGGACTAGAAACTTGAGCGCCTATTGTTTTTCAAGATCATAAATTAAAAATATGGCAAAGTAAAGAAGGTCGCACAAGTATTTTTGTGTTCGCGCAAGTGAGTAGCGTGACAGAGGCTATGGAGGATGAGCTGCGCATCGGAACCTCTTTGCCGAGGGAAGACTTGCGCGCCGCCACGCAGGGGGTCCAGTTTTCCTATAAATAGAGGACCCCCTCCTCATTTGTAATGAATTTCAAGACTTATAAATTTTTGGATCTCACGTTGCGCAAGTGGTTGAGTCGTGCAAGTTGTTGTTGGGTCACGCAAGTAGGGGCTGTGTGCCGGCTGTTGGCTGCATGTCCAAAGTGGTTTAGGATTTAGAGGTGTTGAGACGTGCAAGTTTGGAGTTCAAAGAGGCAGTGACACACAAGTTTTTTAGAGTCACTTGCACGCCAAGTTTGTACTACACAAGTTACATGCGTGCCACTCCTGAAACTTGCGTGCTGGAGCTTGCACAAGAGTGTCAGGGTTGTTAAAGTACATCCGTCCTTTTGAAGCTGCATGAAAGCTAGAGGATCATCTGGTACCCTCAGCGCAAAGTGAGATTCATCTTCAGATGAGAGATGGACTTCAAAAAATAATCTACATACAATAGAGGATGCATTATTATGCAATGATGAATAGACCTTCACGTCTATAAATTGAGAGTGACTGCACTAAGGGAAGTGACCCAGGGGGAGTCAACGGGAGTGACCCAAGGGAAGCAGTGAGCTATCCCTGAACCATTTTAAAGGCAGTGAGCCTGGGACAGAGTGCTTGTGCCCAAATCCTTGTAATCCAAAGCTAGTGAAGATTAGTGAAATTTGGTATGACCGACATCTTGTCGGCGTATGCTCCTTGGGCGTATCCCTTAGTGGTGAACCAAGAAAAAAGTGTTGTGTCTTCTCTGTGCATGTGAATGTTTTCGTTCTAATCATATTCATCATACAGGTTCAACAAGTTCCTAACAACATGGGAACAAGATCCATCACATTAAAATAAAGAGTTTTCACCCTGATTCACGCCTCCCCTATCAGGGTGTCCCGGGGGCCTTCAAGTGGTATCAGAGCGTAAAGGTTGCTGGTGTTGAATCTGTCCTTTATCATCATGGAGAATGAAATCAATGTCAGGGGAGTCCCTCACTTCGATGGAATTAATTTTCATATCTTAAAGAACAGAATGAGATCTCATCTAAGATATCGTGGAATAGAAGTTCTCTTTTCTACTGTGCAAGGAATACAATTCACTGATCCAACAGTCCTGGCTATAACTGAAACAGACATGGAAATTTTTGATACAGATGCTAAAGCACAAAATGCACTCACTGCATCCCTTTCTGATCAGATCTACCTAAAGGTTATTAATTGCACCTGAGCAAAACCCATGTTGGATAAACTCGAGAACATTTACTAAGGAGATAACAAAGTAAAGGAGGAGAAACTACAAGTGCTGCACAATCAGTTTGATGATCTAAAGATGCATCCAAACGATAATGCAGACTCTTTATTCAATCGAATTACTAATGTGGTTGGAGAAATTTGGGGTCTATGAGAATAAATCAAAGACATTTATATTGTAAAGAAAATATTAAGAAGACTTACACCTCTGTACAATACAAAGGTGTCATCCCTTGAGGAATGAGATCTTTCCAAACTTTATCTGGATGATCTACTGAGCAGCTTGGTAGCATATGAAATGAGAGTCAAACTGGAAGATGATACAACTCGTGTGAGAAAGGAAATAGAATTCAAGTCCATGGATAAATTTAAAATCTCAAAAGATAGTAGCGGTGAAGATGAAAAAGAAAAAGAAATTGTTTCTCTCATTTCAGAGATGTTCCAGAAGGGGAAAGGGAAATTCAAAGGGAAGTTACCTCTCGTATGTTTTCATTGTGGAAAAGTTGGGCACATTTCCTCTCAGTGCTTAAGAAAGATCAATGATGAATATAGTGAATATGTAAGCTTCGAGAAGCCTCATATAAGGTTCTTCAAAAAGGGAGACTTCAAATCTAGAATGAAAATGCAAATGAAGACTTTTTTCTGTGAAGAGGAAGAAGATGATAATGAATTTTGTGATGAAGAAGAACCAGAATTCAAAACTGGGAACTAGGCTTCCATGATGTCCCCTGTTGAAAATTCAGAAGATACTGGTGGAGAAAAAAAAACGGAGAACTTGTGTAGATCCCGAGATACAACTTAAGGATGTAGTTAGTAAACTTAAGATTAAATGTAAGAGTTGCAATATGTAGAAATCATTTGTAGAAGAATAAACTGAATACATTGATAAAGATGAAGCTAAAATTTAACGACTGGAAGCATTTGTGAAGGTACAGTCTAAAATAATTGAAAGAAATGATGATGTAGTGGATCTGAAGTTGAGAATTGAAGAGCAGGAAAATGTCATCAATAACCTCACCTCCAGACTAGATGAAAAATCCAAGACTGCTGAGGGTCTTGAGGAGGAAGTTGTTACTCTAAGGAGTGAACATGAGACTGAATCAATTCCAAAATATTCAAGAAAGAAAATACAATTTGGAAGATTCTTAGATGCAGAATTACTAGCAAGATCCATGTTTGGTTCAGATGGGGTTGGAAAAATCTTGACTGATCAAAGACCTGCTTGCATGGGAAAGAGTGGAATTGGCTATGAGGCTGAGAAATCAACAGCTGGAAGTGAAAATAACCAAAAGAAAGATAAGATGAAACTTGAACATGTTGAAACATTGCTTAATGTGCTGAAAAAGGAACCCTAAATCCAAACTAAAAGGAGAACTGAAAATTATCCTGAAACATTCAGAAATGAAATACAGTCTAACTATTCTCCCAAGGAAGAAGGTATGAGGAGAAATTGATGTGAGAAGACATTTCCCCTCATGAAGTGTCAGTTCTGTGGCTATCTGGGCCATACCATGTCTTATTGCAAAGAGGCAAGAAGCTATTTGAATGGAGAAGATATGGAAGTTTAACAAAGAATAACAAATTCATATCCAAATTCTTATAGAAGAAACAATTTCTATGGATATTGTTATCGTTGTTCTAACTTAGGACATAAGGCTGCTAATTGCAGGTAGATAAGGGACATGGACACCTCATACCGATGTTCAGGACAAGTCATGTATCGTCAGAAAGACAGTGTTTCTCTTTCAAATAGGTTTTCTCCTCTCAAAGAAGATTTCTACTATGAAGAAACTGGGTATGCGGAAGAGATGATTGTTATACCATCAGTACAATATACTCAATCCAATGTCTCATGTAGGGAAAGGAAGAAGATTGAGAAATCCAACCTTGCAGAGGTGGCCCTCAAATCTACAAAGAACAACAGTACCTAGATTCTAGACAGCGGTTGTTCATCTCATATGACAGGTAATCTCGGCCAACTAACAGATTTCAAAAGGAAGGTTGATGGTACAGTATGATTTGGTAATTATGGAGCTCTAAAAATCAAAGGGAGTGGAAGTACCAAATTAGTTAATGGAGAACTAAAGAAGGCTGAAGTCCTTTACGTAGATGGCCTACATCATAATCTCATCAGCATGAGTTAACTCTATGACTCAGGACATATAGTTACTTTTAATAAAAAAGGCTGCACTATCAAGGGAAAGACATGCAATTCACTTATGAAGGGACGCAGAATAGAAGGCATCTTGTATCAGGTTGATAGTAACGAAAATGTCTGTTACATGACTATTGAAGAAGAAAACAATTTGTGGCATCGGAGACTGGGACACATCAATCAACAAGACATGGAGAAAATATCAAAATTGAGAATTTTCATGGACATTCCAAACCTGAAACGTGAATGTGAAAAATCTTGTGATGCTTGCATTCGTGGGAAGTTAGTTTGCAGTTCATATCGTCTAAAGAAGAAAAGGGCATCTCACCTTCTTGATCTGATTCATACAGATGTATGTGGGCCGATAAATGTTGCTGGAACTCACGGAGAAAGGTACTTTGTCCTTTTCATATAAGATTACAGTAGAATGGCATGTGTGATGGTCATTCACAAGAAACGACAAGTCCTTGACTGCATGAAAACATATCGGTGAATCGCCGAAAATGACACTGGACGAACAATCAAAGTGCTGAGATCTGACAATGGAAAAGAATACACGTCCATTAAATTTGAAAATTATCTGGAGAAGCATGTGATATAGCATGACGCCGTTGCTGTGAGAACTCCAAAAAGAAATGGAGTTGTTGAACGTAGGAATCGATAGGTGAACAACATGGAATGAACTATGCTGATTGAGAGTCGTATTCCACGACATAACTGGAAATAGGTTGTTCAAGATGCAGTGTACATTCAGAATCGGACAGGACTTTATATGGGTGATACGAAGACACCATATGAATTGTCGCATGGACAGAAGCCCTCTTTAAAATACTTTCGTGTCTTTGGAAGTAAATTCTTCATTAGGAACGAAGAGGGAAATTGAGGTAAGTATGGTGACAATGTAGATGAAGGAATTTTCCTCGGTTACTCAATGAACAAAAAAGCCTACAAGTGTTTCAACAAGCGTTTAGGAAGGATTGTGGAAAGCAGTGATGTTAAGATAATTGAATAGAAAACCACAAATGATTCAAGGACATCATATGGTGATCTGATAGAAAGTCAGGAAGAAAGTGAACGTGAAGAAAATACAAATGAATAGATAAAAGAAGCTGTACAAAACACTCAACAGTCACATCATGATGTTGTCTCAGAAGAAGAATCTGAAGAAGAAATTTTGGATAAAGAGAATACAAATGAACCTCGCAGGAGAAATCGAAGAGCTGAGATTGATCAATCCAACATAATTGGGGACAAGAGTGCACCCACTCAAAAAAAAGGATGAGGAATAACACGAAATCTGCATTTCTATCAGTTGTAGAGCCATCATCATTTGAAGAAGCTTCAAATGATGAATCTTGGGTGAAAGCCATGAATGACGAATTAGATCAGATTGACAAGAATCAGACATGGGATCTTGTCTAGAGACCCAAATGTCACTACGTGATTTGTACCAAATGGATATTCAAAAATAAGTTTGATGAGTATGGAAGTGTCATAAAAAATAAGGCACAACTGTATGTAAAGGATACTCCCAGATTGAAGTCATTGATGTTGAAGAAACCTTTTCTCCAGTGGCTGGACAGGAGTCAATCAGGATTTTCCTAGCCATGGCACTCCAAATAGGATATAAACTATTTCAAATGGATGTCATGACAACATTCTTGAATGGTGTACTCGAAGAAGAATTTTAAATTGAACAACCAGTGGGATTTGTTTTGGGTACTGATGAAACGAAGGTCTGAAAACTAAAGAAATCTATATATGGTTTGAAGCAGGCACCACGGGCATTGTACTCGTGGCTGGATTCATATCTCAAGAAGCTGGAATTAAAAAGAGGAGTTGATCACAATCTCTATGTGAATAATTCTCCGAAAGATCAATTAATGGTTCTACTCTACGTTGATGATATCATATTTGGTGGTAGCAGGCAGAAATCAGTGGACGAATTTTCCAACCACATGAAATCAGAATTTGAAATGTCTATGATTGGGGAGCTCACATATTTCTTGGGGTTGTAGGTGATTCAACAAAAGGAATACACATTCATTTCTCAGGAAAAGTATACAAGAGAGCTGCTGAAAAAGTTTAATATTCAAGATTCCAAACCAATGTCAACTCCGATTGCAGTTGAAAATAAACATGGAAAGCATGAGGGTGGGGACTCTGTTGATCCCAAAATGTACAAGAGGATCATTGGAAGCCTATTATACCTAACAGCAACATGACCAGATATTGTCTTTTCCACATGCCTTGCAGCTCGCTTTCAGAGTAATCCAAAGGAGGAACATGTGGCAGTAGTAAAAAGAATCACGAGGTACATTCAAGGTACAAATAACTTCGGGTTATTTTATGCTGCAGGTAGGGACAGTGAAATACCAGCATTTTCTGATGCTGACTGCGATGGTGATTTAGTAGACAAAAAATCCACTAGTGTTGGAGCCTTCTATATTGGGCAGAAATGTGTTAGCTGGTTGAGAAAGAAACAAGAAAGTACTTCTCTTAGTACTGCTGAAGATGAGTATATATCTGGCACAAAGTCATGCACTCAACTCATATTGATGAAGCAACAATTAATAGATATTGGTGATGCGGTAAAGCAACCAATGGTGATTTAATGTGATAACAAGAGCGCAATTGATCTTACGAAGAATCATGTTCAGCATTCCGGTACGAAACATATTGAAATCATGTATCACATTATAAAAGAAAAAGTTGACCAAGGGGTTATTAGAATGGATCATGTGGGAACTGATGAGAAAGTGGCTGATATCCTGACAAAGCCACTGTCTGCGGCTGTGTTTGAGAAGTATCGGTTGAACCTCAGTGTTCAGCCACCTCCCAGTGCATAAGGAGGTTACACATTACCCCTCTCCCTGATTATGATAACTGTTTTTATCTGTTTATGGATGTGATGCAGGTTTGTGGTGGAGATACTATCCAGGGGGAGTATGGTTTGAGATGAACAATGAACAAATAACCAAGCTTCGGGTTTATTGTCAATGGGGGATAAATGAATAAATTCAGGAATGTTCAGGCATATAATGCTCCTATGACACAATGCGAATTCAGTTTCACTGATAGGATGAGAAGGAAACGATGGCTTTAATCGATCATTTAATGATTCTTGGGCATCATTGAGAATTCCAAAACACTGGAACCCAATTCAAGCTTCCTCTCTTGTTTTCTAAACCGATCATTACTCACGTAGACAGAGAGTGTTGGCTGAATTGATTCTTGTGTTTTTGGTTTGCACATGGATGAAGATCTATTGAATTTATTTTCTGATTTCCAACAAACACAAAGGGGGAGATTGTTGGAACCATTGTCTTCTATGCATGATTTGTAGTATGATTTGTGTTTGTTTTCAATCCTCAGTGGAAGTTCAGAATGAGTACCAGCAAAGAGATTATACAGTTCAAGCAGACAACAGTATTGAAGGAGGCGCGGTTTCCTAGTGTTTGCCAAATTTTTGGGCCCGAAAATTGAAAATTGGAGAAAAGTGTTTCTATAAAAGAGACTTGCGCGCCGTGTACTTGATGAAGGGGAAACTTTCGTACCATATGTTTTTCAATATCAGAACATAGGAAAATGGAAAAGGTATAAAGGCTGCGCAAGTTTTAGGCTGGTCGCGCAAGTGACCTGCGCACCGTGAAGAGACTTGTGTGTTGATGCATAGGAGGACTGGAAACAAGCGCGCCTATTGTTTTTAAAGATCATAACTTCAAAATATGGAAAAGGAAAGAAGGTTGTGTGAGTATTTGTGTGGTCACGCAAGTGAGTAGCGTGATAGAGGCTAGGGAGGCTGAGCTACGCGTCGGAACCTGCGCGCCGAGGGAAGACTTGCGCGCCGCCGCGCAGGGGTCCAGTTTGCCTATAAATATAGGACCCCCCTCCTCATTTGTAATAAAGTTCAAGAATTAAAATTTTTTGGAGCTATCGTTGCACAAGTGGTTGAGTCGCGCAAGTGGTTTTTGGGTCGCGCAAGTAGAGGCTGCGCGTATAAGGCCCCAGCCTTAAACCTTACTTAATCTTGAGTTATTACAAGATTACACATTGAGGATCTTTTCAGGTTTAGAGTTTTAGAGAATTAGATCATGAAACTTGCATTACATTCCACATTTAAACAAATTGGTTACATAAAAGACAGTATTCATTCTTCCCATCAACGGAAACATATTTAAAATAAAACATGGATTCTTTCTTGACACATCCTTGACACTATCATCACATCATGTACCCTTCCCTTGACCTGTGAAAAACATTTCAAAAACTTTGGATGAGCATAAAAAGCTCAGTAAGGGATATAAAAATATGGAAAGGAAACATGAGTACATGTATACATAAGAATGAAATCATACTTTACCCATAAAACATAGGCATATCAAATCATGAATAAATCATAGAAATCATAAGACATAAAAGGTAACTTGAGGCATTCATAACATTCTTATGTAGGGATTAACCCTCTTGGTTACGTTTTGGAATACCCATCACAGTATATTCCCTAAATCTCTTCGGAGAAACCTCAATGTTTCACTCCTTCGCGTTACCCAATGCATTGGAGAGCTATATCGGGCTCACCCGCCCTTAGTTTATCACGGAACCACCCGTTTTCATAACAATTCCAAAGAACCATAACATAAACGTATCACATAAAACATGCATAAAGGAAACAAAAACTTTCCACATTTCAATCACAATATAACATTTTAGTATTTTGAAATAATGAATCCATACAAAAAAACCATTTCCAAAACCATTTAAAACATTTAATAAGGAGAATTTTGAATCAAAGTGTCCCATAACACCTTGAATCTTTTAACATTTAAAACCATTAATATCCATATAAATAAATCCTTAAAACCATTTTTAAAACATGGATATTAATAAGAACAAGTCATTAAAACATTTAAAGCGATATTTTGGTCAAAGGGTTTTTACCAAAATTAGAGACACTTGAATACAATAATTGAGGAATAACATTTAATCAGAACTTTATAATATCATGAGAATAAATGGATTCATGATATAATATTCCAAAGGACATTATATACACCATATAAGAGTGAATTGGTGTATAACAACAATGAAGTCTCAATAGGGATGTAAAATGTGATGAAATCCCTTATAAGGAAGGTATCCTTAAATTAAGGATAAATCAATATCAAAATTATGTGTGAAAAATATAAATACACCCAATATAATTGGATATTAAGTGTAAAACAATAAAAGGTCATTCACAGATATTCAAAGGATGAAATATTCAATAACTACATGTTGAACCCAAAGAAATCGAAATTGGGTTAAAACGTTCCCTTGGTAAAATTCGACAGCCTAACGGCGTCACTTCAAAAATTCAGAAAATGAGTTGATGAGAGATAAAAAGGGAATCTCATCACTTGGACATAAAATTTAATTCAATCAGGATATAGAATAACATATCCCAACATAATATTATGTGAATTAAAATACATAACAAATGAAGTCTTTTAAAATGAGGAGGGTGAAAGGTTCCATTACCGACTTGGGTAACTTTTGAAAAGTACACCCCATTGAAGAAGTGTCATAAAATGAATATGTAAATACCCATAAATGGAATTATATTACAAAATAAGTGTAATAATTGGCAGTACATAAACCACTCAAATGAAATTGTGGCAAATTTACCAGAAATCTCACAGGAATAAAAGTGAGATGAAAAATCCCTTACGAAAACTCGGCAGCCTAACGGTGCCACTTAAAACTTCCAAAATGGATTGATGAGAGGAAATAGGGTCTCTAATAATATGAACATAATAAGTACAGTGGGAGTAATATAAAATAACATCCCAATCATAAGAAATATGAGCTTAAAAGGAATGACATAAAAGAGTGTACTTAAAAAGAAAGAGAGGTGTAGGATCCCTTACCTCGGGTCTGACTTGACTCGATCGTTCTTTAACGTCCTGAATAATAAACTTGAGTTAATTTATACATGATTAAGAACCTTTTTAAAGTTCATTATTCCTTTTATATCAATTATTTACATGTTATAAACATTATGTAATCATTTAAGTTAATAATGTTTGTTTTGTCGATATTTGGTTCTTAAGTCGAAAGTGGACTTCTTACAATTACATGTTGTTCGTGTGGTCAAAGTTTCTTTATATACAGAATGAAATTCCTGATTTGGATATCATATATATCATATATATCTAGAATATACATGTATTTATAATATCACATAATCATTTATAGGTAATAAATGAAATGCACCGTTCATGGAGACGGTAAGTCGTACGTACGCATGAACGCTACTTTCATTTCTTTGTCATATTAATGGAATTAAAACTAAATGAGAGGTATTTATATTTTAATTCCAGAATTATATTCATCATTTAGATGTATCATTCATCATATATATCCATTATATACATTTACTTATAATAGTACATTACATTTGGGGACAAGAAATGAAATGCACCGTTCATGGAGATGGTAAGTCGTACGCACGCATGAACGCTACTTTAATTTCTATATCATACCTTAATGGAAAGAAATAATAATGATATATAGGTATATAATAATTCCAGTATAACATAATATATAATAACATTAAATCCATCCTTTATACGTCCCACGTATGGCATTAACGAATCACATCACTTTGAGGGGGCGGTAGTCCGCACTTCCTAAAATTAAGATATCGCTTATACCCATAATGGAAGCCATAAAAGTAAGCCACAAATGAAGAATACAAAAGATTAAGTAAAACATTAACATATTATATATCATATATAAAAATATTGACATCATAATGGCCACCTTTTAAGGTGTTAAATGAGTATTGAACAATCATCGTTTCGGAAGGCAGAATTTCTCCATCCACGGAAATCGTATGTTTTTTAACCATTTGATGTAGTTGTGTGAGAATTTAGCTCCAATAAATCTTATAACAACATCCTAGTAAATTGAAGAGACTGGTGTTGTTACAAAAGACGTAAATAAAAATATTTTAGGGGGTTGGAGAAGCAAAATTAAACAAATGAACATGAGAGAATGAATTACCTTTAAAAGTGTAACTCCATTTGATTTGATCCTAAAGGCTTCCTTTGAAAGGATTCTTCCCAAAGGGAATCCTATAGGATTAGGAGAGGTATGTGGAGAGAGTAAATGGTCAGGGGATGGCTGAGCCAAAGGCTTGAGGAGTGTGTGAAATGAGGTAGAGGTGGGGGCCTTTTATAAGAGCAGAGGAGGGGCACTTTTGGAAATCATGAAACTATTATTTTATTTTCAAAAGTGTTTCGAATTCCTAAGGTCCCACATTGATATATTTTGAAGATAAGATGATAAGTCTTTGAAATATTCCCATCCAATTGTTTTTGGACAAGTTTAGGTCTTAGATTTTATATTATAGTTTCATTTTATTTAAACTGTTCATTAATGAGGTCATTGCTGCATCATCGTGATGTCATAAATAATTTAATTTATTTAAAGTCTAAAAATTATAAAACAATTACTATGATGTAGGAAATTGTTTTATCTTTCCAATGACTATTTAATATCAAATATAGGAACTTTATAACCCCATGTAAAAAAACATTTCGTAAAATTACTCATGTTTGTGTCATTTTTACTTTAACATTAAATAAAAAGTTATTTATGTCATTTCCCAACCAAAGTGGATCCATGGGGTCCCCAAGTTGACCCATGGATTTTCTTGGTCGGCCATGACACAAAAAAGGAGGGTAGGACATGTGTCAAGTTCATTTCATATTATTAAAACATTATTTTTACCTTAAACTACACTAATTACCTCTAATCGCGATTAAAAACTTAATAAGTTACTATTCACCAAAAAAAAATTTTATCCCATTGAACCACATTTTACTTATTAATGACAACCATTTTTGTCGGATTTTTGAAATTCAAAACACAATGATGGAAAAATTTCATTTAAACGGAAAAATCAGTTTTTATAAGTACCACTTAGTGGTTTCACTATTCATCAAAAATTGAAGTTTTTCAGAAAAATCCCAAAAATTCACCCTAAGCTATATTTGATATTCCGAATTCAAAAATGAAGTATATTTTACAAAATTCAAAACATATAAGTCACATTAATTAATTTAATAATTAATTCCTGCTGTCAGAGCAAATAGCATGTTTTTATGAAACAATAAGTATCAAAAGATTTACACTTGTTTAAGTCTGATTTCAAAGTGAAATTAATTCCAACGACCACAATTGGATTTAATGGTTAAAATATATTATAATTTCACTTTAAAACCAATTAAAAAGATAATCTAATAATATAAATAAATTAAATTAAAAATAGGTTTTGAATTAAAATACAACATTTTACACTATTCATTAAAAATGAACTTTATCAGAAAGATACCAAAAATTTACACAAAGTAAATTTTGATGTTCCAATTATTAAGAAGAGTTTTATTTGGTCCAAAAGGATTTATAATAGTGGACAAAACTATATTTAATGACGGTTCTCCAACAAAAGGCAATAAATGAACCTTTAGTGAAAACTAAGGCATATACGCCTAAAATTGAATTCTTTCCGTATTTTATGCCTTTATCTTTTATTGGATAAATGTAAAAACATTTAAAAACATATATAATCATATTTTAGTTATTTCTATCCATTCCTGTTAATACAAAGGCTACAAGTTAACTACCATTTAAAATAATATTATTTTATTATTAGAGTGCAACGTAAGATTCCCAAGAAACTCGTTGTTGCATGTTGGGTACGCCATCGAGCATAGCATCCCCTTTAAAGTAATATTAATATTTTATTCACAAATATGGAAAAATATGAATATTTAATATTCTTTATTTACCTGGGGTGTTACATCCTTCCCCCCTTTTGGGAATTGTTTCCTCACAATTTTTAAAATTGAGCTTGGAAACATCCTTGAACGTCCTACATCGGAACAAGAGTCGGTAAAACAATCACTTTAAAATAAAGGAAGATAAGTACAGAGGTAACCCGAGTTAACCCATACTAGGATTCCATGTAGAAAAACATGGACATGGAAGAAAAAGCAAAGGGTCATGTTCTTGAGGGAGAGTGATAGTAAACATGTCTAGGAGAAAGTTAACAATGAGAAAATCACAAACTTGTGATGGGTTGAACGGTATTCGATTCCCCAGTAGGAAAAGCAAATAGACAACATTTTCGTGTTAAGTTACTTTTTATTGAGGAATTTATTCATAACGAAACATAATCACATATCATGTTGACTTTCAACCTTTACTGGATTCCTTAATCAAACTCATATTTTTTTCCAAAAGACTAGTATTTAGGGAGACTTGTTCGCATTAATAGTACTATAATCAACTTCTAGAGAGTCACCTAATCCAAAAAAGAGAACTATATACTTCCCATATCATTAGACTTTAACCAAAACCAAAAAGGTTATTACAAGATCAGATAATCCAGAAAAGGATAACCCTTTATAAAAAGAAAATCTATTCTTAATCTCCAAAATTTGTCCAACAAAACACAAAGTTCAACGAGGACCATTCTATAATCAATTTGTCCATAAAATTCTTCAAAATAAACCAAACTAAGATTGAAACCCAAATATTTGAAGGATTTAGTCACATAGTCTTTCAAGTTAAATCGTAACATTTATCTCCAAACAACATCAGTTGCTCCTAAAGTCTCGTATTGAAAAGTAATTAACCAAATCACATATCCTCCATGATAGCTTAATCATTTTCATAAATAATCCAAAATCAACTTACTCTTAACTGATAAAATCATATAACTAGAAAGAATCAGTCAAACTAACTAGGGACTTCACGTAGTCCAGTGGTAGGCTATAAATACCAGTCACACTTTGGTTGTGGGTTCGATTCCCGCAGCTTTGTCCGACGCAACGGGTAGTCACACAGTCTGCGTGTTGTCCTTTTTCCAAAACTATATAATTCTTAAAACATTCCCCAAAATGATATAAAATCATCAAAGATGATCATAACATATTTTAACCTCAAGTTTATCTCATGCCTTTCATTTTCTATCATAACATATAATAACCCATAATTACCACAAAATTAAGGATCATATAAACCCAAATGGTTCTTTATAACTATGTCCACAAAAGAAAATATAACTATTCCTTGAATAAAATTTGCCTATATTAAACATCAGGGTTACACATAATATAAAAAGTCTTCTAATATAACCCCATCATCAAAAGAGACTTAATACTCTTAATAGTTTCACCATAACTCTTGAAGCCCTTATATGTTGACATCTTACTCATTCAACATTCTTCATGATCCATTAACCATTCCTTTCCAACTTATTCCGAAATACCTCTTTCCTACAAACAAAATCATGAATCATATCATAAGATTCCAAAATAGGAAAACAATAGTTATGAAATAATAAATATCTTTGATTGGTCATTGTCAGTTTCTTCATCCTCAATCGGAATGGCATTAGGTATTGGTAAATAAACATTTTTACTCTCATGGTGATCCCATTCACGAAACTTCTTCATAGGAAATGTGTTTTCATAATGACCATTCACACCACATTTAAAACATTCAATTGATCCATCAGAACGAAATTCTTTCCCTTTCCTCGAGTCAACTAGATGCTTCCTTTTTCGATTGCAGGTTCTTGCTTTATGACCTTCATTTCCACATCTATAGCATATTCCTGTCCCTTTGAAACATTTTCCTAGGTGTTTCTTTCCACATCTTTGACACATAGGTTTTTGAACACACTTACCTTTATGATTATCACCTGTACTTCCGTAGGGATTTGTTTCTCGCATATATGATGCCTTAGAGAAATCGCCAAGGTTTAGGTGGTCAATCATGACTCCAGATAGTTGGTTGAGGATAATCACAAGAGTTCTAATAGTAGCTCCCATATCATTCAGTTGCTTGCTCAAAAAACTGTCACAGTTTCCTTCACATCCACTATTACTTTGGTGCCTCCTAGATCCAGCCATTTACTAAAACCAAAAACTTCAGTGTGAGTATATCAAAAAAACCATCATGTACTAATGAGGAAGGTAAACACTAAGATATACTTACTCATTCACTTTATCTAAAACTAGGAGTCTTTCTGAAATCATAACCATTATGGTAATGTCACTTATGCTTAAAGAATACCCTAACCTCTAAAGTTATCTAAACCAACCTTTGATACCAACTATAAGGCCCCAGCCTTAAACCTTACTTAATCTTGAGTTATTACAATATTACACATTGAGGATCTTTTCAGGTTTAGAGATTTAGAGAATTAGATCATGAAACTTGCATTACATTCCACATTTAAACAAAGTGGTTACATAAATGAAAATATTCATTCTTCCCATCAACGAAAAAATATTTAAAATAAAACATGGATTATTTCTTGAAACATCCATGACACTATCATCACATCATGTACCCTTCCCTTGACCTATGAAAAACATTTCAAAAACTTGGGATGATCATAAAAAGATCAGTAAGGGATATAAAAATATGGAAATGAATCATGAGTACATGTATACATAAGAATGAAATCATACTTTACCCATAAAACATAGGCATATCAAATTATGAATAAATCATAGAAATAATAAGACATAAAAGTTAACATGAGGCATTCATAACATTCTTACGTAGGGAGTAACCCTCTTGGTTACGTTTTGGAATACCCATCATAGTATATTCCCTAAATCTCTTCGGAGAAACCTCAATTTTTCACTCCTTCGCATTACCCAATGCATTGGAGAGCTATATCAGGCTCACCCGCCCTTAGTTTATCACGGAACTACCCATTTTCATAACAATTCCCAAGAACCATAACATAAACATATCACATATAACATGCATAAAGTAAACGAAACCTTTACATATTTCAATCACAATATAACATTTTAGTATTTTGAAATAATGAATCCATACAAAAAGAAACCATTTCCAAAACCATTTAAAGCATTTAATAAGGAGAATTTTGAATAAAAGTGTCCCATAAGACCTTGAAGCTTTTAACATTTTAAACCATTAATATCCATATAAATGAATCCTTAAAACCATTTTGAAAACATGGATATTAATAAAAACAAGTCATTAAAACATTTAAAGCGATATTTTGGTCAAAGGGTTTTTACCAAAATTAGAGACACTTGAATACAATAATTGAGGAATAACATTTAATCAGAACTTTATAATATCATGAGAATAAATGGATTCATGATATAATATTCCAAAGGACATTATATACACCATATAAGAGTGAATTGGTGCATAACAACAATGAAGTCTCAATAGGGATGTAAAATGTGATGAAATCCCTTATAAGGATGGTATCCTTAAATTAAGGATAAATCAATATCAAAATTATGTGTGACAAATATAAATACATCCAATATAATTGGATATTAAGTGTAAAACAATAAAAGGTCATTCACACATATTCAAAGGATGAAATATTCAATAACTACATGTTGAACCCAAAGAAATAGAAATTGGGTTAAAACGTTCCCTTGGTAAAATTCGACAGCCTAACGGCGTCACTTCAAAAATTCAGAAAATGATTTGATGAGAGATAAAAAGGGAATATCATCACTTGGACATAAAATTTACATCAATCAGGATATAGAAGAACATATCCCAACATAATATTATGTGAATTAAAATACATAACAAATGAAGTCTTTTAAAATGAGGAAGGTGAAAGGTTCCATTACCGACATGGGTAACTTTTGAAAAGTACACCCCATTGAAGAAGTGTCATAAAATGAATATGTAAATACCCTTAAATGGAATTATATTAAAAAATTATTGTAATAATGGGCAGTACATAAACCACTCAAATGAAATTGTGGCAAATCTAGCATAAATCTCACAGGAATAATAGTGAGATGAAAAATCCCTTACGAAAACTCGGCAGCCTAACGACGCCACTTAAAACTTCCAAAATGTATTGATGAGAGGAGATAGGGTCTCTCATCATATGAACATAATATGTCCAGTGGGATTAATATAAAATAACATCTCAATCATAAGAAAGATGAGCTTAAAAGGAATGACATAAAAGAGTGTACTTAAAAAGAAAGAGAGGTGTAGGATCCCTTACCTCGCGACCGACTTGACTCGATCGTTCTTTAACATCTTGAATAATAAAATTGAGTTAATTTCTACTTGATTAAGAACATTTCCATGTTCATTATTCCTTTTTTATCAATTATTGACATGTTATAAACATTATGTAATCATTTAAGTTAATAATATTTGTTTTGTCGATATTTGGTTCTTAAGTCGAAAGTGGACTTCTTACAATTACATGTTGTTCGTGTGGTCAAAGGTTCTTTATATCCAGAATGAAATTCCCTATTTGGATATCATATATATCTAGAATATACATGTATTTATAATATCACATAATCATTTAGAGGTAAGAAATGAAATGAACCGTTCATGGAGACGGTAAGCCGTACGTACGCATGAACGCTACTTTCATTTCTTTGTCATATTAATGGAATTAAAACTAAATGAGAGGTATGTATATTTTAATTACAGAATTATATTCATCATTTAGATGTATCATTAATTATATATATCCATTATATAAATGTACTTATAATAGTACATTACATTTGGGGATAAGAAATGAAATGCACCGTTCATGGAGACGGTAAGCCGTACGTACGCATGAACGCTACTTTCATTTATATCTCATACTTTAATGGACAGAAATAATAATGATATAGAGGTATATAATAATTACAGTATAAAATCATATATAATAACATTAAATCCATTCTTTATACATCCCACGTATGGCATTAACGAATCACATCACTTTGAGGGGGCGGTAGTCCGCACTTCCTAAAATGAAGATATCGCTTATACCCATAATGGAAGCCATAAACTTAAGCCACAAATGAAAAATACAGAAGATTAAGTAAAACATAAACATATTATATATCATATATAAAAATAGTTATATCATAATGTCCACCTTTGAAGGTGTTAAATGAGTATTGAACAATCATCGTTTCGGGAGGCAGAATTTCGCCATCCACGGAAACCGTATGTTCTTTAACCATTTGATGTAGTTTTGTGAGCGTTTAGCTAGAATAAATCTTATAAAAACATCCTAGTATATTGAAGATACTGGTGTTGTTACAAAATAAGTAAATAAAAAGAGTTTAGGGGGTTGGAGAAGCAAAATAAAATAAATGAACATGAGAGAATGAATTACCTTTAAAAGTGTAACACCTTTTGATTTGAGCCTAAAGGCTTCATTTGAAAGGATTCTGCCCAAAGGGAATCATATATGATGAGGAGAGGTATGTGGAGAGAGTAAATGGGCAGGGGATGGCCGAGCCAAAGGCTTGAGGAGTGTGTGAAATGAGGTAGAGGTGGGAGCCTTTTATAAGAGGAGAGGAGGGGAACTATTGGAAATCATGAAACTATTATTTTATTTTCAAAAGTGTTTCGAATTACTAAGGTCCCCCATTGATATATTTCTAAGATAAGATGATAAGGCTTTGAAATATTCCCATCCAATAGTATTTGGACAAGTGTAGGTCTTAGAATTTATATTATCCTTTCATTTTATTTAAACTGCTCATTAATGAGGTCATCGCTGCATCATCATGATGTCAAAAATAATTTAATTTATATAATGTCTAAAAATTATAAAAAAACTACTATGATTTAGGAAATCTTTTTAGCATTCCAATGACTATTTAATATCAAAAATATGATCTTTATAACCCCATGTACAAATTGTTTTCGTAAAATAACTCAAGTTTGTGTCATTTTTACATTAACATTAAATAAAAAGTTATTAATGTCATTTCCCAACCAAAGTGGATCCATGGGGTCCCCAAGTTGACCCATGGCTTGTGTTGGTCGTCCATGACACAACCAATGAGGTTAGGACATGTGTCAAGTTCATTTTATATTATTAAAACATTATTTTTATCTTAAACTACACTAATTACCTCTAATCGCGATTAAAAACTTAATAAGTTACTATTCACCAAAAAATTAATTTTATCCCATTGAACCACATTTTACATCTTAATGAAAACCATGTATGTCGTATTTTTGAAATTCAAAACACAAAGAAAGAAAAATTTTTATTTAAACGGAAAATTCAGCTTTTATATTTACCACTTAGTGGTTTCACTATTCAACAAAAATTGATGTTTTTCAGAAAAATCCAAACAATTCACCCTAAGATATATTTGATATTCCGAATTCAAAAATGAAGTATATTTTACAAAATTAAAAACATATAATTCACATTAATTAATTTAATAATTAATTCCCGCTGTCAGAGCAAATAGCGTGTTTTTTTGAATCAATAAGTATCAAAAGATTGACACTAGTTTAAGACTAATATCAAAGTGAAATTAATTACAATGACCACTGTTGGATTTAATGGTAAAAATATATTCCAATTTCACTTTAAAACCAATTCAAAATATAATCTAATCATATAAATAAATTAGATTAAAAAGAGGTTTTGAATTAAAATACAACATTTTACACTATTCATTAAAAAATGAACTTTATCAGAAAGATACCAAAAATTTACACAAAGTAAATTTTGATGTCCCAATTCTTAAGAAGAGTTTTATTTGGTCCAAAAGGATGTATAAGAGTGAACAAAACTATATTTAATGACGATTCTCCAATAAAAGGCGATAAGTGAACCTTTAGTGAAAACTAGGGCATATACGCCTAAAATTGAATTCTTTCAGTATTTTATGCCTTTATATTTTATTGGATAAATGTAAAAACATTTAAAAACATATATAGTCATATTTTAGTTATATCTATCCATTATTGTCAATAAAATGGCTACATGTTAACTACCATTTAAAATAATATTATTTTATTATTAGAGTGCAACGTAAGATTCCCAAGAAACTCATTGTTGCGTGTTGGGTACGCCATCGAGCATAGCATCCCATTTAAAGTCATATTAATATTTTATTCACAAATATGGATAAATATGAAAATGTCATATTCTTTATTTACCTGGGGTGTTACAGCGCGCCGGCTGTTGGTTGCGCGTCGAAAGTGGTTTGGGATTTAGAGGCGCTAAGTCACGAATGTTTGGAGTTCAAAGAGGCAGTGTCACGAAAGTTGTTTGGAGTCACCTGCACGTTGAGTTTGTACCACATAAGTGACTTCGCGCCATTCCAGAAACTTGCGCGCCGGAGCTTGTAGAAGCATACCAGGGTTGTTAAAGTACATCTGTCCTTTTGAAGCTGCACGAAAGCTGGAGGATCATTCGGTACCCTCATCACAAAGTGAGATTCGTATTCAGGTGATAGTTGGACTTCAATAGAGCATCTACATACAACAGATGATGAATTATTATTCAATGATGAAGAGACCTTCACGTCTATAAATTGAGTGTGACTTCACTAAGGGCAGTGAGCCAGGAAGAGTCAACGGGAGTGACCCGAGGGAAGTAGTGAGTTATCCCTGAACCTTTGTAAAGGAAGTGAGCCTGGGAAAGAGTTCTTTTTTCCAAACCATTGTAATCCACATCTAGTAAAGATTAGTGGAATTTGGTATGACCGATAACTTGTCGGAATATGCTCCTTGGACGTAGCCCTTAGTGGTTAACCAAGTAAAAAGTGTCGTGTCTTCTCTGTGCATGTGAATGTTTGCTTTCTGATCATAATCATCATACAGGTTCAACAAGTTCCTACCAATGTGGGAATAAAATCCATCACATTAAAAGAAAATGTTGTCACCCTGATTCACCCCTCCCCTATCAGGGTGTCCCGGGGTCCTTCAAATAGTATTTTTGTAATGAAAATATAAAATAAAGGTTGTTAATGAAGGAGAATTCATTCATACCATGAATGTCAAAAATACAATTCCTTTTCCATTTTTTATGAAAATTGAAAATTAATTGTTTAGAAAATATTAATATTATTATTTTTAAAAACATTTCATGAATGTTAACGAAATAAAAAAATTATAAAACCTTGATATGTGGAAAAAAATCCCTAAATAACATTACATCCATCAACATGGAGTAGAAATATTCCATACCCAAAAAATAAAAAAGGATAGTTTTTCTACAAAATATTATTTCATCATTTGAGTAATAGTATAAGATCCTGACAATTGTTGATGAACATTTTAGTTTTCAATTCAGTAATAATCATTTTAATTTTTCTTGTAATTAATTATTGGAAGTAGGGAAGGACTCAAGAGAGTTTTTAGGGTTCAAGACAAGAATTTTTTTAAAAGGGGGGGCCTAAAAAACATGTTGCATAGTTAACACTCACATAGCGATAAACATTATACAAGACATTGCAACAAAAATTATGGTGGATAATGGTTTTAAAATCATTCAAGAAGTCCATTTAACTATGTTGGTGGGTTTTAGAGATATTGTTATGGCTTCCACATGGTTTACCAAACCGTTTGATTAGCCCAGGTGACTGTGCAAGAGGAGGTGACCATCGAATGTGGGGCTTATAAAGTTGATTCATGAATTTGAAAATTGTGGGGCAAACACTGCCTGTAATTAAAAAGATCAAAGTTACAACTTCCCCTACCAACCATTACACAAACAGACATATATTTCTCCATTATTTCACTCCTTGTAGCCTATGGTGAACTCTAAATTTTACCTCCACTTCCAAGATTGTACCATCTTTGATTTTAGACTATTTGACGAGTTAATTTTTAATATTATAATCCCTATGTTACTCTAAAAATGTATTTCCTTTAATTATCAATATTATTTACAATTTTTTTCATCATGTATTAAATATCATATTCCCTATTTCTATATTTTTTCTTATTTTTGTTGAAACCATTTTATCATGAATAAATTTTCAAATTTTCTCGAGTGGTTAAAAATTAAAATATTAGGGTTTGTGGTCTGAGATATTTTCCTAATGAATTCTGATTCATTAAAATTAATTCAAAGGATCAATGTTACTGAGATGTTTTGTATTTGATTATTTGGTTGAGAAAAATATATTCGATATTTAAGTAATGCCTTAGACCCTTCAAAAAACCCGTCAAGAAATATAATGACTATGATATTGGACTTATGTCCACCCATGGGGAATTAAAATTCATTAGAAATGTTAATATAAGATTTAAATGATTAAATAAGTGGGGATTAATATAATAATCTAGTTAAACATGCTTCTTCTCTAACTAGTATTCCATAAGTGGACGTGTGGCTAAACCTTGGAGTAAAATGTTTTATAAAATGGTAAAAAGATGAAATGATAAATGGTTAAAAGACTAATTTTTATGGTTTTATATTTCATAAATAAAACTCAACATGTTTTTTATATAAATGAATGGTGGAAGTATTTAATTGGGATGTTTGGTTAAATTGGATGACTAAGCTAGACCAAAGTGAATAATTAATGATGAAATGGAGACATTGATATCATAGTTTGTTAAAATCAAAATGATAATAAACTATAGAAATTAAAAATAACGTCATTCCTTGGGATGTCAGACTGATACTCCTTATATTTTATCTGGTTCTAGACTAATTCTCTTAGCATTAAATTTGTGTATTCATGGTTTGGTTGTTGGGATGATACTCTAGGCACTAATATCATTTGAAATGATGAGTGTACACATCATTTTTCTTGTCTATACATAGATTTAAATTTGTGATGAAGAAAATTATTTTTTATAATGTGTGAATCCCCTAGTGTATAAATTTTGGATGATAGATAAGGGCCAATAATGGTTCATAGGTGTGGGTGTCACATTGGTTCCTGATATCCAAAAAGGGTAATTGATATCTATTTATTTTTATATTATGTTTTATTTTTTCCCCTTGTCTATAATATCCTTATACATCTACATACATTTTTGTTTAAAATATTTTTTTATCTAAACACCATTGGTGGTGTCCTAGTGAGGTGTACTAACACCCTTCTGGGATCGTCGTTCGTATCAGAGTATACATTATCATTACTTTTCTGGATAAGGACAATAGACTAGTGACATATGGTTTATTTAGGGTTTATGTTAAGGATCATGGATGAGTGGACCGGTCTTAATGTTGGTAATATATTTGGGGTTCTCATGTGTGACTTTAATTTGCGATACCATTTGACACATGAGATTATCATGGCCTGAGAATTTCTATTTTATTTTACCTTCATCACATGCCCAATATTAAGAAATATTCGTGTGATATGTGGTATGATGTGATATTATTTATTATTATTTATGATATTTTTTTACTATAAAATTAATAGGATATTCTCCTGACATTCAACAATAGAACCTCAAAGTTATCCATCCACCTCTAACATATGGAGAGGCGTGCTAGAGCTCAAGTGGTGAATGAGTGTGGATACACTAATTTAGTGATCCAGAGTGAGATGCTACAGTGTCCAATCCTAGACCCATGTAATTTATGTTTCCTTACTATTTGAGTATGGTATATATTAGAATATCATATCTTTAGGAATCATAATGATCGCAAACATCGGAGTAGTGAATCCATGTGTGGGGGAAAACCAAAGATTCCAAGGATGTAATTTCTATTCTTGAGGTTAACATATTATAGTTGAAATGATATTTCTCCTTGGGACAAGTATTTATTCAATTTTTTTTATTTATGAGATTTCTCTCATGGTTAGATATAGTTTTATATGGTTTATGCGGGAAACATTTCCATCACTCATGGATTTATTTGACCTGAATCATATAAGACACACTTCAAAAATAATATTATGATATGTTTCATGGAAATAGAAAACAATTATGTTTTGGGATGTAAAGTCATTTTTGGTTTCTTTTGTGGTGGTAATAATGTAGTTCATAATAAATAGGATGAATTTCTTAAAAATTGAAAGATTTGAAATTCTACTTGTCACAAAATAGTGTAAACTACATTCATTATAATTTAAAAACTATAATTTACCGACATTTTCCTAGTGGACATGGTTGGGATGGTTGGGTGTAGTGACATTGTTTTGAATGTGTCCATTGGGATACTGTATATTGAGTATCTTGATTAAGGAAAGTCATGTCCTTTATATTATCTCATTATTTATATTATATGCCATTTTAAATGAAATATGCCTATAAAATTATAGAGAAATGCCTCTGTGATAATTTTTTCAGATGGAAAATATGTGGATATTACTGAGAATTCACCTCCAGTAATGAAAATAGTGCCACCATTAGTTCTAGGTGATATGTAAAACAGATATTTTAAATAATTATTTCACACACTTCATATTGTTGGTGGATTTAGATTGCATGTGGGCTATAGTGAGTATGTTTTATTTTACTATGGAGTTACAACTGAAGAAACCTCTGATGTTTGAAAAAGATGGTGATCATGAGGTACTGTAGGTCTATACTGAGTCTATCCCAATTATCCTTGAACACATAGAGTATCCTTCATATAGGATGATTAGTTTATAGTCTTAAATTGTTTTGGGACTATAAAATAATTTGAGGGATATTCATGTCCTTCATGATGGGCTAGATGGAATTGATTTGAAATACTTATAAGAGAATTTCATGGAATAATTTTATCTAGAGACCATGAGAAAAGAAAGATAAATTGAGTTTATAAATTAGAATCAGTGAAATAAATCAGTGAAGTATTATATTGGCTTCATACCAACATAAAATATTTTGTTCTTATAAGGGAAAAAGATGTAGAATCAAGGAAGAAATGTTTTCTTGATAGAATCATAAGTGAATCCATGTTGTACGTAAGTATTTTCCATATGAATTAGTTCACTGAGGCAGTGAATCAAGATATCATTTATGAGGGAAAATTGAAGGAGTTATCTAGTTCTAGGTATATAATTTCATCTAGGTGACCTGGTAGTAATCATTTAGATATTATAATGTTTTTTTATGAGAACATTCACCAAGGTGACGGGAGGCGGGGTAGTTGTGGGAGAGGATCATCCTATTAGGGAAATAATTATGGATTATACTGTCATTATAGCATGCTTGATCACATGCGAGGTTATTTTCCTTTACCACTAGTAAAGTTCCAATATTTTGTAATGGTGGTACATGTACATAGGATCTACATGAAACCTTGATATATGGGTAGTGATAGAAGACCTTGGCTGACACTACCCTCTAAGTAGGGATCTAAAAACTTGTATTAGTCTAGGATTTTTGTTTTAACTTGACTTACCAACCATGGTAGATGATAAGGTTCTATTGGAAAATATTTTTTGTATCATTAGTGTAGTGAAACACATACGACATAGATAACATATTATGATAGATAGACATGTTAGCTGCATGCAGTTCCTCATAAACATACAGGTACTGAGGCATGGTCATCGATTTCATAATGTAAGATTAAATTGAATTTTATACTTCATAAATATTTATTTTAAAAAATATATTCACACACTTTTATTTCTTCCCATTTTATTAATTTTTCGGCCATTGATTTGGAATTCATGGACTAGGTCATACTGATCAACACACTATTGAGGGTACAACCATAGGGTATCCTTCATTGTAAGGACTGTTCTCTTAATATTGGTGGAACTATATCCATTTGGAAATTTATGATATTGACATTTAATGGTTTGAATTATACATTTAATGGAGTGGATGGTTACATATTAGGTTTATATTGATTGTTATTGTAAAACGATGGATTTTTCACCTCTTGAGGGTGACAACTATGTTAATACTCGTCTATTGGTAACCCAAGAAGGTCATTGAGGTATATTTTTTCATAAACATGTTGATATCACAACGCTGGTAATTAGTTTTATTCTATAATATAGATAAGTCAACTAATATGGTTTACCTCCTATTCAGGATGAGTTGTATGACTTGTTTTCAAAGGAGTTTTCATTGTTTCCACATAATTGAGAGATTTATTTTAATATTGAGTTGTTTTTTGGGGCTGATAAAGTATCCATTCAACCTTATAGTATAGAACAGAAATATATTCATGATATTATGACTTAGTTGGAGTAACGAGAGGCTAAAGGTTTAATTAGGCTATGTATATCACATAGGGATTCTCTATTTCTATTTTCCATGAAGGATGATGGGATTCTATGCGTATGTATTGATTACCAGAAGCTAAAGTTAATGAAAAATAAAAATTTATATCTTCTACCATGTATTGATGTTCTTTTGAATAGCTTACAGGTTCATGTGTATTCTACCAGAATGATTTACGGTTATGGTGATATCAGTTGAGGGTGAGATTGTCTGATACGCCATCGAATGATTCTGAATTATCTATGGAATATATGATTTATAATTCCTTATTTTCTAAAAATATTCTTCTTATATTTTATTTTCACATCAAACTAAATCTTTCAGAAAAAAATTAAATTATTTTATGGTGGAATTATGTTTTGACATCTTAGTATACTCCCATTCAAGAGACAATCATGGCCATCATCCTAACATAGAACTCATTATATAGGGATAGAAGTTGTTATATACCAATCAATATAAATTCAATTTTTAGACTGAGAAGGTGAATTTATAAGGTCATATCATCATGGAAAATGGGTTTTCAAGGGACTTTGATACGGTCCGATAAGTTTTCTCTTGGGAGTATCCCAAGAATGTTTTAGACATCGAAATATACTATTGGATTTCCAGGTTACTACCAAAGGTTTGTCAAATATTTTTCTAAGTGGAAGTGTTACTCTTATTTATAACTAAGAAAGGAAAAATTGAGTGTTAAAATGTATTTGATAATGATTTCTAGGAGATGAGGAGATATTTGACTATAATATTGATTATGATCTTTCCCATACAGGGTATGAAGTATACTATATATTCTAATTTATATATGATTTATATTTGGGTAGTGTTGATGTAGGGTGATCATTTAATGGAATATGGATCAAGAAAATTGAGGCTATATGAAAGAAATTATCCAAAACAGGATCTCAATTTGGAAGATGTATTTTACACCTCAATTTATAGGCTACACATTCTCCAATGTGAAAGGATTATTATATTTTATAATCATAATTGTCTTAGATAAATCTATTCATAGTTTTATCAATATATTAAACAGTGTATATGGGTTGGGTACATAAAATATATTGATTTTGAGTTAGAATTTATGCCATAAAAGGAAATTGTGTTGTAGATTCTCTTAGTTCTAAGAAACTAACTAATATATATCAGGATTTTTATTATGATTAGAAGATGATTAATATATTAACAATGTTGAAAAAAAAATTTTAGGATGAGTGATAATAGATTACCCTCATATCATTAAACATTAAACAATATCTTCTAATCAAAAACAATAAGAGGACGCATGAGGATACAATGTACTTGATTTTGAGGTAAACATTTAATGGTGGGGAGGTTACTTCAAAACGAACCATCAATGACGATGAGATAATATAGGCCTATAAGTTCATTTATAAGACTACAGGTTTATGGGACGATATAATGAATTAGTATCATGCTATAAATTTGAAGGCTCACCCTAGATTGGCTAAAATGTACTAGGATCATCATAGATAGTAATGGATTCTATGAATGAAGAAGGAGGTCGTTTATTTTCTGATGCAATTCATTAGTTATGAACATTTATAGTCTAAGAATCAATATCTTGTAGTACTATTACAACCATTTTCAATTATTTAATGTAAATGGGATGTTGTTACCATGGATTTAATGTTTGTTTTTACCATGTACAGCTCTAAATAGTGATGCAATATGAATGATTTTGGACTAGTTAACACTGATAGCCGACTTATTATTGATTCAGGAAACTTTTATCTTCTATGAGTTTGTTAAAATACATGATCCGAAGATTGTATATTTTCATTGGGTCACATGTAAAATAATTTCATATCAAGATCCCAATTTAACCTCACTCTTTCGGTATGGATTTTATAATGTGCTCGATACCCATGAATTCTTATGAACTACCTACAACCAAAAAATGGAAGGGAACTACGAATGAAATGTTCAAGTGTTATATGAAATAAAAACTGTATGTGTATTATATTTTGGTGGAATTTGGAAAAAAAAGTGATTGTAAGGTTTTCCTATAACAATAGATACTAGGAGACTATTCTAATCATACCATATGGGGAACTGTAATTATTTCCATGAAGATCCCCTTTATGATAGATGAAAAAATTAAAATCGATGTTATTAGGGAATGGTCTTGTTCAAGGGATATTTGATCATGTACATTTGATCTAAAATAACATGTATATAAGGAAGGGTTAAAAAACATTTTCCTATCAAATCAATCAAAATCAATAGTTTTTATTTCGTTTTCATGTATTTCATCAAGTATCACCAAGACCAATTCACTATTGTTTTAAAAATTGCAGTATTTTGGTGCCTAGTTATGTTTAGTTGTTCAATATTGTAGATATTATTGGTGAGATAGAATATATATTGGCTATAAAAAAGGGGTGTAGTATTATGCATGACATGTTTTACGTGATATTACATTTTATCTATCACTCCAACCTATATCATGTAAAAGATGATTATGAACTTCAGAAGAAGTTTGATGTGTTCATTAAAGATAATTTGATTCATGTTGTTTATTGTTCTGAGAATACTATTATGAGTAAAACTATGCCTTTGGTTTGAGTGAGGTATATTTATAAACATATTAGGTAGGAATTCAGGGAGGGAAAAGTCAACATGTGGGCCTAGTTACCAAATATATTTTCTTTGGAGTATCATTGATTCTAGGGAGGGTAGATCAAGGAAGATCTTTCATATATGGTGGGATTGGATGATCATGAATTTATGTCAAGGTAAATTTTGTTCTAATTTTGGTTATCCTATTTTTATATATTTGGTGTAATTATTTCCCATTAGTAGGGAATTTCTCATGATAATTTCAGATCTTGGGGTCTAAAAATGTGGAATAAAACACATGGTTAATTGATAGAATACAGTTAGTTATAACAATACCCTTTGATAATAAAACATGATTTAAGGGGGAGAATGTTTTTAAAAAATATTATAGAATTATAGGTAATCATTTGGGTTTGGTCTATAGTCATTTTCATGGCTTTGACATGGTTTCACAAACCGTTCTAGTGGCCCATGAGACTAAGAAATAGGTGGTGGCCTTGGAATGTGGGTCTCACGTGAATGGTGAAATATTTAAAAAAACATATGAATAAACCATGGGCCTCATTAAACACTTCCAAATTACAAATTTCACTCCCAAAATTTATTAAAACTCAATAACAATTATCCATAATTTGACTCCCATCAACCTATTTCAACCTTCAAATTCATCCTCATCCACCTCTAAGGATGTACCTCTTTTAATTATAGGGTGATTTAAGTATTGTTTCACATAACTAAAATCCCTGTTTAAGTATATTAATCAATTTACATACATTCTTAGGATGATTTACTACTTCATTTTCCTTAAACTCTTAAATCCCATATTCTCTATTTCTAGGGAATTTTATGCTTTTTTTGTTTTATTTTTAAACTAAAATAATTTTTTAATTTGAAGGATTGATTTCCTATGAGAAAAAGGTAATTAGACTAAAATATTTTCACATAGACTTTTTATTATTCATGTGTATTCCATAGGTTCAATCACAATTAAATCATATATATAAGAATATTTTAGTATGAAAAATAGATTGGTTCTTCACATTATTTCATAAACCCATTGTGACACCCATTGAGTCTATTTATGACTAAAATATCCGTCCAATGATGACCTATGGGGTGTGAAAACTCCGTGTAAATGTTATATTGTAGTTTAAATGGTGAAATATTAGGGCATAAAATTCTATCCTGATAAAACTTATTTCTCGGATTATTAGAATGACATGATGGGTTGATTGAAAAAACATTGGAATTAAATTTTTTATGACATGATGAATGGTGGAAATGGTAGATTGTAAAAAAGGGGAATTCTTAAGTTATTTATTATTTCATTTAAAGGGTAAATGGTATTAAAGGTTTTGTTCATGTTAAAGGTGTTGTGTATGTTTGGTCATGGTGAATAATGATTGTTGAACTAGAATACATTAATATTTTAGTAGATTAAAATATCATATATGATGAAACATTGAAATTGAAAATGGTTTTCTAGTTTTAGTTATTTTACTAATCTTCAACACATTTGGTTCGTTCCATATTGATACTCTTGTAACAACTATTGTGTATGCATGGTATGGATGTTGGAAAAATGTTTTGAGCACTAATATCAATTGAAATGGTATGGGTACCTGGTCTAATAATGAATTAAATATTGATTTAAACACTTATTCATGACCATTTTTTATTGTGTATTTCTCATATGGTATATGATTTAGATGAATGGTATAGGATAAAGTAGGTTGGTTGGATTTAATGACACATTAGAACTACAGGTCTGAATTTTTTAATGGATAATTATTTATTTTTAATTTCTTTTTTCTTTTAATGTAGCCTTTGTTACTTCCTTCTATATATTCATACACTATTGTTTAGATTTTGTTTTTATATAGACACAAATGGTGTTGTCCAATTGAGTTTTACTTGAACCTTTCCTACGTCAAAATTGGTACCCAAGTAGATATTGTGGTTGTAGGCCGGGATAAGTGTAAGGGATCAGTGATAGATAAATGATTTGCAATTTACTATATATAGAATATATTAAGTGATTTGTATTGATTTTGGGACCCATTTTTTTAACATTTTGTTATGATTATATTTTGGATTTCATTTTTTCACATGAGACTATCATGGCATGACAATGATTGTTTTATTGGCTTGTAGAAACTCAACATGTTTTTTGAATTTGTATGTGATGTGTTGTTATGGGTTTCTGTTGTTATTTATCATTTATAAAAATACATTGATAGCGTGGTTATTATATCCCAATGTTTTATAATAGTCAATTACTACTTGTTGGAAGCCTCTTGATTAGGGAGAGGTGTGATGGATATTACATGGTGAACTAGTTTTGGAAATATTATATAGTGAGTTGGGATGGGACATTAAAACCAAAGAAAAGAACGTATATTAGAAAATAATGGGAACTCCTTAAGTAGACAATAGATAGGAAAATATATGGGGTTTAATAGGATAATTGTATATAATTGTTCTAATATGATTTTAAATATGAATAATTCATATTATGAGTGTCATTATAAAATTAACCTATACAAAATTAAAAAAATTTGAATCAATACCCTTAAGAGAGTAAATTTAATTTAATCATCCAATATAATTAATAATGTATTATTAATAACACAATATATAAATTGTATAGTATATACACCTTATAAATTAAATAATTTTTATAACAAAAAATATTTCTCAAAGGAGTGGAATTGACACGAAAAACCCTTAACATGGATTCCTTCTTAGTTGGATGAATTATATCCCAAGGAATAATAAATTTAAAATTTTCATATATTTTCTTTCGAATATTTTTCATATATATTATATTTTTTATGTTACTTTTGTCAACATATGACATCACCTCATTTTATAGTTATTTATTACATCAACCACTTAAGGTTTTTTGTTTAATTTCCCCAAAATAACCTTGGTATGATGTCCATGGTTAATAGTGTAATGAAATTTTCACTTCAACTCAAAAAAATTTAAATTTTCATGAAAATAATTTTTATCCAAACTATAAAAATTTATTACCACCCATTCACGTTGGTAACTGAATAACTAAATACATGATTTAGAGAGGCAGTAGTGTGTACATATACAAGATAATGGTTTAATTTTCCCAATGGTTTAAAAAGAAAAAATATATATAATTATTAATATTTACAGAATAAAATTTTGATCACAAAAATAATAAATTTATTCATTAATTATATTCTTATGACTATCCATTGAAGGGAGAGATGAAAGATAAATCACATTTCATCATAGAGGTCATAGATCACACATATATACAAGAAATGTTATCATTTTCATATTGACAAAAGAGTAAGAAGGTATAAAATATGTTACAGTTATAGAAACATAATCATACTATAAATATTATATATAAACTGTAAATAAATTATAATAACAATCCCGACAAGTAGGTCATGGAAATTTAGAGGCGTCACGTCGTTGAGATTCTAGTCTGCACATACATATGAGCGATGCTTTCATTTCCCATTGAATGGAAATCATGTAGATAATAGTTTTCTATAATTAAATAAAATGCTAGAAAATATATTCTTCTAATAATATTTTTAACACATTATAAAAGTGATATGAATGACCTAGGATATGAAATAAGCATGTAATGGTTTATTTTATAGCCATACAACTTTTTTTTTAGAAAACCTCGATTGGATTACACCTTACAATTTCTAGGATTTGTCTATTGGTGGGACTAATACCACTATAATGTGGATAGATATATAGGAAAGCTATTTGTAGAGGTATTGGTTGATCTATGTTTTTATGTAAGTGTGGACCTATGAGGGGGGGGGGGGGGGTTGTTCCATTTTATATGTGATGTGGGATAAAAAATTATAAGTTTTGATAAAATTAAAATACATGAAATGTTCAATCAAGTAAAAGTGGATCCAAATGGGGTAATATTTAAATATTGGATTAAGTAGGGTCATAATACATTCATACTAATGTATTTATATATCTTTTTTGGTTATTTTCCACTTATATCCTTAGTTTAACCACTTTATTAATCATATTTGACCCTTCCAAAAGTGATAAGTTTTTACCATGTATACTATATAGTATAATGAAAAATTATACTTCCCTAATTAACAAATATTTATTATTCTAATTAAAATTTTTTGATACATTTTAAAAAGATTCATTTCTTGGATTTCATAGAAATTACTTTTAATATATCTTCACAAAACAGAATAAAAAATTATTTTTATAGCATTGTTCATTTTAAGAATAAAAATAAATTTATGTGAGAGTCATATAAATTATTTTAATCACATAGAATAAACAATATTAGATTAAATAATATGTGAATGGTTTGAATTTAAATTGAAATAAAAGTCAAAATAATTATTTTGATAATATTATTAAAATTGAATAACCCAAAATAGTTTTTATTTGAATAAAGACAATACTTAGAATTTATTAATATCAGAGATAGTTTTATAAGTGAATACATTAATTTTTAAATGAATTATTCTAATGAATTAATGAAAAATTAGAGTATAAAATGTTTTTATAAAAAATTAAATCATTATTTCTTCCTTATAATTTCATAAATTTAATCGTATTTTAAAATCTGTATTTTTTATTATTTACCCAATAATCAACTCATTCAATAAAATATCAAAAAATAAACCAAAGATAATTTTAAAATAAATAATTAAAAAATGACGGTTATTTCATAAAAAAAATTATAAAATTTGGTAATTTAGTTTTTAATCACATTGTTTAATATAGAAATGTAAATTATGTTTTTGTTTAATTACAATAAAATATTTATTATAATTGATGCTCAAGTGTTTCAATTATAACATAATGGTGAGGATCCTTTGTATAAACATTGAGGCATGAAATGAGAGGGTGATATTGTATTATCACATAATCATAAAAATGTGTACACAATATAAAATATGAGACCATAAGAATAAGTCTAGGTTAACAGCCATGAAATCATAATATAGTGTGATTAGGATAATCATGCATGTACTATATCTGGTTTCTTATAAGACATAAAAATTACCCAATGTATTGGATCCCTATCATGGACACCCTTTATATGTATAACCTTAAATGTGACACATTAATCATATAACATATGAACATATTTCATAATTTTAATATCATTTTAAAGGAATTTAGGTTTCATACATCGAATTACCCAATCATTAAACTATATTTATATCTAGGTGAAAACTCGTGAAGTAAAATATAGTATTGTATTCATATCACAAACGTGTTTAATTAAAAATCAATGTATAATTTTAATATTATTAGAGGTTTATATAAACAATCAAGGAATGTATTATTGATACACATATAATATCTAATTAATATAATATAATTTTCAAAATACGGGATGATTATAAACCTTGAGCATCATTATATTTTGGAAATAAAGAAACATATAACAAATGAAATGGTTGAATTTAAAATATGATAGAGATAACCCTTTACCTTGAGAGGTTCTTTCTTAAAGCATGTGTGGTGATCCATTGGAACTTTAGAGATACTTTTGAAGGATATAGAGAGTTAAAATAGGAGGGATGTCATTCTCAATATCTTTTGAGTGAAGGGAAATTATATAATGGGTGTGTACTTATAGCTAAAGAGGTGTAATTATTTATTATTTTCTAAACTGAGGATTGAGACTCTTTGTTATAAAAATATCAATACCATTTTCCTTACCTTGGTTTTTAAGAAGGGAATTTTCCAAAGAGGAGTGTTTTTTATATTTTATTATTTTAGGTTCCAAAAATCATTAAATAATATTTTTTTGGATGAGGAAGGTATCTCATTACATAAATAATTTTTCTGGAAGTCCTTAATATATCCATTAGGATTTGGATGATTCAATATAGATTTTGAAAAATATTATCAAAATTTTAATATACCTTTTAATGAAATAAAATAATTTTGATATAGAAAGAAACATTATATATTTTATTAAAACACTTTTAGTTTTTTATGATGTAATAATACTTACAATCTATTCTAACTAAAATAATATTTTACCAAAAAAAATTATTATCTCAAAAAATATTTAAACACTCACCATTGGAAAATTGTTTAATTATAATTTAAAAAATGTTAATTTTTAATCAATTTTTTTATAAATATTAAAAATTAAACATTTAAATAGAAAAATTTACTTGTAGAGAATATTTTCTTTATAGAATAGCATATGAACTCACACGTATAAAAATTACTAGGGACATTATGAAAATAAATTTTCATTTATATTTAAATAAATATTTTTTAATATAATAATTTTTTCTAACACTTTTGTTAGGGAACACAAACACTGAGTGTTTATGAGTGTTGTAATCACAAATTGTTGTTTAGAGTTACCTCTTTATAAAATCGAGAACATGTTATCACCTTCAATGGTGATTTCTACTCAATGATCAAAACATGATGCTGGGATGTCAGTTTCTCCTTCTATGGATTCGTACTTGGAACATGTCACCAAGACTAGGTATTAAACATATAGTTATTCCATGTTCATGGAACTCATTCCTAATTCCATATCTTTGTGGACACTATTTAGTTGCACTAATTCTGTCTAGACATTCCAATGGGTCTGGATAGGGTTGGAACCTTCTGTTAGGATCGTAGTAATGTTGGGCATTGTTGGCATGTCTGGATGCTTGGAACATTGGTCCCGTGTTTTCTTCTTCATAGTATGGCTCCTTTTAGAGGCATAATAGGTGTATAACACAATAAATCTCATGTAAATCATGAGGTAACTAAAGCTTAAGGTTTATATATTCCAAGGATTGCATTTCAGGAATCCCATGTTTAGAATAAGGTTGGAGATGTCATAGGTGCATTTCTTCCAAGGATTTTACCTCAGGATTCCAATTATTCTCATGAGGTAACTATTATGAGCCATGATTTAATTACTTTTAGACATGGATTTGGTTAATCGTAATGTCTCAAGGCGGTGGACCAAGGAAGTGCATGACTAGAAGGGAGAACATGGGTGGTTTACAGATTGGAGGATCTGAATTCCCATATAGGCAGACCGAGGTGGTCTGTCCCATAAAGGGAATATGTCACACCATAAAGGATTATCTAGAAATACTTGCAGGTATATCAAGGAGGCGTTCCTCTATGAGGGGAACCGTGGTTTTCCATTGGTTGGGATTGAACCTCCAAGAAGCATTCTATGTACCCTTTTTATTAGAAAGGGATCAAAACCCATGTAGTTTGATGTAACATTTTAATGATGTGTGAGGGGACTGGGCTGTGTGGTTTAGCATCCTAAGATAAGGAATCACATGTTTCAAGTGATGCGAGGAAGAAGTATATTGTGGGTATTACATGTGTAAGATTCCCATCGAATGTGTATTTATCTTCGTTGGATGTGTAGAGATTATGCATGGGAACTTCATTAGGGCTTCTTGGAGACGTGATGATGTGGTTGGGGAATATGTGTGATAGTAGTCCAAAGAGACCCAAAGATGATATGGTATCTTGGAAGGGGCATGATATTCTGAAGATGTGTGGCCTGCAGAAAATAAATATTGTTGTGGCTGGCATTAGTGGATATTATGGAGTGTTGGGCGGTGGTTTTGGATCATAAAGAGGCTTCCAATGTTTCATATTTAGTTAGGAATAAAATCTTATATAGTTATATGTTTTTGGGCTTACACCTGATGAGAAGTACCAATTGAGGGGACATGATTGGGGCTTACGCCTAAGAGAGGCCCATAGATCATGCATGGTCTGGTCTTACACATAGAATATTTCCATTAGATGATGGAGAATGGGGAATACACTAGGATGGATGCCAATGAATATGGTTGGGGATGATACCTATGGATTAGGTCATTTGGAATTTATTAGGTTTAATTAATTATCATTATTAACCTCTAGGACCATGTGAGTCTTGGTCTGTTTGAGAAATAGATGGAATTAGTAGAGATCACATTTTTTTCATGAGATATGTGACAATGAGGTTGTTTTTATGCATGGAATCTATCCATAGAGGATGTCATTCCATGTGGGGAGGATCTCATTCAATGTGAGGGAGATATAATTCCTTATGTGGAGGATTTAATTCCCTCTTATGATAGGAGGTGTGAAGACCATTACTTTCCCACAACACATGGAGAATTATAATCCATTCTCATAGGGTAGGTCCCATTTTAACATCATGTTTTGTGGATGTTCATTTTAGGAAGTTTTATTTCAAAGAATATGGATATTGGGGACTCCCTTCTGTCCCCATGGGAATAAATAACCACCACTCATTCACACTTATGTAGGGAATGTCTATGGGAATTCTAGGTTGGAACGATGTGGAGTAGTGTTAGATCACAAGGTTCATGTTAGAATTCCTTTGAGGATAAGTAATCATCCATTATAATTCCTATGCTGAGAAGAAGAATGTTTGAGGGAATCATGAGCTACACATGAAACAATGTGGTCAATGGTAATCAGTGGAATATGTCTTATAGGGAATTGGGGTGTAGCTGAACTGATCATGGATGGTTGTGGTGGCATCTGGAATTCAACCATCACAAAGAGGAACCAATATAAGGGAGACATCACAGAGAGGCCCAGGATAGGGTATTAGTGATGTTGAGGGCCTTGCATAGGGGTTCTTCCTGAATATCATGTTCTTCACAGAGGTTAGGGGTTCTCAAAAGAGTATGCTTCATGAAACATGGTGACCCTTCCTTGGGGTGAAGTCCGATCTTAGGAAATGATTGTTTCATGAAGGATGAATTATTCACTAATCTTCAATTGACCCTAATATCCTTCCTCCTTCATAAAAGTTATATGCATTTGAAAAATTAATCCCCTCCATAGGTGGAGGTATTCAAGAAAAAATAGAATTGTGTTTTTTGATGATAGGATGCCTTGGACGATCTATTTATGTCTGGTTGATGATTCTCATGTGCTTTACAAATTATAAGAAATCTAGAGGTTAAAGGATTGGGGTAACTTTCATCCAAATAGTAGAATGGAGAATTCATTTATAAAAAATTTGTTTCATGAAGATGGTATGTGGTTTATGAAAAAAAATGTGGGCTTCGTGAAATAGGAACAACTCTGTCAGACTCCCAAAACAAATCGTTAAACCTTAGAGAGGTCACGATGATTTGTTAGACTCAAATAGGGCCCCATAAATTCATCATTCATTCATAGAGACAAAAACAAACTAAGGTATCTAGGAGTTTCGGTCCTTTGTAGGGCACTTGTGCTTCATTAAATAGACTCAAAAATAGTGAATTTGGGATATTTTTCCACATATTTTTCCCAATGATGGTTGTGACATCCCCAATTATCCGCATGGAACATATTTTGGAACCAAAAATAATAAACTCCCAAAGAATGGGATCAAAACGGAAATGGGAGGGACTTATTCTAAGGGAAAATCCCCATAGATAGAAAATATACTCCTTTTTACGAAGATCAGCCAGGATGTTGTTTAACGATGGTCATGAACATCATCAACTTCATGAAGCAGGGGCCACCCATATGCCTACAAATAGTGAATGGTGGGCCCCCCAATGGCTATATATTTCATGTGAAGAAAATAATTTTTTGATCACACTTCATGAAGCACATAATATCAGTGGATGAGCCATGTGAACAATTTCTTAGCGTACTAGTATTCTGGAAATTTTATTTGTTAATGATGGTGTTTGAACTGGGCACCATAACCCATATTTTCATGAAGATAGCACTGTGGACCAAAGTTCCATGAAAAATTCTCCATGAACAAGCTCTACAAAATTCCTTCATAAACTAAAATCATAAAAACCTTATGTCTTGAATCGAATGGCTACATGGTTATTTGTTAAGTGAGTCATTGTGGATGCTTCTCTGAGGGGAGAGATGGAAAATAACATCATTATTAGAGAGTGAATTTGATGTTACTTAGGACATGAATCATTACTGCAGGTACGGTAGGAGGATTAAAGGGATTACCCCCTTTATAAGGGATTTCTATTTATTAATTCGGTTTGGAGGATGATGTATTCCTCTATAACTTGAGAAGGGTTGATCCAACCTACTAGTTTAGGGGAATACTAGGGTGGTACTATTTGAATAAGGCTAGTGCATGCAAATTTTGGATGGATTATGCACCCATTATTATAGATTACCTCTACAACCACATTCATAATGTTTATGTGAGTATATAGAGGGTGAGGTACCCCATCAAAGTATTAGTAGATTCTCAAGGTAGGTTTGGGGGCCATAGAATGGATGAAATGATGGCTCAGACTTTATTCATGGTAAAAATTCATATATTCGTGGGTCTAGGACTACTATGAATGTGTGTCATCAAGGTGTTAGAGGCAATACTGAAGTAGGTCAGACTTTATGAGGCAGCATGTGATTTATAGTTCAACATTTACCAGCCTCATGAAATCATTCCTGAGTTGCAGAAAAAGATGTTCAATAGTGACCAACACATTCCATTTGCATTATGGGGAGGTCTGGATCATCCTTTCGATCCATCCCTAAAAATATAGGATCCTTGTCATGGGAGAATTTTATAATGAGTTTCTCCATAAGGATAATGTATGGTAGTCCAATATCAAATTCCTTCTTTCGGGATGGGGCTTTTAGATCTTGTGTAGGGAACCAGTGAGATGGAATTGGGGATGAGGGATGTTCTCATTAAGTAGTGGTTTAGATTATCCTCAACTAGACTATCCTGTGAACCTTCTTGGGTTGAGGGGGAAGAAATGAAGTTACCAAAGAGGAAACAGACATATATTAGGGGATATCAGTGGGATAAATAGGGATCCTATTAGAGTATTCTAGAAGAAAGTTAGTGGAAGCTATGGGGATACAATGTTAGGACTGATCCAAAACCCCAAGTCAGATTGGAATGATTCAGCACAATTGTCTTATATGGTTGGATTCTCTGAGTGATGGATGTGTACATGGGTATTCAACCAAGTACCTTCCTAATGGAGAAAATGATGGAAATGGGGAAGCATGTCAATCATGTAGTCCTAGTACTTGAGAAGTTTTATAACTTACTTTGTCACATCAATGAGGGGATGACCCACTATGTATTTATGTATCCCTTTTGACATTTTTTATAGCTCGGTGGCCACAAAAATTGGGGGATATGTGTTTCCAAACCCTATCTACCCTTCCACAAAAAACTTCCGACAATCCATCCATAATATTTTGGGGATTCACCCAATCATGTTGTGCCTGGAGGATATGCTTGACAATGTTAGGTTGGAATATCACAATAACTTTCACGGATTATCCCTATCAACTGAGGTAGTGACTGATAATGGTGTGGGGACTTCATAGAAGAGATCGTACCTCAAATAATTTCGATGTAGTGTACTAGTAGCAAGGGTTGACTATGTTCTGATATGTGTTCCATACTATCCATACCAGTTCTCAAGTCAAATCAGGTTACTATATTGGTTGACTCAAAAGGTGTACTAAGAGTTACATAATGTGTGACATCCTATGGTTATGAGGAATCATTTTCTCAGGTTCACATGTGAATATGGGAATATAAAGAGTTGTATTCCTCCACAAAATGTTGTATATTGGTTAACCGATGACTGTGTAGATAGTTTAGATACTCTCTATCCTAGTGTCATGTTGTTGCATCGGGCCATCCAGGTGATTCATCCACTGCAGATCTTGTAATGTTTGGTGAATGGAGGGTTTTTTGGAATCATAGCATGCCCAGTTGGCAGAGAATTCACAGTGGGTCCATTGGTTCATCGGCCCGAAAGAGTGAGAGTTTATGGGGGAGGAGTCGCAGTATTAGACCCAGCATCCTTGGTAAGCTAAACTTGGGGGGGGGGGGTATTTTTGGATATTTGTAGGACATTTTTTTAGGACAGTTTAATTAGAATAAATGATATGGAAATTTTCTATGGTTCCTTATTTCCTAGGGTTTTGGACAACTATAAATTCAAATGCAGATACTCAATCCTCAAAGGATGTTGAAACAAATAAATAAGTAAGGGATTGAGCTCCCCAAGATTGGTAATGCCTATGTTTAATTCTTAATTTCATGGGATGAGGGGTAATGAAATGCTTTGGAGTTGGGATTCCTAGTACATTCACTGGTCACCGCACATCCACTGATTGACCGAGTGAGGGTGTTGGTGAACACGCCCTCTCTCATACAACTATTGTAATAATAATTGGTTGTTCATGCTCCCTTGATCTACAAATCAAATGAGTCTTGGTGATATTATGCCTATCAAGGCTCACTTCTAGGAGGAAATATCATTGTAAACCAAGAAATTTTCTAGATCTTACATTCCTCAGATATATCATTCTTTTAAGAATTACTGCTAAAATCTATTTTCAACTTGTCCTAGAATCAGCATGGGTGAGGGTGAGTTCTAAGATGACCCCGAAAAGGAAGGTGATGGTATCTAAAACCATGAAGGGGCCAAAATGTGGTACTGTATGAAATTCATGGATGGGAGTATTTGAACATTGTCTCCATCAATTGAGTTAGTCGTTGTAGAAGGAACCCTTCCCAGGTGGCTACCAGTGAATATTTAGAAACTCCAAACTAGAGTATATAATTAATGTAACTTCCTCCCCACTATATACCTCTATCTCTTTACTTTTCCATTTTTTTATTGACTACCACAATTTTTTTTACTGTTTGAACAATTCTCAAGACTCAACCACTAACACCAATAATCATATCAATTGTTCCTGTGGATGAGGTGGAAGTTGTAAATAATTTTCTCCCAGTGTAAATGGATGAAAAGGTCATGGTGGGTGGGAAAACTACACAATTGTAATTGGAGGGGTATTACAAGACCACACCCTTCGTAGAGGTGGTGATATAGGGATCACAATAGGGATATCTAAAATATAGGTAATAGTTGTTCCACTAGAGGCACGTGATGGGGATGAAACATTAATGTAGGAAGTGAAATTGACATCTATAGTTGAGATGACTTAGGTGGCTTCATTGAGTGTTCCTTTATAACAATTGGCATCAATGACAACTAAGGTGTCCGAAACTAACGGTGTGTCACCAAATAGTGTATCCAAAGGAGTTGAGATGAAAACATACAACTTTGGGATTCCTCAAGGTGTAATAGAAGTTTCTGTCGTAGGAAGATTGGATAAGGATGAACTATTCCCAGGATGGTCATCCAGCCTCTCAAATTTAAAGATCTATAACTAGAGTACCCAGATGGAAGCATACAGAATTAATTTACTATTTATGAGCCTAAAACACGTGAATATTTATAAAAATAAACCTCAAAAGTCACTAAGGAAAACATGGATGTTTTTCACATAGAATGGAGGAATGTGTAGAACTTCTTCACCAATATCGGGATATTTTAACTGCCACCACATATGGGATATCTCTACCACTTGTTATATTGTCTAAGGATGGGTGGGATGGACTATAAAACTGTTCACACACTAGACTGGGTCTCCCTCATTGAGAGGGAACATTTAGAAGGGAATATTTTAGTTTGTATTAGTGGAAACAAAGGGTTGTCATATCCATGATGCTTTAAAAAGTTGAAGAAGATATTTCTCTTATAGGGTATGGAACTAGATCATGCGACGATTGCTTCTAATCATGATGATATCACTCTTAGACTAAGGGATCAACCAACATCTTCTGAGGATAAGGATTATGAGATTAATAAGGTTGAAGATGATTGTTGGGTAAAGAATGAATGATAGTGGAATAGGGATGATGATGTTCCCTACCAATAGGATGAGGATAATGAAGACCTGACAGTGTTGTGAGCGGTATTTGAGATCAACCAACTATGTATGGCTGAGTTTAAGTTCTCAATCATGGAGGTGGATCCGTAGGGGTCTATTTTGTGGAGTATAGTCTCTAATGTGTTGGATACCCCCTAAAACTCCATTTTTTATGAAAAAATATATTTCATTTCTCTATTTCCATACTTTAATCATATTTCTGAGATGACCAACAACCAATCCTTAAAATGACATGGATCATGTTCATTGTGAGAAATTGGGGATGACCATGTTATTGATTGAACGCTTTTTCATGACACGTAAAATTGATAATTATTTTTTGGTTTCATTATATTTTAGGGAAGACCCTAGGTAATCTGTCAAGGATCATTGGTATCTTATAGTGTTTAATTTTAATAATGATTACAAAAATAGGGTTAATTTTGAATATAGTTTTAAGAAAATAAGATAACTTAAAGAGTTTAATAGTTAACAAACCAAGTGGATTTTCTAAAATATGATACAAATGGTTCATTTTGATTTCACTATACACATTTAGAGTTCATTTCTCATAGAGATAAATTTATATTTGGACTAATTATTTGGTTGAAATTAATTGTAATTATGATTAATTCCTAAGCATTAATTTCAATGCTTAAAGAACCAAACCATGACATAACAATAATGTTGTAAAGTTATAGCACTTATGAAAGGAATAAGATCTTCCAAACTAGAATTAAATATCATGAGGGTGGGAGTGAAATTGATTCTTTTGTTTTCCAATCAAGAAAACAAAAGTCACACACTCAAATCCTCACACCGATAAGTTAGAAATAATGTTCATAAGATTCACATGTATCAAAAAAGAATTCAAATATAAAATAACATAAGGTAAAAGGAATGAAATGTTTAAAAACCAAAATTAATCTAACCAAGTATCTAATATATGAATAAGAACTCCCTTTACATGTGTATAGCTCACTCACAATGAACGCCCACCGTTTAGCCTGACATCAAGAGGAGGAGGAAGCTCAGGTTCATCACATTATGCATTTCAATTCATTCTATGAGGATATAAAGCTCTAGATTCTCCATGGGGATAAAGGGAATCCTATGGAACTTAAATTTTTTCACTTCACTCTGTTTTTCAGGCATTCAAATGAGGTATCCATGGATCCATTTTATTACCATAATAGGACATGGTTTTGAGAACCCTATTTTTTATATACCACTTGTTTCTCAGTTTTTTGAATATTATATATCCATATCATGACTTTTAAAAACTATAAGAGTTTTTAGATGCCTCCTTACTATCTCCATGTCAAATTGGGATTCCATTAGACATCTGAATTGAGTGATATAGTCTAAATACAAAACTAAAATTTTGAATTCAGGTTGATTTTGTCCCTTGGAAGGAATTGATCACATGGGACACAAGATGGAAGAATTATGACTCTGTTCCTTGATAAGATTTGTATAAAATGATGTTTTGGAGAGGACCAAAATGTTTCTTCCCATTTGGATGCAAAAAATTCTTAAAATTATCAAAATAGTTTATAGTTTTCCCTATGATTCCATGTAGTTGGTCTATGTTTCTTCTAGATCATCTTCGGGGTCTCCATATCACCTCCACATTCAATGAAAAAAAACCAAACAAGATTAATTTCCCCCATTAATATTGAAAAAAATTAATAAAAAGTTATTTTAAATTTTTTATTGTATTTTAAATTTACAATCCAAAATAATTTTAGCAAAGTGGAGTAAGGGAGAAAAGGAAACATTGGAGCACGATGTGATCATAGCAGCAAAGCTAAACATTTTCAGTCCTTGGAAATGTGAAATTCCATAAATTATTCATGTAGATATTTCTATCTTCATAAAGATTTAACATTCATTGAAAATTTAATTCCAAATAGAAATGTGATCAAAGAAACATTCACCCGGAGGAGTTATTCTTAGTGAACATTGAAAAAGACAACTCAAAAAATTGTATCAGAATGAAAATCCCAAAGATTCATGATTCAAATTGAACAAAATAATTTAAAAACATAATAATATCACTAATTCTCTATGTGCCTGTGTGAAAACCATTTCATTCAATTCATTATAATTTAAATCGAGTAAATATAAGTTATTTTAAAAATTGTCTACCTACACAATCCTTTCCACCAAACCTGACTCACATCCTTTGTAATAAAATATCAATACCCACAAACTTATGAATTACCAGATGTAAATCAATATTCTCTAGACATAGGTATCCCCATATGTTTTACATTTCATCACTCCCATCATTTTTTTTTCAAATGTTTCACTTAGAACAAGTCTCACACTCTTCACTCAACCCCATTATTGATCTCCTTAGGACACTAATTTTAATAGTTATAACAAGATCTAAAGTCTAGGAAGGTTGATTTTTTACCTTTCCAAGACTAATCCTTTTTTTGTGTTTTTTGGGCATACAACATTCAGATAATAGGTACACACACATGGTTCAATCTGGTAAAATAATGAAATAGATCAAGTAAGGAATGAATGTATGGTAAAATGATTTTTTAATGTATATAAAAATCATCCAAGTTTTTATGTTCCTTCTATTAAGTATGAAAATTTCACACTTCATGGTTGGGTGAAAAGATGTGTGGAGGGATTAAGTGAACCAATTTTACCTTAAATATTAACACAAAGGATACCACTCTACCCAAAGGTTTCAAAATAATGAAAATATTTATATCATCGAAAAAGAACCAAATTTTAAAATAAAGTCTCACCATAGTGTTTAATTCTTTTTGAAAGGAGAATTTCATAAAAAAAATTTAATGTTAAAACAACATGAAATAAGGAAATTCCATATGGATTTTTTATAATTTCAATTATTTAATAGGCATTTGTTCTATGATTATGGGGGTATAAAAAAATATTCCAACATAAAAGTGAGGGACAGGGAGTGGGGGAATGTAACAATACAATTCAGAAAGCTAAAAAACAAAAAATAAGTAAGATGATAAAAATCCCTAACCGAACTAGGAATATTCCCATCCCTACATACCTTGATTCTGAAATTTCTTCTCTGTAATAAAATTGAATGTGGGAAGGAAGGGTAAAATCAGGTGGGTGTCAATGGTATGTTGCTTCTGGAACATGGATTTCTTCTACTAGGAACTTTGGAAGGGTTTTGTGGAAGGGCTTCAGCCTCTTCCCATGGACAGTGAAGGTTTTCTTAGTTTCTTCATTTTGAACCTAAACAACACAAAATAAAGATTCATTTGTAATAGTGTAAGTGCCAAACCAGTTGGAATAAATTTTACATGGATGCAACTTTATCCATGTAGTGTAATGGAGGACCTTCTGCTCAATGTGGATCTAACGATAAAGGATGTGATTGTCGGGGGAATCCTTGGTCTGCTCCTTATAAATCATGTTGTTCTCATATGAATCTCTCCACATTTCCACCAACTTCTAAATTAGTAACATCCATTGATAACATGAACTAGAAAGACTATAATTTCATTGTTTAATATCCTATTAGACCCAGTTATCATTATCAATAGGGAGGTGAAAGATGTTTAGAAACACTATCTGATATGGTGACATGCCAATTGTTGTTTTAAAGTAAGTATGGTAAGCCCACAATGAATTATTGAGTCCAAGATTCCATTATTTTCTATTGGGTTGAGCTGTTTTTTCAAAAATCTGTTGTACCTCTCTGTTTGACACCTCATCTTGGCCATTTGTCTATGGGTGATATGCAGTAGAAATTCTATGCCTGACCCTCTATCGACAAAAAAGAGATTGCATTTTTCAGTTGTAGAAATGAGAACCCTAGTAACTGATGATGATCCATGGTAATCCAATCCTATAGAACATTTAAGTTGTCAAAAATTCCACAACTATCTTAGAATCAATAGTCCTTGTAGCTTGTGCCTCTACTCATTTTGAAACATGATCCATTGTCAAAATAATGTATAGGTTAGCAAATGAATTGTGGAATGGTCCCATAAATTCAATGCCCTAAACATCGAAAACATCATGGAAGTGAAATGTTTTTTTTGGAATCTCATTTCGTTTAGGGACATTCTCCATTATTTTATAGTGAGGAAAATATTTATAGAAGTCATGAGTATCATGAAAAAATGTGGTCCAAAAGAGACCAGAATTAAGGACCTTGTGAGTAGTCCGTTTAAGACCATAGTTTCCCCCACAAGAAAGAGTGTGGCAGAACCTAAGGATGGAATAAAACTCACTATCGAGAACACAACGCTTGAGAACTCGATTACAATTGGTTCTCTAAAGGAAGAGGACATTCAAAATTTACCAATGGGAATACTTTTTTAGTTAGACTTCCACGTTTTTTTTAAAATCAATAGGAATACAAGATTATACCATATGATTTACAAATTCATCATACCAAGGAATAAAATATTGCACTCTATATAGTTTCTCATTAAGAACCATGTAATTTATGGGAATACAGTGAATGATTTAATGTACAAAAATGGGTGGATCCAACTAATATGGTCATCCACCACATTCAATGCTCCTTTTTTATCCCTAATTTCTAAATAGAATTCCAGAAGGAGGAGCATCCATCGATTGAGATGAAGTTTTTATTTCGGTTTATTAAGGAGATATCGGTGGGCTTCATAGTCTAAGAACATAATGAATTTAGACCCTAAAATGTATGACATCAATTTTTCCAAGGAAAAAAGGAAAGTGATTATTTTTCAGTGGTGGTGTAGTTTTATTGGGAAGGATCCAGTGTATGTGAGGCATATGATAGGACATGGTGAGCTCGATTAACCCTTTGTGATAGGACTAACCCAAATTTATTGTTAGAGGTGTCACGTGATATTTCAAATGGTAAATCCCAATGAGGTGGTCGGATTACTGGGGGTGACATGAGACACCATTTTAACTTACTAAAAACATCCTCACAATCGTTTCCAAAAACATATTTTTTTTATTTTTTTGAGTAACCGGGAGAGTGGGTGTGCAATTTTACTAATGTAATGAATAAAACGATGGTAAAATCCATCATAACGTAGAAAATATTGCACATGTAATAAATTTTTGGGTAATGGTAGGGAATAAATTAAATAAACTTTTGGTTTATCTACTTGGATACCATCCTTAGAAATTACATGTCACAAAACTATACCATGTCACACAATGAAATGAAATTTATCATAATTTAATATGATACTATTTTCAATACAACAACAGAGGAATGATGAAATACTACTCAAACATTCATCAAAAGACAATCCAAAATAGTGAAATCATCCATGAATAATTCCATACTATTCTCCAGGTAATATGAAAAAATAAGAATCGTGCTTTGCTAGAAAGTACTATGAGAAATTCACCAACCAAATGGAATCCTTCTATATGAAAATGTGCCAAAGTTGAAAGTGAAGTTCCTCTTCACTGGTTCCTTAGGGGAAATATGGATCTAAATGTATCTAGAATACCCATTTAGAAAATAGTAATGGGAATTCCCCGCTAGCCACTCTAGAGTTTGGTCAATGAATGTCAATAAGAAATGGTAATTCCTAGTTTGTTGATTTTTTTCAGTGATAGTCTATATAAACACAACAACTATTCTGAACATGATTTGGAACCAATTCATTTTATTCATTTTTAATTACAGTAAGAGATATTTTATTAGGAACTACTTCAATAGTTCTAACTCATTGGATTTCAAAGATGGGGTAAGTGATTCCAGAAGCCAATTATTTTGTTAACTCATTTTTTACAACTTTCAGAAGGTTTGGGTTCAATCGACATTGGGCCAACCTCACTGGTTTTGCCTCATCCTGTAACAAAATATGATGTGTGAAAATTGATTGGTTAATAACATTAATTTCAGTAATTTTCTATCCTAATTCTTTTTTATAATCCTTTAAATGATCATGCAGCCTCACCTCATGCTTAGGAGGGAGTAAACTAACTATGATGATAGGAAACTGGTTTCCATTCCCAAGATATAAATATTTTATATCTTGTGATAGTTGTTTTAGTTTTATTTCTGGTAGATTTTTTATTTATAGGAGAGTGTGTGAAATTGAGAGGTCACTAATCTCATCTAACTATTCAATGGTATCATCCTCAATAAAGAAATAAGATTTTATAATCTTACCAGTGTCATTTATGGTAAAGTGATCCTCGGTTTTCAGGAAATCATCAATTAACAAACTTGACAAACATTTCTATAGACTACTACACCAATCAATGCATGAATAATTTCCTTACATTTCAATTAATGATGAAAACTCAAAAAGGGTATTGGGGGAACGAAAATATGTTCTTTAAGGGGAAGGGAGTATATCAATTGAATAAATAGAGAGAGATAAATGTTCTTCTGACGGGTGATACATGGAATCAGTGATGTGTAAATGGACAATGTCACCACATAATTCCATATATAATGTACCATTATGAGTATTAATTATGGTTTTGGAGGTTTTCAAAAAAGCAAACCCCAATATAATTTGGGCATGTCCATTCATCCTATCATCTTCTATTTTGAGAACATAAAAATTAGTATGACAAATTAAAAATTTCACCCTCACAATAACATCTTCGAAAACACCAGAAGGGAGTGATGTACTCAGATTTTCTAGTTGATCAAAAATTATAGTGGAAAACAGTTCTCCAACCTATAATGTAGAGTAAATGGAGTCCGACACCAATTTATAGAAGAATCTAAATCAAGCATAGCATTGTAAAATGAATTAAATCCTATAGTTAATGGAATCGATATGGTTCTAGTAACATTGAATTTGTTATGAGGTGATGGTTCTATCAATGCTGAGACATTATTTCCCAACCTTACCTTCTCATCACAATGAATACTCCATTAATGTTTACACATCTCCCTTAAAAGCATTAAATATCCTAGAATTTGGTCCATATAATCAATCAAGGGGATGTTTACCTACAATTTTTTAATGCCCCCAATAATTTCTTTATTGAGGTCTGTTTCCTTTTGTTTTCTAACATGGGTGGCCCTTTGGGGAAATAGAAGTGGAATGGTTTATCTAGGAGACTCATTGACATATACACTCTTTCATTTTAAAGGTATTCTCTCAAGACATGATTTTTCAATATTTGGAACATTTTTAGTGGTTGGGAAGAAGGTTTTCTCCAAGAGGGAATAACTATAATAGTGGATTTATTGGACATTCTAGATGTTTTCCTCTCTTAAGGATGGTGGGAGAAACATTTACATTATCTCTAGGGTTGACTAATGGTTGAGATGGTATTTCACCTGACCCGTGACTTTGATTTTCCCCCACGGAGTTAGCTAGTTTTCCTAATATTGTTTTGAGGTCTTGTATGAATGACTGTGTTTTAATGAAATTGGATATTGTTGGAATCCATTTCTTTCATCATATCTTCTTGGATAGGCTCTGGTTTTTGAGGGATTTTTTGGAACATCCATTGATGTGGTTAATGATTTTTGGGTGGTGGTGGATGACTACTCTACCTCGATTGGTGTCATTGTTTTTGAGGTTGGTTTGAATACCCCATTTCCTATAGGCTTGGTTTTCTTTCCACCCTGGTATGGATGGACAATAAGGTTTTTTCCTAAAGTGTTAGTTATAAGGGAGTCCTAGATATATCACCTAACAATTCTTAGATGTTTATCTCAATTCAGGACATCAGTTAGAGTAGTGAGTGTTAGAATAATATATAGAATAATAGATGGGAGGTGGAGATTGGGATTTTCCTGTGGAAAGAGAAATTTTTCGAATAAGGTTACCTACCTCTTTGAACATTGTGTCCACCTTATTCTCGAATTCATTACTTTGAACCTCATGGACACCATGAATGGGATCACTAGACCTTGAACCGAATTATTGTGTATTTTTTACAATGTTCTCAATTAGGGTTCTTGCCGAAATTGGGGTATTATCTACCATTGCACCACCTAGAGCAGCATCAATCATGATACGACCGATTGGATTTAAAAAATCATAAAAATATTGTATTAAATGTTGTTGGCTAATTTGGTGGTGGTGACAACTTGAACACAATCTTTTAAATAATTCTCAATATTCATGAATTTTTTCCCCTGGATATTATCTTATAAAACATATTTTATTTCATAATTTTTGTAATTCAAGATTCATGGAAATACTTTTCCTGAAAAAGTAATTTCATGTCCTCTAAACCTCTTACTAGGTAATTTATCATATTAAATCCAAATGTTTTCAGTGTCTTGTAATCAAATAAAATATCTATGAATTACTTGTTATTCATCCACATTATCAGGTTTTATTGTATAATACACAGTATAAAATTATTTTAAATGATTATGTGGATCCTCCCAAAGAATTCCACAGAATCTTGTTAATAGATGAATTAAACTAGATTTTAGTTTGAAATTGGGTTCCTAGACATGTAATTGAATGTATGTGGGATGGATGTCGACATCAAGTGAGGTTATTTATTTTATTTTTATATTGTTTTCATCCATTTTATTAAAGTTTAATTCAGTTTTTATGTCAGTTCTTGAAGAATAAATAGAAGGATCAAGAAGAGTGTTGATGTTTTATGTGTCCTCTTTCAAAGGGTTCTCTTATGTGTCTCAGTGTCGTTGACATATGATCCTCTCTGATTCGGGTTCAAAAGGTGGTAAATCTCTCAGATTTGGAAACTTCATATACAAAACCTACACAAGAAATAAATTATAACACAAAAATACATGTTAAGGTATAATTTTAAACAAATTAATATTCACAAAATTTTCAAAAATCTTATAAAAAATGCAATAAAAACCAAAGCGTTCCCCAATAATGACGCCAAAATTAGAATTCATTTTCATGATACATAAAATTGATTATGATTTTATGGTTTATTAATAGTCCATGGTATACCCTAGGTCATATATCAAGGAGCATTGGTAGCTTATTGTGTGTATTTTAAAAAAGGGTACAAAAAGATCGAGGTGATTTTGAAAATAGATTTAAAAAAATAACATTAATTAATGAGTTTAATAGTTGAAAACCAATAGGATTTTAAAATATATAAGACAAAGGGCTCATTTTGATTTCACTACACACATTTTATGTTCATTGTTCATTGAAATTCATTTAGTATTGGAGTAATTATTTGATTGAAATTAATTGGAATACTGATTAATTCTTATGCTTTTATTTGAATGTTTAAAGAACAAAACCATGACATAACAATCATAAATTCAAGGTCCGGAACATATTCAAAGAATAAGAGATTAAAAATTAGATTTATATCTCAAGATGGTGGGTATGAAAAGGATTATTGTCTTGTATAATTAGAACTACACAAGTCACGCACTCAAAACCTCACAACGATTGGGTAGAAATTTAGAGCTTATCATTCACAGGTATCCAAACAAGCATTAAAATATAAAATCATGAATGTTAAATGTAATTAAATGTTTAAAAACCCCAAATTACACCAAAATAGTAGCTAATATATGTGTCTGAACTCCCTTGACAGGTGTGAAGCTCCCTCATAATGAACGCCCGCTATTTAGCCTGATATTAAATGGAGGAATAAGTTTAGGTGCATCTCATTCTTCATTTCATCTCTCACTATAAGGATTGGGAGATCCATAAGAACAAAGGTGATGAAATTACTCATATTAATCTTCTATTTGGAAACACTTCACTATGATGGTTGAACATTCTAATGAGGTTCCCATGGAGCCTTTTTTACAACCAAAATGTGACATGGTTTTGAAAACCCTGTTTTTGATATACCATTAGTTTCTCAGTTTTGGATTAATATAAGCCATATAATGACTTTGTAGAAAGAAAATAGTTGTTTAATGACCTCTTTTATATCTCCATGTTAAATTTGGAGGCTATTAGAAATATGGAATTAGAGATATTGTTAGAAGACCAAACCTAAAATTTTGAATTCAGGTTGATTCTATCTCATTAATAGAATGGTTCGTACGGGACTCCATATGGCCAAAGATGTATTTTTTTCCTTGAGAAGAGTTGTATAACATGATTTTTGGAGTGGAACACAATGTTTCCACCCATTTGGATGCACATAATTTTTGTATATCTCAATACAATGGATAGATGTCCATGGGATTCCATGCAGTTTAGCCCATTTTTCTTCTAAAACATGTCCAGGGCCTCCAAATTACCACCACATTCAATGAAAATATAAAAAAGTATAATTTCACCTTTTAACCTTGATAAAAAACAAATAAAAAATTCAAACATAAAGTGAAATTTTTTATTATATTTGAAATTTACAATACAAAAAAAGTTTAGCACAATGGTGTAAGGGTGAAAATAAAAGAGTGAATCGCAGTGCGATCATTGATCCTTATACGAGAGTGTAAGATAATCATCAAGAACATGGGTTCTAGAGTTATTGAATATGAAATGATAGTGCCTAGGCTAAGAGAGTTTGTGGCTAGAGAAATAGTTCTAGTAACAAGGTACATTCATTTTCAACATGATCAAGATCATGAAAAAGTTAACAACATGGGAATTGGATTCGACCTGGACAAAAGGGAATGGGATGTGTGAATCAAAATGCCCATAATATGGAACAAAAGTAGAGTGGAAAGAAAATATAGGATAACTGTTAACTATATTTGAAAACAAAGCTTCTTTACCATTATCCTAATGTGTGGAAAACAAACAAGGTTCCATCATTGACCATGTTTGATACATGGAACCTGTCTTGAAATGATATTTTATGTATTCTAGGACGTAGGACCGGGATGATAGGTGATCCAAAATGGTAGGAAAAAATCATTAGGATGTCCCTTAAGACATGGTAGAGGATTTTCCTCCAAATAAGTATCACAAAACGCATTGGGTTGGGGTGGTGGAATGTTTGAATGGATTACAACACTCTTGGAAATATTTCACCACATCTAAGAGCACATTGTTGTATGTTTGATGTTATCAATAAAGATAAAACCCATATAATAGTGGAGTTATATCTCAAATTCTAGGTGAGGGATGAAGGAACATGTGCGATGTTCTAGATAGACAACATTGAAGTAAGGGGCATCATTCAAGGACTTAATATACCTATCAGTTTTACATCATTCAAAAAGGATGATAGATACAACTTTTTATAGTGTAGAATGAGGAATTTGTACATACAGTTAAACATTATATGGTATAGAGGGGAAGTTTTTATTTTAAAATAATATAATATCAATTCTATCATAGTTTGACTTCATTTCACTGAGATGGTTCACATTTTTTAGGTCATAAAATTTAAACCATGAGTTTAACATCCAAAAATAAACATGATTAGCATGAATGAGTGAAAAAAACATAGCTGAATGTGGTCATAGAGAACCAAATGAAACAAAAAATATCCCATAAAAGAGAACCTAAACACTGTTTAATGTCTCGATTCTTAGACCTGAACCCCCAGTTTAATGTCATGGAGTTTGGACAATGTTATTCCTTGTGCAGCTCAACTTCCTTGGTACACACCCCACCAAAAATTCTAATCCCATATGATTGATGCTTGGCGTGGGAAATAAGGAATGATAAGGGGGTCTTTTGGAAATTTGTAAGAGCACAATAAGAGTGAGTAAATACTAGGTTAAGAACTCCACTAAGACACATGGAAGAAGAAATGAGGTAAATCGAGACTTTGAAGATCTGGATCAGGGTTCATTAGTGGGTAGGTATTAATTGTTGATTATATCTGGAATAAAGGAATCCTAACCACACTAGTTAGGAATGAGTATAGAAAGTTACAGATCATCAACTGAACATGTTAAAACAATTTTATCCCCCATTTCCTACTAGATATATATTAGAAAGTAATCACATGATGGGAGTTGACCCAAAAATAGAATTATACCATCACCATTAGGGAATCCTTCATGATTTGATGGTTGATGGAAATCCAAATTGAGGAATAATAGAAATGTGGAATGATGCATATTAGAAGGTGGGAATCAAATATAGGTTTTTTATTAGTTTATGTTCATATTGTTTAGACCATTACCGAGGCCAAAGTGTATTGAACTTTTCGATGGGCCCACCAAAATGTTTTTTGGGAATCACAACATATAATAGAACAATAAGAATCAATGAATACGTAGTTCCGGAAGCATAAGCACATAGTTTTCGGTTATTCGGCCTAGAAAAAGGAGTGATCAGTTTAAAGTAAATACATATCATTGACACCATATAATTTGTTACATGCACTTTTCCATAGAATTCAAGGTTGTATTTATATTTTCTATGATATTGATCCACAATTATGGATATGAGAAAAGACCCCCACTCCCAAGGATTACTCCATGGATTTCTAAGATCGATGATAAAAAGTTTTAGATGTATAAAAATTTAATTTTAGAGTTCCATCTAAGAAAACATGGTATAATCCCCATCTCAATAAGTGCACATCTCCTCGAAATCTTCGATTTGGATAATCGTAGAGCCCAAATGGACATAGGGATATATATTTATAGATCTAAAAAGATAAATAAAATTTATAATGGATTTTCTTCACCTTCATAGTACACCTAAACATACTACATATGCATCAAGTGGCCAGCATAGGTCCTACCTATGTTTCCCAATGCACATCCCCCTACACCGAGGATTTATGCTGAGGGCCTACATCATAGGCCTACGAGGAAACATACTTTTTTTCAACCCTGTGTGAAAGATCTATGATGTGGAGATATGTCGAAGACCTACGTGGACAACCTCATTTCAACCAGACCCACTACTTTCTTATAAATAGTATCCTTAGGATCCCGATTTGAGAACTGAAAAAGTTAAAAAGAACTCATGAATATTCCAATGCATAGCTCCTTTGCCTGGGTCCACAAAATTATCTTTGGTAGCTCTCTAAAGCACGATAGAAGATAGAATTAGATGGGATAAAAATGACCAAGGTCCTTTCAGCATTTTTAATGAAAAACAACAGATTAAGGACCCTAATTTTATAAGGAAAAGACATCTACGCAAGGTTCTTTTCCTTAAGAGAAGACCTTCATGGGAGGGACACTTGGGGTGATTAAGTTAAAACTCCACCCAAGTGTTGTTTTCCCCACTCCATTGCCTAAGGTATGTCAAGATTTTGAATGATTATACATCCTAGGTTAATCATTTTTTAATTCCTCTAAAGACCTATGTGGAAAACCTATGTGGCATACCTATGCAGCATACCTTCGGGGACCACCTACATGAGACATCATTTTAAGCGCCCTTCAAAGCCAATGATGACATGGAATCTCCTTCGTTGTCTCTATTTTCTAAATGGGAACATGTTGAATCCTCCACCAAAACCTTCTGATGTATCAAACCATTGGTGAATACATATAATGGTGTCACCCATTTGGGTTATTATTTTAACAATAAGTGGTTTCCCACATTTTTCATATAGGGGAGTCAGTATATGTATCGTTCTGGTTACAGGTGCCGCCCCAAGGTTCACTAAAACCAGTTGGTCACATAACATCAAACACATTTTTCCAAAATTCATAGGCTGCCAACTAGCAACAATGGACAAGGTGTGATAATGGGGAAACTATGCCCTCATTGGAATTGTATATAGAATAGGAAGAAAAAAGTAAAAAAAATAAGTTAAATGAGTAATACCATTAAACATAAGTAAATAGTGTAACACTAATAGTAATGTAACAACTATAGAATATATATAAATGATTCATGTCACATGTGTCTAGGAAAGTATCCAAAAAATTTACAATGATGGAAATACAATACAAAAACCAATGTATTGAAAAGATGTAAAATCCAACAGCAGCTCAGGCCTCAGCTTTCTCTCATGCTCTCCAGATCCAACAACAATCAAGTACCTAATGAAGACGGGTGCTTACCTTATATATATGTTCGACCATATAAACCTATGGGGTGAAAAAACATGACCCAAATAGGGTGTGAGATGATTCCCAATTGGTAAGCACCAAAAGGTGTGTTTCTAACTATCAGTGAATGTATATAGCAGGTAATATGCAGAAATTAATCAATAATCATGGAAGTAATAAAAAGTAAACAATCCTACAATTTTTATTTTACATTAATTTAAAATTTATTATTTATTCCATTGAATCATGGACTGTCAAGATCATGACTAAGCTCTGTATCCCTTGTGTAATGTAACCAAATAGATATCTAATAATTCAATCAAAACAAACAAGGACGTATGAGTCCAAGATTGTGCTTTGGCTTGGCAGACTCACCAAAATCATCCAATCATTCATAAAAATCTATCTGGGAAAGATATCACATTCTAACCCCTCTAGTCTAACATATCATCAATTTAATAAATAGCTACCAACTAGGAAAGTTCTCACAGGATAACCCATTTATCCCATATAGCACTAACCATTTACAAACAGCCACCTAGTTAGCTCTCACAATCAATACCCCCTTGGTCTACATAGATAAAAATAAACTATAATTACCACATGGTAGCTCTTATAGTCAATGTATTATGGTTTAGAATTCATTTAATAACGATTCTATTGGTAGCTCTCACAGTATAACCTATATGGTCTAACATAACAACAATTCATACATAAATGTTGCTACCTCGGGAAGTTCTCACAGTAAGATTCCCATTAATCATACTTCCAAAATGTGTAACATAGAAAATTCCTATAATCAGAAAATCTATTCTAACAAATAAGGAATGGGAACAATGAAATCCTAATGACATCCTAGACCAAACGTCCATAAGCAATAAATCACGGGAACAAACCCATGGGGTGTCCCATGATAAGGTATCTAACCATACACATTAGCAATAACTCTTTCAGAATAAAAAAACCATATCATTCTTTAAACAGGGTTAATTTCCAATCAAGAAATACCCCAAACATGGTTATGGGGAAATTTTAGAATATATAATCCATAGATGAACAATGAAAGGCATGAAGCACCTACCTTGATGTCTTGCGATCAATACTATTGTTCATCAACCCTTGAATCATCCTAGAATGACGTAGATCTACAAAAAGGAGAAAAAATCATCCTTGAATAACCCAAGAGTGTGGAAGAATCAGGAATGAAGTCTCTATGAGAATTTAGAACTCACCAGTGGGATTCCCATTCTCCCAACACCATCTTGATTAGAGATTAGACAGAAAATCGGTAGGGATTCAATGTTCGCAGTCGTCTCGTCACTCTCCTATATAAAACACGAGGAGAAGAAGTCATTTATGGACGTGAGATGCGACCACGAACCAATATATAAAATAAAAAGAAAAGTACATGATGTATTCATTAAATGTACACGTCATGTATTAGCCTCATCTAGACCTCACCTTTAGCGACCTGCAAGATCACCACACGGCCATGTTCTCAGCCATTACATGGCAAGCATAAGGATGTACGATGTACCCAAGTACATGATATGTACTCATAAGTACACAATGATTACTTAGAAAATATTCATTTTGTTCTTTTTTATTCAATAAAATATGAAATCAAGATCCTTACCTGAATTGAAGATCTGATTTCTTAGAAACATCCACCATTAAAGAAATTCTCCACTAAATTTCACTTCCAAGGGTGGTGATGATGAATATACGAACCACTCCAGTCACTTCAATCACTAATTAGCCTCCCTCTCCAATGTCTCATCATGAACTCACTCGTGCCACCATAGAACATGTTCCAAAGGAACAGACCGGCCAAATATAACCTTTATGCTGCAATCCAAAATACAAAATGGGTTCTCCTATAAGGATGAATCCTCCTCTAACTCAACCTCCTCAGGTTAAAAAACATGATACGGGTGTGAAAATTAATGTCGAAACTGAGAAACATGAAACACATTGTGAATAGTCGGGTACCTCTAAGGAAACTGAAAATGATAGGAAACGAGCCAGACTCTATCCAAGACCTCAAAAGGACTGATGTATCTTGGTGAAATATTCCACTCTCTCATAATCCTCCTATGTCCCATCCTTGGTGTGACACGTAGGAAACCATGATCTCCAACATCGAACACCATATGATATCTCCATCCATCATCATAATATTTCTAGGGAGACTGTGCTATATCCATCATCTTCTGTATCAATACCACCTTCTTAGTGATCTCTTGGACAAGACGATGTCCTGGAATAGCTACCTCTCATGCCTCAATCCAACATATGAATGATTGGCATGTCCTACCATAAAAATCGACATAAGGTGTCATCTGAATCATTTCATGAAAAATATTATTGTAGTCAAACTCCACAAGGGTAATGTGTTTCTCCCTAATGCCCCAAAAATATTGGATGGATGCTCGAAAAATTTTCTCCAAAACCTGAATCATGCACTTAGATTGGCCATCTCTCTAGGAATTGTAAATTGTACTCATGAGTACTTGTGTACATAAATCCTTCTGTAGTCCCTTCCAGACACAAGAAGTAAACCCGACATCCCTGTCTAAAATAATAGTGTGCAAAACCCCATGAAAACATACAATATCTCAAATTTATGACCTTCCAAGATCTTCAACACTGATGTTTTCCTTGATCAGAAATAAATGTGCATCCTTTGTGATTCTTTCAAAAACAACCCATAAAACATCATTTCCTCTGGATGACCTTTATAAACCCATCATAAAATACATAGAGACATCATTCCAAATCCACCCAGGAATGGATAACTTCTTTCATATCCCTGCCGATCATTGATTCTTTTCCTTCACCTTCGAAAAGGTGGAACATCTAATAAAAAACAGCTACATATTTCTTCATACCTATACACCATTACTAACGGTGTAGATATCAATACATCTTGGTGACACCAGGATAAAATTCCCGAACTATGGAATGAAAATGTCATAATAACACCTTGCATATTTCTTCTGACACCCTTACACATCCATGAAAATAAAAAAAACCATCCTCACATATGACCCATCTAGTATTAGGGTCCATGCATAACACACTCTCTATTTGAACTAGGCCATCAGAATCTAATATCTACCTCATTCACACATGATCTAGTAGATTATAGTTAACATCTATAGTGGAATTAAAAATCTTCACATATCTGTTGTACACTTCCAAATGCATCTCAGAGAATAGATCCATAAACTTCCACTCACATTTGGCCTCTTCAACTGCATGTATCTGAGTTCTCCTACTCAATGCATCATCCACTACGTTACCTTTCCCATATGTGTAGTCTAGCTCAATGACAATGGACTGAATGTACTCATCCTAAATTCACTGTCTCATATTAAGATCATGATGTGTAAAGATATAGATGAGAATTGTTTGTTCAATTAATACCAAAAAGTTCTATCCTAAAAGATAATGTCTCCAATAGTGCCAAGAATGAAAATCTATAGTTAAATCAAGATCATGTGTCGAGTAATTACTTTGATGTGGCCTCAACATCTGAGACCCATATGAAATTACTCCTTCATCTTACATAAGAACTACTCCTAGCCTAGTACCTAGAGCATCACAGTGAATGGTTTAACTCTTTCCAGAATCCTGAAAATTCAGTATCGCTGCTGAAGTCAATGTCCCCATCAACTCCAGAAAGGATGAATCACATGAATTGTTCCACAATTATGTCACAACCTTCTTAGGCAGGCCTGTCAGTTGTGATTCTAAGTGTGAAAGTCATTTATAATGTTTATGTAGTAACCAGAAAGCCTATGTAAACATTACACCTCATAGATGTTCTTCAGATGCTCCCAAAAACTACTATTCTCAACTTCTATGGGTCTTCTAATACTCCTTTCCTTGAGATGATAAGACCCATGAAGTGAATTATGTCCCTCCAAAAGTGGAATTTTGAGGGCTTATCATATAATTAATGGTCTCACCATGTACTAAATACGATCTCATGAAGGGTGTCTTGGTCATTTAGAGTGTAATATTACACCAAGATATCATCCATGAAGACTACCATGAAGGAATCCATGATATGGTGGAACACTCGGTTCATCAGTTCCATGAAAACTATTGGTGTGTTCCTGAGACTGAACAGCGTAACCAAATATTCCTATAGACCATACGTTCTCTAAACGGTTTTAAGAGATATATCTGATGGTCTAGTGTGCAAATGAGGATAAACAGATCTCAATTCAATCTTCAAGAACACTTGGTCTCCTAGAAGATAATCAAAAAGCTCATCAATCCTCAGCAAGGTATATCGATTCTGGACAATCAATTGGTTCAGTGTCCGATAATCCACACAAAGTCTGAGGATACCAACCTACATTAAAAAACGAACAGGAGAAACCGAAGAAGAAGCATTGGGTTAGATGAAACCCTTCTCCTATAACTCTTACAACTGCTTGAGCTCCTATAACTCTGGTGTATCAATCCTAAAAGAATAAATGGTCATCCTTTTAACTCCTAGAACAAGATCAATAAGGAAATATACCCCTCACTCTAGAGGTAGTCCAGAAAATTCATCTATAAAGGCATATATGAAATGATCCACCACTGGATTAAATATCATTCATGAAGTTCCCTTCTAATCTATATATAAAATAGAAAGTTGGGCTATAATTCACCCCTACCCATGATTCTCGGGTGTAGCTCTGCTGTCCTGTACATCTCATCTGCCCTTGTATAGAAAATACCCACCCTTTTCTGATGTGAAAATCACCGTACGGTGATAGTATTCAACAAAGGCCTAAAAGGATACTAACCAGTCCATTCTGAGAATGACATCGAAGCCTTTCATATATAAGTCATAGAGGTTCCATAAAAAGTAACACCAACTAACATCAATGGGTCACTCCTTACACTGACGTACACAAGCCTTCTTAATTTACAATAGAGTTTCTAGTGTCCTAATATCCCCATAAATTAATATACAGAACCCATGTATATCCACAATGACACCAAATATAAAACTATGAGTTTCCTCAGCATCAAAAAGAGCAGAAGATAATACTGAGGAAACTAGAATCGTACCTTTAACAGTAGATGGTATGAGATCCAAATCCTCTTGTTTATGCTACATCACAAAAGTCTGACCTGTACTATAGCCCTGCAAATCTACCAAACTACCCAAAACTGATCCACCTAGTTGCTGCTAAAAACGTACGGTCAGGCTACCACAGACACAACCTCTTCCTGAACCTAAATGTCTTGACAAACTATAGTTCACTAACTGATGAGAAACTAGTGGTCCCTCGCTTCAACTTGTTTTCATAATTGATTCCCTATCATTGGCTGATGGTGAGAACTTCTGGTAAAAACAAAGAATATGGACAATCGTGCTGCAAGATCACCACTCAACTAGGTCCTTCCGACAATCTGGTTTCATATGCCCAGTCATCCCACACTAGTAGAATACCACATGACTACCTAAAGAAACATCATGTGAATATCTCTGCGGTGTTTCACAATATCTGTCAAAGGAGTACAATCCCTAGATGTCGAACCAACCTAGCTCAAAGCTCCCAACTCCCTCAGATTACAGTCGGTAATCAATGCCTGTTATACTATAGATGTCACTGAAGTTGTCCTGAAAATAGTCATCTATGATCAGATGTCATACTTGAGACCATCCTCAAATCACATTGCCAAAGATAACTCATCTCCTCCCAAAACATGTGTAAAGTGAAAAGTATCATAAAAGTAATAGAAATATTCCATCACTAAAAGAGTGCCCTACTTCTAATGCATGAAATCCTAGGCTCGGTCAACCATCTACATCTAAGGGTTGGTGTATTCATAGAATACCCTCTGAAACACTTAACAATACATATCCTGATGATTTCCCACCTATGATGTAACATCCCATCATCACTTAGAAGAATTACATATAATGTATGTTGAAATATTACACCGTCCTCTCAGTAGGTGTCTTTAGCTACTCGAAGATAGAAAGATGGGCCTCAATACATGACTTTTGTAAAGACCCGTAAAATTCAAGAGAAAGTTTTTTCATAATTTTCATTGGGATTTTACAAGAACGCAGTTTATGATGGAACCTGATTCCAAGGCCTGGTGTGCCCGGAATCAATTTCCAAAGTTTGGCTCGGGTACGTTCAGTGAACGAACGAGCGGGTTTTCCTAACTTTTGAACTGGTTCTCAGAATCGAATTCTGAGGGAACCGATGGAATCACAGCGCCTGTAATTTCTTAAGAACACCTTTTCCAGAGTTTCATTTGCTCGGGAGAGGTTTTTAATTAATTGGGTTAACTAAAGAATAAAATAAAATATTGTGCAATAGATTGTATTTTTATTCTATGTAGTGTTAACCTAGGCATGGTGGTTGGAGTGGGACCCACTGATATCCTAACTCCTAGTTAGGATATAAGTGAGGTGGGGCCCACATGAGCCCCACCACCTTTATTCCCTTTTACCTCCCACGTGCATTTAATATGGTAACTCACCCGCACCCCCTCTTAAATGCCATGTATACTCTCTCATTTAATTGAATTATTAAACGCCTCATTATTGGGTCAATGCACGTTAATTAAATCATGTTTTAATTTTTGAATTTCAAAAACATATGGCATGAGTAATAAAATATGGCAATGCCATATTTTATTATTGTTGTTTCATTGTGGGAGACGGATTGGGAGAGGAATTTCGCAAAGCCTTTGAATCTTCATCTTCTTCGTTGGAGAACATGAAGAACGACGAAGAACGCCGGCCTCCGACAGAAGACGATAAAGAACGCAAGTTCCTCGGAGATCGACGACGCGGTGCTGTGTACCGTGATGCCGACGATCCTCTTCCTCACAACGGCGTGTACCGTGACGCCGACGATCCTCTTCCACGCGACGTCGTGTACCGCGACGCCGATGACGCTTATGGATCCTTCTTCTGCGACGTCCTTTCTCCTGCGAAGAACCTTATTTACACAATTCTTGAGGTAGGGGGTTTGGTTTAATTTATTTTGTGTGGATTAAATCCTCGACATGTGTTTAAATTTTTGATGTTGTTTGAACGACTAACACGGTGGGTGCAGACCAACGAACAAGTCCGAACCCACTGATTCTATGTTCATGGTGTGTGGATCGACGGGCGATGATGAAGTGGTCCGAAAAGGTTTTTTGAACCATACATAGTAATCCACAGTTCCCTGGAGAGCCGCAGGCGCAAATTGCGGGCAAAACGGACCACCGGAGCGTATCCGGTGGTTCGCGGAAGGCGCTGCTGGCGCGCCGAAGGCGGCAGCCGGCACTGGCCGGTCGCCCGGAGGCGGCGGAGCACCGATGCGTCACCGGCAGGAGCCATCACGGGTGAATCCGTGGTGGCAGCGGGGTGACCAGATCATGCATCCGCGCGGGATCTGGGGCAGACGTGGCGCTCGCCGTGTCAGTTGGCAAAGGAGGGGGGGGGGGACACGTCCCCACATGCTCGGCCGTTGGTCGAGCCAGCGAGCCACCCGGCCGAGCCGGGCCGGGTTCCGCAGACCGGACCAAGCCATGCCTAGTCGGTCTGTGTCGCGCCCACTGGTCCGGACCTGAACACGGGTCTGGTCGACCCGGTACGGGCCGACCCCGGGGGGTTGGGCCGGGTCGGACTGGGCCCAGACCCCCCACTTTCAGTCTTTTTCCCATAACATGGGCTACAGACCTCCGATCGACGCACCTTCAGTTGCGTAGCAATTCATGGACCGAGACGTTCGTTTCGGTATATTACTCTCAAGGTTTCGGAAAACTTTGTGTATGGCCGGGTTGGTTCGAACACGAAACCAACCGGGCCCTCGGAGCAGAAACGCTTATAACTTGACCTTCAGACGTCCGATTGATGTGTCGTCAACTTTGTTGGATTCCTCTTGGTGAGAAGGACCTTTTGGATTAATCCTCTTGATTATTGGATGCAGTTGGAGTGCGGTCAGGTTGGGTTTTACTTAAAAACCAATCAGGCCCCTACAACGAAAAAGACAGTAACTCTCAGATCGGGCGTCTGATTGACGCACCGTCTGTCACGTTGAGTTCCTCTTGTAGAGACAGAACTTTGAGATACATCAACTCTAGACTATGTGTCTATTGATGTATCGACCCCTTGGCTCATAGAGTGGACCCTCCCAGAAACGAGCATGTTGTGTGCGGGAACCCTATAGCTGGCTGTGACTGCGACTGATGGAGACCATACTGAAATCCTATGTGGGTTCGATGGTGATGAAGACTGCACTGAAATCCTATGTGGGTTCGGTAGCGATTAAGAGCGTACTGAAATCCTATATGGGTTCGATGGTGATGAAGATTGCACTGAAATCCAATGTGGGTTCGACAGCGATGAAGACCGTACTGAAATCCTATGTGGGTTCGACAGTGATGAAGACTGCACAGAAATCCAATGTGGGTTTGGTAGCGATGAAGACCGTACTGAAATCCTATGTGGGTTCGACGGTGATGAAGACTTTACTGAAATCGTATGTGGGTTTTGCAGCGATGAAGACCGTACTGAAATCCTCTATGGGTTCGACGGCAATGAAGACTGCACTGAAATCCTATGTGGGTTCGGAAGCTTGACTGGTTTAGTATCCTACGTGGGTCCTAGCTTAGATGAATCAGTGGCTACATCTGATCATCTCTATCACCTTATGATGAAGTATACCCGTGTGAGCTGATTCTTGACTTTCAATCATTATCTTCGATATGATTGACTTACATTCCTATGTGTTTTGTGTTGTTCTTTCATGTGGGGAATGGGTTGTACTATCTTGTGTGGATGTGATCAAACTTGGTCTCGGATGTTAGAGTCGAACTGGAATTGATGACTTATGTATATTTATGAGAATATACTTAAGTAGTTTTGGTTGTTACATCATGATTGTATCTTTCTTTTGTGGATTATCCTTTGTGGATTCTGGGAGAACTTCGGGGGTCTCGGGGTCCCTACAGAGTACTGTATACTCACCAATGCACGGGCTATGCCCGCACTACGTTGTGTTGGTTGCAGATGACAGAGAGTGCTGATCGTGGTTGAGTCTTGAGAAGCAAGTCGGTACCTGGAGGTGGACCACTGGGCGGGACTTACTCGGAGCAGACAGCTGGGCCCGAGGAGCTGAAAAGGATATCTGTACCCAACCTTCAGGTGAGACTTCCAGTGGCGGCTCGACGCTGCTGCTTTACTTTCAGTTGTTGTACTTTATTTCCAGTTGTACATTACATTCAGTTTGGGTTTGTATTCTGGCCCACTTACTATTCTTCACTACTTTTGTACCCAGTTTTACATAGTGTTGACTTTTACGTACTTAATCTATGGTGATTGTTTAAATTATAAAGGCAATGTCTTCCCTTTTTGTCGGGATTTACGCCTTGGTGCTAGTCTCCAGCCCCTGGCCTATGGGAGGCGGGCTTGGGGTACTCACGGCATGGGCCCCGAGGACGTGTCATGATAAATTGGTATCAGAGGAGTTCAGTTTTACTGCAGAACTCAGGACTCTGATCTTTCTTCAATGTGAATCAATAGTGTTAAGAGTATTTAGTTTGGTTATCAGTCCAAGGAGTCCAGTGTTGGTGTGGTGGCCGACATATCCCTACACTAGGACCCTGACTTCTGTTTTCGGACTCAATTCAAGAAAACATTGATTGCATGTGTGTTTCAAAAGTTTTCTTTGTGATTACTTTGTGTTAGCTCACTAGGTATACTGTTTGACTGTGGTGCACCTGTTTCTTTTCAGGATAGCCCACGATGGCAGCCATATAGGGTTCTGAGCGTTGTGAGAGATGACAACCCACCATGCGACGAGGCCTCGGTGTAGGGCCCTTTGATAGCAGAGGCACCAGTGGTACCTCTACCCGCCGATCCACCGATGATACCAGCCGCTGACAGTGCACGTCACCTTAGTACACTGCACGAGTTTCAGCGTTAGCGACTGCCCAGGTTCTGCGGGGAGACGGACCCTCAGGCAGCCGAGGATTGGCTGGAGGCGGTTGTGCATGTATTCGGGTTAGTGGGAACACCATTTGACCTCATGGTGATCCTCGCAGCGAGTCTCCTGCACGCGGCAACAGGCAGATGGTGGAGCTAGATGCTCTAGGTGCACGACGAGGCATCACTCCTCTGGACGGACTTTGAGAGCCTCTTCCGCTCGGAGTTTTGCCCAGCCACACTCTGTGAGGTGCGCATCCAGGTGCTTCTACAGCTGCGGCAGGGAAGCATGACGGTTGCCCAGTACTCGGCGAGATTTACCGACCTCTCGCGCTATTCGACAGACATGGTACGAGACCCATTCTTTCGGGCCCGAACCTTTGTGCAGGGACTGAGGCATGAGATCAGGGCATTGATGACCTCCCTCAGCATTCTGAGACAGGAAGGAGTACTGGAGAGAGCTCTTCTCATAGAGACATTTCTTGCTGAGCCTACGCGAGTAGCGATACCTTTCGTAGGGCGGCACGTAGCAGAGTCGTCTGCAGCTGGTAGTTGACGGATTTCACAGGGGTCCAGGCGGACCGGACCATTAGCCAGATGACCTCAGGACACTAGATCATAGGTGCGGGACACAGGGCATAGAGTCAACCTTCCGAGGAGCAGACAGTGCTACGCATGTGGCGGGTAGGTCCACGTGGCTCGTGACTGCCTGACCCGCCATGCAGAGGAGTAGCAGATGGTTGAGGGGCCACCCAGGTAGAGGCAGCGGGTCAATCGTGACGGCCCACCGAGAGCAGGAAGACGAGGATGGGGAGCTTGTCGAGCAAAAGGTGGTGGATGATGCTTTGAGGATTTACCACCACCACCACCAGGAGGTCCACCCCGACCACAGGGAGCTGGCGGGCAGAGACATGCTCAGATTCAGGTAGCAGAGGCCTACAACCACGGCATGCCAGAGATGATTCGAGGTACTATCAGTGTCTACTCCAACCTTGCTGTAGTTATTATAGACACAGGAGAGAGTCATTATTTTATTGCCTCTACCCTTGTTCAGAGATCATAGATTCTGACAGAGTCGTTGTCTCGATCCTTATGGCTAGAGACTCCTACGAGAGTAGAATCGACGATTATGCACTGGTGCCGGTAGTGTGAGATTACTCTAGGAGGCAAGAGCTTCAGCTAGGATCTTCTTGTAGTAGCGTCGAGGCCTTACGAAGTCATCTTGGGAATGGATTGGTTATATACATTCCATGCTCAAATTGACTGTATTAGGCACAAGGTGCGTTGTGTATGCACCGATGAGAGCAGGTTTACCTTCACCGGCAACAAGGGAGCCTTTACAGTGTAGGATGGACTCACGTAGAGGAGAGGACATCCCATCACTAATCAGTTGGCTATCCTCATCCTAGGAGTAGTTGACGTCCATAGTCTATGTTTTCTTGTAGTGGTGGATCACTATGCGTATTTTTTCCCTGACGACATTCCTGGACTACCTCCTCGCAGAGAGGTAGACTTTTATATTGACATGTACCCCGGGACAGTCCCGATATTAACTCCAACATATTGGATGGATCCCGCTGAGCTTCGAGAGCTACGGGTACAGCTGGAGGACTTTGAGGGAAAGGGATTCATCCGACCTAGTGTTTCACCCTGGGCTTCCCCGATATTGTTCTCCAAGAAGGCGGACAGGAGCTTGCGACTTTGTGTCGACTATCGTTACCCGAACCAGGTGACCGAGAGTAACAAGTATCCGCTATCGAGGATTGAAGAACTCTTCGATCAGCTCAAGGGAGCATAGTGGTTCTCAAAGATAGACCTTAGATCAGGCTATCATCAGCTCAGAGTTCGAGACGAGGACATGCAGACGACGGCCTTCAGATGTCGGTATGGCCACTATGAGTTCTTGGTTATGCCTTTTGGAATAAACAACACTCTAGTAGTGTTCATGGGTCTCATGAATAGGATATTTCATCCATACCTTGATCAATTTTTCATGGTCTTCGTCGACGACATTTTGATATACTCGACCACTGAGGAGGAGAACGCCTACCACTTGCTGGTTGTACTGGACACACTCCGAGAGAACCAGCTTTATGGAAAGATCTCGAAGTGTCAGTTCTGGTTATGTGAGGTCCACGTCTCAAGAAACGTCATCTCTGAGGCGGGAATTGTGGTTTATCCTGCGATGATCGAGGCAGTGCTAGCTTGGGAGCCACCCAGGAGCGTGATGGAGGTGCAGAGTTTCTTGGGGCAGGCTGGGTACTACCGAAGATTTGTGCTAGACATTTCTAGAGTTTCAGCCCCACTCTTAGTGTTGAAGAAGAAGGTGAAACCCTTTGTGTGGTCATATAAATGTCAGTAGAGCTTCCAAGATCTGAGACAGAGATTGACCAGCATGCCTATCTTGAGGCTACCAGAGGAGGGAGTAGGGTACGCAGTCTACTACGATGCATCAGGGACCGGACTCGGATGTGTCCTGATGCAAAAGCATGATCTGATCGCCTATGGATTGCATTAGTTTAGGAAGTATGAGCAGAACTACTCTACCCATGACCTAAAGTTAGTAGCAGTGGTCTTCGCTCTGAAGATGTGGAGACACTATCTGATGGGCGAGCGCTTTACAGTATACACTGACCACCAGAGTCTCAGGTACATATTCTCGTAGAAGGACCTGAATCTGAGACAGCGGCGATGGCTCGAGTTCCTCCAGGATTATTACTTTGAGATAGTCTATACTCCTGGAAAGGGGAACGTGGTAGCTGATGCCCTCAGCAGGAGGACGGGCATTCAATTACTCGGTGAGGCGGCGGAGCAGCTAGCCTCTTTGCAGAGATCCTTCATGGATAGAGATGGAGTAGCCTTTCTTCAGTCACTCATTGTCACTCCTCTACTACTGTAGTAGGCCAGAGAGGCATAGCGTGGGGATGCTGACTGTAAGACGCGACATGCGCAGATATCCTCAGGACAGGCACCTAATGGATTCTCTATAGGAGGAGAGCACAACGTCATTTTCATAGGACGTACCATGATACCAACTGCTTTACAAGAGGATGTTCTAAGAGAGTTTCACACTTCCCCTTTATCGGTACATCCACGAGTGGCAAAGATGTACCAGGATCTCAGACGATAGCATTGGTGGCTGGGTATGAAAAAGGTTGTGGCAGAGTTCATTTCTCGATGCCTCACCTTCCAGCAGGTGAAGGTAGAGCACTAGGTATCAGCAGGCTTGGTACAACCCTTGGAGGTCCCGGAGTGGAAGTGGGACAGGATATCTATGGATTTCGTGACTGGACTTCCACGTACTTCTAGAGGTCACGACTCCATTTTGGTTATTTTCGACCGACTCACCAAGTCGGCTCACTTCTTACCCATCAGAGAGTAGGGATCAGTAGAGAGCTTGGGACGTCCCTATGTTCAGGAGATTGTACATATTCATGGTGTGTCATCATAGATCATCTCTGATCGATATGCTCTCTTTACATCCTGGATTTGGAAGGGGTTGCAGGAGGCATTCGGAACGCAACTATGTCTGAGCACCGCCTTTCACCCTCAGATGGATGGTCAGATGGAGAGGACCATTCAGACTCTTGAGGACATGCTCTATGCATGTGTCGTCGACTTTGGTCGTAGCTGGGAGGACCACCTACCATTAGTGGAGTTCGCGTACAACAACAGCTACCACTCCACCATCGGGATGGAACCATATGAGGAATTGTACGGCCGACTTTGCAGATCACCTCTGTGCTGGACAGCCCCTAGGGAGTCAGCACTTGTGGGATCGGAGATGGTCCAGGCCACGACAGAGAAGGTCCAAGTCTTCCAGGAGCGGATGAGGATAGCTCAGAGCCAGTAGAAGTCTTATGTTGACAGGAGGTGGAGGCCACTAGAGTTCGTGGATGGCGACCACGTCTTCTTACGTGTCTCACCTCGACGTGGATTATGGAGATTTGGCTGAGGCGGAAAGTTATCTATGTGGTTCATCAGACCATTCTAGGTCCTCAGTAGGATAGGAAAGGTGGCTTATCTCCTGGCTCTACCACCTCAGTTACACCGGGTGCACGACGTCTTCCACGTATCCCAGCTGAGGAGATACATGCATGACCCGACGCATATCATCGACCATGGGGAGTTGGACATTGACAATGGGGAGACCATTGCGGAGGTCCTAGTGGAGATCGAGCATCGATATGAGCAGGTCCTACGTGGGAGGTCGATTCCTCTAGTGCGCATCAGATGGCAGCACGGGAACCTCCAGAAGAGCACTTGGTAGCGGGAGGCTCAGATTCATGCTTAGTACCCACATTTGTTCCCCTAGTTTATGATGTATCTTTACAAGGACGTAAATCCCTGAGGTATGAGTAATTTAAAGACCCATAAAATTCATGGGAATTTTTTTTCTTAATTTTCTTTGGAATTTTACAGGAAAACAATTTCTGACGTCACCTAATTCCAAGGCCCGGTGTGCCGGGAATCAATTTCCGAAGTTAGGCTCGAGTATGTTCAGTGAACGAACGAGCAGGTTTTCCTAACTTTTGAACCGGTGCTCGGAATCGAATTCCGAGGGCACCGATGGAATCGCAGTGCCGATAATTTCTTAAGAACGCCTTTTCCGGAGTTGTGTTTGCTCGGGTGAGGTTTTTAATTAATTGGGTTAATTAAAGAATAAAATAAAATATTGTGCAACAGATTTTATTTTTATTCTAAGTAGTTTTAACCTAGGCATGGTGGTTGGAGTGGGACCTATTGATATCCTAACTCCTAGGTTGGATATTAGTGAGGTGGGTCCCACACGAGCCCAATCCCTTTTACTCTATTTTACCTCCCATATGCATTTAATATGGTAACTCACCCGCACCCCCTCTTAAATGCCATCTCAACTCTCGCGTTTAATTGAATTATTAAACGCCTCCTTATTGGGTCAACACACATTAATTAAATCATGTTTTAATTATTGAATTTCAAAAACAGAGGGAATGAGTAATAAAATAAGGCAATTCCTTAATTTATTATTGTTGTTTCGTTGTGCGAGAGGGATTGAGAGAGGAATTGCTCAAAGCCTTTGAATCTTCATCTTCTGCATTGGAGAACGGGAAGAACGACGAAGAACGCCGGCCTCTGAGGGAAGAGACGAAGAATGCAAGTTCCTCGGAGATCGACAATGCGACTTCATGTACCGCGACGCCGACGATCCTCTTCCTCATGATGTCATGTACCACGATGCCAATGATCCTCTTCCCCGCGACGCTGTGTACTGCGACGCCGATGATGCTTACAGAGCCTACTTCCGCGACGTCCTTTTTCCCATGACGAACCTTCGTTCAACAACACTTGAGGTAGGGGATTTGGTTTAATTTATTTTATGTGGATTAAATCCTTGACATGTGTTTAAATTGTGGAAGTCATTTGAACAACTAACACGGTGGGTGCAGACCAACGATCAAGTTTTAACACACCGATTCCCTGTTCTTGGTGTGCGGATCGACGAGCGACGATGAAGCGGGCCGCAAAGGTGTTTTGAGCCCCTCTCAGTATTCCACGGGTCCCGGGAGAGCAGTAGGCATAGACAGTGGGGAAAACGGACCACCGGAGCGCGTACGGTGGTCCGCGGAAGGCACGACCGGCACCAGCCGGCCGTCCGAAGGCGGCGGTGCCCCGGCGCCGCGGCGGTTGCGGGGTGACCGGATTCGGGGCAGATGCGGCGCTCGCCGCGTCCGCTGGAGAAAGAAGGGCGACCATGTCCCCCCTTGCTCGGCCGCTGGCCGAGCCAGCGAGCCACTCAGCCGAGCCGGGTTCCACGGACCGGACCAGGTCGCGCCCATCTGGGTCAGGCCGCGCCCACCGGGACGGACACAGACCCGGGTCGGGTCGGACCGGGCCTAGACCCCCCACCCCCATTTTCAGACCACTTTTGGTCTTTTGCGCATAACTTGAGCTACAGACCTCTGATCGACGCACCATCAGTTTCATAGAGATCCTTCGATCGATAAGGTCGTTTCTTTATATTACACTAAAGGTTTTGGAGAACTTTGGGTATGTCCTAGTTGGTTCTAACACAAAACCAACCGGGCCCTCGGAGCGAAAATGCTTATAACTTGAGCTTCGGACGACCGATTGACGTGTCGTCGACTTTTTTGGATTCCTCTTAGTGAGACAAACCTTTTGTCTTACTCTTCTCGAGGTTTGGATGCAGTTGGAGTGTGGTCAGGTTGGTTTTTACTTAAAAACCAACGGGGGCCCTGGAATGAAAAGGCCAATAACTCTCAGACCGGGCGTCCGATTGACGCGCCGTCTGTCACGTTGAGTTCCATTTTTCGGGATGTAACTTTGAGATAACTAAAATCCAGACTACGTGTTAGGTTATGTATTGACCCCTTGGCTCGTGGAGTGGACCCTCTCAGAAATGAGCATGTTGTGTGCGGGAACCCTAGAGCTAGCTGTGACTGTGACTGATGAAGACCGAACTGAAATCCTATGTGGGTTCGACGATGATGACGACTGGAGTGAAATTATATATGGGTTTGGAAGTGATGAAGACCGTACTGAAATCCTATGTGGGTTCGAAGGTGATGAAGACTCCACTGAAATCCTATGTGGGTTCAGCAGCGATGAAGACAGTACTGAAATCCTATGTGGGTTCGACGGTGATAAAGATTCCACTGAAATTCTATGTGGGTTCGGCAGCGATGAAGACCGTACTGAAATCCTATGTGGGTTCGACAGTGATGAAGACTACACTGAAATCCTATGTGGGTTCGTCAGCGACGAACAACGTACTGAAATCCTCCGTGGGTTCGATGGTAATGAAGACTGCACTGAAATCCTATGTGGGTTTTCCAGCTTGACTGGTTTATTATCCTATGTGGGTCCCAGCCTAGATGAATCGGTGTCTACATCTCATCATCTCTATCACCTTACAAAGAAGTATACCAGTGTGAGATGAGTCTTGACATTCAATCATTATCTTCGATATGATTGACTTACTTTCCTATCTGGTTTGTTTTGTGATTTCCTGTGTGGAATGGGTTGTACTATCATGTGTGGATGTGATCGAACTTGGGCTCAGATGTTAGAGTCGAACTGGAATTGATGACTTGGGTAAATGTATGGGAATACACCTATGTAGTGTTGGTTGTTACTTCGTGATTGTATCTTTACATTGTGGATTATATTTTGTGGATTCCGGGAGACCTTCGGGGGTCTCGGGGTCCCTACTGAGTAGCGTATACTCACCCCTGCACGGGATATGCCAGCACTATGTTGTGTTGGTTCCAGACGAAGGACATCGCTGATCGTGGTTGAGGTTTGTGGAGCAAGTCGGTACCTGGAGGTGGACCACTGGGCGGGATGTACTCAGAGTGGACGGCTGGGCCCGAGGAGCTGAGGAGGCTATCTGTACCCACCCTTCAAGTGGGACTTCCAGTGGTGGGTCAACGTTGCTGCTTTACTTTCAGTTGATGTACGTTCTTTTCAGTTGTACTTTACTTTCAGTTTGGGTTTGTATTCCGGCCCACTTACTATTCTGCACTACTTTTGTACCCAGTTTTACTTAGTTTTTACTTCTTCTTGCTTACTTTTTGGTGTTTGTGTACCTTATAAAGGCAATGCCTTCCCCTTTTTGTTGGGATTTATGCCTTGGTGCTAGTCTCCAACCCCTAGCCTATGGGAGGTGGGCTTGGGGTAGTCACGACATGGGTCCCGAGGACAGGTCCGGACAACTTTGCAGCATGTGGTCCTCCATCCCTTGAAAATGATTTAGGGTGTTTCCATTGAAACACCCAATAAAACTCTTCCATAGTCAGGGTAGGATTTGGTACTCCCTAAAATGTCTACATCATCCTGAAAATCCTTCACATAACTATGCATCAGCACCTACGTCTAGTATAACAGCTGATTCCAAAATAGGAACAATGGGAAGATCTACTGGTAGTCCCAGATCTACCATTTATGATCTCTAATCAGTTCCTGGTACATGGAGTAGAACTGGAAGAAATAGTGGTGGAATGACTCTCCATGTTCAAGTTCACACCTCAGTATATGATTATCAAGTACAACAACTTTGAAGATCACAAATGGAATAGGATAAGAAAGCATTCATGTATTTTAAAATTGGGTTACATAGTGTGTAGAAAAAATATAAAGTGTGTTTCCTTAAGCATTAGCATGGGTGTGTACCCCTTCCAACCTTGTCATCTAACACCCCATACACATGGTGTGTTACTCCGAAGACATGACGTGTACTTGAATATTCCCTCTTTCGCAAATTTTTCATCATGTCTCGAACTGCATGGTTCTCTCTCGATGTAATACTACAGGGAGTTTTCTCCATAAACACGGCATGTACCACATAAGTTCCCTCCATCCATTTCACTAGTCACATGGCCGGATTCATGGTCAATCTCTAGATGACATGTACAATCTTGACAAGGCATGTAACACCTGTAATTCATCCACCCGTGTCGTTAGTCACACGATCAGATACATGGTCTCTATAGCACGTCGGGTACTCCTAGTACACGACATGTTCTAATATGATTTTATCAACCCTGTGTCTCTACGCGCACAATTAGTGAAAAGGCTAGCAACTACACGATGTGTAACTAAGTAACATGGAGTGTACTTAATAAAAAAAATTCTTCCAAAACAAAAGAACACATGGTGTGTGTTCATAACATCACATGTTGTGTTGTTTACGTTTCCGAATAATTAGCCTATGAAACTTCTCTGGAAACATTAAAAATAAAATTCCTTTTTATGGCCTGAAAAATTCTAACCCGTGAGAGACCGTAAACCCCAAAAATCAACATTTTGGATCCATATTCATATCAAAACATGAAAAAATTCAATTAACATTCAAGCATGATTTACAAAATTCTAATCCAAGAGGGACCATAACACCCCAAGGACCAAAGAATGACATCCATTTGAATGAAACCATTCATTTACCAATACCCTATCAAAATAGTAGGTATTTATATAATGAAATCTAAAAAAACAACATGTATATCTAACACCACATCTATCACAAAATCTAGCATTCAATAATTCCACCGAAAAGGAATAAAAAGAATGCATGACATGTGATATCTTGCAAGAGATTATATGATGCCTTAGATGGTATACCCTCATCTCGTATTATTGAAACAATAATATAATGTCAATAATATCAATGATAACAACACAATACAAGTGAATCAACAATAGTGAAATCAAATTAACTGTAACAATTGAAAACACGAAAAATTGTAATATTTGAGGAAACATGGATTTTCCCAATGCACCGGTTAGCTACTCCTAAGCACAACATATTAATGACTACAAATTCCTTCTTATCCTAGTAAATTGGCTCCAAATAGTAAGGTAAATAAAAAATAACTCCTTTGATACCTCTTTCTAATGTCCTGGTTCTGTGTGTTTCCCAAAGGTTCCCCAAAATCAGTTAACCAAATGACCTCCATCATATTTCTCCAAGAACAATAGGCTACCGACTAGTAGTGAGGGAGAATTTGTGATAATGGGGAAACTATTCCCTTATTAGTAGATTATACACCTTGGAAGGGAAATATTAAACAATAGTGGAAGAAGTAATACCATACAATAGAAGTAAACTGCGGAAGACTAATATTAATATAACCACTAGAGAATATAAATAAATGATGCTTGTCACATGTGTCTAGGAATGTATACAAACAAGTAACAATGATGGAAATGCAATACTAAAACCAATGTGCATAAATGTATTAAATTACAATAGCATCGCTAGCCACAGCTTGGTCCCAAGCACTCCGGCTCCCAAAGAAATCAAGTACTTGATGAATAAGTGTGATGGACCTTATCTATACCTACAATAATATAATATGTTTGGGGTCAAAAACAAGACCTAAACTGGGTGTGAGACGAATCCCAGTAGGTAACCACCAAAATATTTGTGTCCAACTTTCAGTGAATGTATATAGCAGGTAATATGAGAAAATGATGAAATAAACTAGGAAGTGCTCAAAAGTTAACAATCCTACAGTTTCCAATTACATTCATTTAACATTTATTATTCATTCCATTGAATCACTTACTCTTAGGATCTAGAATAATCTCTATATCCCCTGTATAACGTAACCCAACAGATGTCTCAGAAGACCATTTAAAAAAAGGGAAATATCAAGTACATGCTTGTTTTTTGGAATGGTAGACTCGTCACAATAATAAAAGCATTCATAAACAACCCTCTGGTAAATCTCTCATAGTCTAACCCCTATGTTCTTACATGTCATCAATTCAATAAATAATGACCCTCTAGGAATTCTTTCATAGCCTAACCCATTTGGTCCCTCATAGAACTAATCATTTACAAACGACCACCTTGGAAGCTCTTACAGTCAATACCCCATTGGTCTAAAAAGAAAAAATAAAATATAATGACCACCTAACAGTTCTCACAGTCAATGCCCTAGGGTCCATCATTCATTTAATAATGACCCTCTGAGTACCTTTCACGGTCTAACCCCTCTGGTCAAACATAACAAAAATTCATATATAAATGATCATACCTAGGTAACCTCTCACAATCAAATTACCCTTGGTCAAACTTCCAAAATTTGTAACATAGTAATTTAATATAATCATCAAATCCATCCTAAAAAATCAAGGAAAGCCTATAAGAATCCCAGATCAAATGAACATAAACAATCTATTAAGGGAATGCACCCATGGGTGTCCCATAACAAGGTATCTAACCTTACGCATAAGAAATAGTCGTTTCTCAATCAAAAAAACCATAGCAATCATTAAACATGGTTAAATTCAAATCATGAAAAAACCCAAATGTGGGTATGCATCACTTTTAGCATATATAATCCAAAGATGAACAAAAAAATGAAGAATCCACCTACCTCAATGTTTTACGATCAATATTCTTGAACGCCAACCCTTGAATCGGCTTATATTAATATAGATAAAAAAAATGAAATAATTTCAACCTTGAATAATAAATGAGAGAGGAATAATTGGGAATAAAGGCTATAGGGGAATTGATAACTCGCCGGTGGGATTCCAACACACCCAACAACGTCTCAATCGGAGCACAGATAGAGAATCATTAGGGGTTCGAATTTCTAAGTCGTCTCATTGATCTCTTATAAGAAATAGGGGATGAAGAATACGGTTCAGGACGTGAGATGTGACCCAATACCAATATATCAAATAAAAAGAAAAGAACATGGTGTGTTCATTAAATGTGCATGCCTTATATTAACCTCATCTGGCCCCCGCCTTCAACGGCCTTCCAGGTCACCACACGGCCATGTAGTCAGCCATTACAAGGCTATATGTAGTACTCTGGTACACAATGTTTACTCCTAATTACATGGTGTGTACTTAGAAAATACCTATTTCATCCTCTTTCCCCAAAAAACCCAAAATTAGTATCCATATCATAATTATTGATTTCGGTTCTTACAGTATCCATGGGGTTTCTGGGGGTCTATAAATCTGTAGTCACATGAACCCATATCCCATATATATTTTTGGGATGTTCCCTATTTAGAGAATTAGTGTTGGGACCATGTCCCCCATTTCCACCTCAATGACTCGGATCCTTTGGTCCAGGGTAGGGATGGTACAGTTTACACTTGCATTTTATTTTGACATAGGGTATGATATCCTCCTTCTACTATGAGATCTATTTTAAGGGATCCACCCTCGAGTCATCCCCTAGACATTTAGGACAAACCAAATACCATTCATTTTCATTCCACGTTGATAGGTTCATTTATTTATGCCCTCACACACCATTTCTCCATCTTCTTTCGCCGTTGACCTGACCTCTTCCATCGGTGAAGGAGAAAGTGTGTGGTTTAGTGAATCTTTAAGATACTCTTGTTTCTCCCACTGATCATGACTCATCTGGGCAGAGTGATTTGTAATGATAAAAAAATATTCACAATCCACCTCATTTTTTTAAGTATGATAACTCTGATTCCCACCATAATTGGGTTACGTAAGAATCATTCACCCAGGACCTGAGGTCAATGGAAATCCTCCTAAATAGTCAGAATTTGATTCCCTTTGTTCAGGCATCCTTCTTAAGAATAAGAGGCCCCCTAAGTTTACTCAGGACCTGAGGTCAATGGAAACCTCGCATTGCATGGCTATTTTGTATAGGTCCCCCAAATTTACTAAGGTAGCTCTGTAAAACATGAGATAATATATAATTATATGGGATAATAAATATTAATTTCCTTTAATAGTTTTTAATACAAAACATCTACTTAATTACCCTCCTTTCATAAGGATAAGTAATCTAAATAAGTTCATTTCCTTAAGAAAAGTACTTCGTGAGATGCTTCCAAGGACATCATGGGACACCCTGATTGATTATGTTAAAAACTCTTCCATGTTTTGTTATCCATTGTCAATTTATGAAGTCATATCAAGCATTCATAGGCTTTCACTACTTGTGATAAGAATTTTTATTTTCCTCATATGACTTGCACGACATACTTATGTGGCATATCTATGCGGCATACCTGTATGGACCACCTATGTGAGACATCCTTTTAAGACATCATCAAATCCACTAATGGAAGGGATTCTAATTCTTTGGATTACTTGTTTTATAGGGACCGTATTGAACACTACACCAAAACCTCCTGACTTATCAACCATTTGGAGAAGATCCATCATAATGTCTCCAATTTGGGATTGTATTTATATTATCACAGGTTTACCGCATTTATCATATAAGGATACCAGGATCCTTGGGGTTTCTTTAGGTCTATATATCTATTGTCTCATGGAACCTTACCCCATAGACAGTGTTGGGATGTTCTCAGTTTGGAGGATTAGAGTTTTGTTCATGTCCCATCCTTCTTGTCTCTATGACCTGGAACCATCAATCCCTGGTAGGGATGGTATGGTTCAAACATTCATTTCCATTTTACACATGTAATTCTATTCTCCTTACACTATGGGACCCATTTTAGGGAATCCCTCCTACATTAATCCCTTAGCCTTTCGGACCGGGCCTAGTGACATTTATTTTCATTCCACATTGAATGGTTCATTTCTTCGTGTCCTCATACACCATCACCTTAGATTTTTTCTCTGTAGGCCCAACCTATTCCATCAGGGTTGGAGAAAGTGTGTGATTTTTTTAACCATTCACATCCTCTAGTTTCTCACACGGGAAAAAATCATAAGTCTTGGTCATTTGTGATGATCACAACATATGCAAAATCCACCTCATTTCTTTAACTTCAAGAACTCTGATTCCCACCATATTTGGGATATGTATGAATCCTTCACCCTAGGCATGAGTTCGATTTACACCCTCCTTCAGATTCTAACCTTAATTCCATTAGTTTGGGCATCCTCATTAGGAATAGGCCCCGAATTAATTCCCCCATGAATCTCCATGAGTTAATTCATCTCTCATGGACATAATTTCAAGGGAATCCTCTTTAGGAGTAAGCCCAAAACGTTTCTCTCAAAGGGCCATATTACCCTATGAGACTTAAGAAACTAAATGTGATTTGATTCCCATCCATGTGGGATACATTAGAAGCGTCCCTGAAGTTCAAACCCAACACTCCATATCAATCCTATTGATTCCGGTCCACATTCCCAATAGAGTCTATCCCACATGGGAACTCATATCCTTTCTAGTTTCCATAGGCTTTACTAGTATAAGTCTAACACCAAACATTAACAAAGAACCTTCCACCTAGATTTACATACCACGTGATTTTAAACATTATGGTCAGGTCCTTATACACGATCATAAAAATTTTGATGTGTCCCATTTAGTGGCACTGAACTACAAGGATTTTGATTCCTCTCATAGGGATATGTTGGTATCAAATTTATGGGTATGATCAAAACATCAAAACAACATTCATCTATAAGGATTACAATAAATTCTTGTGTAACCCACACAGTGGATTAAAGACCAGAATCATCGTAACAGCGACTAATGAATATCTATGTAATATATAAGAGGATTCCATTGATGGAGAACCTCAAATACAAATGGATATCACCATTTATAAAGAACCTCGAATACATATAGATGATTCTGAATTCCACACATTCTAATAATTGATTTCAAATTTCAAGGGAAACCAACATTTTCTTGTCAAATTAATAGGGATTCAAGAACATATCATTAATATTTAAGAGAGTCCCAGAGTAGGAAATAATACCCCCAAAAGGGTGTGATGAGCCCGAACTCCCATCCTATTGACCAATGTGAGTTATTAAGAATCTTAGTTCAACAAACCGAATGAATTACATCCTTTAGAAATCAAATCCCTTTGGATACAAAACTTTGGGTGTTTTGGGTTCCATAAATAAATCTGATGGAAATCGTCTGGAAGTAGTTATTCCAAAGAAGAACACATATTCTAGGGGGGGAAACATACAAACTATAAAAGATAAATTTACATGGAATATATGTAGAATGTGATAGGTGTAACCCAATTTTAATGGATCCATTAAGATCATTTACCAAAAATAAACCTTAAAGCATTATGTGTACAGTTTTATGTCATATTGCGTCGACAAAATCTTTGGCCAAAGGGCTGGAAGGTTGATAAATTGGTGGTTTTCCACAATGATAAAATGAATGATCGTTTTTATAAGTCTATTAAGGATGAGAATAAATCCACACGTAGTTCTCTATAACAGTGTGGTGGAAGACCAACAATAGTGGGGTAAATCCTCTGTAGTGAAGAAGTTGAGTCATCCCACGGTTATCATGAGGTGTCCAAATATTTTTTAGGGAATGATCATAATTTAACCTCTTGTGTTAAGGACGTTATCACTCATTGTTTAAAGTCATATAGTTCAGACCTTGGGGGAATGTCTCAAATGGATATGTGTAGTATGATGATGTGAATGAGGACCATGAATTCTCAACCTCGTATCACACATCCTGGAGAAAATATAGTATATAGTTAGGGGATAATTTCAACCAAAATGGATATATGGTCTACGAAATGAGTAACCCAATTTTAATGAGGGCTAAAGAGGACCATGCCGCATAAAACATTCCCAAAGATATTCCCACATATGTTTTGCAGTCATGATGCTTGGACATGGGATTTCAATTTCTAGCCACGGATTTTAGAATCTTTCCCATAGTTTAAAGTCTTATTTGATGGAACAAAAGGGGATTATCATTTTAAGGCCCAAAATATTAGACCAAGGGGTAATAAATATAAAATTGATATTTATAATGCAACAAAATAACAAACCCAACATTAATGTAGACTAAGGTGTCTAAAACACTACATATGAATTCCTGAGGAGGCATTCATATAGTTTAAAGTCACGATGCATGGACTACAATGGAGGAAAAGGGGTCAAAGGTTAATAAAATATATGGCTTAGCCTAAATATAATAATTCTGGACATCGGTATGTGTCATTTGATGGCATGAATCAAATAAAATATAGTTTTCAAAAATGGAATGGTATTTGATCGATGTTGGGGGAAATTTCCTCCCATGAGAGAACATTATGGTACTACATGGATTATAATCATTCCATTAGGATTATAATTTCTTTGTAGTTTATCGTCATGAAATGTGAATGTTGATTTTATATAGTTTGACATCAAGTAATATAGTTGAAAATTCCATATTTTAAGGTAGTGTGAGGGGAATGGTCCATGCATCTTAACATCATGTGGTAATTATGCTGGTTTCCATGTATTTTATCATCACGTGTCTAGGAAGATAGGTGTAACCCATTGTAAAATCAAGAAATGAGGATGTATACGGGAAATTTTTTCTGAAAGGAAGGTTCATGGTGTGAAATCTAAAACATAACATGAATTTCGATCATGAAGGCCCATTTAAGGAATAAACTGTTAAGGAAGACCAACACACACTTTAATGTCCTGATTCAAAGACTTGAAATTTTTTATTAATCTCATTAAGCTCAGACAATAAGACGATTATCATTTTTAGTTCTAAATTCTTTGAGTAGGATCCCAGTTTAACATCATGTGATTGGAATTCTGTTATGTGCCTTTTAATGTCATTCCAAGAGGAACACCAATTCCATAAAATTTAACATCTTGATGAAAAGACATCCAAAATGCAGCTTTCCATCATGTTGTATGGATGATGATGGATCCTCACATGCAGTAATATTTAAGAAACATGGAATTGGTTGGTGAGTAATGTTCCCTCCATCCATGTGGATGAAAGAGTATAAACCATTGGGGTAGAACATATGAATGATATAAGTTCCTTCCCTCTTGGGATCCAACATTGGATGATTCTTTCAAGGTATCGTTGGTATTCTAATAGAAAATATTACGTCACTATGTAAGAAGGATATGATGTGATATTTTTTGGTGGAACACTTTGACTGTATTGTTAGGGTGCCTCTCTATATTGTGTAAGGATCATGTCTATTTCAATTCTTGGATTACAACTATTCTATAAGGACACCTTCCTTTCTTTAAGGTTCTTTCTAGTCATAGAAATATATCGAGAGTGATCGAAATTGTAACTCAATTGGCAGGTAATTCTTTGTTCTTTACAATATGGAATATTGTGTTACCCAGGATTAATTTGGATTCATTATATGATAATCCTAGTGTGCATTGGGGAGCTTGTCTTGGCAACTCTTCTTGTTATGGACCACCAATATTTTTAAAATATTTTAAAAGTTCATTTTAAAGTTCTCAATTGATAAATTTTTCTATACATGTTAACAAAAAGTATTCTTAGAATGAATGTTGTACATAGTATAAAAATTCCTAATCTAATAGTCCAGAAGATGGTGTTGTTTTCGGTGATAATGATGTGAGGAACCTCAAATCAGTGGTTTGTGTGGGAGATCAATAATTCTACAACTAATCGGTAATTGAAATCTTTAATAAGGATCTCTTATTTCAAAGTAGAAAATAAATATGTTATGATAGCAATAAACATGTATAGGTGAGCTGTCACTGGTGAATATGGTACCACACCATTGAGTCCCCAAACTAAAAGGGCCCAGAATAATCAGTACTATATAGGGGATTTGAATATTGACTCATAATTTTGGAATAAAACCAATTCACATGACACCTCTTGGAGAACTCTATATAGTCATCGACTGTTGTTGTATAGAGTCATCCATGCCTTCATATCTTATGTGAAAGCTTCAACACTACCCGATGAGTGCCACCAGACCTAGAATGAAATTCGGGCATGACCTAGGTAATATTATATCTTTTGTTACAAAAATGTATAATTCCATTAAACACATGACTATAGACAACCGGGTCAATATTGGGACCACAATAGAGGGATAATTTAGCTACATTCTCCATGATGAACTCATGTTTTTATCTCTACTGCAATAGAGTACTATGCCAAGGTTTATCCACAAAGTAGGTGGTCCGATAGGATGTTTCTTCTACTGTGGCGGGGATGGAGGTCCTGATGTGGGGAAACCTATATTAATATGGTATAACTATGATAGTTCAATATTGTGTGAAATTATGGGAGTGATAACCCTCATATTTGGATCATGAATGAACATATCAACCTTATTAGGCTGAGCGAGGGACATTTCCAAACTGTAAAAGGCATCAAATCAACCATTCAGCATTTGAGGAACTTGAACCACCTCTGGTTGAGAAGTTAACTAGTCTATTAACTGGATAGTGCACCTGAGAGGGGAACAAGATCTGGATTTCAGACAATATAATCACCATTCATTTTATTCATATCTAACTAAGAGTATCCCTTCACATGAAAGTGGGGGACATAAACCTCTAGGATGAGATAGAGTCCTTTAATTATTTCCTGATACTATTCCTCATTTTTTTGCAGCCTTCAGATAACAAGAACATATAGGGGTGAATGGGATTTATATGCATGAGTAAAATGATCTATAAGCCTACATTTTATAGCTTGGGATCATTGAGTATTCTACCTATTGGGATCCAGGAGGCACCATCAAAATGAATATTCCATCACATTATAATATGATTCAATTAGATGATATCATCAAATAAGAAATAAGAATATAGTGTAATTTATTCATGACCTAGATGAGAGGCCTTAAATTTGGCCAACACCGGACCATTGACAAAATTCTATGAGATGAACCTTATGTCTAACTACTAATTGATCATCACCCAATGTACTAGTCATCAATCCAATATGGGGTGGTTCCTAATATACTTCAAAATATACACTTGGGATAAACATCAATATCTCATAATGTTTCATATAATGTTTCATCTTTCATATTGTGAAATCTAGCATGAGGCAGATCTTCATGATTGGGGAGTATCTGGCCTCTGTGTCGAGGAGCATACAACTGAGACAATATCAACTTTTCTCTATTACCTCATTGTTATTATATGAAATAAGGGAACCGAGTAATCATTCTAGGATATTCCCATAGAGAACCAGAGGATTTCATGGGATGGGTGGAATCAGAACTGTATGTTGTAGAATATACTTCTTGATTTCCTAAATAACGGTTAAGAATTCTTCATCCCATTGGTAGACGAAACCTTTCATCATGAGCCAGAAAAATGGATTACACATTCTGGAAAAATACTCTATGAATCAATGTATTTAGGATAATTTATTTTGGTGGAATTAGATCTCAAAATGGTTTCTCATCAGATTCATATAATGGATATATTTTATCTTCTCCAAGTTGATCTGGATGAAGCTGAAAAAATTTCGGAGGTAACTAAAAAGGCATATTTCAAGGGGTTCATCTTCAACTTCCATGAGCGGAGGAATCCAATAATTTTCTCAATATCGATGTCATGGTCTTGATGTAGGTAGGATTTTATCAGTATGTCATCCACATAGCATTCCACTAGCATCACATGGATCGGTTTGAAGATATTATGCACGTCTCACATGTAAGTGGCTCACGAATTCCTCATACCAAAAACGTGTTAACTAATAAAATAAGTTACCATGTAGAAATATTATGGAAGTATAATCCTCATCATTAAGGGACATCTAGATCAGGTTGTACCTAGAATATCCATCCATGATGTAGTGAGACTAGATCCTAAATGTGGCACTGATCAAAAACTCTTTCATTGGAAGGGGAAAATCATCATTTGAACTAGTTCATTTAAGATCAAATAACTCTAAATAGAATCTTATCTTACATGAATTATTCTTAACTAAAAATTTGTTCAATATCCACTTGGGGTACCATAATTTCGTTATGAAGTTGGATTTAATAATATTATCAACCTCAACCTTGACCATAGAACCATGGGAATGGCGTATCTTCTTGGGAGGATTCTTGAACCTACAAAGACTCACTTGGATAGAAAGTTGATAAACTATGACTTGAAGGGTTAGTAATGAAATCTCATCCTAACTCCTGTAAAATACTTCATGATGCTAATTTAAGAAATCCATTATTTCAAGTATTTCTATCAAATCTTGGGCGCACTGATCAGTGTTGGCCATGTATAGTACATGATAGCTAGGTTCACCTGGACCGACTCATAAATAGTGTTAGATATACCATTTTATAATGTTGGATGTGAATACTTTAAATACTCATCATCAAATGTGTAAGGGGAATTAATAGGGGGTAAATTTCATCTAGGCTGACTGATTCTGGGGGAACACTAGTTTTGGGGGTGGTAGGTGTGGGATCCTCACTAGTGGACTCCTACATTACCCAAACCATGGTAAACGATTATGTTGTTAAAATCAAATAAAGACATTGACCATGAGGTCCATGCATGATTTCAATGAAGTGGTGGAGGGATGGTTTCTTTCAGTTCAACCCGGGTTAGTGATACTTGTGTGTTTGATATACAATCATATTCACAGGGAGAACATCTTAGTATCACATAGTGGAAGGGTTTCCTGATATCACAATGTCATAGCTTGAGTTGAAATAAGAGGTAATATTCAGGTTCTACTTTTAATTGGGGACATGAAACCCCTTTCTTCTAGAAATGATATTGTAATTTTCAAATTCTATCATCATGGCCTCCAAACGTTGAATCAGGATGATGAAAACATAATCCCAATGTGTCCATGAGCTAGATACAACGGTGGTGTGCTCAATGAATTTGGAATGAACCTTCCCACCCTTTATATACTAATAGAAGTCATACAAATAATGATCTTTGCAAAAGTTTATGGGAGATGAATCACTTTAAAGCATGCATATATGTCCATAATGGGAGTTCACTAGACCTTAGTGATATGATGAGGGGACTACTACATGAAGATGAATAGAAGGCTAACCCATCGACATATTATAGGTGGAATCCTATAGAAAACATGAAATTTTAATTGTATATCATGTCCCAAAACAATAGCTTTTGCATAATTCTACCACATAATCTATGCTCAGTCTTGTCATAACATTGAGTTTTCAGATCAGATGGGCTCATATATGCTTCATTGAGTACTAGCCTATGGAGTTTCTAACGTGGGGTAAGATTTATCCTATAAAATGTGTCCACCAGGTAGCGGATTACTTCAATTCAATTGAACTGGCTTGTGATGTATATTGTCTTATTTTCACTTTTTTGAGGGATGCCTCTTCATATCTGGAGAATGATATAATGGATTTGAATTTTTCTAGTTCATCGTCTTTAGCATATAAGGATTCTAAAACTACAACCTCTATTAAAAATTGGAGGGGATCTTCAAGGTCGTCATGAGGTCATCATTCCACTCCTTCTATAAGTAGAGTTCTTCAAGGATTAAGAGATTTATAGTTATTCTAGAGAGGTGCTTTATCACATCGTAATTCTGCACCAATCTTGCATTTATTTCAATAGGGGATTGAAGTTTGTATGGAGGCATTAAAGACACTGGTTGAAGAACCCATGGATTCTGGATTATACTATAAATGTCTTACTACTCATCAGAAAAGTCACCTACATCTACAACCAGCTAATTGTCAGTATGTTGAGTCCTGACTTTAGGTGGATACAACTGATATCAATGTGACAATGGATTTTCTGTCTGTTCAGTTGGTACATTCAGTTTTGCAGTATGCCCCATGGGGGACGACTATGTGGATGGTCCCAGATGAGATCTAAAAAGACAATGTTGTATGGTTTTGGTATCTTGCATATCTTATCATGAAAAACATTACTGTGTAATCCATCAGTTCTCATGACTTCATCCATTTCGTTGATAATATCAGACAGAGGCACTATGGTAACATTCCGGACATTATTTTTCATCGAGGACCATGTAGGGGTATAAAAACTCAATGGTATTCAAAGAGGAATACTAAAAGTCATCATCATATGATTCGTCCACTATTGGGTGAACTCTGGGTGCAATTCACATATCTGTAGGAATGAAGAAACTGAGTGTATGAGATTGATTGGGCACTGGTGGGGTAATTTTCATTCCATTTCATCATTGGTTCCTACTCTTCAATGATGTAAAAGATTGTGATGTTTATGTAAAAGCATTATTCTACTAAGGTATAGATACCTAATGATGTCCGGGTATTCCTAAGCAGGAACTAGTGACACTACTGTCATGGGAAACTACTCTTTGATCCAACCTGTTGTCATACGTCTAAGACCCATGGTTAGAAACATATTTCCATTCATCATCACAGTTAATTTCATGATTTATGGAGATGTGTGCCACCTATTTCAGGAAATTTTACAACATTAAGAGACCATTATCAATCTATGCTTGATAAAAATACTTCAACACATAACATTTTTTTATGGTATTTACAATGAATCTATTGTTGTGTCCATGGTCAGGGTGGTTTGTGAGCACTATTTCATGGGGATTTTTGTATTATAGAAGATTTGGAATCTCATGTTCTATGGAACTAAGGAAATAAATTGAATATATATGAATCCATATAGTAATAGGTGTAGTTTCTTCTACTCTAGAAGGGGCCTCTAGGATCCCATCCCTGATGAGGGATAATCGAGCCAATTGTTCATGAAGAGGTGGTGCTTTCCGATTCTGCACTGGGTGAGGCTGATCTTGATTATTTTTCTTACCTTAGTGTGGGTATATCATTGTGTGGCTCTGCAGAATATATATATACAGTCTTGGGGGACTCCACATATAAAACAGTGGTAGTCTCTACCATGGCGGTTCTTCTCACAAGAGGTTGAAAAATCAATGGATGTGTCTGGTTGGCTTTACTAAAGGCTTCCTATTGGATGATTTACTTTTAAAATAAATCCTATAAACTAATGGGGATGTTATGAGTAATGGGGAATGTAATAATTTCAATCTTGACATTCCATATACACATTTTTAACTCCTACTCTTGGGTCAGTACCATGTCAACTGAATACAAGTGGCCCTGCCACTGAGAAACAATGTATGTGAAACACTCATAAAGAAGCTTATTTCTCATTAAGAGGTCAATAATTATTTTCTTATGTGCAGTGGAGATGAAATTCTAGAGGAAAATCCATCATAGGCCTTCCTAAATAATGATATACCTGATGGGTAACTGGTTATACCATATGAACATTGTCCCATCGATTTTTTGATAAAAACAGTGATTCATACTGGCCCCCAACTATAATAGTTTCAATGACATGGGCCATAGCCTCGACAAGAAGTGGGTTAGATTTTTTATTGGGATTCTCATCTCATTTAAGGGGAGAATGTAGGGATCCCAAAATTTGGAGGTTTTCACACATTATCCAACCGTGCCGGATGCGACATGCTATCAGGTAGGATTTCTACCTATCATATCACCAAGTATTCCAGGTAAGAGGTGACAACATCTGTTATATCATCTTTGAGGGTGATTCTATATTGATGAGGTGATTTGTAAAAATGTGTGTTTAAAGGCTCTTCAACATGGTAGGTAGACTTAGATGATCATGGAGTAGTATGTGGAGTGGATCGATCCAGGTACCGATGAATATTATAAAACTTCTTCGGAGGATTATGTGACTCATATCATTGTCTATCTCCATCACTGAAACCTCCACTCTTTCGAGATACGAGTGATCGGAAAGATTTATTTGAAAAAACTAGATGAGGAGGAATTGGGTATTACCTATCTACCCCACTGGATGATTAATGAGATCCTATCGAGGAGTGGCATAATCTGGGTGCTGCTTAGCAAGGACCTCATCGATGATCCACTTATGAACTGTGACCAAGTAGAGAAAAGCAGTGATAGTAGTATCATGATATTTATTCTATGAAATATATGATAGATCCGAGGAAATAGTGGTCCCCATATATTTGTTACATTTTCTGATGTTCCTAGTAGCAGAAAATGATGCGGAAGGATCTTAAATGATGAGTTTTTACCTTTGTAGACAGGTGGGGATAACTGTATGAGGACCCACCTGATAATATGCTACCCCATGCGAACAATTTTATTTGTTAGACCCAATGTCGGTTCCCCCATCCTTTAAAATGTTTGCCACAACTATATTCACCATAATTATACCTAAATAAATGTCCTCACTATCATTAGTTAGGTCCTACTAATGAAGGATATGGATAATGTGTATAAAAGTGTAGTGATACCAACCCTATATATCCACATGTGGAGATACCTCTTCTAGGATTCTACGAAGCATTGTAAATATCTTGGCATATCTCTGTTGGATTATATAGTGTTAACCAAGAGACATAGTGTGCTAGGCCACCAAGAGTCCTTCCAACTCAACCATACATCACTGCTGGTGGTGGTGTTGAAATTTTCCTGACATCTTGGTTAGACTAGAATATTTTCAAAGAGGAGAAAACATATAATCCATGAATTCTAGTGGAAACATGAAACCAGCTCCTCATTTATGGAATTCAGGACATCGAAGTTTGAGTTTACATTCAGTTAGAAAACCAAAAAGTACTAATAATTATTTAGAGTATCACATGGGTATTCATTCTCAGAAGTGGGACACTACTTTGGATTTTCCTATGCTTAGGTCAACACTAGCTAGGAGATTGGTGGAGGCACTGATGTGGATTGGTACGGTGGATGGTCAGCTGGTGGAGGAGCTGTTTCCTTAGTCGAATGTTCACTACACTATGGGTTGTCTTTCAAGGTGAGTAAAAATAGTATCATAGCATCCATATTGTACTATGTGTATTCTATAGACTCATGTGTGAGGGTAGTAGTGCTCATTGGAGAATCAAATAGATAATCATCATCTATACAATTCTAACGTTTCTCTATGTGATCTCTGGTAGAGGTAGAGTCTGAAATTGATGATAATAGAGATGAATGCATTGTGAGCCGCTAAAAGGGATCCAAATCCTCTTCCACCTAGATGTACATATGGATGCATTTGAGGATGATTTGAATGTAACATTTTAGAATTATGAAATTTATTTACTAATTACCTATCACATAAACAGATATAGATGAATTTGGGTGAAGGTTTCATCATCGAATCTCATTACCCCTTGGAACCTGAAAGTTGAATAGGATTAAGAATGACTTAGTGCATCATAGAATTTTTCCATCAGTGGTAGTGTTTCACACTTCTACATCTGGATGGTTATTTATGGTGGATATGTTCTTCATCATTCGAAGGACCATCATTTTGGTGGGTGGTATCATAGGGAGGACCTCCATTTTGGTCAATACATGAGTTTGGAGGAACTCCACTTGAGCTTGTGGAAACAAGAGGAGGACATTCATGTAGACTATTAGAGAAGTGAGGATGACTTTAACGTGGGTTGGTTGTGGAATAGGGAGAACCTCCATACTGATAGGTGATGAAGTAGGGATGACCTCTGCATTGCTTTATACTGTGGGAAGGGGGAACTCCACTTGACCTAGGACTGGTGTGAGTAAGAACTCTACACTTATATTGAAACATCTGGAGAGACAGCATGTTTACTGGTGTTAGTGGATTAAGGAGGAACTATATACTTATTGTATATGAATATGAGAGGGCCTCCAATTTGACCAATGATGGTAACATAGTGAGGAATTATATGTCAACTGTGAGAGCAGTGTGAGACTTTCCTTTGGTTAGAGATAGTATAAAGGGGACTCCATATGAAATATCATTCTCTCAGGATTTCTCATAATGGTTTATGGTTGTTTTGGTGATTGACAGATCCAACCTAGCTAGATTGTGAGGAGGATGACGTCTCAATCCTAATCATGCAGAGTTTGACCCCTGTCCATCAGTTACATGGATCTTGTGAAATGAACCCATGGTGGAAGGAGCCACTAGATATTTGGAAGATAATTCCCCTTGTTAGAAATTCTTCTGATCATGTTCTTGATGTTGAAATTGGGTTATTGGTACTGGGGCTGGTATAGAAGGGGTATAATGCACATATTCCTCTACTTGGAAGACCAATCATATTGGTCATTCACTAGGCTTGGGTGGTCCCTTCTTTGTGGCTCCTGAGATGTGGTCATATAGATGTTAACATAGGTATTCCCACATAATTGGTGTAGGGAAGATTTTCCTAGGACCACTTTGAGGAGAGGTTCCCAAACCTATTCAAAGTTGGAGTGGGAAGTAGCATCTCCATTAGGGGCCCTTTTTCGAGGCAGTGTCTTTGAGGTGCTGAATCTTCCATATCCTAGGGCGGTCGTTTCCATTTTTGGAATGACCCCTCCTACTTCTACCATCAGATGAGGGATTCTTATCACCCTCCATTTAATAATTTCCGAATTTGATATGGGGAATGGGAACCTTGTTGCTATAACTGCATCTGAATTCGTAGTATATACAACTTCATGTGGGATTATCATGTTAATATTTATACTACCCCAACACTTGTGGGAGTTTTTTGGATTTTTGCCCAAAACATGGGTCCTACAAATCAAGAGGATTGATGTGTCAATAAATGTTATAGAAATTGATGTCCAATTCCCCAACATCATCCAATCTTCTGAAGGCAGAGATAGTGATCTGTGCTTACAACATCCCAGACTGGTGTTCCTAACACTTAACTACCCTAATTTACTTTGAATTCCATATCGGACAAACTATTTTTTTTCTTCCTAGAACCAGTTAATTCGATTCGATGACATGATAATATGTTGATTTATTGAATGCTACTATTCCCTATGTTGGGAAAATGAGTTTCATGTCAGACGCTAATTTTGGATATGATAAACATCCTAACTAATCTCTATGGTTTAAGTAGAAACTATTCAAATTAGGTTCACAATTTATATGTCTAACACTTTCTTTAGGGAATTTATCCACCACTTGCTGATGTGAATTGGCATTTAAACTTGTTTCCCAACATTACTACTTTAAAAATTTGGTTGATTTTATAATATTTCAATGGTTATGTCTACTCCTTGATCAAAACAGGATGATGAGATTTGATATTTTATTCGATGAATACATCATTGGAACTCATCTCCTAGTCTGTGTCTCCCTCATAGAGTTAGGCCTGGTTCAAGGAACTCATTCCAAGTTTCATATTTTTGTGGATTCTATTTATTTAAAATTATTCTATTTGAATTGTCCAATGGGTTTTGATAGTTTTTCATCCTTTTGTCTGATGAGTAGTCACTTTGGGAATCACATGCATATTCAGATACTAGGAAAATTGGTCACATGTATTCTTCCTCATTGGAGGGTGCCTCATGGAGGCATATTAGGCATAGAACCCAAGGCATGTCATATTGATCATTAGGTATCTAATGTCAAAGGATCATATCATCCAAAGCATTCACCTTAGGCATGAAATTTTTAACACAATGTAGCTGAAAACATTGGTTCGTATCATTCATGTAATTCACCTTAGGAATCCAATGTTTGACATTCGAAAACTGTTATGTATAATGATTTCAGTTTATTATGGTGATAGATTTGGTTGATCAGAATTCCCAACAGAGGTGGTTTAGAGTGGTTCTTCTCTAGGGGAGATCACTTGGATTGTTTATCGATGGGTGGATTATAACTCCCACAGAGGTTTACATGAGAGGTGTGTCCTATAAAGGTATTTTTTCGCACCATGAAGGCTAATCTGGACACCCCTGAAGGTGGTTCAAAGAGGTAAACCCCTTTGAGGGATGACCTTAGTTTCCCTTTGGTCATGATTGAACCTCAGGGAGGTGTCCTACCTACCTTATTTAGAATATAGAGACAAAAACCCATATAGTTTGATTCTATAGTGTAATGCCATGTGACCGGACCAATCCATGAATATTAATGTCATGTATTAAGGATTCTCTCTTCCCAATTGATGTGTCTACTAAGGATGGTGTGGGAGATTACACGTATAATTTTACCATATCAATAGGATCCCTCTTGGTTGGATAGTGTGGGGATAATGTGTTGTAGCTTCTAAGAGTGATTCTTGGAGCAGTTATGATGTGGTTGAGTCTTATGAGTGAAAGCTACCAAAAGGGTCCCAAAAGAGATGTGGTATCTGAGTAGCGACATGATCATACAGGGACATCGTGGCCTAGGAAAAATTATGATTGATGTTGGTGGAATTGATGGAGTTTATGGAGTGTGGATTTAGTAGGTGTATTCTAGATGGAGTTAATGGAGTGGGTGGAGTGGATGGAGTGTTGTGCCATGGGTTTGGACCTCAGGAAGGATTCCCAAATATCTCAACCAGTTAAGAATAAAATCCCACATAGGACAGAATGGTTGGAGATTACAACTGAAGAGAAAGTCTATTTGAGGGGAAACTATTTGGGATTATTCATATGAGTGACCAAGGGATCATGTATGGTCTGGGTTTTCACATAAAATTCACCCATTGGAAGTTGGAGATTGGGTTATAATCCCAAAAGGATTCCCGAGAATATTATTTGGGATTATACTAAACGAGGAGGCACTTTGGATGTGATTGTGTGTATTTCATGATCAATGTTAACCTATAATCCCACCTGAGTTCAACTAAGTGTGTGAAACCATAGGAATAAGTAGACCTAACATTCTTCTTGTGAAAGATGCACCAACAAGAGATAATGTGGGGCTTACATGTGGAATATTCCCAAGGAGGTTGTCATTACATGTGTGTATGATATCTTTCAATGTGAGTATGATATCATTTGATGTGAGGATGATGTAATTCTTGATTTGGATAGGCGGTGTGGATACCAACCCTTTCCAATCACACTGGGAGAATCTTGGGCCTTTCCCTATAGGGTAACGTCAAAGATTAACATCATGTGTTAAGGAAATTTTTAATTGGTTGTTTTACATCATGAAACATAGACATGGGAGACTCAATCCTTACCATTGGAATTACATAACTTCTTCTCATGCACCCTTTGGTGGTGCCTGGATTCATCAATTCCTGGTTGAAAAAATTTGGATTTACAACTTCATTTTGAAAGTATAGTTTACCCTATTACACTACCAGGATCTAGATACACAACCCTATTATTACGCAACAATTCACCCTATTGGTAATGTGTGAAATGGTAATATATTCATTTTCTGGTTTGGAAATCCTAAATTGGATATGATCTTGATAAAATTGAATTTTTCATACTGATGACTCTTCTATAATTTAAGCTATTGAGTCTCATATTGGGATTGGTTTAAGGTAATCCCAAATGATTTCATCTCCCTTGAAAGATTTGATAAATTATCCTCATAAGGTATTCTTATATTGGTTGAGGTCATATCTTCTTCATTCTGCATAAAATATATGTTATTATTACCATTTATATATAGTAATCCTAACATTCAATTTATAATAAATACATTACTAATGGTTGTTAGGATTAATAGTTGTGAGACCCGATAGTAAAATTATGATATTATTTTATATGGATAAAAAATATTATTTAAGAACAATGAATGAATTTTTTATTACTAATTTACTATATATTACTTATAATTATTTAGATGAGAAATATACTTTCTAAAAGTATAAGTTATTATGCCTTCCAATTATATCATGAACTATATAAATTTCACCCTTATATTTGGAATATCCTAATCAAATAGTAATGATAAAATACGTTTAATTAGATAATAAATGGAAAAAGGTTGATACTGGAACAACCCTAAGTAAATAAATAAATATGAAATGTTTTATGATACATCAAAATTGTAATTAAAAGAACCAAATAATCTATAAAGTGTGAGAAATTAGAAAAAAACATAGATATAGATAGAGGTCAAGAAACAATTCCCTAAAGAACCCTAAATGGTCAATCCATATGTGAGATCAATCATGGAGACATCCATGGAAAAACACTATGAATCCACTCCAGCAATACATCATATGCAAAAAAATAACTAGTTTAGCTCAAAAATCAATGTTAAATTAGCCCTTTCCATCAATTATTTAACATTAACTACATCACATAAATCAGGATCCACATTCTTCCAAAAAAAGAAAGTGTATGGGGTGAGTATAATGTAAGGAATTAGCACCCACCACCCTATCCTATATAAATTATCATAAACAGAAGTCTATATTGAAACAATTCTGAGCTATGGTGGGAATAAGTAAATAATTCAATATGATATATCAAATATTACTTCTATAAACATACACAATAATTTCTACAAAATTTTAGGGAGGGTCCAAAGCTATATACATAAATTGATAATAATTTTAGAATATGATATAACTGAATATAACTGATTCTAGGTGAAATACATGTCCCAACACTGAAAAGGGAATCATTTATACCATATCAAGGAAATATTCTAAGTCATCCTATTAGGAATAATAGATGTGGTATATAATGTTAGAGTTTAATTATCCCATCCCATATTTTTTATCCCATTAATTTTTATGGGATACACTAACACAATTACATATGAAAAAATAAACTGGTACCAATATGCATCTATCAACTATGAGATCAAATATGATATTTTATTATAACATAATAAAATAAAAACAATAGATAATTAACATTTAACCATAATATAAAATAACATAAAATTTTGTTATATGTTTTTTGAATATCACTAGACATAAAAATAATAAACATTTTAAGAATATAGAGACAAGTTTTGTAATTGATAAACATAAAATTCTAATATGATAAATACAGTGTCTAGTCAATTTTAAAAATTATTTAGTGAACAAATAAAAAATATATAAGAACATGTGAAGGGAAGAGAAAAACAAAATAATATAATTCTAGATAAATATGAACATGTATTTCATAGGAGGTTGTTGACAAATTACTACAAAATTCCAAATAATGAGTTGTGTTGTAGGTGCAATGAGGTGGGTAAAAACTTGATGAATTTTTTAGAAATTACAATATAATAATAAGACATTATAAATTATATAAATGTTACAAAAATTCATCCACATTATTTAATGGATAATGAAAAGGTATTTTTAACTAATAATAAAATCAAATATTTTATGAAATATATGTTTCCATATGAAAATCTAGATTTTAAAAATAATTTTGCAGGAATGAATAATGATGGGTCCTATTTAAAGTGAATATAATGAACCAACCTGGGATTCCCTAAAAACCCGACACCCGACCCGATCTGTCACATACCAGAAGGGTGTTTCGGATCCCCACGGGCTGGCGACACGCACTTAGGCATTGAATAACAAAAATGAGGGAACGATTTTGCACATCCTGAATGACCTCATAACATATATATAAAGAAAAGAAGAAACAACGAAAGACTAAAAAATATATATGCCATAACTATAAGGAAAATAGTAGAAAAATAACTACAGAAATAGTAACAGGAAACTCTAAATGAAATGTACAACTTCAAAAGACTCAAAACCAAATAGCTACTCCAATTATGGAATGGATGAACTCTAACCATCTAACCACCAGCTACCTATCCTAGATTACATGAACATTATCGTGTCACTGTGACGCCTTACTATTCCCTATATTGGAAGACAAACAACGGTCTACAAAACACATATTTAGTGCGCAGGGTATGATAAAATAGGCTCAGTAGGATCCCACCCAAGTGTTCCATACAAATTATTTGTACAAAAAATATTGTGTACTCATTTTTAAAATAAAAAATGGCATGATAAGCAGTAAAGCAGTGTAATAGAAAACATTTTAAAAAATTCCATTTTCCACTGTTCTAATCACAATAAGGTATATTTGTTTCAAATAACATTTAAAATTTCGTTTTCCACAACCATAAACAAGAATATTAAGGCTACCATAGAAATACATGAAATAAAAAATAGAATTATTGGTATTACAACACTAAGGAATACTACTAGTCTAGAAATTATACTACTCGTACCACAATAAACATGTGCCCAAAAATTGATCCTAGAACAACGAGCCTAGGAATAGAGGAATACCCCATAATTAAACCCCCAAAATATCATTATAGGTCCTCTACAACAACAGGCCTTGGAAACCTAGGAAATCCCCAAGACAAACCTCTTTGATAATTAAAATGAAATAGATGATGGATTCATACTAAAAATTCATCCAAAGTACACAAAGTAAAATAATTTTGTCAAATTCACAAACCAATATCAATACATTGATAAACATCAGAACCATTTCCCAATCCATTTATCAAAATCCATGGAGAGCCCATTTTCATTGAAAACATTTTTCAACACAAATGACCTTCATGAAAATTTCATTAATCAATTTATTAAGAAACTTTCAAATAAAAACAATAAGGTTAATTATCAGAGCCTAGAGACGGAACCACCTACCTAAAATTTTAGATTGCACACACCCACAATGGAATGAAAAAGCAATGAAACACAACAAATCTATCAACAGAGGCCCTAGAATCAAACCTGATCCTTAAATAAATAATTCAAAATAAAATACATGGGGTTGGATGATAGATGAAAGCCCAATTACCTCATGAATGAATGTTTGATTCATCACAACTTGCCAAGGAATGACCATCGAGACAATATCTCACAACTAATCTAGATGAGGATAATAAGAAACATTAAACATGGATTAGTTATCTGATATCACAAGTCTAGGGTGCTATTGTATGTTCCGGGCACAATGAAAGTGTGGTTGGGCCATCACCCAACATTGATTTTAACCATGATCAATGATTATTCTGGGATCAATATGATGACGAATTCTAGCCTCTATGGAATAGAATAAAATATTTAGAAAAATGTGGAAGAGTTCCAAATCATTTAGAGAGAATATTTCACATCATGTTTTTTATTAATTTAATTAATTTTATAAAGAAAATAATACCTACATATTAGGTATTTTCTTTATTCATGTTTTAGATCATCTAGAATGATGCTTATGTATTATCTTATTTCACTTGCAAGAATCCAAACTAGAATCCCTAAAACTATGATCCACATGTGCTCGGATGGCCTCAAATCAACATTACTTGTTCCCCCGGGTGCTAGAACGGTGAAGTGAGTGTCTTATGTGGGATGTTCTTGGTCACTTGTTCTTCGACCATGAATAATGTATCTCATTCTTGAAATGGGAATGAAGAGGATCCGTGAGAGAAATTTTTTAGATCATCAATTCTCATTTCATTGGGTGTGTGGTTCAGTTCATGGGAAAATAGACGTATGTGTCTATTTATTAACATGGGGATTCAGTTACAATATTTAATTGTGTAATAGTAATTAAACAAATTCATAACATTAGAGAAATACCAGGTTAATAATAATAATATTGTGTCATTATTTTTGGGGTGAAAACTTGCACAATATAAAATTAGAAATAAAATTACCCATAAAAAATAATAGTACCATAATTTTAAATTATGGAAACTAGATAAATAAGTATTTATAATCTTGCAAATAATTATTTTACTTGTTGACCGTTCTTTGTCCGCACGATCTACAATTCCATTTATTGAACACCAGAATAAATAAATAAATAATTTATTCTCTTAAATAAATATTTTATTTACAAGCTAGTAAATAAATATTTATAAAATATTCAATAAAATAAATAAATATATTTTACCAACAATCCAGTGAATAAATAATTTTTTAATTTATGAAATAATTTTAACTAGAATAAAATTATTCCTTTTTCTTGAGAATAATATTTATTAATTAAATTCAAATACAATTTCATCAAGGCCACCACAAACACTTAGTGTGTGACCCTATATGATTCATTGTTGTTAGAATTAGATGGGCTTGCCTAAAGTCCAAGAGCACTGTCTTGAAATTGGTCAAGAAACCTAAGGGAAAGAACTTAAAGTAACAACAATGACATACACATATAAATGGTCACTGTCTAATATAATCCCTTTATTGCAATATCTCATCAAGAAGATTCATGATAGTGTCAACAAATTTTATGCTGAATATGTCGTTTTATGACTACATGAAATGAGCTCGTCGTTATGCCATGGCCATTGAATTTAACATGATGGTTCTATTTCAATCAAAGGTATGAGATATCAACAACCATAAATGGAATAGAAAAATCCTTCCTTGACTAATCCGTTAATAATATGCCACTCATGACGCACCCAACATTTCCAACTTTATGCCATTTGTCTTCTTGATAGGTTTCATCAATAAATAAATTTTCACGAGACATGGGGCCTATTAATGATAATATAAAAGTCAATGGATCATTACACACACTCGTGGATTGAAATATCTGATGACACCAAAACATGGGGAATTCCTACTAGTGGGTCTGTTCACATAATCACTTATCTTGGATATTACCATGTATAAACTTCATGAGAAGATGTGTCATCATCTTACATGTACTCACACCTGACAGTCAGCATGCTATGTGTCCCATCATAGTATGTCATTCAACCATTAAACTATATATATGAATATTGTTATATTATTTCTAGGTTCTCAGCATAACAGAGAACAACAATGACCATATAAATTCAACAATTACTCTAGGAAATTATTACATCATAGTCATGAAGAACAATGAACAATATGAAATAAGATGTTTAATATTTAAATACATCAAATATCAATCTAATCAAGGTACAACCAGTTCGTTCTAGGAAACAACTCTTACAAACTCCCACTTGGACTAGATCCAACTGCTTACGAAATTCAGTCCACTAGACCTCACATGGTGATCATGTTTCTACTATGTTAAGGTTTTAGTGAATGGGTATGCCATGATGTATTCCATGGATTTACTTTTCACTACATCTTTACCTCTCAGAGAAAAATCCCTCAAGTGAAGATACTTCCGAAGTATTTTCTTCATCTGCTGATGTGACCTTCAATTTTTTGCGAGAGCCACCACTCTAATATTATGAATGTATAGTGTGTTGAGGTATTTACTGCTAGGTATCACATTCATATCCTGGATAAAGCATTGAATCCAAACTACTTATTTAGCGACCTCAGAAGCTGCGATATACTCAGACTCAGCTATATAATATGCAACCACAATCTGAGTTGAGATCTTCCAACTCAATGAACCTCTATTAAAAGTAAAGATGTATCTTGTTTTTGACTTCATGTCATAATGATCAGTCTGGAAACTAACATCTTCATATCCTTTAATGACTATTTACTCATCTCCTCCATAAACCCATAACATTTTTTTTGAAAATAAGGGCAGATAACATTAATGACAAAGATCAACAGCTGTACAAATGAAAATCCATGAAGTGAAATTGTCCAGCCATAGCTGGTTGTCATTGAAGGGGCCTGAGGCCTCCATCTGATGGGACACATTGTTTACTTCCCTATTGTTAAGGGAGAAGGTGTAGTAAGATAATCCTTGGTGATGTGAGTGTATTCTTATGACAATGAATCCAAATTAATGGAGTCTGACATCATTGTGCATAATAGAATCGATAACGGTGAGGCATTCAGACTCAATGATGATATCAACCCATCCATCTTCCATAGCAAGCATCATAACAACAAGGATGGCAGAGGCCTCAGCTACTGCAGGTTCCCATAAGTCATTATGTGATTCATATTTTGCTGCAATGATTTTCCCCAGATGATTTAGGGCCAATAGACTAAGAGAAAGAAGCCCATCCTTGGGGAGAGACGCTTCCACGTTAAGCTTGTGAATCCCTTCTATTGGGGGATTCCAATGAGTGGGACAGAAGGGGGTTACACATGGAATATAGTGTCTTTTTCGGTCCTTCCAGCACTCAATACCTAATATGGCATGTTCAATCCATAATTCGGGAGGTTTATGAACATGGTGAAAAACAACATCATTACACTGAACCCAAATGAACCAGTCCAGGCTGTAAAGTGAACCGCATTAATCAATGAGATAGAGGAACACCAACGCATCAGAAGATCTGGGAGGGTAGAGGAAATGTCCAGTGAAGCGTCTGAAGACAGGCCCCATTTATTCCAAATTTCCTTAGCTCATGGGAAGTGAATGATGGCGTGCAATGACATTTTTGGAATACTTGGGCAGAAAGTCCAGGACTCAGCACTGGCCATATGTCGGTAAATGAGAAGGCTCATGGTAGGGAGGGTGGTCGTGTATACCTGCCACCAAAATTGGATTATTTTTTGGGGGATGTTGAGCTTCCAAAGATATTTCCATGGTCTCTCTTCTTGGTCGACAAAGTGGTTTCCAAGAGCAAGTATATAACCAGATCTCACCATATAGTTGCTTGAAATGTCATTGGTCCAGAATAGATGGTCGGGGCCTGTATATGGGACCCAGGGGATGCTCAAGATAATTATTTTGTCTCTTTTGTTAAACCATTCATGGATCATTTCCAAAAACCACCCCAGGCCCTACTCTAAATGGATGTTGCAAACAATGGCGTCTTGAAGACCTGGTTGTGTAGGGGACGTTTCCCATATACTATCCTTATCCACTAGCTAGGGATTAGTCCAAATGTTAATAGATGAGCTATTCCAAATCCTCCAGCCCATCCCTTTTTCCAAGAGATTTTATGACCCCCCAGATACTTCTCCAGAGGATGATAGGACGAGGTCCATGAGAGGAAACATAGAAGTTAGTGGGAGGAAGGTACATAGCTCAGAGTACCCAGGAAAAGAGAGATTATGGACAGTTAATAAGGCGCCATCCTTGCTTGGGAAACAGTGCGTCATTGAATATAAGAGGATTCTAAAATCCCATCCCTCTCTCCGACTTGGTATTGTATAGTTTCTTCCAGGTCATCCAGTGGGGTCTATTCCTTCCATCATTTCTCCCACACCAAAAGTTGGTTGTATGTGAATGGATCTGATTGACGATGGTTACAGGGAGGTTAAACAGGGACAAAAAATAGGTGGGGATATACTAGATGACAGATTTAATGATGGTTTCTTTTCCATCTTTGGAGATTCTTTTTGGGTCCATCCTTGAATTGTTTTCTCAGTCCTGTCCACCATAGATGCAAGGATTTATTTTTTGGAACGACCAATCACCGTGGGTAGCCTGAGGTACTTCTGGTGTTTATCGACCTTATGGATGCCTGCTGATGCACAAAGTTCATCTCTCTTGGAAAGAGGTACCCCTGCGCTGAAGTAGATTTTTTATTTTCCATGATTGATAGCATGTTCAGATGCCCACTCATATTTCTAGATCGCATGGCTGATCACCTGGCATTAATTTATAGTCACTCTGGAGAAAAGGAGGCAGTCGATGGTGAAGAAGATATGATACACTGGTGGGATTTAATGTTATAATTTTTCCCCATGAATAGAATTAGAGGATGTAGCCCTAGAAATAAGGTTAGAAAAAAAAATATCCACCAAGAAGAAAAAAAATGGGGAGAGGGAATCTCTTTGGCGCAGGCCTCAGGTTGGGGCGAATCCTCGGGTGAGCTCCCAATTGACCTTGGTTATGAAGGAGATGGTCGAGATTCAGTGCATGAGTGTATCTGTACATTTAGATAAAAAACCCATTTTCAGCATCACAACTCTAAGGAACTCCCATTCCACTTTATCATAGGATTTTTTCATATCCAGTTTTTAGGCCATGGTTCATATTTTCACGGTGGAGCATGTTTTCATAGAGTGGAAGACTTCATGTGCCACAATTTCATTATTAGTAATCAGTCTCTTAGACACGAAGGCGCTGTAGTTTTCATAGATAACATCAAGAAGCCAAGGGCACAACCAATTGACAAGAATTTTTGAGAAGATCTTATAAGAGACATTGCAGATGATGATAGGTCTAAAATTTGGTATCACCAGAGGTTTCTTGATTTTGTGAATGAGGACGAGGACAATTTATTGATAGAGGAAATGCTTGTATTCACCACCCAGATATTTTTATCATTTTGCAGATGTCTGGACCGATGATGCGCTAGTATTGTTTAAAAAATAGGGCGTGGAATCCATCCGGTCTCGTGGCCTTAGTGGGGTGGATATGTTTCCATGCCAGGAATATCTTGTCATTCGTCACATATTTGGTATGCATCTGATTAATATCTTCGGTGATCACATGTCCGATGCATTCTTCCACCTCAGCAGACATGAAAGGTGTTCCTGTAGAGAAAAGGTTCTGGAAGTAGCATGTCAAAGATTCGTGAATACCAATGGTGTTAGAAACTTTTCTTCCATCAGGTTTTGAAATACACATGATAGAATTTTTTTGACGTCTATATGAATCCTTCTGGTAAAAATACCTTGTATTAGTGACTCCTTATTTAATGTGGATGTCCCACACATGCATATCCCAAAAACATCCCTTAACGAGCAGGGCCCCATCCAGCTCACTTTGAGTGGAACCAACCCTAGAGAGATTGCAATTGGATGGGGGTTTCCTGAGCAGGTTGTGCAATTTCTTTTCAAGGACATCACAATTACTATTAGGGTGGAGAAATTTATTGTTGCTCCAAGATCTCATATCAGATGCAACCTATTGTAGATTGAGGCTAACATCATCATGAGAACTTTTCCAGCATGAGCGGACAACCTCTTCAAATTCCTGGTCTTTTTACTAGAATCTCTCAATTCTGAAGGGTCTACTGAGTTTTCTATTTCGTTCATCTTGCATAAAATCAATGAGAATTGGGTAGTGGTCCGAATAGTTAAGGGCCATGTGGATGATATGAAACATGTTGAATAGATTAATCTAATCAGTAGAACCCAGAAATCTATCAAGATCCTCATAGATGTATGTGCCTTCAGTATTGCCGGAAATCCATGTAAAAGGATTACTTGTGTACCCCAGATCGACCAGTTTCTCCCTAGTGGCCAATTCCTTGAAGTTTGACATCAAAGATGAGGGTCGGATGATTTCTCCCCACTGTTCCTTATGTAACATAATATCATTGAAATATCTTAGAAAGAGAATTGGGCTCTGTAAGTCATGTTGTAGCTTGTATAGAAGATCCCATGAATTCACCTTATCATTATGAGATGGTCAGCCATAGAATCCCTCAAAAGTCCTGGGTGGGTGAAATTCTGTTTGAATAGTCACTGCCACATGGTGCAAGGGGAAGGAAAATTTTTTGACGTCGATATTGTCCTTCCAAAGGAGACAGAGGCCCCAGAATGGCCTTGTATTGGAACTGGGAAGCATCCTTGGAAGCTACACATCATAAAAATACCAATGGTGTCCTTTTTTCCAGTATGGTTTCGGATAGGAAAACCATATCGGGGCAACATCGAGCGCAATTGCGCTGTAGTATGCGAACCGTTCGTGGGTTTCCAAGACCCCAACAGTTCCATCATAACACAATCATTTCTCTAGGCGGGTCTAGGCCTCACCCACCGCTACCTATGGTTCCTCCAGACTTGTTTCTCCACATGTCGTTTTCTATATTTTGGTGGGATCCCACCCTGATTGGAATGTTTAATTTTTTCTTTTCCTTGCCCTGGGTTTAGGGTCTTCCACGTGATCATCACATTCCCCTTGTTGCACCCTTTTCCACGTTCAACGGGTAATTGGGCCTAGTATTGGAGTTCCCTTCGTTCCATGGGCCTCCATTATTAGAATTCCTATTGCGGTTGATTGTGGGCCAAGGTCTGAATCTGGTGGTTCAATGTGCGTCAGCATTGGCATTGACATTGTCTTGGTGGTTATTTTTTCTTCGTCTCCAACCTTGTGGATGTTTGAGTATTGTCCTTCAGGGGGTTAGGATGAACTCCAGCTTCTCTCTGAGTGGGATAGTCTGCATTAGGGAAATCCAATGGTCCGGGCATTAGGGCTTTTTCAGGTATGGGTTCTGCCTGACTGGTATGTACCAACATGAGATGGTCACAGTCATTTTGTTTTTCCATCTCAGGGATGAAAGCATATTTCTTCGTTTTGGCACAGAGCCAAGGGCCATATTGGATGATGATGTTACCTAATCCACTCTTAGGTTTTGTGGTGCACGTTCTTTCCAGATGGCCAAGGAAACCACAAAAAAATAAAATATTGGGTGTTTCTCGAACTCGAATTATATCCAAGTGTTGGCGTCCTCAATTTTCATGAACATTCCCCTCATCAGGGCCTCTGACACTTCGATTTCCACCATGATCCGAACCACGGGTCCCATTGTATTGGGTCTGAGCAATCCCAGTTAAGAAAGTGACCTAAAATGTCCCCAATTTCTATCATGATTCAATCCATTCTTAAATGGAAAAGGATTCCTTTAATTCATATCAAAAAGTGGGAGCAGGTTAATTCCACTTGCTGGATATCATCCCCCCTTGTATTCATCCATGAGGAGGAGTTGATTATCGAAGGACCATGGCCTTCCACGCAAGATTTTGTCTATGTATCTCTCGTTAAAGAACTCAAAGATGTGGCAATTGATCCCTGCTTCCCAAATAGCCATTCCTGCATCATGTTTCTAGATGTTATGTAGAGTGTTTTTGAGAGCCCCCTGATTTACCGATATGTTTTCCGCAAACATTCCCACAATGAGCAGAGAAATGCGTTTATCAAAGAGTGTGTCTTTGTTTTTCAATGCCCCGATTTCCGCATTTTCTTTGTCTATTAGGGAAAACCTCTTCCATTGATTTACAAAGTCTGCATCCATAGAGGAAATCCAAAAGTTGAATTCGATATCCTCTTTAAGTACCGGCGCCCTAGAAATCCCCACGGCCTTGGAACACTTTACTAAGGAACTGGGAAAAGCTCCAGAAACACCATGTGCGCTAGGCCGACCCAGTCCAAAATCACTTGAGTCAAGGCCCAGTCCAACATGGATGTCCTTGGACCAGATACCTCTTCGTGGCCCCTTATGTGGTCCACTCTACTAAGAAAATCACCACGGCCTACGCGGTCATCACTGCCTCTTAAGTGGTCACACCAAAGAAACCTGCATCATGCGCCCACCAGTCTTTGCGGTGCAACACACCATGGAAGAACCTTCGTGACCTTACAACAAGACTGATGCTTTGCAAAGGAACATCAAGAACTAGAAACGTTCCGACGACCACTTTGTGAACTTTCAACGCTACAAATCTTCATGGAAGTTGCTTAGTCAATTAAACCACTTCGTGAAGGAAACTTCGCAAAAACGTGAAAAAGGCTACCACCCACATATCACTGCTAGTCTTCACAACGCATATCGAGTCATTGCGGAGCAACACCCCATGGAAGAAACCTCATGGCTACACAACATGACTAAGGCTTTGCGAAGGTACTTCGCAGATCAGACACGTCGCAGAGGCCACTTCGCGATCACTCTACATGGTGAATCATCACAGAAGGTGTTGTGCGAATCAAACCACTTCGCGGCGGAAACTTTTCAAATAACATGAAAAATACTGGTATCTCGTTTCAAATAAGTAATATTTCATCAACATATACTATTAGTAAAATGAATTCACTCCCACAAAACCATTTGTAGACACAAGGCTCACACTCGTTCTTGAAAAAACCAAAATTCATTATTACTACATCAAAATGAAAGTTCCATGACTCAGGTGCTTTCTTTAATACATAAATGGATTTCTCCAACATTCATACCTTATTGGCATTCTTTGGAGTCATAAACCCTTTAGGTTGTGTCACGTAGACATCTTCTCGAAGGTTCCTAATTCGGAAGGCTATTTGGACATCCATTTTCCAAATTTAATTATAATGGTAAGTGAATAAAGACAATAGAATTATGATGGAATTCAGCATTGAAAATATTGAAATGGTTTCATCATAGTCAATATATTGATGTTTTTTTGACACCTTTGAAACCAGCCGTGCCTTATAGGTACTAGCTTGTCCTTAAATGTCCAATTTCTTCATGAATACCCATTTGCGACCAAAAGTCTTTGCATCAACTAGAGGATCTACCAAAATCGAGACTTGGTTTTGTTACATGGAATGCATTCAATAATTCATGTCTACATTCCACTTGGCCACAATTTTTCCACTTACTACTTTGTTATATGTTAGAGGATAATTATTATCAACTAATAATTAGTCACTATCCTTAGTGACTAGAAAACTGTACAGTTCTGATTCTCTAACCTCTCTTGTACTCCTACACATCTCTTGTGTGTTTGGAATAGTTCTTTCTTTCACGGGGCTTTCTAGAATCTATTATTGTACCAACTCTTTTGTAACATATGCCTGAACTTCAATGAAGTCTATCTCACTCCCACTATCTCTTTTGGAGATGTGATCCCTCTCAAGGAATATGGCGTTTATTACCAATATAACCATTTTGTATGAGGGGTTGTATAGGTCATATCCCCTTGTTTCCATGGGTTATCCTATAGAGGTACACTTTATGACTCTGGGTGAAATTTTATTACCTAAAGATGCCTTAACAAACACATCGCTTCCCCACACATGTAAATTCGATAATATGGCTTTTTTTTCCACTCCAAAACTCATTTAGAATAACATTTATCGATTTTGTTGGTTCTTGGTTTAGTATGTGCTCCGTGTTTTATAAATCTTATCCCCAAAAGGATAATGGAAGACTTGCATCAATCATCATTGTTCTCAGCATGTCCCACAGGGTGAGTTCCTCCTTTTTCTCACACCTTCCCACTGGGGCGTTTATGGAGTAGTGAGTTGGTATAGGATCCCAAACTCCCGTATGTAATCAATGAATTCTTTATTATGTTATTATACACCTCAATTAGAGAAAAAGTTTCTTAATATTCTTACCAATATTGTTCTCAACTTCATTCTTGTATTCCTTAAACTTATCAAAAGAATCTAACTTATACCACATTAAGTAGATATATCTATATCTAATAAGATCATCATAAAAAGTTATGAAGTATGATTAACCTTACCTTGATTCAACTGGATATGGTCCACACACATTAGTATAAACTAGTTCAAGACGTTTTTAGCCCTTCACCTTTCCTACAAAATGGGGCTTCTGTCATTTTTCCTTGTAAACATGCATGACATACGCCGAGATGTTTTAGTTCGAAAGAATATAAATATTCATCTTAATGTATCTTTGTCAAAAATTTGTCATCTACACGACCTAGCTAGTGATTCCAATGTTGGGTGTGGTATGAATCATGTGAAATATCATTGTTATCGATTTTTGATACTTGGTTTGTGTAATCCAACATGTAAAGACTATTTTATTAATGTTCCCTACCAAAGAAAATGCTATCTTGGTAAAACAAGAAACACTCATTTCCAAACATGAAAATAAATCCATCTATATATAATTTGGACACATAAATAATGTTTTTAGTAAAAGAAAACACATAATAACAATCCTTTACCACCAATATCATCCCAGTTGGAAACGTGAGGTGGTATTCCCCAATAGCTACAATAGAAAGTCTGGATCCATTGGCTGCTCATAGATCTACATCCCCTCAGTCAATCTTCATGAATCTACTTGGTTCATGTATTTGGATACATATGTGAGTACCAAAATATATATATAATAAAAAATTTATATAAATGGATAGTTTTCATTTTATAAAAAACTCACCTGAAGCTTCACCTTTCTTCTAAGATTGGGGGAGTTTCTTCATCCAGTGGCCCATCTTGCAAAATATGAAATAAACATCCTCTTATTCCCTTGACTGGCCTTTGATATTTGTTTTCTTGTAAGGCCGTGAAGAATATTTGGGATTAATTATTTTCAACTTCTCTTTCCTCTTATTCACCATAAATAAAAAAGGCTTTCTACACATCATATGTTTTTCCACATGGTTGAATGAGGAAAAGAAGATCAGATAGAGACTTCTCAATGATGATCATATTGAAACTGACAAAAATGTTATATAGTCTCACAGGGAGTGATACAAGAATGAGATTGGTGCCATGTTCTTTGAGGATTTTAAAATCTAGAGCCTCTAAATGTTCAATGTAGCCAATGAGATTGACTGCATGAGGCCCAGCTATAACACATTCTCCAAGATTACTCTGAAAGAGTTCCTTAGAGATCTCAAACAATTCCTGTATTTCTCCCTCATGGTAAATACCACAGAGGTGCTCGAGCATGATATAATCATCTATGTTTTAATGAGTCTTCATGAGATCACTAGATATTTATTATAACATCAAACATTGAACATCGACTGCGTCGTTCATATTTTTCTCATAGACCATGAAATCCTCATCACTCGCCTCTTTAGGAGGAGGATCAGGTAATGCTGATTCGAGCACGTAAGACAACCATTCATTGCAATGGATAACATGAAGGTGTAAAAGCTATTCCTGGAAGTTGGTGTCGGTGGGGATGTATTCTTTATCTAGAATTGATCATAGGGATAGTTGGTTGATGAGATTTTCATTTTTATTCTATAATTAAAAGAAATTAAATTTTATGAGAAATAATAAATCTTGTTACATCTCCCACTATTTTATCACGTCCCAGTAAACCAAACCATTGAACTCGAAATGTCTAGTTTTCATGAAATTCTAGTGATAAGGATCCATATTCCCCTTCACATAACCCCAATAAGGGTTGGTCAAGAAATTATAAGGTATTTAGGTAAGAAGGTCTTTGAATTCTGTGGGCTTACAGCTCCTTGATCTATTAGTCGAACTCCCCAATACTGAAATCAATACTATAGATTGCCACAACTATTTCCTCCAATATTACACCAATTCTAGCAAGGGATACACTTGTTGATATAATATGGTTATGTCAACCATAAAACATTCATAAGGGATTTCTGTATAAATATAGGTTTCCCCAAAAAGGGTAGGTCAAACACATACTTTTATTAAGTTTTAAACTCAATCAAGTAACGAAAGGCTTCGTCTGACATAATATTTTATTTAAAGGATTTTTATATCTTATGCATGAATTTCTTATTATCATTATCACATTCTTTTAAATATTATGTATAACTTAATTAAGTTATTAACCACGTTTTGATAATATTTACACATAATTATGGTTTATTTTAGTTCCATCTTGCATGATTATTGAATTCAATAATTTTGTGATCATGAAAACACATCCATAATGATAAACCACACAACTGAAAAAAAAATAAAGTAATGTAAAGGGAATGATCAATATCTTTTTTAATCGTTAGTATATCAATTGGTTGATAAACTAACCATGAAACAGGGGATAAAAATCTAGAACCATTTGGGTTTGTGTTTACATATTTCTAGCTTTCCACCTTTGTATCTCATATGATTGGTTTCGTCTCCACCCCAGCATGAACCACCTCCACTAGAATGGGAGTTACATCCATTACATATTCCATTTTTATACCCACATGCATGTGTGGGGTAAAAGGTGTTTTACATAAATGAAACCTTGGGCACCCAGGCCCTACATATTAATGAGTAGAAGTCTTGCAGGCAAACAAATTTAATTTAAATAAATAAATTAAAAGAGACCATACACATACAAAGGACTTGGTCTAGCACATTATCATCCATACATGTAGTGATACTTACTCGTAAATAAAGCATGCATTAAATTATTTGATTATTCTTGTTTTAGATAAATCAAACTCCAATTAATTAATTATAATCTTTAATTAATTATTCCATTTATCTTAATCTCTCTTCTGAATTTCATTGAGATTCTCATCCATCATAAATTTAAACTAATAAATTCATTTAAATTATGTTTGTACATAACATTTACCTCAGACAAAACCCATTGAATTCCTATTCATAAGTACCCAATTAGTACAAATAAACAACACACAAATGTTAAATTAAACACATATATATAAAAAACCTATTACATGTTGTGCCTCAAATTTACGCTTCCACGATGGTATATGTGTCAAGGTTTTGAATAATATAATTATAAATTTTAATAGATCTACATAATTTGGATGGTTACATGATGTGTAGTTCCAAATAGATTTCGTTAATATTTTCCACTGTCCTTTTGAAGTACACACCCGAGGAAACTACGTGAGAGTGTAATTCAGAAATCTATAGAGTAAAAAGAGTTTTCAGTGGGTGTTGATGCTTCTTTCCATCACAGAGTCTAATCACTAGAAAATGGAAATAACTTAACACAAAGTGATTCATCCTTTAAAGAAACATCCAAAATTCACAAAGGCATTAACATAGACATGCGTCAGCATGGTTCACGCATGTTCCATGACTGTCACACATGGTACCTGTGCGCCACATATTGGGCACACAGGTGACCTTCATACCCTATATGATTTTCTCCCAAGGACTTCAGCAGCCTATAAATACCCCTTGTGGGCCCCCCATTTCGGGGACAAATAATCGAGAAACTCAGATTTCATCTCTTAGTTCCCTAGTCTCTTATTGAAGTCTTCCAAACACTTCTAATGTAATTTCTTACCAAGAATGGAAGATCTAAAGAGGGGGAACAAGGTCTAAGTGTTGACATTCATCAACACATGCACGCCTAAGTGTATAACCCTTAAGTGAAATGAAGACACTTGTTTTCCACCTTAATCCTTCAACAAAACATGCACGACACTCTTTTATAAGCCTCTAGAGATAATGCTAGGGGCTTGAGCCCGGCCTCTCCCAAGTATTACCCTATGGGTTAACTGTCGTGCAGGTACCTATGTGTCGCGCAGGTATACCTGCGCGACTAGGACCTGCACGCCCAAACAGGACCTGCACGCCTACCTTCTTTTGGGTGCCCCTCCTGTCCATTCTTCTCTTTTCTTCAAATATACATCTCCTCTTCCGGATTTAGCCTTCAGAATCCACTTCAAAGCCATTTATGGAATGATTCCTTGGTTGTATTCCTTATCTAAAAGGAATTCTATGGAACATCACTCAAAACCTATTGATTTACATATCTTCATGTCACTAAGGTGAGAGATTTCATTCATTCGACCTCATCCTTTAAGATGATAATATCTTTAAACTGGGCCTTCTTTTTAGGAGTAAGCCCCAGTTGAAGTTCTTTATCCCGGAACTTCTTTTCCAGAGTAAGCCCGAGTTCAAGTTCTCTAAATTTTGGCCTTCTTTTCAGGAGTAATCCCCAGTTCATGTTCTTTAACCAGGAACTTCTTTGCAAGAGTAATCCGTTGTTCAAGTCTCCAAACCTGGGCCTCCTTTTTAAGAGTAAGCCCTAGTCTTCAACTCTCCTAACCTGGGCCTCCTTTTCAAGAGTAAGACCCAGTATTCAAAGTCCCTTAACATGGGACTCCATTTCAAGAGTAAGCCCCAGTCCAAGTTCTCTTAACTTGGGCCTTCTTTCCAAGAGTAAGCCCTAGTTCAAGATATTTAACCTGGGCATCCTCCTCAAGAGTAAGCCCCAAGTTCCCAAACATGGTCATCCTTTTTAGGAATAAACCCCATATTCCCAAATATGGGCATCATCCTTAAAAGTAATCCCTGGTCATAATTCCCTTTATCCTGGGCCTCCTTCTGAGGATTAAGTCGCAGTCATAATTTCTCATAACCTATCTTAATTTCCTCTAATTTGGACATCCTTCTCAGGATTAAGTCCTAAGCTAAGTATCCAAATATCCATAAAGAACATATACCTTTATAGACATTGTTCCCGGGCTTCATCCCGAAAGTACATCCCAATACTTTCCCATCTTACGAAGTCATACATACATAAGCACCACATTATTTCTTATGATTGCATCTTTCATGGCACAATTTTTGGGTTTTACCAATACCTCTTGTTTCTCACACTAAGCATGACTCATGTGAGCTTAGAGCGTAAATGTAATTATGACATCTTTTTCTGATCCATCAATCATACATAAACCTCATACTTCATTACTCAAACTATGTGGGTTTTAATTCCTTTTCTAAACAAGGATACGTAGGTAGCCCATCTGCGGCTACGATCCCAACTCTCAAATAATCCATGTCCTTCTGAATGGAAATAAACATCAAGTTCCCCGCTGAGTGGCTTTAAAACCAATATGGTTATCATAATGACTAAGATATTTCTATATAATGTGTTGAAGGATACCATTGACTAAGAATCTCTAAAAAATACAGATGATTCTCTATCGATGAAGAACCTTGAAAAAATATAAAAGATTCTCTAAATATCCTACATACTAATCATTGATTGTCAGATATAAAGTAAAGCTCATTTTCATACTTGGTAATTTAATAATGATTCATGAACATAACTCAAATCTATAAAGAGAGTCCTGGAGTAGAGAATAATTACCCTAAAAAGGTGTGATGAGTCTGACCTCCCATTCCTCTCGACCAATGAAAATTGTTAAGCCTCGTCGGTTCACAACTAATGAGCACCTACCTTTGGAAAGTAGGTCCAAATGGATATAGAATCATTGGATATTTCCTGTTCTACGAACAATACTGTTAGAAACCGATTGGAATGTTTGAACATTAAAACAATAAGGTATTCCCCATTTCTAGAGGGAAACCAAAAATGGTGAACTCGACATGAATCCTTAACCAAGTTAAAATGTTGTTTTAATTATTTGTTAGGCCCCTATTTAACCTCAATGAGAGGGCCAACAAAGGAATCAATAACATATGTGCTCATCCAAAAGATGTAGTGGCCAAAATTATCTTGATTATGTCTATTATATCAAACAGGCACTCTTTTTGAAGATCTTATGCATTATAGAAATGGATTTTCTAAAGTTAACACCTGTGAATGCCTCTGTTGTGAATACATCTACTGCTACTCCTGCTGGATCGTCGTCCTCTATGAGGATGAAATCACCTACTCAGCGTCTTTAATGCTAGGTATAAATTTCACTAGTTAAGGAATACCATCAACATGGTACCATTTGTACTATAGAGGTCGCTCGACAAGCCCTCCAAGTCAATAATTCACCCTGGTTGTCCGGACACCGATAACCAACGATCAAAAATGAGGTGGTGCAACCACCATTTCCAACCGTTTCAGGTCGTTATCCCTGGAACGCAATCACCAGTCCCTCCCGTATTCTGAGGAGGTGAATGAGAGGGTCACTCAAGTCCATAATTCAAGGATACAAGAGTCCTTCCCGAGTGCTCCCATCAACAATCGCCGCCAGACACATGCGGTAGTGCGCCCTCAACATGATGACTGTGTCGTCTCCAGGCTTTTGGATCAGCTTCCTCGAACCTGAGCTGGCAAGATGAACCACCAGAGGCGACGACTGGTCAACAGTGAGTAGGTTCTTATCTATGTCATTTCAGGATAAGTCCATCAAACCAACTTGATGGAAAATAATGTGTCGGCATACACACCCATTCGTCCTGATGTTACTGCCCAGCAGACTCGTCTGGCAGCAACACGCCAATCCCGCCGGGAAATTCTGGAGGAGTATTATAGGAAGGCATATAAACTTGTTTATAACTCATCAGTTATTCAGTGGGCTCGTATGACTACAACCAAAGAAGGTCACCAATTTAACATGGTGGCAACTGATAAGTAGGAACATACACCTGTTTTCAATCAATAATTCTGTCAGTAGCCTCGTCTTCCTGTATTGAAGGAAATTAGTCAACCATACTTGACGAAGAATACACAGAAGGCACATACACCTTCCATTTTTAATCAAGCCTGCCAATAGTCTCGTTTGGTAGCATTCGGAGAAGTCAGTCAGAAAGCCCCGATGAAAAATTTGGAGCAGAAACAACTCTCTTCCCCCACACTTGAGTACTGTCAAAATTCATTGACAGGAAAAAGAGGACGGGATCAAGAATAAACACATAATCCAAGCACGGAATGGAAGTATATTCCCATTCCGGTAGCTGAAGTCACCAAGCAAATTCTAACAATAATGAAAGAGCAGAAGAAAATCCCTACTCATATTCTGGATGCCTGTCAGAATATTATAACAGATTCAGTAACATCATAGGGAAAGAAATGCAAATCTATCCTGACCAGTGGAGTGACACATCAATAGTTCACTCCGGAACAAACACACACCTCTATTCCAGTCCAAGAGGGTGGTGGGAAAATATACACCATGTCATACGGGCAACCAAGTCAGACACATAAATCTGATTTGAGTGGATATAATCAGCCTAACCTGATCCATACTCTTGATCAGGCACATACACCTGCCCATAATAACCAATTTCATCAACTATTGGTTCCTAAAGTGAGTAAGAAAATGTCTAGGAAAAAGACTCATCCAACACAGTCAAGAAATCAAGAGCCAATCTATAATAAGGCCTTGCTCGATGCTGGAGTTCTTGATGCACTCAGACAATTATCTGTTGCAACTCAAGATTCAACTCTCTCTGTTCCCAATATTGGGAACATTAATTCCGAAGGTCTGTATCAGACACTTCCTCGTGAAGGCTTGCTTCATGATAGTTTGATCGATCTCGAAGTTTCATCTTTATATGAGAGCCACGATAACCGTCTGCGTGGATATAAGTTCAAGGAGAAATAGGTTTCATCTATTACTGTAACCCACCATGGTGGTCCTCCCCATGATGATGAATTTACCGGCAAAATTCCTCTCTGTAGTAGTAATTCCCATTTCCTGGAAAATTCTCCAATGGGATATGTAGTGATGAGAAAGCCCTCTTATCTTGAGGCACATAAAAATGTGAATCCAATCATGTCTGATGCGTTACCACTAGTAGGTGTAATAATTTCTCAATAAAAAGATAGCCCGGGGTGTAAGTCATTCTTTGAACCACCCCTGGGTCATTCATCTTCTAGTATGGTAAATGAATTCTATACCTATCTTGTTGAATCTGATGATGCAACAAGGAAGCACCAGATCCTGTCTAGTCAGGTAGAAGAATCATCATTTAATGATAAAGAGGATGTGCTGAATATAAGAAAAAAACTGGAGAAAGGTGAAGTTCGAGTCATGTTTTTGCCTTTGGATGACTCTCAGTATGAAATTCCAGAGATGTTGACAGAAGATGGAATTCACGACATTCGTCTCAACATTTGGAAAACTATTTGTCAACTGAAAAAGAAAATATTATCTTATGATAAATATGAAAATCATGTCAAGATAATATAAGGGTTACAATAAAAAATTGATTTCTCCTCTCTCTCATTTTCTCGATATCCGAAGGTTGAAAAGCGGCAGGGATCCCTTCAGCATTCATGGTGTGGCGCATTAAGAAGATTGCGTCAGTTAATTTCCAATGCCGCATCTGGTATTCATATCAGGGGATGGGTTGTCCCTGGAGCACTACATTTCACTGTACTGTCCAGCCAACAAAGCCCGCTGAAAATGGTCTCATGCAATGTTATTTCCCATGGCCGGCCATAGCCAATTTTCATTGTTTGTAATCAAAATCTTGCTCAAGAACATGCCTCAACTAGTTCTTCTCAATGTCAGCCATACAGAGAACAATTTGTCTAATTACTCTTGTATGAGGAAAATGAGAATATCAAACAGGCTTCTCATTTAGAGTGAGCGCATCATCAAGTGATAGAAGTGTCAGAAATCATACAATGGTAATTTGAGCTGGGTGATTTGAGAGGATGCAGGTTTATGCATCCAGCCAATTTATGGACTAAAGTCCGCAAGATCAGGAGAGATTTAATGAAATTCATAGATATAGAAACTCTATAACCACCCCAGATTTCCAGACTGGGGACTCATTTAACCCAACCTTCAGAATCAAAAAATAGGATTCGGGGAGTTGAGTAGGAACATTAGCCCTAGTCCACATGACTTGGGACTTTTTAAAATCCTCAATCTATTCCTCATAGAATGTCAGTGTTCTCTCAATTAGGGAAGAATCAAAAATAGTAACTAAGAGTAGAATTATCAAGAGATTCCCTCCAAATTACGGTTCATCAAGAAGTTCTTGAGGGGTCAAATCAACAAAAGTCAATGTCTCATCAAGGACATGGAAAAAGAAAATATCACAGAAATGCCGATAGAGGGAATGTAATGTGTTATGCATCAATTAATATCATCAATGTCGTTGTTTCTGATCCCCCAAATGAGGCTCACTTAAGGGGATTAGATGAATAAGTTCCTACTAAAGAGGCTCTGCACATAGAGTCCAATGAAGAAGGTATGAGTACACGAAACCAAAGGTTTTCCCAGAATCTTGGTATTCCTTCAAGTAACCAACTTCCCCCTCTCCAAAAGACATCCAACAAGGGGAAAGGAAAGAATAAGGATACATTCCACCCTCCCTCTGGATAAGGTTAATCACTCTTACTAGAGTAATGATTTGCACAATAGGAGGAAGAAATGAAGGAATTAAGGAGTTTTAATGTAGAACTTCTTCAAGGTGGTCTTTCTCCTAAGCATGATGGAGTCAGTCAGCCATGGGAATTTGTTGTAGCTACTAAGATGGATAAACAGTATCCTCCTTTACTAGTACACCCTCATAGGTCTGTTCCTATGGTTCATGTGAAACAACAATCGGTGGTGCTACCATTAGTTGTAGTACCAGACACCACACCTGTCCAAGATCCAGTTATTGCACCTACTCAGATCCAATCTCAACCAGATGTTTCTCAAAAGTTAATAACTACAATTATATCATTAACAACTCTCTTGTAATCTATATAGGTAAATCATGCAAAAATTCAACCAAAAAAGGGAGCTTGCCCTAAATGGGATGATACAATTCCCCCCCCCCATCAAATGTTTCAAGTACCACATTCCCAATCTTTAATGGTTTGGGAGACCCATAGAAAAACTTAACACATTTTGTTTCTCGTTGAAATCCTATGAAGGGAACCCCTCAACAACAATAAGTAGTTATGCTTAGGTGTTTGGTATAGTCATTACAAGGGCCGGCTTTTGTCTGGAATACAAACTTGCAATACCGATCAATTACAGGGTGGGAGGATCTCTGTCAACGATTCCTTATTCAATTAAGATCAACATTTCCAAAGACACAAATTTTTGATCTTACAAACTATATGAAAAGGGAGAATGAAAGGGTTTCATATTTCATTTCTCACTGGAAGGGATTAACATATTCCCCGAGATTATCACTCCCTCATGAAGAGATGTTTCTAATCTATGTGGAAAATCTGCATGATTAATTACGCACACCATTAATCCTTGTGAAATACAAGGGAGGGTTTTGAGACCTTACTTTGATCGCTCAGAAGATTGAAGACTCTATTACAAAGTCTAAGGATAATGGTCGTGTAATTAAATCTGCTCCATGAAGGAGAATGGGTAAAGTAGAGACTGCTACAGTTATGCTTAAACAAGCACCTGTACCCACTTCTACTTCAAAACCATCATCTTATCGAAGGGCTCCACTGCCTGAGCATCAACAACAAAGGATGTTTCGTCAATTTGATCAAAGAGATCAAATATGAAAACAATTTGAGGATCATAAGAGCAATGTTTATTATTTGCAAAATGAACAAGTTCCTGGTTACTTCATTTAGGCTCTGGAAAATAATTTGGTTCAATCTCCAAGGCCCAAAAGGATAAACAAGGAAGGAGATGAAGACCATCCCAATTATTTCCCATTTAATCAGATGTTGGGGCATCCCATTCATGAGTGTTTTTTTTTCAAATACCTCCTTCAAAAGATGGTGGACTCGGGACAAGTGAAATTGAAAGGTTCTTCAGCTTAGGTATCATGTGTTACTGCTACAAATCCAGAGGAAGAAGGTGAGTGGGAAGAAGTAAAAAACAAAAATGCACAGAAATATGATGATTGGATGGTAAGAAAAATGATCAACTGAACTCGTGACTTTTTGTGAACGCAATTGAAGAAACGTATTGTTTCTTCTTCTATGAATGCCACAGAAAAACCCTATTCATCAGAGGGAGAGTCCTTAAAGGTGTGGCATAATTAAAAGAAAGTGGAACAATTAGAAGAAGATGAGATCATGTCAAATACTAAGTTCTCTTTGACTCTGGAAGAATTTATGCCATCTACTTCAAATCCTTGGGCACCGTCCCACCAAACTGCACTGCCAAAATTGGCTAATAAGGATGAGTCTTCCTCAGAAGAAGAATTGACCTTTGGTTCGGATAACATGATTCACATAACAGATCCTTATACCAGCCATAGTTTCGATTTTGATGAGCTTGAGTTACCTGTATCAAACAGAGGAATTAGAGGGAGTTACAGATGTCTAGGATATAGTGGAATACATGGATATCCCAGAAGCCACTATTCCAATTATACCCCTATTAGAACTATATATATAGTAGAAACTCTTGGCAGATTCCTTCAGCGGGCTCAACAAAAACAAGAAAATTCTTCCACTAATAGAAGATTCAGTCCTGGCACAATTATTCTGCATGATCGGTTAGAGGTTCCACCTTCTTCCTCTCAGCAAATAAATAGAACTATTTGGTATAATCTTCAAAATCTAGGAGTATTTCCAACTCCTACCCCGATACAAGATGCATCTATTTACAAATCATCAACTTCTAAGGCACCTGGAAAACCACATGTTCCTATTGGGAAATGCATACCATTCGATCAAAAATATGATGTCTTAAAAAATTTGGCCCAAGTACCGGCCATGTTATCTATTCTGGATGCCTTGAATCTACTAAAGGATCTTTGGGAGGCACTCATCGAGGAATTTTCAAGTCCTCATAAATTTGATACTGAAATTGTTGCGGCTGAAGTCTACCATGTAGATAATAATCCTACAGAATGCCATGCAGTGATATATTTCACATATGAAGAAGAAGATGATGTTGTGCATTGACATATTAGACCTTTGTATTTATCTGTCATGGTCAATGGTGTAAACATTCAAAAAAATTTCATTGATAATGATTCCTGAGTCAACCTTATCCCCATTCATACACTTCATTGATTGGGCCTCACAAAATCTGATTTATCTCCTTCTACATTGATGTTACAAGGATATGATAAAAATGAACAAGAACCACTGAGTGATATTACACTCAGAACACAATTTGGAGACCTTTTATCCAATTCAGATTTCATGGTTGTTGATCATGATACAGCCATCACCGTTTTGCTTAGAAGACCTTGGCTACATCAACATGCAGTAATCCATTCATCATACCATCGATGCCTCAAATATTGTTTCAATAGTCAAATTTGGACATTTCCTGGTGATTAGGTTCCATTCAAAACATGTGAATCAAAATACATTGAGGTAGAATTCTATCACATGAAGGGAAAAGAGAAATCCACAATAAGGGAGGTTACCAACGTTAATGCTCTATATGGTTTGGATAAGATTCTGGTAAACCCATTCATACATGTGAGTATAGATTATGTGTTTCCTATTAGTCAAATTGATAGGATAGACCCAATACAAGTTCTCTTATGTAATCTTCCATAATGTCAATTACGGAAATCAAGCCAGACAGCATGGGAGAAAGCGGTGATTCAACAAGAAATGATGAAATCTGAAATGGAGATGTCTTCATTTCATCTGATTAAATCCAGCAAGTTTATACTTCTCCAACCAGGATAAAAGATTTTATAGAAATGTCAGAGGTGAATGATTATGTCGATTCTCAATCCATGATCTCCTCTCTATTACCCAAGGAAAACCCTTCATTATCAATAGGGTCAGAAATGGAAGCCTCTTCTTCAATATGTTCAAATTTTAAGATGTCTCATGATCTTCGAAATTCTGCCTCATCATCTACTATGCAAGTAGAAATAGAAGAAGTAACACATGTTGAAGAAGAAGAGGGAGATATCAGGGATGCTTTTCTATCATTTGAAGAGGGTTTCACTACCACTATGGATGAACACAGAGAAATAAATCTGGGTATGAAAGAAGATCCACACCCCACTTTAATTTTTGCAGCCATGACTCTTGAAGAGCATGAAATTTATATTTCATTTTTGAAGAAAAATTGATAGATATTTTTTTGGAACTATACAGAGATGCTAGAGCTTGATCCTGATTTTGATACTCATCGTTTGGGTTTTCCATAAGAACATCAAGGATTAAAACAAGCTACAAGAAGAACACACCCAACTTATGCTTACAAAATTAGAGCTGAAGTGGATAATATTATCAAAGATAACATCATCAGAGAAGTTCAATATCCCATGTTGATGTATAATATTGTCCCTGAGAAAAATAAGAATGGAAAAATTAGAGTTTGCATTGATTTCAGAGTTCTTAATCAGAATTTTCCTAAGGATGATTTTCCAGTTCAGATTATAGAACTCTTAATTGATGAAATAGTTGGATATGAAGCACTTTCCTTCATGGATGGATATTCCGGATACAATAAAATCTGAATGGCTCCAGAAGATGAAGAATATACAGCTTTTAGATCCCCTCAAGGTGTGTTTAGATATCGGGTTATTCCATTTGGCCTAAAGAATGTAGGTGCAACATATCAGCGTGTCATGCATTGTATATTCAAACACTTTTTAGGGGAGTTGGTTGAATGTTATGTGGAAGATTTTGTGGTTAAATACAAACAATGTTCTAATCACTTGGATGATTTGGATGTCATATTCCACAAACTTCATCAACATAATTTGAATATGAACCCCTTAAAATGTGCTTTTGGGTTAACCATAGGAAACTTTCTCAAATTTGTTGTATGCCATCGTGGTATCAAAGTCAATACAGAGAAGACAAAGTCAAACCTTGGTATGTAACCTCCTCGGAATTTGAAATAATAGAGAGGAATTCAAGGACAGTTGGCCAATATTAGGTGTTTCATCGCCAATTTGGCAGGAAGAAGTTTACCCTTCACTAAATTGATGATGAAGGGATTCACTTACCATTAAACTTAATACTGTCAAGAAGCATTCAATCTTCTAAAGAAATACCTCTTACTTCCACCGATATTAATGCCACCTGTTGAAGGAAGGCCACGTATTCATTATCTGACAGCTTTAGAGCGATAATTGTGTGCCTTTCTTTCCCAAAAGAATGATTATGGGAATGAAAATAGCCTTTACTATCTCAGTTGGACTATTCTTGAAGCAGAAACCCGATATTCAAGTATTGAAAAGTGATTCCTAGCGTTATTCACTATAGTTTATAAGTTGAGACACTACCTTCAACATCATGAGGTCCATTTGGTATCTCGGAATATCCCATTAAAATTCATATTTAGTCGTCCAATGCTTACAGGACGTCTAGTAGGGTGGGAAGTTATTTTTTAGCAATTTGATTTCCAATATGTGTCTCAAAAGAAAATAAAGGGCCAATATCTAGCTGATTTCCTTGCTGAACACCCTTCATTAGAAGATACATCTTCAGATATTGAACTTCTTGATGAGGAAGTCTTCACTATTCAAGATAGTCTTCAAAAATGGGAAATGTACTTTGATGGTGCTTCAGAAGTCCAACATGGAATAAAATGGAAGATCCTAAATTCAGCAAATTTGGGTTAGGAATTGTGTTCATTTCTCTATAAAAGGCAGTGCTACCATATTCCTTCTCATTGTTGGGAGGCGGTACAAATAATGAAGCAGAATACCAAGCTCTCATCACAGGATTGGAGTTGGCGCTTCCAGCACAAGTGAATCACTTAAAGGTGAAAGGTGATTCAGACCTGGTAATCAAACAAGTCAATGGGGATTATGTCATCAGAAAAGAAGATTTAATCCTTTTGTATGATTATTTCAGATAATTAATTGAATAATTTCATTCGGAATCGAAATTTTCTTATGTCTAGTGATCAGAAAATGCTCAAGATTTTTCACTGGATAATATATCTACAGCTCTGGAAGATCCAAATCGGGATGAGACAATCATCAATATTTCCCACCATCATACAATTTCACATTATTTTCAAACCAGAAAAGAGGAAATCAAATAAATTAGTCCCATTTCAGAACCATATGGTCATACTACAGGATGGATGACACCTATCAGGTAATACCTTCAAAATGGAATACTTCCACCTGATAGAGCTAGGAAATAAATAATATGGTGATATGTGGTCAATTTCACTCTTTATGATATCCCAGATCAACTAGAAAAAATTCTCTACAAAAGAGGTTTTGATGGAATTATATTCAAATCCCTTAATGGTGAAGATACAATGGTTGTCATGATAGAAGTGCATATAGGAGTCTGTGGTTCCCATCAGTCTGGACATAGACTATCTGATCAAATTCGAAGGCTTGGATAGTTTTGGCCTTCAATGATACAAGATTGCGTTTATTTCAAAAAGAAGGGTCATTCTAGCAAAGTACATGCCAATTTCATTCATCAACCCCCAGAGTTGCTTCATACAGCTAAATACTCATGGCCATTCACCACATGGGGAATGGATGTAGTAGTACCTTATCCTTTAGATACAACTATGTAGTTTAATTATATTCTTTCTGCTACTGAATTCTTTTCCAAATGGGAAGAGGCAATACCTCTCAAAAAAGTTAGTTATAAAAGCCTTTTTATCTTCATCAAGTCTAACATCATTACCAGATTTGGTTTCCCTCATACCATATTGATGAACAATGGCACCAAATTCTGTTCATCCGAGGTAAGGAAGTTGTATCAAGAATACAACATCAAATCCAACCATTCCTCTCGGTATCATGAAGCAGCCAACACCCAAATAAAAGCCTTCAACAAGACTCTTTCAAAACTATTGAAAAAGATGGGGGATAAAAATAAAAATTCATGGCCTGATAAACGCTTTCCTACTTTATGGGCATATCGAACCACCACTCACACTGCAACGCGGTCAGCTCCATATTAATTGGTATATGGAATAGAAGTAGTTTTTCCCATTAAGGTTCAATTACCCTCACTCAGAATATCCATTTGTGATCTGTCATCTACTGATGAAAAATATAAAATGAAATTGGATTAATTAGAATGATTAGATGAGAAACGATTGTGCACCTTGCACCACTTAGAAGTATATCAGAATCGAAAAGCATGAGCTTTCAACAAAAAAGTTCATCTTCGTTCATTCATTCCGGGATAATTGGTATTGTTTCTCATAACTCTGATGATAACAGGAGAAAAACCTCCCAATCTGGACCAAAAATGGGAAGGACCTTATTCAATACATAAGGTCTACTCCAATGGAGCTTATTCTTTAATCTCAATGGATAGAAAACTCATCACTACTCCAAAAAATGCTAGATTTCTGAAGAAGTATTTTTTGTAACACAAATAATAATATGTCTATCAAGACATTAAACTACATAATCCTTGGCCCATGCATATGACCTTAAACTATTCGCACCATCATCCAACCTGACGTTAAATTGTTCCATCATCCAACATGATGTTAAACTGTGAAAAAGTCCCTAATATGTCCAACATGAGTTAAACTGTGTCCCCATTGTCCTTACTACAAGAAATTAAATTGCACAGTCCCCATTTCGTCCAAGATGCCATTAAACTGTATTGTCCCCATCGCCTTAGCTATAGGACATTAAACTATACAACACCTTTATTGTCCAACATGATGCAAAACTGTGTTCACGTCCAACATGACATTGAATTTTGTCCCAATACTTTCCTAAATGACATTAAACGGTACTGATCATTTGTCCTACATGATGTAAAACTGAATGAAGTCTCTTAATATGTCCTACATGACATTAAACTATATTTTTTCCCTGATACATGACACTAAATTGTGCCACACCAATAGTCCTCACTACAAGACTTTAAACTATATAGTCCCTTAAAATTTCCTACATGACATGAAACTGTGCATCATTAAGGTTGTTTCTACCTCTTGTTTCTCACAACGAGTATGACTCACGTGAGATTAGAGTAAACATCAACCATAACACCCTCTCTGGGTTGTTAACCATGTGTAAGTTCTGGCACTGTTTTTTTAGGTCGTCATCCTCATGAAAAACTTGATTACCAATTCATTCTTTAATCGAACTACGCGGACTTTGATCCTTTCCTTCTAGGTTGGGTACGTAGGCAACCTCCTGAGGTTCAATCCCAAAATCAATCTCTTCACATCAGTTCACCTTCATCTCATACGATGTTGATTTGTGAAACCTCCCCAAGAACTAATTTTTTTCACATTGGTTCACCATCATCCTTGTTATATGATGTTAAACTGTTCACACTTTTGTCCTGTATGAAAATAAACTACAACATTCCTTGACACCCTCACCTGAGAGGGAATCTTTATTTACATTGATCTCCAATCATGTTATATTCTAAAGACTATGTGCATACATGGAAATGACCGAACCTTTAATCTTGTGTCAAACCATCATTGCACTAAAGTCCACTTTTACACTTCACATGGATGAACCAAATTAGTAAAAAGGGTATTTCAAGAACTACGTGTGGCTTGATTCCCATCCTAATGGGATGCGTAGGAATGTTCAAGCGTCCCTCGAATCCAACCCCATGCCTTTCGGCCTAACCCCATATTTAAATTTCAGTCCTTTGGCTGAAAATTCCCCATGTGAAAACATGAATGTGGTATGAAAACCCTAGTTTTCATTCACATTAGGATTATAAAACACAAAATGTGTATTAATTATTATGGTCCGAGCTCTATGACCCTAAAATAAGATCTCTCATACTCTCGTCCCTCATGACGTTAGCATGTATTTAAAGAACTAAATTTTGATTGATTCTCATTCTAAAGAGATATGTAGTGAAGTCCAACATCTCAATTTAGGACCCAACAACAACATAATTATGGTTTGCATTGGTCTGTGTATCTCTACATGCATTGAATAATGCCCATTTTTATGTGTCATACTCCTAACCTTAAATACTTTCAGAATTCCAGAACCCTTTTCTTGACTTCTGGTCACAAAATGTCTGATACCTAAGTGTTCTTTTTCCTGACTATGCTGTTTGTGCCCTTAGGAGGCCTTGCATAAGTAGTCTACATAACAGACTTGTCAGCCAAACGATACTATTTGTTTTGACTATGTAGCCAATTCCCTTAGGTGGCCCTGCATAATTCAACCCCCTAATGGGTTTGTTAAATAATGGTAACTTCATTCGTGGGAAGAAAACCCAGTTTTTCCTTAGTTGTCTTAACGAAAATATGTAGGGATCTGAAAAAAATAGCCATCCTTAACATATTGGCCCCATGTTATTTTTCATGATCTGAAAGTATTTAAGTCCATGGTTTATATTTTTCTTCCCTACGTTTGGGTCAGACCTTCGTAGGAGTGACATTCATCTAGTTCTTAGACAATCTTGTTTGGAAATATCTTCTCCATATTCAAGTACCTCTCTCCACACAACAAACTCTATGCTTTGGAAAATTTTATTCTCCATAAACTTTCACTAGATTTTTAGCAATAGAAAAGTAAATTTCGGAGAGTTATATTGTATGACTATGCAGCACGTTCCCTTAGGCAGCCTTGAATAAGTAGTCTACATAACAGACCTGTCAGCCAAAATATTCTATTATTTGACTATGCCGCCAACTCCCTTAAGTGGCACTGCATAATTCAACCCCCTAACGGGGTTGTTAAAAATTGGTAACTTTATTCTTGGGAAATAATATTTCTAATTCCTTTTATCCCTTTTTGTATCATTTCTTAGATTCAAAATTTCTTAAGTCATAGTTTACATGTCTTCCCCCATACGTGAATATGGTAATATGTTTTTAGATAAATTATCAAGGAATTGAGTAAATTTTAATCCATTCAGTCAAATCTATTTTGACCTTAAACATTATCCTTTTTTATGTCCAACGTGCATGACTTTAAACTGACCAAAACAACAAAGAAACTATGAATAAAATTCAAGTCCCAGCTCACCAAACATACATTTTGAATGATTTGGGTAATATTGAGCAATAAAAATATTCAATGTTTTTAGGGTTGTTTATAATAATACTTGCAAAAATAAAACTATACTTACTACACGCATTGGCTTAGGTAAAAATTTAAAGTGGGTATCAAAAGAATACATGCACAAATGATTAAAGATGAAAGTATTCTTCATTAACACACAATAGTTAGAAGGAAATACACGGAGTGGAGTCTCTTATCCTTTAAAATAATTACAAAATGTTGTCAACATAAATCTTCATTTGATTTAGAGCATCTTGAGCTTCATCAGTAGCCACTTGAAGCTCATGCACTTGACCAGCTTCACTCTTTTCAGCTTCCTAGAGTGCTTTCTTGGAATCTGCAATAGATTTCATACCATATGTTTGAACTCCTTCCAATGAATTATTAAGCTGGTCATGTTCCCCAGTAACATCATCTAACTGTTGCTGAAGGTGAATCTGCTGGACAACTTCCTCTTGGCCTTATGCTTCAGCTCCTTCAATAGGGCATCATGATCAGCCTCATCTCGGGACACCGCAGCCTCAAATTCGCTGATATTGGCTGACAGCCTTACCCTGGTCAAGTCTTGATGGTACTTCGGCTCTTTCTCCCTTCTTAAGATGACTTGTTTCACTACGACATGGATCTATTTATATCCAAAACCGCCAAGTCCCAACATGATGAATAGGGATGAAAGTCGGTGGATCTTCGATGATAGCTCTTCAAGAGGCACTTCAGATATGATCTTTCAAATATTCTTCCATGCCTTGTGTCGAGAAAATTGGAGCGCCTTTTGTACCTCCGGTTATGACTCAACATCACTGTCATAGGAGGTAATATATTCTTGGATTAATGCACATAGATAAGTGCCTTGTTTTTCTCCTTCCCCCTAACCCTTGTTATTCCACTTTCTATTCCCATTGGGGTGGAGTCTGAGGATTCACCTCCATATCTAGCTACTGAAATTGATGGCCCTGCACAATCAATTGAATGATTTTGGTTAGATTCAAGGGATGACAAAAGTTGATTAAGTTGTATTGCAATATAAGTACAACCACAAATATTGTTATCTCTTACCCAACGGTAGATCAACAGCATGAGAAGGCTCCTCCTGTCTTTTATAGCTTCAACAGGATCTTCAGGACGAGTTTGAGGAAGCTCTACTGGGTTCAGATCCACTTGAGCTAGTGTCTCTACAATAGTAGGTTTGTCTATACCCCCTTCATGCATTGGCAGTTTTGGAAGCTTGTTTAGATGGAACTACACAATTTAACCAATCATGGTCAGAGATGTAATAAGAAGTTATTTTAACAGGATAAAGGATAAAACTCACACCCAAAATCCTCTAAATTACGTAGTAATTTAACTTGATCAAAACTATCCCCAAAATATGCACCAACTTTCATCATTTAATCTAATGGTATCTCAGATTCCTGGTTAGTCTCACCAGTGAGAGCATTCGATGTATCTACTTGGTGACCCACATCTGGCAGCCTCTGACCCTGGAAAACATCTTCCGTTAAAATTGTGGGATCAGTTATAGTGGTCTCCAAATGCTCTAGTGCAGGGGTTGAACCTCAAGTATCATAGAATGGAAGTTAGTTGATGTTTCATTCAACATCTTATAAATCATTGTTAAGTTAATAGAAGCAGGCTCTTCTCTCCTTGCAGCAGCAGCATGAGTGGTACTGGGAACAGGCGTTGGTTCTTCTTCAGGAGTAGCCAAGCCAGCATGAACTTGTGACTATTCACCTGTACCCTCCATCGTCCTCAAAGGAGGGTCAATCCTCTCCCTCAAAGGGGAAATTGAAGAAGCCCCTGTAATCCCATGAATTATGAGCAATATTTTCAGAGGTTAGGACTCATGACTATCCAAAGAACTTACCACTACTGATGAAACGTTTAGATGTGGACTTCCTTTTTCGATGCTTTTGCTTCTTTGGATTTTTGGGAGTGTTGATATTCTTCTCTCCAAATACAGGTATTGGAGAGTGAAAAGACCTTTCTAATTCCTCATCAATGGCTTTCCGGCCTGGAGATACCTCACCGGATCCCGAGGATATTCATTAGCCCTGATGGTAGTACCACCAGGGCTATAATGTGGTGGAGGAACCTCAGCAGTTCCTTTCTTTTCAAGCTTCAGGATGAAGAAAATAATTTCCTTGAGTAAAAAAGCTTTGACTAAAATCAGGTTGACAAGTAAATAAGGAAATAGACTTACATCTTCATGAGCCACGTAATCGTGCCACTCCCCATATCTGGAACCACCGGTCCCCTTAGTGGTGCCACGATCTGTCATTTCCTTCACCCGTTTGGTGATAGAAATGGAATCGTCAATGGGATATATGAGCATCTCCAGCTCTATGACGTAATCCTACACTTCATAGGGATTATCCTTGAAATAGATATCAGTAGAAGCCCGAAGATTCCCTATTCTAGTGATGTGTTTCCCTTCGCATAAATTCATCCAGGCGATTTCAGTATTGCAATATAGAATTTTCCATGTCTGGACAGCCTCTGGTCAGAAATATTCAACATGTGTACCAGAAGGCTGCGAGGAGGGTCCTACAATCATAAACTTCAGCTTCTTCCCAGCTCCTACAAATACAGATAAAAGATAACAAAGTAAGACTTGTTGCTCTATAAAGTAATTATGATTAAATTTACTCAATGAGGTACCTCACTAGGAGTCGATGGAGTGGGTATCTTGATTCTGAAAGGAGGATTATATCTGGCATGAGGCTACTTTTCCGTATGTTGTGCCTCATCATCCTCATCTTGGGAGTCCGGCGAGTCATCCCTAGGTGAGGAATATAGTGAATTAGATCCAGGTGGGGAAGTGTCACCTTCCCGATGAAGGTTTTCTTTCTCTACAGTTCTTTTCTTTTTCCCCACCTGATAAACTGGATGATTTAGTACCCCCCCCCCCCAGGGTATGATGTTATCCAGTCCTCACCATACCATGTAGTCAAGTTACTATCCTCTTTATCAACTAGTAGATCAAACACTACCACAGTCTTCTCCAAAGATGTCAGCAACCATAGTTGTCGTGAAACCATCAGATGCTACTCTGAACTGACATGCATAGGAGTGGATACAACAGTCTACTGCAGACACTTGAATTGGCATGAAAATCTATATGGAGCATAGGCCTTGCATGTAATCTCTCTGTCAATCCTGGTGGCCAGTACACCATCTCTGAAAGCCAGCATGTACGATCTCAATTCCAGATCAGTTGTTCCATCATCAACAAACCGCCCGGTTTGTGGGTTTCCATTAAGAAAGAAATTGAATTCCTTAAACATTCTCAGCCTCACCTTTATATCATAGGGGTTAAGGGATAATGGAGCAACTCCAGAAAATCCCTACACTGATGGCCTGAAGGAACTTCCAAGAACCTGTACTCCGTTCTGTGCATTATATGTCCTGAAATTAGTAGCGATCCATCCCCACAAAACATGGAATGGTCCCACTATTCTCAAAGGATACTTACCCATAAAGACATGGAGTAATCTCTTATGAATCATAGCTAAAATAGGGGTGTCCAACCTAACCATTTTCTTCTCAGCCAACTTGGATGCCACAACGAAGGTCCCTGGCATGACGCCTCCCTTCGAATCCCTAACTGCCAGAAGATAAACACTGAGCCACAAGGATAAGAATCCCTCCAGACATGACTTTTTTGGGATTCTCTAATTTACTTCACATCCCCACTTCTCAAATTCTCCTACTTCCAGGGTCGTCCAGAATGTGCCAAGAGCACCCCACTTCTATGTTATGGGGCAGGTAGTAGGACGAGTACATGTGGGCCCCTTCTCCTTCGAATCCTTCTCCTCCTTCATAGTAAGAAACATATTCATCTTCTTCTCTGGATGAATATCCTTTCTAGAATGAGTTAGATCGGTCTTTGAACTCATGATCTTGTGAAACAATTTCAATAATTCCCAATCCAAAGACGAAGTCTTCTCTGAATCATTCCATGTTCCCTTGGGGGATGAATTTATTATACATATTTCCTAGAATCGGATCCCCAGAGATATTTTAGATGTCCCAAAAATTAATTCCTACTTATCTATGATTCAGTTGGAAATAATTGGATTATATGATCCAACAGCTAATTAGCTCCGACACAAACTCATCATTCCTGTAGACATGTGTCTGCCCAGCTTAGACGACTTCATATATCGCAGCTCCTTTAAAATACTCGACAAACTCTACATAGGTTTTTCGCACCTAGTATGCCCACATCCAAGTTGGCTTCACACCTCCTCTAGGACGGAAGTCCTAACTCTTCTTCCATCCATTGGATTGATCCATCTAATAATTTCAGAAGATTGAAGGATACCAATGTGGTTGCAGATCGGGCTTGTGAGGTTTCAGATCTGAGGCAAAAGGGCTATAATGGATTATGTATTCCTTCTCCACTCTTCCAGTGTTTAAAAATGTTCCTCCACTTGAGATATTTTCTGAAGAAAAATTGGTGTAATTATGAAACCAAGAATGTGGGAGATAATTCTTTGCCTTTGGAATATTGACGTCTTTCAGATGACCATGACCATACAGAGGCAACTAGATTCTTTGTGGAAAGTCGCGATGATACTTCTTCAAGTACTTGGCTGAATCTGGAAGTGTGTTGTCGCCTATATCATAGTAATCATGGCCTACAATGTTCATCATTTCATCAATTCACTTACTGGACAGTTCATCAGCAGTTTCGATTCTTCTATGAGCTATTAAATCTACACAAAGGTCAAATAATTAACTCTTAAGTGATTTGATTTTTCATAAAATTTGTGAAGAAAAGTGAAATAATGGCTATGGGATTAAGGTGCTCATGTTTAATTTTGGAGTGCAAGTATAGTTGTGTCACAAAAGTTTTTGGCGCACAGGTATCACCGCGCAAGTCCAAATACCTCTACACAATTGTGACACAAAGAACCAGCAGAAAACAAGACACTTGCACGATGAAGGCAACTTCTGCGGCGAGAGTGGAAATCTTTGAGAACTGATTTCTTTGCATGAGTAATGGACGCATATTTATAGGCAAGGCTGCACCCCTGTGCCTCGAAGACTGCGTGGTTCACACCTATGCGACTCCATCTGTGCGCTCAACACCTGTGTGCCGCAGTTCCTTGGTTTTTTCTTGTTTACCTCAGAGTCACATCCTCCTTCTTTAGAATCCAACTCTGAGGTGGGACTTTTGTTGACAGTCCTTTCTGTCACATAGTCTAATGACTGAAAAAGGGAAATACCATAACTCAAAGTGACTCATCCTTCGAAGAAAAATAAAAAATTGACAAAGGCATGGACAATGAATTGCTTCAGCATGGGCTACGCAAGTTCCATGATTGTCGCACAGGGTACCTAAGCGCCACATATTGGGCATGCAAGTGACATGCGCACCCTATATGATTTTCTCCCAATGTCTTCAGCAGCCTATAAATACCCCTTGTGGGCCCCCCATTTTGAGGATGAAAAATCCAGAAACTCAGATTTCAGCTCTTGGCGCCTTGGCCTCTTGTTGAAGTCTTCCAAACACTTCTAAGGTAATTTCTTACCTAGAATAGAAGATCAAAATAGGGGGAACAAGGACAAAGTGTTGAAATTCATCAACACCTACATGTTTAAGTTTCTAACCCTTAAGAGAAATTAATACACTTGCGCGCCGCCTTACTCCTTCAACAAAACATGCACGGAACTCTTTTGGAATCCTCTTGAGATAATTCTAGGGGTGTAAGCCAAGCCTCACCCAAGTATTACCCTATGGGTTAACCGTCGCACAGGTACCTATGTGTCATGCAGGTATACCTGCACGACCAGGACCTGCATGCCCAAACTAGACCTACACGCCTACCTTCTTTTCGGTGCCCCTCATGTCCATTCATCTCTTTTCTTCAAATCTGCATCTCCTCTTCATGATTTAGCCTCCAGAATCCTCTTAAAATCCATTTATGGCATGATTACATGGTTGGATTCCTTATCTAAAAGGAATTTTGTGGAAAATATCTCAAAACCTAGTGATTTGTATATCTTCAGGTCAATAAGGTGAGATATTTCATTCATTCAACCTCATCCTTTAAGATGAGAAGATCTTTAACATGGGCCTTTTATTCAAGAGTAAGCCCCGGTTTAAGTTCATTAACCTGGGAATTATTTTTTGGAGCATTCCCCCGTTCAATTTCTCTAAACTTGGGCCTTCTTTTCAGGAGTAATCCTTAGTTCAAGTTCTTTAACATGGTCCTTATTTTCAGGAGTAATCCCGAGTTCAAGTTCTCTAAACTTGGGCCTTTTTTCAGGAGTAATCCTCAATTCAAGTTCTTTAACCTGGGCCTTCTTTTCATGAGTAATCCCCAGTTCAAGTCTCCTAACCTAGGCCTCATTTTTAGGAGTAATCCCCAGTCTTCAACTCTCCAAACCTATGCCTCCTTTTCAGGAGTAATCCCCTGTCTTCAAAGTATCTTAACCTAAGCCTCCTTTTCAAAAGTAAGCCCGAGTCCAAGTTCTCTTAACCTGGGCCTTCTTTTCAAGAGTAAGCCCCAGTTCAAGATATTTAACCAGGGCATCCTCCTCAGGATTAAGCCCCAAGTTCCCAAACATGGGAATCCTCCTTATTAATAAACCCGAAGTTTCCAAATATGGGAATCCTTCTTAGGAGTAAGCCCCAGTCATAATTCTATTTAACCTGGACCTCCTTCGCAGGATTAAGTCTCAGTCATAATTTCTCTTAACCAGTCTTAATTTCCTCTAATTTGGTCATCTATCTCAGGATTAAGTCCTAAGTTAAGTATCCAAATCTCCATAAAGCACATATACATTATGAACATTGTTCCCGGTTTTCATCCCGGAAGTAATCCCAATCCTCATCCATCTTGGGCAGTCATACATACATAAGCCCCACATTATTTATTATGATTGCATCATTCATGGAATAATCATCAGGTTTTACCAATACCTATTGTTTCTCACACTGAGCATGACTCACGTGATCTTAGAGTGTAAAAGTAATTATGACATCTTTATTTGAGCCATAAATCATACATAAACCTCACACTTCTTCACTCGAACTACGTAGGATATAATTCCTTTTCTAAACAAGGATACATAGGTAGCCCATCTGCGGGTAAGATCCCAACTCTGAAATAATCCAGGTCATTATGATTGAAAATAAATTTCAAATTCCCTGCTGAGTGGATTTAAAACCAGTATGGTTATCATAATGACCATGAGATTTCGATGTAATTTGTTAAAGGATACCATTGACTAAGAATCTCTTACAAATAAAAATTATTATATATCAATGAAGAACCTCAAATACATAAAAAAGACTCTCTAAATATCCTACATAATAATCACTGATTGTAAGATCTAAAGTAAAGATCAATTTAATACTTGGTAATTTAATAATTATTTATGAACATAACTCAAATCTATAGAGTGAGTCACAGAGTAGACAATAATTCCCCACACAAAAGGTATGATGAGTCTGACCTCCCATTCTATTGACCAATGCAAATTATTAAGCCTCATCGGTTCACAACTAATGAGCACCTACCTTTGCAAAGTATGTCCAAATGGATATAGAATCATTGGATGTTTCCGGTTCAACGAACACACCTGTTAGAAACCAATTGGAATGTTTGAACCATAAACCAATTTGGTCATCCCCATTTCCAGAGGCAAACAGTGGGCCACACTCCATGTAGTTCATCCTTACATGATCTCCTTCCAGGGAAGCCGTGTATGGGGTACACGGTCCAACCCTAACTTGAAGGGACTACACATTGTGTCCAGTTGGCCACACGACGTGTACTATGGAAATCATGTTCCACATGTTCCTGGTCAACACATTGTGTCATTAAGAGTTATAAAATTCCAATGACACGACTTGGATTATAAGAACCAAACGGGTGCATTCAACCTTTTCTATATGGTGTGTACCACTGAATACACATAATGTGTTCCTATGTTGTATGGACAGAAACCTTTGGGACCTCTGAATGAGATCCTATATTTTATTTCAATCAAAAATAAAAGAAAATATCATTTAAATAAGGTGAATGATAAATTAAATAGGAGGAACTGATATCAAAATTCAGATTTGCATAACGATGAACTTGTATTGAAACAACTAAATTATTAAATGCATAAATCCTTAATAAAATATTTAAATAATTTTAAATTTTGATTTAACCCCTATGATACCACTTGTAGGTTCTGTGCACTGTAAAAGTGTGGTTCAGACGACACCCATCTTTGATTTTTACCATGATCAATGTTTATTCTAGGATAAATACGACAAAAAACCCTATTCTCTAAGGAATAGAATCATTGATTTTGATAAATATGGAAGAGGCCTCAAAACCATTAAAGAGCATCATCCACATCATGTTTATAATTAATTTTATTAATTTCCTAAATAAAATAATACATGTATCTTCATTATTTTATTCATTGATTATGTTGTTTGTATGGAATGGCCCTTCCATATTATCTTTTTTCACTTGCAAGGATCCAAACTAGATTTCCCTGTGCGATGATCCACATGTGCTCTGATGGCCTCTGATCGACACTACTCGTTCATCGAGTGCTATCATGGTGAAGCGATTATCTTATGTTGATAGTTCTTGATCTCTTCTTCTTCGTCCTTGATGAACGTCTCTCATTCATGAGAGGGGAGGAATGAGTATTCAAGAGAGAAATTTTTTGGCTCATCATTTCTCAATTCACCTGGTGTGTGGTTTGGTTCAGGGAACAATAGACATATGTTTCTATTTATTGACATGGGGCTTCAGTTACAATATTTCATTATGTAATATCAATTAAATGTGTTCATAACCTTAGAGAAAACCCATGCTACTAATAATAATACCACGTCATTTTTTTGTGCACCAACTTGCGCAAAATAGAATTATAAATAAAATTCCACATCAGAAAATAGTAGTAACGTTATTTTAATTTGTTCCAATTGATTAATAAACAATCTAATATATTGAAAATAATTATTTTACAATAAGACCAAATTTTTTCATCTTGAACTCCACTTCCATTTATCGAACAACGAATAAATAAATAAATACTTTTTTCACTTGTATAAATATTTTATTTACAAACAAATAAAAAATATTTTTAAATGTTCGATAAAATAAATAAATATATTTTACCCACAATCCATTGAATAAATATTTATTTATTTTATGAAATCATTTTAACTTGAATAAAATTATTCAATTATCTTGAGAATAATATTTATTAATTAAATTCAAATAGAATTTAACTGAGACCTCCAAAAACACTTAGTGTGTGACCCTCTAGGATTATTTTCTATTGGAATTATGTGGGCTTGCCTAAAGACTAAGAGTACTATCTTATAGTGGGTCAAGTCACCCAAGATAAAGAATATAAAGTCACAATAATAACATCCACATATGAACGCTCACTATGTAACATAATCCATTTATCACACTATCTCATCAATCAGGTTTCATGATAGTGTCATCAAATTTTATGCGTGATACATCATTCTTTGAATACCTGAAATAAACTCTTCATTACACTATGACCATGGAATTTCACGTTGACAGTTCTATTTAAATCAAAGGGTCAAGATATAATCTTCTATAAATGAAATGGATAAAATTTTCATCGACTTATCCATTAGTAATATTCCACTTGGGATGCACCCAACATACCATACTTCCTGCCAACTATCTATGAGACATTTTTTGTTAATAAGTCAATGTGTACAAGTCGTGACATGTATTAATGATAATCTTAAAGTCTAAGGATCATTAAATTTTCTCATAGATTGAAATATCCGATTACAACAAAACATGCATACTTCTTACTGGAGGGTATGTTCTCGTAATCTCATATCGTGGAGATTACCAAGTGAGAACTTCATGAAGGGAAGTCTCATTAGGTTAAAAGTACTCATACCTGATGATCTACATGATATGTGTATCATCAGAGTATTTCATCAAACCATATAACTAGATTTAAGAATATTATAAAAAAAATTCAAGGTTCTCATCATTATGGGGAACTAACATGACCTTATTAATAAAACAATTACTCTAGAACATTATTACATCATATTCATGTGGAATAATGAAAAATATGTAATAAGATGTTTAATATTTAAATAGATTAAATATACATTTAATAAAAGTAAAACTAGTTGGTTTTAGGAATCCAACCCTTATGTCTATCACAATCAATATCAAGTAAGAATCATATAGAAATATTTCTCGAAGAGATGCATTGTAGATTCAATGATGAAATAGAGACGATCAGATCAATCTAGAAAGTTATATTCCTAAGAATAATTCCTAGGGGTAGGTCAGGGTCATGATCCCAGACGTTCGGGAGGAAAAGGCGACGAAAAACAAAAAAAATCACTTAAACATGGGTGTGGGATGGGTCATGATGGGTGACCTTTGGCCAAGACGTCTAGTACACACCGAACTAGTTATGCCAAAAAACATATCATCTCAAGATAAAAATCCTCTATTTAATATAAACATGTTATGTACCTAAAGTACACGATGTGTACCAGCTAACAACATGATCTTTCCATTCGCCACATGATCTACCAGTCCATGACATCCAACCAGCACCCAATACATGATGTATACTTCAGTAACACAGTGTACACCTATTTTACAGTCTACAAGAAACTCATAAAATCAAATAAATGTATTTTTAAATCCAAAAGGAAACATTGAAATGAGAAAACATATCTGATCAAGGTAAGATGATGTTATAAACTACCCACCATATGGACTTCCCATCCCCATGAATTCATGTGGAAGATGTACTCCCTGGAAGAAGATGAACCCATTTCTCCCTCCTCATTGAATCACATTCCCAAGTATCATGAGAATCCAATCTTTGTTTCCACAGATCTTTGACCAATTATAGTGACTTCCCCTAGAAGGCTTTCTCTTAAAATTCAACAATGTCCATTGGTTTCCCCAAAATAGAAGCATTTGGTTCTAACTCAATTTTTTCACATCTCAGAAGTTTAGTGTGATCGAGGTGATACTTTTTCAGCTGATATATGTGGAAAACATCATGAATGCCTTTCAACTGAGATGGAAATCTTAACTGATAAGAATCTTTTCCAATCCATTCAATGATCTCAAATGGTCCAACATATCGTTGAGCCAACATTCCGTATTTCCAAGTCGACTGTAACCCAACCGAGGAGAAACATTGAAGAAAAACCATTCACCATTAGCAAACTCCAAAGGATGATATCACCGATCAAAATATGATTTCTATAAACTCTGGGCTATTACCAGACGTCTTCTCACCTCTTAAATCATTGTAGACATCTCATAAACCAAACATCATCCAACCAAATCTACTTCACCACCTCTACCCAACAAAGAGGTGATATACATGGGCGATCATACAATGCCTCAAAAGGGTTAATTTTGATTAATGACTGGTAACTGTTGTCATTAAAACTAAACCAGTCCTAAATGGCTATCCCAAGATTCACTGAAATCCAAGACATGACATGAAGCATATCCTCTAAGATATAAATTATAGACTCTATCTTGCCATATATTTGTAGATGGTATGCAATGATAAACATGACATGAGTACCCATTGCCTCTTGAAGACTCTTCTAGAACTTTGAGTAAAAACTAGAATCCCAATATAAAAAATAGTAGAATGACTTCCGTGTAGCCCCACAATCTCCTACACCGATACCTTACCCATATCTTCAACTTTAGCGGTGTCATTGATGGGAATGAAAAGAGTAGACTTTGTCAACTGATCAAAAACCAACCAGATATTAATTTTTCCCTGGGCTGTCTTTGGTAAGCCTACAAAACAATCTATGGACACCTCGTCCAATTTCCAAAACAACACTGGAAGAGGCTGAATCAATCTAGAATGTTTCGAGTGGTCTGCCTTTATCATTTGGAAGGTGTAATAGTGGGACACATAATATGCAATGTCATGCTTCATACTCAGACACTAGAACCATCTTTCAATGTCATAATACATCTTTGTAGATCCTAGATGAATGGCCCATAAAGAGGTATGAAAATTAAAAAACTGAAATTCTCACAGATGTGGGGATGAAAACTCACTTTATAAGTGAAGTATTCCATCTAATGAAAGAGGCGAACTGGAAACGGTCTCCCTAGCATAATTTTTTTCTCGAATTAGTTGAAACACATCATCTTGTTGTTGACTTTGAAAGATAGACACCAAGAGAGATGATGACAACTACAAACTAGTCAGAACCATAACAGATATATCTTCATGAACATCAAAGTGAAACTGAGTGAAAATCCTCCTATGATTATACTCCTCCTTCGATTATAGAATAGACTATGATGGTACCTTCCTAATAAATGAGCCTACAACTACATTCATTTTTCTGAAATGTAGGCGATTTCAAATCCAAACGTCTAAAGTTATTATACACATCATCTCTATCAAAGGATAATGTTCTTCTCAGAAAATATATATCTAATACTATTATGATCTGAGAAAACCATGAACTTCTCCCCAAAGATATTGTGCCACCAAAATTAAAGCGTATGCATCACCCCAACAAGCTCTATATCATGATAAGGGTAGTTCATCTCATGTGGTCATAGTTGAAAACATCTTTAAGCTACCACATCATCATCCTGCATAAGCACACATCTCAAAACAACACCCAATGCATCAAAGACTACCATTTACCCATTACCGGGCTCAGGTATGATCAGAGTAAGAGAAGATGTCAAATGTTTTTTCAGTTCATCAATAGAAGACTATAGATTTTCTTCCCTGTACAATTTCACAACTTTCTTGATAAGAGAAGTAAAATGTGCCTCTATCTTAGAGAAATCCATGATGAACTATCATCTGTATCAAGAAATACCATGGAGGCTTCGTATCACAAATATGTTTCATGGTTCCTTCCATGACAAAGATACTTGTAACATCACCGGATCAATGAAAAATCCATGATCATAAATTTTTTTCCCCAAGAACTTCACATCTGAAATTCAGAAAGTTCAGTTTGAACACCTTTAATATAGACATTGATTTCTGAGAATATCTAGAAAAAAACTCATATTAGGCTCATGCTCACACTCGAACATTGAATAAACCAGAATATCATTCATAAGCCCTACCACAAAATTTTTCTGATATTAGTGGAATTCCCTATTCATCAAGGCCATAAAAAATGAAGGAGCATTAGTAATACCAAACGACATCAAGATATATTCGTAATGTATATACCTGCTCATAAATTCTATATTTGTTAAATCATACTCTCAGACTCTACGATGATGATAACCCAATCAATTATCTATCTTTTAAAATCATGTTTATACCTTCAACTGATCGAGAAAATCATCCACAATAGGAAAATGGTATCTTTTCTTAATCATTACATTGATTAACTTCTGATAGTCTACATATTCGCGAGGTGAACTATTCTATTTCTTGGAAAAGAGGACATTGGATGCCAAAAGAGAATCACTAGGTAAAACAAAACCCTTCTCTAATAGGTCATCCAACTGAATCATGGGATCTTTCCACCCTGCTGGTGCCATGCAATAAGAAGGAATCACTATCAGTTTTGTACCTGGAACCAGGTGAATCATGAACTATTCCTGTCTCACTAGAGTTATATTAGAGAATTTGTTTTGAAATATGTTAGGAATGTCTCAGAAAACAACATAAAGACACTGAATAAAAGGAATGTCATTAGGCTAAAACACCACATCAAGCAACAAAATCATAAGCTCTATGTGGGATCGTCTGATACAACCTGGCATGGGTCTCACTCTCCCTGAAACACATGATAGATCCCATCAGAAATAAAACATGAGACATGGTGATGAAAACAATCCACCACAACTCGAGGAGTGAGGAGAAAATCCATACAAATGATGACGTCAAATAATTCGAGATCAAGAATGAGAAAATCCAAGACCCACTCTATGTGAGCTATCATGAACGAACAAGAAAGAAACCAGAACACCTTATCATTCATATTTCCTAGAGGTGTATGTAACTCAATTTTAAATGGAATAAGTTATATTGAATGTTTATGAATGTCAATAAGACTTTCAGATATAAATGAGTGGAAGGAGCCAGTATCAAACAATGTAGTTGCTACTGAAGTTGAAATATGGAGCATACCTATAACTATTGATGGAACTACATCAACATCCATTAAGGAATCATATAATATGTGTCAATTCATCACTCCTAAGGTCTGTGGATAGATCCCTATAGTCTTTGATGCTTTCTACTACACCGCATTAGCCTTTGGAACTGACGAACCCTGACCATAATGAGGCCTATTCACATCCTGACCGAAACGTTGTAGATTACCAACAACTCAATCGATATTTATTATACTCATATTTATATGAAAATAACATATGGTGTGACCCCCTTTCCTCATTGGAATCAAGTTAGAGGCACACTTACATCTACAATGGATGTTGTTGAGAAGGCTCGCTGCTAAGAACCACCTACACCACTCTTATGATGGTCATACCAATTCCTCTCCTTCCCATGGATTCCAATGAAGCTATCAACATTTGGAAAAGAAGAGGTGGTAAATCCAACTTTACAATCCCTGCGAATCTCTACCATCATTGTTGTATCCACTGTCTCTGCATAAGTAGAAAGATTCTATAAGAACACATTGGATCTAATATCTAGTTGCAAACCCTACAGGTTCTTCTCTACCTTTATCTAGTTATTCTTTACCACGTCTGAAGACATACAGACAAGCTCAACAAACATGTTGGTGTAGGTTGACACTGAACTCACTACCTACTGCAATTATATAAACTCCAGATTTTTTTCAAACAAAAGATACTATTGAAAAAACTGATGAAAGAAAAAGGATATGAAACCCTTCCAATCCTTGCACACAAGTCTGTCTGCATTGACCATAGAGTCCCACCGACGGTTGTCGGGACCATCATGCCTGAATGATGCGTACTTCACCCTAATCTGCTCATCTATCTCCAAGAAGCATATGATTTGAAAGATCTTATCTAGCCAATCGTATGAGTATTGAGTTTTAGTTGTCCTATTAAAGGGAAGTGGCTTCTAATTCTAGAACTCTTGTGATCGATCTCTTTCTCCTCTAGATCTTAGTTGTACTTCAGCCACCATGTTCAAAATTCGTGGCACATCCTGATTGACTGAAATGACTCCCTATATGATTGTCTCGATGATATTGTAATCCATAGGAGGATTTCTTTGAAGGGAACAATATGCTACTTCCTGAGGAACATGTGGATGTTTCCTTGGAAGAATACAGATGCACACTGAAATATTAGAATGATCAGACCCCAAGAAAATCTCAATTCAAAAAAGAAAACCCATAAGCAAAAATGATATTTTTAAAGGTAAAAACCAACAAGATAGACACATACCCTGACATTTGATGGTTACTTGAGTCTATTTAAAAAAAGAGTTGTCTAGGTAATTATTTCAATATACCTTTCAACTACCAAAAATCCTATCTCCATCCTAACATACATCCCATGAAAGTAATATAGTTCCAATACCTCCTCAGATACTAAACTATAAGGAATCGACCCAGGTTTCATTGAAAACCTGGAACCTCACCCGATAAATCACATACCTGAAGGGAGTTCTCAATCCCCACAGACTGGAGACAAGGACCTGAGCATCGAATGAGAAAACTAAACGACCAATTTTTCCCATCCTGAATGGCCGCACATCATATATATATATATATATCCAAGAAGAAACATTAGAATTATAAAAAAATATGGTATTACATTATAAAAGACAATGGAAACGGAACAACTAAAACAGTATCTATAAACTCTAAACGATAATTCCAATTGTAAGGGACTCGAAACAAAACAGCTACTCCAATGTTGTCTTGGATGAATTCCACCCATCTCATCTCCAGTGACTCATTCTAGTAGATGTGAAGGTATTTTCCTTACATTGGTGCATTTCCTTTCCTTATACCTTAATACAGACAATGGTCTATGCACCACTGAAGTAGTTTGTAGGGTGTGAGCTAAAAATATCACTTGGATCCCACCCAATTTTTCCATATAATGTCTCAGTATAACAAATCTTTTATGCACATTTTTAAAATAAAACATGTTTTGATAAGTTGTAAAAGAGTTTTGTAGAAAAAATGGAAACAAACCCTTTTCCAAAGTTATAATCAAAATCAGGTATATCAGTTTCGTAGAAAATTTTCCATATCATTTTCCACAAGCATAAACATGCATATCAAGGATAACTAAAAAATATAGGCAATACAAAACAAAAAAATATATCACCACACCGAGGAATACTATAGGTCTAGGTAGCAGACGACCCGTACCACAATAATCATGTTCCCAAAAACAGATCCTAGAAATATAGTCCTAACAAAAAGAGGAATAACCCATGAATAAACCCCCAAAAATGTCAATATTGGTCCCTTAGAACAATGATCCTATGAAACATAGGAAATCCCCAAGACAAACATCATTGATAATCACAATGCAATGGATGGTGGACTCATGAAAAACCTTCCACCAAAGTACCCAAGGTATACCCATGGGATCAATTTCACAAACCAATTTCAATTCTTTCAAAACCATTTTAACAATTTCAAAATCTATTAATGAAAATTTAGGGAAAACCCATTTTCTTTGAAAATATTTTTCAACACACATGTAAATCATGCCAATTTAATAAATCAATTTATTAATAAACATGAAATAAAACAAGCATGTTCATTATCATAGCCTACATATGGAACCACCAACCTCAAATTTCAAGTTTCACATGCCCTAAATGGAATCAAAAAGAAAAAAACCCAACAATTATATTAATGAAGTCCTTAGAATCAAATCCTCTATTCAATGTATTGATTAAAAATAGATTACAAGGGGTTGGCGGATAGAAGAAACCCCACGTACCATAAGAACGAACATCTACTGCACCACAACGAGCCAAGGAATGGCCTTAGAGGCAAGATCTCACAACGAATATAGATGAAGACAATAAGAAACATCCAACATAGAATAAAGGATTTGAAAATTCAAGGTTAGGGTGCTATAGTGAACAATTTCAAGGAATAATCTAAGATAACACTTACCCTGAGAGATGCACCGTATAAGCGGTGAGGAACTGGATACGATCAGATTGATCCAAAAATTGAGACACCTATGAAAAATTCCTCCGAGTAGTTTAGGGTCGATATGAAATATGTGTGAGATTAAAGCACCAAGCTATATAGAAAAAATAGTGATATAAACACGGGCGCAACCCATCTTACGACGTGTACTCCTTGGTCATGACTTGTAGTCCGCACTAGTTAACTTACATCGTAAAACCCATCCGCTTGGGTTCAAAATCCTCTATTTAACCCCTAAATGATGTGTACCTTTGGTAAACGATGTTTAATATCTCATGGAACAATATCCACATTCAAAACATCATCTCCAAGTCCATTTCATACACCAGGCACCAAGTACATGATGTGTGCTTCAGGTACACAGCATATACCAGTTCTGAAATATATAGTAAACCATAAAAAAATCAAATAAAATTATTTTTTAACTCAGAATGGAACATAGAAATGGGAAAACACACCTAATTGAGGCTACGTGATGTTACATTAACACCCTCTTAATTTTTTACCACATTAAGGTAAATGTTATCAATATTATTCCATGCCATTTGTGTTGTATTTCTGTGCTAACCATGCTAGGAACTGAGGTATATTTTTTTATTTGGGAGGAAACAAAAAAAATAGATGATATAATGTATATGTATAAATTATGGTGAAAATAAAACATTTGAAGTCAAAATAAAAATATTTTAAGGAATATACTATTGATAAAATATAGTTTATGTGTACCCTTAAGCGAGGATTTTCTTATGAAGCTTCAAATATTATTTATTTGGTGTAAATAATAAATTTCAAGAATATTATTGAAAAAAATCATTGAGGAGGTATGTATGCCTACCCTTACAACTATGGGTTCTTAATAATTGATTCAAATAGAAGGGGTAATTTTTTTGATCAATTTAATTTATTTCAGAGAAGTTGTCGTGAAATAATGGATGATTTCTAAAACTCTTTATATTTGTCTTGAATTTTTCCAACATGTGTGTGAGAAGAATGGATGATCAAAGGTTTTTATTCAAAAATGAAAATTTTACCAATTAAAATTAGTTTAATTCATCCAAAATACATATATACTATCTCTAAATTAGTGATGTATGAGTCATAATCATATTCTTTTTGTCATGTAGTACATTATTGTGTAATTAAAACCATTATATTTTCTAAACTGATCATGGATCATTCAAAATATGAGAGATTTTGGGATGAAAAATTTATTATGAATTAATTGATACAACCATATTCCATGTATGATATATTTTCCATCAATATTGTGGAGTGAAGAAAATTAAATATGTTGATTAGATAAGAGGAAACATATAAAGTTAATGAATGAAGGATTGAAGAAGTGGATAAAATATTTGATTACCATTTTATAGTATTGGATTTCACAATAAATATAATGTGTTAGATTATTAAGCACTTTTTATATCTATACATCATTTATTCAAAATTAATAACACAATATTATTTACTTCAATATGTTTATTCTGAGTTTCTTTAAATTAGTTTTGAGTTCACATGAATATTATTTATAACAATAAGTGATTTTAAGATGTTAAAAGCTACCAATTTGTTTTGATAACTAGTTATAGATTCTAAAAATGAAAGTGATACATTCTATTATTGATATATTAACTGAGGTGATGAAATTTTAGAGCTTATATGTATTAAATGTATGAATATTTGGATGATAAAATGAGGATATTTTGAGGTAATGAGTTCCAACCACATGCCTCAGAATGTGAAAATTTAATATAGGAAATTATATAGATGATAATGTTATATTTAAAATAAGGGTAAATAAACATTGTAATATTTTAAATGTAGAATTATTTTTTGATGAAATTATGTTACACTGTTATTATATAAAACAAAAAAGATATAATAATAAATATAAAAAAAAATCCAACTATCACGAAGCTCAACTAGACAAGTATCTTACCTACCATTATAATCTAAAAAAATAATGCTTAGACACATCTCATAATGTCATAAAGCTTTCATAGAAAAATTATGGGTTCATAGTGGTGTGAACAAGGAGAGGGGTTCTTAGCCTCCACCCATGCAGGTTTAGCGTGATGAGCAAATCGAGATCACCAACACCCAAAATACTTCATTAAGATACTATGTGACTGTAGTGAATTATTTTGTAGAATTACCTTGAGGGTAAAATTAATGTGTGAAAGAGGCATCATGGTTATATTTAGAACTTTAAAAAGTGGGTATTGTAAATTTTTTTATTAATAGAAAATAATATTTTTCGATGTGTTTAAGATTATACTATATACATGTTTCACTTCGTGATGTCCAAAACTAGTAATTTCCTTTAACAGATCATCTATGAATGAAGTTTTTATCACATCATAAATCATTGCTCCACGAAGTTGTAAATACAATTATATTTTGAGTTCATGTAGATAGACAAAATGATTTTTCAATAAGTTATATGATAATTTAAAAATAAAGGATCAGAAGAATATTAAAATGCATAAAAAATTTTTTTATTCAACAATTGAAATGGTTTCTATGTGTAATGATCTTGAAAATTGAGTTTGATAGTGAAGAAAAAGTTAAAGATGGTGTATAATAAAAATACATGAATATGTAAAATAATGTAATAAATCGCAATTATGATTGAATTTCATTTTATTTCTATTATTTTAATTCATTTTAATTTGATGATAATATGTTAAATAAATTGATATAAAAGTGTAGACAATAATATTTTTTTAATTTCTTCGGATAACTAAATTTGGTGACCCTTATACCCTGAATTAAAAAAAATTGCATGGTGTGTCAAGTGATTCAAGATGTAGAATATAAAATAAGTTTCATGAAGGATTTTTTCACTATTAATAATGAATTCCCACATTGAAAATTCATTTTTCATGCATTCATTGAAAAAATTTCGAAATATGGGGATCTCGTAGAAAGAGAATATTATGTTAATTAAAATATCACATAATAGATAAATATATGTTGTGTCATAGATAAGAATTAAAGGAATATATAAAATTGAATTTAAATGATTTTTAATTTTTAGAGATAATGAAAATCAAAGGATAGTTTCCATAATTATTATGGTATAAATATTCATGTGATATGTCTAAATATTAACAACAACTGTCAAAGAAGAAAATTAGGTAGATATAAATATTTCATTGAGAGAAAATGCAATTAATTGTACCTTCCCTCCCAGATTTGGGACATTAAACACATATACTTGATAACTTCTTTGGTACTGTATATATAATATAAGAAATTAACATCAATAGTTACAAAATAAATCAAAATTAATGAATTTATTAACTCAAAATGATATTTTTACATTTAGCACTTTAGATAATTAGGACACATCATAAAATAATAAAGCTAATATATTTCCTTACCAATGGATAATTTTTTCAATTATATATAATATGATACTTAATGTATAATATGTTTTCATCATACGCTATAAATTTTACTCCAAATTATATCCTTCTATAAAATTAACATGAACAACTTTGGTTCAAAATATGTGCAATGAATATATACGAAAATGGTTACCTAAAATTATCATAAAATTAAACACAAAACTAAATCAATAATATCATAATAACTTCACAAATATTATGGAAGGAATAGGTAAATTACATCAATCCATAATCAACATGAAATTGTGAGCATTCCATATCCATGAAAATAATTAAAAACAAGTATATCAATAATAAAGAAAATTTATTAATAAATTATGTAATTATAAAAATAAAAACACATGTTGTTAAGGCCTTTTTACATGAAATTTACATGCTATTTGGAGTACAGTAAACACTTTTTACTGAATTTGGATGGAATAAACAAAACACTCAAACATTATTATCTCATAAGACTAGTCGATTCAATGAGGGGATATAAAATAATGGGTTCCATCAGTCACCTTATTTATTCAAATTGATTAACCATAAGAGTCAACAAGATTTTTCATACCATTACCAAAGGAATCCCATGGTATATAAAAACATGGATTTTTTTATAAATAAACATATGGAATTTTAAAACATAATAAAACTATCTTATAAATCAATAAGAATCATGAATATAAATAATTTTTCTCATTTCAATAAAATCCAAAACAATATTACAAACTACCAATATATAGAAGGTGGATGGTAAAACAATACATATTCATCATTAAAATAATTATCCCTTTTAGAATAACAATATTTAATAATAAAATGATTTTACTATGTTATCAAAATATATAACATAACCATAATGCATCCTGATAAATAATTTAGATGGCCAATCTATAAATAAACTACATTCTAATTATCAGTAGTGATAGAATAAATATTTTCAAAATATTAACAATATTCTCCTAGTTAATAAAATAATATTCTTTCTGGTTGATTATAATCTAATCTTAATTATATAAAATTAAATTTTCAAACCATTTAGAACTATGGGTATATGACTATGTTAATACTAGAGTAATCATGATCGGAAGAAATTTATAAAAATAATGTGGATGGTTTCAATAGAACATAACCCCAATAAAACAAGGAATTATAGTAGGGTGCTGACATTAGTGAAAAAACCTTTGAAATAGAATACTTTTATTGATGTCACTTGAATCAAATTGTTTATTACCAGAAATTCAATACCCCAAATATGAAATATATATATCTTGTAGTATAAAATATATTAGTGTGAATTCTTTTGAAAACAAAAAAATAAGATGAAATTAAAAAATCTAAAAAATATTCTAGAAAACATTTTATCATTCTGTAAAAAACGCATTTCATCATCTCTTTTTATCATAAAATTGGATAAGGTGATGGGAAAGAATTTAAAATAAATTAATTTATTAAATAGTATTTAATATTGATCCATGAAACGATATATATTTTATGTTATATAATATATTATATGAATATAATAAAGATGAAAATAAATAGAAAACCATCATTTATTATTTTATAAATAAATTTTCTAAAAAAACTCTTTATAAGAATAGTAAACAATTTTTTATATAAAATATTCATTTTGCTGAAAAAGATTATAAAATATAAATTTAAATATTAGGCTGGGATAACAAACTCTTGAAATATAAATGTTTGAGATGAAACATTAAAAATAAGAGGTGATTTGAGTTATAAATACCCCTTAAATGAAACTTACTCCATAAATAAAAACAAATTGAAAACGGGTTCATGAGGTAAAAATTTAATCAATGATATAATACCATAAAATATAATCAATAAAAATGTTCAAAAATTATATGAAAAACTTCTAGGCGAACGATCATAAGTCAATGAATAAAATTTATTGACCAAAAGTTCCTACGACTGAGGTAAATGTACAGGTGGAATAAATTTAATGAAATTAATGTGATTAGGAATATTTTATACCATTAATTATTATAGAATAAGGTATATAAAATTCATTTTCAGTAAAATCAATTCACCACTATACAAAGGAAACATGGTGAATAATATACATGATGTCTCCAAGAATCAGAATAGAGAAAAATAAAAACAATTATGTCTTGAGAAAGACTATAATCAAAATGAATTATATGACAGGGATTATAATTAAACGTTGAATTAATTTATTAAAACATAATTAATGAAATAATATCTCAAATTAGATTATATACACCATATAAATAAAATTTTGTGTATAATACCAATCAAATATCTAAGGGAGGAATTTGAGATGAAAACCCTTATGTGTTTTCCTGACATTAGTGAATTCACATTAAACATGAATATAAAAACATATATTTATTAATCACATAATTTAAAACCTTAATCATAACAATTTTCATTTATACAACTTATAAATAGTGATTCCCTATATAAATTATACTTATTTTCAACATAGGGTATTTATAATTTTTATCATTCTTACTAGTTTCATAATAGTAGTGTCTATGTTCATTATCCTTTAAAGTTATTATTTAATAGATCATAAAATTTACTATAATAGACTATATTTAATTTTTAATAGGTTTTTAACTCCATTAATGAGATCATTTTTCTTGATACTTGAATATGAAATTGTAAACAATCATGTTTCTAGGATTCTTGAGGATCAAAGTGTGTTTAATTCATTAGAAAATCGAATATTGATTTAATGTCTCATAATCAATAAATATATTTAAGGAAAAAAAACGTATAATATTATTATAGTAATTCAACTCCCAAATACATTCGCGATATAAAATCATTTTATTCTTCAATTTGGTTTTTATATAGACCTAAATAAGAACTTAGTCTGATTTAAATAATGAATACGAGGTGGCTTATTGAAACAGAATTATAGCATAAGAAAAATTATATAAATTATTATTTATTATTTTGATATATCTTAATTATAAGTAAATATAAGTATAATATAATCTATATTAAGTAATTTCTATTAATTAATAATTCATTTTCCTTTTATTTTTCTTTATTAAAATGATTGATTTAATGATAATCATATGATGGTCAAATCATTAACAGGTTCTAAAATTTATAAAATAATAATTTTAATGATACCTTTAAAATTATTTTTAACCATCAACACCATGCTCGTAACCATTCATCTAAGGTTTTTCCGAAAAGAAAAATGAAAATTAGTCATTCCATAGTGGCGGTAGTCCACATGTGTCCATGGTTTATGATTTCATATTCCTTAGAATAAGAGATAGTTGTAATATATTTTAATGACTCAAAATAATAATCAACATATAAATAGAATAATTATTTATTAACATATTCTATCATAACACCATTACATGTTTTTTATGAATAACAAAATAAGGTGCATCGTGGAGGTGGTAGTCGATAAAAGACATGAATTGTAGTTTTATTTTTCATAGTTTAAAAGAACAAATGGGTTTAATTAATAATCCCATTTCATAATAGAATTAAATATATCTCTATTTCTAATTTTTTTTAAATATTTAATTTCAAATAATAAATATAAATTGAAAATAAATAAATTAAGTAGAAATTATTACTGATGTTGAGAACTTTGTGATTTGCTTAGAATATCTCTTGAAAATGGATAGTATAAGATAATATCTTGTGAAGAAAAAATATAGATAATGATGTAATTTTATATTTGATGTAAAATATCATGATTTAATAAGGAAACCAAAATAATAATAGTTCGTTGAAGTGGTGGTGGGAGACCCCTTTTATAATTAGTCAGTTATTCTTTATTGAAAATATTTCATCCCAATATAAATGTAGAACTTGATAAACATGTCATGTAACTCAGAAATTTATAAATAATGAATTTTTTAAGAGATATGATCATTACACACCTCATAAACTCAATTATATTCATGGTTTTACCATGTTTTGTCCCTTTACCCAATGAATTATTACATTTACCCTTTTAGATTTTCAATGGAAACTAGATTTTACTTAAGGTATCATCGTCTTAATTCTTAAAAATAAATAAATCATTATTATATAATTTGACATGTTTGGTTTCAGAATTTTAAATACTTTTCATTTTATTAAAATTAAAAAAATCTGAAAAATAAAGTTTTAAAACAAAAAATTATAATATATAAATAATTTTTTTTAGAAAATATTACTTATGTTATAAAATATCAATTATGTTTTTCAAAATTAAAAAATATTTTAAAAAATTAATAGTCAAATATAAAATAAATATTTTATATCCATAAAATTATTAATGAATTTTCAATTCACTATTATATAAATATAATTTCATAATATTAATGTTATTTGTAAAAATTGTATTTCACCATATTCAATAAAAATTACTCTTTTTAAAGGAAAAAACATATTATAAAAATATTACAATGATGAGTCCAAAATAGAAAATATTTTGTTAAAATTAAGTTTCTAAACTTTTATAAATAAATAGAAGCACACAAAATAGGGGAAACTAATTTTATGGAAATATAGCTTTTGAAATATCAACTATTTTTATTCTTATTTCCTATTAATTAATAATTAATTTTCTAATCTATTATTCATATACTAAATATATATATTTTTGTTTATAATCATTATTTAATTACTCTCTTAAATTAAAAACCCAATTTTTCAAACATATAGTATTAAAAATAATATTTTTTTTGTTATTTTATCCATATTAATCGAATTCCATCCATATGAAATATTTACATTATTTTTATTAAATAAATATTTCATAAAGTGGTTAGTACTATTAATTTTCACTAATTCAATATCTAGGTATTAATTTTCTCACTTGATATTTTATTTTTATTTATATATATCATGATTACATTGATGTTTGATGTTGAGAATAGATAACGATATAAAAAACGTTAACTTATTTAAGGGTAATAATTTATTTAAATTTCACTGAGTTACAATATATCTAATGGTATCAAATAAGGGAAAATACATGACACATATATTTATAAAAGAATCAATTTGTATCGAGGGATGTAAGAGTGTGAACCAATTTTTTTTTTCCATTTTTATCCTCTCTAATTAAATTAAAAGGTGTTCCAGTGTTACTATATTACAAACACACTAAAGAAGTAGATGTATCAATAAGGTATCAACATTTCATCCATTATGAGATAAATAATAAAAACTAGTGAATGGTTTTAGCCTAATATAATTCTAATTCAATCCAAGCCAATGACGATTTGATATCCAACCTAATTTCATCTTTATATAAGTATTAGGGATTTATGGTAGCCCATTTGATTGTTTTTTTGTGAGGATGAAGATCATCAACACTGTAGAGGGGGGACACAATTGTTCCACTATTAATCGAATTCATATAGAGTATACCTAAAACTATAATTAGTAAATATTTATAATGAAATAAGTTAATAATTTCTTTGGAAATATTGTGTGATAGGATAATTATTTCATGTTTATACCCTTTCTCAGGCTTCTTTTGATAAAAATCATGGATCTGGGTACATTGGATTATAAATATTTTTCATGAGGGACATAGTTAAACATAAAGAGGCTTGTCTCATCAACAAATACTAGTATACTATTTTTATGACCTTCAATATATATATATACATGCATACTTTCAAAAGAAGAGATAAAGAAAAAGATAGATCAATTCATTGAAAACATAAAAAGTGAAATATGTATTAATGTTCTAATTGGTTTAAAAGTATTCCAACACTGATTAACCACCTCTCATCGTTTTAGTCACATACCTAGGTCATCCTAAAAACCCTATTTGTGGTTATGAGTGATGGATCATTTTTTGTTCAACCAAACAATAAAAACAATAAGAAATTAATGTAATGAATGTAATAGGTGCACACACCATTTTTACAAAGATTTGATCTATGTCCCACTCCATGAATTTAATTTTGTTCACACAAATCAAGAATTCTAAAATATGATAAATAATTGAATATAGTTTTTATTTATTTACACAACTACATTATATATCACCATGAAAATATTTTCATACTTTTCATAGTAATTCCACAAACTCAACTCCACCCTGAAATCACAACCCCACAATTTTTTATGCATTCCTAACCTAAGTCTCCTAGGTTCCATAACCTCTCTCCATATACACCCAATTATTTTATTATATCATTTATTTATGTACATCAACACATCTACCCATGATTTTGTGTCATGCACAAAATATTCATATTTTATACTAATAAATTATCAAATTTCTTAATGTATTGATGATTACACAAAATTTTAGTATATATATTATTCTTATATAGCTTGATACTTCCTCAAATGACGTTTACGCATATTAAAAAATGATTACTATATAGGGAGGATTAATTCTTTCATAGAAGTTATTCATTCTTATAATGTAACCCATCAATTAAAACATTAGTGTCTCATAATTACATAGTGGAATTCATGGTTTTAAGCATCTACATAGCGGTTATTCATTTAAGGATGATGTGTATGAAGAGTAAATATGATTTTTACAATAATTTAAAATTATGTTATGATCTTATTAAATCCAAATATTAAATTTTTATATATAACTAGATAATTTATATGTTGTTACTTGATCTTTGAGAATATTATTCCATATATTTATAGTCCTATCCAATATTCTTCTCAAAACTCCAAAATCCATATTTAGAGTTAGAATCTTTGTATCTCTTAAGAACATCTGGAATCCATCTCCAATAATCTCAAAATCTACTAAAATAGAATAATTTTTTTATAAATTGTGATAATAATACAAAATAACATCCATTATAATAATCAACCTTATATCACATAACATGCTCATGTTAGATAAATTCTATAATAAATAATGCATTGTAACCTTTAGCTCTACTATAGTACGTAAAATCAATCATCAAATTGATATGTTTTATCATCCTCAGTATCCATCAAATATTTACCCAATATTTTGAATTTTCTAACACCATGGGTCTTAAAACATCTAATTAAACTAGATTTTAACTCCATCCAAAATAACTCATAAATACATTTACAATGGTTAACCCATACCATTTATATAAAATATTGAATAAAAGTGTTTATTCTTCCATGAAATCATTTTATTTACATCCTTCAGGATCAAATATAAAAATCATTTGGCATATTTCTTTTCCCTTACCTATAATGGAAGATACTCATTGAAAACTTACATATTAAAATTATCTATTCACAGAAAAAATAATAAAACAAAAAAGAACTTCAATATCTTGTTTTCAGTAAATTAAACTTCTAATTAAATATGAATTGAGTCAATTGTCCACTTAATGATCTATTTTACTTTCAATTTTTCTCTATGCCTTATTGAAAATAAATTGAAAGGGGAAAAATGTTTTTATCTCTTGATTAATCATATACAAAATTAATAGGAAATTCATATCATAATTTCATACTCTATAACCTAAAGAACTTATTCTACCCTTGATGTTATCTTCCTCTCCTTAGACAAGGATAGAACCACAAAATGTATCTACAAAGATCCTTAGGTAAGTAAACTCTACAACTACCCAGGCTAGACTATTGTTGAAAAATAGGGTTATTTTAACAAGACAACAATGATTTCCATATATAATTTTTAATGTGGTACCAATTATTAATACACATATTTTGGGATGTATATATGTTTCCAAAATTATACAATAACTTACACTGAACATCACAAACCAAATAATAATGTTGAATTTATAATAAACTCAAAACTACAATTTTATTAAAAAATCACATCCCCTTTATGATTATAAAAATTATAAAACATAACCAAGAATGGATAGAGAGAATAATACCAAAAAAATAACTTTTTTGGGGGATATGTAGATTTTTGGTTTCAACATAAATTGTTCAGGTTTTGAAGATTTCTTTATTTTATAGCTCCCACTCAAGAGATAATTTTCACACCACTTAATAAGGGAAATATTATACCCTAAATAATCCACAAAAAACATGAAAATGGACGATGTATTATTACATATAAAAATAGATATAAATTGAAATTTCAAAACACTATGATGATTTTACTTTCTTCTTTCTTTACCTTCCACCCATCTTTAAAGAATAAACAGAAAATCATTGGAATAATATGGCCTACCATAATCAACTTACTTTTATAATTAGAGAAGAGATTTATTTCTCAATATATTAATTCCAATATATTGTGGTGTAAAATTTTTGTATTGATAAAATATATAAATTTCATTATCATTCGAGATCTTTTTCTATTTGTGTTGAATAGAAACCTCTTTCATTTATCAATTTGTAATTTCTAGAATTTCATTTTTAACATCAATAATAAATTATTTTTCAGTCTAATAACCTTATTAAATTTTCTTTATTAACATTATTGGATCAAGAAATATGATCAAAATAACCTATATAAAATTCCCTTCCTACCATTTCTATGTTTAATTTTTCTTATTTGAAACAAATTCTGAAAATGAAACCATGGATTCTCTTCCATTATTAGTTTTTAAATCCATTGGATTAGTCATGCATTTCGTTATTTTATAACAAGTGTCTCTAATTAAATTAAACCTTCACAGTCCTTTTATAATATCTTAGGTAACACTATTTTAGCTACCACTAAATTTCTTCATCAAACATTTCATCCACTACATCAATCTTCTTGTGCCACTTTATAGTTGACTCACCCTTTACATCCATTTATTTTTCTTCAAAATTGAAATTTATTAATCTATTTCAATGGTCCTTGTTTTAAATATTTTTCCATAATGGATGAATATTTTCTTACCTAGTGGGAAATATTTGACATAATTCATCACTGAAATATTTGTAGTATTAGTCTTAGTCATTTTTTAACTTATTTACTTCTTAAGAAAAGATTAATTTTATTTTCTCTTTTATTTTACATGTGATGTTGTAGATTCCTCATCACATCAATGTAAAAGTATTTAATACAAGGATGATACCATAATTAATCATATGTCTGGACTAAATTATTTCAAAACTCATAAAAATCATCAACCCTTCCGCATCTATTACCCCTATAAATATTTCTTCCATTTTATAAATTTTTTTCCATACAGTTTATTCTCATCATTTGCGCCACTCCCCCATAGTTTTTACAATATACTAGTTATATGAGTTGAACTATTATTCAAAAAATAATATAAGTATTCCCAAACATCTAGTAATATCAACATGTATCATGAATCCTTTTTCTTCTTACATTTTGGGTATGTGGTATAGATTTTTCAAAATTTGGAACTGAATCTTTTTTTTAAATCACAAACCTTTGAAATTATTTTGGGGATAAAATATTCTTTCACATTCATGCACACAACATTTATATATTTTGGGTATTAATTCAATTTTATAAATCCTAAAGTTTCTATATTTTGAGTTTTTCCTCTAATATTTTTCAATGTAAATTTAGTGCATAGATTTTCTTCAAGACGTGGGTCACTATTATCTAAGGCAATGAGGTGGATGATTATATACATGTTCTAAAACTCTCTTCAAAACCCTCATGAATTAATTTTTATGGAAAAAATTGTTTAAAAACATTTATTACAATAAAATTGGGGCTGATTTAGGTATAATAATTTCTAGATTTGGTAACATTTCCCCATGCTCTGAAAACTTAATGTAGAATGAATATTTTTCCTCCAATAATTTAATCCTAATATCCCAATATATTTCTAACAGTAAAATATGTTATTAAAATGTATTTTTAATCACACTTATTGAACAATCATGCCCCTTAACCCTTTTCTCATCCACATTAAACATTGTATCTGTGGTATTCATAGGGGATTTTTGATGTTTTTAATGCATGGAATACCTTAATAACAATAGATATAATCACATCCTTTTAATAAACTATTATCTTAAGTTTTTAAAAAATAAATTAAATGATATAGTTGTAAAGTGGGATCATTTATAATTTGGATTTCTCCATTTTCAAGTGGGAGTTTTGTACTTTCTTACTTGTTTTTTCAATTCCTTTTCCATGGAATTAGATTCCTTATCAAGATGGGATTTTTCATTATTTAGTTCCATGATATATGATAATATACTTGAAAGGACTCCATTTTTAACATTTTTTATATCACATATATCTACTTAATAAAAACCACATTGTGATTTATCTATGAACTCATAATCTTCGCATATCAAACTTTATTTAGTAGTATTATAATAACTCATGGATTCAATTATAATATTAAAATTATAACAAACATTAATTAAATTATGTTTCTATTTATTTATTAATATTTCTATCTACTTATTGGACTCTTTTTTTCATATTATCAATAGTCGTGGTAGAAAATGTCACATGTAAATCAATAAGAATATAAAATGTTTCTCAAATCAGGGGTCTTCTCCAGGCAACTCTTAAAATATAAACATCATCAAATCATATAAAAATACTAACTCATGTAAAATTTTATTCAACTTGAGGGAAAATTTATAATGATTGTATTTGAAATTCCATTAGTATTGGTGTAGAAAACTGGAAGGGGTAAACTAGGTGTTACTTACATGTTTCAAAATTATATTTTATCTTTGAATATTTTACTTAATGATATTTTATCTTCTATTAAAAGTTTTTATTATTGGATTATCTTATGATTAACCTAGAAACCAAAACCATATGTAATGAAACTGAAGAATGGAGAATATAAAAATATTATTTTTTTAAAAGGGATAAACTTTTAGACATACTCTTAAACATGATTAGTTATTCTCCACAATAAATGGTTTTTCATTATAATCAATTTCTGATGACAGTGATTGGTGATTCCCACACATACACAACATCTCTCCATGTATACCATATCTTGATTCTCATAGAAATTCCAAAAACTAGATTACAATTTATATTCAATGTTTTATACTATTTTATCCTTACATATTCTTTGTAGCATAGGTTTTATTGTTTCTCAAAGTGTACACACATGTGTTATCTTTCTAGATCATGCTCAATTAGATCAACATGTCTCAATATGCCTCGTCACTTGTAAAAATAATATTCTTTTTTCTCTTTAAAATTTGTTTGATAGCCACATGTTCTCCAAGAATGATTCATTATATCTCAATATATATTTTATCTCACCTAAAAAAATATTAAATACAATATACACAACTAGCTTTTTCAACTCAAACATGAACTCATATGATGTTCAAAAATATAACATCTCCTCTCATAAAATGACTCAACACCATGATCATACACATATAAATAATTTCATCCCCACCTCACATTATTCATTTTAATATTTAGTAGTAATGTTTATCATATGTTTTTCTTCCTCCTTCAATATTGATATTTAGATGATAAAAAACATTTTTTCAGTTTCTGACACTTCTTATTCAACTTGGACAGGTTTCATTTGTTATTGTTAATTCAAAAGTCTTTGTGCCAACTATTTTTCAACATATTCTACTCTCCATATTTATATTTCTATATATACGTGATTAAAACATTATACTTTATTTTTAATATATAATAACTGCACAATATTTAATTCCAATGAAACTATATCTCTTATTCTCAATATTTTTATACATGGGGGATATTAGATGATTTTTCTTTATGTTTTTTCACTCCATTGAATATTTTTTATAATGATACATGATTTCCCCCTAATCTTATATTTTTCATAATTTTTATAAGCTAGAAGTTATTTTAGAATAATCATACAAAAGGATTGATTTTCCAATATTTTTATTCATCTTAAAAAAACCACAGCTAAAATTTGGACCAAAATAAAATATCTTGGCTGTATGAAAAGAATAAAACAAAAAAAATATCTTACCACAAAGCCATATATCAAAAAACATGATTGATATAGTAGAAACATAATGCATCAAGATTATTCCTACATCTAATAGATAACATAATTTCTCCAACTACTCTTTATTTAATTGTTCCTAAATCAAATTTCTGTTGATTATTTTTATAACATTGATCCTCACCTCCTGAATCTTAATAATTTTTTTATTCATTTTCCAATTTGATCATATTGAAGTGTCCAATTTTGATAATTTTCCAATTCATTTAAAATTATCTACCTCTAATATTATATTACTAAAATACTGAAAATTAATAATGATATTTTGTGATGTTTTAATGAATTTATATTAACAATAAAAACATCAAAGTAATTATCATTTTTATTTAAATCGAAAATTTCATATTCTTTAATAATGTATATATTAATAAATCCTCATACAGTTGGACTTCAATTTCCTAGTAATGTTTCTCGAATCTAATAATATTATGGTAGTTTAATAATATATAATTTGGACTAAAAATATTTTAATAATATATACGTAATTTTATAATTTTAGAGTATATAATAATTATATTCATGTAGAACATATTTTTTTCATTGATCATATTCTATAAACATAGCGATCATATTTTTAAGATTTTTATCTTTAATAACACAATCATTTTGGTATTTGAGTTATTTAAATAAATTAATTTGGTTAAAGTTTCATTATATTTTTGTTTACTAAAAATTATCAATTTTGGAATATTTATATTTTAGTCTATAGTATTCTAAAATTTCTCAAATTACTGATGATTACATAAACATCCTTCAACTAAAAATGATTTTGTATCATGATTCATTCTTTTATGATTCCTATACAGATTAAAAAATGATATCTACCCAGGGAGTATTAATGCTTATATAGATTAAATTCATGCTTATGAATTACCTCATCCTTTCCAAAATTACAGTCTCATTCTTATGTAATGGAATTAATCATCACAATGAGCAATATAATGGTTATAAAAGGTAGGATAATGTGTATACAATGTTTTTTTGATGTTTAAATATATGTAAAATGATAACTATGCACTCCTTGAATCATATTAGATGATGATTTTGTTCAACATGTTTATTCATGCATAGGACTAAAGTCAATGAGATGATGATTCTTACATATAATTACAGTTTTTTCTAAATTTCAACACAAAACATCACAATTTAGTTTTCAGATAAATCATTAGAGGATATATGTATAACATATTAGGACCTTCATGAATAATCATGATGTAAATTTAAATAGATTCATTCTACTTTATAAATTATGACAATATTCCCAAAGTAGTTTAATTGAAATCCCAACCCTTATATTATATAATACACCCATGTTAGATTATTTCCATAAATTTCACTAAATGTTTACATTCCACTATTAAATATTATTTATTGACCATTATACTAGTGATATGTTTCTTCTTAATTAGTATCCTTCAACAAAAACACACAAGGAATTATTATCCCACACCATTAGTCTTCAAACCCCCCATTAAAATTGAGTATAACTACATTAATATAATCTTATAAATATTTTTAGTACAACAATCACTTATCAGTTTTCTAAAAAGTATTGGAATAGTTCTTAATATTCCATTAGAACATGCCACTTCCATTGATGAGGATCTATATCAATTGTTTAATATATTCATTTTACATTATCTATAATGGTAATAGATTATTGGAAACATGCATATTGACATATACTATTTACTAAAAACCCAATCACTAACCCTATAAAACATCAATAAATTTTGATGAAAAAATTAGTCGATATCTATTTTTCAACATATTAGGCATATGTGAAATTCCATTTAGAAATATGAGGAATAAAATAATTAAATTGACAAACATATTGTTATATAGATAATGACTCTCCACTTAGACCATGGTTGGGTGTATATTAAATAATAATTCATCAATTATCTAGGAGATTTTTGGATATTATCACAACTCACTCCACCATATACACTACAGTGGAATGTTATTTATGAATGGAGGAACCACATTTTATTGGAGGTAGTGAGAAGGATGATGAGTCTTGTGAGTTTTTAGTTATCCTTTTTTATAATTCATTATACAAAACAAAAAAAAGAATGTGAAAAATAAAGAGGTAAATAGACCTATATTTGAGTTTTGGAGTAGGGAGAAACTCATTTTATCCCATATGTTTACTTGGGAAAACATATCATTTTCTTTGGTTATGTCTTGTAATGACCTTATGACACAAGGAACAAAGTGTATCTTGTCAATATAATTTAATGAGAGGAGGGGTTATTACAAACACAAATCCTTGGATAAATTGGTGATAGTGTAAATAAATCAATATTCCATTAGAGATATAAAATATAAAAAATAGACAGTGGGATAAAGATCAACTTTTTTGAATTTGAGGATCAATATAAATAAGAATTGGTATGTAAAATAATTTTATAAATCCTCGGATGATGTAATTCCATACACAGAAGTACTATTTATTTTAACAAAAGAAGTAAAAAATCGACAGTGATATTGTGTTCTAATAATAGAGTATGGTGACTAAATATTAGTTGAGAAAAATTAACCTTTGACATAAAAGTAGTCAGAGTATTAGATATTTCAAAGTGGAATAAAGAGATAATTTATAAAAATGGATTAAATGTACTAGAACCATGTTTTGGTTTTGGTAGATCCTATATTTAATGTAATATTATTAGATGAAAGTTTGTATTCAAAATTAAATTGGAAATGTATTGTAAAGTGAGTATAAATTATGTAATTATGGTTTATGAAGGATATATGAAACATCACAGAATAGACCATAAAAAATCATTTTCGGCATTTTCAATGATGAATTTTACTTTAATTATTCCATATAAAGAACCGTACCATGATTATGAAATTTTGAAAATGGATTTCCAAACATCCATCCTTATTTGGAACCTTTTCAAAGATGTATATATAATCGAATAAGATGAGTTTGTAAATACAACCCATTCCAAAAGGTAAGAAATATTTAAGGATTCATTTCTAGGTTAAATGAAACATAACCATCTTGGAGTAATCATTTTAATGAATAAGTAGGATTATTTTGTTTTATAAAGATTTAATTTTAGACAAATGTTTCTAATATGTTTCATGGGAGGGCATTCATTTTCATAGTAGTATATATTGATGATATGTTACATAAAAGAAATGAGATAGCATTATTATAATTTTTTAAAATATTTTTTGAAAAATGTTTAACTATGAAACAATCAGGTGATGAATCCAACATTACAGGGATTAGAATCTATTTTGATTGATCTAAGAGGTTGTTTTGAAAATTTTTTGGGTTCATATATTGACAAGATATTTAATGTGTTTTTTGTCGAATAATCAGAGATGGAATTTTTTTTATTTTGTCACATGATATACACATCTCTAAAATAATGTGTCCTTAGTCAGAAAAGGGAAGTGGGAGAGGATGAGAATATTTCTTAAATATTAGTGATATGATATATCAGGTATAGCATGCTATGTACTAGGATTTATATTTCCTATTCTATGGGAATGGTTGGTTGATTTCAAGTAGACTTGAGAGGGAATCATTGGCCAATTTTATAGACAACCCTCATGATTCTAATGTATACTAAATATATTTTCCAGATTTCTTTGAGAGATGATGAACTAATAATAGAAAAATATAGAGTTGCTAGTTAACTAAAAGGACAGAATGATATATATTTTTAGGATATGTGTTCTTCCAAAATTGAGGTGATTTGAGTTGGAAGATTTCAAATTATCAAATGGTCACTAAATCTAATGTAGAGTTTATGTATATTCTGGAATAAATTAATTTTAATGAATGAATTTTGATACACACATTCATCCACTTATAAAAAACCCAAGTCAATCAAACATACCATAAAATTAATCCAACTACATGGCCTGATCTGTATTCATGATTTCCATAGGCTGAAAACAACTTCAAGGTTGTCACAAGTGACCATGTAGGAATGATTTAACCCTAATATAAAAAATCTAAAAAAATGGTTCCATGTAAGAACCTTATATAATTTATCTATGTATTTGTAAAAAAATTCATGAATATATATAAATACTAATTATAAAATAAATTCAACCAAATTATAATGATAATATAACATATTCAAGTTATATAATATGTATTATTTTTTTCCAAATTTATAGATATCTTTCTTTATAAGAAACAATTAACATAAAGAAAATATAATAAAAATATTATATTAAATATGACCTAGTCATTGTATTTGTGGGTATAAATATAAAAACATATATTGGGAAATATATTAATAAATAACTCCCTTAAAAAAATTAATGAACAATGATATGAAAAATGATTAATCAATTTGAAATGTTACGAATAAAGTCATTCAATGCGGAGGTATATATTTGTGAAGATATTGTATTTCTATATACATTATGTATCATGATCACTAACATAATTTTATTTTAAATAAATATATTTGGAATGAATGAAAAATAATAAATAAATTTCTTATCAATTAATTATAAATGAAGACAAAATCATTTGATGTAAAAATGATACATTTTTTAAAATATATATTTTATGTTCAACATGTATATATATTTTAATAAAATAATCAATCTTGATGAATTATTTTAATGCGTAGAATAAATATTCATTAAATAAAATGAAATCCATTTAAAAAGATAGGGGCCAAAACAACATAAAAACCTATGTAAATTTTATTTTTTGAATATAATTATACTCTATATCATCCCGGTTTCTAAAATTATTCTATTTTGTTCCACATGACCATGAAAGTGGTCTTAGATTATTTTTGTGTTTAAATGAATTACATGTCTACCACTCCCCTAGCTTAAAAAAAGAATCTCATCTCCCAAAATATATACACACTCAGTAGCCCCATATCATGAAACAAATATTCCCATATCAATTAAAAATATCACTAGACATTTTATATAGATTAAATAATTTTAAATACTTAATCAATTTGTTATTAAAAAGACATCCAAATGAGGTTTCTAAAATAAGATTTTTGAATCTTATCTGAGTTCTTTCATGTTAATTTTCTATTATGCCTCATTCAAATCTACCATAAACAAACTATTGATATGTAATTATAATATGAAAAATAAATAATGTTTATTATTTTTATTGTAAAATCCCTTTTCATCTCCTTTTTCGTCAAATGAGAAAAAAAATATATCTATTATATGTAGGTGTGGACTACTACCTCTATAGATGGATATGTTTATTCATCAACAACTCTCCTAGATTTTTATAATAGTTGATTTAATATATATATATACATATATGTTATATTTTTTATATAATAATGATTTTATAAAGTCTAATTATTGTTTACATTTATTTTTTTTCAATTCATAAAAAATAGAAACATTATTTCGTGGTACATATGATCTATCATCTCTTCTAATTATTATAATTAATTTTTAATCATAAAACTATCAAAATTGTTATGATAGTTTATATAATTAATAAAGTTGATATTAATGAAATTTTCTATATTCATGAGTTGACAAAATGTTGATCACGATCAATGGACTAAATAAATCAAACTAGATAATTCATGTAAAACATACCTAGTTTCTCCCAAATAATGATTTTATAGAGGAATTGTTAAAAAATTGTAATTTGAAATTAAATTGGAATGATATATATGAATATTATTCATTAAAACAAGAAAATCATAGGATCCAACAAAATCCAGTCCTAAAATAAAGATATATATATATATATATATATATATAATGGAAAAACAAAGTCAATGGTTACAATGGAATATTAAAAAATCGAGAATGAACCACACCAAACACGTTAGGATTCACCATTGGATCACAATAGTTAGGGGTCGAAAAGACCAAATCATATCCATATTTATGGCAATTTTCATTGAAAGAAATCCACCACTTTATTTTCTTCCATGTATGCATGAGAGATTTCTGAATTAATGTGGGTTTCTATGCGGAGACAATCTACCCAAAGATGTAAAATTCCATAGGGAACATCCCATGTTCTTGTTTTCAAGGCCTTTACAAAATTTTCAGATTTATTTATAATTCAAAATGATGTCCAATTATATTGGACAATGTATCTAATTTCATACACGTCATCTAGTAACTAAAATTTGTTGGTAATTGAAATTTCAGTAATGTGATAAAACTTTCCTTTATAAAATCCATGATTTGTGCGGAAGATACCTCCATAACCTAAGGGGATTGTCTTGCGAAAATATTTCCCATAAACATTAACATTGTTCAATGGAGTGATTACTGTAATCCAAAAGATTAATTTCAGAATTTTTAGGATTCTACGAGAGACTTAAAACACCTAATAACTTGACAATATTTATATCATTCATAGTTTTATACACACATCCAGTTTATATCATTGATGTCGTATGGCCCTCATTTTGTAGTGCCATCATTACCATGTGATCAGAGAGTTGTTTTACCTAAAAATGATTATTATTTATAACATCCCATATAGATGAAATAACCAAGACAAATACAACTAGTAATAGGTTTAGAATCATTACACTAAAATGATCAATGTAGATTCACTCCATGAGATCATTGAGCTGTAGGTGGCTATCAAATTCTAGGTCAAACAATGTACTGATGTAGTCCCCAAAAGAATGGGAAATGTCAAAGACAAAGAAATTATTGTTTTCCCTCCCCTTAATATAAGAAATTAATGATGAAAGAATAAAGGTGGTATTGATATTTTTTGGGTTGGTACTGTTTAGGTAATACGTGCTTCCAGATCCTTCGCAATAGGAGAAACATGGAGGGATAACTGAAGTGTTTTTTGTACATTATTAGCCATGTTGGTGGCCTATTGTCACCACCACATTCCATATTATAAAACTATTTAATTTTATAGAATTTATGCGAATGTTTCTTATATGTTATGGTGTTACAATACATGAATTTGTATCTCTATATGTCCCTTCTATTCTGAGAAAGAAGCATACCATCAAAAGTAGAGATTTGTGAAAATATATTTTCAATCGACATGTATGTATCCTGAGGGGGAAAGATAATAGTTTTTTTTAGTGGAATATCAAGAAAAGTGTTAGTCCAATAGTTGAGTTGGTATCCCGTTCTCATTATCCATTCGGTGTCATAGATGTTTTTTTTGATAGAATGTTTTATTGATACACAATTTAAGGGTGAAAGTTAATGTATATACCCATTTAAAAACATCAATTTGAATATATTTTACATCTAATCATTTGAAGTATAATAATAAATTAGGATCCAAGTGAATTTATAAATTATCTAATAATTTAAGATCATAATTTATTTAATTATAAGACCTATAAATTCAGTAGTCCTAATAAACTCTTTCCCGGAAACATTGACCAAATTCTTTTCGTGGATTGAACTAGTTTATATGATGTTACAAATCATCAGTTGAATCAAATTTATGAGTATCATGGGATATTTATAGAGTGAGAAATAATAAAAAAATATTTTATATGATCCCATAGTGTACAAGACACACCCTTGATTCTTAGGACATGTCTTTCCAATTCCACCAGGATATTTGATTAATAATGCATAATCATATGTCTTCAATGAAGAGCCTCTTCTCAGTACTAAAGAATAACAGAACACCCAAATAATTGAATGAGAGGGATCCTATCTTATTTCAAGTATTCTTATTTATCCTGATTTTCATAGAAATTAGTAATCCATCACCAAATACAACAATTGATTTTTTTGAACATATGGATTTCCCATCGAATTCCTCATAATGTGAAAAAATGGGATTAATGAAAAATATTATCTTTCTTGAATAGTGACTAATAAAAATAATATCATCTTAATATAATAGGTGAGAGGAAACAATGTAATTCCTACCATATTTTATTTTTTGGAAGAGGCCAAGTTGAGCCATGTCATTAATGCATCTCTTCATGTTATCTTCTAAAATAGAAAAAAAAGAATCCCTACAAGTTTATCTCCTTGTCTAAAAAATCTAGTGAACTGAAAGTATACTATGGGTTCTCCATTAATAAAAATTGATAGCCTATAAGGGATGATAATGATGCTGACAAGCTTAATGAAAGAATTTGAGAAACCATACATACAAATTACATCATTGAGGAAACTACTTTTCAATGTGGTGAAGGACTTGGATTTGTTAATTTTTAGAGAGATGTTCTCATACATTATTTTCCTCCTCATTATGTTAAAAACTTATGAATCTATGAACAGAAAATGTTAAATGATCCTTTTAAGAAAGAATCCAAATTGATTCATAGAAATATGATCATTCACAAGACCTCATATCTTATTCATAAGTATTATAGTAGTGATTTTAGGAACGTTATTTATAATGAAAAATATCTTGAAATATTTGATATCATATGTGTTCCTTTGTTGTGTATCATTGTAAATAAACTTTCATTTTTTTCTTAAGGTATGGAAGAATGAGTGAAAAATTCTTCGATTTCCCGACTAACATCATTATGTAGTATATCCCAATAAAACATGATGAATTTTATCGTGAATCCATAAGGTCCTAGAGAACGCTCCATGTTAAGGGAGTATAGGATTTTCTTAAATTTCTCCTTATATGGGGCCACTATTAGATTCTGACTGTAAAAATCCTTAATGAAATGAGTGATATAATCAACTATTTGTTGTGTACATTCTAACACATTGTCAGAGTATAACCATTTAAACTACTCCATAATTTCCTTAGTGATATAATTTTTATAGGTGTAGGTGTTTCCATTTATTATTATTAATTTATACCCACATTTAAACTCTTATAATTGTGTAATTTGTGGAATAACTTATAATTCGTATCCCCATCCTCAATCCATTTAACATTCAATTGATTTTTTATTCCCTCCTATGATAGTTAGGAGGTCATAATGCCTATTTTGACCTTGTATCTCATCTATCTATGGTGACTTCTAGTGTTGATTCATGATCTGATTATGAGAAAGAATTACACAATAACTTTAATATCTAATTCCAACCGATAAATTCTTTTTACTCAATTCTTTTATATGACTATTAGTGTACTTAAGTTTTCTTGAAAGATTTTGAAAAGGGTTGAAAATAGGTTAAATTTTCCAAGCTCCAAAGAAGGTGGAGATATATATAGGAACCATAACACTTTCATTATTAAACTATAATGGGAGATGTTTTTACCTTATCATTTCTGTAGAGACATCCACAATGATGGGATTGTGATCAGAGTGATTCTTTAGAGGAGTGAACCCCGAGACGCTATTTATAGCACTCCTACCATCCATTTTAACCAAGCATATTTCATGATTACTTTCTTATCATCATTTCACATTATATATACTACATGTTAATTTATCTCCTACATTATGGACCGCAAAAAGATTTTAATTTTCAATACAAAAACTGACTTCTAAAGAGGCAATATGGTGGAAGTTAAATCCAATTATTCATCTGGTTTCATAATAGTGTTAAATTCTCCAAATTTCACCAATTTTTTATTCATATGATTAGAAATGAATTTAGTAAACTACCAAAAATACATTATACTAATATAGGATTTGGGTGCATATAAAAATGAGATTGATAAATCATATCCTGAAATGTTGCAAGAGATTAAAACACTATTATACTTCTTACTGTATGAGCTAATGATGATGGATTCATGTCTAAGCACCCTAAGTGGATAAATACTGGGGGTGTCAATGTTTTTAAAAACAAACCTATATAAATGATATTCCCACATTAACCCTTTAAAATATTAAAACAAAAGATTAAGTTAATCAATGCCCAAGTGAATAGTCTTGTAGACCATAACGATTTATCAATGGGATTTGGTCATTAGGGAGTCCCCGAACCCTTAAACTTTCCAATAAAATATCATCATTATTTAAGTGTATTTCCCTTTTTAGGAGGGCCAACCAGATGTTCAATGATTTCCAAGACCATTAAAATCATACTTTTCTCATTCTACACTTCCCATTTCACATGCTATACATTGCAATCTCATTTTTTTATCCAGATCTTTTACATTCCTCCTTATTATCCTTATTTTAGGGATCAACATTATTATCATTTATCTGTGTCTATATAGATTCATTAGACTAAAAACACTATTCAGGGGGTTCATTTATTCACATATTGTTATGGTTTATTATACCTTTCTAGGGGTTTACTCTTCCTAGAAATTTTGGAAGAAGAAACGTATTAGAATATCCCATAATGTTCACTGTGTTCAGTGTGTTCAGAGGATTCATTGATATCTTCCTCTAACCTCGATAATTATTCCAGTGAAATAACTTAATGGGATAAAGTATAAGATTTATTTTCAGCCAATATTGGTCCTTGATTCTAAGACATGATGTGTCCATGAGAGATGCCATGTGGGTGGAATTATCATTGATCAACTTCTACTAAACATGCATTACATGATGGGCATCTTATGGGATTGTAGTAGGTTGCAGAAAATAATTCTGCCAAACCCCATCAATATAAATTTCCCAAGATACAACATCCACAGTTGTAGTAATAAGAAATTGGGATTCACAAGAGTGCCTCATGCAAACATCAGTGAGGTCATTTGAGGGAAATTACATTACATGCACCTCTTTATAAGTCACACCATTAGTGCATTGCACCAATGTGGTTTGATTCCCCCTATCAGGTTTTCCACCTTCTTTATTGGCCATATCACTTAAAGATTTTTTGTGACAATTTCCCGGAATGGAACCTATATTTATTCCAATTTCGTGAGAAATAGTAACATGTTATCAATTTGTTTTAACCTCATTTAGTGGAATAATGGAGGTTCTTGGTCTAGGCACTTGAGTCCTAGGATCTAGTCATTCAAGATACAAATTTCCAATGCCCATTATGTCAAACCAAAGGGTATGACCCAACCGGGTTAGGATTCATGTGGTGGGTCCATCCCTTTCCTCTTTCTATATACACCCACATTATCCCCCTTAACATTTCAAAATCATCACTTAGAATCCCTTTTACATTCGTCTAGAAGGTGACCAAAGAACTTGCATTTAATGAATCTTTTTGGTTTTCCATGATAATAAATGTAAATATTAAGGGAATAATATCTTTTTGTGAGTACCACATCCTCTACCAATGTATATTTCAAGTTAACATCCACTAATATTTTGTCATAGTGACCAGATTGGGGATTATAAGTATTCCTATTAATTATGATAGGGTTTCCAACTAAGGATGATATGTACCATAGAATCCCAACATGACAATAGATCCAATTAATCTTATATATATGAATTCAAAACTAATAAAATGTGTTCCTTATATTATCAGGATCCATCTTTCAATACCATTACTGGACTCTTAGAAACCCATGTTTCATGAAAATTGACCCATGCTCTAAGCACACCTCTTGAAATCATATCGTAGAAATGAAACATGGTAATAATATCTTCCCATGGATGTAATTTTCCATTCAAAAAATCACTACACAATTGTAATTCTTTTGGTTATATTATTAAATTTATTTAATCTTCCTCCTTTCAAAGAGAACAACCTTACAATGATGGAATAATTTCATAGGCTGACTCACTCCTTAACAACATTTTTATTTGCAGAGACATGTGCATTACTCCCTTTCCTAATTATTCTTCCTTGAAGAGGTATGTAAATTTAACTAAAATACTAAGAGGTGGCATATTTAACCACATATAAAAATTTATTCCTTAGTATCAGGATGGAATCAGATCCACCAATATCCAAGATTTATTTTTTTCCATGTTGACAAAGATCGTTATTCTCTATATGATCATCTTGTTTCCGATAACTTGATATTTTTTTCAGGATTCTCCTTTATGATTGAATATAATTTGGTGGGATTATATAATCCATATATATTTAAACCCATATATTTCTTTCTCCTGTATTTATTTATAGGGTTTTTATATTTTCCTTTCATTTTCCACTTGATGTTACCCAAAATGATAGATAAAATGTTTTTGAGAAAAGTAGAAATTATTTACTCTTTTTTTTCTGTGAATTTTTTTTCTAGGTCTATAACTATAAAATATTTTCAAATAATTTTATTTTAAAAGTTCAAGTGACTTTTTAATTTATATTCAACCATATATTAATTTCTATTAATTGTTTTAAAAAATTACATTTTTGAATGTTTTTTTAACAAGGTATTTTTGACAAATTTCCAAATGTGGGACGAAAATGTTTGTTTTAAAATATAAATAATGAATTGATATAACTTTTAAAATAAGTGATATTTTTTAGTATTCCTTTATATGGTTTCATGGTTATTTTCAAATAAAATTATTTTCTCTATACTCTGTGAATTTTTTATTTCTAAAGATATGAAAGGGAAATAATATTTTAATATTTTTATAATAATATTAAAAGATCATTTAAATGTATTTTTTTATATGTAAACATAATTTTATATTTATTATTTTACACTGGTTATATGTTCAAATTACATCATCCATGTTCTTTATCAAGATTCATTTTAAGGATGTTGTTTCAAGAATGTTTCTAAGAAACTCATTACTTTCCATGGGTCAATTATTATATGATGAAATAATGAATGTTTTTATAAACATATTGAACACATGTATATGGTTTTCATTGTATAACAGATTGGACTACAATGATTAAACACTCCAATTCATTGGGAAAATAATGATATCTGGTGATATAATTTGGAATATAATTGGGAGTGACATCAGTTCAGTAAGGAACATTTTCCAAGATTATAGTCCTGGTAGTGATCCATGTCCATGGAACTAATGGAATGTGTGGTAAAAAAATCCACTCCAATACTTTTCCACTTATTAAGTCTTGTATGTGACTATTGACAAAGGAAATTATTTTCTATACTTATGTGTATGAAACAAAACTTGTGTATTATTTTTATTCCATTTTCTTATCACTCATAATTGATTATTGATGATTCCACAATATTTTGATTTATTTATTTTTTATGAAAAATTCTTACACCCTGAGCCCTGATTATTGATATTTAACTGATTGGGTATGAATTTAGTAAGATATGAATATGTTATCATAAAATTATTATTTCCTTAATATCCTTTATTATCATTGATTGAAATCATATTTCTTTACCCTTAATGAGTTTCTGATATCACACTTTCATATGTTTCCATTTCACGTGGTTATATAGAATGGTTTTAGGTAGGGTGTATCTATGAGTAGTATTAAGATAGATGATCATTTTTTGTATTTTGAAATAAAATTCATAAAATTTGAACATGTATCTTGTCAACAAATACACTGAACCTTTATTGTTTTTGAGAATGTATTATTATGTTATATAAAGAATATTTTTCTAAAATGATATAATAATTATGTATGTAATTATTGGGTCTCTTCAGATGGTATTAGAGTAGGGTTTAGTTATTTTTTGAGATTGGGTTATGAGGAAAATGAGGATTTTCCTAAGGAAACCTATGATGAATTTAAACTGATATAGGATGAACCTAATGTTTTATAAATTCACAATATTGTGTCATAATTTAGAAGATATTTTCAATGAGTTTATTGATAATATAGTTTCTCACTACAACAAGCGATTCCATTTTAAGACCCTATGATTTATTATTCTAGTGATTAGATAGAACCAAGAGGAATCACATGAATGATGAATCTAATGACCAATTAAATTAACATACATCCTCAGGAGTGACTAAATGAAGTGCTGGATGAGATGTGAAATATTTAAACTATGGTAACATAAATCTCTCAAACTCTAAATGGTAACATGAATCACATAAAATGTCCAAACGACCAAAGGAAGGAATAAATCACCTTGGATAATTTTATATAGAAATGTACACCTTCCTTGAGTAATTCCTCTAATTCTATTATTATTTAGGGTTGTTTCAATTATATAGAAAAGATAGGTTCTATTATATAGTGCTTATAAAATCAAAATGTTTTTCTCACCATATATTATTTGGAAAGTGAGACTTGTAAACGGTGAGAATTTATCTAGAATATGATGAATGGAGATGAAATTTATTCCATGACATGATAAGAGTTATATAATTTTTTATTCAATATGTATGTTACTCAAAATATTCACTCTATAATTGAGATGGAATTTCTTGAACTAATGTTGGTGGATGAGTAATGAATCAATATCTATGTTGAAAATTTCGCCAAATTTTCAAGATAAGCATTCAATTTTATAATCAAACATGAAATAAAAATTTATCAATTATTTAGTGTCTAAAAGACAAGTATCTAAATGAATTAGATATAAAAGACTTTAATATCCATGGAGAAATAATTTGATTCCATATCATTTTAGATAGGAATATTAGAGATTATAATTGTTCTCTTTATTTTTGGGAAATCAATAGAAAGATGGATTTTAGAGAAAATTATAATAATAATTTCCATTTAAGATAGAAAATTAATATTCATTAATATCATAATTTTGGAAGAAATCATTAGGAAATTTACTTAATGTGTCTGGTAAATTTTTTATTTATGGAAAATAACTCTCTAGACAAAAAAAACATTGAAGATAAAAAAAATTAATTGAAAAAATGAATTTTTCCGCGAGAAATTTTGATTGAATGCACCACCTAGACTTTACTTGTATAATAACAAGTATTAGGGTCATTATACCAGTAACTATATGAATCTGAGGGTTAATGATGAAAAGTAATGTTATTAAGCCTTAATAAAAAAAGATAAATGGTTATTTCATTTGATCCTAACTACTGAAGTGGGTTTTGAGAATAAAGCGATGAAATATTAATTTAACATATACTATAAAACTACATATATCCTATTTGATTATGGATCTACATACGTTTTTATATTAGATTTATTTTCTAAGGATATCACATCACCAAATTAATTATTAGTTACTAACTAAGAAATAAAAATTGTTAATGGTGTTCTGATAAAATCTCAATTGTATAACTCCCCCTAGTAGATGTTCGTTGGAATTTTATGGTTAAAAATATTCATCAATCCCACTCTTATTTAATTTGAGGTTATTTTGTTCTTGAATTGGAATTATTTATATATTTCTAGAATAAATTTCCATAGAAGGGATGACAATTTTCATATTCTGAATCAATCTATGATTATATATTGATTTGAGTATGAATATACAAGTTTAATATAAATAAATTTCATTATGTGGTTATTACTATATATTAAAGGGTGTTATTTATCTCAAATAAATGGGGAGAAATTCAAAAATAAAGATATATATATTTTAAGAATATAATAATATATTTTTTGAAGACATTCTAAATATTTCATTGAATCATGAATATGGGTTTTCAATAGAAATCATTACTAGTGTTTCATATATGTCAATGAATCCATATAGAACAAACCCAATTGAGTTGAATTAATTGAACATGAACCACTAAGAGAATCTTGAAATGGGACTGAACTTTTTGAGTGGTTCACTATAGGTTTCATATATTCTATGATTAAGAATGATGATTTTTAATGCATCTTTGGGTTGATTACTGGGAACATATCATGATCACTGGCATGAAGAAGTATCATATACCCTATATTGATGACTTCTTTGATCAAATGTATAAATAAAAAAACATTAACAAGATTGAATCTATTCTTTATATCATCAATTGAATTTCATGATGAAATATATACCCAAGAGAACATAACTAATGAGGTATATACAATTAAAATTTAGATTGAAACCATTTTATCCATAAAATTCCCCATCTATCTTCATGGATCTATTGAATTTATTTTTGAGATTACATTGTTCGGTTTTGGATAAGCTTTATAGAATATATTCTTAAATATTCAAATAGTAATGAAGAGAATGATATTCATTTGTGGATTTTTTATGAATACTATGCAGAAGGAGAAAATGTATTAAAAAATTTCTATGACTAAATATTGGATACAAAAAGAATAATTTGTGTGCCATATAATCTCAAGATAGGGTATCTAATTGGATCCTTCAATGAAATAAGTTATTAAACAATAGTATGAAATCACCATAGTGATGAAGATCAATATTTTTCCATAGATATATAGATAGTACATGTGTTTTAGGGGAGATTTATCATGGGTATCTATTCCAAAAACCTTCTTGAAATGGATGGGAACCTAGTTCCATTAGACATATGAATGTTAGAAAAATTTCAATGTGTTTGGATTAATTTTTTTAATGGAACTTTCACACACACAACAAAATAGTGTGAAAAAGGTTTGGAATATATATTTTTTAATAAATGAATGGGTTGTTATGATTTTTTTTACATAAGGTAATGATAGTACCATATGTTTCATGATAATTAAAGGATCATTAAAAAATATCCAATGCATGATTTAATGATGGAAACATTAGTTTATCATTGAAAATATGGAGGCTTTATCTATATAGGTAATAGAGTGATATATATAATGATTTTAAAATCATGAAGTATATATTAAAAAATATTTGTATATACACCAATTATGATAGTGGGATCCTATTATGGATTCTGACCAATAATACACTATCACCATGGGAAGGATAACATGTTGGATGATGTTCTATGTTATAAAGAACATGCTATTTTTTCTATGATAAGTATTAGAAGATATATAATATATAGGGTCTTACATAATATTAATCTAAAAGTCCTGATAAATAGGATAGATCATATCCTTCTTATATATATGTTCAACCATTTATCCATTTAATGATTAAAGTGGCATAACAGAAGGTTATGGAACATTAAAGAAGGATGGAAAATTTCATTATTTCAAAATTGTTTATAATGAAATGTTAAGTATCAGGAACTGAGTATGTGTTCCATCAATACCACAATCGAATATGGAGTTATTAGTCAAAGCTCATAGATCATCATAATCTATTCATCATAGAAATGTGATGTTTTATAGAGATATCGAAGAGTATTTATTGGGTATAAAATTAAAAAGGATATCATTGTGTATGTATCTCAATACCAATAATTTTAGCATGTTTTCATTAAGAATAACAAGTCTAAGGGGAGGTTACAACTATTACGTATACCTGAATGAAGATAGAAATAAATTACTATTGACATTATTAAAAAAATCTGCAAAACATCTGAATGATATAGTGATATTTGGGTTATTTTTAACCACAATATGATTTCATAATGTTTTATTTACATTAGAGAAATATTAGCTCTTTTTTCAAAAAGACATGATATACATAAAATATGTTTTATGGTTTCTTGGAGTATCACATTCTATAGTATTTGATTGATATCCAAGGTTACCATGATGTTTTTTAGTATAATTTAACATTATTTGAATTCATTGGTAAACTTTATAATAATATATCATCCTCTAACATATGGTTATCCTTGGAGTAATATTAAAATCCTTGAAGAGATGTTGAGAGAGTATTCTATAGATTTAAAAGGTCAATGGGGTCAAAACCTTGCTCTTGTTAAATATTATGAAAAAAATAACATTCACAAGAGTTTTTAGATGACACAAAATAAATCCTTATACGGAAGGAATTATATAACTCCAAAAAGCTGGAATTATGTTGCATAATGAAATTTATTGGGACCTGTGCTATTTGTGGAAATTGTTTTGAATGATAGATTTACTTAGTAGAACATCGGTGATACTTAGATTTGATAATAATAATTTTTTAGATATAGAGTTAAAATTTTATGATATGGTATTATTATAAATATATCCTTGGATTATGGTTACATTATTTTTAAAGATGCAAAATTTGAGCCCTACATATATCGTCACCTTTGAAATTATTGGTTATATTGAGATGGTTTCTTATCTGTTAGTGCTTCCATAAAATCACCCAATGTTTATGTTTTTCTTCATGAATTATTTTTGGAGATGTACATACCAAATTATAAAAATATAATAAATTTAGAATTTATACTAATTTAGAATGCTTTATCTTATGAAGAACAACTGGTAAAGATTCTAGATTTAATATAGAATGTGTTGCAGCACAAAACTACACACTTGATCAAAGTATTCTGTAAAAACCATAAATATAAGAAAGGATTGTTGGAACTCAAGGATGTGATTTGGTAGAATTATCCACATTTATATATGATTAATTTAATTTATAATGTGATATTCTAGTAATAGGTGTAGAAGTTTACGCCCTGAGATTTCATACAAAAATTAAAAGTGCTCGGTAGCTTTATTTATATTAAAAACTAAACATTAAAAATCTGTTTGTGAAATATTATATTATATATGACCAACACATATGATGAGAATATATATATTCTAGTAATCTAATTATCAAAATCAGGACTAAACTATTTTTTAAACACACATTTATATAATTTTTTTCTAGAAATTGATTTATCAATTTCAAATGTTAGGAATAATATAATTAAATTTTATAGTATCAATTTTTAGATATAATGTATTAATAATAAAATAATATATCATGATCCCTAATTAAGATATATTTTGATTAAATATATTGAAAAATAGTTAATAGTTATTCAAAAAAAATTTATTTGTTTAATAAAAACAACAACAAAATCATGTAAAGAATAAGTGCCCTATCTTAGAAAACATTTTAAAAGTTCACAATGTATTTCTATTTTAATAAAATAACATATTTTATTGGTTCATATATATCATTATATAATATATTCAATGAAATAAATTAACCTCTATATAATGATTTTAACTAGAAAAATAATTTGAATTAGTTCATTCTATACTAGAAAAATTCATTTTTCTAAAAACATTAATTGTCATATTTTATTGGATTTGATTAAAAACCATTTATACCACTAATAGGGAATTAATTGGTTAAATTGGTTTTTGTATTTGTTAACATGCCAATTACTTTTTGGCATAACAGAATATGATCAAGATAAAATATTCATTACAACAGTAAGGGTTAAAAAGGATAACAAGGGGTTAAATAATGTGAATATGGTTAAAATATCCCAAAACATAATTTAATCATATTTTTTGAATATATTTAGACCTTATAATATAAAAAAATTTAAAAAATTCAAATCATGTGCCACCTTACTTGGATTTTTATTTTTATTGTATTTTAATGTTTATAATAATAAAAAGGGTGACACTCTTAACAATTTCAAAAGGGACCCTACTATACATTATTATTCCCACCTTATTGATCCAATTAGATCTACCATACACTCCCTAAATCTCTTAGTAACATACATATAAATATTTTATGTTTTCTGTAATTATTTAAAGACAAAACCAATGGTTCTGAAGAAGAGATCTGCATGATGTTTGTCAAAAAAATATGTATAACTCTTAACAAAGTACATTGAGGTTTATTTATTATTATAAATAGTTCATACATATCATATGAATGACGGTGTAATAACATCAGTATATCAAATATAGTGAAAAAAATTAATGTTTTGGCCATTTTTCATCTATTTTTCCATCAGATAAAAAATGGAATCATCGATCCTGCATATGTGTGGACTAAAAAATCAAAATATTTATGTGTTTTTTAATCACAATATTTAATATAAGGATGTATATAAAAATTTAATTTATATATATTATATTAGGATATACTAATTATTATATAAAGTTGAATTATTAGTTAAATTTATTGCATTCAACCCTTTGAAAAATAGAACCATTACTCATGCGTATGTATGGAATATCGTGTAAATAAAGTTATGTAGTTCATTTTTCATCACCACCATTAATGAATATTTATAAAATTTTATATAATTAGTTAATATGATATTTAGGAAATCATATAAATTTTAAATATGATGAAAATATGACCAATATGAAAGATGATAATCATCAAATCGAAAAATTCATGAAAAAAAACTAGTTTTCATTTCGGTAGAGATTTTAATGATGCATTTTTTATAAAAGTTTAATTAAAAATTATAAGGTAATAATATAAATTATTTTATAGAATAATATAGATACCTAAAAAAATTATATTAAAAATATATTTATTGTACATTAGTTCTAAATGAATATGATGAAATATGAGACATGAAATAAGAGTTTATGATGGATTCTCATTTTTTAGTCCAGATTTTCTCTACATAAATATCATTTAAGGGAATTATATGACATTTATCTCTTAAATGAAATATATATAATTATAATATGGTTATTTTTATGGTTTTCATTTTTTTATTTCATTCACATATATATTATACTTACAATTATAGAAAAAATGTTTTTGAGAAAAGACATACTAATTTTTTTGGGGCGACGAATATTTTCTTAAGTAAACATTATTTAAAATATTTTCAATGAATTTTATATTATTTTATCCAAAAATTATTTTAATACATCTTCAATTTTTTTTAATTTCTCTCCAAAATTTTTAAAAAATATTTTTTAAAATTTTCTTTAAATAGGCTATTGATGAATTTTTACAATATTTGTGAACAGAATCAATATTTTAATACTAACTAAATTAGTGGGTTTCCATATAATGATGATTTTTATTTTAATATAATCCTCCATTATATGTTTACATAATTATTTTCATGTAAAACAAATTTCTCAACATTGTGTAAATTTGTTTTATATATAATGAAAGAGAATAATATTTTCTCATCTTTTCAAATAAATTAATAAATGTTATTTTAATGTTATTTTTACCCATATAAACTTCCATAATTTATTTTTATTCTCCAATTGGGATATTTTATAATGATAGAATATATTTTTCTTCTTTTAATGGATTATGATTATATGTTTTAAGAATTTTTTTATGGAAGTCACATAATTCTATATATCAGTTATTCTATTATGAAATAATGAATATTTTCATGATCTTCTATCATACACATGTGTCATTATCATAATGTAATTGGGAGAAACAAAATTATATATACCTATAATTAATTTGATAAAGAATTATTTCTCATTAGATTATAATGATTGTAATTGGGAGTGAGCCCTTTTTAATGATTGACTTTGACCACAATAATATTCTCAATAGTGACCTTCACTAAGGAATAGATAGAATGGGTGGTGAATCCAATCTATTATGGGAATCTTTCCACTAATAGAATCTTGGTCACGAGCCTTGACAATGAAAAATGTATTCTATGTTTATGCATATTGCACAATCTTATCTCTTTTTCTTATGACATGATATGCTTCCTCATGATTGATTATTAATGATTTCAAACTATTATGAATTATTTATTTTGTTAAAAAAATTATGTCATTATTGATTATTAATGACCTATAAATGATTTTAAATTATCATTTTATGTAATGATCATTTTATCATACCCTTAGGGTTACCCTATGATAACTTATGACAATTGATATATATTTCCTATGATTAAGTTACTATGAAACTAAGATCACCCTTTAAAATGTTTTAATTTCCAAAGGTTATGAAGAATGGTTTTATATAGGTTATTTATAACAGGGGGACTAAGACAGAAAAAAATTATGTGGGATGTCAAAGATTATTCATGATATAATTTTATTATGTATCTATTCTATAAAGACCCTGAAACCCTACAGTTTTTGTGATTATTCTTTTATTATATGTTTTAAATTTTCATCTAAATTTATGTAATATTTATATTTGATATTTTTGGTTCACCCTATATAAAAGATAAAAAAAATTAATATATGATGTTACAAAAGATGAAAAGAAACCATAATTAAAAAAATATCAAGATAAGGATAGATCAACACAACATCGCCCAAATTAATCCAATAATCTTAGCAAAAAACTAAACCATAACTATTTAACTGCCAATTCACCACCATAACGTTATAACACTCACTTAAAAAATGGTGGGTTTTAGAATTATAACCTGCAAGATAAGATATGATAACATGAAAAACACAGTATTACCACACTCCCAACACTACAAGCATGTATGGTATGATCCAACACCTAGTAGGATACCTCCATGAATCCATTTTATTTATGTTTTTAAATAATAAAATAATTATTCCTTGATTATAAGTGATAAAAAATGTTATTTTTATTTCATTTTTATTTATATGAATAATAATTAAAAAATCCCAAATTGATTTTTAAAACATTCCATATACTAACCATTCTTCGAAGTTTTCTTTCCAAGATATTTTCATCCCAAAAACATTCATTTCTATTTTCATTTGAAACATCACATTTGAAAAAAAAACTACTAGTATGGTTTTAAAGTCCACTTAAATATAATTATAATAAAGTATAATGTTTTGAAAACCACTATAACCTTTTTTCATTTAATATTTGACACACACTCATAAAATATATATATACAGAAAGAGGGAAACCAAAATAGAATATAAAGTCCTAGAAAGGTAATAATGAAAGAAAATAATAAAATATATAATACCAATAAACATCAATGATATTTTACAAAGAATATCCCAACATTAAAGTGATCTCAATCCATGAAATAAGAAACCTGAATGACAATAAAAGATGAAACATCAGATATCATATATATCATGAGGTAACACTATTAGGTCAAATAGAAAAATAATCGATGTTTATAGGTGAAATAAACTGCAGGCATGTAAACGTACGTATAACTATTTAGTTGAATCACTATAATATATAATTATTAATGAAACATCACCTAGCTAGGTCATAACATTTGTCCAGTAGGTCACATGCTAATGAGTAACTCTCAACTAGTAAGGAAAATTTATCTTAACATCCCACTATGTAGTATATGGTTTCTCATAGAATTTCTAAATAAGGTTAGAAAATTTTATTTCAATGTAAAATACATGACAAACACTTGCCCAAAAGGAAATATAACACATCATTTATATGTATCTCCACTCTAACATACCCAAAAAAATATGCCACTTCTGAAAAACATAAATATGAATCAAAATTTATCTATGTATCGTCATATTTATACAATAATGAATAATTGGTAACAAATGTGACGAATAAGTGTATAACCATCAATTAAAAAAATTCATTTTATCTTAATATTTTAAGTAATCCATTTCAATGAAATAAAAAAACAACACCTTTGAAAACCCATTTTTGACACCACCATTAATACCAAAGTGTTAATACAAGGGTTAAAAAAAATTCAATCCCATTATCATAAATAAATTAGGTAAATGATTTATAAATTCTATAAATCAATACATGACTTTTATAATAATTAAGAATCCTTAAAATAAAAAAATCCCCGATATAGAAATGAAACATGACCTGAACTATTGTTAAAAGTCATTTTTCTGAAAAACCCATAATTTTATTTTTTTTGGAACACTTAAAATGCATAAAATACCATATGAAATGAATGTTATAATGAACTATAAAATTAACTGATTTTTTCATATAGAATAACCCAAACAAGGAAATAAAAATTATAAAAAATAAATCTAGATATCATATACATTATAAATATAGATAAAAATAACATTTCAAAAATAAATCATCTAATTACATCACTAATAAAATGAATAATATTAGAACACAAAAGTTAAGTGGTCTCACCATGTCACCTTCAATGAATTCAAAAAGGCTGGGTCTCAAGGGAGATCTCAAACCCCCTAGAAACAAAAAAAAATTAAAACAACCTATGGAATTTTTTTTTTAAATACAGACTCTACGGTTAGATGGTTAGGAAGAAATTAGATATATGCCAAGAATAAAAGGAATGAGAATCCATAACATATCAATCTGGGTGACGAATCATCAAGACACAAATCATAACCTTTAATTTATGGGATTGGTAGAGGAATATAATGTATTGGGAGTCAACTCAAATTAAGGGTTAAAATAGGGAGGAGTATGGGATATTCCCCAAATAAAAATATAGTGAAACTAAAAAAATCAACAAAACAAAGAAGGTCATATTGTTTGGAAATCAAAGTGGTTTCCACTATAAAACTACATAGGTCAAATATTTTTTCAACATGGTTTCTCAAGACATATTCTAATACACCTTTACCTATAAAATTTCAATAATTATCAAAATTTCTCCCCAATATACCCATAACTAAAGGGATAAGTTACTCTCATAAACATAAAAAAGGGAAGATATATTTCATGGTTTCAGAATTATCTACACCATTACATATTATTCCACCATAAATTAATTTAAAACATAGTTAACTGTTAAATACAAATTCAAATATACCTCTCACAATAGTATGACTGACTACCCAAATCCCAACCAAGAAACTAAGAATATGGGGCACATACATCCCACTCCCTAGGATATCAATAAAAATGATTTGTGATTTATCAAATATATAACACAACAAATCCTAATAAAATATTCTTCATTAAGTAAATAATGGAATCAAACAAATTATGACATTGAGTTTACCACTACCCTATGTATCATTTATCTTAGTAATTAAAACAAAAATATATATAACATAACTTTTGAGTTATTCTAAAATAGTAAGTGAGACAAAAGGTAAAATCATAATTAACGTCTTTATATCCACCAAGGTCATAGGAACATAAATCAAAACTGTATTCCGACTATGAACATGCAAGGATAAAACTCTAAGTAAAGGAGAAGAACAAATAGATATATAACATAGTCCTCCATACAATTTATAATTTATCTGAAATAGTGAAAATATATATATTAACACTGAATAAAAAATATATCTTTAGAAATCATCAGAGAAAGGTTAATAATTTTTCCATTCACGAGAGGCCACATGAAAACCATCTCAGAAAACAATAATAGATCATATTCGGTAAAAACATTTGATAGGATACCCAAATGGATCACAGAGACAAAACAATAAAAAATAATAGGATAAACACCCTACGAAAGAATATATATATGATCATGGAATGGAATGGTTCATAACTCAATTCAAGAAATCATATAAATATTATCTTGTGGGAAAACCTAAGGAATGCCTACCCATATTGATTCTAAAAGAAAATATCAATATATTACCTCTCAGGATAAAATTTGAAACCAATTTCAAATCCTCATTACCTAATCCCTCTCTCAGTGAATCCCCATGTTATACATCAAATAAACTGAAAATTTTGGTCTATACCAATCGCAAAAAACAATACTCATCATAAATCAACAATTCGTTAACATCCCCATAGTGGATAGAAACAAATAAAATATATCTTTAATTCATTGTAAATAATATATATAAGAACTAAACATAAATAATATCAATGTCTGATAAAAGAAATATTTCCCAAGAGAATACTACCAAAACACCTACCCAGCTCCAGTATATTTAATGGAAGTAAAAAACAAATCCAATTCATAAATATATTCTAGATCTGAGAATTCTTCTTAAAATGTATTTTCAACTTTAAAAAACCCAATGGGTGACTAATATGGGTACATAAATTATATGTAAACAGATATTTTAGAAAAGAGGACCTAACATGATAGAACTTCCCACAATGAAATCATATCCCCAATATTTCCATTAGTGAATCTGTAAGAAAAAGTTAAGAAGGTTTCTTCCCATAATGACTACCCTCTTACTCCCTATCCTAATTATCTTTCTCACCTTTAATGATACCAGTTCTATAAAAATAATCATTTTCTAAAGGTTTCATAATAAAAAAATGCCTCAGTGATGATGACCATTCATGAAAAATCTTTGTATATAGTCTATCCCAACTAGAAAAACAATAAAATAACATTTTGATGAAGGAATATTGTAAACAATGATCCCCACATTTAGCATTTAACAACCAAATTAGGGTAGAAATGGAAACATATTCATGTTTTGGTGTTTATTAGTTCTTGAAATATAAGAAATAAAAAGCCACAAATTATTAGGTCTAGATAGTGATACTCTACTATTTGGAACCAAATACTTCAATCAAAGGTGTGGTGCAGCACACCCTATATTGTATATAATTTTTATTGACTCAAATATCACTTTGACCTTTACTACAAACTATTTCAAATCATATTATCCTTGATCACCACTAAAAAGTGATGGATTTTAAATAATTAACTCCCAAGTATAATTTTTAATATGGGAATAACATGACCCAACCACTCCATAAGGAGTATTGGTATAGTCAATGTCTAAGAAGACAACATCTAGAACACCAAGATGACTACTCAAGAGATTCCTTCATTAACATGTTTATTCTTTTGTCAGGGTAGCATTCTGACCATCTTCCCATCTTCCATAATAAAATACCATGAATTCAAGGCACAATAACCCACTCATCAAAAAATACATTAATGAATATTATTGATTTATCGACCATAAATAAATATGAATCCCTATAAGAGATTCATCACCAAGGAAAAAAAGGGATTCCAAAAAACAATATATTGTTTGAACCATGTATTTGACCTAATTTAAAATAAAGAATTATAAAAAACACACAAAACATAAGTAAGTAGTAATTCAAAAATACCGAGACTAACCAAAAGATAAAATATAACCAATACCACTAGAACCTCTGAGGTCAGTAACACATAAATAAAAAGTATATGAAAACAGAAAAACATAAAGGATAACACAATAAGAATGATGAGAACACATGGAGACTGGCCAGAGGTCTCCTCAACCTTTATTAATTATATAAAATGATGAAAAAACTGATTTTCTTGCCTATGGGAAAAAAATTCACTATAAAAAATTGGAGTTGATATAATTCCAATAACCCCAAGTGACCACAATATAACAAGCATAAAACACAATAAAATTTAATATCCGTGAGAAACATCTGAAAGTTTATTGGGCCAAATCATCAAGATAATGAATTAAAAAGAACTTAATAAACACCAAAACATGAATATTATTATCTAAAGAATGATATGATTCTAATTTCAATAAATGATATTATCTAAATGTTTACATGGGGAAAACCCATATAGCACCAACCCATGTTGTTTAAGATAAAAGATATCAACCTGGTATCTCTCATGATATAAAAAAAAGCCGAAAATTTATTATGTATCCATAGATACCACCCAATACACCCCATTTAATGTATCAAAAAAACCTCATTCCATTGTATAAAATATCGTTATATGACAACAAACATCATAAATCACCAATGACTAAGAATCCCATAGAGGATCAAAAACAAGGAAAAATATTATTCATTATAAACAAAAAAATTATGAGGGAACCAAAATATTTGTCCAAGGTATAGAAAAAAAATATTACCAAAAATAAAATTCCAAAAACATCTTTTTATCTTCCCTATCATCAATAGAATAAACACCAAAAAATATTACATGGATTAAATATGATCTTGAAACTTATTCTTATATGATTTTTTATCTTAAAAACCTCAAAAGAATATTGTGATAGGCACATAGTTAACCGTTCAATAAATATATTATGAAAAGGTCTAGTATGACTATAATTCCAACATTGAAATCATATAATCTTATTTTTAATCACGTAAAAATGAAAAAATGGATGATTTATTCCCATTATCACCACACTCTTTCTCTTGATTCTCACTGAATAGATCACCCTTACTAACACCAGTTGAGGTAAAATCATAGTTTTCCAAATGATTCCCTTCTAATAATGGCTATATAATGTGGAAATTATATAACACCCCCACATAGGTCGTAAAGAGTAACTAGAAAACCATTCAGTGAAAATCTATATGATCATCCCTTATAGAGAACCAATCCATCATCAATTCATTAGTGACATTTGGTCGGAGTAGAGAACTCAAGAGGGGGTGAGTTGAGTATCTATTCAATGTTTCGATTGAAAAGTTTTCTGAAAATATTTCCCAATAAATTTAATACAGCCTAGTAAATCAAAGTAATATGGTAATGAAATTTTGACTATTTAAATAACATCTTAGAAGATTTTTTAATTTTCAGTAATCTTAATATTATTTATTAACATTACTTTTAAATGTATTCTAATAAGGAAAAACAATTATAAATTCATTCCAATATTAACTATCAAATTATGTTTAGTGATTTCTGAATTATACAGTAAAACATAGAAAACTAACTCAAACAACATAGTGGATATAAAACAAGTGGTTCAGTCTTAAGATGAGACCTAATCTACTCCACTTGGTGATCACATTCCAACAATATATTTATATTAATAAAATTGATCCACACCATGGATTAGGGTAAACAATAGTACATAGTACTGTCCATGTCACACGACCTCTTCCATAGTTCTTCATTGTCATAAACTAATAGGTCAAACATGGACCTCTTCCACACTTATACATGGGAGTAAACAAGTGTAAAAATATGTGAGAGGAAGGATATCTTGTATCCTCCATTTTAATGCATGAGAGAGTGTGTGTTTTTTACAGACACACACACACTACTCGAAAGCTAAAAACAATACACAATAGAGCAAAGATGATGAGATATGGTTAGAAGTGCTTTGAGTGTTAGTATTTGCAGCTCTGGACTTTCTAGGATGAGGCAGATGTAGGAATCAAGTCCTCTTGTGAGAAACATATTATCACAAGTCAGCTAGATTTGGCTTGTGTTTTTTGTGGAGTTAATAGTGCGAATATTTTCTTGACTCTAATATATGGTCTCTCATCTTTTGTATTCGTGAATTCTTTGTGTGTTCTTCATATGTATCTTGATTCATGTGTTAGTTTTTTTTCATCATGAATGATCGTGATTCTTTTATATCTTGCATGTTAGTTTCTAGGCCACACATTTCTTTTTATTCTTATAGTGCATGTGTTGGTGATAACATGATGAATTTATTATTCTCCTCATACCTCGTACAGTCAGATTCCATGTCTATAAATAAATGTTAATTATGTCAGGGCATTTAAAAGGATGAAATATGACTGGTAGAAATTAAATTTAGAATGAAAAAACTTAATAAAGAATAGTTTCATAGACTTTCTTGGAATGGTTTCACTAGGAAATGGTTTAACCACAAAATAGTGTCTTTTCTTTGAGCGGTGAGATAGATATGATTCAATAGTTGTATAGAGATTAGGAACTAGTAGCACCGATGCATTGTTAAGATCATGATGTTTGGTTCATGGACATGCTTTGAACGGTGTCTTAGCAAGGAATCAATGTCATAGACTTCAAACACATCAGAAACTGGTTACATTGTCGGGTTCATGGTTTCCTGTTCACGGTGTTTGGGTCATGATTTTCAGTCACAGTGTCTAGGTCATGGTGTCTGGTCACGATGTCTAGGTCCTTTACCAAAAAAATAGAACTGGTGGCAGAATCACAATTTCTCAGACTTAGCCTACTATATATATATAAACATAAGTAGTAATATGATCATAATGATTTATAATTAATCATTCATAAAATCAATTCATTATAAAACAAATTAAATACTTTTTAAAAAAATCAGACATGATTTTAGAAATTAAGATCTTGTTTAGGTTTATTTAAATCATAAAAACCAACGATATGCACACTGGATTTGAGACATATTAAAGAGTATTTTTATGATATATTGGATTTGTGATCATTAAAACAATATTAATATAGGAGAAGTCCAAAAATATCTCCATTTATGATGATCACAAATCATGTGAGTGAGATATCTATTTTTAGTGAATGCACCTCCTCCATATTCTGCATTCAGAGTGCATATTTCTCCCCCTTTTGGATTATCAAAAAAATATAGAAGTAAATAAGAGAATAAATATAAATAGTGGATAATTCATTAGATGGAAAAAATGTGTCATTATAAATAGTAGGAAAAAAAATTGAACAACATCCCTATCATAAAAAAGTTGTAATTTTTATTTAGCACTGGTTGTCTTCTCTTTTCCTTTGGCAGTAGCATCACTAGAATCCACAGAAGAAGAGCTAGAATTTGAAGAAGGAAGTGAACCAATTGACAAAAAGGTAGAGGGAGACCTTCAAAAATAGATGTGTCCATGGATTGTTTGGTGGAAGGATAAGGTTATTTTTGGTCAAGGATAACATGTCTGATCTGACTCAGAGCATGGGAAATAGACAAAGAGGTAAAGGTAAGGGCAGAGGATAAGAATGTAGGAAAACCAGGTATAAAGGGTACAGCTACTGGAGACAAAATAGTAGTGCTCTGTACATGATGATATGTCATCAATATCTTGATGAAGTCAACAATAATCTCAACACCATACTTCCTGGATTACTCAAATTCATCTTTATTCTCCAATATCTTTTCCAAAAAAAATGAGTGAAATATTTGTGCTTTGGGACTTTGGGTTTTAAATCTTGAGTGACAGGAGGGATATTCAGATTCTCTACAAGGTACTTGAAATTTATTGTCATATAATTATTAGAGAAAATTCTATTGGAGTAAAAAATCTACCTTCCATGTAATTTATTCTTGAGCATCATTGGATATCATGGAATAAATTCTTACCAGATCAAGAAATCTATCACTATTCTTGACAACCACAGATAGAGACTATTTGTCAAAACCACTGAGCACTGATTAGATTTCTTCTTTAACAACTATTCTGAGTTGATAACTATCCATTAAGGGTTGAGATGACTGTCAAGAGGCACTAAAATCTATAACATCTTAATTAAGCAACTTTTGTTGATTTATAACTTTATGGATACAACCTATATATTCATCACTCAACTTGTTAAGACCAATAACCAGATCACACATTTCTTGAACTTTTTTTATTTCTTCTATCCACAATATCATCTAAAAAAGTTAGGCTGGTTTGAATCAGGGAGGAAACTTCATGTGGAATATGACTACCAATATCCTGATTAGGATGAGGAAAAGGTTTTGGTCTTGATTTCAGTACTCTCTGCATATCTTCAACCATACCTCTGAGAGATATCACTTCATCACTTAATAGTCTGTTCTAAACTCTAAAATATTGAATTTAGTGAAGTATTTTTTGATGAATCAGCCAAATTATATTTTTCAATAGTAGGGAATATAAGGCCCCAGCCTTAAACCTTACTTAATCTTGAGTTATTACAAGATTACACATTGAGGATATTTTCAGGTTTAGAGTTTTAGAGAATTAGATCATAAAACTTGCATTATTCCACATTTAAAAAAAGTGGTTACATAAAAGATAGTATTCATTTTTTCCATCAACGAAAACATATTTTAAATAAAACATGGATTCTTTCTTGACACTTCCTTGACACTATCATCATATCATGTACCCTACCCTTGACATGTGAATAACATTTCAAAAACTTGGGATGAGCATAAAAAGCTCAGTAAGGGATATAAAAATATGGAAAGGAAACATGAGTACATGTATACATAAGAATCAATGAGATCATACATTACTCATAAAACATAATCACTTTATCATACCTCATCAAATCATGAATAAATCATAGTAATCATAAGACATAAAGGTAACTTAAGGCATTCATAACAATCTTAAGTAGGGATTAACCCTCTTGGTTACGTTTGGAATACCCATCACAGAATATTCCCTAAATTTCTTCGGAGAAACCTTAATGTTTAACTCCTTTGTGTTACCTAATGCATTGGAGAGCTATATTGGGCTCACCCACCCTTAGTTTATCACAGAACCACCCATCTTCATAACAATTCCCAAGAACCATAACATAATCGTATCACATAAAACATGCATAAAGGAAACATAAAATTTCCACATTTCAATCACAAGATATCAACACAACACATTGATAAAATAAAAACATTATGAAAACCACTTTCAATATCAAAATAAAAGAAAAGTAAAACATGGTATTTATTTTTCATTAAAAAAAAGTTATGGCTTGTAGAGGAAGTCGAAACTCAAATAATGGTCACGGCGGCGGAGAAGTCATTGTCGCCGCATACGTACGACAAAAAAAACATTCACTTTTGTCGTTTAGTTAAGGCTTCATATAAAATGATTCTTTTTAAATAAACGTAAAAGTCAAAGGGGTTTATACATCGTATAAACGAAATTTGTGTATAAAACAAAATATGCCTCAATGAATGGAGATTGAGATGAAGTCCCTTACAAAGATCATTTTTTAAAAAATATATCTATTATGTGTATTCACTATAAGTACACATAAAGAAAGTACAAATACAATATAGGACATAATAATATCATGACATAATTTGAAAGTAGGATATTAACACAATGAATGAAAATTGGGTTAAGAAGATCCCTTACCTCGGGTCCGACTTGACTCGATTGTTCTTTAACGTCCTGAATAATAAACTTGAGTTAATTTCTACTTGCTTAAGAACCTTTTTCAAGTTCATTATTCCTATTATATCACTTATTACCATGTTATGAACACTATGTAATTATTTATGTTAATAATGGCCGTTTTGCCGATAATTGGAACTTGAGTCCAAAATACACTCTTTATAATTACAAGTTGTTCATGTGGTAAAATATCCATTATATCCAATATTATATTCATGATGTAGATATCAAATATGTAATATATATCCAGTATATACATGCATTTTCAATATTACATAACATTTAGAGGTAAGAAATGAAATGAACCGTTCATGGAGACGGTAAGCCGTACGTATGCATGAACGCTACTTCCATTTATATTTCATATTTAATGGAATTAAAACATAATGATACATAATTTTATTATAATTAATGTATGGTATCATATATAATATCATTAAATACATCTTTTATACATACCACATATGGTATTAACGAATCAAATCACTTTGAAAGGGCGGTAGTCCGCACTTCCTAAAATGAAGATATCGTGTTTACCCATAATGGAAAACATAAACGTATTCCATAAATGAAAAATAAAGATCCATAAGTAAAACTTAAAAATATTATATATCATATATAAATATAGTGACATCTTAATGGCCACCTTTAAAGGTGTTATATGAGTGTTGAACAACCATTGTTTCGTGAGGCAGAAATTCGCCATCCACACAAACCGTATGTTCCTTAACCATTAGATGTAGGTGTGTGTAAGTGTAGCTCTAATCCTTCTTATAAAAATATCCCAGTATATGGAAGATACTGGTTTTGTTACAAAATAAATGAATAAAAATAGTTTAGGGGGTTGGAGAAGCAAAATAAAACATAAGAACACAATAGAAGACACTACCTTTAAATCGGGTAACTCTTTTTGATTTGATCTCAAAGGCTTACTTGGGAATACTTCTGCCCAAAGTGAGGCTTCTAGGAGTTAGAGAGGGATTTGGAGAGACAAAATTGACAAGGTTTGTCTTAGCCAAAGGCTTTAGAGGTTTGGGTAAGGTAGTAGAGGTAGGGACCTTTTATAAGAGGAGAGGAGGGGCACTTTTGGAAAGTTAAGAAAAGATACTTTGTTATAAAATGATTTTCTGATAAAAAAGATCCCACAATTAAAAATTTTTAGGATAAGGTGATAAGGGTTCTAAATCCACCCATCCAATAGGTTTTTGACAAGTGTAGGGCTTATATTTTACATTATATTGATATTTTATTTAAATCGTTAAATAATGTGGTAATCGATGCATCATCATGGTGTCATACATAATTTACTTTATTTTAATGTCTAAAAATTATTAAAAACTATAATGATGTAGGAAATATTTTTATCTTTCTAATGAATATTTATAGTAAAAAATATGACTTTTATAACCCCATTTAAATTTTTTATTATTAAAACAACTTATGTTTGTGACATTTTAATTTTAACAATAAATAAAAAGATATTAATGTCATTTTCCTACTAAAGTGGCTCCATGGGGTCCCCATGTTGACCCATGGATTTTCCTGGTCGGCCATAACACAAAAAATATGGGTAGAACATGTGTCTAGGTATTTTCATTTTATTATAATATCATTTTTTCCTTAAATTGCACTAATTACCTCTAATCGCAATTAAAAACCTAAAAGTTACTATTCACCAAAAAATTATTTTAATACCATTGAACCACATTTTACTTCTTAGTGAAAACCATGAATGTATGATTTTTGAAATTCAAAACACATAAGTGGTAAAGTTTCATTTAAACGAAAAATCAGTTTTTTTAGTACCACTTAGTGGTTTCGCTATTCATCAAAAATTGACGTTTTTCAGAAAAATACCAAAACATCACCCTAAGATATATTTGATATTCTGAATTCAAAAATGATTCCTATTTTACAAAATTCAAAACATATATGTTACATTAATTAATGTAATAATTAATTCCCGCTGTCAGAGCAAATAGATTTTTTTTATGAAATAACAAGTATCAAAAGATTGAAACTAGTTTAAATCCAATTTCAACATAAAATTAATTCCAATGAACACTATTGGATTAAATGGTAAAAATTTATTCTAATTGAACTTTAAAATCAATTCAAATGATAATCTATTCATGTAATAAAATTAGATTAAAAAGAGGTTTAGAATTAAAATGTAGAGACCCGAAGCTTGACGTACATGGACATTACATTACTTTTGTGGAATACTTAGTACATAACAAAAACACACACACAAGGATCGTAATAGTTTAGTGTCTTTGGAAACTTGGAATATAATCTTATAATCGCGGTGAATGATCTTCAACATCTCCCATACAGATATTATTTTTTTTATCTAAAACCTTTCTTTATATCCGGGGGAAAATAAAACATAAAAGGGTGAGCTCAAATGCTCAGTAAGGGTAAACAAAAGATATACCAATCACATCGTATTCATAAGAACATATCTTTTGAAAATCATAACCTGAAAAAGAGATCATAATTTCATAACCTGGGATAAATCATAGTAGTGAAATTTAATCCCAATAATCATAACTTAAAACATGAAACTCTATGGCATACACACATAATCATAGAGAATCATTTCTTTTTAGTCAAGACTCATTTCCAAGACTATATTAGTGGACAAAGTCCATTTCGGAACCGAGTCACCCTCGTTTCAGTACTATTTCACTGAACCGGTATAACCTACCATTCCAGCCATGTCTATGTCATGAGATTTAAAATCATTACCCAATGCATTGGAGGGAGATATAGGTCACACCCATCTCATAATTATTCCATTCATATGTGTGCCACAAAATCATAAATCATACATCATTGCATAACCCATGTAATAAAAATGGGAATCTTAAACATCGTGACATCATAAAACAATTCATATACGATAAAGGAATTCATAAAAAATAATTCCATCACAAAATAATCAAATCAATGTAATAATAGGGATAAAAACAGAACCCTTTATTATCTTATATGGAAAATAATTTTGATAAAACACTTGAACTCCATTCTTGAGGAAAATGTCTTTTCTTCTTCGAAAACATTTTTCCTTTCTTAACATGTCATACAACTTTAAACTAAAATAAGTTGATTAAAAATAAACTTTAAAACTTTTAAAGGATTCTTCTTCGAAATAATGTTTTAAAAATCCATTCATGTCATATAAGTTAAAACATTCTTCGTACTTTTGTTAGAAAAGTCAAAAAGTACCTCGTACGAAAAACGACAAAATATTCCTTTCATATCCTTTACTAAAAACTCACCGAATGGTAAAATTGGATTTAAAAAATTGTAGTTGGATGGAAATAATATTACATATTGAGGAAACATGGATGTGTATGATAAAATACACCCTAGTAAATGCCAAAGTATAAACAATCTCGGATAAAAACGAGATTGTGATATTTCCCTTACCTTAGGTCTGATTTGCTTTGTAAGTGTCCGAACCTCCTGTATAATAATTTAAATAATGTCATTGACTTATTAAAGAATCATATTCAATTTTATTATATCATATATGGTTCACTTATGACTTTATATTACCCGTTCTTTTGTAAATTCATGTTAAATTAGGGTTTTGGGTAAAATCGTCTCATTTGTCGTTCGTGTTTTAACTTGAAATTATTCATATGATTACTTAGATCATTATTACATAATTCTAGAATATAAAACATGATTTATATATAATATATATTAAGAATATACATATATATAATGGATCGATAAATGGAAAGAAATACACCGTTCATGGAGACGGTAGGTCGTACGTACGCATGAACGCTGTTTTCGTTTCCTTATTGAATTGAGTGGAATTAAGTAGATGACATAAATATATATACACATAAATCCAGTAGCTTTATAATGTCATATATTTCATTATTATTGATTATATATACTTTAAAATCATTCTTAAATGGTTAACCTGGAGAATGAACCTCATCGCGTCGTTGAGACGATAGTCCGTACGTACGCACGAGCGATGATATCATTTCCATAATTAATGAATTGAATTGGAGTGGGTAATACAATATATCAGAATCATTATGATGTTATAATAACTATTTATAGTTATTATTTACACCATAATACCCATCCATCTAAGGTTTTGGTGGAAAAATAGATTACACCACGACGTGGAGACAGTATTCTGTACGTACGCATGCGCGGTGATTTCGTTTTCTGTAGGATGGATAGATGGTGAAATAGGGTTGTTTCATACTTATAATAACATATAAGTATATTAGTGATACTGATGTTATTACTTCATAATGAAACAACCTAAGAAGAAGAAGTGGAAGAAGAAATAAAGTTGAAAGAATCGGTAACGGAAATTACCTCTTCTTTGAAGCGCCACTTTGAGACCTCCTCTTAGGGCACTAAACGTGGTCTTTGAGGAAGACCAAAACCTCTAGTATGTTTCTAGGGAAGTGGAGAAGAGAATTGGGTAGAGTTTGGCAGAGCTGGAAGGCTCAAAGTGTTGTGAGGAAGAGAGGGAGGAGGTGCCCTTTTATAAGGGAGGAGAGGGGCACCTTTGGAATTCGTAAAAATATTAATTTATAATAAATCTAACCCCACTTAAAAGCCTCCAAAAATGACTCATATTAGAATATTAGATGAGCGAGGGTTTTAATATCATAAACCAATCAAATTTAGATAGGTTTGGATCTTATTTTAAACCTTATCATTTTGATTTATCCTTATTTAATCTATTTAAGTTTATTTGTGGTAATAAAATTCTAAATTTTAAATTATAAAAAATAATTACTTATTTGTTGTGAATTTTCCATAATGTTTTACTTTATAACATTATATACCATATAAATTTTAATTTATAATTTTTAAATATTTTTGTGATTTTTAAACAATTTTATAATATGTTATTTTTATAAAATAACAATAGTATCTATTTTGACACTATTCATTTATTTGAATTTAAATAAAATATATACAGAAGATATGTTAGAAATAAAAGCTTTAATATATTAATAAAAGGTCATAAGTATCTATAAAAGTAGTGGATCACATTAAATAGTTCATATAATATTTATTTTTTTATTTTTAAAACCATTTATTTGATTTATCTCTTAATAAAATAATTACTACAACATGTTTGTATAATTATTTAATATACTGATTTGTTGCATAAAAATTTAAAATAAAACCCTATGATTAAGATAAATCTATTACCTTTCACAATAATACTTTTACTCGAATTTATCATCTTAAAATCACAATATTTAAATTGTTATATTTATTAAATTATGAAGGTGACAACTTTGGAATCATTTAAAATAAAATAATATAAGTTTCATAATTGATTGTATAAGACTCGAAATGGTAAAATATTCGACCATTTGATGATTATAGTTTACCTTTACATGACCAATATGTTTTGTTCAGGGTTTTGTGCCTTTTATGGTCACTATTAGTTTAATAAAAACAATATTCTTGATTTTTCACTAGATAAATAATTTATGCATCACTATTGTGACACAATTAATGATAATTATTTAATCCCAAAAAATTCTAAATAAATTTTCATGATGTAGATAATTTTGTTATCTTTCTGTAGACTATTAATTTTTGAAGTATCATAAAGATTATCACTAATTTAAAATTATTATACTTATAAGATTAATGAGAGAGACATGTTGTCACTTTCTTTGGTTTTAATAATAATTAAATTATTTTCATGGTCAAAAGTCCATAAAATGAATCTAATCCGACACTTAGATGGTATGGGTTTACTTTTATCCATACAATATAATTTTGGCATGTTTTAGGATAATTTTATAATATTATATTTACCCTTAATTACCCGATTTACCTTTAACTATGGAAAATAAAATTTACCGTAGTTACTATTCATAATTCCCAAAAATAAAAAATATCTTATTAAAATAATTTGGATCCAATGATTCCAAATATAGAATCCATTTTTCCAAATTCAATACCCAAAAGTTGCAGAAATTAAATTAAAATTAATCCTCGTTGTTAAAACAAAAAGCGTGTTTTTAAGAGATAATATCTATCAAAAGATTGGCACTTGTTTATGTCCAATATCAAAGTGATATTAATTACGTTGACAACATTGGATCAAATGATAGAATTATATTCTATTTATACTTTAAAACCATTCAATATTATAATTTAACCACATAAGATATTACGATGAAAAAAGTTGTTTTTAATTAAAATATAGCGTGTTTTTACTATTCATTAAAATATGAAAGTTATCGAAAAAATATCAAAAATTTATCTAATGTAATTTTTTTTATCCTGATTAAAAAGAAGAATTTTATTTTTTCAAATTGAACATAAAAACATTTCAAAAACTATAATTAATGTGGGTGCTCCATCAAAAGGCGGCAAAACTGCATTTTTTGAAAAATACTTATTTTACCCGAAAAAATTTATTCTGTTCTTATAACATTTTCTAGAAAATGTGTAAGATGAATAATAATGTTATAAAATTCAAAATTTAGTTAATACTATTCATAATGTCTAGTTCATAATAATATTATAATAATATATCGTTGTTTAGTAAAACCCAGTATTGCGTACAACACACACTATCGAGGAAGGTCGCGATTGCGTGTAATGCAAGCCAAGTCAGGGTTGCGTGTTGCACAAGAATCCATCATTGTTTCGTATAATATAATCCAACCATATTTCATTTATACATTGAATATATATATATATATACTCAATGTTGCGTAGAATAACTATTATCAAAATTGTGTGCAACACGATCCAAGATTAGTGTTCCATATACTGCAAGCTAATACGGTGTTGCGTATAGCCCAAGGTAATATTGGTGTAGAACAAGACATTAAAAGAATATTTTTTCATAAAATCTCGGGGTGTATCATTCTACCCCCCTTAAAATGAATTTCTCCCTCGAAATTCGTCGGGGTTATAAATGGTTTACTACTCGAAAGTTTGTTTAATAGAAACCCACATCGTAAAAAGGAATACCAAAACATGGATTTTAAAAACTAAAGTATGAAATGTAACGGTTACCTAAATTAAATCATCACGGGGTCTCCACGTAGGAGAACATTGGTGAAAATATGGATATGGAAGAAAAATCTAACCATCAAGTTCTGATGGAGAGTTGTAGAGAACATGGCTATGGAAAAGCAAACAATCACAAAGCTATTGATTTGTGGTGATTTAAGGTACCATCTGATTAATTGGATATAAGGGAACTAGGACAACATTTTTGGTTTTCAAGATCATTTTTCTAAGGTTAATGAAATTGGAATTAGAAGAAATACTTTCGTGATTTTGGTATAGTCTCACCGTTGGTCGTTCTTTGGACAATTTCTACTTCATCTCTTAAATAAATGAAGTTGAATTTGTCATTCATGATGTGTTAGCAGTTCATGTGATAGAATGATGGGTCATTCCATCTGTCTCAAACAAAAAGTTAGAAAAGTTATCAAAAAATACATAAGTCCATCTATAGTGAGATTAATCGTATATGGTTTCTAAAATGGACTTATACTTCTTATATCATACTGCTTAATATAATAAAACTATTTTCTGCTAAACAGGGACTTCCTGTATGCCAGTGGTGGGTGATAAAGTCCAGTTGCACTTCAGTTGTGGGTTCGATTCCCACGGCCTTGTCCGATGCGATGGGTTGTCTCCCGTCCTGCAGGTTGTCCTTTTTCTAAAACTACATTACTATAACATCACATAAATAATATCGAAAAAAATTTATCCTTAAACAATACTAAATTATGTCCAACATAATCCATTCTAATCTTTAGGCTTGTCTAAAATACTTCGGTCCATGCTCATAGTATAGAGAAAACGATCACGTTAATTCCATCATTTATCCCTCATATATCTTGTTCGTCACATTCCAGTCATGTGAATACCATAATCATGTAATCTCTTGAAAAATGAATATCCAGTGAATCTTAGTAAAAACATGAGTGCTGTCAAAAGTTAACGCATTCCACATACCAAAAACCCAAAATTATATATACTCAAACCATTATATAACTATTTCCTTATATCAGTCATCAGCTCATGAATACTATCAAACATTTAATTTTCTCCTTATCCCTTCATTATGCGCATATCATCTACATTCCAAAAATATCTGAATAATCATTCATGGATACTGGTACCATTAATCATACACTTTCAAAACTCAAGGAAATACAATAGTGTAACAATCCTTATATGTCTCTTTATTCCATAGTACCATGAGATTACTTATACAACATTACACATGATAAAAATGTAATCATTCCACTACATTCTTAAACCATTGACCGAGCTTCAACAATTCTTTCATCTCACATATCATTTGTAGTCTCTTCATCATCATCAACATAAATACTACCCATACGACCATACTGATTCTCTTCATGAGACTTTCCCTTAGGGCATTGGTTTGCATAATTCCCGTACATTCCACATTTAAAACATTTAACCATTGTTGATGTCATAGCAATACCATTATCCCTATCCCTTGTGTTAACTGAACCTTTTCCTTTGCACTTACTGGATTTGTGTCCTTCTTTTCCACACCCAAAGCATCTTCCAGTTCCTTTGAAACATTCTCCATGATGCCTCTTCCCACATGATTTACATAGGGGAAATTGAACATTATTTCCCCTATGATCATCATGATACTCCATCTTTCTCTTATTAGCTGAGTCAGGAAACTTACCAAATTTGAGTTTATTGATCATATTATGAGATTGCTGATTCGGAATTATACTGATGGTTGGACATCCAAATCCCATTTCATTTAGTTTCTCATGAATAATATCATTCCATTGTCCATTATATCCTCCATTATCATGAATCATCTTGTTTCCAGCCATTTTATAAAACCCAAAAAGAATAGTGTTAGAGGCAAAAATCATAATAAAGGGGGAGTAACTTCAATATCTAACATCTTTGGTTGAATCTAATATCTTTACCATAGTTCTAGGACTATATCCTATACGTATAATTATCCTTAGGGGAATCCCTAGACATACCTTAGAAATATCTCTAGGGATCTCACTAACGTTCTCACATCCTAGTTTCCAAAGGTTGACTAAACCTTTTCTCTAATACCAACTGTAGCAGTCTGGAATTACATCCAGTGGACTATAATTGATACCTATCAGGGCACTCCATGGGCGGCTACACCCCCTAGGTGGGACACACCACCATCCCCAGTGGCAGCCATTTCCTCATGAAGCCCTTGGGCGGAGAGCCATGCTTCGTCCAACGCTCACATGTGAGAGTTCCCAAGGATCGGATACATTCCTACCTCTTTTGCCTCTGATACCAACTGTAGAGACCCGAAGCTTGATGTACATGGACATTACATTACTTTTACTGAATACTTATTACATAACAAAAACACACACACAAGGATCGTAATAGTTTAGTGTCTTTGGAAACTCGGAATATAATCTTCTAATCGCGGTGAAAGATCTTCAACATCTCCCATAAAGATCTTTTTTTATCTAAAACCTTTCTTTATATCCTGGGGAAAAGAAAACATAAAAGGGTGAGCTCAAATGCTCAGTAAGGGTAAACAAAAGAAATACCAATCACATCATACTCATAAGAACATATCTTTTGAAAATCTTAACCTGCAAAAGAGATCATAATTTTATAACATGGGATAAATCATAGTAGTGAAATGTAATCCCAATAATCATAACTTAAAACATTAAACTTTGTGGAATAAACACATAATCATAGAGAATCATTTCTTGTTAGTCAAGACTCATTGCCAAGACTATCTTAGTGGACAAAGTCCATTTCTGAATCGAGTCACCCTCGTTTCAGTCCTATTTCACTGAACCGGTATAACCTACAATTCCAGCCATGTCTATCTCATGAGATATAAAATCATTACCCAATGAATTGGAGGGAGATATAAGTCCCACCCATCTCATAATTATACCATTCATATGTGTGCCACAAAATCATAAATCATACATCATTGCATAACCCATGTAATAAAAATGGGAATCTTAAACATCGTGACATCATAAAACAATTCATATACGATAAAGGAATTCATAAAAAATAATTACATCACAAAATAATAAAATCAATGTAATAATAGGGATAAAAACAGAACCCTTTATTATTTTAGATGGAAAATAATTTTGATAAAACAATTGAACTCCATTCTTGAGGAAAATGTCATTTCTTCTTCAAAAACATTTTTCCTTTCTTAACATGTCATACAACATTAAACTAAAAGAAGTTGATTAAAAATAAACTTGAAAACATGTAAAGGATGATTCTTGGAAATAATGTTTTAAAAATCCATTCATGTCATATAAGTTAAAACATTCTTCATACTTTTGTCGGAAAAGTCAAAAAGTACCTCGTACTAAAAACGACAAAAGATTCCTTTCATATCCTTTACTAAAAACTCACCGAAGGGTAAAATTGGATTTAAAAAATTGTATGTGGATGGAAATAATATTACATATTGAGGAAACATGGATGTGGATGATAAAATACACCCCAGTAAATGCCAAAGTATAAACAATCTCGGATAAAAATGAGATTGTGATATTTCCCTTACCTTTGGTCCGATTTGCTTCGTAAGTGTCCGAATCTCCTGTATAATTATTTAAATAATGTCATTGACTTATTATAGAATCATATTAATTATTATTATATCATATATGGTTCACTTATGACTTTATATTACCCGTTCTTTTGTAAATTCATGTTAAAGTAGCGTTTTGGGTAAAATCGTCTCATTTGTCGTTCGTGTTTTAACTTTTAATTATTCATATGATTACTTAGATCATTATTACTTAATTCTAGAATATAAAACATGATTTATATATAATATATATTCAGAATATACATATATATAATGGATCGATAAATGGAAAGAAATACACCGTTCATGGAGACGGTAGGCCGTACGTACGCATTAACGCTGTTTTCGTTTCCTTATTGAATTGAGTGGAATTAAGTAGATGACATACATATATATACACATGCATCCATTAGCTTTATAATTTCATATATTTCATTATTATTGCTTATATATACTTTATAATCATTCTTCAATGGTTAACATGGAGAATTAATCTCATCGCATCGTGGAGACGGTAGTCCGTACGTACGCACAAGCGATGATATCATTTCCATAATTATTGAATTGAATTGGAGTGGATGATACAAAATATCAGAATCATTATGATGTTATAATAACTATGTATAGTTATTCTTTACACCAAAATACCCATCCATGTAAGGTGTTGGTGGAAAAACAGATTACACCACGGCGTGGAGACGGTATTCCTACGTACGCACGCGCGGTGATTTCGTTTTCCGTAGGATGGATAGATGGTGAAATAATGTTGTTTCATACTTATAATAACATATCAGTATATTATTGATACTGATGTTATTAATTCATAATGAAACAACCTAAGAAGAAGAAGTGGAAGAAGAAATAAATTTTAAAGAATCGGTAACGGAAATTACCTCTTCTTTGAAGCGCCTCTTTGAGACCTCCTCTTAGGGCACTAAAATTGGCCTTTGAGGAAGACCAGAACCTCTAGGATGTTTCTAAGGAAGTGGAGAAGAGAATTTGGCCGAGGTTTGCCGAGCTGGAAGGCTCAAAGTGTTGTGAGGAAGAGAGGGAGGAGGTGCCCTTTTATAAGTGAGGAGAGGGGCACCGTTGGAATTCTTAAAAATATTAATTTATAATAAATCTAACCCCACTTAAAAACCTCCAAAAATGACTCATATTCTAATATTAGATGAGATAGGGTTGTAATCCCATCAACCAATCAAATTTAGACAGGTTTGGATCTTATTTTAAACCTTATCATTTTGATTTATCCTTATTTAATCTATTTAAGTTTATTTGTGGTAATAAAATTCTAAATTTTAAATTATAAAAAATAATTACTTATTAGTTGTGAATTTTCCATACTTTTTTAATTTATAACATTATAGACCATATAAATTTAAAATTATAATTTTTAAATAGTTTTGTGATTTTTAAACAATTTTATAATATGTTATTTTTATAAAATAACAATAGTGTCAATTTTGAAAATATTCATTTATTTGAATTTAAATAAAATATATACAGAATATATGTTCAAAATAAAAGCTTTAATAGATTCATAAATGGTCATAAGTGTCTATAAAATTAGTGTATCACATTAAATAGTTCATATAATATTTATTTTATTATTTTGAAAACCATTTATTTGATTTATCTCTTAATAAAATAATTACTACAACATGTTTGTATAATTATTTAATATACTGATTTGTTGCATAAAAATTTAAAATAAAACCCTATGATGAAGATAAATCTATTAACTTTCACAATTATACTTTTACTCTAATTTATCATCTTAAAATCACAATATTTAAATTGTTATATTTATTAAATTATGAAGGTGACAACTTTGGCATCATTTAAAATAAAATAATATAAGTGTCATAATTGCTTGTATAAGACTCCAAATGGTAAGATATTCGACCATTGGATGATTATAGTTTAAATTTACATGACCAATAAGTTTTGGTTAGGGTTTTGTGCCTTTTATGGTCACTATTAGTTTAATAAAAACTATATTCTTGATGTTTCACTAGATAAATAATTTCTGCATCACTATTGTGTCACAATTAATGATAATTATTTATTCCCAAAAAATTATAAATAAATTCTCATGATGTAGATAATTTTTTTATCTTTCTGTAGATAATTAATTTTTGAAGTTTCATGAAGATTATCACTAACATAAAATTATTATACTTATAAGATTTATGAGAGTGACATGTTGTCACTTTCCTTGGTTTTAATAATAATTAAATTATTTTCCTGGTCAAAAGCCCATAAAATGAATCTAATCCAACCCTTAGTTGATATGGGTTTACTTTTAGCCATCCAATAGAATTTTGGCATGTGTTAGGATAATTTTATAATATTATATTTACCCTTAATTTCCCGATTTACCTTTAACTACGGAAAATAAAATTTACCGTAGTTACTATTCATAATTCTCAAAAATAAAAAGTAGCTTATTAAAATAATTTGGACCCACAGATTCCAAATATGGAATCCATTTTTCCAAATTCAATACACAAAAGTTGCAGAAATTAAATTAAAATTAATCCTCGTTGTTAAAACAAAAAGCGTGTTTTTAAGAGATAATAACTATCAAAAGATTGGCACTTGTTTATGTCCAATATCAAAGTGATATTAATTACGTTGACCACCATTGGATCAAATGGTAAAAATATATTCTATTTATACTTTAAAACCATTCAATATTATAATTTAACTACATAAGTTATTACGATGAAAAAAGTTGTTTTTAATTAAAATATAGCGTGTTTTTACTATTCATTAAAATATGAAAGTTATCGGAAAAATATCAAAACTTTATCTAATGTAAATTTTTATATCCTGATTCAATAGAAGAATTTTATTTTGTCAAATTGAACATTTAAACATGTCAAAAACTAGATTTAAAGTCGGTGCGCCATCAAAAGGCGGCAAAACTGCATTTTTTGAATAATATTTATTTTACCCGAAAAATTTATTTTGTTCTTATAACATGTTCTAGAAAATGTGTAAGATGAATAATAATGTTATAAAATTCAAAATTTAGTTAATACTATTTATAACGTCTAGTTCATAATAAAATTATAATAATATATCGTTGTTTAGTAAAACCCAGTATTGCGTACAACACACACTATCGAGGAAGGTCGCGATTGCGCGTAATGCAAGCCAAGTCAGGGTTGCATGTTGTGCAAGAATCCTTCGTTGTTTCGTATAACAGAATACAACCATATTTCATTTATACATTGAATATATATATATATATATACACACTCAATGTTGCGTAGAATAACTATTATCAAAATTGTGTGCAACACGTTCCAAGAATAGTGTTGCGTATACTGCAAGCTAATACGGTGTTGCGTATAGCGCAAGGTAATCTTAATGTATCACAAGACATTAAAAGAATATTTTTTCATAAAATCTCGGGGTGTTACATAAAATACAACATTTTTCACTATTCATTAAAAAATGAACTTTATCGGAAAAATACCAAAAATTTACATAAAGTAAATTTTGATATCCCGATTCTAAAGGAGAATTTTATTTGGTCCAATAGAATGTATAAGAGTGACCAAAACTATATTTATAGACGGTTCACCATCAAAAGGTGATAAGTCGACCTTTTGTGAATGTTATAGTATATATGCCTAATATTGAATTCTTTTCGTATTTTAAGCCTTTATATTTTATTGGATAAATGTAGAAACATTTAAAAAAACATATATAATAATATTTTATTTATTTAAATTCATTCCCACCAATATAACGACTACGTGTTAACTACCATTTAAAATAATATTATTTTATTTCTAGTGTGCAACGTAGGATTTCAATGAAAATCATTGTTGCGTATCGGGTACGATATTGAACATAGCAACCCCTTTAAAGTAAAATTAATATTGAATTCGTAAATATTAATAAATATGAAAATGTTTTAATCATTATTTACCTGGGATGTTACATCCTTCCCCCATTAGAAAATTGGGTCCCCGCAATTTATTTACTTATTGAATAAGTGGAGGTATTTATCCCTCGTTGCATTTTCAGATTCCCATGTTTCCTCTTCAACCATGTTGTTTTTCTACTAAACCATTACCTGATGAATCAACTTATTCCATAACACTTGCTCCCTGTGGTCAACAATCTGGACCGGTTGTTCCTCATAAGATAGGTTCTCTTCCAGCTGAACTACCTCTGGACTCAAAACATGAGATGGATCCGGAATGTACTTCCTTAACATTGAAACATGAAAAAAATTGTGTACCTGAGATAAACTCGGAGGTAAAGACACTCGGTAAGCAACTGATCCAACTCTCTCTAGAATTTCATATGTTCTAATGATCCTTGGACTCGGCTTTCCTTTCTTACCAAATCGCATCACACTTTTCCATGGTTAGACATTGAGAAAAACATGATCACCTACCTCAAAAAAGAGATCCTTCGTCCTATTGTCCGCATAACTCTTCTGCCTACTCTGAGCTGTTCTGATGTGTTTCTGTATCAGCTAAACTTTTTCTACCAACTCTTCTACCAATTCTGGTCCCATCAGCTTCCTTTCACCCACTTCATCCCAGAATGCTGGAGTTTGACACCGCTTCCTATATAACGCCTCAAATGTTGCCATCTGTATACTGGAATGAAAATTGTTATTATATGAAAATTAAACAAAAGAAAGATGTTGGTCCCAATTTCCCTGATAATCCATCAAAAAAAAACGTATAATATCTTTCAATGGAGAGAGGAACTCCATGTAACCTGACTATCTCTTTAAGATACAAACCGAAAAGTTGATCTAGGGAAAAAGTATCTCGTATAGAAAGGAAATGAGAAGATTTAATCAAGCGATCAACAATAAGCCAGATTGAATTATTACCTCGAGATGTCTTCGGTAATCCCACAACAAAGTCCATGGATATATTATCCCATTTCCACTCTGGTACTGGTAAATGCTGAAGCATCCCTTTCGGCAACTCCTGCTCTGCTTTAACCTGCTGACAAGTCAAACACTTCACAGTAAAATTAGCAATATCTCTTTTCATTCCATCCCACCAGTAATACTCCCGCAGATCTCTGTGCATCTTAGTACTACCAGGATGAACTAAAAACGGAGAACTATGAACTTCATATAACAAATCTCTCTTCAAATATGAATCACTAGGAACACACAATCTCATCCCAAACAACAAAACACAATCATTATCAGTGTTGAAATCAGGCAACTTGCCTTTCTAAACCAGCTCTACCTTTTACTGCAACTCACTGTCTTGCTTCTGTGCTTGCTTGATTCTGTCTGATAGAGAATATTTCACTGATACCTGAAACAAAATAGAAGGACATCCTACACCAAAAACTTCTATGCCAATGTTCATAAAATACTTAACCAAAGTATCACGTTTCAAACGCAACATTGTTAATGAAGCATTACTTTTTCGACTAAAAGTATCAGCCACTATACTTGCTTTTCCTGGATGGTAATGAATTGCACAATCATAATCCTTGATTAATTCTAGCCATCTCCTCTGTCTCATGTTCAATTATTTCTTTGTGAATATATACTTTAAACTTTTGTGATCAGTATATATTTCACACATTACTCCATACAAATGATGCCTCCAAATTTTTAAAGCGAAAACAACAGCAGCTAATTCCAAATCATGTGTAGGATAATTTACCTCATGAGTTTTCAACTAACGTGAAGCATAAGTAATTACCTGATCATTATACATTAGGACACAACCAAGTCCTTTCAATGAAGCATCGCTGTAAATAACAAAATCCCCATTCCTGGAAGGTAGTGCCAAAACTAGAGCATTCACCAATCGTCTTTTCAACTCTTGAGTCAACTGATCCATCACTGCAACAAACTGTATAGTTCTGATTCTAACCATCTCAGGATACTGATTTGAAATTTCATTTCCCTCTGTATGCCTTCCCAGAAAATCTGTTATGTTTCCTCTATGAAAAACCATTCTTAACACAAAAATATCTTAGGCAAAGCAACATGGTAATCTTTAAATGCTATATCATTTCAATCATAACAAAAAAAATATTTTTGGATAATAATTTAATATAATTCTAACTCCTAAAGTTATCTAAACCAACCTCTGATACCAACTATAAGGCCCCAGCCTTAAACCTTACTTAATCTTGAGTTATTACAAGATTACACAATGAGGATCTTTTCAGGTTTAGAGTTTTAGAGAATTAGATCATAAAACTTGCATTACATTCCACATTTAAACAAAGTGGTTACATTAAAGATAGTATTCATTTTTCCCATCAACGGAAACATAATTAAAATAAAACATGGATTCTTTCTTGACACTTCATTGACACTATCATCATATCATGTACCCTTCCCTTGACCTGTGAAAAACATTTTAAAAACTTGGGATGAGCATAAAAAGATCAGTAAGGGATATAAAAATATGGAAAGGAAACATGAGTACATGTATACATAAGAATCAATGAGATCATACTTTACTCATAAAACATAATCACTCTAACATACCTCATAAAATCATGAATAAATCATAGAAATCATTATACATAACGGTAACTTGAGGAACTCATAACATTCTTACGTAGGGAGTAACCCTCTTGGTTACGTTTGAAATACCCATCACAGTATATTCCCTAAATCTCTTCGTAGAAACCTTAAAGTTTAACTCCTAAATGGTACCCAATGCATTAGAGAGCTATATCAGGCTCACCCGCCCTTATTTTATCACGGAACCACCCGTATTCATAACAATCCCCAAGAACCATAACATAATCGTATCACATAAAACATGCATAAAGGAAACATAACATTTCTACATTTCAATCACAAGATATCAACACAACACATTGATATAATAAAAACATTATGAAAACAATTTTCAATACCAAAATAAAAGAAAAGTAAAACATGGTATTTATTTTTTATTTAAAAAAAGGTATTGATGAAACTCAAATAATGGTCACGGCGGTGGAGAAGTCGTTGTCGCCGCATACGTATGAAAAAAAATTCCATTTTGTCGTTTAGTAATGGATTAGTATAAAAATAACCCTTTTGAATAAAAGTAAGAGTCAAAGGGTTTTATACATCATATAAAAGAAATTTGTGTATAAAAAATATGCCTCAATGAATAGAGATTGAGACGATGTCCCTTACAAAGATCATTTTTAAATAAAATAGATCTATTATGTGTATTCACTATAATTACAAATAAAGAAAGTACTAATACAATATAGGACATAATAATATCATGACATAATTTGAATGTAGGAGATTAACCCAAAGAACGAAAATTGGGTTAAGAAATTCCCTTACCTCGGGTCCGACTTGACTCGATCGTTCTTTAACTTCCGGAATAATAAACTTGAGTTAATTTATACTTTCTTAAGAACCTTTTTCAATTTCATTATTCCTTTTATATCACTTATTACCATGTTATGAACACTATGTAATTATTTATGTTAATAATGGTCGTTTTGTGGATAATTGGTACTTGAGTCCAAAATAAACTCTTTATAATTACAAGTTGTTCATGTGGTAAAATATCCATTATATACAAAATTATATTCATGATGTAGATATAATATATGGAATATATAGCCATTATATACATGCATTTACAATATTACATAACATTTAGAGGAATGAAATGAAACACACTGTTCATGGAGACGGTAAACAGTATGTACGCATGAACGCTACTTCCATTTCTATTTCATATTTAATGGAATTAAAACATAATGATACATAATAGTATTATAATTACAGTATGGTATCATATATAATATCATTAAATAGATCCTTTATACGTACCACATATGGTATTAACGAATCAAATCACTTTGAGGGGGTGGTAGTCCGCACTTGCTAAAATGAAGATATCATGTTTACCCATAATGGAAACCATAAAGGTATGCCATAAATGAAAAATAAAGAAGCTTAAGTAAAACATAAACATATTATATATCATATATAAATATAGTTACATCTTAATGGCCACCTTTAAAGGTGTTATATGAGTGTTGACCAATCATCGTTTCGTGAGACAGAAATTCGCCATCCACAGAAACCGTATGTTCCTTAACCATTAGATATAGGTATGTGTAAGTTTAACTCAAATACTTCTTATAAAAACATCCTAGTTTATGGAATATACTGGTTTTGTTACAAAATAAATGAATAAATAGAGTTTAGGGGGTTGGAGAAGCAAAATAAAACATAAGAACACAATAGAAGACACTACCTTTAAATCGGGTAACTCTTTTTGATTTGAGCTCAAAGGCTTCCTTGGGAAGACTTCTGCCCAAATTGAGGCTTCTAGGAGTTACAGAGGGATGTGGAGAGATAAAATGGACAGGTGTTGGCCGAGACAAAGGCTTTAGAGGTGTGGGTAAGGTGGTAGAGGTGGGGGCCTTTTATAAGAGGAGAGGAGGGGCACTTTTTGAATGTTAAGAAAAGATACTTTGTTATAAAATAATTTTCGGATAAGAAAGGGCCCAAATTTATAAATATTGAGGATAAGGTGATAAGGGATCTAAATCCACCCATCCAATAGGTTTTTGACAAGTGTAGGTCTTATATTTTACATTATATTTTCATTTTATTTAAATTTTTAAATAATGTTGTAATCGCTGCATCACCATGGTGTCATAAATAATTTAATTTATTTAATGTATTAAACTTATAAAAAAAATATCATGATGTAGGAAATCTATTTAGATTTATAATTAATATTTATAGTAAAATATATGACTTGTATAACTCCATTTAATTTTTTTTAGTAAAATAACTCATGTTTGTGACATTTTAATTTTAACATTAAATAAAAAGATATTAATGTCGTTTTCCTACCAAAGTGGCTCCATGGGGTCCCCAAGTTGACCCATGTGTTTTCTTGGTCGTCCATGACACATCCAATAAGGGTAGAACATGTGTCTAGGTATTTTCATTTTATTATAATATCATTTTCCTTAAATTGCACTAACTACCTCTAATCGCGATTAAAAACGTACAAGTTACTATTCACTAAAAAATTATTTTAATCCCATTGAACCACGTTTTACTTATTAATGACAACCATGTATGTCGGATTTTTGAAATTCAAAACATAGAAGTGGTAAAGTTTCATTTAAATGAAAAATCAGTTTTTTAAGTACCACTTAGTGGTTTCACTATTCATCAAAATTTGATGTTTTTCAGAAAAATACCAAAACTTAACCCTAAGCTATATTTGATAGTCTGAATTTAAAAATGATTCCTATTTTAAAAAATTCAAAACATACAAGTTACATTAATTAATTTAATAATTAATTCCCTCTGTCAGAGCAAATAGCGTGTTTTTATGAAACAATAAGTATCAAAAGATTGACAGTAGTTTAAATCCAATTTCAAACTAAAATTAATTCCAACGACCACTATTGTATTAAATGGTAAAAATATATTCTAATTGAACTTTAATACCAATTCAAAAGATAATATAATCATGTAAATAAATTAGATTAAAAATAGGTTTTGAATTAAAATACAACATTTTTCACTATTCATTAAAAAATGAACTTTATCGAAAAAATACCAAAAATTTACACAATGTAAATTTTGATGTCCAGATTCTAAAGTAGAATTTTATTTGGTCCAATATAATGTATAAGAGTGACCAAAACTATATTTATAGACGGTTCTCCATCAAAAGGCAATAAGTCGATCTTTTGTGAATGTTAGAGTATATATACATAAAATTGAATTCTTTTCGTATTTTAAGCCTTGAGATTTTATTGGATAAATGTAGAAACATTTAAAAAAAATATATAATCATATTTTAGTTATTTATATTCATTCCCGCCAATATAAAGGCTATTTGTTAACTACCATTTAAAATAATTTTATTTTATTACTAGTGTGCAATGTAAGATTTCAAAGAAACTCTTTGTTGCGTATCGGGTACGCTATCGAAAATAGAAACCCCTTTAAAGTAAAATTAATATTTAATTCGTAAATATTAATAAATATGAAAATGTTTTATTCATTATTTACCTGGGATGTTACAGGGAAGCATCTCATTCACTCAAGTTGTTTATAGGTACAGGTTGAGTATTCATGATCTTTTCAACCCCAACCAATATGGTAGCTCCAAAGGCTTTCAAATAATCCTTACTCAACAATGTGGAAGGTTCTTGTGAATGTTCAAGGATAGGAGTTGAGACAGGCTCATGGTACATTACAAATATTTGTTAGAGATAAATTTCAATTGAATTATAGTAGAGATATATATACCTTTAATTGATACTTCTTATGAAAAATTCACATAAAAATATCTAGAGAATTTATACCCTGTATCCAGAGAGCATGGATCAACTAGATTAGAATGATAAACAATTTCCAGATTCGGGTGCTGCTCCCCCTCAATAGTGCATATTTCTCAGGATTAATATATTTTTTTCTTTGATCTACTTCTTGGATTTCATCCATAATAGCCTCACCCATTTCCTTTCTACCCAATTGGAAGGATTTATCTATTCTCTTGTCATCATATGGGATAAACTCGGGAACAACATTTTCCTCTAGGTGTTCCTCAAGAGTAACTTCTTTCTCAATAGAAAGATCATCTTCTATATGTTCTTCTAGAATAACCATTTCCCTATCAAGAATAAATGATTCTTCTTTAATGGCAGGTTCATCTTCTAGATTTACAATTTATTCAGAAAAATGTACTCCCTTCTCAATTAAGACTTGAGTAGAAGGTTCATTTCCTTTCTCATCCAGGATAGTTTACCTTGTAGGTGCAACAACCTATTCTTTTCATAGTGAATGATTTAATAGATTTCCAAACCAAGATCATAAATGACCTCAGTTATTGAAGAATTCTCAATTGGGTTGATCTTTTCATAGACCCTCTCATTATCCTCTACCCATGCAGTTATCCATGGATTCCAACTAATTTTGATTCTTTTTACACTATCATTTAAAATAAAAAATTTATAGTCCTTAATGACATATTCATCTAATCCAACCAACCCTTTTTCATGGAGCATAGCTCTGATTAACCTTGAGTAGAACAGTGAGGTTGACAAGGAGGTTATCTTTATTAACTCACACATATGGATTATAACATACTTACATTGGTTAATCTGGTTTCCATTCTTCATTATATTAATCCGAAATACATTCTGATACATGAGTATAGAAAATCACATTTTATGGGACTTACCATATTCTGAAGAAATTTAAACAAAAGTCTGGTTTCACCATCTAGTTCAACAGCTATAGCTCTTCTCTTTGTGTCATTCCCAGTTAATATTCCCATGGATTCATCCAAAAAAAAGATCCCACTAAGAGGTGGCAGACCTCTCTAGTAGTCTTGAAAAATACCCTCATGATGTATCCTTAGGCATGCATCCCATAACCTCGAGGAAAAGGTGCATCTTGGGCCACTGATCCAGCTTTTGATAACAAAACCAGCTTCTATATAAAAAATACAATTGAACAAACTAATAAAACTATGAAAGTAGCTTTGGGTAAATATTCATATCCTCTTTTGTGAACCAATCCATCCATCCATTATCTTTTAGTACATTTAATATTATATACTTACTTGAAATAATCAACTTAGAGAAAATTTCCTTTTCAGGTTCCACTATTCTGTTCACCAGGTTTGGATTCAAAGGAGCTTCATGCACTAACTTCAGTTCTATTTTCATCTTCTTCTTTGATCTTCACATCTTATGAGTTGATGAGGATGGACATATCATTATGTGAATTTAACAAAGGTTCTATAGAGAGGGAAAGGTTGAAGGACGAGGTGCGATATGAGAGAAGAGATCTTGGGGGAAGAAAGGAATGAAACTTCTTTTGTTTTTATCATTTAGGGATATCATCCGTCAAAAAATCAAAAGCACAGGAAATTATAAGAATAAAATAATTACTTACAGTGATATGTATTATAATATGTAAAAAAAATTAAAATGTGTATTTATGGTGAGATAAGAATAGACTTTTATGGGGAGACCCTAATAGGTTTTCATAGTGAGACCTAATAGAATTTCTTAGTGAGACTGTAATAGACATTCACAGTTAGATATTTACTGTTTCATTTCTAAACTATGTTACTATATTATTTAAGATAATAATTTCCATATAGTAACCGAGAGATAGTAACAGTGAGACCGTAAACATGAATCAAAAACTTTTAAGAGAATAAAATTATAGAACTGTTAGAGTTAGACAGTAGTCTTTAGACAGTTACTTGTGAATCCATAAACTGTGAAACATGTAGCTATGAAACAGTACAATTACTACTTACAATTTATCATTCCAAACTCATATATGATGTAATATATTCATTCAGAATTTAATGGTTAAGTGAATATATCATCCAGTTGATATTCAATTCCGATGAATTCCAAAGTTATATCACCTTTGTTATAATGGTCTCTCAAAAATTGATGTCTTACATCAATATGTTTTGTCCTAGAGTGTGAAATTATTATTTTTAAATTTTAATAGAACTTTTATTCTCAAAATTTATAGGTACATGCCTAAATTGATATCCATAATCTAGTAATGTGTGTTTCATCCACAAAATATGTGCACAACAACTACCAGCAGCTAAGTACATAGCTTTGTCAGTAGATAATGCAACATAGTTTTGTTTCTTACTACACAATGATACTTGTGACTTACATAAAAAATGACATGTTCTATAGGTGATTTATCTATCTAACTTACAACCACTGATGTCAATATCAGAATAACTAACAAACTCAATTTATTGTCCTTTGGGATAGAATAGTCCTAGATTGGGTGTATGCTTATGGTATTTGAAAATTCTATTAACTAAATTTAAAAGATATTCCTTAGGGTTTTCCGGAAAACTATCATACATACATACACTAAACATAATTTCAGGTTAGCTAGAAGTTAGTTATAGTAGGCTTCCAATCATTCCTTTGTAAGTTGTTTGATCAATAGATTTTCCATCTTCATCAAGATCCAACTTACAAGTAGTACTCAGTAAAGTGTCTCTACTTTTAGTACTATACAGGACAAAACATTTTAGATGATCTCTAGTATATTTTCATTGATTTAAAATAAAATAATCATTATTTTAAAATAATTTTAATCCATGAAAGAATTTTATTTCACCTATTAAACTCATTTCAAATACATTATTCATCATTTCAGAAAATTCAATACGTAAAGAATTTTTTGAATATCCAAATATAATGTCATATAAATTAATTTTAACTACTATAAAATCATTGGAAATACGTTTATTAAAAAAGTTGGGATCGCCTATTTCTTTTGTAAAACCTTTGGATATAATAAAAGTACTAAATTTATCTTACCAGGATCTTGAGTCTTGTTTTAAACCATATAAATCCTTTGATAATCTAAAATAATGTTTTTGAAAATGAGGATTTGTAAAACTAGGGGGTTTATAAAGAAACAAATCCTCTCTTATATACCCATTTGGGAATGAAATCTTAACATCCATTTGATATAGTTTAAAATATAGATGTGCATCATAATCAAGAATAATTTTGATGGTTTCAAGTCTACCTAGTTGTGCAATGATTATATCAAGGTCAATTCCATATTCTTGACTATAGACTTGTGCAACCAATATAGCCATATATCTACATATGTTACCAGATTCATCTACTTTATTTATAGACACCCAATTAGTTCCTATCATAAATTTCTTTAGGTCTGTCAACAAGATTAAAAACAATGTTACTTTCTAACTGATTAAGCTCTTCTTGCATAGCCATCAACCAAAATTCATCATTTATTGCTTCATTAATGTTTTAGGGTTCATATTGTGACATGAATACATAATAATCAACATGATTTCTAAGAGAATATCTAGTTTGAGTTCCTTTTTCTAAATCTCCTATTACATATTCTAAAGGACGGTACTTAAGTGTTCTTACAGCTCTAAAAAAACAATGACTAGTGATTTCAGGTTCCTCAATAGGGTTGGGTTCATTATGACTTAAATCTAAAGAATTTACAGAACAAGAAGTTTTCATAGATTCCTTTGTAGATGGTTTTATGATTTTGAATTGATTTCCAAATTTAACACATCATCCACTATGTTCTCTAGAGAGTTCTTAGGCATGTGTGATTCTATTTCATCAAATTTTACATGGATAGATTCTTCCACACATTTAGTTGTTTTCGTAAACACTCAATAGGATTTACTAGAGATTTAATATCCTAGAAATATTCCTTCAACACTCTTGGATAAAAAAATTTCAAGATGTTCCCTAGTATTAAGGATATTGACTTTGCAACCAAAAATATTGAAGTATCTTACTTTGGGTTTTCTATTATTACATAACTCATATGATGTTATTTTAAGAATGGTTCTAGTCAACCCTATATTAATAATATATCATGGTTTATTTAAAGCATTATCCCAAATTTAAATATGTAATTCATACTCACTAAGAATGGTTCTAGAAATCTCTTGAATGGTTCTATTTCATCTTTCTACAACTCCATTATGTTGAGGTGTTCTAGGGGCATAGAAATTATTAATATAGACACTTTGGGAACAAAAAGATTAAAACTCTTGATTTTCAAACTCACAGCCATGATTACTTCTTAAGGATTTAATTCTATGCCCACTAATATTCTCTATAATTTTGGAATATTTGAAAAAATGAGAGCATGATTCACTTTTGTGACACAAAATGAAAGTCTAAGTATATCTAAAAAAGTCATCAACAAGAACATAAAAAAAATTACTTCCCATTTAAAAAAGAAACTCAAGATGGTCCAAACAAATCCATGTGAACCAATTCAAGAGGTCAAGAAGATGACAATAGTTTCTTCGGTTTGAAAGAAATTTTGTGTTTCTTTCCCTTTTGACAAGGATTACGCACTTTATCATTTGGAAACTCATGTTTTCGTAGATTGTTGACTAATCTATTTCTAGCTAACTTTGTAAGTGATTAAATATTACGTTGTCCTAGTCTCTTATGAAAAATAAAAGACACTTTGTGAAATACACTTAAACATGAAGTATTTTGAGAAACTAAAAACATTACGTCAGCAGAGTATACATTTTCATTTCTTAATGCAGAAAACACTAATTAATTATTAGAATTAAAAACATTACAATCTTCATTTTTAAATTTAACATGGAACCCATAATCATATAGATATGAAATACAATTCAGATTATATTTCATTCCATCACTAAAAAGTATTTTTGAAGTTAAAACTGAGTTAGATTTACTGATTAGGCCATGGCCAATGACTTTCCATTGGCATTGCCACCAAAGGTGACATATCTACCATCAATTTTTGTTAAATTCGTGAAGAATGAATAGTCTCTTTTCATGTGTCTTGAAGACCCACTATCCAAGTAAAATAAGATTTTACAGGATCTATTTACTAAACTTTCGTACAAAATATCCAAATAAAAACAGATTTCGGTACCCATATTCATTTATTTCCCGTAATACTAGAGACATGTTCTTTTGATACCCACATTTGTCACATAAGTTTCATATATGAATTATGTAAAGTTCTTAAAAGATAGACTCTATTTGGAACAGAAAATATTGAAATACCATAGACACTATCATAATTTGAACTACCTAATTGTTTTCCAGAACAATATGTAAAGTTGTATTTTCTAGATGTAGAAACAAAATCAGTTCTTCCAAAATTTCTTTTACCAGTTTGATAGCCCATACCAGTTGTATATTTAGGGGAAATCTGTTTACCTAGAATTTGTATCAAAGTATCTTTACCATTAGAAAACTTTTCTAGATCCTTTTTCAATTTCTCATTAGATATCTTTAGTTCATTGTTTTCTTGGAGTAATTGAGCATTTTTCTCTCTTTCAACAGTATGTTTAGATTAAACAGTTGAGTTAATAGCATGTTATCTCTTTAAATATTTTTATTTATCTTTTTTTCATTACACGTCACTTCAAACATGTTAGAGTGCTCAAAAATTTCTTCAGTAGACATATTTTCAGAGTCACTCTCATCTTCAGAATAATAAGAATTTTGTATAAGAGATTCCAATATAACCTCAGATTTTTTTTACTAAACATATACTGTCTTTGTTGGAATGTTCATCATGTAAAGATTCTCAGTCACATGATCTTTCCTCAGAATCACTCCACGTTGCATTTATTTCTTTTTTATACTTTCTATCTTAGTCCACGTATTTCATTTGTTATTTTATCTTGGGACAGTCAGCCTTTACATGTCCCTTTCACTTACATTCATATCATATTATCCTACCAAACTTTTCACTTAATTCCATTCTTTCTACCAGCATTCTTTTTGATTATATGTTCCTGTGAAGTTAGGTTTTCTGAAAAAATTTCATCTTCTTACAAAATCTCTTAAACCATCAGGCTATTTGATCCATCTCCTCATCACAATCAGGTGATGATTTTTCCCTACATGAAAGTTCTAATGAGACATCGAATTCCCCTTTTCCTTTGTGTTTAGAGGTGGTGGTCTTAAATTTAATAGATTTTCTTTTGGGTTCATCCTTCTCTTCCTTGTATACCTTATGCTCCTCTTCATACATCATTAGTTTCCCAATGAGTTTTGTACAAGTAACTTGTCGATGTTTCATGACACTCTAATAGAGAGATAGGTTCATCTCAATCTATCATATATGAATATAAGAATACTCATAATTTGTTCTTTTGCAGTAACTTCTCTTCCAAGATAAATCATTGTGTTGAAATTTTTTTGAACCTGGGATACATGTTAAAAATAGGCTCATCATGATTCATTTTAAAGTTATCATATTTAATAGTATAAGTTTTAAGTCTCATTTCTTTCAAACTAGAACATCCTTTATGTGAAACAGAAAATGTATCCCAAATTTCTTGGGTTGTTTTACATGCAGAAATTCTGTTAAATTCCACATCTTCAAAAGAGAAATACAAAGAATTCAATACTTTGAAACTGTTATTATAGGAAGTCTTGGTTGGGTCACCCATTTTATTCTATAAATAAGAGGAATATTATACTCATCTATAATTGAAGACCAAATTTCAAAATCCATACTTGTTAAATACATTTTCATTTAAATTTTCCATTGTGCATAATTTGTTCTACTAAAGAATAGTGGTCTCTAGTAGAAGATCCTTCCGGTATATTATCCATAAATAAAAAATACATTTAAAGAGCTAGAAATTCAGAATTTATATAAATTTATAGATCATTAATGTACAACTAAAATCATATGTGAATAGTTTTAAAAACAGATGCTTAACAGGAATAACAAACTCCTTTGATACCAAATTTTGGTTGGAGTAGAGTACTCAAGAGGGGGGTGAGTTGAGTTTCTATTCAAAGTTCTTTTTGAAAAGTTTTCTTAAAATATTTCCCAATAAAATAAATACAACCTAGTTAATAAAATTTATACAGTTATGAATGTTTTACTGTTTAAATAACATATCAGAAGAATGATTAATTCTCAGTAATTTCAATATTAGTTATTAACATTACTTTTCAAGCTATTATGACAAGGGAAATCAATTATAACTTTTTTCCAGGATTAACTATCAAAGTATAATTAGTGATTTCTAAATTTTATAGTAAAACGGAGAAAAAAAATCAAACAACATAGTGGATATAAAACATGTGGTTCAGTCTCAATATGATTACTAATCCACTCCACTTGGTGATCACATGTCAGAAATAAGTTTATATTAATAAACTTGATCCACACTCGGGATCGGGGTAAACAATAGTACACAGGACTGTCCAGGTCACATGACCTCTTCCCAATTATTCTTTGGTACAATCAAACAGGTCATACATTTACCACTTCCACAATGATCTATGGTAGTAAACAAGTGTCAAAATATGTGTGAAGAAGGATATCTTGTATCCTCCAGTTTAATATAGGATAGAGTGGGTGATTTTATACACACAAACACACTACTCAAAATCTAAAAAAATACACAAAATAGAAAATTTGATGTGATAAAGTTAGAAGTGATCTGAGTGTTAGTCTATGAAACTCTGTACTTATAGGATGAAGAATATGTAGTAATCGAGTCCTGTTTTGAGAAACGGAGTATTGAAAGTCAGTTAGATCCGGCTCGTGTTCTTCATGGAGTTGATATTGAGAAGATTTTCTTGACTCTTATCTATGATCTATCATCATTTGGATTTGGTAATGATTCATGTTTTTTTCAGATGTATCTTGTTCCATGTGTTGGTTAGTTTTCATTAAGAATGGGTGTGCTTCATCACTATCTCACATGTTAGTTTTTAGGCCACACTATTCTTTTTTTTCTTGAAGTGCATGTGATGGAGCTGACAGGATGCATGTATTCTACACCTTGTACCTCATTCTGTTTGGTGACATGTCTACAAAAAAAATATTATTTATGTGAGTTCATTTAAAAGAATCAAATATGACTAATAGAAATTAAATTAAAAATGACAAAACATATTAAACAATGATGTCACAGTCTATCTGGAAACAATGTCACTTGGAAACGATTTCACTAAAAAATGGTGTCTTCTTCTTTTCTTTTGAGCGGTGATACAGTCATGATGGCTTAGTGGTATAGAGATCACGAACCAGTAGCACCTATGCAGTGTTAGGATCACTGTGTCTTAGAAAGGAATCAGTGTCACGGACTTCAAACCAATCTAAAACTGGTTATGATGTCTGGGTTTAGGTATTTCGTTCACGTTGTCTGGGTCACGATGTCTAGGTCCTTTTATAGAAAAACAGTACTGGTGGACGACTAATGATTTCTCAGACTTAGAAAAATATATATATATACTTAAGTAGTATTATCCACAAAATGAATTAGACATAATCATTAATAAAAGAAATTCATTATAAAACCATGTATATATAGTTTACAAAAATCAGACAAGATTTTGTAAATTAAGATCTTGGGTAGTTTTATGTAAAGCATATAGAAAATAACCATCTGTACACTTGATTTGAGACTTATTAAACAATATTTGTAGGATATATAGGATTTTTTATCATTAAAACAAGATTATGACAAGAGGATTCCAACAGGGACAAACTTATGGGATAAAGATATTGGGCCAATGAAATGGTCTACACATTCCCTGAAAAACTTATCACCTAGTTGTACACTAAAGAACCCATAAAACTTCCCAAATCATACATTCTAGGGATAAAACAAAATGATAGTGGTGCCCTCGAAATATCCCAAAGAGAATCCCTCAAATGGTTGTTTGTAGAGACTGAGCTTCCACCAACCCAAATGTAATCCTTTGGAAAATGGAGTGGTGCACATCGCCATTTAGGTTTCTATATTTTTTGTTAGATAAATATATAAATAACCATTTTCAAACACTTTGTTTCCTCATAAGATCATTTATCACCACTAAACACTAGAGGATTCAATTTCATAAATTCTTATGGATGATTTAAAATCTGATATGAACATGGTTATGTTACTCTATCAAGAGTATAGACATATTCTATGTTTTGGAAGACCGTATATAGATCATAAGAATTTCTACCAGAGAGGTTCCTACATGAAATATTGATTCATTTCTAGGGTTCACATTATAAAACATTAATAAAATAAATCATTTAATTATAGACCCTAAATCTCGATACAAGGTATATATAATCATAAAGAAAAAAATTATCCTTGTAAAACACCATTCGTAATCTCATTTAAAATGTTTCAAACACATCCTTCATTTAAATTTCAAAATAAACACATGTTCCTGAAAAAATTCCCTTTAATATTTCATTTCAAAATCTATAAAATATTTCCCTCCTATTGGTAGAACAACACACTTCTTGAAAAATAATTTCCCCCTTGAATCACACATAAAATAATAATTTACAATTATATAAAACAATTCATTATTTGGAAACAAAAATAAATACATAACCAATCTTTCTCTGAAATCAATTTTTCTAAATCTCAAAAAATATTCAAAAATTAATTATAAACTACCCTAATATGGTTTTATTAATAAGATCAATAACTAAATCCTAATAAAATTAATTTAAAATATGATCAAAACACATCTATAATAAAACTAAAATTCAACCAAATAATCACAAAAAACAACATAAACAATAAGTGTAGTTTAGATCTTCAATAGAGTAGAAATTATAAAAATTATAACCTTTTCACATTATCTATGGATTGGATAGAAAATTCTTCTAAACATGTTTCAACTATGAGAATCAAACTAGAATGTATCCAAAATAGTTTCACACATCCCGCTTATAGTTTTATAGTCCAAGGACCATAACTGTGTTAGTATTGGAATTTTGGTTTTATAATTTAAAAAATTTATTTACATCGATATATTACTTTCTCATCATATTTAATTAAATTAAAAATTGATTTTAATACATATAATTTTTTTATTTTTAAATTGGTTATTTTATTTTAATACTAAATGACTTTAAACATTAAAATGTTTACCCTCTATGATAATGTTTTAATGATATTATGTTTTTATTAACATTTATTATTTAAATTTCTATTAATGTTTTTTAGTAAATTTTCATTTTAGTATATCTTAACAAAAAATGTACTCCATTCTTGTGATCCCCGAAGGATAGACCTCAACCACTCTTAGGGTGTCCAATGTGTTGACGTCGTGGGAGGGACTGCCATTGGTAGACCAATTTAAGGTAGATAAGCTCTCGACCATGGGTAGTGCATGCTTAGTATGGGCTGAACCTTGTGTAAGGATCACATAGCATTCTCTAAAGGCACATGGATTTTGATAAAATACCACTGAGATTAATCCCATGTTTCTGTGTGTGATAATTGGTTTTCATCATCGATATCCTGCTCAAATAGTTCATCAGAGGGCTTGAATGTTATACTGGAGCATCACAGCATTGAGGAACCAATTAAGGAAACATAACTTGACATTTATGTTCACCTTCTTTTAAAAACCCTAATTGATTCATGACATTATGATCAGATGTAATGTAAACCATCCATTAAAATATTCTAACTTACATCCCTCACTCGATTCTCCCACCTATATATTTTTTGAATTTAGTTCTCTCCAACCTTCAACAACAATGAAGTGTTTCTATGTTTCGGATTTCATTTCCATGACTATCATCATAAAAACTAATAAAACAATTCTCACCTTAAAAGAAGTTATGGAACTCCTTCCTATGTCATTGTTGTAGTAGTTCAACTCTGCTCCTCATGATTCATTCCAAGGTAGGCCACCCATATTGGTGGACCCTAAAAACCACTGGTAGATATATTATCCTCAATAGTTTATCTTATCACCATGAATTGAATTTGTTCCACACACCATTTTTTTCATTGTTTCTCAATATTAGATATTTTCTATACTACATTTAGTGGTTGGTTTTACTCCACCAGTAGATCTATATACCATTATTAATCAAGGATATATGAATTTACTATTGTACCCCAACTCTAGATGTCTCTTCCACTAGTAGATGTTTCTTCAGCAGTAGATATCACCCACATTATTACCTCCTTCAACAAATTTTCTCCAGGATTTTGGGTTGATTCCGATTTCAATGAGAGATTTTCATTTTCAATGATATATATCTTTGAAAAGGTGGCATCTCAATATAGCATGGGATACCATTAGTAGATCCTCTATTTGATTCATCACCAGCAAACCTCTTTACCTCCTAAAGGTTGTGTAATCACATAATATTATTTCATCACAAGATGCTCATGTTTTTCTAGTGTCTTTATAGAAACCTTAATCATGATGTTTCATATTTTATTATTCTTCTCAATGGAATGGATGATCGACATATAATTGGACTCCAATAGTATATCTTAGAATCTTCATTGTCATATCTCCACGGTTTGAATTGTATATCAATCAACCATTAAGACTCCAATGGTATATCAATACACCATTGGACAACAATGTCATATTAATCTTCAAAAAGATATTGTAAATACACTATTAGATCAAAATATGTTTTGAAAAAATATAATACTTGTCTTTTAATTTTTTTGATAAAATAAATATTTAGTTAAATTTATGATTATATTTTGTTGAAATAAAATTGTATATTTAGTAAAAATTTAATTATAATTATATGTTATGTACACATATACATAAATTTTTGTTTGAAATTTTTTATAATGGTTTTAAATATTTAATTAACAAGATGTTTATCCAGTTTGTTAGAAATATTTTATAATTATGAATTATTTATTGGAATTATTATTTTATTTTTTATATTAATATTGAATGAATTAATAATGACCATAATTCTTCATTTCTATTTAGTGTAGCTTTTAAAAATAAATGTAGTAGAATTATTATTTTATTCTTACACCCTAACAAGTGTCATACCATAATTGGATATCTATATTATCCTAGAATATCATTATCTTCATGATTCAAGAGGTATATTTAAGGAATAACACAATTCCAGTGAAGATTATTTTATACGTTCTTTGGGATAAAACATTGATGTAATTATTTATACTCCCATTTTTTCAAGAAACTTTAAAAAATGTTCTACATTCGATGTGATCGTAGAAGAACGTCAACATTCAACATTCTTACATAAATGCTAGCAACGATCATAAAATTTATTATATTATCAATTTTTAACCGTCTTCTTATTTCTATATATTTTTTTCTACATGTAATATTTTATTTCTTTTGTTTGTCTTGTAATTGAGGATGAATTATGATTTTAATAATAAAAATAAATTATTTCATTGCATGGTTATTCCACCATAAAAACAATTCTGGGTTATGACTCACAATCAATATTTAGGTCACACACTATGGTTTGGTCTCTAGTAAACTACTTGGTTCTTCCTCTGTGATCCAATAAAAGGTATTTTTTTAACAAGGTTCTCATATCATTAAAATTGATGTAATTTGAGGGTGTTAATTTTTTTTAGGCGTATAGAAGGATGATAAGTGAACTATTATATTTTTTATCCAAATAACTATAAATCACTATGTTATTTCAATTTATTTTTTATTCACCTCATATAAGAGCACATATATCATTGTAAGACATCATTTTATAAACACAAAATATTTTTTGTTTTAATTTTTGAAAATCAAAATTCACCTCTAGTTTTTACTTCCATAAATACTAATCTCGTAATTGGTATCATAGGGTAGTACATTACGTAAAATAAAATAATTAGCCACACTAATTATTTATACTATCTATTTTTAACTCTATTCTAAACAAATATCCCAGACATAATTGTCTAAGGAACAAAAGAAAATTATTATTTTAACATAGTCAATGTACAAGATAATGATGGATGGATTCCACAAAACACACATTATTCAATAGAACATACAATTACTACTATAAAAATGGAATTGATTCCTACCTAATGTAGTTAAGTGTTGATCACTGGAATATTAGGGTTAATACATATGAGATATCCAAGGTTTTTCATGAGACACAGGGAATGACATGATAAAATATGTTTTTATTTGTATAGTTAAAAATTACATTATACTGTGATATAATTATAAATTTTTATAGTAATGTTTCAGCTTGTAAGAAAACCCAAGGTATATTGAGTATACTTCAAGTGATTCATTATGGGAATGTAAGTCTCTAGAGAACCATGCATGGAATGCTCTGATAAAATACCAAGACATGAAGATGGGTGATAAAGAATTTTTAAACCATATGTTCCATTTGTTTACAAGTATTTATAATTTTATAATTAGTCTTGGATATGTTTTGGAAAACACTGTACAAGAGGAAAATGTGTTATATCATCTTCCAAAAATAGGGTATTAAAATAAAGATTCCATATATGAGAGTGATACTTTTAATGAGTGTAAATTAGAATAATTAATAGCATCTATGTTGCAATATGTGTTGTAGATAAAAAATATTACAGATTATGAGTCTATAAATAGAAAAGGGATTCCATTTAAATCTAATGTTATTGAAAAAAATAATTCGTGAGAATCATAGTGTTTTGAAAATAAATAGTATGTGGATAAATTTAGTATGAAGTTTTATATGTTCATTGAAAAATAATGTGGAAAAGGATATTTTAAAAGGATTTCTGGAAATAACTACACGGAAGGTAATATTAGAAACAATAATGATGTTTCAGAATTAGCATGTTATGAGAGAAGTATGAAAGGGAATTTAAGGGATGAATTCCCTAGGCTCAAATATCCAAAAAAGGAAAAATATAAAAGAGGAAAAGAAAAAAATCAGGGTAGGGACTTCATAGAAACATTTGACTCAATTAATCACTATTTAAGTGAGAATGAGGCAGATAATATTTCCCTATATGATATAAAGTGATAGGTAAATGATTCACTCTTTAATCTGGTAACAAACCCAGAAAATTTTGATTATAATTATTTATCATAAAATGAATTTAAAATGTTTCTGATTCATGAATTTATTGTAATTCAATGAATTCTAAGGTTAAAGAACTGCTTAAAGAAAATAATGAATTATGAAATGATGGAGATAAGATAAATGAAAAGTACTCTCACAAAAAAAATTATTAATTATAAGTTTATTAATGAGAATGAGAAAATAAAAAGTGGATGTGGTAATCTGAAAATCTATTATTCCCAGAAAGATATATATAAATAAGATTTCAATTTTGATTTATTAAAACTAAAATATTAAAATGTAAAAGTTATAAACATTCTTTTAGTGAATGATAAAAATCTAAAATGAAGATTTAATTTAATTTTGGATGATATAATTAATGTTGAAAATGATTTTATGAAATTAAATAAATAAAATAATAAATTATGAAAACAAAATTCAGTATCCAATGAAAAATATTTTACAGAATTAGAAACTATTGAAAATTAGAATATGGATCTGAAAAATTTAGTGGTTATTCCTAAATTGAACTTTTATATTTTTATTAATGGTAATAAAATATTAAGATGATGTATTTAATGAAAATAAACTCCAATATGAATGGTTTTAGACATAACTATTTATTTCCTGCTTTATATTCTACAAGCATTGTTAAAATACCAAAGTGAAGTATTTTCAATGTAACCTATTTTAAATATGGAACGATACAAAATTATGTAAATGAGCATTCACTATGTCTTAGACAATCATTTGGGAATACCATAACATTAATTCAATAGATTTATTTTCTAATAATCATACTAATAAATTATTTAAATTAATTTTGTTGATGAAATTATATAGTACTAATCCAATTGGGACCGTGTTTTCTTGGGTACCAAAAAATTCCATTTGACTTAATAATTTCTAAAAATATTCCTTAAAATTTTCAAGGAAAAATTATATTTAGATAGTGTATTCTATAGGATAATGAACGATGATATTTCAAAATTTTTATCATTCAATTCATATGATAGTGGCCAGGTCACTTTTAAAAAAAACTAATGGTTATATTAAATGTATTTGTAAAGTTGGTTTCTCTAAAATATTTATTATTTAAAAATCATCATATATAATTGGTTTAATTAATAATATTGTAATTATATCTCAGTTTCATAGTGATAGATTAAATTCTATATTTTAAAATTATAGATTTATTATTATGAAAAAATAATTTGTTTTATATTCTCAAAATTGAAAATATAATGTATACACTAACTATTTTTCTGACCCAGATAAACAAAAGGTTAATTGTTTAAAAAATATATGAGTATAAGAAAACAGAGGAGGATTGGGAAAGAAAAAATCATATTATTGCACAAACTATCAATGAATGAAGAATTTTTGAAACATCAAATGTTACATATAGGTAAGTACTCCTTGTGTTGTTCATATTTAAAAGGTAAATAACATTAAGAATGATTTAAATTTATAAATTAAATTAGTACTGCTAGTTATCTAGAATTATTACACCATAAATTATTTGTACATATACAAATTTTTGGTTTTAGTGGTATGAAGTATGTATTTTTAATTGTATGTGGTTTGTATGTATATATATGGATTTATTTCTTATATCATAAAAATGAAACTTTATCCAAAAAAATTTATTTCTGTAAATTTATTAAAAATTTAAAAAATATATCAATCATGTATATAAAAATTAATATATGTGGTGATTTTTTTAATTTATATTTTAATAAATATTCTAAAAATGATGCACATGAACATTATTTCTGATCCACTAGGACACCATAACAGAAACGATTGGTAGAAAGAAAGAATAAAACAAATCATGAAACAGATAGGTCAGTGCTAATGAAATTTAGTTTAACTAATACTTTTGGGATACAATTTTAAATATATCTTGATATAAATTAAATACTGTGTTCTTTAGAAGATTCCTAAATAAGATACATTATGAAACTTTTAAAGGGTTTAAACCTAATGTTTATTTTTGAAGACCTTTGTCTCTAAAGTAAATATTATAAATACCGAAGATAATTTAGAAAAATTTGATTATAAATAAGATTATGGGATATTTAAGGGATATTCCAATTCAATAAAATATTATTGAGTTTTTAATAGAAAACATTATTTCTTGAAGAATATTTACATGTTACTTTAATTTAAAATAATTAAAATAAGTATGATTATGAATCAAACCAATAAAATTATGAATTTATTGAATTTTATTTTTGTGTATAAAATGACCAAGATAAGGATAATTCATCAGTTGATGGTTATCATATCGCATCTCAAAATGGTAACAAATAATGGAAAAATATTAAAAAAAATCATGTTGAAAATGAAATTGGAAATATATAATTTGGTATTCACACTATAAAATCTATTTTAATTTACTTTACAAATCGTCTTTTGTTAATACTTTACCCTATTAATGTTGAAAATTATTTAAGTTATTGAACTTTTAAAAATTCTATTTATGCTTAATTACATAAATTTGAAAGAAGAATGTTATTTTATTTAGTTTATTTTCTAAAAGATAAACCTATTGTAGGAACTAAATATATTATTCATAATAAAATTGATAAATATGGAGACATAGTTTAAAATAAATAAGGAATAATAGATTAAGCTTACTTCTAAGAATAGGGAATTTACATTAAATATTATTTTTCTCCTCTTTAAGTAGTGGAATCAATAATAATTAAATTATTTTTTGAATGTTTTCTAGTCATCAAATTATTTCAAATCAATGTAAAATGTTTCCTATTAAAATGAGATTTTTTCAGAATAGGTCTATGTTAAACAAACACCTATATTTAAATTTTTTTTTTCCAAATAATGTTTTTTAAATATAATAATTCCTTACATTGTCTTCAAAAATCTCTAAGGGTTCAGTATGAAATACCAAAAAAATATAAAAAATTATTTTTTAAAAGATAATGTTTACATAACAATGTTTATAAAATTATTGTTAAATGATATTCATATTATACATATATGTGATGATGATATAATATTTGGTTCAACAAATGATTCATTGTTTAATGATTTTTATAAACTAATTTCCATTGAATTTTATATGGTCTTAATAAGAGAATTAAAATATTTCCTTTTGTTGACAATTAATCAAAGGAGTGATTGTATTTTCATAAATCAATATAACTATTTTAAAAAACATGTATAAAGGTGTATACATGAATATAGTAAGACTATACAAACCTGAATGAGTATTGATTTCAAACTGGACTTAGTTAAGTTTTGAAATTCAGTTGATATTAAAATATATAGATGTATAATAGGTAATCTATTATATATCACTAAATCTATATCGGACATAATGTTCTCAGATTGATTGTGTAAAAATAATTAGTCCAACATAAAAAAATATAATCTTAAATTCATATAATGATTAATTAGATATCTCAAGGGTATATTTTATAATATATTATAATATTCTAATAAAATTATTTTTTATTTACACTCTTACTATAGTTCTGAATTTTGATTTTGTAGACATAATCTAAGAAGAACTAGAGGTATGTGTCATTTTTAGTTAAATGGTTAATTTTATAGAGTTCTATGAAATTAATTTTAGTTTCACGATCAAAAACATTAGACTATATTTTTTTTTCTTCTGGTTTCTATTCACATAGTTGATAGATAATGAAATTATTATTTTATTTCAACATTTAAATTCATGAGTTAAATTTCACTATGATAATTCAAGAGCTATATTAATATCAAAAAACCCTATTTAGGACTCCAAAAAAATTACATAGATCTTACATATAATGTTCTTAGGTATCATGTAATTAAAGGTGATATGTGTTTATTATTTTCCCTTACAAAGAAAGAATTAGTTGGAATTCTCACTAAACCCTTACATTCAATTAAATTTAATAAAATGATGTTTGAATTGGTCATGGTAGAAGACTAAAAACTCTATTTAGTATAATCAATATTTTTTTTATTTTTTTATATACTATATAAATGAATTTTATTTTTTCTACTCTGATAAAATGTTAATTCGTTATTACTATTTACACTGAATTGTTATAATAATAAACTAACATAGTTCTTTCTATATTTGAATAGTGTATATATCTTTATACTCTTAAGACAATAAAAATAATATGTTTTTTTAAAAGAATATTATTTTTATTAAAAGGTGTGATCATTTATAAATTAAAATCTATAATAGATTTTAAAAAATTTAAAAACATTCCAGATTATTTTTTAAAATTTATTAAATGTCCTAGTTATTAATTTTAAAAAAAAGGTAGTTTGTTGGTATTTTAAAATGGTTTTAATACATTAACTTTATTTTTTGTGTTTATAAATAACTATCCCATCAAATTTAATTAAATTCAATACTTTTAAACATATAATCAATTAATTCATAAATTTAATAGTTTTTTAATAGTAAATTCCCTTAAAAATTGAAATGTTTAATGTCTAAGAAAATATTTTAATGATAATAATTGTTCATTGATAGTTATTTTTTTGAATTTCTATTTTTGTTTTTCAACCAGTTTTGAAAATATTTTGACAAAACATTTGGCCCATCCTTGTGATCCACCAAGGCTATCCCTCAACCACTCTTAGGGGACCCAAGGGGTCAACCGCATGGAAGGGCCTACCATAGCTTTCCCACATTGATGTAGATAATATCTCATCCATGCATACTACATGATTAGTGGGGGTTGGACCATGTGTACGGATCACATAGATTTTCCCAAAGTCAAATGGATTGGGCTAAAACAGTATTGGTTCTAAGCCCATATGTGTGTGTGTGATAATGTTTGTTGATCCCTAATAGCAAGCTTGAATGGAACTTGGGCTGGATTATATGTTAAACTAGGGAATCACCTCATCATAGAACCATTGTGGGATGTGTGACATGGTTGGATGTTTATCCTCTGTTAAAATCATGAATATATTCTTAATCAGAAAATCAGATCTCATATCTACAATCCAATATAGATTATTAACTCTCACATATCATTTCATTCTCTTTTTCATTTTTTTGATTTCAGACTTCTTCATCCTTTAGAAACAATAGACTATTTTTATGATCTGGAGTTCATTTTTATGAATTTTTCTATCAAACCTGAATACAACATGGCTCAACATTAAGGCAGTGGTTGCCCTCCTTTGAATGTCATAACAGTAGTATTTCAACTTTGTGCCTATTTAATTATTCCAAATTAGGTCACTAATGTCGGTAAACCACCAATAACCTCTAGTTGGTATATTTTTTCCACTAGTAGATTTTTTCTCCATGCATGATATTTGTTCACAACACCGTTCATCTTCACATTGTCTTATAAGTATCTCTCTTATTCACTAGTTAGAATACTTTTTTTATCCACCGATAGATCTATCCACAATTTATTAATAACGTTAGGTCAATATTCCATTGGATTCCAAAGTTGTATATCTCATTCACTGATATATTTTTATTCACCATTAGATCTATCCAATAAAATTTATTCTTTAATTGATGTTTCTCCATGCTTTTCCATTGATTCTTATTTCACTAGTAGATTTTCATCATAACATTAAGATCACTTTTAACTTAATGTTCATTAATCTATGGTTGGATCCCACGACTATATCATCTATTTTGTTTCTTAGTGTTACATCTTTTTACATATTGTAAATGGAATAACATCACCATCTTCTTTCATAACAATAATATCATTGTTTTACAATGGATTTTGAGTGGTGTTCTTCAAGATGGATTTTTTTCATTCTTCTAAGTGGAATGGTATATCAATCTAGCAATTGAATCAAAGGTTTGATCTCTACTATATCAATAGTAGATATACTATGATTCAAAGGTAGATCAATTCTGCAGTGGACACCAATGGTAGATCAATCCACCATTAGACACTAAAGGTATATCAATCCTCCATTGGAAACCAACGGTAGATCAATCTACCACCAGATACTTTAAATCCACTATTTGTTCAAATTATTTTTTTCTAAAATCATATTTATTATATTTCAGTTTTTTTATTAAATTAAATATTTAGTTAAATTATTTATTATATTTTGATGAAATATAATTTTATACTGTGTAAAAAATTAATTATAATCATGTTTTATGAACATATAGACATACAGTTATGTTTCAATTATTTTACGTTTATTTTTACTATCTTAATTAAAATGAGTCTTATTCAATTTATTTTAACTATTTTACAATTATGAATAATTTTGTTTGTCTTATTATTCAAATAATAAATATTAATATTTCATGTATATATAAAGTGGAAGTTTCATATTTTTATTCATTATGGATTTTATAAATGAATATAATGGTGATATTATTTTAATGTTATACACTAAAAAGTGTCTTGAATTTATTTGACATATATACACGCCTATAATTTCATTTCCTTAATGATCTGAGAGTCATCATTATGGAATAAAACAATTACATTGAATATGATTTGATAGATTCTTTATGATAAAAATCTTCAAAATATATTATTCTAGTATTTATTTAAGAATCTTATGTGACTTTTGTATTATAGAGTTGATCACATAATGACTTCAACATTATACATTGTTTAGTTAAAGTAATCAAATATCATAAAAAGTCATCAACTTTGAAATTTTTGATCATTTTCTTATTTCTCTTTATTTTTTTCATGTAATATTTTATTTCTTCTATTTGTATTTTCTTTAAGTATGGTTTATTCCATTCCCAATTAGATTAAGGTATTACATTCTATATTTATTCTATCAAAAAAATTTAGTTTGGGTTGTGAATCCCAATAAATAGTCAGATCGTAGACTATGGTTTATCCAAATAATATATAATAGGTTTTTCCTTTGAGTTATTGTAAAAGGTAGCCTTAGAAATACCTTTCTCACACATTTAAAAGTATGGTTCTTAGGGGGTGTCAATAATTTCATGGAGTAGAGATAATTAAGGTGTATGCTTTGTGCTTTATGATCAAAACCACTATAAATCTTTATGTTCCTTCATTTTCATTGTATGGAACCTTATATCAAGAAAAAAATCAATTTAAATATATATTTTATAAATTCATGTTTTTTTAAAGAGAAAATTAAAACAATTGTCCCACCCTCAAATTATTATTTCAATTACTATAGATCCTACAAATTTTTCTCCCTTGGATTACATCCAATTTCACCCCCAAAATAACAATATCCAAAAATAAATAAATTATTGTATATCTAAAAAATAGAGTAACAATAACAAACATTGAAATATATGTTGAATAAAAATAATAAATCCAAAATTCTTGTAAAAACTCTTGACCTACCATTTTAACTAAATTATTTAAATGAGTTGGAGTATGTTAGGAACTCCTTTGAACTCACCACTCATGCACCGAAGTCATAAATCAAGTCTACCATCAAACAAAAAATAAAATGATGGATATGAAACCATTTTTAAACAAAAAAATTAGTTCAACTTATAATATCACATGGGACAACCTGTCATAAATACTGAGGCATGTTCTAAATCACACTAGGATAAAAACATGTGATAGGGTGTCATAAGGGTCTACATGGGAAGGATATGATCCTCTGAAAAAATAAATAGGCTCTTGCCACGACCCGACCCTTCCCAGGCTTCAGCCGCAACTACCCCAAGCCTACCTCTATAGGCCAGGGGCTGGCGACAAGCGTCGAAAGCTAAAAAACATTGGGAGGCCATTGCCTGTATACCCATACACACACACAAACACAACCCACTCAATGCAGAAGTCCAGAGTAAATGAAAAGAGAAGTACAAAATTCTATAAACAACCACAAAAGTGCATCGACCTCTAAAGAGTACAATGTAAATGCTGAAGGTAAACTGAATAGAAAAAGGAAAAAACACGTGCCCAACCAGAAAAGTGCCACAACCCGGCAATAGGTAAACAAAAGTACAACAGCTGGGAGGGTCCCTCACCTGGAACTCGTCTATGACCACCATATGTGGTCCAAGATCCCGAACTCATATGCTCCTCTAATTCCATGATCGACCTATTTGTCGTCTGCAAGGACACACAAAGTGTGGGAAAATCCCAAGCAGTAGTGAGTATAAATATACTAAGTAGGATACTCCTAAGGCTCAAGGTTGCAAGAAAGTAGGTACTGAAGAGGTGAGCAGTGGATCGAACTGGGAATAGTAAAGGAGTACAACCGAGAGTGTAGTAAAGATTATAGCTCAACCCAATAAGAGGAAGGAAGTAGATTCGTCAAAACACAAGGAGCTAGAAACGGTGAGAAGATGAACTTATCATAGATTCTTCACTACCTATAGTAGGAGAGTAGACTCATCCATCCATGATAAGATAGACCCAGAAAGCACGTGGCCAGCCCCGTACAACTTCACCTCTCCTGGAAGGAGAATAACTAAAACCCAAGAAGTGGGTACTGGAATTAGGTGTATACATATCCATGTGCACAAACAATAAACCAAAACAAGATCGTAAGGGGATCTTCATCTCATAGCTCAGCCCAAGAAAATTAGTATCCAATTGTCACATAAGTAAACACCATCGGTGTCCAGCATACTGCACGTCTTCCCCAAACTGCAAGCCAAGTGGCTCAAATCACCGCACCATGACACTATCCTCTTTAGGTGGCACTGACTCACCCGCACAGTATTAGGTTGCATCACAAGGACGCATCTTGGAGGGGAAAGATCCCCTCGTAATTGAGAGTTCTCGGGAAGGTCAAACCCCACCTCTTCAATGTCACACAGTCGAGAGGTCTTCTCAAAGTAAAAGCTATCACATCACTAACCCGTACAACCAAGGGTCCTACTCTGGTAGTCATGGAGAAAAGCCACAGACTAGCTTAGTAAGAAGTACTGAGTCTGGAAGAATACATCGAGTAACCCACTGCTCAGCCCTAATGGAGGGTAAACCATAAGAGGTCATCGGGTAACCCACTGCCCAGTCTCTACTAGAGGGTAAACCCTAAGAGTTCATCAAGTAACCCAGTACCCAGTCTCTCCTAGATGGTAAACCCTAAGAGGTCGTCGAGTAACCCACTACCCAGTCTCTGCTGGATGATATACCCTAATAGGTCATCAGGTAACCCACTTCCCAGTCTCTCCTTGAGGGTAAACCATAAGAGGTCATCGGGTAACCAATTGCCCAGTCTCTACTGAAGGGTAAACCCTAAGAGATCGTCGAGTAACCCACTTCCCAATCTCTACAAGAGGGTAAAACCTAAGAATTCAATGAGAAACCCACAGACCAGCCCTGCTAGAGGGTAAACCCGAAGATGTCGATAAGAAACCCACTGCCCAGTCCCTATGGAGGGTAAACCCGGAACTACTCTGGCCATCCATACTAGATGGTACAACACTGGACAACAGAAACACAGAGTTGGTATCACGCAACCAGCCAACTCCAGAACAATTCACCTAGTAGAGGTTCAATGCCCGTGTAGTGTGGGTCATGCCGATACCTAGAGATCTTCCTAGAAAAACACATCACGGTAGATCATGGAAGGAGGATATGTTCTCGATACTCAGCTACAGAAACTGCACCCAAGCCCACTGGGGCTCTGTACCCTACTAGAAACAACCTCATGGGTAGAGGTTCAGTGCCCGCCTAATGAATTGGTCAAACCAGATCCAAAAAACTATACTAGGGAACATGAAGGGATGTGATACTGAAATCCAACATGGATAAAAGGAAAAGGGGAACCAAAACACCTTCGTCGGTAAAACCATGGAGAACAGAACCAGGGGAAACCACTCGACCCTTCTAGTCTAAACCATCATGAACAGAGGGACCCTATACGTCACGAGAGATCAAAGGTACGTAAAGCAGAACACGACAAGAACAAGGGACCCACACAATTTGTGGCCCTAATTCATCTCCAAACCAAGAACACAAAAATTCTCATGTACAAACTACAACATGTACCTCCATGCATTCTCGTACACTCCCATACCACATTTCCATCCCAAGGCTATCGTGCACATGTCACCCTACATCAATGTGAAGAGAAAAAACGAAATTTCACCAAATTGATTCCTCCACAGAGATAGTACGACCGTTCATATCTCTTCAAACACCAAATTCACTCAGACAAGAGTGAACACGCTCAGACGCCAAGGGCTAGCTTCCAAACACAGCAAGAAGAACCACCACCGGAGCACCTTTCATGTTTCCACAATTAATGAGATCTTTAATGAGACTTTGCACATCCAAACGAATCGTACCATTGTAATCCATGCGAATTAAACACGCAATATCGACTATCTACTCGCCTCCGACGGATATTCAAAAAAAAGTCTCCAACACCATTTTACGCCCGAACAACGTCCCGTGGTCCCAAGCTTCAGTCCCAAAAACAGTTGGGCACCTCGCACCATTTTGATCCCCTTATGAAAACATATAAAATTGACTATTTACTTGCATGGAATGGATATCCATAGAAAATGATGCATTTCGCCATACCGCACACGATCAGTGCTTTGTGAAACCCACATCTCGATCCTAAAGTGCTACAAACGGATCACACAATTGTGATCCTCTCGAAAAATCACACAAGCTAGACTATACACTTGGCCTAAATGAACCCCGGGTGAAGAAACTGAAATTCACCGTCAACGACCAACACGACCCTCGTGGGGCCCAGACCACCGTCATGAATTTAAGAGGGAAAATTTCTCCATTGTAATGCTCTCATAAAAACACCATGAAATGACTAGTCATTCTCCCCGAATGGACGTTCAATAAAAATGTTATAAAATGTTTCACACAGCTCCAACGACGACCATTGGAGGCCACGGATCAACTCTGAATTAAGTATCCAATATTGGACTCAAAAAAGCTTCTCATTGTTGGGACAACACAGCCGCAAACGACGTGTCAAATGGACACCATATGGGGGTTTTATCTCAGATAAACCACTTAATAATAATAATATTATTATATTACTATTATTATTAATTTATTTATATTAATCTATTTTTCTGTTTTTTTAGTAAGAAACCCTCCTCCATGCGGCACGCCACTTCAACATTTTTTTTAATATTTTCTTATAACCTCTCTCATTGATTAGAGAGAGGGGGGCCCATAAAAAAGCATCCACCAACAAATTTTTCTCCCTTTTTTCTTTTTGTTTCACCTGCATATGCAGGTCCTCCTCCAGCAGAGACCTGCAACAGCGGGTCTCCTTCTCCACCAGGGTCCCGGAACCCTGGTCTTCCCACTACCAAGCTCCAGCCGGCATCGGCCAGTGCTCCCCCTTATCATGCCGCAACAGCCCCTCCCGATGCCCTGTAGTCCAGTCGAGCTGTCAGACCTCACGCGTGCAGCCCCCATGTCGCCTCTGCCTGAGCCATGTCGGAAATTCTGAATCCCACCTCCACTACGACTCCCCTACGCTGCTGCCAGTGTCAACCGGCACTGTTACCGACCAACCACCGTCTGCCCCGTGCCGCACCCTACATCTCCGCTGCACTCAAGACGCCTCACACATCCTAACCCCTCGCAACAAACCGTGCTTTCGGGACATTCGCAACCTACTGCGGTTTCGATTTAATCCAAACCAAAATGATGGAGGTAGATCTGCGATCCATAGTTCGAGATCTTCGTGGCGGTATGCCATGCTCAATGATTTGACGCAAAAGTTGGGGTGCACGGGGGAGTAAAAAATAAAAAACAAGGGATCAGGGCTCAAAACACAAACTGCCTACCTGGAATTGGATCATTCATTGAAGAAGGACACGCTCCCAAAGATCTGATGTGTTCATTGCGCTTCGGAACACCTCGATCCGAAGCTTCATCATTGTCTTCCGAAGGGAGGAGGATGAGGTGAAGGTGGAAGATAGCATGGGAGGAGGGGAGTTTCTTGGGAGAGGAATGGGAAGGGTTTCGCCAGGGAGAGGGTGGGGGAAGAAGATATTAAATAATGAAAATTAAGTAAACCTTTAATTAATTAATAACTCAACCGAAATTTAAATCTGCATCCGAAACCCAAAACGCAGTGAAAGTTAGGTCGCGCCTAGGGTAAACACCACCTCCCGAGCACAATGCTGGTCTCAGAATTTTAATCTGAGGCTTTGTTTCAAAGATAATAAAATTTAACGTCCGAGACAACTTAATTTCGAAAACGCACCTAGTGGCATTTTCCACAGAAGGCATGCACCCGTGAATGTTGCACCCCTCCTAGGGTAAACGAAATGCTCTAGACTCAACGGTGCCCTCAGTTTTCATGTCTGAGCTACCGTTTAGAAGTTATTTTATTTATTTGGCATGCCCAGTTCGAACACACTGAATAATTTAATTTCAATCACATCGGGGCTCGCAATCGCACACCGTCTAAAGGCACTGCTTTGGAATAACATCAAAAATATTCCCAAGTATTTTATAGAAAAAAACAGGTTCTTAAATCACTCCCTCCTTCTAGATTTTCATCCCTGAAAATCAAAAATATGGAAACAACTCAAGGTACTAAGCCCACACCTCACTCTCCCATACCTATAAGAACTCTTGCACAGTTCTGCGTCACCGCGCATGGACCAAAGGATTTGGTAAGTTCGCGTGGGGTCTTCCCTCGTATATGACATGCATAGGTGCACACACACTTCTTCTCATCTAAGTCACGTGGGAGATGTTATGCACCAAAACCAGCCTTTGGTTTATGGAAAGGTAGTGGGGACCTCTCCATCCCATCGCATGGTCTCAAACGGACCCAAGGACCTCGGGGGTAGCTCACATCCCTGGTCTCACCTCTACATCACGCGTTGTTACTAGAATCACCATTTGGACATGGGAAAAAGCCTGGTGATTCCCTCCTTCAGAATATCCATATGGTGAAATACCCACGGATATCCGGTCACACAAGGTTTCACAGTCGATGTACCATGACTAAGACTCTCTTACACACTCGGAAAGTGATGGAGTCAACACCATCGACTAATGGGAAAGGTTCTACGCCTCTTATTCTACCAACACAGGGTTAAAATAATGCCTCACGTCACCCTATAACAACTCAAGCAAGGAGCAGGGAGAAAATCATTTCACACATAGAGTCTAACAATTCTACTGAAAAAATTAGAATAGTCGTAAAGCGTACCTCTTGCCACCTCATACTCTATGGGATCATAGACATCCAAAGATCTCGGTTGTCTATGGTCCCAACTGTTAGCTCTCGGACCCTGATGTAGACCACCTAGTGGTGATGGGAAGACCTCATAAAGTTGTCCCCTACTGCCATCTCCCCCTGCTCCTCCGCTAGAACTACCTGTATGGGTGGTACTCTAATCATGGTGTTGCCTCTGTCATGGTGGTGCACCTGCTGCCTGCTCGACGTTCTCTGCATACCTGGTCAGGCAGTCCCAGGCCAAGGGACCTCACCCATCGCAAGCATAGCATCAGCGCTCTCTGGGCTTCCCAAGTGCCCTCTAGTGCCACAGTGGTGTACGACCAGGGCCCAGACTCCACTCACAGAAGGTTATCCTCGGCTGAGGCACTGTGCTTTTCCACCATAGTGGTGCATGCCCACATTTCTGAAACTGGCGGTGGGAAGAGAACCTGCGTTGAGGTTCTATCAGCTGATGCCCACTAGCTGCGGTAGATGTCTTGGCTTTGTCATGCCCGCTGCCACCACAAACTGTAGAACGCGACTGGAAGCACTCTATCACCTGCGCCTTATCTAGAACCCTGACATAAGTGGAAAAGTCCAAGGGTACTATGACAACACAAACATCTTTGTGGATACCTTGATCGAACTTCCACACTCAGAAGATTTCATTGTTTACTAAGTTAGGGTAAAAACTATCACGGTTTGCATAACTCGTCGCATACTCAGTCACCATCATCCCTCCCTACTAAAACGGGAGGAGATTATGGATCTGAACAGAACATAAGCAGGAGGGGTAAAACTCCTCATGAAACAGAAGCTGAAATTCGCCCCATGAAAGTGATGACTCATCAAGTAACTGAGTCACCAGACTCCACCAATGCTCAGCTACTCCATGGAAAAGTTTGACAGCCAAGGCATCCATCAGATCTACCGGTGTCTGCGCAAGACAGAAGAGGCGAATCACTGTCTCTAGCCAAACCTCTAGTGCCTGAGGGTCTGGCTCAGCATTGAACCTCAGTGGTCTCTGTCACTGGAACTCACGGTGCGCGCTCAACCTATGCTCATGCTCTGTCTGCTCTGCAGGATCTATCTGATGGTAACCAGGTGGTGGTGCTACTACCGGCCCACCCGGATAAAGGGGATCACATGATGGGTCTTGGACTGAGGCCTCGTCTCTCATAGAGTCATCGTCACAAACCCAAGCTGGTATCCTGGCTGGCTGTCTTCGTGGAGACATCCCAAATGTTATCAAGGAGTGACGAGGTCAAATGAGCATATATTTATATAACAGTAAAAACAATGGGGATATGACTCAAGAATGTCAGATGAGCATATAACCATCAGTTGATGGTTATCATATCGCATCTTAAACTGATAAAAAAGAATGGAAAAATCTTAAATATCATCATCTTGAAAATGTAATTGGTAATATATAATTTGGTATACACACTATAAAATCTATTTTAATTTACTTTGAAAAAACTTCTTTTGTTAATAGTTTTCCCTATTAATGTTGAAAATTATTTAAGTTATTAAAATTTTAGAAATTCAATTTATGCTTAATTGCATAAATTTGAATGAACAATGTTATTTTATTTAGTTTATTTTCAAAAAGATAAACCTATTGTAGGAACTAAATATATTATTCATAATAAAATTGATAAAGATGGAGATATAGATTAAAATAAAGAAAGAATACAAGAATAATCTTATTTCCAAGAATAGGGAATTTATATTGAATATTATTTTTCTCCTCTTTAAATAGTGGAATCAATAATAATTAAATTAGTGTTTGAATGTTTTATAATCATATAATTATTTCAAATAAACGTAAAATGTTTCCTTTTAAAATGAAATTTTTTAAAAATAAGTCTATGTTAAACAACCACCTAGATTTGAAATTTATTTATTTCCAAATAATGTTTTTAAAACATAAAAATTCCTTATATTATCTTAAAAAATACCTAAGGGTTCGGTATGAAATACCAAAAAAATATAAAATATTGTTTTTTAAAAGATATGGTTTACATAACAATGTTTATAAAAAGAGTTTTAAATGATATTCATATTATACATATATGTGTTGATGATATAATATTTGGTTCAACAAATGAGTCATTGTTTAATGATTTTTATAAACTAATGACCATTGAATTTGATATGGTCTTAATAAGAGAATATAAATATTTCTTAATGTTGACAATTAATCAATGGAGTGATTGTAATTTCATAAATTAATATTACTATTTTAAATAACATGTATAAAGGTGTATACATGAATATCGTAATACTATACAAACCCCAATGAGTATTTATTTCAAACCCGACTTAGTTAAATTTTGAAATTCAGTTGATATTAAAATATATAGAGGTATAATAGGTAGTCTATTATATATCACTAAATCTAAATCGGACATAATGTTCTCAGATTGATTGTGTACATAGCATTAGTCCAACCTAAAAAAATTTAATCTTAAATTCATATAATGAATAATTAGTTATATCAAGGGTATTTTTTATAATATATTATAATATTCTAATAAGAATATTTTTTATTTACTCTCTTACTCTAGTACTGAATTTTGAGTTTGTAGACATAATCCAAGAAGAACAAGAGGTATGTGTCATTTTTAGTTAATGATTAATTTCATAGAGTTCTATAAAATTAATTTTGGTTTCCCGGTCAAAAAATTTAGACTATGTATATTGTTTAGTCTGGTTTCTATTCACATAGATGATAGAAAATGAAATCATTATTTTATTTTAACATTTAAATTCATGAATGAAATTTCACTATGATAATTCAAGTTCTATATTAATTTCAGAAAACCCTATTTAGCACTCCAAAAAAATCACATAGATCTTAGATATAATGTTCTTTGGTATCATGCAATTAAAGGTGATATGTGTTTATTATTTTTCCTTACAAAGAAATAATTGGTTGGAATTCTCACTAAACCCTTACATTCAGTTAAATTTTAGAAAATGATGTTTGAATTGGTAATGGTAGAAGTCTAAAAACTCTATTTAGTCTAATCAATATTTTATTATTATTTCTTCATATATTCTAGAAATGAATGTTATTTTTTCTACTCTGATAAAATGTTAATTGGTTATTACTATTTACACTTAATAGTTATAATATTACACTAATATAGTTCTTTATATATTTGAATTGTTTATCTTTATTTTTACTCTTATGACAATGAAATAATGTGTTTCTTTTAAGATATATTATTTTTATTAAAAGGTGTGATCAGTTATTAATTAAAATCTAATATATATTTTGAAAAATAATAAAGGATTCCAGATTATTTTTGAGAATTTAATAAATGTGCTACTTATTAATTTTAAAAAAAGGCAGTTTGTTGGTATTTTAAAATGGTTTTAATACATTAACAATATTTTTTGTGTTTATAAATTACTATCCCATAAAATTTAATTAAATTCAATATTTTTAAACATATAATCAATTAATTCATAAATTTAATAGTTTTTGTTAATAGTAAATTGATTTAAACATTGAAATGTTTAATGTTTATGATAATATTTTAATGATATTAATTGGTCATTGATTGTTATTTTTTTGAATATCTATTATTGTTTTTCAACCTTTTTTGAAAAAAAATTAATAAAACATTTGGGCCATCCTTGTAAGCCACCAAGGCTATCCATCAACCACTCTTAGGGGACCCAATGGGTCAACCTCAAGTACGGGTCTACCATAGATGGCCAACATTTATGTAGATAATATCTCATCCATGCATACTACATGATTAGTAGGGGTTGGACCATGTGTAAAATCACATAGATTTTCCAAAAGTCAAATGGATTGGTCTAAAAGACTATTGGTTATAAGCCCGTATATGTTTGTGTGTGTGATAATGGTTGTTGATCCCTAATAGCAAGGTTGAATGGAACTTGGGATGGATTATATGTTGAAATAGAGAATCACCTCACCATAGAACCATTGTGGGATGTGTGACATGCATGGATGTTTATCTTATTTTAAAATCATGAATATATTCTTGATCATATAATCAGATCTGATATCCACCATCCAATATGGATTATGAACTCTCACATCTCGTTTGATTCTCTTTTACATCCCATTTTTGATTTCATACTTCTTCATCCTTTAGAAACAATGGAGTATTTTTGTGATATGAAGTTCATTTGTATGAATTTTTCTATCGAACCTGAATACAACATGGCTCACCATCAAGGCAGTGGTTTCCCTCCTTTGAATGTAATTAGTGTAGTATTGAAACTTTGTGCCTACTTTTTCATTCAAAATTAGGTTACTAATGTCGGTAAACTGCCAATCTCCACTAGTTGGTATATTTTTTCCACTATTAAATCATGTCTCCATGCACGACAGTTGTTCACAACACCGTTCATATTCACATTGTATTAGAAGTATCTCTCTTATTCACTACTTAGAATACTTTTTTTTTCCACTGATAGATCTATCCAAAATTTATTATTAATGTTAGGTCAATATTTCATTGGATACCAAAGGTAGATATCTCATTCACCAATATATTTTTATTCACCCTCAAATCAATCCAATAAAATTTATTCCTTAATTGATGTTTCTCCATGCATTTCCATTTATTCATATTTCACTAGTAGATTTTCATAATAACTTTTAGATCACATTTAACTAAACGTTCATTAATCTATGGTTGGATACCATGACAACATCATCTATTCAGTTCTTTAGTGGTAGATCTTTTTACATATTGTAAATGGAATAACATCTTCATCTTCTTTCATAACAATAATATCATTTATTTACAATGGATTTTGAGTGTCATTCTTCAAGATATCTTTTTTTCATTCTTCTCAGTGGAATGGTATTTCAATATAGAAATTGAATCAAAGGTTTTATCTCCACTATATCAATAGTAGATATACTATGATTCAATGGTAGATCAATTCAGCAGTAGACACCAATGGTAGATCAATCCACCATTGGACACTAAAGGTATATCAATCCTCTACTGGACACCAATGGTAGATCAATCTACTACCATATACTTTAAATCCACTATTTGATCAAATTTTTTTTTTCTAAAATCATATTATTATATGTCAATTTGTTTATTAAATGTAATATTTAGTTAAATTATTTATTTTATTTTGTTGAAAGATAATTTTTTGTTGTATAAAAAATTAATTGTAATAATTTTTTATGATAATATAGACATATAGTTATGCTTCAATTATTTTGAATTTATTTTTACTATCTTAATTAACTTGAGTTCTATTCAGTTTATTTTAACTATTTTACAATTATGAATTATGTTTTTTGGTTATTATTCAAATAATCAATATTAATATTGCTTGTATAAATAAAGTGGAAGTTTTTTATTTTTATTCATCATGGATTTTATAAATGAATATAATGGTGATATTATTTTAATGATATACACTATAAAGTGTCATGAAGTTATTGGACATATATACATGCCTATAAGATCTTTACCTTAATGATATGAGAGTCATCATTATGGCATAAAACAATTACATTGAATATCCATCCAACATTACAATCTTTAATCCATAAGTACTCAACTAAAAACAAACAACGAGAGCCCCCCTAAGGTGGAAACAAATAATGCAACCCAAGGGCATATACCCTAATCAAATTAACCCCCTCAGGTCTAATAGAATACACATTATCCACCTAGACCGTAGTATCCCCCGGGACCGCAAGAGATGCAAAATAATCCGCTACTTTATTCCCTTCCCGCCAAGTGAAAGTTACCCTGACGTTGTTCCCCATAATGGCCTTGCATTTTCTAATAGTGTATCAAATCATCCACGGATTCTTACCTCGCCCATGCTACACATCATGAACAATCTTCGAGTCTATTTCAACCTACACCACCTCAAGCCATCTATTAATACATAGTGACACCCCTGAGAGAACTGCCAAGGCCTCTGCCTACACCGAGCTCCCCCGCCCGTAATGGGTAGAAAAATCCATCATCACACTACCACTTCCATTGCGAAGCCCCCCCCCCCCATCCTTGCATGATGTCCCCAGTACATGCTCCATCAACGTTCAGCTTATTACCTTCCACTAGAGGGATCCAGCAGACCCAAATCCTTGGCTCCCTGGAGCTCCTCTGCCTAACCACCAACCTATGGGACTTCAACACCCGTATAGACGGAACATCCTCCCCAAAGCCCCCAATGCCCACCAACTCAATAAAAATACACCTTATTCTCACCACCACCGCCCTCCCAGTGGATGCAGTTCCCTAGAACCGGGCGTGATTCCTCGCTTCCCATAAGACCCAATAGGCCACATTATAAAACAAATCTTGGGCCTCTGTCTCCTTCTCGTTGCCATCACACCCCTGAAACCATTGAACCAAAAACAGGTCGCAGGTGTCGGCTTCTGAAGAGTACCCCGTGCTCTTTCCCAGAGAGCTCCACACCACATGAGCCAAATCCCCCTCAAAGAAAATATGCTCCATACTCTCCTCCCTCCTCCGTTTACAACACTGACAACCAGAATCCAGGCTAATACCAAGACTTTTGATGTTCTCATTTGAAGAGATAGAATTATAGTTGATCTGCCATGTCAAAAAGTTCATTTTGGTAGGAACACTTCTGCTCCACACCACTCAGTTTCTCGACTCTTGAAGCTGTTGTTCATGGAAACTCCTATGAAAGTCTTTCAAATTGAACCTACCCGATGCTGAAGGCGTGTATACACACCTATCCTTCTCCTAGTTGATCACAACCAAATCAAAGACCCTCTGAGAATCCACATCCAGCACCGCCCTAAATAACAAGGGATGTAACATGGCCTCCCTAAAGGAAATAAGGGGGGCTGGACACCCTGGGAATGCATGCACCCCACCTGACCAGTTGTGATCCCAGAATCGAATCCTCCCATCCCAAATTATCCACTGGGAATGGGGCTGCAGTGTCGGGATGAGATTACTCGCCTCATCCCACATGGAAAAACCTATCGTCGGGAGGTCAGTGATGCCAGCCTCATACCTGTTCAGCATGCACCTGCCCCACAACATCTCTCCCTCAATAATTTCCCATGAAAGCTTCGCACGTAATCCATGCACCATATTTTCCATACTCCAAACGTTGATCCCTCCTTCATTGATCGGTCGATCCATCTTCCTCCACGAAACCCAATGTCTCTTCCCCTCAAGGAATTAATCCCAAATAAAACGAGCGATAACCCTATCAATGGATCTTATGACCCCCTTAAGTATGTTTGTAGACACCATCGCATGCACCGGACAGCTGAAAGCACACTTTTAACCAATACAATATGTCCCCCAAAGGACAGAAAGTGATTTTTCAAATCTAGGATACGAGCCATCATTTTTTTCACCACCTTGTCAAAGTCCATATTCCGAAGCCGACCAGAAGACACCGGAGCACCCAGGTACTCCATAGGGAATGGACCATTACCCATTCCCAACATAGATCTCACCCCATCCACCTTATCCTCTCTACATGAAGTCGCAATATAGAAACAACTCTTCTCCCGATTCACCATCTGACCACTCCATTTATAGTAATCCTTCAGGATATTATTGATCGCTCTCACAGATCTCACCCCTACATTCATAAACATGATTGTATCATCTGCGTACATAAGGTGAGAGACCAAGAGGACCCCATGTCTCTGGCAGAATGGCAAGATTTCCCCTGCTTATCCCCCTATTAAGTAATCTACTAAGAGTATCCTGCATCAGGATAAATATACAAGGAGATAAAGGGTCCCCTTGCTGCATTCCACGAACAGATTTGAAGAATCCATGAGTTCTCCCCAAGAAATACACTGCCAGAAATGGTGAACTAACACACCTAAATATGATTTCACATGCCCAGGCAGAGAATCCCATCCTCCGAAGAACTCTATTTATGAAGCCCCATTCCATCTAATCATAAGCTTTACTCATATAAATCTTTACAGCAATATTAGAACCATGAGACTTCTAATTCAGATCCCTCATCAACTCCTGAGCCAGTACCATGGGTCCCTGGATCGACCTCCCCTTTACAAACCCATGCTGCTCCATAGAGACCCACCGCAGAAGATAGCTAAACATCCATTTGTTGATCAATGAAGCCAAAACATTGTATCGAATGTTACACATGATAACCCGACGATAGTGGTTAGGGGAGGAAGGATCTTTTCACTTAGGAAAAAGTATCTTATGTGACATTTTTATTATAGTGTTTATCACATAATTCTTCAACATTAGACATTTTTCTGTTAAAGTAATCCAATATCATAAAAATTCATCAACATTGAAATTTTTTATCATTTTCAAATTTCCCTTTATTTTTTTTCTCCATGGAATATTTTATTTCTACTATTTATATTTTATTTGAGTATGGTTTATTCCATTCCCAATTATATGAAAGTATTACATTCTATAGTTATTCTATCGAAAAAAATGTAGTTGGGGTTGTGACTCCCAATCAATAGTCCAATCATAAACTATGGTTTATCCAAATAATATATAATAGGTTTTTCCTTTGAGTTATTATAAAAGGTAGCCTTAGAAATAATTCCCTCTAACATTAAAAAGTATGGTTCTTAGGGGGTGCCAATCATCTCATGGAGTAGAGATGACTAAGGAGTAAGATTTGGGCTTTATGATTAGAACCACTATAAATCTTTATGTTCCTTCATTTTTATTTTATGGAACATTATATCAAGAACAAAAAAATAAATTTAAATATATATTTTATAAATTCATGTTTTTTAAAGAGAAAATTAAAATAAATGTCCCACCCTCAAGTCATTATTTATATTATTGTATATCCTACAAATTTTTCACCCTTGTATTACATCTAATTTCACCCCAAAATAAGAATATCCAAAAAAACTAAATTATCGTATATATAAAAAATAGAGTAACAATAACAAACATTAAAATATATGTTGAATAAAAATAAAAAATCAAAATTCCTGAAAAAACTCTCAACCTCCCACAGTAACTCAATTATTTAAATGAGTAGGATTATGTAAGTCACTCCATTGAACTCACCACTCATGAACTGAAGTAATAAATAAAGTCTACCATCAAACAGAAAATAAAATGATGGACATAAAACCATTTTTAAACAAAAAAATTGGTTCAACTTATAATGTCACATGGGACAACCTATCATAAGGACTGAGGCAAGTTCCCAATCACACTATGATGAAAACACATGCTAGGGTGTCATAAGGTACTACATGGGAAGGATCTGATCCTCTGAAAAAATAAATAGGTTCTTGTCACGACCTGACCCTACCCAGGATCGGGTCGCAACTATCCCAAGCCCACCTCCATTGGCCAGGGGCTGGTGACAAGCACCGAAGGCTAAACAACTCGGGGAGGCCTTTTCCTGAGTACATGTACACACACACGCAGCCCACGAAATGCATAAGTGCAGAGTAAATGAATATTATAGTACTAACTACTATAAACAACCACAAAAGTGCATCGACCTCTAAACAGTACAAAGTAAATGCTAAAGGTAAACTGAATAGAAAAAGGGAAAAACACGTGCCCAACCAGAAAAGTGCCACAACTCGGAAACAAGTAAATAAAATTACAGCAGCTGGGAGGGTCCCTCACCTAGAACCCGACTACAACCATCGTACACGGTCCAAGCATCCAAACTCTTACGCTACTTGGACGTCACGATCGACCTGTCTGTCATATGCAAGGGCACACCAATTGCGAGAAAAGCCTATGCAGGGGTGAGTATAAAAATACTCAGTAGGATACCCCGAAGGATCGAGGGAGAAAAAAAGAGGTACTGAAGAGTTGAGCATTAGATAGAACCAAGAATAGTCAAGGAGTATAACCGAGAGTGCAGTAAAGAGTACAACTCAACCCAACAAGAGGAAGGAAGTAGACTCGTCTAAACACATGGAGCTAGAAATGGTGAGAATATGACCTTCTCGTAGAGTCTTAGCTACTTATAGTAGGATAGTAGACTCGTCCAACCATGATAAGATAGACACGGAGAGCACGTGGCATACCCCATGCGTCTTCACCTCTCCTAGAAGGAGAGTAACCAAAACCCAAGAAATGGGTATTGGAACTAAGTATATACATAAACATATTCTCAAACCATAAACCCGAATAAGATCGTAAGGGGAAGTCCATCTCATAGATCGGCCCAAGATAATGAGTATCCAACAGTCCCAGAAGTAAAGACCATCGATGCCCAGCATCCAGCAGGTCTTCCATAAACTGCAAGCCAAGGGGCTCAAATCACCGCACCCCGACACTCTCTGCCTTGGGCAGCACTGACTCGCCTGCACAGTTTTAGGTTGCGTCACCAGGAAGCATCTTGGTGGTGAAAGTGCCCCTCATACTTGAGAGTTATGGGGAAAGTCAAACCACATCTCTTCACTATCACACAGTCGAGAGATCTTCTCAAAGTAAAAAAGCTATCATATCACTAACTCGTACAACCAAGGGTCTCATTCTGGTAGTCACGGAGAAAAGCCACAGACTAGCCTAGTAGAAACGAATGAGACTAGAATAATTCATTTGGTAACCCACTCCCTAGCTCCACTGGAGGGTAAACCCTAAGAGGTCATTGGGTAACCCACTCCCCAGTCTCTACTGGAGGGTAAACCCTAAGAAGTCATCCTGTAACCCATTGCCCAGTCTCTTCTGGAGGGTAAACCCTAAGAGGTCGTCGGGTAACCCACTGCCCAATCTCTACTGGTGGGTAAACCCTAAGAGGTCATCAGGTAACCCAATGCCAAATCTCTTCTGGAGGGTAAACCCTAAGAGGTCATCGAGTAACCCACTGCCCAGTCTCTACGGGTGGGGTAAAACCTAAGGGTTCCTCGAGTAACCCACTACCCAGTCACTGCTGGAGGGTAAACCCTAAGAAGTCAATGAGCGACCCACTGCCCAGCCCCACTGGAGGGTAAACCCAAAGAAGTCGATGAGTAACCCACTACCAATCGCCGCTGGAGGGTAAACCCGAAACTGATCTGGCCATCCTTACTAGATGGTACAACACTGGTGAACAGAAACACAGAGTGGGTATCGCGCAACCAGCCAACTCCAGAATAGTTCACCTAGTAGAGGTTCAGTGACCGTGTAGTGTGGGACACGCTGATACATGGATCACTGCCTAGGGAAACACGTCACCGTATATCGTAGAAGGAGGATATGATTTCGATAATCAGCTAGGGAAACTTCTCCCAGGCTTACTGGGGCTCTGTACCCTACTAGAAACAACCTCATGGTTAGAGGATCGATGACCGCGTAATGTATTGGTCACACCGAATCCACAAAAAACTCTACCAGGGAACACGAAGGGACGTGATACTAAAATCCCACATGGATAAATGAAAAGCGGAACCCAAATAGCTCCATCGATCAAACCATCGAAAATAGAACCTGGGGAAACCACTCGACTCTACGGGTCTAAACCATCGTGAATAGAGGGACCCTCTACGTCGCGAGAGATAAAAGGTACGTAAAGCATAAAACAGCATGAAAAAGATTCAAACACATTGTGTGGCCCTAACTAATCTAAAAACCAAGCACACAAACGTTCTCAGGTACAAACAACAACATGTACCTCTATGTATTCTCTTACACTCCCATTCAACATTTCCAGCCCAAGGATACCATGCACACGACAACCAATGCAAACACGAAGAGAGAAAATGAAATTTCTCCATCTTTCTTCCTCCACGGCCCTAGCATGACCGTCCTTATCTCTTTAAACACCAACTTCACTCACACGAGAGTGAACACGATCATACACCAAGGGCTCGCTTCCAAACATAGCATGAAGAACCACCACTAGAGCACCTTTCATGCTTCCACATTTAATGAGATCTTGAATGAGACTCAGAACATCCAAATAGATCGTACCGTTGTAATCCTCACGAAAAAACACATGAGGTTGACTATCTACTCGCCTCAGACGGATATTTGACAGAAAAGTCACCAACACCGCTTCACGCCCGAACAGCGTCTCGTGGTCCTTAGGCTTGGACCCGAAAATAGTTGGGTGCCTCGCACGATTTCGATCCCCTTGGGAAAACACGTCAAATTTACATTCTACTTGCGTGTAACAGATATCCGTAGAAAAAGATTCATTTCATTGTACCGCACACGAGCAGTGCTTCATGGGACCCGCATCCTAGTCCTGAAGCACTACAAACGGATCACACCATTGCAATCCTCTCGAAAAAGCACACAAGATAAACTACACGCTTTCCCTAAACGGACCCCCGATGAATAAACTGAAATTTACCGTCAACGCCCAACACGACCCTCGTGGGGCTGAGACCACCATCCTGAATTTAAGCGGGCAGATTACACCATTATAATGCTATCAGAAAAACACCCCAAAACGACTACTCATTCGCCCCAAATGGATGATTGATGAAAAATTTATAAAATGTTGCACACATCTTGAACGGTAACCCGTGGGGGCCACAACTCAACTTTGAATTAAGTATCCAATAATGGACTAAAAAAACATCTCATTGTCGGGACTACATAGCCGCAAATGGCGTGTCAAATAGACACTGAATGAGGGTTTTATCTCAGATAAACCACTTATTAATAATAATATTAGTATGTTATTATTATTAATAATTTATTTACATTAATCTTTTATTTTTTTAGTAAGAAACCCTCCTCCATGCGGCATGCCACATCAAAATTTTTTTAACATGTTTTTTAAAACCTCTCTCCTTGTTTAGAGAGAGGGAACCCCCCATAAAAAGTTTCCATACACACCTTTTTTTCCTTTTTTTTCTTTTTGTGTCACCTGCATAAGCAGGTCATGCTTCAGTAGAGACCCGCAACAACGGGTCTCCTTATCCACTAGGGTCGTGTGACCCTGGTCGTCCCGCTACCCAGCTTCAACCAGCCACCAGCACGTGCTCCTCCTTCGAATGCCACAACACCGCCTCCCAATGCCCTGCGGTCCAGGCGAGCCGTCCGGCCTCACGTGCGTAGCCCCCATGTCACCCCCGCCAGAGCCACTTCGGACAGACCGACTCCCACCTCCCCTGCGGCTCCCCTACGCTGCTGTCAGTGTCAACCCATATTACTGTCGGCCAAGCACCGTCTGTCCTGTGCTACACCCTACATCTCAACCACACTCAAGCCGCCTCACACAACCTAACCCCTCGCAACAAACCGTCATACCGGGAATTTCGTAACCTACTGCAGTTTCGATTTAATCCAAACATAAATGATGGAGGAAGATATGCGATCCCAAGTTCAAGATCTTCGCGGTGGTATGACGTACTCAATGATTTGACTCAAAGGGCGGGTTGAGAGGGGGAGTAACAAATGAAAAACATGGGATCGTGGCTCAAAACTCAAACTATCTACGTGGAATTGGATCTTTCGTCGAAGAAGAACATGCTCGCAAAGATCTGCTACGTTCGTTGCGCTTTGGAACACCTCATTCCAAAGCTTCGTCGTCGTCCACCAAAGGGAGGAGTAGGAGGTGAAGGAGGAAGAGATAATGGGATGAGGGGATTTTCCTGGGAGAGGAATGGGAAGGGTCTCACCAGGGAGAGGGTGGGGGAAGAAGAGATTTAATAAAGAAAATTAATCAAAACATTAATTAATTAAAAAATCAACCAAAATTTCAATTTGCATCTGAACCCCCAAATGGAGTGAAAGTTAAGTCGTTACTAGGGTAAAAACCACCTCTTGGGCACAACGGTGGTCTCGTAATTTTAATTTGAGGCTTCCTTCGAAAGATATAAAATCTAAAATCTTAGACAACATAATTAAAAAAATTCCCCTGGTGGTGTTTTCCACAGAAAGCCCGCACCCGTGAATGTTACACCTCTCCTAGGGTAAACATAATTCTTTGGACTCAACGGTGCCACATATTTTCACATAAATGCTACCGTTTAAATGTTATTTAATTTATTTGGCAGGACCAGTGCGAACGCACTGAAAATTTAATTTCGGTCACATCGGGGCTCGAATCGCACGCCGTATGAAGGCACTGCTCTGGAAAAACATATAGTATGTTCCAAAGTCTTTTATAACAAAAAACGAGTTCTTACATCATTCCGTCATTCTATATTTTCGTCCATGAAAAGCAAAACTATGAAAACCACTCATGGTACTAAGCCCGCACATGGCTCTCCCATACCCAGAAGAACTCTTGCACAGTTCTACGTCACCGCGCATGGACCAAAGGATTAGGTCTGTTCACATGGGGTCTACCCTCGCTGATGATGTGCATAGGTGCATGCACACTTCTTCTCATGTGAGTCTCGTGAAAGACTTTATGAACCCTAACCAGCCTTTGGGTTTAGGGCAAGGAGGTGGGGACCTCGTCATCCCCTCGCACAGTCTCAAACGGCCCGAAGGACCTCGGGGGTAGCTCACCTCCCCAGTCGCACCTCTATGTTGCACGCTGTGACTAGAATCACTGTTTGGACATGTGACAAAGCCTGGTGATTCCCTCCTTCAGAATATCCATATGGTGAAATACCCAAGGATATCTGGTGACGAAAGGTTTCACAGTCGAAGTCTCGCGACTATGACTCTCTTATACACTCGAACAGTGATGGAGTTGACACCTTCGACTAACAGAAAAGGTTCTACACCTCCTATTATAACAATACAGGGTTACACCAATACCCTACATCACACTGGTAACAACTCAAGCAAGGAGTAGGGAGAAAAGAATTTCACACACAGAGGCTAAAAATTCTACAGCATAAAGTATAAGAGACATAATGTGTTCCTCTTGTCACCTCATGCTCTGCGGGATCATAGACATCCAAATCTCGCGGTTGTCTGTGGTCCCAACTGTCTTCTCTAAGAGCCTAACATGGATTTCCTAGTGGTGATGGGAAGACATCGTAATGTTGTCCCCCACTACCATCTCCCCCTGGTCCTCCGCTGGTACTACCTATCTGGGCGCTACTACGATCATGGCGCTACCTCTGTCGTGGTGGTGAACCTGCTACCTGCCCGAAGTTCTCAACATACCTGGTCGGGCAGTCCCATGCCAAGTGACCTCGCCCATCGCAAGCATAACACCGACGCTCTCTGGGTTTCCCTAGTGCCCTCCAGTGCCACTGTGGTGTACGACCATGGCCCGGAGTCCACTAATATAAGGGTCTCCTTGGTTGAGGCCCTGCGCTTTTCCGCCATAGTGGTGCACGACCACGTCTTTGACACCAGTGGGGGGAAGGCCACCTGCATCGAGCTTCTATCAGCCGATGCCCGTTAGCTGCGGCAGACGTCTCAGCTCTGTTGAGTCCGCTGCCACCACCAACTGTAGAATGCGATAGGAAGCTCTCTATCACCAGTGATGGATCTAGAACCCCAACATAAGTGGAAAATTACAAGGGTACTATGACAACGTGAATCTCTCTGTGGAGACTGTGCTCGAACATCCGCGCTCGAAGTTTCCGTGGTGGGCTAAGTCCTAGTAAAAACGTTCATGGTCTGTAGAACTAGTCGCATACTCTGTAACCCTCATCCCTCCCTGCTGAAACTTCTAGAGCTCCTGGATCTGAATAGAGTGTAATTAAGAGGGGTAAAACTTCTCACAAAACAGAAGCTGAAAGTCTCCCCATGAAAGTGATGTCTCATCAAGTAACTGAGTCACCAGACTCCACCAACGCTAAGCTGCTCCGTGGAAAAGGCTAGCGTCCAAAGCCACCATCAAATCTACCGGTCTCTGCGCAAGCCTGAAGAGGCGAACCACTATCTCTAGATAAACCTCTACTTCCTGAGGGACGGTCTCACCTCGGAACCTCAGTAGTCTCTATCATTAGAAATCATAGTGCACGCTCAACCTGCGCTCATGCTCTGTCTGCTCTGCAGGAGCTCTCTGCTTCTCACCAAGTGGGGGTGCTACTACCGGCCCACCCGGAGAAAGGGGCTCGCATGATGGGTCCTAGACTGAGGCCTCATCACTCACATGGTCATCGTCACAGTCCAAAGAGGGTACCCTGGTGTGTTGTCTTCATGGAGACATCATGAATGTTATCAAGGAGTGCCGCGATCAGATTAGCTTATATGTATATAACAGTATCAACAATGGGGAGTTGACTCAAGAAGGTCAGATGAGCATATAACCATCAGTTGATGGCTACATTATCGCATCTCAAACAGATAATAATGAATGGAAAAATCTTAAATATCATCGTCTTGAAAATGAAATTGGTAATATATAATTTGGTATTCACACTATAAAATATATTTTAATTTACTTTGGAAAATCTTCTTTTGTTAATAGTTTTTCTTATTAATGTTGAAAATTATTTAAGTTATTAAAATTTTAGAAATTAAATTTATTCTTAATTACATAAATTTGAAATAACGGTGTTATTTTATTTAGTTTATTTTCAAAAAGATAAACCTATTGTTGGAACTAAATATATTATTCATAATAAAATTGACAAAGATTGAGATATAGTTTAAAATAAATAAATAATAATAGATTAAACTTATTTCTAAGAATAGGGAATTTAAATTGAGTATTATTTATCACCCCTTTAAATAGTAGAATAAAAAATAATTAAATTATTTTTTGAATATTTTCTAATCATCAAATTATTTCAAATCGATGTAAAATGTTTCCTTTTAAAATGAAATTTTTTCAGAAGAAGTATATGTTAAAAAACCACCTAGATTTGAAATTTATTTGTTTCCAAATAATATTTTTATAACATAATAATTCCTTACATTATCTTAAAAAATCTCTAAGGGTTCAGTATGAAATACCAAAAAATATAAAAAATTATTTTTTTAAAGATAAGGTTTACATAACAATGTTTATAAAAAGAGTTTTAAATGATATTCATATTATACATATATGTGTTGATGATATAATATTTGGTTCAACAAATGATTCATTGTTTAATGATTTTTATAATCTAATGATCATTGAATTTTATATGGTCTTAATAGGAGAATTTAAATATTTCCTTATGTTGACAATTAATCAATGGAGTGATTGTATTTTCATAAATCAATATTACTATTTTTAATAACATGTATAACGTTGTATACATGAATATTATAAGACTATAAAAACCCCAATGATTATTGATTTCAAACTGGAATTAGTTAAATTTTGAAATTCAGTTGATATTAAAATATATAGAGGTATAATAGGTAGTCTATTATATATCACTAAATCTAAATCGGACAGAATGTTCTCAGATTGATTTTGTACACATCATTAGTCCAACCTAAAAAATGTAATCTTAAATGCATATAATGGATAATTAGATATATCATTGGTATTTTCTATAATATATTTTAATATTATAATAATATTTTTTTTTATTTACTCTCTTACTCTAGTTATGAATTTTGAGTTTGTCGACATAATCCAAGAAAAACTAGAGCTATGTGTAATTTTTAGTTAAATGATTTATTTCATGGAGTTCTATGAAATTAATTTAAGTTTCACTGTTAGAAACTTTAGACTATATATATTATTTCATCTGGTTTCTATTCACATAGTTGATAGATAATGAAATCATTATTTTATTTTAACATTTAAATTCAGGAATTAAATTTCACTTTGATAATTCAAGTGATATATTAATTTCACAAAACCCTCTTTAGCACTCCAAAAAAATCACATACATCTTGGATATAATTTTCTTAGGTATCATGTAATTAAAGGTGATAAGTTTTTATTATTTTTCCTTAAATAGAATGAATTAGTTGGAATTCTGACTAAACCCTTACATTCAGTTAAATTTTAGAAAATGATGTTTGAATTGGTAACGGTAGAAGACTAAAAACTCTATTTAGTATAATCAATATTTTTTTATTATTTTTTCATATATTCTAGAAATGAAGGTAATTTTTTCTACTCTGATAAAATGTTAATTTGTTATTACTGTTTACATTGAATTGTTATAATATTAATCTAACATAGTTCTTTCTATATTTGAATAGTGTATCTATCTTTTTACTCTTAAGAGAGTGAAATAATATAATTCTTTTAAAGTATATAATTTTTATTAAAAATTGTGATCAATTATAAATTAATAATCTAATATATATTTTGAAAAATAACAAAACATTCCAGATTGTTTTTGAAAATTTAATAAATGTATTATTTATTAATTTTTAAAAACATGTAGTTTGTCGGTATTTTATAGTGGTTTTAATACATTAACAATATTTTATTGTGTTTATAAATTACTATCCCATAAAATTTAATTAAATTCAATATTTTTAATCATATAATCAATTAATTCATAAATTTAATAGTTTTTTTAATAGTAAATTCCTTTAAACATTGAAATGATTAATTTTTATGAAAATATTTTAATGGTATTAGTTTTTCATTGATTTTTATTTTTTTGAATTTCTATTATTGTTTTTCAACCTTTTTTTAATTTTTTTTAACAAAACATTTGGGCCATCCCTGTGAGCCACCAAGGCTATCCCTCAACCACTCTTAGGGGAACCAAGGGGTCAACCACATGGAAGGGCCTACCATAGCTGGCCCATATTGATGTAGATAATATCTTATCCATGAATACTACATGATTATTGGGGGATGGACCATGTTTAAGGCTCACATAGATTTTCCAAAAGTCAAATGGATTGGACTAAAAGTGTCTTAGTTCTAAGCTCATATATGTTTGTGTGTGATAATGGTTGTTGATCCCTAATAGAAATCTTGAATGGAACATGGGATGGATTATATGTTAAACTAGAGAATCAACTCATTATATAACCATTGTGGGATGTGTGACATTCTTGGATGTTTATCCTCTCTTAAAATCATGAATATATTCTTTATCATACAATCAGATCTGATATCCTCCATCAAATATAGATTATGAGAACTCGCATCTTGTTAGATTCTCTTTTTCAACTCTTTTTTGATATAAGACTTCTTCATCCTTTAGAAACAATGGAGTATTTTTATGACCTGGAGTTCATTGTTATGAATTTTCCTATCGAACCTGAATACAACATGACTCACTATCAAGGAAGTGGTTTCCTTCCTTTAAATGTCATTACAGTAGTATTTCGACTTTATGCCTAATTTTTCATTCAAAATTAGGTCACCAATGTCGGTAAACCGCCAATCACTACTAGTTCGTATATTACTTCCATTGGTAGATCATGTCTCCTTGCATGATATTTGTTAACAAAACCGTTCATCTTCACATTGTATTAGAAGTATCTTTCTTATTCACTAATTAGAATACTTTTTTATCCACTGATAGATCTATACACAATTTATTATTAACGTTAGGTCAATCTTCCATTAGATACCAAAGGAAGATATCTCATTCGCCAATATATTTTTATTCACCATTAGATCTATCCAATAGAATTTATTCCTTAATTGATGTTTCTCCTTGATATTCCATTGATTTTAATTTCACTAGTATATTTTCATCATCAATTTTAGATAACTTTTAACCAAAAGTCCATTAATTTATGGTTGGATAACACGACTACATTATCTATTCAGTTCTTTAGTAGTAGATCTTTTTACATATTGTAAATGCAATAACAACATCATCTTATTCCATAACAAGAATATCATTGTTTTACAATGAATTCTGAGTGCCATTCTTCAAAATGGACTTTTTTCATTATTATCAATGGAATGGTATATCAATCTAGATATTGAATCAAATGTTTGATCTCCAATATATCAGTAGTAGATATACTATGATTCAAAGGTCGATCAATTCAACAGTGGACACTAATGGTAGATCAATCCAGTATTGGACACTAAAGGTATATCAATCCTCCACTGGACACCAACATAAGATAAATATACCAACAAGTACTTTAAATCCACTATTTGTTCAAATTATTTTTTCTAAAATCATAATTATTATATTTCAATTTTTTTATTAAATGAAATATTTAATAAAATTATTTATTATATTTTTCTGAAATATAATTTTATGTTGTGTAAAAAATTAATTGTAATCATGTTTTATGAACATATAGACATAAATTTTTATTTCAATTATTTGACATTTATATTTACTATCTTAATTAACTTGAGTTCTATTCAGTATATTTCAATTATTTTACAATTACGAATTATTTTTTTTCTTATTATTCAAATAATCAATATTAATATTGCTTGTATTAATAATGTGGAAGTTTAAAATTTTTATTCATCATGGATTTTATAAATGAATATAATGGTGATATTATTTTAATGTTATAGACTAAAAAGTGTCTTGAAGTTATTTGATATATATACAAGCCTATAAGATCTTTTACTTAATGATCTGAGAGTCATCATTCTTGCATTAAACAATTACATTGAATATGTTATGATAGATTCATTATGATAAAAATCAACACAATTTATTATTCTATTATTTATTTAATAATCTTATGTGACTTTTGAATTACAGAGTTGATCTCATAATAACTTCAACATTAGACATTATTCAGTTAAAGGAATCAAATATCATAAAAAGTCATCAACATTGAAATTTTTGATCATTTTCTAATTTCTCTTTATTTTTTTCTTCATGTGGTATTTTATTTCTTCTATTTGACTTTTATTTGAATATGGTTTATTCCATTCCAAATTAGATGAAAGTATTACATTCTATAGTTATTCTATCACAAAAAATGTAGTTTGGGTTGTTACTCCCAATAAATAGTCAGATCATAGCCTATGGTTTATCCAAATAATATATAATAGGTTTTTCCTTTGAGTTATTGTAAAAGGTAGCATCAGAAACAATTTTCCCACACATTTAAAAGTATAGTTCTTAGGGGTGCCCATCATCTCATGGAGTAGAGATGATTAAGGTGTAAGATCTATGCTTTATGATCAGAAGCACTATAAATCTTTATGTTCCTTCATTTTCATTGTATGGAACCTTATATCAAGAACAAAAAAAAATCAATTTAAATATATATTTTATAAATTATTGTTTTTCAATGAGAAAATTAAAACAAATGTCCCACCCTCAATTCATTATTTCTATAACTACAGATCCTAAAAAATTTCTCTCTTGGATTACATACAATTTTACCCCAAAAAAGTAATATCCAAAAAAATAAATTATCGTGTATATAAAAAATAGAGTAACAATAAAAAACAATAAAATATATGTTGAATAAAAAAATAAATCCAAAATTCATGGAAAAAATCCTGACCTCCCATAGTAACTCAATTATATAAATGAGTAGGAGTATGAAATGAACTCTTTTAAAATCACCACTCATGCACTAAAGTCATAAATCAAGTCTACCATCAATCAAAAAATAAAACGATGGATATGAAACCATTTTTAAACAAAAAAATGGTTCAACTTATAATGTCACCTAGGAAAACATGTCATAAGGACTAAGGCATGTTCCAAATCACACTAGGTTGAAAACCCATGATAGGGTGTCATAAGGGTCTACATGGAAAGGATCTGATCCTCTGAAAAAATAGGTTCTTTTCCCGACCCGACCCTACCCGGGCTCGAGCCGCTACTACCCTAAGCTCGCCTCTATAGACCAGGGGCTGGAGACAAGCATCGAAGGCTAAACAACTCAGGGAGGCCTTTTCCGGAGTACTTGTACACACACACAGCCCACTCAATGAAGAAGTGTAGAGTAAATGAAAAGTAAAGTACTAACTGCTATAAACAACAACAAAAGTGCATCGACCTTTAAACAGTACGAAGTAAATGCTAAAGGTAAACTAAATAGAAAAAGAAAAAACACATGCCCAACTAGAAAAGTTCCACAACCCAGCAAAAGTTAAACAAAAGTACAATAGCTGGGATGGTCCCTCACCTAGAACCCGACTACGAACACCATACGCAGTCCAAGCTCCCTAACTCCTATGCTCCTCTGACATCACGATCGACCTGTCCGTCATCTACAAGGGTACCCAAAGTGTGGGCAAAGCCCAAGAAGGGGTGAGTATAAAAATAAATAGTAGGACGCCCCAAAGGCTCAAGGGAGAAACAAAGGAGGTACTGAAGAGGTGAGCAGTAGATCGAATTGGGTATAGTAAGGAGTACAACCAAGAGTGTAGTATAGGGTACAACTCAACCCAACAAGAGGAAAGAAGTAGACTCATCCAAAAATAAGGAGCTAGAAACGGTGAGAATATGAAATTCTCGTCTAGTTTTTGCTACCTATAGTAGGAGAGTAGACTCGTCCAACCACGATAAGCTAGACACAAAAATCATGTGGCATACCCTGCACGTCTTAGCCTCTCCTAGAAAGAGAGGAACCAAAACCCAAGAGGTGGGTACTGGAACAAGTTATATACATATCCATATGATCAAACATGAAACCCGAACAAGATTGTATGGGGATCTCCATATCATAGCTCAGCCTAATAAAATGAGTATCCAACAGTTCCAGAAGTAAACACGATTGATGCCCATCATCCTACACGTCTGCCCCGAACAACAAGCCATGGGGCTCAAATCACCACACCCTAACACTATCTGCTTTGGGTGGCACTGACTTTCCCATACGGTTTTAGGTCACATCACAAGGACACATCTTGGTGGGGAAGTTCCCCTCATACTTGAGAGTTATGGGGAAAGTCAAACCACATCTTTTTAAAGTGACACAGTCAAGAGGTCTTCTCAAAGTCAAAGTTGTCACATCACTAACCCATATAACCAAGGGTCTCGCTCTATTAGTCATGGAGAAAAGCCACAGACTAGCCCAGTAGAAATGACTGAGTCTGGAAGAAGTCATTGGGTAACCCACTGCCCATCCCCACTGGAGGTTAAACACTAAGAGGTCGTCAGGTAACCCACTGCCTAGTCTCTGCTGGAGGGTAAACCCTAAGAGGTCGTCGGGTAACCCACTTCCCAGTCTCTCCTGGAGGGTAAACCCTAAGAGGTATTTGGGTAACCCACTACCCAATATCTGCTGGAGGGTATACACTGAGATGTCGTCGGGTAACCCACTGTCCATTCTTTCCTGGAGAGTAAACCCTAAGTGGTCTTCGGGTAACCCACTACCCAGTCTCTACTGGAGGGTAAAACGTAAGAGGTTGTCGGGTAACCCACTACCTAGTCTCTGTTATAGGTTAAACCCTATGAATTCAAGGAGAAACCCACTTCTAAGCCCCGCTGGTGGGTAAACCTGATGAATTTGATAAGCAACCCACTACCCAGCCCCGCTGGAGGGTTAACCCGGAACTACTCTGGCCATCCCTACTAGATGGTACAACACTGGCCCACAGAAACATGGAGTGGGTATCGCGCAACCATCCAAATCTAGAACAATTCACCTATTGGAGGTTTAGTGACCGTGTAGTGTGGGTCACACCGATACCTGGAGCCCTGCCTAGGGAAACATGTCGCGGTAGATCACGGAAGGAGGATATGATCTCGATACTCAGCTAGGGAAACTGCAACCAGGCTCACTGGGGATCCATAACCTACCGGAAACAACCTCTTGGGTAGAGGATCGGTGCTCATGTAATGTATTGGTCACACCAAATCCACAAAAACTCTACAAGGGAATACGAAGGTAGGTGATACTAAAAGCCCACACGGCTAAAAAAATGGGAACCCAAACAACAATGTGGATCAAACCATCGAGAACAGAACTAGGGGAAACCACTCAACCCTGCTGGTCTAAACCATAATGAACAGAGGGACCCTCTACGTCATGAGAGATCAAAGGTACTTAAAGTAGAACACGACATGAACAAGGGGACCACACGATGTGTTTCCCTAACTAATCTCCAAACCAAGCGCACAAACGTTCTCAGGTACAAACTACAACATGTACCTATATGCATTCCCGTACACTCCCATACCACATTTCCAGCCCAAGGCTCACTACTATAATAAACCCCAATAGCGACCGCCAAAAGCGGTCTCTAAAGGTCTTTAGCGACCGCCTTGCGACCACTTTTGGCGGTCGCAATTTTTTCGTCGATAAAAACCAATAGCGACCGCCATTGGTGGTCGCTAAAGGTCCTTTTAAAAAAATCGGGTTTCATGTGTGCAGGATAGTAGGTGGGTGCGACACCAGACACGCGGGGGCGCGAGGAGGAACCATACCTCGAGTTGTCGGCCATGGCAGATCTATGGTGGCGGGGGGATGGGCGGGTGTGACGGAATGTGAAGGAGGGGTGGCCGGAGGCTGGTAGGGCGATGGCGTGTGAGGGAGGGGTGACCGGAGCCGAAGAGAGATGGTGATGGCGGTGACTGAGGGAGGTAGCGCGACGGCGGGGCGCAACATCAGGCATCACCGACAGCAACAGAGATTTTGAGGAAGACAACAATGATGGGGCGGGAAAAATCCCGCCCATTTATTTCAGTATTAGGGACCGCCTTTGGCGGTCGCTAATACTTTCAATAGCGACCGCCAATGGCGGTCTCCCGTACCCAGAGGCGAAAAGACAATTTTTCTAGTAGTGGCTATTGTGCACACGGCACCCAACGTCAACGCGAAGAGAGAAAATTAAATTTCACTAGCCAACATCCTCCACAGCCCTAGAATGGTCGTCCATATCTCTTAAAACACCAACTTCACTCACATGGGAGTTAACTCGATCATACGCCATGGGCTCGCTTCCAAACATAGAATGAAGAACCACCACCATAGCACCTTTCATGCTTCCACATTTAATGAGATCTAGAATGAGACTCGGCACATCCAAACGGATTGTACTACTCTAATCCTCACAAAAAAGTACATGAGATCCACTATGTACTCGCCTCCGACAGATATTCGACAGAATGGTCGCCAACACTGCTTTACGCCCGAACAACGTCCCGTGGTCCCGAACCTCGGTGTCGAAAACAGTCGAGTGCCTCACACCATTTTGATCCACTTGGTAAAACACGCCAAATTGATTGTTTACTTGCGTGGAACGGATATCCGGAGAAAAATATGCCTTTCATTGTACCGCACACGAGACGTGCTTCATGTGACCCGCATCCCGGTCCGGAAGTGCTACGAATGGATCACACCATTGACATCATCTCGAAAAATAACAAAAGATAGACTACACGATTGCCATAAATGGACCCCGGTGAAGAAACTGAAATTCACCATCAACACCCAACACGACCCTCGTGGGGGCCAGACCACCATCCTAAATTTAAGCGGGTGGATTGAACCATTGTAATGATCTTGGAAAAACAGCCCGAAACTACTACTCATTCGCCCCAAACGGAAGTTTGATGAAAAAGTTATATAATATGCACACAGCTTGAATGACAACCTGTGGGGGTCACACCTCAACTCCGAATTAAGTATCCAATATTGGACTCAAAAAACATCTCTGTGTTAGGACCATGTAGTCGCAAACCACGTGTCAAGTGGACACCGTATAAGGGTTTTATCTCAGATAAACCACTTATGAATAATAATAATATTATTATATTATTATTATTATTTTATTTACATTAATCTATTTTTTGTTTTTTGAGTAAGAAACCCTCCTCCATGCGGCACGCCACTTCAACATTTTTTAAATATTTTTTTAAAACCTCTTTCCTAGATTAGAGAGTGAGATTCCCCCATCAAAAAGTCTCCACACACACCTTTTTTTTCTTTTTTTTGGGTTGCCTACATATGCAGGCCCTCCTCCAGTAGAGACCCACAACAGTGGGTCTCCTTCTCCACCAGGGTCGTGTGACCCTGTTCGTCCCACTACCCAGCTCTGGCCGGCCACTGGATGGTGATCCTCCACAGCATGCCGCAACACCCGCTCCTAATGCCCTGTAGTCCATTTGAGTAGTCCGGCCTCACGCGCGCAGCCCCCATGTCGCCTCCGCCTGAGCCACTTTGGACAGCCCGACTCCCACCTCCCCTGCTGCTCCCCTACGCTGCTGCCGGTGTCAACCCGCGCTGCTGCCGACCTAGCACTGTCTTTCCCGCACTGCACCCTGCATCTCTACCACACTCAATCCGCCTCACACAGCCGGACCCCTCGCAACAAACCGTGCTACTGGGACGTTCTCAACCTATTTTGGTTTCGATTTAATCCAAACCTAAAATATAGAGGCAGATCTGTGATCCCTAGTTCGAGATCTTTGCAGCGGTATGCCATTCTCAATGATTTGATGCAAAAGGTGAATTGTGAGGGGGAGTAACAAACAAAAAACAAGGGATCGGGGCACAAAACTCAAACTGCCTACCTGGAATTGGATCTTTCTTTGAAGAAGAACACGCTCGCAAAGATCCCCTGCATTTGTTGCGCTTCAGAACACCTCGATCCAAAGCTTCGTCATCGTCTGCCAAAGGGAGGGGTGGAGGTGAAGGAGGAAGAGAGCATGGGGGGAGGGGAGTTGATTGGGAGAGGAATGGGAAGGGTTTCACCAGGGAGAGGGTGGGGGAAGAAGAGATTAAAAAATGAAAATTAATTAAACCTTTAATTAATTAAAAACTCAAACCGAATTTAAATCCCCTTATGAAACTCCAAACACAGTGAATGTTAGGTCGCGCCTAGGGTAAACACCACCTCCCGAGCACAACAGTGGTCTCAGAATTTTAATTCGAGGCTCTCTTAAAATGATATGAAATCTAATGTTTGAGACAACGTAATTACGAAAACGCCCATGGTGGCATTTTCCAGAGAAAGCACACACCCGTGAATGTTACAGCCCTCCTAGGGTAGAAGGCATGCTCCGGACTCAATGGTTCCCTCGATTTTCCCGTACAAGCTACTTTTTAGGTGTTATTGAATTTATTTGGCCTTCCATGTGCGAACACACTGAAAATTTAATTCCATTCACATCGGGGCTCGAAATCACATGTTGTCTGAAGGTGATTCTCTAGAATAAGATCAAGAATATTCCAATGTCTTTTATAAAAAAACCGAGTTCTTACATCATTAAATCCTTCTAGATTTTCATCCCAAAAAAGAAAAACATGGGAAAAACTCATGGTACTATGTCCACACCTAGCTCTCCCGTACCCAGAAGAACACTTGTACAGCTCTGTGTCACTGTACATAGACCAAAGGATTTGGTCTGTTTGCGTGGGGTCTGCCCTCGCCAATGACGTGCATAGGTGCATGCACAATTCTTCTTAGCTGAGTCATGTGGGAGACGTTATGCACCCAAACCATCCTTTGGGTTCAGGGCAAGGTGGTGGGGACCTCTCCATCCATTCGCACGGTCTCAAATGGCCTGAAGGACCTCGGGGGGAGATCACCTCCCCAGTCGCACCTCTATGTCGTACGCTGCGACTGGAATCACCGTTTGGACATGGGACAAATCCTGATGATTCCCTCTTTCAGAATATACATATGGTGAAACACCCAAGGAAATGTGGTCACGAATGGTTTCATAGTCGATGTCCCACAGCTAAGACTGTCTTACATGCTCTGAAAGTGATGGAGTCGACACCATCGACTAACGAAAAAGGTTTTATGCCTTTTATTCTACCAACGCAGGGATACACGGATGCCCCACGTCACCCTGGTGACAACTCAAGCAAGGAGCAGGGAGAAAATCATTTCACACACATAGTATAACAATTCTACTGCCAAAAGTAGAAGAGTCGTAAAGCGTAACTCTTATCACCTCATGCTCTGCGGGATCGTAGACATCCAAAGCTCATGGTTGTCCGTGGTCCCAACTTTCAGCTCCCGAAGACTGACATGGACGGATTAGTTGTGATGGGAAGACCTCGTAAAGTCTTCCCCCACTACAATCTCCACCTTCTCCTCCTCTAGCACTACATCTCGAGGTGCTACTCCGATCAAGGAGCTACCTCTGTCATGGTGGTGCACCTGCTATCTTCCTGAATTTCTCAGCAAACCTAGTCGGGAAGTCCCGTGCCAGGTGAACTCGCCCATCAAAAGCATAGTACTGGTGTTCTCTGGGCTTCCCTAGTGCCCTCCGGTTCCACTGTGTTGTACAACCACGGCTCAGAGTCCACTCACAGAAGGGTATCCTCGTATGAGGCCCTGCGCTTTGTCGCCATAGTGTTGCGCAACCACATATTTGAAACCAGCAGTGGAATGGCCACCTGCGTTGAGGTTCTGTCAGCCGATGCCCGCTAGTTGCGGCAGACTTCTCAGCTCTACCGAGCCCACTACCACCACCAACTGTAGAACGCGACATGAATCTCTCTATCCCCAGCGCCTGCTCCAGCCCCATGCCAAAAGTGGAAAATACCAAGGGTACTATGACAGCATGAATATCTCTACGGATACCTTGCTCGAACTTCCACACTTGGAAGTTTCCGTCATGGACTATGTCTGGGTAAAAACGTTCACGGTCTGCGGAACTAGTCGCATACTCAGTCCCAGTCATCCCTCCTTACTGAAACTGTAGGAGCTCCTAGATCTGAACAGAGTGTAAGAAAGAGGGGTAAAACTCCTCATGAAATAGAAGCTGAAAGTCGCCCCATGAAAGTGATGACTCATCAAGTAACAGAGTCACTAGACTCCACCAATGCCCAGCTACTCCATGGAAATGGTTGGCGGCAAAAGCCACCATCATATCTACCGGTGTCTGTGCAAGCCTGAAGAGGCGAACCACTATCTATAGCCAATCCTCTGCTACCTGAGGGTCTGGCTCACCACTGAACCTCAATGGTCTCTCTCGTTGGAAGTCATGGTGCAAGATAAACTTGTGATCAAGCTCCATCTGCTCTGCAGGAGCTTTCTACATCTAACCAGGTGGGGTACTACTACTAGCCCAATTAGAAAAAGGGGCTCGCATGATGGGTCCTAGACTGAGGCCTCATCGCTCAAAGGGTCTTCATCATGAACCAAAGCTGGTATCCTGGCTGGTTGTCTTCACGGAGACATCCTGAATGTTATCAAGGAGTTCCACGGTCAGATGAGCATATATGTATATAACAGTAACAACAATGGGGAGTTGACTCAATAAGGACAATCAAGACTCAATCCTATGTGATGCATGAACAAAAATTCTCGGCAACAAGTGTCTCAGCATGCCGAGTGAACAAGCTGGTTATCAGGATCCTAGTGAATGGACACGTCGGCCGCCACACCATCAATGGACTCCCTGGCCTGCGATCTGCTCTCGAGACACATCGACACGGTTGCCCAAAATCCCATCCAATTCCTTTTTAGGGACGTCTGCACAACTTATCAAGGAATGAAACTCCTATGATACCACTTTGTAATGACCCGACACTACCTGGGCTCGAGCAGAAACTACCCCAAGCCCACCTCTATAGGCCAGGGGCTAGCGACAAGCGTCGAAGGCTAAAAAACTCAGGGAGTCCTTTTCCTGAGTACCTATATAGACACACGCAACACACTCAATGTAGAAATTCAGAGTAAATGAAAAGTAAAGTACTAATTGCTATAAATACCCACAAAAGTGAATCGACCTCTAAACAGTACAATGTAAATGCTGAAGGTAAATTGAATTGAAAAAGGAAAAAACACACGCCCAACCAGAAAAGTGCCACAACCCGGCAACATGTAAACAAAAGTACAACAACTGGGAGGGTCCCTCACCTGGAACCTGACTACGGACACCGTACATGGTCCAAGCTCTCGAACTCCTACGCTCCTCTGGCGTCACGATTGACCTGTCCATCATCTACAAGGGCACACCATGTGCGGGAAAAGCCCCATCAAGAGTGAGTATAAAAATACTCAGTAGGATACCCCGAAAGCTCAAGGGAGCAGAAAATGAATTACTAAAGAGGTGAGCAGTAGATCAAACATGGAATATTAATGGAGTACAACCAAGACTGTAGTAAAGAGTACAACTCAACCCAACAAGAGGAAGGAAGTAGACTAGTCTAAAAATAAAGAGCTAGAAACGGTGAGAAGTTGAACATATCATCAAGTCTTCGCTTCCTATAGCATGTGAGTAGACTCGTCCAACCACAATAATCTAGACATGGAAAGCACGTGGCATACCCCGCACGTCTTTGCCTCTCCTGGAAGGAGAGTAACCAAAACCCAAGAAGTGGGTACTAGAACAATGTATATAAATATCCATATGCTCAAACAAGGAACCCAAAAAAGATCGTAAGGGGATCTCCATCTCATAGATCAGCCCAAGAAAATGTGTATCCAACAGTCCCAGAAGTAAACACCATCGATGCCTGGCATCATACACATCTGCCCTAAACTGCAAGCCAAGGGGCTCAAATCACCTCACCCTGACACTATCCACTTTGGGTGGAAATGACTCGCCTACACGGTTTTAGGTCACGTCACAAGGATGCGACTTGGTGGGGAAATCTCCCCTTGTACTTGAGAGTTCTGGGGAAAGTCAACCCACAGCTCTTCACTATCACACAGTCGAGAGGTCTTCTCATAGTCTAATCTGTCACATCACTAACGAGTAAAACCAGGGGTCTCGCTCCGGTAGTCACAAAGAAAATCCACAAACTAGCCTAGTAGAAAGGACTGAGTCTGGAAGAAGTCATCGGGTAACCCACTGCCCAGCCCCGTTGGAGGGTAAACCCTAAGAGGTCGTCGGTTTACCCACTGCCCAGTCTCTTCTGGAGGGTAAACCCTAAGAGGTCGTCGGGTAACGCACTTCCTAGTCTCTCTTGGTAGGTAAACCCTAAGAGGTCGTTGGGTAACCCACTGCCCAATCTCTTCTGGACAGTAAACCCTAAGAGGTCATTGGGTAACCCACTGCCCAGTCTCTCCTAGAGGGTAAACCCTAATAGGTCATCGGGTAACCCACTACCCAGTCTCTACTGAAGGGTAAACCTTAAGAGGTTGTCGGGTAACCCACTGCCCAGTCTCTGCTGGATGGTAAACCCTAAGAAGTCAATAAGAAACCCACTGCCCAGCCCCGCTGGAGGGTAAACCCAATGAAGTTGATGATCAACCCACTTCCCAGCCCTGCTAGAGGGTATACCCAGAACTGCTCTGGCCATCCCTTCTGGATGGTACAACACTGGCCAATAGAAACACAGAGTGGGTATCGCGCAACCACCCAACTCCAGAACAATTCACCTAGTAGAGGTTCTGTTCCCGTGTAGTGTGGGTAACGCTGATACTTGGAGCTCTGCCTAGGGAAACACGTCCTGGTAGATCGCGGATGTAGGATATGATCATGATAATCGGCTATGGAAACTATGCCCAGGCTCACTGGGGCTCCGTACCCTACTGGAAACAAACTCTTGGGTATAGGATCAGTTCTCTCATAATGTATTGGTCACACCGAATCCACAAAATCTCTACCAGGGAACACGAAGGGATGTGATACTGAAAACCCACATGGCTAAAAGAAAATGGGGAACTCAAACAACTCCGTCGATCAAACCATCAAGAATAGAACTAGGGGAAACAACTCGACCCTGCTGGTCTAATCCATTGTGAATAGAGGGACCCTCTACGTTGCGGGAGATCAAAGGTACGTAAAGCAGAACACCACACGAACAAGGGGCCCACACGACGTGTGACCCTAACTCATCTCCAAACCAAGCGCACTAACGTTATCAGGTACAAACTACAATATCTACCTCCATGCATTCTCGTAAACTCCCATACCACATTTCCAGCCCAACTATATCATGCACACAACACCCAACGTCAACGCGAAGAGTGAAAATGCAATTTCACCAACCTACTTCCTCCACGGCCCTAGCATGACTATCTATATCACTTCTAACACCAACTTCAATCACATGGGAGTGAACGCAATCATACGCCAAGGGATCTCTTCCAAACACAACAAGAAGAACCATCACTGGAGAACCTTTCATTCTTCCACATTTAATGAGATCTCGAATGAGACTCCGCACATCCAAACAGATAATACCATTGTAATCAATGTGGAAAAACACATGAGATCATCTATTTACTCAACTCATACAGATATTCAGTGGAATATTCGCCAACACCGCTTTACGCCCGAACAACATCCCATGGTCCCAAGCCTCGGTCCCTAAAACAGTTGGGCACCTCACACCATTTCGATCCCCTCAAGAAAACACGTCAAATTGACTGTTTACATGCGTGGAATGGATATTCGGAAAAAAAAGATGTATTTCTCTGTACAATACATGAGCAGTGCTTCGTGGGACCCACATCTCGGTCATGAAGTGCTAAGAATAGATCACACCATTGCAATCCTTTGGAAAAAGCACACAAGATTTACTACACGCTTTCCCTTAACGGACCCCCAGTGAAGAAACTGAAATTCACCGTCAACGCCCAACATGACCCTCATGGGGCCCAGACCACCATCCTGAATTTAAGCAGGCAGATTGAGCCATTTTAATGCTCTCGGAAAAACACCTTGAAACAACTACTTATTTACCCCAAATAGATGTTCGATGAAAAAGTTATAAAATGTTGCACACAGCTCGAATGGCACCCCGTGAGGGCCACACCTCAACTCCGAATTAAGTATCCAATATTGGACTTAAATAAACATCTCATTGTCGCGACTACGTAGTCGCAAACGATGTGTCAAATGGACACAGTATGGGGGTTTCATCTCAGATAAACCACTTATTAATAATAATAATATTATATTATTATTATTAATAATTTATTTACATTAATATATTTTTTGTTTTTTAGTAAGAAAACCTCCTACATGCGGCACGCCACTTCAACATTTTTTTTTAAATATTTTTTTGTAAAACCTCTCTCCTTGATTAGAGAGAGGGAGCCCCCCCCCCCCCCCATCAAAAAGTCTCCACACATGCCTTTTTAAATTTTTTTTTATTTTTGTGTCGCCTACATATGTAGGTCCTCCTCTAGTAGAGACAGGAAACATGGGGTCTCCTTCTCCACCAGGGTCACGTGACCCTGGTAATCCCGCTACCCAGCTCCGGCAGGCCACCTGTCGGTGCTCCTACATAGCATGCCGAAACAACCCCTCCCAATGCCCTACGGTTTAGTCGATTCATCCGACCTCATGCGCCTAGCCCCAATGTCGCCTCCACCTGAGCCACTTTGGACAGCCCGACCCCCACCTCCCCTACGGCTCCCCTACACTGCTGCTGGCGTCAACCCGAGCTGTTGTTGGCCAAGAACCATCTGTCCCATGATGCACCTTGTATCTCTGCCGCACTCAAGCTACCTCACACAGCCTGACCCTCGAAACAAACCATGCTACCAGGTCTTTCGAAACCTGGTGCGGTTTCAATTTAATCCAAACCTAAAAGATGGAGGCAGATCTGTGATCCCTAGTTCGAGATCTTCACAGCAGTACGTTGTGCTCAACGATTTGATTCAAAAGGTGGCATGTGAGGGGGAGTAACAAATAAAAAACAAGGGATCGGGGATCAAAATGCAAACTGCTTACTTGGAATTGGATCTTTCGTCGAAGAAGATCACACTCGCAAAGATCCACTACATTCGTTGCACTTTGGAACACCTCGATCCAAAGTTTCGTCATCGTCCGCCAAAGGGAGGTGGAGGAGGTGAAGGAGGAAGAGAGCATGGGAGGAGGGGAGTTTCTTGGGAGAGGAATGGTAATGGTTTCTCCAGGGTGAGGGTGGGGTGAAGAAGAGATTAAATAAAGAAAATTAATTAAACATTTAATTAATTAAAACTCAACCCAAATTTAAATCCACATCCAAAACCCCAAATGCAGTGAAAGTTAGATCTCACCTAGGGTAAACACCACCTCCCAAGAACAACGGTGGTCTTGGAATTTAAATCTGAGGATCCGTTCAAAAGATATAAAATCTAATGTCTGAGACAACTTAATTATGAAAACGCCACTGCTGACGTTTTCCAAAGAATGCCTGCACCCGTGAAAGTTACACCCCTCCTGGGGTAAACAGCATTCTCCAGACTCAACGATGCCTTCATTTTTCTTGTCCGAGCTACCATTTAAGAGTTTTTCATTTATTTTTCATTCCCAGTGAAAATGAATTGAAATTTTAATTTTGGTCACAACGGGGCTTGGAATCGCACGCCGTCTGAAGGCACTGGTCTAGAATAACATCAAGAATATTCCAAAGTCTTTTATAGCAACAACCAGGTTCGTACAATTCTAAGAGGGAATATTGTATGATATTACCATGAATTTTACAGCCATATAATCTTTTATAACTATATACTAATAATCAACAACATCCAATCATGTAGTAATGAAAAATAACAACCCAAATTATTTTACACGTGTTTTTAAAATTAAAAAAACTATATTACCCAAGTATTTTACATACTATAAAAATAAATTATAACTAAAATATCCTATTATAGGGAGGCTAAAACAAAACATGACCCAATATTGAACAAAAATATGGGGAGAAAAATTACACCACTACCATGTGACCCCCAAATCAAAAACATAGGATAACCCAAACCACATACAAAATGGTGAGAGGTAAAAATAAAATGATATATCTAATTATAAGAAACAATAAAATACATTAATACTACATGCCCACTAATTTGAGTATGCATGGTGTGAGAAAATATCCAATAGGGTGTCACCAATATTTTACTTCATTCCATTTATAAAAAGAATAGAGAATTATAGTTTGAAAATTATATTTAGAATTGTAGTTTTAATTTATTTTATACTGTATAGAAATAAATAAATGAAAACTCATATATATTCATAAAATGTACCATTTATAGAACATGATTAAAAAGTTTCATTCCATGATACTTTGTTATCAAAAACTAGCATTATAATTTTCATTCAAAACATCACATTTAAAAAATCATTTCTGTGTTACAAAAATAAACTTCACAAGAATTGGAATCAACTATAACACTTGGAAATCCACCACATGATTTTTTTTCTCCAGTAATTTTTTCACACACCTCGAATATCAATGAAAAGATAATAGGGAACCATAATATAATATAAAACTACGGAAATTTTATAATTAATGATGATATTAAAATGGATCTAACCAAAAAAACATAAAATAATACATAATGAATATCAATACATCAAATTGATTTTTATACAATAACTAATAAAGTCACGTGATAATTAAAAACATAATCATAACATATGATACATATAATAATGAAATACCATAGTGTATAATGGGACAATAATTTAAGTACATATGTAAAATAAACATCCATCAGGTTAAGTCTCAAACAAATTATCAGACAAATTTCTATCAACTAGTATCATCTGTGACACATCCCATATCCAGGCCAAAAAATTCCACTATGGAATACTAGAAAATTCATAAATCTAAACTATCAATGAAAACATCATTTAGAAACCCACATAGTAGCCTAGGTTTCCTCGTGGGACATATAAAATAGTGATTTCATAATTAATCCAACATAAACCACATGTAAATGACATACCCTATTAAAATTATAACATAAAAAACATAGAAATTCTACCTCTATCTCACCTCAAAATAATTATCCCCACCCAAAACACATAAATATGAATCTTAATTCATTTAACCTTTCACACATCCATTCATGAAAAAATATATTTTACCAATAAGGCCCAATAAAGGTGTAACCATCAATCAATAAAACTTATTTTTCACATGAGATTCCAAAGGGGGATTTACATTGAAAAAAATAAGAACACATAAGAAAATACATTTTAATAAAAAATATCAATACAAGTTATAAATATAATTTATAAACCCAAAAATTAAAATAATTTACTGAAATAATTCTAGGAAATAACTAATAAATCTCCAAAATAAACACACCCATTTTTATTTGTGGAACAATATTTTAATAAATGAATCAACCCCACTTTTGATATCGAATGTGGAAAAAATATACTGAATTTGTTTTCTTTGGTGAAAAACAACATTTTTATTTTATCAAACATAGAGAATGAATAATATACCATTTGAAAGAAAAGATCAAATTAAAAATGAAATTCACTCCTTTTGACAAAGGAAAAACCCCAATCAAGTGTGGAAAACCATTGAAAAACCAGATCCAGAAATCATATAATTTATTACCACATTTCAAAAAAAATTAAAATATCATCAATGAAATGAAAACTAAAATATATGGGAGTGAAATGGAAAGACCCACCTCAATATTTATAGCCATTCCTCCTTCAATGTACACCACATGAAATTGTATCAAGGGAAGGCTCACAACACATAGAAACAAAAACACACATTTTAGAACAACCATATACATACAAATCCACCAACATGGCCTTTAGGGTTACAGGTTAACTGATATTATATATATAACTCATGTATAGAAGATAGTATAATCTCCTAGCTATCAATATTAGTAAATAACAACCATGAAACCACCCAAAATACAAAATAGAAGTACATTGATTTGGATGAGTGGATCTTTATACGTTCCTCAAATGAATAGTTTTAATAAAGGAGGATTGTGTTACAATAACCAAAAAATATGTTAAAAAATACAATGTAAACAAAACTGAAAATGTTTCATGATTTAAAAAATAATTTAGTAACCATTAATTCTCTATAACAAATACATCATGGGGTTCATAGTTTCTACTACACTGTTTCCTAAATAATGAACCAAACTATGATTCCTTGCAGAATTTTCAAAATTAATAAAAATTTACTCTGAGATTCCCTGAACTAAAAGGATTAGTTCAAATCATAAATTTAAATAAAAAAACTGAAACTAGGTTGTAAAAGTCTATGAAGTGAATTTGGTTCCTACGATATAATATTTTATCACACTGTATTACGATAATTCAAAATATTTTTTCCTAGATATGGATTCAAGACCACATTAGTGAATTAATCATGTACATAATAAGTCTCACCTCTTGAATGATTTTTCTCATAGGGATGATTTACTAGTTAGAATTGTTCCAATAGAAAATATTGGAAAGACTCGTTTACTATATACTTATCTAAAAACATATTTAATGTCATATAAGATCAATATGAATAAATGATTTTAGTTGTTGTCTCTAGTGAATGTTGATGTCTATTCCATTTGGCACCTGAAGACCAAATAACATTATAATATGATTAATATTATATTCAAATGATAATATATTAATAAATATCATATCAAATTATGTGTATTCATCTATAAAATAGTAATTTGATAATGTCTTTAGATTAAATTTTTAATTAAAATATTTATATTAGTTCCCTTATATAATGAGAACATTGATGATATATATAAATATTATTAAATATATATCCCATGGTATGATAAAATCTAGTGGGTTATATACTTATATAATTTAATTATTAGGTGTCAAAGGATCATAATACATTAAAACATATGTTCATGATGTTTAAAATAGGTAATCTCTATGAAGGTAGGTCATGATAGAGGATCCCCTAATAGGAATCCTACACGTAAAATGTGTCTATGTACATTGCAAACTATGGATTTTTTACTAGTCCTTGGGCTTGATATTATTATGAATATATATCAAGAATCACGTACTTTATATTACAGACCACAAATTGTGATTTCATATTCTCATAGTGAGGTATAATACATTGGGTGAATTATAGGTGATATGATATGGATGGAATAGTCGAAAATAGGATCATCCCATTATAATACCAAAAGATGATATCTCATGACCTTTAACTATAGTATAACTCCATAATTTCATTCATGACCATGGTATTATCTTGATTATTTCATTACGAGTAGTTAGATAAATTTATTTTAATAATATATTTTGATGATACAAGTTTGAAACCTACATGAAAAGATATATAGATAAAGATATTTTATTACATCATAATTGTATTTTTAATGTTGTTTCCCGTATGAAAATAACTTATTTTTTCTGTGGGTTCCGTGACATGCTTCTAGACCCTAATATTAAAAATTTGTCATAACCACCAAATTCCATTGAGAAAGGGCTCTAGAGGTTTACATAATAAATATATCTATAATCTCATATTAAATTAAAAATGAATTTAATATTTCAAATAAGATAAATGATTAATACATATTTAGGTTATATTTCAATCATATATTCAATAACTAGTTATTCAGGTTTATAATAAATTTGATATTTGTATTAATAATAATTTATTTTACATTAATTCAATATAATATATATTTTTTATTGAATAATATAATGATATTTAATTATACTAAATATTTATATTTCAAATATTGATAAATTCTGAGGTGATTAATAGTCCAATTTAATGTCATAATTTAATAAATAAATTTTTTATAATTTCATTTAAATAAATATTTATCTTTTTACTAATTTTTTTTAATATAAATGTGTTAGCACACTTCATGGAAATTAATAATAATAGTAATATAATTTTTTGAAATTGGGTTTGTTTATATTTTATATATACATATGGGTCTCTAAGGAATTATTAATTATGTAACACTTATTGTAAAACCAGGTATATTTCATTTCTAGGGTAGTGATAATATGTTTTATGTAATGATATTATTTCAAGAGAACTATCTTAAACTCTATAGAGAACCTCCCAATAACACTATCACAAATGATATAAGACCATGAACCTACCCATATCAAGAAAATATAACAATAAATAATATTTCACTAAGGAATCAATAGATTTTGTGATCATATTAATTTGATGAAATATGATAAATACCTTGGTTTCTATACACATATTTCACAGTATTATTTTCCATGAATCACAGCGGATATTTGGAACCCACTAGAGGGATTATAATTTGGAATATTCACTGTAATTATGACACAAAAAGATAATAAATCGAAATGATCACCATTTATAAAAGAATTATTATATTGAGGTATTTATTTTTATAAATTAGTTACAAATTATTTTTTAAAGGATAATTTATAGGAATATTTTAGGGGTTTTTACCCAACTCCGAGGATTCATCTAATCAACGCAAAAAACATTTTTGAGAATGGGACCAACTGCAACTTCTATAACCTAAAACATTAAGTTGGAAGGATTAATGATTTTTTAACATGAAAAGAAGATAATAGTTTATTTATCAATATATATATATTCTTGAAACTTATAAGAGATAAATTTTAAGGGGATTAAACCCACACAAGGTATAAAATATTACAATCAATAAAAAAATTTGGACAATATATTGGGAACAAGGTACAACAATTAGAAGAGGGTTATGAGAGATGATTCCATCTAGATCACATTACAATGTATTGTCATACCATTTAAACTTATAAACTAATTATGAGTTATGATAATAAAAAATATTAAACTAAGAAAGATTATATAATGGATGATTCATTGATAGTTTTTAGTTTGAAAAAAATAATCACAAGTAAAATTCCCTTGGATTTTATATAATTTATACCCCACTTATATTATATGAGATTTTATTTTAAAATATATTTTAATGATTAGTAAAGGATTTATATCATTTGAAAATGATTGGTAACTCAAAATTGCAGGACTTTGTTAACTAAATATTAGTGATGACATGTTGGAATTAAAAAACACATTGATTGTTAATGGGTTTTAACAAAATTTAATAAGTATGTATCTACTCTATAATGATTAAAATGATGAGATATTTTCAAAATATTAATATTTTTTTAATAGGATGGATGATGGATAATTTTTTATGGGAATAATGTGAACACACTATAAGATGATTAAATTTAGTGAAGCAATAAATAAGAATATTCCTTAAAAGAAGACTATGTCCTAATTTTTGAATCCTTTTGAAATTATAGACTCAAAAAATTGGGGAAAATATATCTAATAAAGAAGAATCATGACGGAGTTTTTTCAGGTATTTTCGATCATAAATAGAATGATGAATAATGTGTTTCTATTTGAGGAAAATAATGTCAATGTTCTGAAAACATATAACGTAATGTGTACTATGAAAGTCTAATTTTTGGTAGGTAATTCATATAAATTTAAGAATAATATTTTTTCTCCTAATCTAAAATAATAGTAAAAAATTTTAGATGATTAATGTCGTTTTTTTTCACAGCGGGGTTCTAATACTAAACCATGAAGGAGGAAGTGGAAATCACATTATCAGATAATGAAATTTTAATGTTTGATGTATATTCACCCTCCCTCACATGATCATTATATATTTTTTATAAATCCAGAGAAATAAAACCTAAAAAAATTTATTTTTATTCCATAATGATATAGAAACATTATTTATAATTGGGGTGAAAAAATATATTCAGAGAATCCAAATATATCAATGTAACCTAATGGGGGGTAGATCTCTTATTTTAGAAAATAATATATTTATATGGATTTTTTAAATTGGTAAATATTTGAAGTAAAATGTGAACTATATTATTGGTTTTGTATGTTTTTACATAGAATCTTATTATTCATAAGTTCATGGAAATATTTTAAAAAGTGGAATAAAATATGTTTTCAGAAGTCGATATGTGTTGGTTTGAAGGGATGAGTGTAATGAAGTAACTTTAATGGAAAACATGGAATTATTATTCAATGTTATTCTTTTATTCATTTAATTTTATGAGTAAGTAATATAATTAGTATTATATGACTTACTATGTGTTATATTTGGGTTGAAATTTGATTTTGGTTCAATGGTTTCCCAAAAAATCAAAAGGGGTATATTTTTTATCCCATAATTAAACAAGAAATATATATTAAGAGTTGTTTTGACCATTAGTGGGGTGTCCCAAGGGGTGTTTATGGTGTTTAAAAATATAAATAAAGAGAATTTAATAAATATTGAATTTTATATGGTTCATGTGCTCTCTTTTTTATCGACACTTAATCCCTTTTGAAAATAAATTTCTAATTGTTTTTTTATTTGTCGTGAAGATCATTATAATATTATAAACTATTTTAAGGTGATTGGAATGAGTTTAGAGTTTTTTAATGTTTTATGTAGTGGAAGTTTAGTTCATTTTAATAAGTTATAATATTTAGATAATTACAATATGTAATATTTTATTCGCTCAATTTTCAAACATCACTTTGGGGCTATAAATAAGATGAAAAACAATAATGTTTAAAAACTACTTGTATAAGTGAATTTAAGTCTAAGTAGAGGGTGGATGTTTGTAAATAATTATGAATACATAAATTTTATTATAAAAATATATAAGAATAAACCTTATTAGATAGTATAAAGTTATCTAAGGACTCATTATTTAGGAGTCATTTATAGAATACTAAAGTGTTTTTAGAGTCATTTGTAAAAGTAAAACATTTTATATGTAAGAGTCATTTTTAAGTCCACAATAATATATAATTTTAATTGTTAAGAATAGGGTTAAAAAAATTGGAATTTAATAGAGTTTTGATGTATCTAAAGAATCATAAATAATGTGTACAAATAAAGATAACATGATATATTTTGAAAAGATACTAGAGTGTTTGGGAGGATTTATCTCTAGAATATTACACCAATGTATAGAAGTCTATATATATTTTATACTAAATGTAATGTCATAATACAAGTTTCAATATTTATGGTATTATAAAATAATGATGTTTAATATATTATATTACGTAATAAAAATCATAAACATAAATTATGATACAATCATTATTAGAATAATAGTTATTCCTAGAGAATAATGTCACAATATTATTTGGACGAATTAGAGTAGAATATATGGGTCATTCCATAACGATAAAGACTTTTCATGATGTGAATAGATGATTCATGTTATCATTTATCTTTATATGTAGTTAAATATATAAATCTATAATGTATTATTTCAACTGACAATATGATGACCCAAAGAAAAAGGTAGATAAATATTATAGAATGAATAAGAACGCCATGTTTCCAATAGAAGAAGTAGTTTAAAAATTTACATAATGGAAATGAATTCTCATTCCTTGTTGAAACCATTTAGAACGTGATATGATCAAGATTCCAACTATATTGTTTATAAAACTAATGAAAAGGTAGGATAAGCTTAGAAAAATTTGAAATTAATATAAGGATTTTGGTATATTGAATTTGAATATGAAATTCAAATTAAAACTTAATGAAGAGGCTACTACTATGTATGGAAGTTTTATTATTAGTTATTTTTATATTTTAAATAATTTTTTAATTATTTAAACTGTTAATAATTAGAGGAATAATTAAATAGTGAGAGGGAGGAATAGAATATGCCTATGTATTGTGTAATCTACATATGAAGAGAACATAAAGTAGTTAAAGTGGAAGAATAATAATAAGATAATGAGTAGACACTTTATTTGAGTGTGTAATCATAACATTTAGGTTTTTTACTAAGGATGATATAAATCACACATAAGTGATGAAGTTTGGGAGACAGAGATTTTTATCAGGATAAATGAACTCAAATGAGAGGATAAATCCTACCCATAACAAATTATCAGACAACAATGCAACTTGTCAAGAGCCTTCATAGGGGAAGTTTTTTTCTATATTATTTAATTATGATTCAAAGGATATGCCCTTACATTTTTTATCATCCATGATTATTCATGTGAATCATATGGTCTCGAGTTATTTTAGATAATGCCAAGGATTAATTACTTGTTTTTCCTACTAAACCATTCATATAAATTGACTTCTTTTATTCCATTATTTTGTTTGGTTGGGTTCCTCCAATGGCCCGACGGCCTTCATTTTTTATTCATTTTTGACAATACACCTTTCAAGGGGTGAGGTGGAACCCTTACATGGCCCATAGGCGTAAGTATTACATGTACCATAGGACATAGATAAATTTATTGCCCGTAGGCTTCAAACATTACATACATCCCAGACTAACAACTTGGAACTACTCCTCCAAAGCATATTCATCGTGAAATCAGCTCCCCACCTTTGCATGGCTGTTTTTCTAGGCTTTCGCACGCATGCACGACCTTTTCCTGATGGCAGGTGCCATGCCCTCTCATTCTTGCAATCTGTTTAGCTTCTTCTATGGTGAAATGTTCTTGGTCCTCCTTTTTCTGAAGCTTGTTCCGTGTAGGTTGTCTGGTTGCATCTGCACTTATTATGGCCCAAAGGCTTTGTGGTGGCCCAAAGGCCTTACTAACCCAAAGGCCTGGGTTGCCCGAATTCCTTAAAAGACTTGGGGACCAAATTGATGGCCCGAAGGCCCAAACGGGGGCATATTACCGACTGCTACAATGCCAAACAGTGCTTGTTGCAGTTCCTGCTACAGTACCTTCTACAGTTCTGCATAGTTCCTACTACAGTACTGGTACAGTAATGTAAATGAACCCCCACCTGGATTTGATCCTAGGTCTCTTGGATGCACTTAAGGAGTCCTCACCAACTGGGCTGAGGCTCGTGTGCTATTTTGATTGGTTGGGTTAATTAGTGATATCTTTAACTCTAAGAAGTGATGAAATTTTATATAAAAAAATCATAAAATTTAAAATAAAGTAATTTTTAACTTAATCATTCTCCCACCCAATGAAATAACATTGTTCTAGAGGTTACCACATTCTTGAAAAACGATAATATCAAAATAATATATCTAGGAGACTATTATATAAACCACTAGATATATTGAAGTAAAATATTCTATAAATATATATTTTTTATCCATAATAACATAAAATTTTATTTTTTTCTATTATATAAACACCCATTACTCCCAAATCTCTTATTTCACCCTTTGAGAGTGGATAATTCTAAAAAATTGTTAACTTCATTGACATGCCAAGGAAAATATTAGATATCATAATAAAATGAATACATATATTCTATATAGTGCCACTACATCATGTTAAAATCAATTTGGGAAGAGATATATTTACATATTTTTTAGTCCATGAATAGGAAAAACCATTAAAAAATATACTGTCATTAATATTTCAAAGGATAAATCCCAACCATAAATTAGAAAACATTGTAATGATATTATCATTTTTGAGATAAAAATTTAATTGAACCATGTTTATTTGTATCACAAATTTTATACAAAAGTTTTACATGTTTTTAAATGAATATTCTATACATTTCACGAATACACACACGTAGACCATTAACGTTTAGTTTATTTTGATACTAGATACAATATATTCTTATTGCATGAAATTTCTTCGACATCTCCCATAATTATATTTACATTTTGTACTCTTCATTTACAAAACCCTATATAAAAACATTCTTTATAAATAAGGGACAAAATACATAAGAATGGGTGAGATCAGATGCTCAGTAAGTGAAACAAGGGATATGTCAATCGATGATCATATGAAAGTATAAAATAATCATAAGGGTGTGAGACCATGAACATAACTAAGAATTCTTATACCCAATATGTCAATGATCAAAAAAATGAGTCCTGGGTTAAATATTTTTCTACAGATTCTTGAGTTTTTGGACCATATAAAATTCCCTGAAATTTTGAATTTTATTGTTTAGTAGATGGTATGGGTTATAAATTGAGTTTTAGAAAGAAATTTAGAGAGTTTCATAACTCAAAAATTGTTGTTTTTAAACTTGGTTGAATCTATGAGAGTTTTAAAAGGTGTACCGATGTGTTTCAGGAGTGATGAATCCAATGACTCAAATCAGTAGAGGTAAAATAGGGGTTCATGGTTTGTGTGAAACTGTGTGGCCCTCAAGGAGTAACTGTGTAGCCTACATTGAGTAAATAAGGGTGTCTCATAGTTTTAAAAAACCATTTTCATTAGCTTTCATGATCATGGTCCAATTTTATTTCACTTGGACATAATGGACATGGCCATTCTGGGCAAAGTTTTCCAAACCATGCACATGAACTGTGTGACCACCCTCCTTAGATAGTTGCACTTTCACGGTTGGGGGACAGTTTCGCCAATCGTAAATCCAAATCATGTGCCTTAGTAAAGGGTATGAAGATATCTAAAATAGATTACCTCATTTTTCTTTTTCCCACTCGTTTATTTCTCCATCATTCACACCAAGGTGTCCCTCTTTAGCTCCTCCTCACCTCTCATTGGTAGGGGTGATCTCCCTCATTATACCTCTGTTTTGAGTGTCGTAAATTGAGTTGGAGAGGCCTTGGTAATTATATGACTCATATTTCATATTTTCCATGTTTACATCTCTCTTTACTGAGTAATAATGGTTAAATATAATTTCTATCTTTTTAGGTCAAATTTATGTTTCTTCAATTTCTCTTAACCTAGAAATACTAAAGCCTTTATATTTGACATGTGGGTAGTCCATGGAATATGGTAGGTGTTCTAGAATATTATCCTTGATTTTCATTGATTTTATAAGGTGAACCAATGTTCCTCTTGTCAGACCCTTCCTGGGAAGCCTCTAAAATTTGAAATTAATTTACATTAATGGATTCCGTGTGCTTTGTATTATTCTACCTAGAGGTAAATCAAACCATTTGTTGACCATCTTGATTTTGAGACACACCAATGGGTGTAACCACCTTCTAGAACAATAAATCCCCAATCCCAAAATTTATAATATTCCTTAGGGTGTGGGATACACATGAGATGTTTTTTAAAAGGAATACTAAAGGAAATTAAATTTCATTGAGTTAGTTCCTTGTTTCACACTTTCATGATTTAGGCTGTATGCTTCATAAAACATGTTGTATTCCATTACTTGTTAGAACCTTGACCAAATTACATTGACTCTAATCTATTGAACACCCTATTATGTGTGATTCTCTAGTGATAAATTCCTTAATGTAATGAATTGAATTTTGATTGATTATATGCCTTAATTTTTCTGATTTAGATTAATTCTTATGTTTGAACATCATTACTAATTTCTTATTCTATATTCCCTATACCATTGACTTATGATCACTTTTACTATTTTTGTTCCATATTTCCTAGTCATTTTTTTCTTAGTCCCAAGCAATTTTATAGATTATTTTTAATTTTTCTTATGCATATATTGAATGTCTATTGCCTTTGGGATTAATCCAAAATTTATTTATTTTATTAAAATACTTTGTCCAAATTGTTGAGAATGTTTTAAATGTAATTCCAGCTGATGATATGTGATAATGGTAGTTATTCCTTTCTTTATTAGTAAATATGTAAAAACACAGGTCCCAACATATGGATGTAGTGGATGGACTCCCCATTCCTAGTAATCGATCTATATGGCACACCATTCGTGACACCTAGCTTGCCTTGTTTTGGATGTCACGATAGATTATTATAACCATGAGTTACACCAGTTCCCTAGGAGAGAAAATTTGGATAGGATCATTTGAAATATGGTTATAACATGCCTTATGTGATACTTGGTCCCTTATGTGAGATACCTAGTATGGGATTAGAAGTTAGGCTTACACCATGCCAAGGGTGATGCGAGGAACACCTTTATCGAGCTCCTTAAACATGCTCTACAGTTTTTGGGTATTACAGAGGCTCATGTAGCTACCCTTGGAATAAATCAATGGATATCCTAGGATGGGATTATAATTCCATACTGGTTTTTATGGTTTCTTATCCTTTTCTACATTTATACCTTATTTTTATTTTCAATCATGAGGATTCTTACATGATGTTCTAGGTATGATTCTCTAATTCCAAAACAAATGCATTGGTTTTTTACATATATGATGCATCTCCCAAGACAAAAAAAATATTAAACCTCCATTTCACTAGGGTACTTGTGCCTATATTAGTGTCTATATGGCCACGATTAATTTCTTTTGTAGTGCATTGTACATGGGAGCTTAAGATATCATGACATACCTAATACTCAAGATTCTCAGGGAGATCATGCTTGTGAATTTTTATTCCTTCATAAATCCATGTGTGGAATTATATATTATTTCATACTTTAGAAATCCTGGTTAAATTTTTAGTTTTTATATATTCATTCATTTTTTTTATATTTGGCATTGTCCTCTCATCCTCCATTTTTATAATTATCTTTTGTTTCATTTTATTTTATTTTTAAAATTCTATTATTTTATATTGTTTTAGTTTTTCTTATATTGTTGTCCCACTCTAATCATGAGGACATAGTCTTCTTGGTGTACCCCCATCAGACCCTCACTACTATTAGGAAGCATCTATCATACGGGGAGGCACCGTTGAGGTAATATGGAGACTGGTTTGGATACTTTTTTATAGTCAATCAGGACGATAAATTAAAATGTGGTATCTGAGGCCCCTTTTTGTTCTTCTGTGTTACTTTTTTGGGTTGGTAGATTGGATACTAGGAATTTTTTTACACTTGCTAAGTTTTTGTGTCTCGGAGTGATCAACCTGGGAATGGGGTAAATACCAAGTGGCCAGGGATGGTATTAGGGTTCAAATTGTTCACTAGTGCAGTTGAATATGATTTAAGCTTAAGTTATTAGTGTAAATTATTCTTCTCACCTATTTATAATATTTATAAAATGTAATCCTTAGCCTTATATGACAATTAAAAAACTTTACATGCCTCATTAAGGCACATAAGAAATGACTTTCCTTGTATATTCCATTCCATGTAGATTCCATTGTTAACCTATTATAAATTGTTGATGTGCCTTGTGTGTGTTCTATTCTTACCTTTTATATGTAATTTTATGAATTCTAATAAATTTATTATTTCTATACTTTATTAGGTGTTCCAATATCATGCTTCTTTATATGACATTATATGTGATTAATTTAGTATGTAAACATGTAAAACATTTCTTTGTGATTTTGGTGATATTAATAGGAAACCTATATATTTATTATGCTTAGGTAATTGCATTCCATGATTTTTTGACTATTATAATATTGATTTTATGTTGTGATTGGATGTTTTCACTTTTCACACAATGTATTTACATGTTTAATTATCATGTATCTCTGCTTCTTTAGAATGTTCTCCTTATTTACTACTTTTGATACCATTCCCATTAAATTTTTAATATAAAGGTGATCTAGATAAAATTACAGCATCAATATAAGATAAATTTTCCTTCATAGTTTGATGGTACATTTTGTTTGAAAAACCAATAATACCATGTTTGATCCATGAACCATCGGTTTAATGGGATGAAAAATTAGTGGTTATGATTACATGGGATCAAATTCTCAATTTATCAACTAAATGGGAACATTATAAATATGGATTTAGTGAAACAAATAATAAAAACATTATATATTAATTTAAAATGCCATGAAACTTCTGTAAATGTAAATTTTGGTAAATGTTTTCCTTAAATAAGTTGCTTTCCTTTATAATGGATTGTAATTCTATTTCATGGGCATCCTGGACCATTTGACTAAATCTCTAAATGCACAGCAGTGCCTATGTAGATCTATTTGATTATTTTGTTTATAAGATAGACTTGAATCAACCCAGGTAGTTCAGTCATGAAACATAGTGTTTGTGAGATAAACCCATTAAGAGGGTTCTAAAAATCTAAATGTTGAAAATGAAAATGGGATACATAGTAAACCAAGAATTAATTGAATGGGACCCTTTTCGGTATCCCATCTTCTAAACTTTACAATATTAAACCTCTTGGGGGTATAATTATTTCATATAGTGGTGGTAATTAAAATGTTTCCATAGCCACTTATATGGTATGGTGGAATATTACTTCACTAGTACCTCTTAAATAAATTAAATATATTTTAATCTACTTGAGTTGTATTTATTTGATCCACTAGATAATTTAAGTTACAATAAGAACCTAAATGGTGTTTTCTTTTAAATATTTCAATTGCAATTTAATTAGCTATGAAAATTTTGGAAGCTTATAAATTAATGAATTTTGATTAAAATAGAGGTATAAGTGATAAATGACCTAAATGTTGTGGTATTTCAACTAATAATTAATATTTAGAAGGAAACGTAGTATAATTTCATGATTTTCCATGCTTCCATAGATAAATATTGTACTGTCTTTCTTTCCTTTTTACTAGTGTGATATTTTCTTAATACTAAACCATAATATGTTTAAACAATTAAATTTGTTTGGTTTAAATTCTTTAATATGGAATTTGAGTGGGGTTTTTAGATTGACCCTCATTTATGTGTATATATACATTGTTTTAGGAAATTTATTTGATATAGGAATGTGATAATTACCCTTCGGCACTTTCCTTTATAGCTCAATCTATAATTATATTCCTTTAACCTAATGACCTTATCGTCATGACACCCTTATAGTTTCGACGGTTCTTATTTTAGTTAGGGGATATCCTAAAGTAAGTAGTGCCATTATATCCTTAAAATCCATCATAAATTCTTATAAAACTTTTTTTGATTTATGGTATAATTTTGGTGTCTTTATTTTGGTAGGGATATCAGTTGAAAAAACAACACAACTGATTTTATGGGTGTCGGGGTGTAGTTTTGACATTTTTATTGATGCGAGCATCCAAAAATGGTCATTTTTGTGGGTTTTACATTCCAAGTTCACGGTCATCCACTTAGTAGATCTTGTGGCCCTTATATTATTTCTTCTCCAGTATTGGATGACTCAAGAGGTTGACAGATATTTTTTATAGTCGTACAGAGTAATGTTACTTTGTATTTGTTATTTGGTGTTCGAAATTACAAAAATAAATGAATATGAATCATAAGACTATGGATTGTGATAGGGTTGTGTCATTTTATTATGTTATCTCGGTGTAGTATATGTTGTCATATGAAATACCATCGAGTTGATAATTGTTAAAGGGAACCATTTGAGTTAGTTGGAATATAATAAGACTTGTGTTGTGATGCCTCAATCATAGGTCATCTTTGGAATAGAGTGACCTGAAATTATATGAAATTAAACTCTTATTAATGCTATATGTGATGTTATAAAGTTGATTAGGTGTTTTGAAACACTATTCAGTTTCTTGGGATTTTACGACTACTGCTATATAACATGTGAATGTAACTCTGAAGGAGTGTCTCAAATATGTAAAATTTTTGAATCTAATCAAGTTTGATTTAGTGGCTATTATGTCCCATTCCATTGGTTTATCGCTGGAAAAAAAGAATTTTGTTCACCTCTAGGACTCATGGATATTGGGTTATAAATCTTGTTCCTTGGGATTGGTTTCCATTTCATTAAATCTGATGATTAATACACTCTAAAGGCATGGAGAATAGAAAAAATTATCATTATTCATTTTCTCCAAGTATAAGGATCATACCCAAAGGATCCTTTGGAAATGTTTTGTGCTTCTCTTATGTGCCCTTGTTGCTGGTGTTCATTCATTAATTTTGTTCTTTTAAGAGAGTACAATCATATTATGGTTGATTGTATATGAAACCTTTGAAGGCAACATTGGTCAGGGGTGGGCCACAATGGTTGCATATGGGATATTTTAAAAATCTTTTAGTGGTAATGGATAGTGATTAGTTAATGGTGATGCAAATACTAGGTGAATCTGAGATCCTTCCGAAAAAAGATGACCAGTAGTGGTTTTACTATACTTCCTTTCCCTATTTTGTGGGTTTTTGACCTAGAACCATACTGAGAACATAATCCTGGGATAGAAGGATTGCTTCAAATATTTTGGGTGATCTTTTAAATCTTCTTAGTTCACTCTTCTTTTAGATAAGATATTTTTCCATATCTTGACATCATCTAAGTATACTGATAGAGTGTTGTTTATTTGTCACTATAAATTTAAATGTCGTTGGGATGTATGGGAGAACTCCATTAGAGTGTGTTCTAGAATCATGGTTGTCTTTAGAGGCTTGGTTACCCCTATGCGACATAGGGGTTCCAAAGTATAAATTCCATAGATGAAATAATATGACGTAATTATCCCTCATGACTTGAATTTCATGGAGATGCAACAATGGACATGTTCAGTGTTCTTGATTAGGGATGTTGTGCATGTGTACCAATATATTTCTTGTAAAATATAATGTGTGAGATGTCTTGAATGAATTCCTTGAGACTCATGTTGTAAATTTTGAGTTTACACCCATATTTGATCAGTTTTAGAGTGGATGTTTCAAAGAGTGGTGATCCTAGAGGGATGGATTGGGCATGAATGATAACTTAATGTTGGTATTTTTGTTAGATATGTCACCAAAATCCGGTTACAGGTATTAGTGAGAGTTCTTAAATAATTTTTATTTTTCTTCATCTAAAGGCATCAGGCATAGTTTTTATGTACACAAGCCATCTATATCGAATTATTTATGAGTATAAACTATAGATTTTTGGACCTTTTATCCCACTCTCATGTTGTATGTGGTTGGTGAGGAACCACTTAATGGAACATTATCCGATTGTGGAAAGTGAATTGAATGTTAGATGAGACTTTTCCTGAAAAGTAGACACAACCAATTCATTGATGTCAATTGTGAGTCGAACGATTATTTAAGATGAGAATCATCAAAAGTGTGTTTTTAGAGCCCTATGGAAATGATGAAATTGATAGTTATATCAGTGAAATATTGTGAAATTGATTTGGAAATACAAATACTAGAACCTATGGAGGTGATGGAGATGATTATGTGATCAATTAATGGGTTATATGGGATCTGTAAGCACCATCTTGTTGTTTTTGTTTGAAAAAATAGCATTGGATCAGGTATCTACGGCTTCTGTAACATATGTTAAGGTGATTATTGTAGGTGTTTGGTTTGCTTAAAAATAAAAATTCACCTTAATGAAATACTTCATGGCCCAATTGGGTTTGGTGTAGCTAATGATGTTTCCCCAATGATTCTCAAGGATGAGATGTTCTAAGGTTGGTAGACTGTAGTATCCCTGATTTTTTTAACCGTATAAAATCCCAGGAAATTTTCATTTTTTTAGTTTGGTGGAAGGTATGATTTATAATCATATCTTTAGAATAATAATATTATAGTTGTAGCACTAAAAAAGTTGTTTATAGACCTTTTTTAAGTAACAATAGGTTTTATAGGATTCTCAAAAAGTTTCAAGAGCACCAGACCTGAAATATTAAATACAAATAGGGCCAACAGGGGTGCATGGTTTGTCTGAAACTATGAAACCCTCTTGCATTAATCGTGAATCCTACTCCGAGTAACAATGGTTGTTTCGTGATTTTGTTAGAAAATTTTCACCAGGCCCCAAGGTCGTTCCCTAGTCTTATATCTTGTTGATAGAGGGGACATGAGTAATTTTCACACATTTTTCCAAACCATGTGCATGAATCGTGCTACCGCCATCCATTGACAGTGGCTCATGCATAGTTGGTGCACAGTTTGGCCATCTCTGTGTACAAAATAATCACCTCCTTAATTGGGGTGGAAATTAAATAAATTACCCTGCCATCATTTTCATTTATCCCCTTTTTTCTTTCCCCTTCATATGCACGAGGGGGTCCCACTCGAGCTCCTCCTCTCATCTTCTAGGGATGGGGAGATCCTCCTCATCTGACCTCAGTTTAATGTTCCATTAATTGAACTATAAACCCCCTAGTAAGTATATAAATCCCAAATCCTATTTCATTTTTTTATCTCTCCATCATCTGATTTGTCATGGTGCTATCTAATTCACCCTATTTTCAGGAAAAATTTATACTTCCTCGATTTCTCTAGAGGCATGCTGAATTAAGCCCCAATATTCGTTGTGTGGGTTTTCCATGGTATGGTGTTGGTATTATATCATATTCCCAAGATTTTATATGAATTTAAATTGTTATCCATTATACCTCATGTCTGAGCCTTCTAGTTATGCATCATAAATTTTACATTATATTAGAATAATGGGTTCCATATTCTTAGTATTGTCATACTCTATAGAGAATCAACTAATGGGTTCAACGCCTTATATTGAGCCATCACACTGGGTGTAACCAACATAGAGAATAAAAATCCAAAAAATGAAAATTGATAATCCACTTAGGGGTTTGGATTTCCAGTGAAATAAATATATTTAATGAAAAATACTTATTATAGTTAAAAGGCCTTGAATACGGTCAATTTTTCATGCTTTCTTGCATGAGGCCATATGATTTATATCACTTGTCAAATTCCCTTACTTGTTTGACCCTTGTCATAATTCCCTTCAATATTAATGGTTGGATTCCCTTTTAGGTTTGTTTCTAATGTGATAAATTACTTAAATTAATGAATTAAATTAATATGTATTTTATTCCATGATTATGGACCTTTCTCTTAAGGATTATGTTCATACATCATTGATCAGGCCTTATGCTATGTTCCCTTTTCAAATACCTTGCACTCCGGTTTATTTTTCCTATGCTTTATTTTTTAAACTTTATTCCTATACCCATTCTTTGTTACATCTTCTTATGAATGTTTATTTTTTTAGTTAATGTATATTTTCATTGGTATTATGCCCTAATTTATTTATCTTGATAAAATAATTTGGAAATATTTTTTATAATGTCTTAAATGTAATAACTTATGGTAATATTTGATCTTGGATTCTATTCCTTTCTAGTATACAGTCTGGGATCAAACATGGGACTTATCATAAGGATTCCATGGATTGAATCATTGTGCTTGGTATTGGATCTACATAGTGAATTTGGAATGATACTTGACTTCCATTATATGGGCTCTCTAGGTGGATTATTATAATAGGGTTGGACACTAGTTCCCTAGTGAAGAAAGTATAGATTGGATCCTTCGAAAGATTATTATACCATGACTAAGGTTATACTCAATCCCCTATATGAGACACTTGGGATAGGATCAGATGTTATTCCGAAACCATTTAGATGTTCATATGAGGTATTCCTTTAGGGGAATCCATGGATGGTCTCTTTGGAATTAGGTATTACAAATTCTTCTATATTGAACCTTGATATTACATTATGGATCACCTTGTATGGTCTCTAGATACCATATTAGATTTGAATTTTTCCTTCCCCATCACTTATCTTGGAGTACCCATTTTTTCGAAGACCAAAAGCTAGTTACATTTCCAGCATTATCAACAAAATAATCAATCAACTCTCCTCTTGGAAGAGTAAATCCCTCTCACTGGTTGGTGGAATTTATCTGGTTAAATAGACAATTGTCTTTAAAATAGTCTACTATTTAATGTTCATCAAATATCTTGTTGGTATCCACAATAATAAATGACTACATTGAGAATTTTATTAGGACCATGAGAATGCTTGAATGGAAACTAGTGACAATCGCATAGAATAATTGTTGTAAGACTCTGGATAAAGGAATCCTTAGAATTAAAAACCATAATCATTAAAATCTGTCCTTACAGGCAATATTAACTTGGAACCTCTTTGGAAATGATTCTGACTCCATTTATTTCTCAAAACATATTCCTTGACCAATCAATTAAAGGGAATTCAAACAATATTAGAACTTCTATTTGGACATACATTAGATTGTCCTTTTTCATTATCTTGATTAACTTGAGATGGAAGGTTAACAATGAATCTTCCATGAATTTTTTGTGAGACATCTTGACTGGTACCCCTTTAACATTCTTGTTTCCTCCAAATAATTTACTAGGAAACACTAATTGTAGAATCTTGGTTGTGTTAATTTCACAGACCTTTGACCTTCATGATAACATTATTCATGTCATTAATAATTATCCATAATCAAACATAGATGGCTTTCTTCTTTTGGAACCTTCCCATAATGGTGTTATTGGCTCCTAATATTTTTATAATCACAACATTCAAAATCCGGATAAAATTTTCTATTGTTAGTTTTTTTATTAATCCATGTATTAAACCCTAAATGTTTACTCTTGTTTGGAGTTTTGAGCACAACAGAGTCCCACCCGATGTTTGTCTTCAATCTTTTTGGATTCATCTTTTATCTTAGGGTAACTTAAGTAACCAATATATAGAAGATACTAGCAATCTTTTATATTCTTTTACAACAACTTCTTCTCTTTAGAACTATATTTTTGACATTTTTTATTATAGATAGATTCTTATTGACTCTCTCATCCATTGATAAAACTATTTTGGGAAAATTGAAACATATAAGAGAATCACAAATCTTTTGTTAGTTGCTACAACTAAGCTTCTCCAAGTGATATGGTATGACAGAAATTCCCTCATTTATAAAAAGTCTTCATTAGGTTTAAATGTTGGTCATATACATATCCTCATTGTCATTAGAGATGCTTCCTCAATTCAAATGTCTTTTTAGGACAACTCTCCCAAAGACATTGAGTTTGTTATTTGTCTTCGTATTGATAGAATTAATTGTTAGCCTATGAATATATTGTAAGTGTTCTAGTAAGACCCATTACTAGGTTGAATTAAAGTCAATGTAGATGGAACATGTAAGAGAAATCTGGGGCCCTCAAGTTCTGGTGCTATCATTATCGACCACCTTGAGAAATGCCAATGTCGTTTCTATGGTATTTGTGGAATCGAATCTTCCATAGAATCTAAAATGATGAGTGTAATCCAAGATGTTTACTTTTTTAAGAAATATGGTTGGAACAATATTTGGATTTAATGTGATTTGACCACTATTTTATAGGCTATTTGGAATGGAGTGGGGCATCTTGAATAGCTGCTTAAAACTCGATGGATTACCTATCTTTATTTGATCCTGTAGATCAGTTACATTGTCACTCATACTGTCTGTGAAGCCAACTAGGTGGCATATGGTCTTTCTAATAGTTGAGTTAACCAAAAAATAACCTGGCTAGTTGACCTTCCAAATGTTCTTCATTCGATTTATGATAATTATTGTGAAAACATAAATTCAATTAGGCTTTTATAATCCAATACTTTTTTAATATAATAATTTGGGTCTTGGTTATTATCCATTGAATCACCTCCCAAAAAACATGATGTTCTATGGATGAGTCCTCTAATAAAAAAAAGATTTGGGGTCTATAAAAATTTGATTCATTATTCATTATGACCCATATACACATCTTATCACTTTTTTAAAGGTTTCCTTGGTTCAGGAATCTAGCTTATAATGATAAAATTTTTGGTGGTCTGATATCAAGGTGGAACCTGGACCATATTTTTTTATTCATTTATTACCTTCAATTTATATTTATATGAAAACCTATTATTTTACATGACATGAAAAATATAAGGCCCCAGCCTTAAACATTACTTAATCTTGAGTTATTACAAGATTACACAATGGGGATCTATTCGGGTTTAGAGTTTTAGAGAATTAGATCATAAAACTTGCATTACATTCCACATATAAACAAAGTGGTTACATAAAGATAGTATTCTTATTTCCCATCAATGGAAACATATTTAAAATAAATCATGGATTCTTTATTGACACTTCCTTGAAACTATCATCATATCATGTACCTTTCCCTTGACCCGTGAAAAACATTTCAAAAACATGGGATGAGCATAAAAAGATCAGTAAGGGATATAAAAATATGGAAAGGAAACATGGGTACATATATACATAAAAATGAAATCATACTTTACCCATAAAACATACGCACTTTAACATACCTCATCAAATCATGAATAAATCATAGAAATCATAAGAAATAAAGGTAACTTGAGGCATTCATAACATTCTTACGTAGGGAGTAACCCTCTTGGTTACGTTTGGAATACCCATCACAGTATATTCCCTAAATCTCTTCAGAGAAACCTTTACGTTTCACTCCTTCGTGTTACCCAATGCATTGGAGAGCTATATCGGGCTCACCAGCCCTTAGTTTATCACGGAACCACCCGTCTTCATAATAATGCCCAAGAACCTCAACATAATCGTATCACATAAAACACGCATAAAGGAAACATAACATTACCAACTTTCAATCACAAGATATCAATACAACACATTGATATAAAAACATTATGAAAACCATTTTCAATACCAAAATAAAAGAAAAGTAAAACATGGTATTTATTTTTCATTTAAAAAAGGTATGGCTTGTAGAGGAAGCCAAACCTCAAATAATGGTCACGGCGGCGGAGAAGTCATTGTCGCCGCATACGTACGACAAAAACATTCCCTTTTTCGTTTATTAAATGCTTCTTATAAAAAATATTCCTTTTGAATAAACATAAAAGTCAAAGGGGTTTATACACCATATAAAAGAAGGTTGTGTATAAAACAAAATATGCCTCAACGAAAGGAGATTGAGACGAAGTCCCATACCTCGGGTCCGACTTGACTTGATCGTTCTTTAATGTCCTGAATAATAAACTTGAGTTAATTTCTACTTTCTTGAGAACCTTTTTCAAGTTCATTATTCCTTTTATATCACTTATTTCCATGTCATGAACACTATGAAATTATTTAAGTTAACAACGGTCGTTTTAACGATCATTGGTACTTGAGTCAAAAATAAACCCATTATAATTACAATTTGTTCATGTATCCATTGTATGCATAATTATAATCATGATGTATATATCATATATATCCAGTATATACATGCATTTATAATATTACATAATCATTTAGAGGTAAGAAATGAAATGCACTGTTCATGGAGACGGTAAGCCGTACGTACGCATGAACGCTACTTTCATTTCTATTTCGTATTTTATAGAATGGAATCATAATGATATAAAGGTATATTATAATTCCAGTATAATATCATATATAATATCATAGTTCCATCCTTTATACGTCCCACATATGGTATTTAACGAATCAAATCACTTTGAGGGGGCGGTAGTCCGCACTTCCTTAAATGAAGATATCGCGTTTACCCATAATGGAAACCCTAAAGGTATGCCCAAAATGAAAAATACAGAAGCATAAGGAAAACATAAACACAATATATATCATTTATAAATATAGTGACATCTTAATGTCCACCTTTGAAGGTGTTAAAAGAATGTTGAACAATCATCGTTTTGGGAGGCTTAAATTCACCATCCACGGAAACAGTATGTCCTTTAACCATTAGATGTAGGTGTGTGTAAGTGTAGCTCAAATACTTCTTATAACAACATCCTTGTATGTTGAAGATACTGGATTTGTTACAAAAGAAATGAATAAAAAGATTTTAGGGGGTTGGAGAAGCAAAATAAAACAAACGGACTCAAGTGAAGACATTACCTTAAAATCGGGTAACTCCCTTTGGTTTGAGCTCAAAGGCTTCCTTGGGAAGACTTCTGCCCAAATTCAGGCTTCAAAGAGTAATTTAGGGATGTGTAGAGGCAAAATAGGCAGGGTTTGGCCGAGCCAAAGGGTTTGGGAGTGTGGGTAAGGAGGTAGAGGTGGGGGCCTTTTATAAGAGGAGAGGAGGGGCACTCTTGGAATGTAAAGAAATGATACTTTATTTGAAAATGATTTTCGGATTTAAAAGGTCCCACATTGATATAATTAGAGGGTAAGGTGATAAGGGATCGAAATCCAACCATCCAATAGGTTTTGGACATGTGTAGGTCTTAGAGTTTACATTATCTTTCCATTTTATTTAAATCCTTTATTAATGAGGTAATCGCTGCATCATCATGATGTCATAAATAATTTTATAAATTTAATGTCTAAAAATTATAAAAAAACTATCATGATGTAGGATATCTTTTTATCTTTCTAATTAATATTTATAGTCCAAAAGATAAATTATGTATTCAAAAATAAAAAAAAATTTACATAGGTGATACATTCTTTGTCACATTTAACATTCTTTAAAAATAAAAAGATAAAAAGTCACTTTCTCACAAAAGTGATTACATGGGGCCCCCAAGTTTGGCAGAAGGCATCCCACGGTCGGCCATTAGACAACCACTAGCCTTAGGACACATGTTGTGGTATTTTTTTATTATTATGGTATCATTTTATTATCATTAACTACCGGATTACTCATTAATCAAGATAATTAAAGATAATTACCATCGTTACTATTCATAATGTCCAAAAATAAAATAGTCTTAATTACATAATTTGGACCTTTTTATTACAAATATGTAAACCATTTTACCAAATTCCAAACACATAAATTGCAATAATTGATTTCAAAATAATTCATGTTGTCAAAACAAATAGCGGGTTTTTTTGAAACAATATCTATGAAAAGTTTGGCATTAGTTTATGCCCAATTCCAAAGTCAAATTAATCCTAATGAACACCATTGGATTAAATGGTAAAAATATATTCTAATTTAACTTTAAAACCAATTCAAAAGAAAATATAATCATATAAATAAAGTAGATTAAAAAGCAGTTTTGAGGTAAAATGCAGTATTTTTCACTATTCATTAAAAAATGAACATTGTCAGAAAAATACCAAAAATTCACACAAAGTAATTTTTTATGTCCCAATAATAATGAATATGTTTATCGTGAAAAATATAGATTATAAAATTGTCAAAATTTTGATTTAAAAAGGGTTTGCCATCAAAAGTCAGTAAAACAATCTTTTAAGAATATTTGTGTATTCCATGCATAAGATTGTATTTATTTTCATTTTAAGCCTCTAAAACACTATCTTAATCATTAATAGACATAGATAAAAATATTTGTTATTAATTACTTACTTGGGATGTTACATCCTTCCCCCCTTTAGAAAATTGCATCCCCGCAATTTATTTACTTATCAAATTAATGGGGGTACTTATCCATCATTGCATTTTCAGATTCCCATGTTGCCTCTTCCATCATGTGGTTTTTTCACAAAAACTTTACCTGATTAATCACCATATTTCGTAACACATTCTCCCTGTGGTCAAGAATCTGGACCGGTTGTTCCTCATAAGATATGTTCTCTTCCAGCTGAACTACCTCTAGACTCAAAACATGAGATGGATCTGGCATATACTTTCTCAACATCGAAACGTGAAAAATATTGTGTACCTGAGATAAACTCGGAGGTAAAGACACCCGGTATGCAACTGATCCAACTCTCTCCAAAATTTCATATGGTCTAATGAGCCTTAGACTTAGCTTTCTTTTCTTACCAAATCTCATCACACTTTTCCATTGTGAGACTTTGAGAAAAACATGATCACCTACCTCGAAAGTTAGATCCTTCCTCATGTTGTCTGCATAACTATTTTGCCTACTCTGAGCTGTTCTCATGTGTTTCTGAATCAGCTGAACTTTTTCTGCCATCTCTTTTACCGATTCTGGTCCCATCAACTTCCTTTCACCCACTTCATTCCAGAAAGCTGGAGTTCGACACCACTTCCCATATAACGCCTCAAATGGTGCCATCTGTATACTGGAATGAAACTGTTATTATATGAAAATTCAACCAAATAAAGATGTTGGTCCCAACTTCCCTGATAATCCATCGAACAAGATCGTAGCATATCCTCCAAGGTATGAATTGTTCGTTCTGACTGCCCATCTGATTGAGGATGAAATGTTGTACTAAAATTTAATTCAGTACCCAATGACTTCTGAAGGCCTTTCCAAAAGTTAGATGTGAACCTGGGATCACGATTAGATACAATGGAGAGGGGAACTCCATGTAACCTGACTATCTCTTTAAGATACAAACGGGAAAGTTGATCTAAGGAAAAAGTATCTCGTATAGCAAGGAAATGAGCATATTTAGTCAAGCGATCAACAATAACCCAGATTGCATTATTACATCGAGATGTCTTCGGTAATCCCACAACAAAGTCCATGGATATATTCTCCCATTTCCACTCTGGCACAGGTAAAGGCTGAAGCATCCCTTTCGGTAACTGCCGCTCTACTTTAACCTGTTGACATGTCAAACACTTCACAGTAAAATCAGCAATATCTCTTTTCATTCCATCCCACTAGTAATACTCCCGAAGATCTATGTACATCTTAGTACTGCCAGGATAAACTGAAAACAGAGAACTATGAGCTTCACATAACAACTCTCTCTTCAACTGTGAATCACAAGGCACACACAATCTCTTCCCAAATCTCAAAACTCAATAATTATCAATGTTTAATTCATGTAACTTACCTTTCTAAACCAGCTCTACCTTTTTCTGCAACTCTTTGTCTTTCTTCTGTGCTTGCTTGATTCTATCTGATAGAGATTATCTCATTGATACCTGAAACAAAATAGAAGAACTTCCTACACCAACAAATTCTATGCCAAATTTCATCAAATCCTTAACCAAAAGATCACGTTCCAAATGCATCATTTCTAATGAAGCATTACTTTTTCGACTCAAAGCATCAGCCACTTTATTTTCTTTTCCCGGATGGTAATGAATTGTACAATCATAATCCCTGATTAATTCCAGCCATCTCATCTGTCTCGTGTTTAACTCTGTCTGAGTGAATATATGATGTAAAATTTTGTGATCAGTATATATTCCACACTTTACTCCATACAAATGATGCCTCCAAATTTTTAAAGAGAAAACAACAGAAGCTAATTCCAAATCATGTGTAGGGTAATTTACCTCATGAGTTTTCAACTGTTGTGAAGCATAAGCAATTACCTGATCATTCTGCATTAGGAAGCAACCAAATCCTTCCAATGAAGCATCACTGTATATAACAAAATTACCATTCCTGGAAGGTAGTGCCAAAACTGGAGCATTCACCAATCTTCTTTTCAATTCCTGAAAACAATCATCACATTCTTTTGTCCAGATAAACGTAACAACCTTCCGAGTTAGCTTAGTCATTGGACTAGATAACTGTGAAAAATTTCTATCAAACCTTCAGTAATAGCCTGCCAAACCAACGACACTACGAATGTCTGTTACATTTGTGGGTCTTGGCCATTCTTCTACAACCTTTTTTTTTGCAGGATCAATGGTTATCCTATATTTAGAAACAATATGACCAAGGAAAGAAATTTGTTGTAACCAAAACTCACACTTGCTGAATTTCCCATACAATTTATTTTCTTTCAATGTTTTCAAAACAACCCTTAAATGTCTTTCATGATCCTCTTTACTCTTAGAAAACACCAAAATAACATCAATAAAAACAACCAACATTTTTCACCTGAGTCAACTGAGCCATCACTGCAACAAACTATTTAGTTCTGATTCTGACCATCTCAGGATACTGATTTGAAAGGTCATTTCCCTCTATATGCCTTCCCAGAAAAGCTGATATGTTTCCTCTATGGAAAACCATTCTTAACATAAAAATATCTTAGGATAAGCAACATGGTAATCTTCAAATGATATATCATTTAAATTTGACCATAAAAAAATATTTTTGGATAATCATTTAATATAATTCTAACTCCTAAATTTGTCTAAACCGACCTCTGATACCAACTATAAGGCCCCAACCTTAAACATTACTTAATCTTGAGTTATTACAAGATTACACAATGAGGATCTTTTAGGGTTTAGAGTTTTAGAGAATTAGATCATAAAACATGCATTAAATTCCACATATAAACAAAGTGGTTACATAAAGATAGTATTCTTATTTCCCTTCAATAGAAAGATATTTAAAATAAAACATGGAATCTTTATTGACACTTCCTTGACACTATCATCATATCATGTACCTTTCCCTAGACCTATGAAAAACATTTCAAGAAAAATTGGGATTAGCATAAAAAGATCAGTAAGGGATATAAAAATATGGAAAGGAAACATGGGTACATATATACATAAGAATGAAATCATACTTTACCCATAAAACATAAGCACTTTAACATACCTCATCAAATCATGAATAAATCATAGAAATCATAAGACATAAAGGTAACTTGAGGCATTCATAACATTCTTACATAGGGAGTAACCCTCTTGGTTACATTTGGAATACCCATCACAGTATATTCCCTAAATCTCTTCGTAAAAACCTTAACGTTTCACTCTTTCACGTTACCCAATGCATTGGAGAGCTATATCGGGCTCACCCGCCATTAGTTTATCATGGAACCACCCTACTTCATAATAATGCCCAAGAACCACAACATAATCGTATCACATAAAACATGCATAAAGGAAACATAACATCTCCACATTTCAATCACAAGATATCAATACAGCACATTGATATAAAAACATTATGAAAACGATTTTCAATACCAAAATAAAAGAAAAGTAAAACATGGTATTTTTTTCTTTTAAAAAAAGGTATCGCTTGTAGAGGAAGCCGAAACTCAAATAATGGTCACGGTGGCAGAGAAGTCGTTGTCACCGCATACGTACGACAAAAACATTCCCTTTTGTCGTTTTGTAAATGCTTCGTATAAAAAAGATTCCTTTTGAATAAACGTAAAAGTCAAAGGGTTTTATACACCATATAAAATAAGGTTGTGTATAAAACAAAATATGCCTCAACGAAAGGAGATTGAGACGAAGTCCCATACCTCGGGTCCGACTTGACTCGATCGTTCTTTAATGTCCTGAATAATAAACTTGAGAAATTTTCTACTTGCTTAACAACGTTTTTCAAGATCATTATTCCTTTTATATCACTTATTTCCATGTCATGAACACTAAGTAATTATTTAAGTTAATAACGGTCATTTTAACGATCATTGGTACTTGAGTCAAAAATAAACCCTTTATAATTACAAGTTTTTCTTGTATCCATTATATCCAGAATTATAATCATGATTTATATATCATATATATCCAGTATATACATGCATTTATAATATTACATAATTATTTAGAGGTACGAAATGAAATGCACCGTTCATGGAGACGGTAAGCCGTACGTACGCATGAACGCTACTTTCATTTCTATTCCGTATTTTATAGAATGGAATCATAACAATATAAAGGTATATTATAATTACATTATAATATCATATATAATATCATAGTTCCATCCTTTATACGTCCCACATATGGTATTTAACAAATCAAATCACTTTGAGGGGGCGGTAGTCCGCACTTCCTTAAATGAAGATATCGCGTTTACCCATAATGGAAACCATAAAGGTATTCCCAATATGAAAAATAAAAAAGCTTAAGGAAAACATAAACATATTATATATCATTTATAAATATAGTGACATCTTAATGGCCACCTTTTAAAGTGTTAAAAGGATTTTGAACAATCATCATTTCGGGAGGCATAAATTCATCATCCACGGAAACAGTATGTCTTTTAACCATTAGATGTAGGTGTGTGTAAGTTTAGCTGGAATACTTCTTATAAAAACATCCTAGTATATTGAAGATACTGGAGTTGTTACAAAATAAATGAATAAAAAGAGTTTAGGTGGTTGGAGAAACAAAATAAAACAAACGGACTCAAGTGAAGACATTACCTTAAAATCGGGTAACTCCCTTTGGTTTGAGCTCAAAGGCTTCCTTGGGAAGACTTATGCCCAAAATGAGGCTTCAAGGAGTAATAGACGGATGTGGAGAGACAAAATGGGCAGGGTTTGGCTGAGCCAAAGGCTTTGGGAGTGTGGATAAGGAGGTAGAGGTGGGGGCCTTTTATAAGAGGAGAGGAGGGGCACTCTTGGAAAGTAATAAAATGTTATTTTATTTGAAAATTATTTTCAGATTCAAACGGTACCACATTGATATAATTCGAGGTTAAGGTGATAAGGGTTCTAAATCCTCCCATACAATTGGTTTTGGACATGTTTAGGTCTTAGATTTTACATTATCTTTCCATTTTTTTAAATCCTTTATTAATGAGGTAATCGCTTCATCATCATGATGTCATAAATAATTTAACAAATTTAATGTCTAAAAATTATAAAAAAAAATATCATGATGTAGGAAATAGTTTTAGATTTATAATGAAAGTTTATATTCCAAAAGATCATTTATGTAGACAAAATTAAAAATATTATACTTAGGTGATACATTCTTTGTCACATTTAACATTCTTTAAAAATAAAAAGATAAAAATTCACTTTCTCACAAAAGTGATTCCATGGGGCCCCCATGTTTGGCACAAGGCATCCCATGGTCGGCCATGAGACAACCAGTAGCCTTAGGACACATGTTGTGGTCTTTTTGTATTATTATGGTATCATTTTATTATCTTTAACTACCTGATTACTCATTAATAAAGATAATTAAAGATAATTACCATCGTTACTATTCATAATGTCCAAAAATAAAAGAGTCTTAATTACATAATTTGGACCTTCTGATTCCAAATATGTAATCCATTTTACCAAATTCCAAACACATAAATTTCAATAATTTATTTAAAAATAATTCCCGTTGTCAAAACAAATAGCGGGTTTTTTTGAAACAATATCTATGAAAAGTTTGGCATTAGTTTATGCCCAATTCCAAAGTGAAATTAATCATAATGACCACCATTGGATTCAATGGTAAAAATATATTCTAATTTAACTTTAAAACCAATTCAAAAGATAATCTAATCATATAAATAAAGTAGATTAAATAGCATTTTTGATGTAAAATGCAGTATTTTTCACTATTCATTAAAAAATGAACATTGTCAGAAAAATACCAAAAATTCACACAAAGTAAATTTTGATGTCCCAATCATAATGAATATGTTTATTTTGACAAATATAGATTATAAAACTGTCAAAAGTTTGATTTAAAAAGGGTTTTCCATCAAAAGGCAGTAAAACAATCTTTTAAGAATATTAGTGTATTCCATGCATAAGATTGTATTTATTTTCATTTTAAGCCTCTAAAACACTATCTTAATCATTAATAGACATGGATAAAAATATCTATTATTCCTTACTTACTTGGGATGTTACGAAAAATATTGATCTAGACACTTTTAGAGGTGTCCTTGTGAGTATATATCATTACCTGAATGGGATGCCATTGCACAAGGGTAACCGAGAATATCTTCTCGCCTATAGGTAAACGATTTATTTCATATACTGTGCATTGTACATGGGTTTTCAGATTATAGGAATAAAATTTTACTCATGATTCTTATGGATATTTCCTTATGGTATTATTATTATTTATATTTTCAATGATTTTCATTGTATTTTATCACCTGTTGTACTCTTGATGCTTAGATATAATGTTTCTAGATATTCATACATTGTTTTATATTTTTTGGTTTCTACTCTTCTTCTGTTATTATATTTATCATCGGCTACGTTTTCATTTATTAATACTACTTCTATTTTTTTTCTATATTATTATACCATTGTTCCTCTTGATAATGAGGGTATATTCTCCTCGCCATACCACCATCAAAACCGTACTTCTAGTCGGCAGCCTCCTGTGTATGGGGAGGCATGCTTGAGGACATGTGGTTACTGATCTATCTATTGGTTCCATTTTTATCTAGGTAAGACCATTACATTATTATTTAAAAATATATGATTCATATGAATTATAAATAAACATAAATTAATTATGAATCATACATTCTTATCATAATACCATGGGACCATCATACGTATAGAAACCATTTCATACATCAATGTACCAAAACCTATATCCCATATAAAAATAGATAAGGTACAAAAACCTATTTCCTAGAGTGGATCAAGCACAACAACTTAAATCCCATAATGATCACATGGGAAATAAATATTTAACCAAGGTATTAGAGGGCTATTTAAATAGAGGAAAATCTATAACAAAATAAAAAGCATGAATATGTGTGTAAAAAGATCATAATCCATTCATCATATCATAAACTATGAAAAAAATTGTTTTTATATACATTTTCTCATAGTATAACCCATGGAAAAAAATCAATTTTAAAAACTTTTGAACATGGAATAACCCATAGAAAAGAAATGAGTATCATATAACCATAATTAAATCATCATCATCATAAGCTATATAAATAAATAAATTCAGTGGTATCGTTGGATTATATCCCCCATAAGTCACAAGTAGCATCAAAGGTCTTCATCTTAATGAAATTACCTTTAAAATTAATTTGGAATATTTCATGAGGAAAATAACATAAACATATTAATATAACTTATTTAAATTACTAAAAATTTATTAAAGGTTATGGAAATCAATTTCATATTAAAATAACCTTGGAAAAATGTATTGTAATCTTTAAATCATTGAATGGTTCTTAATGTGTTAAATCATGTTCATCCTATATAAGATATGAGAAGACATTTCATTCTCACTTTTGTAAAAATAAGTCAAAATACATTGTTCGGAGAATGATAAGAATATTCCATTTAAATTATATTAAAAAATTAAATAATGTGTAAAAAAGTAAAAACTAATCAAAAAAATATTAAAAATACTCCTAAAACCTTTTTTGAATGCATGAATATGGAATAAAAAATATTTTTGGCTAAAGAGTGAAATAAAGTAGAATTTTCTTATAAAATATTTTAGTCACCTGAGTTATCAAACAGAGGAAAATGAAAAGGAAATATGTAATATATGGGAAAAATATAAGATAATAAAATTAATGTGATTATTTATAGTTATATCTGGAAATTCCATCACTGAAAACATAATCATAACCAATCCCAATAAATAATGAGGTTACAACATAAAAACCTTAATGCTTTTATAGCATTTGAATTGTAATCACCATGAAATAATAACTTACAATGAAAAATTGAATATTATGAACATTATTAGATTAATTTATATCATGTGAAAGTGTATTTATATACCCATAGTAAATGAATATAAATTTATATCATATCATTTGTCCCATATAAGACAATTTGAGATGGTAAACCCTTCTAAATTTGGTAATTCCTTAATCAAATCATCATAAAAGAGAGAACCTCATGTAGATTTTTAAACCACAATAATTTTTGTAAAAATAATTAGAAAAAAATTTCATATGAATTATATAAACCACACAATATAAAGTAGTGTTGATAATGGCATATGTCTCATAGAAATAAAACTGAGAAGATAAACTCTCACCTTAGGTCCGACTTCTGTCATAAGTGTTCGAACCACCTATATAATATATATATATATATATATATATATATATTAAATAACCATAATCTTATATATCATATCATAAATTACTACGTATAACTTTTTATCATCCATTTAATAATAATTCTTCATTAAAATCATTGTTCTGATGAATTACATCTTCTTTTTTACAGTATGTTTTGGTTTCAAATATTGATATTTAAACTATTATCGTGGGTTAATAATATAAATAATATTAATCATGATATAATTATTATTTATATTCTTTATATAAATATTTATATTCATCCATAAATGTGAGTGACATAAAAAATATTTACATCGTTCATAGAGATTGTATATCATACACACATATGAACGAGGTTTTCATTTATCGATGGACTGAAAGAAAGAAAGGTTAATAATAAATCACCTTTACAGAATCATTATTATATCACATAAATAATTAATATTCATCAAATCCATACATATTAACATCTATTTAAAATATAATTTAATAATGAATCTCGTCACTTCTTGGGGGTGATAGTCCACATGTATGCACAAGAGACAGTATTTTGTTCCAAAATATTGTAAAGTAAGAAGGTATACATTATATTATAATTTATAAAGAATAATAATATAATAAATATCATATATATATACATAAAATCTATCAGGATATCAATCTATTATTGGTGATGATAGAAAATGATTTACATCGGTTCACGAGGCGGTCATCATCCATACAAACAAATGATGCTTTCATTTCCCATTGGATGGAACATGAGATAGATGTAAGCTATTTGATTGAAATAATAAAATCACAATATATTTAATGTAAATATTTTATTATTTCATTCTATATGAACAATATTTATAGGATGTAAAATAATAATTAAAAATAATGTGATCGGTTAAGGTGATTACCAATTCTTTGAAATAACTCCTTTGAATGCCCACTTATGGACCTTATGGCTAGCCATATGGGAATAAAAAACAATATACAGTGTATTAGAGTGTTTAGAAAATATTTTTTCAGGGTTTTATCAATTTATAAAGCACAATGTGGTGAAAATAATAGAATTGAGGGGTTCCCTTTTATATACGATGGGAGGGTCACTTTTACAATTTCATAAAATATTAGAATATAAAAAGGTCATAGTAAAACTAAATGCTTAAAAATGAAAGAGATTGAAATATTGTGTAATATGGGGTTGTAATACGATCATAAAATATAATTGGGGTAGGTTTATGTGTTTTTAAAAAAATATCCTTCGGATTAATCTCTTAGTTCACTTCTTGTAACTTTTACTATGGAAACAATTTTTCACTATAAAAGGGTTAATAATGTTACAATAAATGGGAAAAACTCATAAATGGACCATCATTGATATTTTATACAATATTTTATTTAATTGGCCTAATATAAGGAATTTTAAATCATTTAATAAAATATTATTTATTATAAAATATCCTAAATGTCAATTATGGAACAATGCATTTAATAAGACTTCCATGAAATGATAAGAATATATAATTAAAATTATTCTTTTTCACAGATCCTAAAATATATAATATATTTCAAAAATATTCAATTTTCACAATAACTTAGACATATTATATTACTTTTAATTTTTTTTTGAATCATTTATTTTATTTCACTATTAATTAATGAAATATTTGGTCGTCTTTGCTTAAACATTTTTTTTTATTTTTATAATTACTAAAAATGAAATAAATTAATATCCTAATAATAATTTAATTATTATCAATATAACCAGTAATATTCATTAACAAATTTTTTTTCCTACTTGAACACATAAGAGATATTCAAAGGTAAGAGAGTTAAACTTTGTCCTTTTCATTACATAAAATATTATATAGGTTGCATTCATGAAAAATTGACCCATGAAACAAATATAAAAGATAAATTGAAAATGGAATAGTTATATTCATACAATAATAATTAAGATGAAACATTATGGCCATATCACATTGTTTTAATAGAGGATAACATGATTTACCCTTTTATCATTGTGATAATTTTTACTATTTTAACAATTAATTACAACCAAATATTAAGTTGAAGTAATTAAATAATATTATTTTTCTAATTACCAATATAGAATCTAATTTATCAAATTAAATCTTTATAAATGGTATAAATTATTTTTATAATTATCCCGTAAAGCGTGAAGAAAAATGGTTTTAAGAAAAAACAAATTAAATTTTACGTCTAAAAGTATTTTCATACTAAGATCACATATAACATTGATTCATATTTTATATTTTGTTACTCAAGGATCCTTATATAAAATTATGATTATATTCAAAATATTATTGCTCTTTTTAAATCAAAATAAATTTTATTTTTATAAAAATTTATATTCTTCACTATTTTATGAAAAATAAATAATTTCAAAAAAATTCCCAAATTTCACTATATCATAATTTTGAAATTATATTATCAAAACATATTATCAAATTTTAAAGTAAAAAATCTCAAATTATTATAAATAATTTATAAGTTCATCAAATTAAATAAAATGGAAACCATTTTTTTAAGAAACTTCACTTCTAAAACATAAATTGACTTTAGTATAATTTTAGTAATTATCTCTAATGCATAAATCCCTGCATTTTTTATTGTATAGTAACTTATTATATATTTAATTATGTGGTTCTTCATATTCATTCTGAAAAATATATTAGCTATATTATAACAACCAGTTTAAATAATATTGTTTTCATATTATATTGTGATACATTAAAACTTGATGTCACTATAAATAAAAGATATCGAGGAAATTAATCTTTTGAAATGAGAAATATATTTTAAAATACCACAGTAATAAAATGTGTGATCATAATTTTAACTTGTGCTTATTAATCGATAGTTCTATATTTAAACATTCCGTTTTGGAAAACCCACATAATAAAAATGGTAAATTTAACATCCTTTGAGAAAAAAGGAAAAGAAAATATAATAGTCATCTAGAATAACAAAAAATTGTTTCCAAATATCATTACATTGGTTTGAAGTGAATATAAGTACTTGGAGGATAAAACTGACGAATAAAAAATAGAGTATAATAAAGAACATAGTTATAAAAAATTTAAAAACCACAAAAAATTTAAATATTCAATGGGTTAAAAGACCATAAATTTATCAGAAATGCAGGTAAAATTATAAAATTATATTTCAAGAACCATTTCCAAAAGTTGTGGAGTAAATTTTTTTATCCTGATATAGAACATTAAAAAATCTACAAACTTGATTTCTATCAAAGTAATATGAAAAATTTCAACATTTTTTGTGAATTGATATGTTTCCACTTCATCTATAATAATAAAAAATGAATATTCATGATTAATATTTCATGCATGAGTCAATAAAAATAACATTAAAATATCATAATATCTCTAAATTAATAATAATTCATTTATTCTATCTCTATTTATCATCAAATCAAAAATAGTTATCACAAGCTATCCAATATGGTTTAAGATAATACATTAATCTTGAAACAACCAACAATAACACCCAAAATTCAACATAAACCATTCCACAAGTAGTTATCCATAATAATATTCTAAAATAAGTCTAATGAAAATAAAATTCCATAAATATATAAGGGTTCAATAAATATCCCAAATCAACTTAACAATAATCCCATAAACAAAACTAACTAGGCTATAATTTCAGATACCAAATATGTGATTACCTTGATCATATGTTATTCGAAAACATGATAATAACCTAAAATACTATAAAATCATAATGAAGATGTGTATGATTTGAAAAATTCATTCCCTCCTAATTCAATATATAAAATAATTTATTATTCTATATATTATAAAAAATTATCTAAACTCCATCAAGGAAAACATAATTTATTTTGTATTCCAATCACTAATGACTTCCTAGGTCATCAATAATATCCCATATAAATTATTTTAATCTATAACTTATTTATCTCCACTAATAATTATAATCCCAACATCAACATCATATTAAGGGATATCATTCCCTTCATCATGTGTTTTTTCGTAAAAAGTTTCATTACCATTAATACTATTTTATAAGTCATGAGTACCATTCAAAATATCCATGAAATTTTTTCCATAAAAATTGTAGAACAATTATTAAATGATTCATGAATCATATAACAAGAATGAAATTGATAAAAATAGTTCTAAAATATAATTATTGAATTCAAATATATAATAACATCAATCAATCACATTCCATCTTAAACCGTTAACAATGATTCATCATATTATTACTTAATACCTTTTTCCATAGTAATTTTTTTTTCTATTCTTCATATATAATATAACCATTTATTATACATCCTTGTTGATCCACTTTTTTTATTATTCCCCACAAGAAATTTATTTGAGTAATGCCCATATTTTCCATATTAAAAACAATCATCCAGTAATGATACCTCATGGAAACCATTATTCTTATACATTTTGATTTCCCAATATTTCATTTTTCCTTGAGAAATACCTCTCTCTATATCTATAGTTTCCACAACAAAAACATCTTCCCTTTCCTTGCAGACATATCCCTGGGCAATTATTCCATTATACTTGACATGTAAGAATGTGAATCTTCTTCCCTCCATGGTCTACATTAAAATCCATTTTTATCTTATTCGATGTGTCAATAAATTCACCCATGTTGATATTTTTAGTCACATAAGGACATAATTGATTAGTCACAATCAAAAGTTTTCACATTTCATCTCCGGTTTCACATGGTTGCTCATAAGGACAATAATTACATTTTCCATAACATTTAGCATGATATAAATTAATGTTGTTTCCCTTCACTGACTAAAAACAAAAATCAAAGTATGAGAAACAATAATCAAAGTATAAAACCAAATAATCTTGATAATTCATTATAATATGTCTAAGCCATGGTATTTTATTCTTATAATATAACTCAATCATAACATTTTATTCTTAATATATGACACCTAAGTATTATTTTATTTTATACAAGGTCATCATCAGGTCAAATCCATTATGATAGTTCATAAAGAAAATTAGAATTAACCCAATAATATCCCCTAGAAGTGTCAAGTCATGTTTGTAGTAAGGGAACACTCACTATGATCTAGATGAATAGATATGATATACTTCATTAACTTTATTTAGGGATGTAACACCATGATTAATCATTGGAAAACCATCTCCACATATAGTATCCAAATAGGGATCCATTTTTATGAAAAATATATAATAAATTCCTTACCAAACATTATGATTTTATCCTATAAATAGACTTGTAGATAGGTTTTTCACCAAATCTTTATGACCCAAATCTTTAATGATTGACCAAACCCTCTTACGAGACAAACTATAGTTTCCTAGTATTTTCATATATATATATATTACATATTTTTAAATAAATATTCAATATGTTTCACAAATACATGCCTGAGGACCATAAACATTTATTGCATTTGGAAACTAAATGCACAATAATCTAATTTCATGAAACATATTTAACATCTTACGCAATGATATTCCCATTTAGTAATCCTTATATACATAAAATACTTAAAACCATTCTACATAAAATGGGGAAAGGAAACATAAGAAATTGTGAGATTAGTTTCTCCATAAAGGTAAATATTAGTTATGTCAATCGATGATCATATAAAAGAAAAATATAATCATAAGTGTATGAGATCATTACAATAACAAAAAAACATTCATTCAATTTTTTTAAAATATCATAAACATGATTGTTCATATCGAAATAAAATATTCATGATATATAGAAATCATCATGAATCAATCTTGAACCATAAGTTCATGTTATAAAAGTGTATCATAATCATAGGTATCGAAACCATTTCGTATATCAGGATTAACTACCAACGCCATAAAATAGTACTAGATTATAAATCTATTCTTTTTTCACATATCATAAATAAACTGGAATCACCACCTACATCCCAGAGTGGTTCAGACATTTCAACTTCCTTCCCGTAATTATCTTAATAGATATAAATCATTACCCAATGAGTTTGAGGGATATATAATTCATGTACCACACTTAATGTTATGAAAATAAAACATAATTCTGGAACAATATCACAAATCATTCATCATTTTTTCTTCTGGAAATGGGGATGACCTTGTTTGTTTAAGTTTTAAACTTTCCAATCTGTTTCTAACGGTTTTATTCATAGAACCGGAAACATCCAATGATTTTACATCCATTTGTACCTACATTCCAAAGGTAGGTTCCCATTAGTTGTGAGAAGATGAGGATTAAGAATTTTCATTGGTCGAGAGGATGGGAGTTCCGACTCATCACACCTTTTTGGGGGGAATTATTGTCTACTACGGGACTCTCTTAAAGATTTGAGTTATGTTCGTGAATCTTTATTAATTTACCAAGCACAAAAATGATTTTTTCCTTTAAATCGTGAAATAAATGATTGATATGTATGAGATTTAGAGAATCATTTATATGAATTTTAGGTTCTTCATTAATATAGAATCATCTATACTTATTAGTTATTCGTAGTCAATGGTATCCTTCCATACATTATATATAATTCTCTTGTTCGTTATGATGACCATACTGGTTCTAAATCCAATCAGTCGGGTACTTGATGTTTGTTGTCATTCAGAAAGACAAGATTATATTACAGTTGGGATCTTACCCACAGAAGGTCTACCTACGTATCCTTGTTAGAAAAGGAATTAGAACCCACTTAGTTTGAGTGAATAAGTATGAAGTTTATGAATGATTAATGGCCCAAAGAAAGTTGTCATAATTACTTTTACACTCAAAGCTCATGTGAGTCCTGATTGATGTGAGAAACAAGAGTTATCAGTAAAACCTGGTGATTTTTCCACAAAATATGCAATCATAATAAATGATGTGGGGCTTAGGTTTGTATGACTTCCCAAGTAAATGAAGACAATGATTTTTAGAAACGATTACCAAGAGAAGGGTCCATAAAGGTGTTTTTACTTTAGGGAGAATTGGGATTTTAACCTGGGACTTAACCCTAAAAAGGAAGCCAAAATTTAAGAGGGACTTATGGTTGGGTTTTATTATTGAGAAGGAATCCCAAATCAAAAAAAAATTAAGACCGGGGATTTACTCCAGAAGATGATTCCCATATTAAGGGTATTTTTAATTTGGGGCATACTCTTGAAAAGGAGGCCCAGGTTAAGGGAACATGAGATTTGGGGCTTACTCTTGAGAAGGAGGCCCAAATCAAAATAACTTCTCATAATTCCTCTTGGAAAAGGAATCCAACAGAGGAACAATTCCACAAATGGAATTGAAGAGGGTTTTGAAGGCTATATCTTGAAGAGGATAGATGAATTTTGGGAAAGTATGTGAATTGGAAGGAGGTACGCAAGTACTGTTCTGGCGCGAAAGTCCTTGTTTTACAAGTATACGTGTGAAACATGAGTACACTTGGGTGATGGAGAACCTATAGGGTAATACTTGGGAAATACTTGGTTAATTCCCTTAGTATTATCCCTATATGCTCTCAGAAGGTCGGCGTGCAAGTTTCCAAGAGAGGACAAGGAGGCGCGCAGGTGTTTTTACTTCCCTTAAGGGCTGGACACTTAGGTGCACAAGTATTGATGAGTTCCAAAACTTAGGCCTTATTATTCCTCTTGATAGCTTACATTCTAGGTAAATAATTACCTTAGAAGTGTTCAATAGACTTCAGATAGAGACTTGGGCGACCAGAGCTTGAATATGAGTTTTGGATTTTTCGTCCTCGAAATGGGGGGCCCACATGGGGTATTTATAGGCCACCTGAGGACCTTGGGAGAAAAAATAATAGGGCGTGAAAGTGAATTGCACAACCCATATGTGGCGTGCAAGTATACTTGCAGAACCATAATGAAACTTGCATGACCCATTCATAAAGGGTTCATTGTGCATGCCTTTATCAATTTTTGATGTTCTTCAAAGAATGACTCTCTTTGTGCTTAAGGTATTCCCCTTTTCCATTCGTTAGACTCTATGAAGGAAATGAACGTCAACAAAAGTCACCCCTCAGTGTTGGATCCAAAAAAAGAAAGAGGATGTGACTCTTAGAAAAACGAGAAACAAGGTGTTGCGGTGTGCAAGAAGGAGGCGCGCAGGTTGCAGTGCATAGGTATGAGGCGTGCGGGTTTCTGGATCGCCTATAAATATAGGCATCACTTCGCACAAAGCTTCCATATTTCTAACGCTTCTCGCTCTCATCGTACAAGTGAGCTCTCATCAGGTAGGTGTGTTGGATTTTCGCTCATACGTGCTTCTATTCATTGCATCGCACTTCCTCAGTCAGTGTCTGACTTGTGCACCAGTACTAGCGTGGTACAACTTGCACGATTGGAGTAGACTTTCATAACAAGATTAGACATGCGCCCCTTAATGACTTAGCCATTTTTTTATATTTCTTCACAAATTTTATGAAAATCAACTTTACATAAATTTTAATTATTCGATATTTGTGCAGATTCAATGGCTCTGAGGAAGATTGGATCGGCTGATGAGATGGCTAGCAAGCATATTGATGACATGAGGAACATCATTGGCTATTATTACTATGATATATGCGATAGTACTCTCCCATATTTCGCCAAGTAATGGAAGAAATATCATGTCAATTTACCAAGAAGTATTTACTTTCCTTTATATGTCCATGGTTATCTTGAAGGAGTCAACGTTCCAGATACAAATAACTATAGGCCTCAGATGAAGCCGCATTGCAACCCCCCTATTTCGGTTATGCTGTGCATTAAGATCACCAAAAATGGTGTGAAATTTTATATTTTTCCTCTATGCCATTTCCTTGTAGATATGAAAATGGAAACCCCATGGGCAGATATGTTTTCCGCTACCGATTGGTGGAGTGAAGACTATTATGACATTAGAACAATATCTGAAAAGATTACTCTCTCCAAATGGCTCTTTACTTCCATTTCTCCATTCTCAAATCCATGTATCCATCTTCCAATTTTCTTGGATAGAAATAGATTCACTGTTTGATCCGTAGAAAATTTTCTCAAACTGCACTAAAGAACATTCTTCTACAATTGTTCCATGAAGAGCTGATATCACTGCGTCTCCTTTTGTATCCAGTTGAATGAATGAATTCCAGGTGGATGTTAATGAAGCTCGAGATGTCGTAAATGAAATGAAGAGTTTTGTTTAAAGCCACTTTTAATTCCTGAAAAAGAGAAGAGACTCCAGTATGTGGATGTCCTTAGAACTCTTCTTCATCAATGAAAAAACACTTTCATCTTCAATCATTTTTTCATGAATTCTCTTGCTACCTATTTTAAATTTTTACCTAATACAATGGGCCCTGTAAGCATAGTTTGATTGTTTTTATGGTGATACAAACAACCCCACAAACATTCCATCTTTTAATTACTCAATATTACCTAAATCATACAAAATGCATGTTTAGTGGGCTAGGAATTGACTTTTGTTTAGAGTTCCCTTGACTTTTGTGGGCTGTTTAAACTCATGCACGTCAGACATAAAAATTATAATGTTTAAGGTCGAATAGCTTTGAGGAAATGGATTAAAATTGACTTAATTCCTCGATAATTTATCTAAAAACATATTACCACATTAAAATATTGGGGAAAACATGTAAACTATGACATAATAAATTTTGAGTCTCAGGAATGATATGAAAAAAGAGGGCTAAAATCCATTAGAGGAAGTATTTCCTAAGAGTGAAGTTACCACTATTTAACAATCCTGTTAGGGAGGTTGAATTATGTAGGGCCACTTAAGGTCATTATCTGAATAGTCAAATAATAGAATCTTCTGGCTGACAAGTCCGTTATGTAGACTATTTATGCAAGGCCACCTAGAGGAATGTTCTGCATAGTCAGGTAAAAGAACTCTAAGAAATTTTACAGCTCTATTGCTAAAAAGCCCGTGAAAGTTTATGGAGATTCAAATTTTCCAAAGCATAGAGTTTGGTATATGGAGAGAGGTACTTGAATATGGATAGGATATATCCAATCAAGATTATCAAAGAATTGGATGATTGTCACTCCTATGAAGGTCTAACCAAAACATTGGGAAGGGAAATATAAACCATAGACATAAAAACTATTAGATCATGAAAAATAGTATGGGATAAATATGTTAAGGGTGGATATTTTTTCGGATACCTACATATGTTAATTAAGACTAATAATGACAAAAGAGGTTTTTCTCCAAATAATGAAGTTACCACTATTTTACAAACCCGTTAGGGGGTTGAATTATGCAGGGCCATTTAAGGTCATTGTCTACAAAGACAAATAATAGTATCTTTTGGCTGACAGGTCCATTATGTAGACTACTTATTCAAGGCCACCTAGGGGCACATGCTATATAGTCATGCAAAACAATTCCTGGGTATCAGATATTTTGTGACCAAATGTCAAGTAAAGGTTTATGGAGATCTGAAATTATTAAAGGTTATGAGTATGAAACATCAAAATGTGCATTGTCCGATGCATGAAGGAGATACACATACCAATGCTAAACATAATCATGTTGTGGTTGGGTTCTGATTTTAGGTGTTGAACTTCACTACATATTCCATAAGGATGGGAATCATGCCATATGTAGTTCCTGAAATATTGTTTAATGTCATGTGGGATGAGAGTGTAGGAGATCTTAGTTTAGGGTCATAGAGCTCGGATCATAATGAGGAATATAAATTGTCTGTTTAATAAACCTAATGTGAATGAAGACCAGGGTTTTCATACAACATTCATGTTTTCAATGGGGTACTTTTCATCCAAGGGACTGAATGTGGAATTTGGGGTTAGGACCAAAGAATTAGGGCTAGATTCATGAGATTCTTGAATGTTCCTATGTATCCCATAAGAATGGGAATCAAGTCATATGTAGTTCTTGAAATACCCCCTATACAGATTTGGTTCATACAAGTGACTGGTGAAAGGGGAATTTAGTGTAATTATGGTTTGACCCAAGATTAAATATTCGTGAATTTCCATGTATGAATATAGTCTTTGGAATATAACATGATTGGAAATCAATGTCAATAATGATTCCCTCTTAGGTGAGGGTGTCAAAGAATGTTGTAGTTTATTGTCATACAGGAAAAAAGTGTGAATAGTTTAACATCATATAGTAAGGATGATGGTGAACCAATGTAATGATATTGGTTTTGGGCTTGAACCTTAGGAGGTTGCCTACGTACCTGGCCTAGAAGGCAAGGATCAAAGTCTGCATAGTTCGATTGAAGAATGAATTGGTGATTGAGTTATACTGGAGAATAACAACCTAAAGATGGTGATGGTACTTATGCATGGTTAGCATCCCAGAGAGGGTTTTATGATTGAATCTTACTCTAAGATCACGTGAGTCATGCTCGGTGTGAGAAACAAGAGGTAGAAAAAACCCTAACGATGTATAGTCTAATGTCATGTAGGACATATAAGGTAATGGACACAGTTTAAAGTCATGTTGGACAATGGAGGGACTGTGCAGTTTAAAGTCTTGCAGTAATTACTATGGCGAATATGTAGTTTAATGTCTTGTAGTAAGGTCTATGGCGACTATGTAGTTTAAATTCTTGTAGTAAGGACTATAGTGACTATGCAGTTAGAAGTCTTGCAATAAGGACTATGGAGACTATGCAGTTTAATGACTTGAAGTAAGGACTAAAATAGTTTATGGTCATATCTATGGACCAATGCAGCACAGTTTAGCGTCATATAGCTAGGAAAAGAAGAATGTGTTTGTGTTACACAAAATAATTCTTCCAGAATTTGGCATTGGTTGGAGTCATAATGAGTTCTCCATCCATTGAGATTAAAGAATAAGCTCCATTGGAGTCGACCTTATGTATTGAGTAAGTTCCTTTCTACTTTTACTCAAGCTTCAGATGTTTCTTTCCTAGTATCATTTTAGTTATGAGGACCAATACCAATTCTCCTTGAATGAATGAATGAAGACGAACTTTTATGTTGAAAGCTCATACTATTCGATTCTGATAGACTTCCAAGTAGTGTAGGGTGCACAACCTTTTTTCATCTAATCGTTCCAATTCATCCAATCACTTTTGATATAGTTCATCAGTAGATGACTGATCACAAATGGCTACTCTAAGTGAGGGTATTTTAACCTCAATGGGAAACACTGCTTCTGTTCCATATACCAATGAATATGGAGTTGACCACGTAGCAGTGTGGGTGGTGGTCCGATAAGCCCATAAAGCATGAAAAAGTTTATCAATCCATGTTTCTTATCTTTATACAACATATTTTCTAGTATGTTTGAAAGGGTCTTATTGAAGGATTATATTTTTCCATTGGCCACTGCATGATACAGAGATGAATGGTTGAATTTGATGTTGTATTCTTAATATAACTTCTTTACCTCGGATGAACAGAAGTTGGTGCCATTGTCTATAAATATGGTGTGAGGGACACAAAATCCAGTAATGATGTTAGACTTGATGAAGCTAAAAATGATTTTAGAACTAACTTCATTGAGATGTATTGAATCTTCCCATTTGGAAAAGAAGTTAATAGTAGTAATAATAAACTTAAACTGCTTGGATGTAGCTGAAGGGTAAGGTCCTACTACATCCATTCCCCGTGTGGAAAATGGCCATGAGTATTTAGCTGTATGTAGAAACTCTGGGGTTGATGAATGAAATTGGAATATACTTGGAAAGAATTACACTTCTTAGTGAAATCAATACAATCTTGTATCATTGAAGTCCATAAGTATCCAAGCCTTCGAATTTGATCATACATTCTATGTCTAGACTGGTGGTCACCACAGACTCATGCATGTACTTCTTTTATGACAGCCATTGTCTCATCACCATCAATACATCTAAAGATAATTCCATCAAAACCTTTCTTGTAGAAAATTTTTTCAAGGTAATCTGGGCTATCACAAATAGTAAAATTGACCACACATCGCCGGACATGTTCTTTCCTGGCTTTATCAGGTGGGAGTGTTCCATTTTGAAGGTATTCCCAGATAGGATTCATTCACCCTGTAGTATGACCATATGGTTCAGAATTGGGACAAATTTTATTGATATCCACTATTCTGATTTAAACATAAGGTGAAACAGTATGATTGTGGGAAATACTGATGATTGTATAGTCCCGATTTGGATCCTCCAGAGTTGTTTCTACATTAACCAGTGAATCAGCTTGAGAATTTTGTGATCGCGAGACATAAGAAAATGTCAGTTCCGAAGGAAATTCCTCCATTAACTATATGAAATAATCATACAAAGGGATTAACTCTTCTTTTCTGATGGCATAGTTCCCATTGACTTGTTTGATTTCCAAATCTGAATCACCTTTTACATTTAAGTGATTCACATGTGCCTGAAGCGCCAACTCCAATCTTGTGATGAGATCTTGATATTCTACTACATTGTTTGTAACGCCTTCCACCAATAATAAGGAATAGGGTAGCACTACTTTTTCTGTGGAAAAAAGTACAATTCCTAACCCAACATTGTTGAATTTAGGATCTTCCATTTTCTTCCCTGTGGGACTTCTTGAAGCACCATCAAAGTAAATTTCCCAGGTTTGAAGATTATCTTGAATAGAGAAGATTTCTTCATTAGGAAGTTCAATATCTAAGGATGTATCTTCTACTGAAGGGTGTTCAGTATAGCAATTAGCCAGAGCATGGCCCTTTATTACCTTTTGAGACACATACTAGATATCCAACTGCTGCAAAATAGCTGCCCACGTTGCCAGACGTCCTGTAAACATTGGACGACTAAGGATAAATTTGAGCAGGTTATTGCGAGATACCAATTAGACCTCATGATGTTGTAGGTAGTGTCTCAACTTCTGAACTGAAATGATTAACGCTGGGCAACACTTTTCAATACTTGAATATCGTGTTTCTACCTCAAGAATAGTCTGACTGAGATAATAAAGGTTGTTTTCATTCCCAACATCATTCTTTTGGGAAAGGAAGGCACCCAATGATCACTCTAAAGCTGTTACATAAAGAATAAGTGGTATTTCTTCAACAAATGGCATTAATACCAGTAGACTCAAGATATATTTCTTGAGAATATTGAATGATTTTTGACAGTCTTCATTCCACTGGTAAGTGACTCCCTTCTTCATTAATATGGTGAAGGTTAAATATTTTTCTACCAGATTGGCGATGAAACACTAAATATAGGCTACGTTTCCTTGAATTCCTCTCAATTCCTTCAAATTTCGACGGGGTGACATAACAAGGATTGATTTTGTCTTCTCAGGATCAACATCGATACCACGATGGCGTACAAAAAAGCCCAGAAATTGTCCTAAGGTTACCCCAAAAGAACATTTCAAGGGGTTCACCATGAAATTGTGTTATCGAGGTTTATGGAATATGATTTCCAAATAATCCATGTGATTAGAACATTGTCTGCATTTAGCCACCAAATCATCCACATAACATTCAACAAATTTCCCTGAAAAGGGATTAAAGATACGGTGCATGGACCGTTGATATGTTGCACCTGCATTCTTCAGGTCAAAGGGCATTACCCGATAGCAAAACACACCTTGCGGGGATCTAAAGGCTCTATATTCTTCATCTTCTAGAGCCATATGGATTTGATTATACCAAGAATATCCATCTATGATGGAAATTTCTTGATAGCTAGCTGTTTCATAAATAATGTGTTCTGTGATCGGAACTTGAAAATCATCCTTGGGACAATACCAATTAAGATCTCTGAAATCAATGAAAACTTTAATTTGTCCATTCTTCTTTTTTCACAAGGACAATATTAGTCATCCATTTGGTATATTTAAATTCTCTGATGAAGTTATCAATGATAATCTTATCCACTTCAGCTTCAATTTTGGAGGCATAAGTTGGGTGTGTTCTTTTTGTGGCCTGCTTGAATCCTCGATGATCTTCTAGAAAACCCAAATGCTGATTAGTAACATCAGGATCATGACCTAGAATTTCTGTATAATTCCAAGGAAATATATCTCGATTTTTCTTTAAAAATGAAAGATACATTTATTTCTCTTCAAGATTCATGGTCGCACTAATTAATGTGGGGTGTGGATCTTCTTTTGTACCCAGATTTATTTCTCTGAGTTCATCCACAGTGGTAGAGATACCTTCTTCAATTGCTAGAGGATCATCCCTGAGATCTTCCTCATCTTCGTCAATACATATTACTTCTTTTGTTTCTACTTTCACAGTAGATGATGAAGCAGAATTTCCATGATCAAGAGAAATGTTAAAAATTTAACATATTTAAGAAGAGGCTTCCATTTCTGACACAATTGATGATGAAGGGTCTTCCTTGGATAATAAAGAGGGGATGGTGGATTGAGAATCGGCATCATTTTTCATCTCTGACATTGCTATAACTTCTTCTGTCCTGGTTGATGAAGTATAGAATTTCTGGATTTCAGCGGATGAAATTAAGGCATCTCTATTTCAGCTTTCATCATTTCCTGGTGAATCAGAAATTTCTTCCAGGATATCTGGCTTAGTTTCCGTAATTGACATTATGGAAGATTCCATAAGAGTTTTTCAATTAGGTTATATCCTGTCAATTTGGAAGATAGGAAACACATAATCTATTCTCACATGTATGAATGGGTTAACTGGAATCTTTTCCAAACCTTATGAAGCATAAATTTTAGTAACCTCATTTATCGTGGATATCTCTTTTCCCCCCATGTGATAGAATTCTTCCTCAATGTATTGGGATTCATATGTTTTGAATGGGGCTTTATCACCATACAATGTCCCAATTTGACCATTGAAACAATATTTGAGACTTTGATAGGATGATGAAGGTATAGTCGCATGTAGATGTATCCAAGGTCTTCTAAGAAAGATATTGAAGGATGTGTCATGAAGAACAACCATGAAATCTGAATTGGATACAAGGTCTCCAAACTGACTTATGAGTGTAATATCTCTTAGAGGTTCTAGTTCATTTTTATCATATCCTTACAAAATCAAAGTAGAATGAGATAAATCAGATTCGGTGAGGCCCAGTCGACAAAGTGTACGAATATGGATGAGGTTGACTTCTGAACCATTATCAATGAATGCTCGTTGGATGTCTACATTATTGAACATTCTAGATAAATACAAAGGTCTAATATTTCACTGTACAACATCATCTTCGTCTTCATCTATAAAATATATCATTACACGGAATTCTGTAGGATCATTCTCTATATGGTAGACTTCAGCCGCAACAATTTCCATTTCGAATTCCTGAGGACATGACAAAGCCTGAATGAGTGCCCCCGAATATCCATTGATAGATTCAAGGCATCTAGAATTGATAACCTGGCTGTTACATGGGCCTAATTTTTCAATACATCATACTTTTGGTCCAAAGGTCTGCATTTCCCAACAGGAACAAGTGGTTTCACAGGTACCTTATAAGTAGATGCTTTGGAAGTAGATGCATCTTGTATCGGGGTAGGAGTTGGAAATACTCATGGCTTTGGCAGATTAGACTGACTAGGTCTATTTATTTTCTTAGAGGAAGAAGGTGTAACCTCCAACCGATCCTCCTAAATAATTGTGACTGGACTAAATCTGTAATGTGTGGAAGAACATTCTTATTATTGTTGAGCCCGTTGAAGGGATCTTCCATGAATTTTTGCTATATACACAGTTCTAGAAGGGGTAGTATTGGAATAGTGGCTTCTTAAATATCCAGGTCTTCCCCTATATCCTAAACCTCTAGACCTCCCCCTAATTCCTCTGTTTGATACAGAGAACTCAGCATCATCATGGTCAAAACTGTGATTGGAATATGGATCCATTAAGTGAATCATGTTAACAGAACCAAAGATCAACTCTTTATCTGATAAAGGTTCATTCGGATTAGCCAGTTTAGGCTGTGCCATTTGGTGGGGCGGTGCCCGTTCTTTTGAATTAGATGGAATAAAATCATCCAGAGTCAAAGACAACTTAGGCTTTGACACGAGCTCATCTTCTTCTGACTGCTCTTCTTTCTACGAATTATGCCGCCTCTTTGAGAATTTTCCTTTCGACTAAGTGGGGTTTTCTGTGGAATTCATAGTCAAAGACAAAATTAGTTTCTTCAATTGTGTTTGTAAAATGGCATGAGTTCGCTTGATCGTTTTCCTGACCATCCTTTCATCATATTTCTGCGCATTTTTTCTTTTGAATTCATGCCACTCGCCTTCTTCCTCTAGATATGTAGTAGTAACACATGCTACCTAGGCTGAAGAACCTTTCAGTTTTACCTATCCCGAATCCACCATCTTTTGGACAAGGTTTTTGAAAAAAAAACTCCTGAAAGGGATGCCCCAACATCTGATGAAATGGGAAATAATTGGGAAGGTCTTCATCTCCTTCCTTGTTCGGCCTTTTAGGCCTTGGAAACTGAACCAAATTATTTTCTAGAGCTGAAATGTGGTAACCAAGAACTTGTTCATTTCAGAAAGAATAACCTTTGTTCTTTCACTCCTCAAATTGTTTCCATATTTGATCTCTTTGATCATCTTGATGAGAAGGCCTCTGTTTTTCACACTCAAAAGGTGGATCCCTTCAATAAGATGAAGTTTTTTAAGTAGAAGAAGGTAAAGGTGCTTGTGTAAGTGTAACTGTAGAAGTCTCTGCTCTCCCCATTCTCCTTCCTGGAGATGATGCAATTACACGAGTTTTAGCCTTAGTCTCTATGAGAGAATTTTTTATCTATTGAGAAATTAAAGTAAGGTCTTCAAACCCTCCAGTTTTTTTCATAGGGATCAACATTGTGCATAATGCATCATGCAAATTTGCCACACATATTGGAAACAACTCTTATTAAGGACGTGCTAAGCTTAAAGAAAACGCCAATCTCTTCCAGCGAGAAATGAAATCTGAAAATCATTAATTTTACCTTTTCTTACAATTTCTAAGATCAAAAACTTCCATCTTTGGTATTTTTGAGATAAATTGAAGAAGGAATCATTGACGAAAATCATCCCACCCGGTAATTGACTGAGACTACAAACTAGTATACCAGACAAAAGCAGGACCTTTTAATGATTGTACAAAACATCTGAGATTTACTTATTCTTTTTGTTGAGGAGTTCCCATCATAGGATCACAATAAGAAAAATATGTGTTAGGTGTTGTTCTGGGTCTCCTGAACCATTAAAATTGGGAATGTGGTAGTCACAAAATTGTATGGGGGAGGAATTTCATCAACCCATTCAGGGTAAGCTTTCTTTTTCAATTGAACTTGTGCACGTTTTACATCCATAAGTTCCAACCGAGATATTAATGACTCAATATTAGTTATTAACTGTTGCGAAACATCTAGTTGAGCTTGGACATGAGCAGGTCAAATAACTTGAGTTTGGACAGGTGTGGTCACTGGTACTGCAACTGATAGTAGCACTACCGGTTGTTGTCGTGCATGACCTGTAGGATTGGACCTGTAAGGGTGAACTTATAAAGGAGTATATTCTTGATCCATCCAAATAAATACAACGAATCCATTGAACTGACTAAATCCAGCACGCATAGGAGGAATACTACCTTGAAGTAGTTCTGCATTCAACCTCTTTAACCCCTTTATTTCTTCCTATTTTTTTGAACCTTTCCTCTAATGAGAGTGAATGTCCTTCTCCAGAAGTAGGGTGGGACGTAACCTGACGTTTACCTCTTTCCATGGCATGTGCATTTCTAGAGTATGGAGGGGAATTTCCCAAAGGAATATCTTTCCTCTGGGCAGCCCTCTGGCATCTAGTAAGAACACCTTCTTCATTTATTTCTGTGTGTACATCCCCTTGAACATGAACTTCTTCATCTAATTCCTCTGACTGAACCTCATGTTCTGGGGGATCAGTGACAATAGCATTGATGAAATTAATTAATGCATAATGCATTGAATCCCTTCTATCAGCATTTCTGCGATACTGTCTTCTTCCATGTCTATGACGAGACATTTCCTTTTGTTTGGTTGATTCCTCATGAACTTCTTGATGAACAATAATTTGGAGGGAATCTTTCGATAATTCGGCTCTACGTTCCTCTTAAGGGTTCTCCCCTAATCTAGAGAAGACTAACTTTTGTTGAGGTAGAGATTGAGGATTTGAAAAAGTACCCAGTCCGGTGGACGGGGGTTGTTCCTACTATTCCTGCTCAACTCCATGAATCTTATTTGTTGATTCTGAGGGTTGGATTAAAAGGGTCCCCAGTCTGGAAAGCTGAGGTGTTTCTTGAGCTACTACATCTGAAACATTATTAAAATCTCTCCTGGTCTTATGAATCTTAGTCTAGAAATTATGCAGATGCATCATCTAACATCCACTAAAATCACCTAGCTCAAATGACTGTTGGATGATTTCTGAAACTTCTATCCCCTGATGATGTGCATTCTCTAAACGAGGGGCCTGATTTTTATTATCATTTTCATGATGCAATATTAATTCGACAACGTGTTCTTTATATGCTTAACTTTGAAAATAAATAGTTGAGGCATGTTCTTTGGAAATCCATTAATTATGAACAAAACCTGCTAGATGTGGCCAGCCATGGGAAATAACATTTAATGAGACCACCTTTGGTGGGATTTGTTGACAAGAGAGTACAATGAAATGTAGTTCTCCATGAATATCCCATCCCCAGATATTAATGCCAGATGGGGCATTGGTAATTAACTGGAACAACCTTTTTAATGTTTCAATGTATGAATGTTGAAGGGCTCTCTACTTATTTTCAACCTATGGATATCGGGAAACTGAGGGAGATGCCAAAAATATTTTTCATTGTAACCCTTCTGTTATCATGACATGATTTACATATTCATCATAATATAATAATTTCTCCTTTAAGTGACAAATAGTTTTTGACATGTTGAGATGAATATCGTGAATTCAATCTTCTGTCAACATTTCTAGAATATCATACTGAGAGTCATCCAAAGCCCAAAACATGACTGGTACATCACCTTTCGCCGGTTTCTTTCTCATATTCAGCACTTCCTCCTTATAATTTGATGAATATTCTTCTACCTGATTATACCAATGTTGGTGCTTCTTTGTTTCTTCATTAGATTCAACAATATTGGTAGAAAATTCATTTATCAAACAAGAATATTAATAACCCAGGGGTGGTTCGGAGAATAACCTACACCCCGGGCTATCTTCTGATTGAGAAAGTATTTCACTTTCTAAAGGTAAAGCATCAGACATGACTGGATTCACATTTTCAAGTGCCTTGAGATATGAGGGATTTCTTGTTACTGCATTTTCTTTGAAGAATTTTCTAGGAAATTTGAATTAATATTGGAGAGAGGAATTTCACAGCTAAATTTATCATCATTGGGAGGACCACCATGGTGGGTTACAGCAAAAGATGAAACCTTTTTCTCCTTGATCTTCTATCCACACATAGGGTTATCGTGGCTCTCATCGGAAGATGATACTTCAAGATGAACCGAATGGTCATGAATCATGCCTTCATTATGATGTTTCTGATGAAGACCTTCAGAATTGTTGTTATTAATTCTGGAATCTGGAAATGAGAGATTAAAATCTTGAGTTGCAATAGACAATTGTCTGAGCTTGTCATGAAATCCAGCATCGAGCAAGGCCTTATTGCAGATTGGATCTTGATTTCTCTACTGTGTTGGACGATTCTTTTTCTTAGATTACTTATTACTCACTTTGGGAACCACTTGTTGACCAAAGTGGTTATTATGGGCATGTGTATGTGCCTTCTCATGAGAAAAGGTCTAGTTAGGCTGATTTTCTATATTCAAATCGGGTGTATGTGCCCGACTTCATTGTCCATATGACATGGGGGAGTATGCCCTACAACCCTCCTCGCCTAGGACAATAGTGTGTATCTGTTTCATAGTGATATGTTGATGTGTCACTCCACTGATTGGGTTACATTTATGATTCCATCACTTTGATGCTACTGAAGTGGTTATAATATTCTGACAGTCATCTAGAATATGGTTAGGGATTTGCTTCTTCTCTTTTACCATTTTCAATAACGTGCTTGGTGACCTCAGCTTCCAGAATGGCAATATAAGTCCATTCCATGCTTGGAGTAGGTGTGTATTCTTTTTCCTATCCACTTTTTCCTGTCAGTGAATTCTGACAATACTCATGTGTAGTGGTGGAAAATTGTGTCTTCCTCTTACTTGTCATTGCAACTTTCCAATTGACATCTCCAGGTGCTGCCAAACGAGACTGTTGGTTAGCCTGATAAATCACAGGTGTATATGCCTGCTGATTTTTTCCCACCTCATTTGATTGGCGAGTTTCTTTGCTTGTAGTCAGACGAGCCTACTGACTAGCTGATGAATTATAAACAATTGTATATTCCTTCCTATAATACTCCACCAGAATTACACTGTAGGATTGGCGTGTTACTACCAGACAAGTCTTCGGGGCAGTACCATTAGGACGGATGGGTGTATATGTCTGCTCGTTATTTTCAATAGAGTTGGCTTGATGGACTTCTCTGTAGGGGGGAGAAGCAAGAACCTTATCCCTATTGAGCGGATTTCACCTCCGATGGTTCGTCTTTTGTCCTCGGGTTTTAGGAACCTGAGCTAAACCTCTAAAGGCGATACCCTCATCATGTGGAGAGTGCACTACCGCACGAGTCAGGTGGAGATTTTTGATGGGAGACCTCGGGAAGGACTCCTATCATCTTGAATTAAGGCCTTGAGTGACTTTCTCATTCACTTCCCTATAATATGGGAGAGATTGGTGATTGCATTCTGGGTATAACGACCCAAAAAAGCTAGAGATGATGGTTGGAACCACCTTCTTCTTAACCACTGGTCATCGCTATCCAGACAACCAGGTTGAGTTGTTAACTATGAGGGCTTTGCGAGCGGCCTCCAGTGTCGGAATGTTTCCATGTTGATGGTATTCCTTGACTAATTCATTTGAAACCCAACATTGAAGACGCTGAGTAGGTGATGTCGTCCTCATAGCGTATGAGGATCTAGTAGGAGTTGCAGTTGAGGCATTCACATGTGTGTTCTTTAAAGAATCAATTTTTGTAATGCAGAGAGATCTTAGAAAAGAGTTCCTTTTTGATATAACAGTCATAATCAAGATACGATTGACCAGACTACACCTTTTGGTTGATCACAAATATTATTGATTACTTTGTTGGCCTTCACATTAATTTAAATAGGGGCCTAAAAAATAAGTAGAACATCATTTAACTTGGTTAAGGATTCACGTTGGGTTCACCATTTATTTTCTTCTGGAAATGGGGATGACCTTGTTTGTTTATGGTTCAAACTTTCAAGTCGGTTTCTAACAAGATTATTAATAGAACTAGAAACATCCAGTGATTCTACATCCATTTAGACCTACATTCCAATGGTAGGTTCCCATTTGTTGTAAACTAATGAGGCTTAAGAATTTTCATTGGTTGAGAGGATGGCAGGTCCGAATGATCACACCTTTTTTGGGAGGAATTATTGTCATCTCTAGGACTCTCTTATAGATTTGAGTTATTTTTTTGAATCCTTATTAATTTACCAAGCATGAAAATGAGTTTTTCCTTTAGATCATTCAATCAATTATTGATATGTAGGAGATTTAGAGAATTTTTTTTATGCATTTGAGGTTCTTCATTAATAGATAATCATCTATATGAATTAGTGATTCTTAGTCAATGGTATCCTTCAAAACATTATATATAATTCTTGTGGTCATTATGATGACCATACTCGTTTTAAATCCACTAAGTGGGGAACTTGAAGTTTATTGTCATTCAGAAAGAAAAGATTATTTTAGAATTGGTATTGTACCTACATATGCGCTACCTACATATCCTTGTTAGAAAAGGAATCAGAACCCACGTAGTTTAAGTGAATATATATGAATTTTATGCAAGATTAATGGCCTAAAGAAATATTTCATAATTAATTTTACACTCTCAACTCACATGAGTCATTCACGATATGAGAAACATGAGGTATTAGTAAAACCAGATGATTGTTCCACGAAATATGCAATAATAAGAAATGATGTGGGGCTTATGTATGTATGACCACCCAAGTAAATGAAGACAATGATTATTAGAAAAGAGGCTCAAGAGCAGGGTCTATAAAGGTGTTTGTACTTTATGGAGATTTGGGATTTTAACCCAGGACTTACTCTGGAAAAGGAATCCAAAATTTAAGAGGGACTTATGGTTGGGTTTTATTAATGAGAAGGAATCTGAAATCAAAAGAAATTATGATTAGGGATTTACTCCTGAGAAGGATGCCCATATTAAGGGGATTTGTAATTTGGGGCTTACTCCTGAAAAGGAGGCCCATGTTAAGGGAACATGAGATTTGGGGCTTACTCCTGAGAAGGAGGCTCAAATCAAAAGAACTTCTCAGAATTCCATTCAGATAAGGAATCAAACAAAGGAAACATGCCACAAATGGCTTTGAAAAGGGTTTTGAAAGCTATATCTTTAAGAGGGGAGATGAATTTGAGGAAAGTATGTGAATTGAAAGGAGGTTCACAAGTACTGTTCTGGCACACAAGTCCTGGTCGTGCAAGTATACTAGAGCGACATGAGTTCACTTGGGTGACAGAAAACCTGCAGGGTAAATCTTGGGTGAGACTTGGCTCGAGCCCTTAGTATTATCCGCAGATTCTCTTAGAAGGTCAGCGCGGAAGTTTCCATGAGAGGACAAGGCGGCGCGCAAGTTTCTTCACTTACCTTAAGGTTTGTACACTTAGGTGCACGAGTATTGATGAGTTCTGATATTTAGGCCTTATTCTTACCCTTGAGAGCTTCCATTCTAGGTAAAGAATTACCTTAGAAGTGTTTGGAAGACATCAGACAGAGACTTGGGCGACCAGTGCTTGAATCTAAGTTTTGGATTTTTCTTCCTCAAAATGGGGGTCCCAAAGGGGGTATTTATAGGCCACCAGAGGACCTTTGGAAAAAATAATAGGGCACGCAAGTGACTTGCACGAACTATATGTGGCGTGCAAGTATACTTCTACGACCATAATGAAACTTGTGCGACCCATGCTTAAAGGGTTCCTTCTGCATGCCTTTGTCAATTTTTGATGTTCTTCAGAGGATGACTCTCTTTGTTCTTAAGGTATTCCCCTTTTCCATTCGTTAGACTCTATGACGGAAAGGATATTCAACAATCATATCATATTTCCTGGAAATTAAATGGTTTTTATAAAAAATTCATCACATTATAACCCATCTAAAATAAATTGGTTTCATCAACATTTTACCAGGGAATTACACATGGAAATGAATTGGGTTTCATATAATAATATTTTATCAACATTATAATAATCTGTACAACTAATTAAAGTTGTTTTTATAATTTTATTATATACCCAGTAAATCACATGCAACATCAAAGGTTTTTGTCTTAGAGGAAAATAACTTTAAAATATATATGGAATATTTCTTGGGGAAATAACATTCATATTTTGAAATCACATATTTGAAATATAAATTTTTTTAAGACCTTAACGAAAACATTTTATTTTAAAATAACCTTGAAAACTATTAAATTTAGATTCAAAGAATTGAATGGTAGTGATAGCTGGAAATTTTGTTCATGCTCTACAAGATAAAAGAAAAAATCCCTTCATACTATTGAAATAATATTTAAAAATTAATTCACATTAAAAAATAAATTAAGATTCCTTTTAACCAATTATTTAAAAATTAAATAATTGGATGAATTAATTAAATAAATCATAAAAAATATAAAAAAAATCATTAAAACATTTTTAAAAAATGATGACATTAATGAAAAATATTTTCATCTGATGGGAGAAATAAAATATTTTTTCAAAAACAATTAATTTGGTCAATTGGGTTCTTATGATATGAAAATGAAATGGAAACATGTTATCTATATAAATAAATAAATTTTAATAAAATTCATGAGGTTATTTATATTTATTCCATAAAATTTGATTATCTACAACATAATCACAAACAATATCAATAAATAAGGAGATTGTAATATAATCCACTTTCGACTTTGGTATATTTGGAATCGTGATCCCAATGAAATAATAACCTAAAATTATATAGTAAATATAATAACCATAATTATATTACGAATATAACATGTCAAAAGGGATTTATATGCACCTCATTAAATAATATATGTGCATAACATAACATATGTCCCATATAAGACAATTTGATATCATAAACACATACTGCTTTGTTAATCTCTAGATCAAAAACCTCATGAATGATAGAATTTCATATATATTTTTAAACCCCAAAAATGGTCTTGAAATATATCATAAATGTAATTCATGGAATGTATATACACCAAAGAATAGAAACAATTGGTGAATATGACATATGTCTCTTAAAAATTAATGTGATATAAGAAATCCTTACCTTAGGTTTGATACCGTTCGTAATTCATAAAAAAATTATGAATATTCACTATAGATTTATTTTAAACATATTATAGAACCTTAATAATATATATTGTAACATATATTATTACTTATATCCTTTTATCACATGTTTTTTTATAATTGTTTCTTAAAATCATTGTCATTTATGTTAATTTCTTTGTTTTCCATTAATGTTTTTGTTAAAGGTTTTTGGTCCTTGTATATTTATCATGGTTACATAAACTTTTAAATTTTAATAATTATATAAATATATTATATATTAAATATATATATATATATAATAATGTGATATAAAAATTAATTACATATTCATGGAGACGATAGGTTATATATACATATAAACAATGTTTCCATTTTTCGATGGATGGAACAAAAGAAAGTTTAAAAATAAAAACCATTTATATATACATTATTATATCATATATATATATAATAAATATTCATCAAATATATCCTTGTTAAAATAATTTTAAATTATAAATGGAAAATGAATCACATCGGTTCTTAGAGGTTTTAGTCAACTTGTATGCATGAGAGATGCTATCATTTTCTATTGGATTATAAGGTAAAAAGGTAGATTTTATACTATAAATTTATAAGTATAATTCTTTAATTAATATCACATATATATATTAAATCCATTACTCTATCCATCTGTGAGATTCATCTATAGAAAATGAATTACATCGGCTGACGATTAGGTATTCATCCGTAAACAATAACTTTGGATTTCTTTCCCATTTGATTGAGGAGGATATAGATATAGGTAATGCCATTAACTTAATAACATATTAGTATTTTTAAAATTCTTGTGTTATTATTTCATAATATCTTAATATTATTTTTAATAGGTGTAATCAAAAATAAAAAGAAAATGATCGGCTAAGGCGCTTACCCTTTCTTTGAATGAACTCCATTGGTTATCCTCTTAATCACCATAGGGGCGGTATCATGGGAAGACAAAAACCACTATAATGCGGAAAAGGATTATGAAAATATATATTTTTCAGGTTTGTTTCGAGATATAAGGGTCAATGTGGGTAAAGAATATAAAGTAAGTGTACTCTTTTATAAGTTTGGGGAGGGACACTTTTAGAATGTAACAAAAGATTAAAATATAAAGAGACATTTTCTATAGAAGTGCTTCCCAGTGGATAGATATCAAAAGATAAGGAAGGATTTTGTTTTTGATATATCATCAACTTGTAAAATTTGTATAGGTATATGTTGTTTTTTAGATAATATCATTTGGTTTGACCCATTTGTTAACATATTTCATCCTAAACCGTAGTACTAAATATTTTACAATTAAAGGGTCCAAAACATTAAATAAATAGTAAAATAACTCAAAATGGGAAATAATTTATATGATAAACCATAATACATTTACATGACCAAATATAACATTTTTAGGAATTTAAAAACATTTAATAGAGTATTATTATTTCTAATATATTATTAATGTCAATTTTGGATCTATTCATTTATGTTGACTTTGACAACACAAAAAATAAATATTTAAAATATATTCCATTAAAAAATTATTAAAATGAAATATTTATATAAAAATTCAAGTAACAATGTAAATAAATCAAATTATTTTATGTTAATAATTTTTTAATATTTTATTCTATTTTTCTATTAATTGAAAAAATATTGTGTCGGTGTTAAGTATCCATTTAAGGAAATAATAAAATTTATTAAAAAATTTAAACAAATTTAAATCATTAAACTAATATAAATATTATTAAAATTACAATAAATTTTAATTCGCAAATTATGTGTGTACCTATGTGAACACATAATACATATTTAAAAGCAAGAGAGTGACCTTTTGTGTTTTTCATTACATAAAACTGTACATAGGTCAAATTCATGGTTAATAGTACCATAAACAAATATATATTTAGCCTAAGGTGATAAGTATTAAATTAATATCATTAAATATTAATCAATATGGAAAATTATGGATTATCACTTTATTTTAACCCAGGATAAATAATTTACCCTTTTACCATGGTGATAAATTTTTACTATTTTTACTATTCATTATGACAAAAAATTAAGTGGAACTTATAACATAATTGAAATAATTACAATTAAATAATGGATTCAATATTACAAAATTCAAAATATCTATATTGAGTGGATTACTTTTATATGTATCTCGAAAATAGTGACGAAAAACATTTTTCCAAAAAAAAATTATTTTTAGTTTAAAATAATTTCTATACAATGATCACATATAAAATTAATTCCCGTATAATTAATTATATTATTTATAGAAAAATATAATTATATATATATAATAAAATTAAATGTATGATGATTCATTTTCAATGAAAATAAATGGAAGTATTACAAAAAAATGTATTTATATTTTTCACTAAAAAATCAATATTTTCAAAAGAATCCCAAAATTTACCCTAAAGTTAATTATGAAATTTTTATTTCTAAAATAAAGTTAATTATTTAAAATATATATATATGTATTTTTAAAAAAATTAAATATAATTGGGGAAAACGATATGTAGTAAAAACATTTATAAGATAATGAATTTTTAAAGAATAAAATGACATGAATAGAAATAGAGTACATATATACTATGAATTACCCAAAAAGTTATTATTTAGAAATACCTATATATATATATAATGTTGAAATTCACTTTCATATGACCAAATTTAACATCTATGTTGTAGTGTCCATGATTAAATAATAACATTTTAGTAGTATATTATAGTTCATTAAAATATGGTGTTGCATGTAATACAAGATATAAAATAAATAAAAATTATTTAAATGGGAATATTTTGCTAAATCATTGAGATTTATAATATTCAACAATTCCTGATTTTATAGGATAACACAACATATATAAACTAATGATTCATCTTACGAAACAGAAAACCTAAACTTTGATGACGTAAAATAATGATCGGATTAGTTGTCTACCTTTTAATCAACACCTAGAATTTTTCATAACATTAGATAAACCATATTAACTTTGATCCATTATTTTTCAATTTAGTCATATGAGTGAGAATATTCTTCAAATAAAGAATAAAATGATTATCATACCCTACATGAAGATGAAATCATCTTATTTCAAATACATTCAAGGGTAATTTCTAGGACATTTCTTTTTCAACATTATTTGGGTATACTGAGACTCAAAATTTAGTAATTATAACTCTAAGGTTCTTAAATTATTTAATATAAAATAAATTTTTAAATAAATACCATATAAATTTTATTAAAAAATGACTCTATGAAATTAAATATATTTTTACCATTCTCATATCATGATTTAGAAAAAATGCGGATGTCATTAAAAACTATAATGAAAGAGTCAAAATGGATTAATGATTTTGTTCATAAATTCCCTAAACATTAATAGAATATTATTTATACTCAAAGGAATGACCAAAAACTAAAAATTACTATACCTTCTCCATGAATACATCATTATAATAACATATTTCCTTACTCAAAACTATTGAAACATGAACACAATTAAAATTTTGAAAACCACTTTCCCCCTTTAACTATTCAATTAGAAAAGGAATTATTGGTAGAGCATATTAATTCTTTATCATTAATTATATTTGAAAATATTAATCTACTTTAGGGCATAAAATTTTACTATATATCTTAGTAAAAGTAATCGAATTGGCCTAAGGGGGAGTTACCATTCTAATAAACAATTATTTTTTAATCTCCTCTAACTCAATATTTAGATCCCTCAACTAAATTATTGACATTTGATATGGAAGAGTTTATATAGTTTATGTTTCATATAATGAATAAATTGTAAAATACCCTTCTAAATTAGGATTAATTGTTGTTAAATACTTAGGGAATGAATTAAAATATGATCTACCTTATGAGGTAAAACATTACACCTATTATCATTAACCAATATAATTTAAGAACTATCCATTTTAGTGTAAATTGTTTCAACATTCCATTAACTAATACATATTTATGTAGTCTAAATCTCACACTCTCCATAGAGGTTATATTAAATACTAGTCGGGAATGAGAAAGATATTTTTTAATATAATAGTCAATATAGTATCTTACTTGAGTTAATTATTAAATAATAATAATGGCATCAAAAGACCACATATTGTATACCATTAGATCTCATAAACACCCAAAAGTCAACATTACTAGAGAAAAATATATAATTTTCCTATTAGGTTCGATTATCCCCCTATATGGGAATTCAGAATCGTAAAAATAGACCAATCTTCTTCTTTTTTACATGAATTCAATATTATTTCATACATATAAATTAATTTGTGGATATTGTTTCAAATAGAGTAAAATATAAATTATTTTATACCATAATCATAAATAAAATTATAGTAGGAACTTCTATAGCATAGATATATGATTTATTAGTGTCATATACCTCACCTGAACCCTTATTTTCTTGAGATTCAAGAATGTAATATTGAATAAAATGAGTAAAAATGGAGCCCAAACTATCTTTGGTAACACTTTCCTGCATAATAATTATTTTAATCACGCTTATAAATGATTTACTCTATAGGTATCAACAATCATATCCCTTAGTCATCTTAAAATTCTTATTTCCAGGCGACCGTAGTGTTCTCTACTGTCATCTTTAAGGACTATGATTGTAAGACAAAAATATTATCATTAAATGTCACTAAAAACCCTCAAACACACCTCTTAATTTCTATGGATGTCATAAACAACATGGTTTTAACATCAAATGAGTGGGAGATAATTTCACTACTTAGGATAATATCTTCAAGTATATAAGGTTCATGAAAATATTTTGAATGAATTAATGGAATTATAAATATACCATGAATATAATTTGGTAGTGAAACAATAAAAATAGAAATTTGAATTGTACAAAATGTATGGAAAGACATGAATATGAAATGTAAGAAAACTTTTATCAAAGGAACCATAAGAAAATATAAAATGCTAGATATTATATAAAAACAAAATATATATATTTAATGAAAGAAAAAAGTTCCCTAAAGATCTAAAAATAAATATTCAATCAGTGAGATATTTCTTGGAGGCATCCATGCACATATGTTATTCATCCACTCAATATGTTGATAAAATGTCTATAAGATTCCACTTATTCAACAAATACAAAGAAGAATTCACCCCATGTTTTTATTCTTTACCTTTACCTTGGTCACATATATATGGTTCTATATAGATCCAATAATTTCATGTACATGTTGTGGGTATAGAATACCATGTTGGTAGTCACCAACCCAACCCTTAAAACATTTTAAAAAACAAAAGTGTATAGGTAAATTATATAAAGATTAAGTAGGGAGTCATATAAAATTCATCCGGGTATATCAATGTTATATAGTATAAATTTACAGTTTAATCTCCAACCACTAATATAATTAAGGCCTATAAATGTTTTGTTTCATCGAATTAAATCTAAAAACATGATTTGGAAAAAACAATATTTGATTCTAGATGTAATTTACATACATTCATGGTAAAGGGAATAATTTATACCATGTTAATGATACCATGAATATCATCACATTAAAAATTGGTTAATGGGTATAGTAATTTATTAAATTGATATATCATTCCCTATCCATAAATAATTTTATTCTTATGAGCTACATCTGATTGTGATCATATTCAACAATACAAAATTATAATTTTTTTTAAAATTGATTAAATGATCAAACATCATATTTATCATACATTTATAAATTAAGGAATGTGGTAAAACATGAGAATTATATTTAAATTATATTGGATGAAAATATGCATGTTGGTTATAAATCATTCATATATCACTATAGATAAGAAAAATAAAAAGGTTGTCTAAAATTTATTGTATCACTAAAAAAATAGGGAAATAATGAACTAGAAAAAGATGAAAAGAATCAACTGAGTAATACTTCTTACCAAAACAATGTGATCCATGGAAGGGAGATGATTGAAAAGGGGCTATCTCTTTTTCATAAGAAATTGAGTATTCCTAAAAGGGATAACTCTAATTTTAGTCCAATAATGGGAATCGAGAAATCTTTTTTCTAACAATGGATGATGACCTCCCCAACTTGCTCAGTCCAATTAGTGTTACCTATGATTATTATAAATATGGTTATGCTTGTCATGTGGATTATGGTTTCTATATTTTTATTTTATGGAATAATTATTGTCAGTCAATGGTTTCTGGATGAGGTTATCAATACTATGAATAATCCCCTCCATCATTTTGGTCCTTGTTTCCTTTTTTACATCAAATAATATGGTTTATGGAGAAACTTGTTTCAAGAAAATATTTCAAAGAGTGTGGATAAAAACAAACAATAAATGAATAAAGAATAATCACGAAACGAAAACATAAAAAAATAGATCAATCTAGTAGAACAATTAAAATATTATTAAAATAATTTGAAAAAAAATCATTTCAAACTTTTCTTTATAATTTTAATTCACTCATCCTCATACCATTTTTGGACCAACTCTCTATAAATATGAAAGGAGGTTGGGGTAACCTATTATATTGAATGCAGAAAAGACATTTAAATCCATGGGAATATGATGTGTGGCCATTATGACCAACAACCCTAGAAATTATATAATATAATTAATGTTTTTTATATGATGAATATAGATGAAATATTTAATTAAGTAGAATAAGAGACATGTAATGACCCATAAATTTCAAGGATTTTTTTTAAAATTATTTCAAATTTTACGAGTCTGTAGTTTCTAACGGCGCATGATTCTGAGGCCCAGAGTTCCTTGAATGATCCGTCGAAGTTTTGTTCAGCTTAAATTAACGTGCATATGCAGTTTTCCTAAAAATGTGGAACAAATCATAAACGGTTACTAGGATCACGAATATGAGGCCACCGTTGCACTCAAGATGGTGGGTTTACCCTGTGCGCAACTTAATTTTAGCCGGCGAGGGCCTCCTGTGAGAAATCCCAAAAATGGCATAACTGTAAATAAAATAATTAAATAAATTATTTTATTTTTCAAATGAGTATAACTCACAAACGGTAGCTCGAATGAAAAATCTGAGACCACTGCTGAACATGGGAGGGCATGCTTAATTTATGTAGATACTAAGTTTGGCCGACACGGGCCACCAAAAAAAGTTAGTTTTTTGCCGAAAATAAAATAATTAAATGACAATTACTTTATTGTAAAATTCATAACATCTAAACAGTAACTCAGATTGAAAATCCGAGAGTACCATTGGGTTTGTTAGGTCATGTTTCACCTAGGCAGAGCCTAACCTCAACAACAGTGGGTCGAGGGTGACTGATAATAATTTTTCAAACTTTTTTTTGGGTATGTTAAGTAAACATACGCTCAGAATTTTATAACTTTTGAACTGGTGCTCTGAATTGAAATTTGAGGGCATTGTTGAACTCGTAGCTTCGATAATTGCTTAATAAGATGTTTGTCGCAGTTTCTTTCTACCATGTGTAGGAGTTAGTTTTGGGGGGTTTTAATTAAATTGAATAAAAATAAAGTGATAACTTTATTTTTATTTGTGGTGGTTTAATCATCCAAGGAGAGGATGGAGGTGGGACCCACCCACACATAACTTACATTGGGAGTATATTTTTAGGTGGGGCCCACATGAGATTTATCCCCCTTAAACCCCCAATTCATGTATGAATAGTGTGGCCCACAAAAGCTCCTTAACACCTCTAACCCCTATTTTATGTGGATAAAACTCTCCACCTCCCAATTAATTAATTGGACACCTCTCTCCATTAATTAATTCATACTCCTCACCTCCCCTTATTTGAAATTTAAACCATCCTTCCCATTAATTATATGGGTTGTCTTTTTTAATTAACCACAACTTTTCAAATTGTGGTGCCAAAAAATAATAAACGTCATTTCCATCTATTATTAGGTTGGAATGCTTCTTTATTTTTGTTGGGAGAACTAAAGAGAGGGGGAGTTCTTGGAGAGCTGCATCTTCCAAAGAAGAACACCGACCTCCTTCTTCGTCAACCGGGGCAAGGAAGGGAACGTCTCTTCCACCACCGAAGAACGACGACACTATCTTCTTCCTTCTTCATCCGTATCAAAGGAGAAGACACCACCTGCGAAGAACATCGTCAACGACGAGTATCTCTCTTCCTCTTCTGACATTCATGGAACGATGTCGCCTTCCCGCGACTCAATGAGAGGTCCCCGACAAGAAAGGTATGGGGTTTATTGTTGTTTTGATATTGTACCCCTTATTATTTCCTTCTCCTAAGGTTATAAAGGGTTAGATGCAGACATCTATATTGATCATCTTCTACTTTCATTGAGCCATTTTTTATCACCATAAACAGGAGAGTTCGGGCCAACCTCACACGGCTCGACACTCTCTGTCGATGTCCTTGTGGTGTACTTCGAAGCGGCAAAGAGGAGTTAGTGACGAAGATGGAAAACAAAGGTTGCGCTACCCGTGGCCTCCACGAACCGCACCACCAGCCAGGCGGTGCTCAACCCGTTCCCCACGCACTGCCAGCGCCTCACGGGCACGCTTCCCGGCCTACCCACGCCCCCTGGCATGCTGCCTGACCTTCCCGGCGCACCTCGGCGCCCCCCGCGGTGCCCTGCCCATGCTGATGGTGCCCCGCAACGCCCTACCTGGCGCCCTACCTGGCCAGTCGGGTGCCCCCCTGTGCCCCTCGCGGCACCGTACCCGCACTGTCGATGCCCCGAGGTGCCTGCCTGGGCAACACGACGCGCCCCGGTGACCCCGCGGTGCTATGCCACGCTGCCCGGCGCACTACCGCGCTACCCGGCGCGCCCCCGTGCACTGCCTGGTGCCACGTCACCCTACCCTGCACCCACATCCTGCTCGTGCCCCGCATGGACTGCCGCTGGATTCTCAGGCCAAGCGGCCTGAGACATTCCCCTCGGGGTGCCGGTCGAACCGACCACTGGCCTTCGGGCCGAGTGGCCCACGTGGCGACTTTCGGCCCAAATTTTCCACACAGTCCGCTGGGCCGGGCCCTGAGGACTGGGCCGAACTGAATAGACTGACCTGCCCAACGGGCCAGGTCAGACCCAGCAAGTCAGTTTGAATCGACCCAGACCAGTTTGACCCAGACAGGGTTGGTCCGAGTCGGTCCGACTGGGTCGGACCGGACCTGGGCCCATACCACTCCCTTTACTTTCTAGGGCATATCTTTGGCACCAGACATCCATTTGACAAAACATCAGTGGCGTAGGTATTCATGGAGCATAGCCATCCCTTCGAGTATACCCCACTGCTGTTCGGTGTATAGTTAATTCACAGTCAGGTTGGTTCGTACACGAATCCAAATGGGCAATGGGGACTAAAATGCTAATAAATCACAGACCGGGCATCTGATTGACGCGCCATCTAATGCGTTGAGACACCTATGAAGTGGAGGTCCTTTTAGATACTTCCACGCGAGACTTCATGAAACATGGAGTATTGACAAGTAGCCCACGGAGCAGATCCTCACGGAGACAAGCATACAATGTTCGGAGACCTAGTAGCTGTAGACCTGATGACTGTTTGACCGATTCGACTCGGAGTGATTCGATTAGCCCAGTGGATGGAGTGCCCAGTTTGGCGGTAGACCTATGGCGGACGGAGCGCCTGGTTTGGCAGCAAACCCACGGTACTCTATAGGAGGAGTACCTCTGACGACTATTAGGGGGAGAGCCCGGTTTAGCAGTAGACCCACAGTGGAGGAGCGCCCAGTTTGGCAGCAGACTTGCGGTAATCGATAGGAGGAGTACCTTAGTAGTCTAAGGTTAGTGATTAGTGCCTCAGAGTCATGAAAGGGCCATTTTACTCAACATAGGAGGATTTCTCCACATGCCATGGTTTTGTTAATGAAAAATCATGGTTTGAGCTGAGACAATGACCTTTGTTTTTTCCTCATGATTGAGATGGGTTACTTGATAACTTATATATATGTTTGTGCATATACCTAAGTAATGGTTATCTGTTGATTTCATACTTTTTGATTTATCCTTGTTGGTTTTTGTGAGACCTTGAGGGTATCAGGCTCCCTACTAATTATCGTTATACTCACCCCTGCATGGGCTATGACCGCACCACGTTGTGTTGGATGCAGATGACAGACAGCTCTAACCGAGGAAAAGTGTGCAAGGACTAGACAGTACTCAGAGTTGGACCTCATGAAGAGACGGTACTCAGAGGAGATGGACAGACGTGGAGCGCTGAGGAGGCTTTCTGTACCTACCCTTCTGGTAAGATCCATGGTGGACGATCTAGGAGCTGCTAGAAACCTTCCAACTATTTGTCTTTTAGTTGTACATGTAACACCCCAGGTAAATAAAGAATATGACATTTTCATATTTATGACTTTAACGGGGACGCTATGCTCGATGGCGTACCCAACACGCAACAATGAGTTTCTTGGGAATCTTACGTTGCACTCTAATAATAAAATAATATTATTTTAAATGGTAGTTAACATGTAGCCGTTGTATTGGCGGGAATGGATTGAAATAACTAAAATATGATTATATATGTTTTTAAATGTTTTTACATTATCCAATAAAGGATAAAGGCTTCAAATATGGAAAGAATTCAATTTTAGGCGTATATGCCCTAGTTTTCACTAAAGGTTCACTTATCGCATTTTGATTGAGACCTATCATTAAATATAGTTTTGTTCACTCTTATACATTCTATTGGACCAAATAAAACTCTTCTTAATAATTGGGACATCAAAATTTACTTTGTGTAAATTTTTGGTATCCTTCCGATAATGTTCATTTTTAATAAATAGTGTAAAATGTTGTATTTTAATTCAAAACCTATTTTTAATCTAATTTATTTATATGATTAGATTATCTTTTGAATTGGTTTTAAAGTGAAATTAGAATATATATTTTCCATTAAATCCAATAGTGGTCGTTGGAATTAATTTCACTTTGAAATCAGACTTAAACTAGTGTCAATCTTTTGATACTTATTGTTTCCTAAAAACACGCTATTTGCTCTGACAACGGGAATTAATTATTATATTAATTAATGTGACTTATATGTTTTGAATTTTTTAAAATAGACTTCATTTTTTAATTCGGAATATCAAATATATATTAGGGTGAATTTTTGGAATTTTTCTGAAAAACATCAATTTTTGATGAATAGTGAAACCACTAAGTGGTACTTATAAAAACTGATTTTTCCGTTTAAATGAAATTTTGCCATCTTTGTGTTTTGAATTTCAAAAATCCAACATAAATGGTTGTCATTAAGAAGTAAAATGTGGTTCAGTGGGATAAAAATAATTTTTTTGGTGAATAGTAACTTATTATGTTATTAATCGCGATTAGAGGTAATTAGTGTAGTTTATGGTAAGATTAATGCTTTAATAAAATTAAATGACCTATACACATGTCCTACCCTCATTTAATGTGTCATGGAAGACCTAGAAAATCCATGGGTTAACTTGGGGACCCCATGGATCTACTTTGGTTGGGAAATGACATAAATATCTTTTTATTTAATGTTAAAGTAAAAATGACACAAACATGAAATGTTTTACTAAAAAAATTTTTACATGGGGTTATACAAGTCATATTTTTAACTATAAATAGTCATTGTAAAGATACAAATATTTACTACATCATAGTATTTTTGTTATAATTTTTAGACATTAAATAAATTAAATTATTTATGACATCATGATGATGCAGCGATGACCTCATTATTTAACGATTTAAATAAAATGGAAAGATAATGTAATATCTAAGACATGAACATGTCCAAAACCTATTGTATGAGTGTATTTCAAACCCATATCACCTTATACACGAATTATATCAATATGGGACCTTTTAAAACCGAAAATAATTTTCAAATAATGTAACATTTGCTTACTTTCAAAGAGTGCCCCTCCTCTCCTCTTATAAAAGGCCCCCCACCTCTACCTCTTTACCCACACTCCCAAAGCCTTTGGCTCGGCCAACCCCTGCCCATTTTTTCTCTCCACTTCCCTCTTTTACTCCTTGAAGCCTCACTTTGGGCAGAAGTATTCCCATGGAAGCCTTTGAGCTCAAAACAAAGGGAGTAACCCTATTTTAAGGTAATGTCTTCACTTGTGTCCTTTTATTTTATTTTGCTTATCCAACCCCCTAAACTCTATTTATTCATTCATTTTGTAACAAATACAGTATCTTAAATATACTAGGATGTTTTTATAAGAAGTATTAGAGCTACACTTACACACACCTACATCTAATGGTTAAAGAACATACTGTTTCCGTGGATGACGAATTTCTGCCTCCCGAAACGATGATTGTTCAACATTCTTCTAACACATTCAAAGGTGGCCATTAAGATGAAACTATATTTATATATGATATTTAATATGTTTATGTTTTACTTATGCTTCTTTATTTTTCATTTATGGCGTACCTTTATGGTTTCCATTATGGGTAAACGCGATATCTTCATTTAAGGAAGTATGGACTACCGCCCCCTCAAAGTGATTTGATTCGTTAATACCATATGTGGTACGTATAAAGGATATATTTAATGATATTATATATTATACTATAATGTAATTAAAATACTATTACCTATCATTATGTTTTAATTCCATTAAATATGAAATAGAAATGGAAGTAGCTTTCATGCGTACGTACGACTTACCGTCTCCATGAACGGTACATTTCATTTCTTATGTCAAAATGTTATGTAATATTATTAGTACATATATATAATGGATATATATGTAATATATTACAACTAAATTATGTATATCATTCTGTAATTATAACATATATATATATATATATCTCATTTTGTTTTAATTCCCTTAGTATGACAAAAAAATGAAAGTAGCGTTCATGTGTACGTACGGCCTACCGTCTCCATGAACGGTGCTTTTCGTTTTTTATCTCCAAATGATATGGAATAGTATAAAATGAATATTTACTGGATATTTATGATATTTTAATCATTAATACTATTCTGGAAAATATTTACTAATAACTACATGGGCAATCTTTTTTCAAACAAGTTCATTTTTGACTCATGTACCAAACATCGGCAAAAACGTCTGATATGAACTAACATTATTAAAAAATTATTATAACATGTGATATGAACTGAATAATAATCTATAAATGAGGTACTTAGGCAATTATTAATTGACCAATGTTTGTTATTCATGAATATAAATAAATGAACAACACAAGTTGGACTTGAGGTAAGGGATCTTACTCCTCTCTTTCTTTTTATGTACACTCTTTTATGCCATTCCTTCTAAAGCTCATCTTTCTTGTTATTGGGATGTTCTTTTATATTACTCTTACTGTATGTTTTATGTTCATATGATGAGAGACCATATTCTCTCTCATCAATCCATTTTGGTAGTTTTGAGTGGCGCCGTTAGGCTGCCAAATTTTTGTAAGAGATCTAACCTCTCTCTTTCTTTTTAAGTACTCTCCTGTATGACACTTATTTTAAGATCCTCTTTGTTATGTTGGGGTATGTTCTTTTATATTACTATTTCTATAAACTTCATGTTAATATGATGAGATACCCTATTTGATCTCATCAATCCATTTTTGTATGTTTTATGTGGCGCTATTAGGCTGCTGAGTTTTCGTAAGGGATTTTTCATCTCACTTTTATTCCCGTGAGATTTATGCTACATTTGCCACAATTTACTTTTAGTGGTGTATTTACTGCCCATTATTCTACTCTTTGTGTAATATACATTCGTTTATGAGTATTTACATCAATGATGTATTGTCCTTCTTTCATGGGGTGTATGTTTTGAAAGATACCCAAGTCGGTAAGGGAACCTTTCACCCTCCTCTTTTTAAAAGACTTCTTTTGTTGGGTCTTTTAATTTACATATTTTTATGTTGGGATATGTTCTAATATATCCGTATTGATGTAAATTTTAGGTCCAAGTGATGAGATACACATTTTATCTCTCATGTGACACCGTCAGGCTGTCAAGGGAACTTCTTAACCCAATTTCAATTTCTTTGGGTTCAACATGTAGATATTGAATATGTAATCCCTTGGATATGTGTGAATGACCTTTGATTATTTTACACTTAATATCCAATTATATTTGGTGTATTCATTTGTCACACATAATTATGTAATTTATTTATCCTTAAACCAAGGATACGGTCTTTGTACGGGACTTCGTCTCAATCTCCTTTCATTGAGGAATATTTTGTTTTATACTCAACCTTCTTTTATACAGTGTATAAACCCCTTTTACTTTTACGTTTATCCAAAAGAAATCTTTTTTATACGAAGCGTTTTACTAAACGACAAAAGGTAATGTTTTTGTCGTACGTATGCGGCGACAACGACTTCTCCGCCGTCGTGACCATTATTTGAGTTTCGGCTTCCTCTACAAGCCATACCTTTTTTTAAAAGAAAAATAAATACCATGTTTTACTTTTCTTTTATTTTGGTATTGAAAATGGTTTTCATAATGTTTTTATTATATCAATGTGTTGTATTGATATCTTGTGATTGAAATATGGAAATGTTATGTTTCCTTTATGCATGTTTTATGTGATACGATTATGTTATGGTTCATGGGCATTATTATGAAAACGGGTGGTTCCGTGATAGACTAAGGGCGGGTGAGCCCGATATAGCTCTCCAATGCATTGGGTAACGCGAAGGAGTGAAACGTTAAGGTTTCTCCGAAGATATTTAGGGAATATACTATGATGGGTATTCCAAACGTAACCAAGAGGGTTACTCCCTATGTAAGAATGTTATGAATGCCTCAAGTTACCTTTATGTCATATGATTTCTATGATTTATTCATGATTTTATGAGGTATGTTAAAGTGCTTATGTTTTATGGGTAAAGTATGATTTCATTCTTATGTATACATGTACTCATGTTTCCTTTCCATATTTTTATATCCCTTACTGAGCTTTTTATGCTCATCCCAAGTTTTTTGAAATGTTTTTCATAGGTCAATGGAAGGGTACATGATGTGATGATAGTGTCAAGGATGTGTCAAGAAAGAATCCATGTTTTATTTTAAATATGTTTCCGTTGATGGGAAGAATGAATACTGTCTTTTATGTAACCACTTTGTTTAAATGTGGAATGTAATGCAAGTTTCATGATCTAATTCTCTAAAACTCTAAACCTGAAAAGATCCTCAATGTGTAATCTTGTAATAACTCAAGATTAAGTAAGGTTTAAGGCTGGGGCCTTATAGTTGGTATCAGAGGTCGGTTTAGATAAGTTTAGGGGTTAGGGTATTCTTTAAGCATAAGTGACATTACCATAATGGTTAGAATTTTAGAAAGAGTCCTTGTTTTAGATAAAGTGAATGAGTAAGTATATCTTAGTGTTTATCTTCCTCATTATTACATGATGGTTATGTTGATATACTCACACTGACCTTTTTGGTTTTAGTAAATGGCTGGATCTAGCAGGCACCAAAGTGACAATTGGTTTGAAGGAAACAGTGGTGGTTCTCTGATTAAGAAACTGGATAAAATGGGGTATTCAATGAGGAAACCCGTGGTTATTCTAAACCAACTATCAAGGAGTCATGATCAACCACTTGAACCTTGGTATGTTCTATAATGCATCATGTACGAGATGACCAATCGATGTGGAAGTTCAGGTAATAATTAAAAAGGTACCCATTAGGGTTTATATGATCCTTACTTTTGAGGTAATTATGGGTTTTTATATGTTATGATGGAAAATGAAAGGCATGAGATAAACTTGAGGTTAAAATATGTTATGATTATTTTTGAAGATTTTATCTCGTTTTGGGAAATGTTTTGAGAATTATATAGTTTTGGAAAAAGGACAACATGCAGACCGTGTGACAACCCATCACGTCGGACAAAGATGCGGGAATCGAACCCACAACCAAAGTGCGACTGGTATTTATCGCCTACCACTGGACTACGTGAAGTCCCTTGTTAGTTTGACTGATTCTTTTTTAGTTAGATGATTTTGATAATTAAGAGTAAGTTTATTTTGGGTTATCTATGGATATTTATTAACCTATCATGGAGGATAAGTCATTAGGATTAATTACTTTTCAATACGGGACATTAAGAGCAACTGATGTGGTTTGGAGATAAATGATACGATTTAACTTGGTAGACTATGTGACTAAATCCTTCAAATATTTGGGTTTCAATCTTAGTTTGTTTTACTTTGAAGAATTTTATGGACAAATTCATTATAGAATGGTCTTCGTTGAACTTTGGGTTTTGTTGGACAAATTTTAGAGATTAAGAATAGATTTTCTTTTTATAAAGGGTTATCCTTTTCTGGATTATCTTATCTTGTACTAACATTTTTGGTTTTGGTTTTGGTTAATGTCTAAAGACATGGGAAGTATATAGTTCTCTTTTATGGATTAGGTGACTCTCTAAAAGTTGACTATAGTACTCTTAATGCGAACAAGTCTCCCGAAATACTCGTCTTTTGGAAAACATATAAGTTTGATTAAGGAATCTAGTAAAATTAGAAAGTCAACATGATAAGTGATTATGTTTACTTATGAATAAATTCCTCAATAAAAAGTAACTTAAAACAAAAAAGTTTTCTATTAACTTTTCCTACTGGGGAATCGAATATCGTTTAACCCATCACAAGTTTGTGATTTTCTTGTGGTTATATTTCTCCTAAACATTTTTTCTATCACTCTCCATCAGAAAATGACCCTATGTTTTCTCCTCCATGTCCATATTTTTCTACATGGAATCCTAGTATGGGTTAACTCGGGTGACCTTTGTACTTATCTGTCTTTATTTTAATGTGATTGTTTTACCGACTCTTGTTCCGATGTGGGATTTTTAAGGATGTTTCCATGCTCAATTTTAAAAATTGTGAGGACGCAACTCCCAAAAGTGGGGAAGGATGTAACACCCCATGTAAATAAAGAATATGACATTTTCATATTTATGACTTTAAAGGGGACGCTATGCTCGATGGCGTACTCAACACGCAACAACGAGTTTCTTGGGAATCTTACGTTGCACTCTAATAATAAAATAATATTATTTTAAATTGTAGTTAACATGTATCCATTGTATTAGCGGGAATGGATAGAAATAACTAAAATATTATTATATATGTTTTTAAATGTTTTTACATTTATCTAATAAAGGATAAAGGCTTAAAATACGGAAAGAATTCAATTTTAGGCGTATATGCCCTAGTTTTCACTAAGGGTTCTCTTATAGCTTTTTGATGGAGAACCGTCATTAAATATAGGTTTCTTCACTCTTATACATTCTATTGGACCAAATAAAACTCTTCTTAAGAATTGGGACATCAAAATTTACTTTGTGTAAATTTTTGGTATCTTTCCGATAAAGTTCATTTTTTAATGAATATTGTAAAATGTTGTATTTTAATTCAAAACCTATTTTTAATCTAATTTATTTATATGATTAGATTATCTTTTGAATTGGTTTTAAAGTGAAATTAGAATATATTTTTTCCATTAAATCCAATAGTGGTCGTTGAAATTAATTTCACTTTGAAATCAGAATTAAACTAGTGTCAATCTTTTGATACTTATTGTTTCCTAAAAACATGCTATTTGCTCTGACAGCAGGAATTAATTATTATATTAATTAATGTGACTTATATGTTTTGAATTTTTTAAAATATAATTCTTTTTTGAATTCGGAATATCAAATATAGCTTAGGGTGAATTTTTGTGATTTTTCTGAAAAACATCAATTTTTGATGAATAGTGAAACCACTAAGTGGTACTTATAAAAACTTATTTTTCCGTTTAAATGAAATTTTGCCATCTTTTAGTTTTTAATTTCAAAAATCCGACATACATGGTTGTCATTAAGAAGTAAAATTTTGTTCAATGGGATAAAAATACTTTTTTTAGTGAATAGTAACTTATTATGTTTTTAATCGCGATTATAGGTAATTAGTGTAGTTTATGGTAAGAATAATGTTTTAATAAAATGAAATGACCTAGAAACATGTCTTACCCTCATTGGATGTGTCATGGACCACCATTAAAATCCATGGGTCAACTTGGGGACCCCACGGAGCCACTTTGGTTGGGAAATGACATAAATATCTTTTTTATTTAATGTTAATGTAAAAATGACACAAACATGAGATGTTTTACTAAAACAATTTTTACATGGGGTTATACAAGTCATGTTTTTGACTATGAATATTCATTGGCAAGCTAAAAAGATTTTATACATCATTGTAGTTTTTTTATAATTTTTAGACATTAAATACATTAAATTATTTATGACATCATGATGATGCAGTGATGACCTCATTATTTAACGATTTAAATAAAATGGAAAGATAATGTAATATCTAAGACCTAAACATGTCCAAAACCTATTGGATGAGTGGAATTCGAACCCTTATCACCTTATCCACGAATTATATCAATGTGAGACCTTTTAAAACCGAAACTCATTTTCAAATAAAGTAACATTTTCTTAGTTTCAAAGAGTGCCCCTCCTCTCCTCTTATAAAAGGACCCCCACCTCTACCTCCTTACCCACACTCCCAAAGCCTTTGGCTCGGCCAACCCCTGCCCATTTTATCTCTCCACTTCCCTCTCTTACGTTTTGAAGCCTAACATTGGGCATAAGTCTTCCCAAGTAAGCCTTTGAGCTCAACCCAAAGGGAGTTACCCGATTTTAAGGTAATGTCTTCACTTGTGTCCTTTTGTTTTATTTTTCTTCTCCAACCCCCTAAACACTTTTTATTCATTTATTTTGTAACAAATCCAGTATCTTCAATATACTAGGATGTTTTTATAAGAATTATTCGAGCTACACTTACAAACACCTACATCTAATGGTTAAAGAACATACTATTTCCGTGGATGGCGAATTTCTTCCTCCCGAAACGATGATTGTTCAACATTCTTCTAACACCTTCAAAGGTGGCCATTAAGATGACACTATATTTATATATGATATTTAATATGTTTATGTTTTACTTAAGCTTATGTATTTTTCATTTATGGAGTACCTTTATGGTTTCCATTATGGGTAAACGTGATATCTTCATTTAAGGAAGTGCGGACTACCGCCCCCTCAAAGTGATTTGATTCGTTAATACCATATGTGGTACGTATAAAAGATATATTTAATGATATTATATATTATAAAATACTGTAATTAAAATACTATTATCTATCATTATTTCTTAATTCCATTAAATATGAAATAGAAATTGAAGTCGCGTTCATGCGTACGGACGGCTTACCGTCTCCATGAACGGTACATTTCATTTCTTATCTCAAAATGTTATGTAATATTATAAGTACATATATATAATGGATATATATGTAATATATTACATCTAAAATATTGATATCATTCTGGAATTATAACATATATATATCTCTCTCATTTTGTTTTAATTCCATTAATATGACAAAAAATGAAACTAGCGTTCATGCGTACGTACGGCCTACCGTCTCCATGAACGGTGCTTTTCGTTTTTTATCTACAAATGATATGGAATAGTATAAAATGAATATTTACTGGATATATATCATATTTTAATCATTAATAATATTCTGGAAATTATTTACTTATAACTACATGGGAAATCTTTTTTCAAACAAGTTCATTTTTGACTCATGTACCAAACATCGGCAAAAACGTCTGATATGAACTAACATTATTAAACAATTATTATAACATGTGATATGAACTGAATAATAATATCAAAAGTAGGTACTTAGGCAATTATTAATTGACCAATGTTTATTATTCAGTAATATAAAGAAATGAACAAGACAAGTTGGACTTGAGGTAAGGGATCTTACTCCTCTCTTTCTTTTTAAGTACACTCTTTTATGCCATTCCTTCTAAAGCTCATCTTTCTTGTTATTGGGATGTTATTTTATATTACTCTTACTTTATGTTTTATGTTCATATGATGAGAGACTCTATTCTCTCTCATCAATCCATTTTGGGAGTTTTGAGTGGCGTCGTTAGGCTGCCAAATTTTCGTAAGAGATCTAACCTCTCTCTTTCTTTTTAAGTACTCTCCTTTATGTCACTTCTTTTAAGCTCCTCTTTGTTATGTTGGGGTATGTTATTTTATATTTATATTTCTATAAACTTCATGTTAATATGATGAGATACCCTATTTGATCTCATAAATCCATTTTTGTAAGTTTTATGTGGCGATGTTAGGCTGCCGAGTTTTCATAAGGGATTTTTCATCTCACTTTTATTCCCGTGAGATTTATGCTACATTTGCCACAACTTCCTTTGAGTGTTGTATGTACTGCCAATTATTCTACTCTTTGTGTAATATACTTTTGTTTATGAGTATTTACATCAATGATGTATTGTCCTTCCTTCATGGGGTGTATGTTTTGAAAGATACCCATGTCAGTAAGGGAACCTTTCACCCTCCTCTTTTTAAAAGACTTCTTTTGTTGGGTATTTTAATTTACATATTGTTATGTTGGGATATGTTCTCATATATCCTTACTGATGTAAATTTTATGTCCAAGTGATGAGATACATGTTTTATCTCTCATGTGACGCCGTCAGGCTGTCAAGGGAACTTCTTAACCCAATTTCAATTTCTTTGCGTTCAACATGTAGATATTGAATATGTCATCCTTTGAATATGTGTGAATGGACTTTGATTATTTTACACGTAATATCCAATTATATTTGGTGTATTCGTTTTTCACACATAATTATGTAATTTTTTTATCCTTAAACCAAGGATACCATCTTTGTATGGGACTTCGTCTCAATCTCTTTTCATTGAGGCATATTTTGTTTTATACTCAACCTTCTTTTATATGGTGTATAAAACCCTTTGACTTTTACTTTTATCCAAAAGGAATCTTTTTTATATGAAGAGTTTTACTAAATGACAAAAGGTAATGTTTTTGTCGTACGTATGCGGCGACAACGACTTCTCCGCCGCCGTGACCATTATTTGTGTTTCTTCTTCCTCTACAAGCCACACCTTTTTTTTAAAAGAAAAATAAATACCATATTTTACTTTTCTTTTATTTTGGTATTGAAAATGATTTTCATAGTGTTTTTATTATATCAATATGTTGTATTGATATCTTGTGATTGAAATGTGGAAATGTTATGTTTCCTTTATGCATGTTTTATGTGATATGATTATGTTATGGTTCTTGGGCATTATTATGAAGACGGGTGGTTCTGTGATAGACTAAGGGCAAGTGATCCCGATATAGCTCTCCAATGCATTGGGTAACGCAAAGGAGTGAAATGTTAAGGTTTCTCTGAAGAGATTTAGGGAATATACTGTGATGGGTATTCCAAACGTAACCAAGAGGGTTACTCCCTACGTAAGAATGTTATGAATGCCTCAAGTTACCTTTATGTCATATGATTTCTATGATTTATTCATGATTTTATGAGGCATGTTAAAGTGCTTATGTTTTATGGGTAAAGTATGATTTCATTCTTATGTATACATGTACTCATGTTTCCTTTCCATATTTTTTTATCCCTTGCTGAGCTTTTTATGCTCATCCCAAGTTTTTGAAATGTTTTTCACAGGTCAAGGGAAGGGTACATGATGTGATGATAGTGTCAAGGATGTTTCAAGAAAGAATCCATGTTTTATTTTAAATATGTTTCCGTTGATGGGAAGAATGAATACTGTTTTTTATGTAACCACTTTGTTTAAATGTGGAATATAATGCAAGTTTCATGATCTAATTCTCTAAAACTCTAAACCTGAAAAGATCCTCAATGTGTAATCTTGTAATAAATCAATATTAAGTAAGGTTTAAGGTTGGGGCCTTATAGTACATGTTTTTTATTTTCCTTGTACTTTACTATTAGGCTTGTATTTTTGGCCCCTTTTACTTTCATGCACAATTTTTGTTATACAGTTTTTACTCAGTGTTTGCTTCTGCTTGTACTCTGGTTGTCTGTGTTTACGTATTATAAAGGGAATGCCTTCCCAGTTATAGGTATTTACGCCTTTGGTGCTAGTCTCCAGCCCCTCGCCTATGGAAGGTGGGCTTGGGGTAGTCACGATACGAGCCCCGGGGGACGTGTCGTGACAAGAAATACCATTGTTCAACCTAATTGAAAATCACATGGGAATTATAAAAAGAGAAAACCAAATGATTTTATCAAATTTATAAGAGATATATTATTCTATAAGGTTCATAACCTCAGTACCTTCAATAGGTTTTATATGAACTCATGTGAAGAAAGAGATATAATTAGGACTATGATTTTGGTTTGAATAATTTGAGTCAAGTGGAAGAAGAAATAGGCATTATAAGGGATGATAAAAATATAAATTATAGGGTAATTTAAGGTTATTGTTTCATAGGGATAATACTTAAACTAAAATGACTGTATTGTTTGAAAAAAAATAAAAGAACAATAGTTATAATAGGTACTCAGTGGTATTCTACCGGGTTACTTTTTGGGTAGATATAAGGCCTATATGACACTAAAACTATCAATTACTTCTTACAAGTCCACTAGGTACATGGTTTTATCCCAACAACATTGTCTTATTGGTGTTTTTACCTTAAAACCAAATGATTTTTCACTTTTGATTACTGAAATATAAATAAACATATTACCATAAAAGGATTTTCCATATAAGTAACATTAATGTCATAACATCCATTGAATATTCACTCGATAAAGGGGTTAGATTAATAGATTTTTATAATGATAACCTAGAAATACTATAGAGGTATTCCTAAAAGTTTCCCTTGGTGTAGATACCTTAATTGGATTAGACACAGATTGTATCTGACTGCTGGATAAAGGAGAATCAAAACACATTCGGACCTTTTCTAAGGAATTTTAAACATGGTGATCTCCAATAAGGAAGTTTGTTAGATCAAAATTACTAATATGGATTCCATGTGTTTCTTGTGTTATTAAATACCCCAATATATAATAATATGTTTTTTCCATATAGTTGGGATTATATTTAATGTGTATCATGAATCAAGTACATTGATGTATGAACAAAAACATGACAATATATATCGATTGTGATATAGCGTACAATTATTTTATTGATCTGTAATTGAGTATGAAAAATGGTTTATAATCAAAATAAATAGGTTTAGTGGAATATAGGGTTGACCCATGATAAGGTGGCATTTTTTGGGTATTTTAATTGTATATTAAAAAATATGTGACAAAAATGGTGTAATAGTGATTGTTGTGTGTTCTATATGTATTTAATGAGTGTATGAGGCCATAGGAAGTTGAGGAAATATAAAAATTAGTGAAAATAATAATAAATTATAATTAAAAACAAATTATAAAATATTTGGTTGTACAAACATGTTAGATAATACATGTTTTAGTAGGATAAACAATAAATAATCATCTCTAAAAAGTAATTATTTCACCCTTTGCAGATTTATTTAAATATTTAAAAAAATGAATAAGAATTTAATAATATTTTTTTATAATTCAAAAGTAATTATGAGAAATTATTTATTTTTCCTATCAAACTAAGCCATTAAAATTACGTTTATTTGATGAATTAAAAATTAGACATCATAATTCTTTTTTAGTGATATATGACACCCACAATAGAATTTTCATAACATATAATTTTTTATCAAATTAAATAAAATATATGACGAAGAAAAAATTATTGAAAAAATTATAAAATAACTACCATTATAATCCATTACGTGAATCTATCATTCCCAACCATGAATAAAATAAATCATGAAATGAAAATGATACATGTTTCTTTGAAAAATAAAATAGTTGATTGATTGAAAATATTAATAATATTCTTAAAAGGGAAAACGTTAATCAAAATAAAATAAATGAATATATATAGATCAATTTAAATTAAAATAAATAAAATCCTATTGAAAACATATTCAAAGAGTAAATCCATTGAAAATGATTTGTGAAGAAATAAATAATGATTATTTAAAGAGAAAATTATCCAGATAGAATGAACATCTTCAACAGTTTGGCATTTCAAAGTATAGTTTTCCTCCTTTAACTATATTTATACTAAATTAATCTCATTAATATTTCTATCCCCCATTTAAAATCATCCCAATGTACTATTTTATAATAATAAAATTTCCAAATTAGTTTCTCACCATCCTAAATTTCTTTGTAAAAAATCCATAAATTCAAACAAAACCATTATAAAATACCCATCAGTATCTGATGCATAAATATTCCACAATTCATAAACCTATATATAGAGATGTGGCCCATGAACCAAGCATGTTATTTTATTGAATATTTTTTTGAAAATTCTTCATATGAAAATTACATGGCTTGATTTAAACATTTATTAAATTTATATAGTACATATATATTTCTAAATAAGTAACCCTAATACTGATTAGAACCCAGAATATTATTTTAATCTAGATGTGTATTAGTATTCATAAAAATCTCCAAAACTAATCATATTATTCTTACATGATGAAAAATTAAATCTGAAGTATGGTTTCTTTGAAAGAATAATTTCTTATGATAAATGATATTTATATCTCATATCCCCACAATGGTGACATAATCTCACTTACTCTAAATTTAATATTATATAAATGAATATATAGATATTTTTTCATACAAAACAATCCCTTCATAAATTTAGTCATATAATATTTGAATTGTTTCTCACATGATGAACATATACAACCAGGTTAATCACACACTCGACCTCTGTTAATCTTATACAACTATTAAGAAAATTAATTACTCTTAAGCAAAAATTCTTGAAACATAAATTAAAATGAAAATTAGTTTTCATTTCAGAAAAAAAAATTATAAATTTGAGAATAAAAAATTACATACATGATATTAAGAATGTAAGAAACAAATAAAATCATCACCAAACCAATTCTAAACATGCACTTCAACATTAATATATAATTTGACATATTTTATAATATCTAGAATAAATATAAAAATATTACATAGAATATTTTGATAATAAATCCATGTTATATTTCTAAAATTTACATAATAGGAAAATAATATTCTAAACCATTTATAAAAATAATCATAATTTTAAAAATAGTCCGATTTTAAAAAATAAATTCAAAGAAAACATTTCTTATTAAATAATGAACAAGAATGGTCTATTCAATTAAAAACACGTTTTAGAAACCATAAAACATACAAATTTATTAAAAATATATGTGAAATATAATTTAAAATAATTCCACATCAAATACACATAATCATAATCAATTACTTGTCCAAAAAAATTTAATGATAAAAATTCAATATGAGAAATGATTGAAAATCTTGAATGATATGTCTAGTATACCAAAGACTCTAGTAATTAAGATATTTTCTCTATAAATTTCATTTCTCATTGAAACAATTTATCAATAAGTTTAATAAGAAAATTTTATATATAATAAAAGTTTTACTATTATAAAGTAGTTATCAAAATGATATTTAATATAGGGAAATAATTAATCAATGAATAATGTTTTTTAAAATAATACACTCATAATTCATGGTGGAGTATAAAAATATTGAACCATAATTAACTAATAAATATTATGAGAAATAATTTACACATGATAACATAATAAATATAGTTTACATCATTATGTTTTAATAAAATTAATATTTATATATAATTTAGAATACTCATCCATAAGCATTAAAAAATTATGACAAATACTCTCAAAAAATAATTTTGGAACTTATGTAATTGAAAATTTAATGATATATTTCAAAACAATATTTACCATCGCCTGAAAAACATGTTTTAAAATGGTTGAACTAACTTTCAAAATTTAAACCAAAAAATAAATTCCCAATATTATAAATTTAATACAGTCAAATAATTTTTGTGGATAAAATTATAAGAAACATTCTAATGTAATAAAATATCTAATAGAGTTTTTTTGTTGCAAAAAAATTATAAACATTTCTTGTTTTTGAAGATAACATTTTTCAATAAAATTAAGTATCATATAAATTGAAATTTGAAATATTTTTTGTGACATATAAATTCACTCCCACATGATTAAAATGAATCATTTTCCTCCATTTTTAACTCCATGTAGTGTGATAAATTAAATAATTGAAGAAAAATAAATTATAGTTTAGTTGACAAAATTATGTAGAGGTTTTATTATTACTCTCATCATTAAAATTTTTACCAAAAAATCCTTTCAAATTCCTAACAATATATATAGGAGTGTATATATATTATTGGGGAATGTTTAAAAATATTCTATGTTTTATCACATAAATATGAAGAAAGACACTAATTTAAAATATTAAATTCAAAAAAATGCATATAAAATATGCGCACCATGATAAATGTTTCAAAAAAATTAGCATCAATAAAATATAGTGAAATTAAAAAAATACTTCCTTGATAAATTTATCTTTCCCACATTCTAATATAAAATTAATTCACCTCCATAAATATTATATTTTTCCTATGTACTCCATTAAAATCATAAAATGTTACATTAATCTCAACATTAAAATACTTTAGTGGAAGTTAAATAAACATGTAACCATGGTTCAAAATATTTTAGAGAGTTAATCACATGTATCATTAGGTGTGAAGAAATATGTTGGAATATATAAATGCATAGTTTTCATAAATAATTATTATATACAATTATATGAATATTCAAAACATAACATTATTATCCATGAAATAACCTTATAATATTGGCGTACTTTGAAAAATATATAAATAAAAACTTGTTCATAAGAGATCTACATCATCTCCCACTAAGATCTTAATAACTAGAAACCTTCATATACATATCGTACTGTCAACCATTATTCAAAACATGGGAAAAGAAAAAATAATAAATGGAAATATAATATACTAAATAAGTTCCCACAAGGGAGATATCAATTATAACATAATCATAACATGAGGATAATGGTAATGGAATATGTTCTTAACATTTGAAATCTATATCTAGAATATCGTATATTATAATCGTGAGTCATGGCCTAAATATTGGTTGTTTTCAAGACATGAATCTTAATGTTATATAAGAACATGTTCCATGATATTATAACATTCGAAAAGAACATACAATTTTGGAATAAATTTAATCATTTATGATAATTTCTTTAGTCAATTATCAATTACAGGACTATCAAAGTATATAGGGTTCAATCACCATTCCATTATATCTTTGGTAAAGGTTCACACCCCATACTATCATAGTGGAAAATTTCTATTACAGAGATAGTTTCAATCCCCATTTAAGTCCTTATTATCTTATGAGATATCTATAATTTACTAATTCATTGGAAGGGAATATAATTATTAGACCATCCATAAGATAATAAAAAACAAACATGTATATTCTGTAATATCATAAAACATTCATTTTAGAATAACTCATGAAATTGATGTATTTTTTCTATAAATTTATTCATTTAATTATACCACTAACATTGGAAAATAAAATAGGTTTCATAATGTTTTCATTTTAACATAATTGACCAATGGGAAAAAACATTTTATAGAAGCATCCTTAAATCATCATCATAAAAATCTATACAATGTATACAATTATATGGTATAATTTGATCATATCCATAGTAAATAATAATTTTGCATTTTTTGGTACTGAGAACCCTTAAACCGGCCTCTAGAAAACGAAAAAATGGTTGCAGACATAGTAAATAATAATTAACATTAAAGGATGTCATCATAGATGTAACGTGACATTAAAAGATATATAGAACATTTCTTGAGGAAAATACACTTTTAACCTTGAAATGACATATGTTAAATATAAAATATTCCTAAAATGTTATTGAATAATTTTTATTTGATAAATACCTTGGAAAATTATAAAATAATATTAAAATAATTGACTAGTCAAGATAGTGGGAAATTCATTTCATTCCATGTTTATTAAAATAAATAATCCCATCACATTTTTTATAGAAATTTAAAATTACATTGTTCATAAAATGACAAGAATATTATTTTTACTTTTTTTATAGAATTCATTCACATGAAAAATTTAATTAAAAAATTAACATGATAATATAAAAACCATTAATGAAAATAATTATTATAAATCATAGAGATGGAAGAAAAATGATTTTCAACTGGAAAAAGAATTGATGTCTTATTTCCTAGAAAAAATATACTTTTAGTATTAAAATTTTCAAAAGATAGAAAAATAAATGGAAGACATGTAATAACTAGAACATTAATTGTATTATTGTGAGTTATTTCAGAAAATTACATCATTGTAAATTGAATCATAAACAAACTTGATAAATAAAAAAATTATAACATAAATTTCATACCACATCATTTTATTTCAAATCATAATCTAATGAAAGGGAAAACTATATATGGATATATAAATGCCAAATAAAATCATGATAATAATCCTAAAATTCATTAATGATTTTTATTTACACCCCATAAAGACACTAGTGGTGAATATATCATGGGTCTCATAGAGATAAAAGTGAGACAAAAATCCAATGCCTTAAGTTTGACATTTATGGAAAGTGATATAACCCCAAATTTATTAAATTTAAATTTATTATAGTTATATTAATGATTCATTTAAATACTAAAAATATCATATATTATAAACTTACAACATTTTAGAATAAATTTATTAATAATTTCTTATTAAAATTAGTGTTCTGAGTTTTACCTATTTAGTTTTTCTAGAGAATTTTGATTTTTTTGATCCAGTCCCTTTACATTGATAATGTTTCCATATTATATAAAATTATTATAAAGATATAAATATCACATATATTTATTATATATAAATATATATATATTTGGATTCATAAATTAATGGTAGGTATAAAAAATTAATTACACAGTTCATGGAGATGGTAGGCGGTACTTATACATAAACGTTATTTTCACTTTTCGAAGGGTGGAAAAATTGGAAGATAAATAATAATTAATATTTAAAGAATAATTATTATATCATATATATCATATAAAATTTTTATATATCCCTTTATTACAATCCTTGAAAACCAGAAATGAAAAATGAACGACATCTCTTTGTGGAGGTTGTATTTTACACATATGCATGATCGAAGTTATCATTTTTCAATGGATTATATGAGAATAAGATAAATATGATAAAATATTTCAATAATAATAATTATTTCACAAATATAATTACTAAAAATTAATCCCATTATGATTATAATCCATTAAATATAGTGATGGAATTTCAATGGTATCTCTGTGTGGAGAAGATAATCCAGACGCACACATGAGAGATACATTAACACACCATTTTAGGGAAAAGAGGATTAATAATGGTGTTTACAAATTCATAATAACAATTAAGTATATTTATGACAGTTAAATTATTATTTTATGATGATTTCCATGGATTTATATATGGTAAAATAATAAATAATTTGGTATAGGTCATGTATGATGATTACCTCTCCTTCAGTAGACCTTGTTTAGATCCTTTCCTAATGAACCTTGGAATTTACTATTAAAAGACCATGAAATTTAAATCATGGATTTGTAATTTAAGAAAATAATTTGGTATGTTGTTTTGTGATTTATGTCTCAATGCAGTTTAAATATGAGAAATTAGGGGTGTCCTTTTATAAGTTGACTAAAGGATACACTTGGGGCTTCTCAAAATATAAAAATATAATTAAATCAAAATCCATAAAAAGAATTTCAAATTGTCATAAAATATAAGTTGGGATATTATGAGTTTTAAATACTTCCATAAATATTATTTTGTCTAGTTTTATTTTCTGAAATAATCTTACCTATTGGTTTAACACCCATAGTAAATTTCTTATAACCATAACCATAGTGAATTTTGTTTCTTATTTATATTATTCCATTTTAAAAAATAATCCTCAGTAAAAAATTTGTAAATTATGATTGAAAATATGTAATCTATTTAAATAATTTAAATTTAAGTAAGGTATTAATTTAATTTAAAATTAACCCTATAAAATGCGACAACATTCGGATTTCTGAAAAAAAAACTTCTTTTCTGTAAACAATTTTTATACTAAAATGTAACATAAAATTAATTAAAATAATTATGATTGGATTATTAATAAGATTATTTTATTAATATTTATTTTAAATACATATTAAAATAATATAAAACTTTTTAAATTCATAAGATGAAAATATTATTTTTGATAAAAATTTGTATTTTTTCACTATGCACCAAAAAACAATCCTATTAAAATTATTCTAAAATATTCACCTTAATAAAATTGTGACATAATGATTTTAAAATTGATATTAATTTTTTCAAATAAAATTTATAATATTGAAATAAATTAGTTATATTTTTTCTCCAAAAATTTAAATAAATTTTTTTAGGGAGAATGTATTTTGGTAGTATATGAAAACATTAGTAGAAATTAATTACTTTTTATCAATATATTTGATTAATCAAAAAAAAATAGAAAATTTTAAATATGTGGTTTTTCTTATATACTACACTTATTTAAATTCTAGGTTATGATTGTATAATATATTATGATACACTTAGCTATCAGTTTTCATATATCGCAAACTAAAGAAAAAGTCAACTTATTTGAGGGGAAATTTATTATAAAATATCATGGGGTTACATTATACCCCCATGAAATGAAAATAACCCTCAAAATTCAATCCATATGATATAAAAAATGAGTATATATCTATTTCATCATATCCACCCGTTCCCAAGTAGCATCATTGAATTTATGATTCCTCTAGATAACATTAACCATGTATGTATTCTTTCTCTATATAGCTTAATATATATTATCCTTGATTTATAAAAGATTTTATTCATAATATTGATCAAAATACAATGGTAAAATCATTGTTTTTGGTATATCTGAATGATTAGTTAATCACTTCCTTTTGATATATACCTAAAACAAATCATGAAATTCATATAGGTTTGGTGGAAGAACTAAGAGATAAACTACAGTCCCTACTCAAACAATAATCATGAAGGGGGCATCATACCTTGGTCCCACCTTTCCATTATTTCATAATTTCATAACCATAATTCATAGTTAAATTCCTTTGAATACCTTCTCATCGTTATTCATTTATAAATTTCACTACTGATTTACAATATATCATTACATTTAAAATAATGCTTCCAAGATATAATATTTAATGTATCATAATTTAACATCCATTTACTTAGATATATTAGGTTATATTAGATTTATTTATCCAACTATATCCTATAACATTATAGTTAAACACTTTATTCTATTTTGGTATTCATAAAAAGAAATATGAATGATTGAATGAGAGATATTTTTTTAAGAAAACTCGACCGGAGGAATGTGATTATCCGACCACCTATAAAATATTTAGAGTTATACTTCAATATATTCTTCATAGTTTGATTGGTTTTATAAGACTAACCATCTATCTAAGGTTGATAATAGTACTAAAACACAACTCTGTATTGAGAACATATTAATGACTTTTCCAAAAGATCGTGGTCGACCTCAGATCCTAATGAGATACAAAAAAATATGGTAATATATAAAACCCTTCCAATTATTTAATGTATATACTGAAAGGATAATAAATATTGAAATATGCTATAATAAAATTTTAGTGTTTTGACATCATATAGTGATCAAATAAATCCTAAAAACCATTATATCTTCTCATCTTTTTTTGGTATTCCAATGGAAAAAATCCATGGTAATGTTTTCCCATTTCTATTTGAGTAGGAGAAATGGTTATAACCTACCTTAAAAATTATACTTCGCAGCCAAAACATCTTCACATAATATTAAATGAGATACATACACTTAAATATATATTTCTATGTTATCCCAAAAAGAACGCTTTCATATCTCAATATATATTTCTACTATATGATGAATTTAGAGTGATGAACTATGAGGATAATATAACACCTCGTAATTCAAATCGTATATGAATGAGACACATACAAGGCTCTTGAACCATATGATTACATCATAATAAAGGTCTCACTCAAGAACATTTCATACATTATTTTTTACTTATACAACTTCTCTTTTCACCACTTTTTTCTTTAATAGGTTTGATAGTTGAAAACTCATTTGAGAAAAATAATATTTTCCCCTTCCATAAATATTTCATGCTTACAATTTTGAATCTCTATAAATATTTTATCTTTTATGATCCTCATCAGAGATAAGATTTCATGTTACCTCCAACTCATAGCATTGGAAAACATCTTTACTTTACCATGGTGAAAATGAATTGGTTATTCATAATATTTAGGCAAAACATAACGTATTCTATGGTGCATATTCATCTATTTGTGTGAATTTATACTTTAATTTTTTATTATCAATATATTTTTCAAACTGTTCTCTATAAAAATAATGTCTCCATATTTCTTATAGAAAAATAACTACACACAAAACTAAATCTTGTTTTGTGCAATTTAATTCATGAACCTTCAATTTTAATGAGGGGTTATCCAATGTCATATCATTTAACTTGATGATTGATACCATTCCCTTATTCAATGTATAAAAATAGATCAAAACCCTTCTTCACAAAATGATTCTTCATAAATAGGTTTGATGGCTTAACATCTCTACAGTTCCTTGATCTTTTCTTTAAATTCATCTTTCCAAATAAATTCTACTCCCTTCTTGGATAACTTGGTGAGTTAACTAGACATATATGAGAAATTATCTAAAAATATTAAACAATATACATTTAAACCAAGAACACTATGGGACTATATCGCAATGGATGGTCTAGGATAATGTTTAATAACTTTTATCTTTGATGGATCTGTAGATTTTCCATCGCATTATATTTTATAACCCAAAAAATGAAACATTTTGTAGTCCAAATTCATACTAGGTAAATTTATCACAATGATTCTCTTTCTTTAGGGTCTTTAATACAATCCTTATGTGATGCTCATGTTATGTAAAGAGTCCTATTTTGACTTTTCTATTACATTTTTTTTTGGAAATCACAAACTATTTTTTCTTATATACATATATTGTCTTTGATATTTTTTGTTTCATTTATAACTATGATTTTTTCTTATATGGATATGATAATAATCATACCCACTTATTTTATAGAAATGTTACTTTTATATAATTATCCTAGAAATGATAGTCATTGTACTCATCGGATAAAATATGATTATGATTTTTATCACTCTCATTGATTAGGTTCTTAATTATACTTACCGATAAAATATAACCGACTAGATAGAACAAACTAACCATTTCAAATCAAAACTATCATATATATTACCCTTCACTTTTTCATTTTATCAGATAGGAAATATTATTTTCATACTCACTCTATCATATTTAGAGAATAAGTTTTTTATGGAAAATAAAACCTTTGAATCAAAATGATACCCAATATTTGTTTTTGATATGTGTTCTAATACAATGACTTTGTTTCATTAATAATATGACCATTGGACCTTTCAATCCAAATGATGTCTGGTAATCAATTTTGATTTATGTTCTTAAACAATGGCATTGTTTCAGTTTCCATATGATTGCTGAAGTACCAAATATCTAAGTACCTATGAAATTTTTGGAATAAATCCTACTGTTGGAGCCAAAATACGACTGTTGGTATGAAGGCTATAAATACCAGGTCATTTGGAAAATATGACAACTTTTAACTAACTATATACACTTTATGAGAGATCTATCAAAATACTTCTTTTTATGAAAACTCAAAAGTTGACTAGTACTGAACATATTGTTCCTAATACATGTATCTTCAAGGTGATTTATTTTTCATCACATGATTCCGTTCAATTATGAATATTATTAAGGGATTCTAGGGATATTCATAAAGACTAGTGCTGATATTTTTCATATTGAGGGATTCTGATACTAGGAAGTGAAAGATACCAATTACCTACTTAATAGGGGGATGTCGGGGATAGGTATACATATTGAAACTAATCGTCATATCTAGGGATTACCATGGTGTGTGTAAGACAGACGTTATTTAAAGTATAAATCAGGGTACCTCTATCCTAAGTGAAAAGATACCCTTCTCTTTGGGTTAAAAGAATTGTAATCTTCTATAATTATTTTGCATTGTAACAGAAAGTTAATTGTTTTACTTATTATTCTGTCTATTCTATATTTTGTTTATTGTGACCATTCTTGTAATTCCCCGACCCCAGTTACCCAGAGTCAATGCATTAATTTAATACATTAGCATGATTACAAGGAATCATGTCCCGAAATAATGATCACTTTAGCCATCTTGGAAAATAGATTGCACACATGAACATTACATAACACTTTCTAACATACAACACAAAAAAATCCTTTTAGAATGCCATTGTTCCCTTAGATTAACCCTTCATCTCATACATAAAACACTTCTTAGGATCCAGGGAAAATAAAACATAATAAAGGGGTCAGCTCAGATTCCCAGTAAGTGTAAATAATTTAGCGGAAGCTATAAACTTTTAAGGAAAGATGTGTAATAAAAATATCCTTTTAAACATAATATTTAAAATAATATGGAAAAAATAAATCAGACATTACCATATAAACATTCACATGGATATTCTACTAGTTTAATAATCAAATGTAATAAATAATTTCATAATGAGGTAATGCCTAATGATGGACATCATTACCACATAGTCAAGGCCTTGTGCCAAGACTACAAATAAATTTTTTTTCATGGGCTTGAGCCAAGACACTATTTTGTCTCATTAGACCTACCAACGCATCAAGGAGCTATAGCGGGATCCACCTGTCACTTACTATGTCCACTGCATTCCTCATATGAAAAGGTTGAAACATAACTTAAACATTAATATTAAAACTAGCATATGAAATGTCAATACATTATCCATAAACCAGGCATGGTATAAAAATAAAACATCCACAGTAAAACATATCACAAATCCTTAAATACAATATGGAAGATTTGTATCATAATAAATCAACTTCAATCAAGTTTAAAATCCATAAAATGATGTTTACATAGATGAAAAAGATTTGTAAAACTCTTTGAGAAAAATATCTATTTTTCATGAAAACATATAAAAGTCACACAATTTAAAAAGGAAGAAATTTAAATACATTTTTCAATCAAATTTTCCCATACCACTGTGAAACTTTTCAATGGAATTAACATTTTAAAAACATTCATGTCCATATAAATAAATCCTTAAAACCCATTTTGAAAAAATGGACATTAATGAGAAAAATTTAGAAGAATAAATATTTAAAACATTTAGAATGATGTTTTAGTAAAAATTAAATTAAAAATAATCCTTTTGAAAACTCTTTTATGAAACATGGATGTGGATAATAAATATGTCCCAGTAGATACTTATTTAAAAACAACCTCAGATAATTATGAGATTGTGAAGTTAACCCTTACCTTTCACTTTCCTATAGTCAAGGGTACGTTAATCCTATTGTAAAATGACCATTGTAAGTTATTATATTATACCATTACCATATTAATATTTATGATATCATATATGATTCATTTATGACTTTATACTACCCATTTAATAATAATTCCCATGTCAAATTAACATTTCAGGAAATAATCACTTTCTTTATCATACGTGTTTTAAATTGTTACTCTTGATTGTATCACTTAAATAAAGATTTAAATACTCATATAATATAAAACATGATTTATATATCGTATATATTTAGAATATAAATATTTATAATAGACATATATATGAAATGTAAAACATAGTTTATGGAGATGGTAGTCCGTACGTACGCATAAATGTTGTTTCTGTTTTCATATCGTATTGCACATAACTAAGTGAATAATATATATGTACGTTCATATATATATATATATCTAGTATCATTATTATGTCATATATTACATACTTATTTATGATATATATTTTATAATCATCTTTGAATGTTGAACGTGGAAATTAATCTCATCGCGTCGCGGAGATTGTAATCCATACGTACGCACGAGTGAAAATATCATTTTATTGATTGAAAACTCATATATAATTGCTTTATATATCATATATACAGAATAATTAAATTTTTATATTTATTATTTAAATTATTTATACTCATAATTACACACATCCGAATAATGAAGTGTTTGAATAACAAACTACACTACAATGTGGAGACGGTAATCCATACGTACACACGTATGGTGACTTTGTTATTTATTGGATTGATAATATAATGAATATGGTTATAAAATTTTTATAATAACATCACATTATATATAATATATTGGAGTTATAATTTTATAATGTAAACAACAAAGAATGAGGAAGTGGATGAATAAAAGAACTTGAAAGATGGTGGTGAAATCATTTTCTCTTCTTCGGGTTCTTCCTTTTTATTTGATCAAAATGGATCCATAGGATGTCTTTATGACCAAAGTAAGGCCTCAATTAAAACTTTAGGATAGTTGGTAGGATATTTGGGAAGTGGTTGGCCGAGCCAAATGGATTTGGAGGTGTGAATCTAAGATAAGTGGAAGTGTTGTTTTATAAGAGGTGTGAGGGGACCTTAGAAAAAACATAAATTATTATTTTATAATAAAATAATATTCGGTTTCTAATGGCTCAAAAATAAATTATTTAATGGATAAGGTGGGTATGGGTCTAAAACCTCTCAACCAATAGGTTTTAGATAGGTTTAGGTCACCATATTAACCTTAACATTTAGATTTAACTCTTAGTTAAATAGTTTGTCATTTACCATGTCTCTTTGTATTTTTATATTATATGGTTAATAAACATACTATAAAATGTAAATATAACCCCAATTGGTTAATTATTGTCATATATATTAATATATATTTATTTTGGCCGAAACTTTGATTTGTAAGACTACTATATCAATTAATTATAAAATATTTGTTTTAAAAACTATTTTATGTCAATTTTGACAATATTTGGTATTTGTTTTTTGTTAAATCAATAACAAAATGATTACTGAGAAAAAAAGTGATTCAAACAACCCTATCAAGTCATATTAACCTATAAAATTATTTTAATTCATCAAAATCTCAAATGACATTTATTTGGGTATTTAGAATATCATTTATTTTAATATTTTATTAATAAGGTAATTATTGAATCATTATTGTGTCATAAATAAATTTAATTATTTAATGTCTAAAAAATATAAATAAAATACCATTGTGTAGGAAATAGTTTTATCTTTCTAATGAATATTTATTGTCAGATTTATCTTATGTATAACCCTATATTGAAAATGTTTTAGTTATAAAAACATGAATTTAACACTTTTAACTCTTCTTTAAATTAAATAATAATAAATGTCCTAATCTAATCCAAGTGGACCTAAAGGGTCATATTTTGTTAGTAAGGTTTTTTTATAATTAAATTTTTCCAATATAATTAAGACATATCTTAGGGTAATAATAATATCATTTTTACCTTTAATTACCCTATTTACTTTTAACCGCCATAAATAAGTCAAATGTTACTATTCACCAAAAATTATTTTTATCTTATTGAACCACATTTTACTTACTCATATGAACCGTATCACTCAATGTTTTGAAATTAAATTCAAGAAAGCGGTAAAATTAAGTTTTATGCAAATTTACACATACTCCTTGGTGGTGGGTAAAAGATGGTAAAAAGTTCAATAAAATTTTTATATATCTAAACTTATTATAAAATTTATACAATTAATTACCCTGTCATAATATAAGTATTATGTATATATTTTTACCTAGAAAAAATTTAACTAAAATAAATAATTATTTAAATAAAAAATCAATTTTAAACAATAACTTAGTGTTTTTCACTATTTATCAAAAATTGAAAGTTTTCTAAAAAATACCAAAATTTAAACATTAGATAATTTTGATATTCTGAATTCAAAAATGAATTCTATTTTACAAAATTCATAACATATATGTTTAATTTATTAATTTTAAATTAATTCTCATTGTCAAAACCAAAAGGCGTATTTTTAAGAAATAATTACTTTCAATAGATTGAAACTTGTTTATGTCCAATTTCAAAGTGAAATTACATTCAATGAATATAATTGGATTAAACTGTAAAAATATAATCTATTTATGCTTCCAAACCATTAAAATTTATAATTTAACACTATAAATTATTTTTATTAAAAAACCTGTTTTCAGTTAAAATATAGTATTTTTCACTATTCATCCAAATATAAAAGTTATCATAAAAACACCAAAAATTTATGGAAACTAAGTTTTTATGTCCTAATTATAAATAATAAGTTTATTTTTTCGAATTTATTATAGAAAAGTTTTATATATTGCATTTAACAATGGCTCACCATTAAAAGGAGGTAAAAGTGCATTTTCTGAAAAATACTTCTTTTATCTGAAAAAATGAATTAGTTCTTACATTATGTATAAGAAACTCATATTATGGATTATAAAATTATAATGATTTTATAAAGATCAAAATTCCGTTAATACTATTCATAACCGCTTTTGAACGGCTAGATGGTAAGTCGTGGTGTGCTTAAACTCGGTGTTGCGTGTACTGCATGTTATTGAATTAATTTGAAGAAATAACGTACTATGAAATCTTGGGGTGTTACATTATTTCCACCTTCAATAAATTTATTCCTCTCAATTTGAAATTTGTCATTGAAAAGAAAAGGTTGAAAATAGAAAATACCTTTGTGGGAAAACCCACATCTAAAATTGGGCTTAATAAAATTTAGTCTTAATAAGAGGAAAAGGGGAATGAAAGGGTCCCCAAAAAATTATGATCTCGATTAGGAAAACATTGGTGGAAATTAGAGACACATAATTAGAGGAAACACATAAATATCTATAGTGAGTGATTGAGATCATCTATCACAAACAAGTGTAAAATAGAGGGCCTCAAATCCATCAATCTATGATGATTTAAAATACCATCGGTTCAACAAAAAATAAGGTATTAGGATAACACATTTTTGGTTTTAATATCCATTAACTAATTTTTAAGAATTTATTTCTTCATAGAATAATAGAAGACAAAAAATATATACTTGAAAAGTAGAGTTCCATCTTTTGACTAATTTCTTCCACAAACTCATTTTTCACTCTAAAAGACAATTGAACTTAAAAATATTCTATTTATCCTTTTAGTATAGGGTTCCAATAAAAAAATGAATTTATAAATCATCTAATATACCTTTAAGAAAACTACATTATTCAATCCAAGACATCACAAGGGCTAGTGGTAGATGATACACCCTTATCGCCCTTCGGTTGTGGGCTCAAGTCTTGTGGCCTTGCCGGACGCGACGGGTTGCTGCCTGACCTCTGGGTTGTCCTTTTTATTGCAATCCAAATATAATATCAAACTAGACTTATCGAAAATACTTTTTTCCAAACTCACAGTCCAAAATTTATAAGGAAGGAAAACACAATGAACATCCTTTTTTCCACATAAAAACATGTGAACACCTTCATCTTGTATTCTTTCAATACACTACAACATCCTAAATTGACATGAAACATTATTGATTACTTTCATTCTCCCATATTCCATATAGAATACTTGATATACTCCTTCTATACAAAAATGTTGTAAGCTCCTGCAATGATGGAATATACAAACCATTAATCAGTTTCAAGGTAGTCAAGAATATCCAATATTATTTATCCAAATCAGTCATGTATTATTCCAAAATAACTACCTCGGTATCAGAACCACATAATGGTTTATCTTTCTTTCAACCATATATTTTCCAAAAAATTAACCTGCTATTGAGTCACTTTTCTTGGTTCCACACAATCTTGAGTCCTTAATGAAATATTACTTCAGTAAAATCGTTATATACTCTATAATTCTTATAACATGTAAATCATTAATACAATACTAAAATGACATAATAATTTAATAAAAATGTAAAAAATCAAATCATTCTTCTTAATCCATAGTAGTATCATAACTTGATTATTATCCAATAGCATCATTTGCGGTATAATCTGATGACTAGGACATTGAATTGCATAGTGTCCCAGTGCCTTGCAGATGATGAATGTTACATTTGAAACTGTTTTCATACCATTTTAATTAAGTAATTGGTGTCTTTTTTTCTACACTTACCACAAATTACCATTACCTTCAATCATCTACCACGGTGATTCTTTCCACATTTATCAAATATGGGATAATCCCTCTTTCCCCTCTTCCCTTTATCAATATTAATCTCTACTATCCTTTTCATCAATTTCTTCCCTTCAAAGCCATATGACATAGATAAATATTTGCTTATCTTATTTACACTTGATACTATTTCTTCATATATTAAGAATACATGGAAGACTATTTCCCTTCTAAATGTTTTCTTAATACCATGAAAGATATGATCCTTCTTACTCTTTGGATCATACTTATTGTTGGAGTTTTCATTCCTTCTAATGGGCGCCATTTCTAAACAATTTCATACACTTGGTCAGTTTATGAATTGAAATGAATAATTCCAAACATGTAAAATACCTAATTGTAAATTTAACAGTTTATGGATATATTCCATAATCATAAAAATATTTTCATTGAGAAGTACATACTCGTAAATCCTTCATAATTATTTTTAAATAAAATGATAATTATCATAATTATATCCCTTGGGAGTGTCGTAACAAAGAGTGTAGTAACACCCATTATCGTGCACCTGTTCCCTTTTGAGTCTAGATTAATGCGATGTTTTTGGGTTTTATCCCAAGGTACTTCTGTACTAGAGTCACCTCTACCAGATCATATCTAGATAGATATATATTTTCATGGAAAACTCAAAAAATCTCTACATTACAAAAATTCTAGGAAGATCTTTTATACCAATCCTCAAAGTCTATCCTAGGGTAAGGTTCTCTAATCACAGTTTATCTAAATCTAGTTTCCAATTTATTGCTAAACTTCCTTTGATACTAACTGTAACACCCCAACCCCAGTTACCCAGAGTTGGTGCATTATTTTAATATATTGGCAGGATTACAAAGAATCATGTCCTGAAATACCGATCCATTTAGCAGTCATGGAAATTAGATTGCATACATGAACATTACATTACACTTTCAAACATACATCACAAAAAAGTTCCTTTGAGAATACCATTGTTCCCTTAGCATAACCCTATATCTCAAACATAAAACACTTCTTGAGATACTAGGAAAATAAAACATAAGAAAGGGGTGAGCTCAGATGCTCAGTAAGGGTAAAAAATTTATAGGAAGCTATAAAATTTTAAGGTAAGATGTGTAATAAAATCAATAGCTTTTAAACATAAACATGAACCTAATATGGAAAAAATATATCAATAATTACCATATAAACATGAACATGGATATTATACTTGTAGAATGAACACATATAATAAGTAATTTCATAATGATGGAATGCCTAATGACAAATATCATTACAACATAGTGAAGGCCTTGTGCCAAAACTACAAATAAATTTTTTGTCAACGCCTTGTGCAAAGACACTAGTTTGTCTCATGAGAAATATCGATGCATCGAGGAGCTATAGTGAGCTACCCCCATAACTTACTAAGTCCAATGAATTCCTCATATGAAAAGGATGAAAAATAACATAAACATTTGTATTAAAACTAGCATACAAAATGTCAATACTTTATCCATAAACCATTAATGGTATAAAAATAACACATCCAAAGTCGAACATATCACAAATCCTTCAATACAATATGAAATATTTTTATCATAGTAAATCCAATTCAAACAATTATAAAATCCATAAAAGGTTGATGAAATAGATGAAAATTATTTGTAACACTCTTTGAGAGAAATATCTCTTTTTCATGAAAACATTTAAAACTCGGACATTTTAAAAAGGAACAAATTTAAAGACATTTTTGAATCAAATTATCACAAATCATTTAGTCGAGGGTACATTTAACCTCATATAAAATGACCATTGTATTTTATTATATTATACCATAACCATATTAATACATTTGATATCATACATGATTCATTTATGACTTTATAATACCCCTTTAATAATAATTCCCATGTTAAATTAACATTCTGGGTAATAATCGCTTTCTTTATCGTACATGTTTTAACTTGTTACTCTTGATTGTATCACTTAGATCACAATTTAAATACTTCCATAATATAAAAAATTATTTATATATCATATATATTTAGAATAAAAAAATGTATAAGAGACATATATATGAAAGGGAAAACACCGTTTATAGAGACGGTAGTCCATACGTATGCATAAAAGTTGTTTCCATTTTCATATCGTATTGCACGGAACTAAGTAAATAAGATATATGTAAGTACATATATATATTTATATTTATATCTCCTCTATAATTATTATGTGATATATTACATACTTTTAAATGATATATATTTTATAATCATCGTTGAATGGTGAACGTGGAAATTAATCTCCTCGCGTCGTGGAGACAGTAATCCGTACGTACGCACGAGCGACAATATCATTATATTGATGAAAAGATCTTATGTAATTGGATGGTATATCATATATACAGAATAATTAAACTGTTATATTTATTATTTACATCAGTTATACTCATTATAATATCCATCCAAATAATGAAGTGTTTGAGTAACAAACTACAGCACGGCGTGGAGACGGTAATCCGTATGTACACACCTATGGTAAAATTGTCATTTATTTGATGGATAAAATATTGAATATGTTTATATCATTTTTATAATAAAATCATAGTATATAGAAGATACTGTAGTTGTTATTTAGTAATGTAAATAGCTAAGAAAGAGGAATTGGAAGAATAAATGAACGTGAAATATGGTGGTGAAATCATTACATCTTCTTCGGGTTCTTCCTTATGATTTGATCAAAAGGGATCCATAGGATGCCCTTCTGACCAAAAGAAGGACTCTAGGATGCATTTAGGATATTTGGTAGGATATTTGGGCAGGGTTTTTCTGAGCCAAATGGCCTTGGAGGTGTGAATTGGATAGAAGGGGACGTGCCCTTTTATAAGAGGGGAGTGGGGTACCTTAGAAAAACTTAAAATATAATTTTATAATAAATTCATTTTCGGTTTATAATGGCTCCATAATTAATTATTTAAAGGATAAGGTGGCTATGGGTCAAAAAACACTCAACCAATTGGTTTTAGGCAGGTTTAAGTCACCATATTAACCTTAACATTTAGATTTAACTCTTAGTTAAATAGTTTGACATTTACAATGTCTCATTGTATTTTAATATTATATGGTTAATAAACTGACTATAAAATGCCAATAGATCCCCAATTGGTTCCTTAATGACATATATGATATTATATAAGTCTTTTGGAAAAACCGTGGATTTTTAAAAATATTATATCAATTAATAATATAATATTTGTTTTAAAATCTATTTTATGTCAATTTCGACACTATTTGGTTGTTTTTGTTAAAACCATAAAAGCATGATTACTTCAAAAAAAATTAATTGAATCAACCCGAAAATGTCATATTAACCTATAAAAGTATTTTAATTCCTCATAAGTCTCAAATTACATTTATTTGAGTATTTATAATATCAATTTTTTTAATTTTTTTTAATAAGGTAATTACTGCATCATCATTGTGTCATAAATAAATTTAATTATTTAATGTCTAAAAATTATAAATAAAATACCACTATGTATGAAATATTTTTAGATTTATAATTAATATTTTTAGTCGAATTTATCTTTTGTATAACCTTATATTAAAAATTCTTTAGTTATGAAAACATGAAATTAACACTTTTAACTCTTCTATAAATTAAATAATGATAAATGTCCTAATATAATCCAAGTGGATATAAAGGGTAATATTTTATTTATAAGGTTTTTTTTTTAGAATTACACTTATCCCTAAGAATTAATACACTTGTTAGGGTAATAATAATATAATTTTTACCCTTAATTACCCTATTTACTTTTAATCATGGTAAATAAAAGTCAAAAGTTACAACTCACCAAATATTATTTTTATCTTATTGAACCAAATTTTACTTTCTAATATAAACTGTGTCTCTCGTATTTTTTAAATTTAATTCAAAGAAGTAGTAAAATTAAATTTTATGCAAATTTGCAAATGCTCCTAGAAGGTGGGTAAAAGACGATAAAAAGTTCAATAAGATTTATATATATATAAATTTATTATAAAATGACTCCAATTAATTACATTTAACTTCTATAGGTATTATGTATCTATTTTTACCTAAAAAAATTAAATTAAATAAATAATTATTTAAATAAAAAGTCAGTTTTAAACAATAACTTAGTGTTTTCATTATTAATAAAAAATTGAACATTTTCAGAAAAATACCAAAAATTCACCCTAAGCCAATTTTGATATTCAAAATTCAAAAATAATGTATATTTTACCAAATTAAAAACATATAATTTTTAATTATTAATTTAAAATTAATTTATGTTTTCAAAACCAAAAGGCGTATTTTTAAGAAATAATAACTATCAAAAGATTGACATTTATTTATGTCCAATTTCAAAATAAAATTACTTTCAATGACCATCATTGGATTAAATAGTAAAAGTATAATATATTTATACTTATAAACCATTAAAATTTATAATTTATCACTATAAATTATTTTGATTAAAAAATTTGTTTTTAGTTAAAATATAGTATTTTTCAATATTCACCCAAATAACAAAGTTATCAGAAAAACACCAAAAATTTATTGAAACTAAATTCATATTTCTCAATTCTAATGAATAAGTTTATTTTTTAAAATTTAATATAGAAAAGTTTCAAATATTTGACTTAACAAGGGTTCCTCATTAAAAGGCGGTAAAAGTGCATTTTTTTGAAAAAATAATTCTTTTATTTGAATAAAATGAATTAGTTCTTACGTTATGTCTAAGAAACTCATAATATGGATTCCAAAATTATAAAGATTTTATAAAGTTCAAAATTAAGTTAATAATATTTATAACCACTTTTTAATGACTACTTTGGTAAGTCGTGGGGAGCTTGAACTCGGTGTTGCATGTAGTGATAGTTATTGAATTACTTTGAAGAAATAACATACTATGAAATCCTGGGGTGTTACATTCTTCCCTCTTTCAGTAAATTTTTTCCTCCCAATTTGAAATTGTTCTTCGAAAATAAAAGGTTGAATGTAGTAAATACCTTTGTGGGAAAACCAACATCGGAAAGTTGGTTTAATAAAATTTAGTCTTAATAAGAGGAAAAGGAAATAAATGGGTCACCACAAAATTATGATCTCGATTAGGATAACATTTGGGGAAATTAAGGGAACATAATTAGAAGAAATCCTAAATATTTATATGGAGTGATTGAGGTCATCGATCACAAAAAAGTGTAAAATTTAGTGCCTCAAATCCATTAATCTCTGATTATTTAAAATACCATCAGTTCAACAAAACCTAAGGTATTAGGATAACAATTTTTTTGGTTTTAATATCCCTTCGCTAATGTTTAAGAATTAATTTCTTCATAGAATAATATAAGACAAAAATATATATACTTGAAAGTAGAGTTCCATCCTTTGACTAATTTATTTCAAAAACTCATCTTTCACTCTAAAAAGATAATAGAACATAAAAATATTCTATTTATACTATTCATATAGGGTTCCAATAAAAAATGAATTTATAATTCATCTACTATACCATTTAAAAATACTACATTATTCAATCCAGGACATCATGTGGGCGAGTGTTTGGTGATACACCCCCATTTCCCTTCGTTTGCGGGTTCAAGTCTTGCGGCCTTTCCGGATGCGACGGGTCGCCGCCTGACCTCCAGGTTGTCCTTTTTATGGAAATCCAAAGATAATCTCAAACTAGACATATCCAAAATACTTTGTACAAAATCACAGTCCAAAATTTATAAGGAATGTAGAAACAATGAAGATACTTGTTTCCATGTAATAACATGTGAATACCTTCATCATGTATTCTTTTAAAACACTGGAACATCCTGAATTCTATTGAAACCTTATTGATTACATTCATGCTCCGTTATTCCTTATTGAATACATGATATACTCCTTCTATCAAAAAATTTATGAAACTCCTACAGTGATGGAATATAAAAATCATTAATCAGTTTCAAGGTAGTCAAGAATATCCAATTTAATTTATCCAAATAAATCATGTATTATTCCAAAATCACTACCTCGGTATCAGAACCATATTATGGTTTATCTTTCTCTCAACCATATATTTTCCAAAAATTTAACTTTCTATTGAGTCACTTTTCTGGATTCCACACAATCATATGTCCTTAATGAAATAGTACCACAGTACAATCCTTATATACTCTATAATTCTTATAACATGCACATCATTAATACAATACTCAAATGACACAATACATTAATAATAGCGTAAGAAATAAAATAATATCTCTTCATCCTTGGCAGTATCATAACTCAATTATTATCCAATAGCATCATTTGTGGTAAACGTAGATGACTGAGACATTTATTCGTGTAGTGTCTCAATGCCTTGTAGATGAAGCATTTTTCATTCCCTTTCAATTAAGTACATGGTGTCCTTTTTCATCACATATATAAAAAATTCCCATTCCCTTCAAGCATCTACTAAGGTGATTATTTACACATTTATCACATATGGAAAAAATCCTTCTTTCCCCTCTTCCCTCTATCCATCTTTCCCTCTACCATCCTTTTCTTCTCTTGCTTCCCTTTAATTCAATATGACTCAGAGAATTCATTACTTATCTTATTAACACATGATACCATTTCTTCATATTTTAAGAATACATGGGAGACTATTTTCCTTGTAAATGTTGAATTAATACCATGAAAGATATGATCCTTCTTACTCTTTGGATCATACATATTCCTGGAGTTCTCATTCCATCTACTAGGCGCCATTTCTAAACAATGGAATACACTAGGTCAGTTTATGAATTTCAATGAATAATTACAAACATTTAAAATACATAATTGTAAATTGAATAGTTTATGGATATAATCCACAATCATAATAATATTTTCTTTGAGGAGGTATATACTTGTAAATCCTTCATAATGAATTGTAATTAAAATGATAATTATCCTAAGTATATCCCCCAAGAGTGTCGTAACCTAGAGTGTAGGAAGGCCCATTGTCAGGCACTAAATCCTGTTCGAGTCTAGAACAAAGTGATTTTTTTGGGTTTTAGCCCTAGGTACATCTGTGCCAGAGCTTCCTCTACCTGCTCGTATCCAAAATGGGATGTATTTTCATGGAAATCTCACAAACTCTCTACATTAACTAAATTCTTGAAAGTTCTTATATAATAATCCTCAAAGTCTATCTTAGGGTAATGTGCTCTAATAAAAGTTTATTTAAATCTAGTTTCCTAGGTCATTTCTAAACTTCCTATGATACCAAATTTAATGCCCTGACCCCAGTTACCGAGATTCGGTGCATTATTTTAATATAATGGCATGATTACAAGGAATAAAGTCCCGAATGACCGATCTGTTTAGCAGACTTTGAAAATAGATTGCATACATGAACATTATATTAAACATTCTAAAATACAAAAAAAATCATTTGATAATTCTAGTATTCCCTTATCTTAACCATGCATCTCAAACATAAAACACTTCTTGGGATCTTGGGAAAATAAAACATAAGAAAGGGGTGAGATCAGATTCTCAGTAAGGGTAAATAATTTTTTTGAAGCTATAAACTTTTAAGGAAAGATGTGTAATAAAAAAATAGCCTTTTAAACATAAATTTTATTATAATATGGAAAAAATAAATCAAACATTAACATATAAATGTGCACATGGATATTCTAATAAACGAATAATCACATGTAATTACTAATTTCATAATGAAGAAATGCCTAACGTCGGACATCATTACCACATAGTAAAGGCCTTGTGCCAAGAATAAAAATAAAAGCATTGTCAAGGCCCTGTTCCAAGACAGTAGTTTGTCTCACTGGACCTACCGATGCATTGAGGAGCTCTAGTGGGCTCCACCCGTCACTTATTAAGTCCACTACATTCCTCATATGAAAAGGTTGAAACATAACATAGACATTCCTATTAAAACTAGAATACGAAATGTCAATACTTTATACATAAACCATGAATGTTATAAAAATAACAAATCCATAGTCAAACATTTCAAAAATCCTTCAATACAAGATGGATGATTTGTATCATAATAAATCAACTTCAAACAAGTTTAATATCCATCAAAGGATGTTGACATAGATGAAAATGATTTGTAAAACTCTTTGAAAGAAATATCTATTTTTCATGAAAACATTTAAAAGTCACAAAATTTAATAAGTAATACATTTAAAGAAATTTTTGAATCAAATTTTCCCATACCACTTTGAAACTTTTCAATGGAATTAACATTTTAAAAACATTCATGTCCATATAAATTAATTCTTAAAAACCATTTTGAAAACATGGACATTAGTGAGAATGATTTAGAAGAATAAATATTTAAAACATTTAGAATTATGTTTTAGTAAAAAGTACCTTAAAAATAATCCCTTTTTAAAACTATTTTATGAAACATAGACATGGATAATAAATATTCCCTAGTAGATACTTATGCAAAAACAACCTCGGATAAAAAAGAGATTGTGAAATTAACCCTTACCTTGCACTTTCCTTTAGTCGAGGGTACATTTAACCTCATGTATAATGACCATTGTATGTTATTAGATTATACCATAACCATATTAATATTTATGATATCATACATTATTCATTTATGACTTTATATTAACCATTTAATGATAAATTTCATGTTAAATGAACATTTCGGGTAATAATTGCTTTCTTTATCGTATGTGTTTTAACTTGTTACTATTAATTGTATCACTTAGATCAATATTTAAATATTTCCATAATATAAAACATGATTTATATATGATATATATTTAGAATATAAATATTTATAACAGACTTATATATGAAATGGAAAACACCATTTATGGAGACGGTAGTCCGTACGTACGGGTAAACGTTGTTTCTGTTTTCATATCATATTGCACGAAACAATGTGAATAAGATATATGTAAGTAAATATATATATATTTAAATATTTATATCTCCAGTTGAATTATTTTGTCATATATTACATACTTACTCATGATATATATTTTATAATCATCGTTGAATAGTGAATGTGGAAATGAATCTCATCGCGTCATGGAAACGGTAATCCGTACGTATGCACGAGGAACAATATCATTTTATAGATGGAAAAATTGTGTGTAATTGGATGATATATCATATATATATATATAATCATTAACATGTTATATTTATTACTTAAATTAGTTATAATCATTATTATTCTGATCCAAATGATAAAGTGTTTGAATAACAAACTACACCACGATGTAAAGATGGAAATCCGTACGTACCCACATATTTTGACTTTGTCATTTATTGGATGGATAGAATAATGAATATGGTTGTACCATTTTTATAATAACATCATATTATATAGAATATATTTGATTTATTATTTTATAATTTAAACAATTAAGAAAGAGGAAGTGGAAGAATAAAAGAACTTCAAAGAGAGTGGTGAAATCACTACATCTTCTTCGGGTTCTTCATTTTGATTTGATGAAAAGTGATATTTAGAATTCCATTATGACCAAAGGAAGGACTTTATGATAAATTTAGGATAGTTGGGAGGTTATTTGGTCAGGTTTGATAGATCCAAATGGATTTGGAGGTGTGAATTTGAGAGAAGGGAAGTTTCCTTTTATAAGAGGGGTGAGGGGAACCTTAAGAAAAACATAAAATATATTTTTATGTTAAATTCAATTTCGGTTTCTAATGGATCCAAAATGAATTATTTAAATGATAAGGTGTGTATGGGTCAAAAACCTCTTAACCAATAGGTTTTATACAGGTTTAGGTCACCATATTAACCTTACCTTTTTTATTTAACTCTTAGTTAAATAGTTTGATCTTTACAATGTCTCTTTGTATTTTAATATTATATGGTTCATAAACATACTATAAAATTCCAATATAACCCCAATTGGTTCATTAATGTCATATATGTTATTATATATGTCTTTTGGCCTAACCATGTATTTTTAAGAATATTATATCAATTAATAATATAATAATTATTTTAAAAACTATTTTATATCAATTTTGACAATATTTGGTATTTGTTTTCTTTCTAAAACCATTATAGCATGATAACTTCAAAAAAATTGATTGAATCAACCCTAACATGTCATATTAACCAATAAAGTTATTTTAATTCATCAGAAGTCTCAAATTACATTTATTTGGGAATTTATAATATAAATTATTTTAATCTTTTATTAATAAGGTAATTACTGTATCATCATTGTGTCATAAATAAATTTAATTATTTAATTACTAAAAATTATAAATAAATAAAATTATGTAGGAAATCGTTTTATCTTTCTAATTAATATTTATAGTCGAATTTATCCTCTGTATAAACCTATATTAAAAAATTTTAGGTTATGAAAACTTGAATTTAACACTTTTAACTCTTCTTTAAATTAAATAATAATAAATTTCCTAATCTAATACAAGTGGTACTAAAGGGTAATATTTTATTAATAAGGTTATTTGTTGGTCGAATTTAACTTATCCAATAAAATTAATACATTTTTCATGGTAAAAATAATATCATTTTTAGCTTTAGTTTCCCTATTTACTTTTAACCGTGGTAAATAAAAGTCAAAAGTTACTATTCCCCCAAAAAAATATTTTTATCTTATTGAACCATATTTTACATACTGATATGAAATGTGTCTCACAATGTTTTGAAATCCAATTCACAGAAGCGGTAAAATTATGTTTTATTTAAATTTTCAAATGCTCTTAGAAGGTGGGTAAAAGACTGTAAAAAGTTCAATAAAATTTTAATATATCTAAACTTATTAGAAACTGACTTAAATTAATTACATTAAAAATATATAGGTATTATGTATCTATTTTTACCTAAAATTAATTTAAATAAAATAAATAATTTTTTAAATAAAAATTCGGTTTTAAACAATAACTCTGTGTTTTTAACTATTCATAAAAAATTGAATGTTTTCAGAAAATTGCCAAAAATTCACCATAAGCTAATTTTAATATTATGAATTCAAAAATGAAGTCTATTTTACCAAATTCAAAACATAGAAGTTGCATTTATTAATTTAAAATTAATTCTTGTTGTCAAAACCAAAAGGCATATTGTTATGAAATAATAACTATCAAAAGATTTACAATTGTTTATGACCAATTTCAAAGTGAAATTAATTTCAATGACCATAATTGGATTAAATGGTAAAAATATAATCTATTTACACTTACAAACAATTAAAATTTATAATTTAACACTATAAATTATTTTGATTAAAAAAGTTGTTTGCAGTTAAAATATAGTATTTTTCACTATTCACACAAATAAGAAAGTTATCAGAAAAATACCAAAAATTTATTGAAACTAAATTATTATGTCCCAATTCTAAAGAATAAGTTTATTTTTTCAAATTGAATATATTAAAGTTTCAAATATTGGATTTAACAAGGGTTCACCATTAAAAGGTGGTAAAAGTGTATTTTTTGAAAAACACTTCTCTTTTCTGAAAAAAATGAATTAGTTCTTAAATTAGGTCTAAAAAACTCATAAAATGAATTCTAAATTTATAAGTATTGTATAAAGTTCAGAATTCAGTTAATACTATTCATAACTGCTTTTGAATGGCTATTTTGGTAAGTCATGGTGCGCTTGAACTTAGTGTTGCGTGTAGTGAAAGTTATTTAATTACTTTGATGAAATAATGTACTTTGAAATCTTGGGGTGTTACAATTCTCATTATTATAAAATTTCCATAACATGATTAAAATTTATTTTTAATATACTAATAACAATCATTTTAATACCCAATACGATTATGTAGGATTTATGATAGAATTGATTGTATTCTTTTTTAATCATTGAAACAATTGGGATTACGATCTAATACACGCTTACTATGATGAAATATTTTTCTCTATGAATATGATTAGTTTCAAATATGACCCACGAAATAAATTATCATAATCAATTTAATTAGTATATTATCATGGACGAGGGTCATTCTCAATTTTTGAATCCAAAACGTCCAGGAGAAGGTCAGACCCACTCCTAACAAAATTTATTAATCAAAATAAAGAACATGAAGTCAAAATATGGCATAAAAAGGATAGGTAAAAAGGGTGCCAAATGAATCTTCCTCAACAAGATGTGAGAAAATTTCTGGGATAACAAAGGACCATTTTGAGCATGAATCTCTAATGGCCTTCTTTAAAAAAGCAACAGCAACCTGATTGGACTCCCTATATACTTGTGTTACAACAATAGTAAGGCCACATGTGAGCTGAAGACATTCAATCCAAGGTGATAACATCTTCCATGGAACACTCCTGGACTGACTCTTAAGGATATCAACTACTACCGCTGAGTCAGATTCTAACCAAAGGATGTTCCAGCCTTGAAAGACAACATATGTGATGGCATTGATTATGGCCCAAAGCTCAGCCTCAATAGAAGAACCCTGACCTATGTAATGATATATGCAGCCTTTAACGAAGCCCTGATAGGTATGAAAGATTCCACCACATCCTGAAGTTCTAGGTGCACCAGAGGACTCCCCATCATTGTTGACTTTCTGCCATGAGGGAATTAGGGGAATTCACCTAATCAAATCCATCACCAATGGTTTTTTGGTCCTTACAAGGACACAAAAATGCCTCAAGATAATGAGATATTTTAGATTATTATTCATACACATTTTCCGGATTTTTGAGGTAGTTATGAAATCCCTATGGATTGATCTGATACCATCCTGAAGGGACGATATGTTATTGTCAAACACAATGTCATAGTGTGACTTCCAGACATAATCAAAAATATATTCAGAAGTAACCAGCGGCATGCCCATCACCGGCTCAGTAAAAAGTCACCAATATAATTTAATCCATTAGTTCACCAAAGAAATGAATTTTAAGCATACACCCTAGCATTTTCTTTATATAGTTCCATAGTATGAAGGTGATGCAATAAGAGAGAAAGACCTGGTCCATCATCTCCTCCACTAGAAGACATATATGCATGTTAAAGAAAGCTCCAAGCTAGTTTTCTCTAGGAGGTTGTGCAAGAGGAGCCTCTGTTTCTAGATCCTCTATAGGGGAAGAATGGAATTGGTGGGAATGATGAATTTATCGAAGGCCAAATGCCATCGTGGGGTTCATAGTCATCCCATCACAGATACAGCGATACCAGTCAATGAGGGTATCCATGTCAATGAAATCATACCTTTGGATTTCATCTAGAAAATGAGTAGGAATGAAAACATAGGTGTCTATATCATCGTCTTTATGAGCACGAAATGAGGTCTGAATCATGTTTGGAGGGATATGAACAGCCTCATTATGCGGCCTGGTTAGCCATGAAGTGTTTCATGCATTCAAATTTGAGTCTCTATGTAACACCCCGACCGTAGTTACCTAGAGTCGGTGCATTATTACATAACATTGGCATGATCCCAAAAGATCATGTCCCAAAAGACCGATTATTTTAGTATCCATGGATGTACTAAATACATATATAAGTTTTTCATTGCGTCATGAAATAATGAAAAACAACATTGTGTACCCTTTAAACTCACTCATATCCCTTACTGGATTCCTATAGGATAATCATGTTATACTTCTTCACATCCTTGGAAAAGTAAAACATAGAATGAGGTGAGCTCATATGCTCTTTAATTATAACAATATAGCAGAAACTTTCATAAATAAGCATAAACATATAAGGGAATGTATAAGACTAAAACATAAGCCTTTTAAACAAAAATTTTCACGTAATATAAGTAATTTAAATCAAATAATTTCATTTACTTATTCACTAGGTTATTATACTAGTATAATAATTTCATCTAATATCAATAGCTAATTTCACAATGATGGAATGCATAATGTCAGTCATCATAACCACATAGTCAAGGCCTCATCCCAAGACTACAAATAAGATTCTTTTCAAGGACTTATACCAAGACACTAGTTTGTCCCAGAATACCTACCGATGCATTGAGGAGTTGTATTGGGCCCCACCTGTCACTTACTAAGTCCAATGAATTTCTCATATGAAAAGGTTGAAACCTAACAAAAACATTCATATTTAAACTAGCATAGAGAATGTTAATACATTAACCAAAAACCATGAATGGTAGAAAAATAGCACACACATAGTAAAAAATAACTTATTCAATAAAATATGAATGATTTTATTATAATAAATCAACCTAAATCAAGAATAAAATACAATGGAGGATATTGACATTGATGAAAATAATTAGTAAAACTAGTTGCAAGAAATATCTCTTTTTTCTTGAAAACATTTAAAAGTGTCATTATTTATCCAAGCAGTCAACTAAAATAGATTTTTGAATCAATGTTTCTCATACCACATTGAAACTTTTGAATGTAATTTTGATTTCAAAACATTCTTGTCCATATAGAAAAATCCTTAAAATCATTTTTAAAACATGGACATTAATGAAAAATAATTAGAATAATAAATCGTTAAAACATTTAAAATAATATTTTAGTTAGAGTTCCAAATAAAATGAGAGACGTTTGGATTCAAATAATTGAGGTAATAAATAATTTATAATATCATTAGAAAAAAGGGAGTCATGATATAATATGTTAAAGTACATTATATCTGTCATATAAAAGTGAATTGGTTCATAACAACAATGAAGCCTCAATAGAATAAAAATTGAGATGAAATCCCTTATAAAGACAGTATCCTTAGGTTAAGGATAATTCAATGAAATAATTATGTGTGAAAAATATAAATACACTCAATATGATTGGATATTATGTGTAAATAGATCATAGGACATTCACATATATTCTTGTAACAACTATACCAATGACTTGGATGTTTAACTCAATGAATGGAAATTGAGTTAAGATTAATCTTATCAAGTTCATATCGATGACATAGAATTTATCAATGGAGTGATAATGTGTATCAAAATTGTATACACACAACGGGGAGTGGAAATTATTGCATAAATAAATACATAGAGATTTCACACATAATCTTGGAGTAAAATAATCAATGATGTTTGTGTAAAACACAATGAGGGGAAATCCAAATTAGAAATTCACATACCGATTTGGTATCTTACGAAACATAATCCCCATGTAAGAAGTATCGTACAATTAATATTTAAATACAACTAAATTAAATTATATTACTCAAGGATTACAATCAATTCGAGTATATATACCACCCAAAAAAGAAAAATTGTGGCTATATAGCATTAATCTTACAGGAATAAGAAGTGAGATGAAAACCCCTTACCTTGTACCTTAAATTAATCGAGGGAATATTAAACTCAGGTATAATACATAAATAATTGTTATGAAATTATACATGAATAACATCCAAAAATATTATATAATATATGATCTTCTAATATTGCTTTGTTAATAATATTTTAGTAGTATCATTGTTTCAAGTATTAACTGATTCATTTTACATTAAATGTTTTGTAACGTAAGTCTATTTTTTATGGATATGATGTATTTGATTCATATACAAAATTATATTAAGTTTAAAAACATTATTTTTAATCATATATGAAAATTATTCTTGAATGGTAAAGATGGGGAAAGAATCTCATCACGTTTGTGGAGACGGTAATCTGTATATATGAATGAGCAAAAATATCATTAAATATAAGATGAAAACTTATATAATTGGATGTTATATCATATATAGAGAATAATTAACATGTTATATTTATTGTTTACATAAATTATACATCATTATTATACCCATCCAAATAATTAAGTGTTGAATAAAAACTACACCACGAAGTGGAAATGGTAAGCCAAACGTACGCACGTATGGTGACATTGTCATTCATAGGAAGGATATAATAATTAATATGGTTATAAAATATTTTTAATAAAATCATAGTATGTATAAGGTACTACATTTATTATTTTCATATCAAAACAACAAATAAAGAGGAAGTGGAAAATGAATATAACATTGAAAGAGTTGATGAAATTATTATATCTTCTCCAGGTGCTTCCTTTTGATTTGATCAAAGGGGAACCATAGGTTGGATTTATGTTCAAAGGAAGGTCCCTAAGATGTACTGAAAGTTGTTGTGAGGATATTTTTGAAGGTTTATACCAAGCCAAATGGCATTGGAGGTGTGAAATTAAGAGAAGGGGAAGTTCTCTTTTTTATGCGAGGAGAGGGCCACTTTAGGAAAAACATGAAAAATTATTTTATTATGGGTTTATTTTAGGTTTCTAATTTCTCAAAATGGATTTATTTCAAGGATAAGGTGGGTATGAGTTGAAAACCTCTCAACCAATAGGTTTTAGACAGGTTTAGATCACCATATTAACATTAACTTTTATACATTACTCTTGGTTAAATAATTTGACATTTACCATGTCTCCTATTATTTTTATATTATATGGTTATTAAACATACTATAAACTACCAAGAGAACCCAAATTGGTTCATTAATAACATATATATGATTATATTAGTCCTTTTTCCGATCAATATATTTTTAGGACAATTATATAATTTAATAAAATATTATTTTTTAAAAAAATTCAATTATGTCAATTTTGACACTATTTAGAATTTGGTTTTTGTTAAAGTCATATCAACTTTATTACTTGAAAGAAATCATTATATCTACACTAATATGTCATATTAAGCTAGAAAATTCTGGTAAGGCATAAAAAGTATGAATTTACAATTATTTTTATATTTATAATATCAATTATTTTACTATTTCATTAATAAAGTAATTATTGTATCATTATTGTGTCATAAATAAATTAAATTATTTAATATCTATAAATTATAAATAAAATACCATGATATAGTAAATCCTTTTATATTTCTAATTAATATTTATTATTGGATTTATATTATGTGTAACCCTATATTAAAAATTTTGTATTTATGAAAATTTGAATTTATCACTATTAACTCTTCTTTAAATAAAATAATAATAATTGCCCTAATCTAATCCTTATAGACCAAAGTGGATCATATTTTATTCCTAAGGATGATTTTTGGGTGAAAACCACTTATCCAATAGAATTAGGACATGTGTTAGGATAATTATAATATCATTTTTACAACTAATTACCAAATTTACTTTTAACAATGGTAAATAAAAGCAAAAGTAACTATTCACCAAAAATTATTTTCATCATATTGAATGGCATTTTACTTACTGATGTCATCCGTTTCTCTTTTATTTTTGAAATTCAATCCACATAAGCTGTAAAATTACATTTTATGCAAATATGAAAATATTCCTAAAAGATGGGTAAAGGAAGGTAAAAAGCTCAATAAAATTTTGTACATTTACTCTTATTATAAAATCACTCCAATTAATTAAATTGAATTTGTATTTGTATTATTCAAATATTTTGACTTAAAATAAATTTAAATAAAATTAATAATTATTTAAAAAAAATTGGTTTTAAACAATAATGCAGTGTTTTTTACTATTCATAAAAAATCGAATGTTTTCATAAAACAACCAAAAATCCACTCTAAGAAAATTTTTATATTTCAAATTCAAAATTAATGTCTATTTCAACAAATTATAAACAGAGAAGTTTCATTAATTAATTTAAAAAATATTCTCGTAGAAAGAGGGTTTTTTAGAAGTAAAAACTATCAAAATATTGAAATGTGTTTATGTCCAATTTTAATTTAAAATTACTTCCAATGACCAACATCGAATTAAATGATAAAAATATAATTTCTTATAGCTCAAAAACATTCAATATATAATTTAACACTATAAATTATTTTGATTAAAAAAAATTTTTTAATTAAAATTCAGTATTTTTCACTATTCATCAAGATATGAATGTTATCAGAAACGCCCCGAAAATTTAACCAAACAAAATTGTTATTTCCATATTCTAAATAAGAAGTTTATTTCACTAAATTGAAAATATAAAAGTGTAAAAAATTGGATTTAAAAATGGTTCGACCATAAAAGATGGTAAGATTGCATTTTTTAAAAAATACTTCTTTTATCTAAAAATTTGAATTTGATCTTATATTACACCTATGAAACACATAATATGGATTTTAAAATTATATATAGTATATAAAATTCAAAATTCAGTTCACACTATTCATAACATCTTTTTGATAGGCTAGTTTGGTAAGTCCTAGTGCCCTCAAATTTGGTATTGCATGTTGCGCAAGCTATTGAATGACATTAAAGAAAATAAATTACATTAAAATATTGGGGTGTTAAATTCTTCCCCTCTTTTGGAAATTGCATCCTCCCAATTTTAAAATTGTACATGGAAACTTCATTGAAAGTACCACATCGGAAAAAGTGTCAATAAAACTACCACTTTAAAAGAAGGAATGATAATTACAAAGGTCACCCAAGATAACCCATAATAGGATCCCATTAAGAAAACATGGAAATGGAAGATAAAATAAGTTTAAAATTATAATGGAGAGTGATAGAAAACATGATCAGGAGAAATTTAACAATAATAAAACCACAAACATGTGATGGGTTAAATAAACATTAGTTTCCTAGTATGAAAATTAAATGGAAAAATTCTTTTCTTTTAAGTTATTTCATAAAGATGAGGAAATTATTTATGAGATTGACTATGAACATACAGATATATACGTACTTTTTAAGTATAGATTCACCCTTTAAATAATTTCTACCACTAAATCATCTTTTCTCCAAACTATGAGTATTCAAGATGAGTTAGTGACACCTAAAGCACTATAATCAACTTATAGACAACCACATAATCCAAAAGGATGAACTATATATTTCCCTTGTCTTTAGACATTAACCAAAACCATATGGATATTTAAAGATCAGATGATCCCCAAAATAGATAATCTTTTATAGAATGAAATATTATTCATAATTTCCAAAATTGAAAAAAATACCCAGTGTTCAGTAAAGACCATTCAATAAACAGTTGTCCTTAAAAATCTTTCAATGAAATCCAAACTAATATTGACACCAAAAACTCAAAATAATTTAATCACATAGCCTTTCATAGTAAATCTTAACATTTATCTCCAAATAACATCAACTACTCTTAAAGTCTCATATAGAAGTATAATTATCCAAATCAGATATTCTCTAGGATAGGTTAATAATTTCTATCAATAACCTGAATCTCTTTAGAAAAACATAGATTGTTCCCAAATAAAAAAATTCCATCATTACTCCTCAAATTAAATTCCATAGTATTCCATTTTTCTTAGGCATATAATGTTCCCAAAAGAGTGCACGTCTTCCAAAATAACATTTATCATATAATCAACAAATCATTTTCTTATAATATTGATACCAATTGGATAAAACATAAGATCCAAAATCATCTGATTATTGATCAATAAAAACATTTAACTAAAAATAATTAGTAACACTAACCAGGGACTTCACTTAGTCTAGTGGTAGGTGATAAATCCCAATATTACTTTAGTTTTGGGTTTGATTCCCACAGTTTTTTCTGACGTGACGGGTTGTCACATAGTCTACGTGTTGTCCTTTTTCAAAAACTATATTTTACAACATTCCCAAAAAGGGATAAACTCCTCCAAATAATGATAACAAAATTTAACAACAATGGTTATGTAATACCATGAATTTTCATCCCAAAAATTAATAACATTTAATTGCCTCAAATTCAAGGATCATATAAACCCAAATGGTTTTTTATAACTATATCCACAAAAGAAAACATAATTCTTCCTCAAATAGGATTTTCACATAACAAACTGAATGGTTACTCATACAAGAGAATAGTCTTCCAATTAAATCCCATAATCAAAGATCATCAATACTTTTAAACATTTATCTATCCATTTATTTCTACGTAGGTTGTTCCTTGACCAAGAGGTTATCCTATAGAATAGGGCATTCATTTGGGTAATGATTAGGTCCTATACATTTATGGAAAATGACTGTAAATATATTCATGGGACAATTTTTATTTTCTCCCATAGTACTCTTCATTTTTCATCAGAAAATCTTTACATTATTTCCTTCTTTCCCAAACATAAAGAATTTCTTTGTTCAATTAAGACACTTTCCTAGGTGTCTCCTTCTACATTTCTTGCTTGATGAAAATTGATCTTTCTTTTCTACATGGTCTTTACTGCTGGAGCACTAATAATTCACCTCATTTCTCTTCTTTGTTGAGTCTAGGAATTTCTTAATATATATTGTTGATCATATTTTTGGAAATATGATTCTCCATGAACCCGATATCTTTTATTCCTATCAACATTTAATTTTGTTGCTCATTTCCACCACTGTTCCCACATTGTACATCATGTCCAATGTTACTATTAATTCCTTGGAATCTAGTCATTGACTAAAACCTGAAAGCATTTTGTGAGTAACAATAGTCATAAAATCATTTAGAGAATATCATGACACATTATTTTCAATCTAAAACAACTTTGGATTAACCAAGGTTATTTATTGTCATATTATATTAAAATCCATTGAATTGGTTTTTAAATAAAATGTAATTATCCTAAGCCTATCCCCCGGGAGTGTCATAACCAAGATTGTAACAAGGCCCGTTCTTGTGCACCAGTTTTTGCTCGAGTCTAACTCAATGCTATGTTTTCGGGTTTTACCCCTAGGTACATATGTCCAGTGCCACCTCTACCTGCCCGTATCCAGAAAGGGATGTATTGCATAGAAAACCCACATAATATTTACATTACCAAATTTTTTGGATGTTCTTCTATACAAATCCCCAAATTCTATATTTGGGTAATATTATCTAATCAGAGTTTTTCTAAATATTGTTTCCAAGGTTTGTACTAAACTTCTTCTGATACCAACTGCAATGCCCCAACCCTAGTTACCCAAAGTCAGATAATTATTACATAACATTGATAGGATAACAAGATATCAAGTCCCAAAATACAGATTAGTTTAGTATCCATGGAAGTACTAGAGTCATACATAAGTTTTACATTACAACATGAAATAAAGAAAAACCACATTGTGTCCCCTTTGAACACCCTCATATCCCTTATCCTATTCCTGTAGAATAGTCATGATATATTTATTAAAATCCATGGAAAAAAAGAACATAGAAATGGGTGAGATAAGATGTTTAGTAAGGATAACAGTATTGTCGAAACATTCATAAATAAGAATAAACATTTATGAGAATGTATAACACTAAAACAAAAGCCTTTTAAACATAAATTTCATCATAATATGAGAAATATAAATCAAATAATTCCATTTACTTATTCACATGGATATTATACTAAGTGAATAATCACATGAAATATCAATAGATAATTTCATAATGATGGTATGCATAATGCCGAACATCATAACCACATAGTCAAGGCCCCGTTCCAAGACTAAAAATAAGGTTTTTTTCAAGGCCCTGTGCCAAGACACTAATTTGTCTCATGAGACCTACCGATGCATCGAGGAGGAGTAGTTGGCTCCACCCATCACTTACTATGTCCAATGAATTCATCATATGAAAATGATGAAAAATAATATAAACATTCATATTAAAACTAGAATATGAAATGTTAATACTTTAATCATAAACCATGAATGATATAAAAATGGAACATCCACAGTAAAACATAACTTATTAAATACAGTATAGATGATTGTATTATAATAAATCATCCTAAATTAAGAATAAAATACAATGAAGGATGTTGACATTAATGAAAATAATTAGTAATACTATTTTAAAGAAATATCCCCTTTTTTTCTTGAAAACATTTAACAATCACACTATTTATCAAAGAAGTAATCTAAAATTGATTTCTGAATCAAAGTGTCCCATTCCAAATTGAATCTTCTAAAAGGAATTTTAATTTCAAAACATTCATGTCCGTATAAATAAATACTTAAATTCATTTTTAAAACATTAACATTAGTTAAAATGACATAGAAGAATAAATCGTTAAAACATTTAAAATGATATTTTAGTTAGAGTTCCCAAAAAAATGTGATAATCTTGAATAAAAATAATTGAGGTAATAAAAATTTTTTAATATCTTAAGAATAAATGGATTCATGATATAATATGTCAAAGTAGAGTATATAAACCATATAAAAGTGAATCGGTCCATGAAAACATTGATGTCTCAATAAAATGTAAATTGAGATGAAACATCTTCAAAAGATTTTATGATTAGGTTATGGATAAATAAATTACATCATTATGTGTGAAAAATATAAATAAACTAAATATTATTAGATATTCTCTGTAAAGAAATCATAGGACATTCAAATATATTCTTATAACAACAACACCAATGACTTGGTTGTTTAACTCAATAAATGGAAATTGAGATAAGATTACTCTTATCAAGTTCATATCGATGTCTTGAGAAATTATCAATGGAGTGATTATGTATATAAAAATTATATCCACAATAATGGGATTTTAAATTAATACATTAATAAATATATAGTAATTTCACACATAATCTTTGAGTAAAATAATCAATAATGTTTGCATAAAACTAAATTAGTGGAAATAAAAATTAAAAATTCACTTACCAATTTTGTAACATACGAAAAATACACCCCTTGTAAGAAGGATCATACAATGTAGATGTAAATACCTATAAATTAAAGTATATTACACAAGGAATAAAATCATGGGCAGTACATACACCACCCAAATGAAAATACTGGTAATATAGCATGAATCTCACATGAAAAAGAAGTGAGATGAAAACCCCTTACCTGGTACTTTTCCTAAGTTGAAGGCACGTTAACCTTTTGTATAATAGTTAAATAATTTTTATGAAATTATAAAAGAACCACATTCATAAATATGATATCTTATATGATCTTATAATATTTCTTTGTTAACAAGATTTTAGTAGTATCATGGTTTCAAGTGTTAACAGATTTGTTTTCCTTTAAATTTTTTGTTATGAGAGTCATTTTTTTATGGATAATATGTATTTGATTTGATATCAAGAATTATATTATGTTTCAAACATTATTTATAATCAAAAATGAAAATTATTCTTGAATGTATGCGATTGGGAATGAATCATATCGCGTTCGTGGAGATGGTAATCCGTACGTACGCACAAGCAACAATATCATTCAATTGAAGGTGAAATCATACATAATTGGATGTTATATCATATATACATAATAATTAACTTGTTATATTTATTATTTACATCAATTATACATCATTATTATACCGATCCAAATAATGAAGTGTTGAATAACAACTACACCACGACATGGAGACGGTAAGCCATACGTACGCATGTATGGTGACTTAGTCATTCATACGATGGATAGAATAATTAATATTGTAGTAAAATACATATAATAACATAATAGTATTTATAAGGTAATGAAGTTATTATTTTGTTATGGAAACAATAAATAAATTGGAAGTGGAAGATGAAGAAAACATTGAAAGATGTGATTAAATTATTACCTCTTATTCGGGTGCTTACTTTTGATTAGATCAAAAGGGGTCCTTAGGTTAGCTTTATGATCTAAGTAACACCTCTTGGATGTAGTTAATGTAGTATTTATGATATTTGGGTAGGGTTTTTCCAAGAAAAATGGATTTGGAGCTGTGAAATTAAGAGAAGGGGAAGTTCCCTTTAATAAGAGAGGGGATTGTCACTTTAGGAAAAATTGAAATATTATTTCATTATAAATTAATTTTCGGTTTCTAGTGGCTCCAAATAGATTTATTTCAAGGATAAGGATGGTATGGGTCGAAAAACTCTCAAAAAATAAGTTTTATATGGGTTTAGGTCACCGTATTAGCCTTATCCTTTAGATTTAACTCTTAGTTAAATAGTTTGACATTTACCATGTCTCATTGTATTTTAATATAATATGGTTAATAAACATACTATAAACTACCAAGTGAACCCCAAGTGGTTCATTAATAACATATCTATCATTATAGATGTATTTTTTCAAATACCTAGATTTTTATTACTCTTATATAGTTTAATAAAATATTATCTGTTTTAAAAATTCAATTATGTAAATTTTGACACTATTCAGTATTTGGTTTTGGTTAAAGTCATATTAACTTGATTAGTACGAAAAATTCATTAAATCAACCCTATCATATCATATTAACCTATAAAATTTGTGGAATTCATCAACATTATCAATTTACATTATTTAGATATTTATAATATCAATTATTTTAATCTTTCATTAAAAAGGTAATTACTGCATCATTATTGTGTCATAAATAAATTTACTTATTTAATATCTAAAAATAATTAATTAAATTCCATGATATAGGAAATTTTTTGATATTTATAATGAATTTTTATTGTCAAATTTATATTATGTATAACACTATATTGAAAATGTTGTATTTATGAAAATTGGGATTTAACACTTCTAACTCTTCTTTAAATAAAATAATAATAAATTTTCTTAATCAAATCCAAATGGACCAAATAATGTCATATTTTAATACTAATGTTTATTTTGTTCAAAACCCACATAGCCAATAGAATTACGACATGTGTTTTGGTAATTATAATATCATTTTTACTTTTAATTACCCTATTTACTTTTACCCGTGGTAAATAAAAGGCAAAAGATACTATTCACCAAATAATATTTTCATCTTATTGAACCAATTTTTAATTACTAATATCAACTGTGTCTCTTAAAGTTTTTAAATTCAATCCATAGAAATGGTAAAATTATGTTTTATGCAAATTTGCAAATTTGCCTAAAAGGAGGGTAAAAGACGGTAAAAAGTTCAATAAAAAATTTTACGTTTAATCTTAGTATAAAATAAATCCAATTAATTAAATTGAATTTATATAATTATTAACAATATATTTTGAATTAAATTTAACTAAAATAAAATAAATATTTATTTAAATAAAAATTCAGTTTTAAACAATAACACAGTGTTTTTCACTATTCAGCCAAAATCGAATGTTTTCAGAAAAATACCAAAAATTAAATCTAAGATTATTTTGATATTTCAAATTCTAAAATGATATCTATTTTATCGAATTAAAAACACAGAAATTTTATTAATTATTTTAAAAAATATTTCCATTTTCAAAACCAAAAGGCGGGTTTTTGAGAAGTAAAAACTATCAAAAGATTGATATGTGTTTATGTCCAATTTAAATGAAAAATTGAATCCAATGACCAACAGTAAGTTATATGATAAAAATATAATCTAATTATACCTCAAATACATTCAATATATAATTTAACACTATAAATTATTTTTATTAAAAATGATTTTTTATTTAAAATTTAGTATTTTTCATTATTCGTCAAAATATAAAAGTTATCCAAAAAGCACCGAAATTTTATCAAAACTAAATTTTTATGTCCCTCTTCTAAATAAGAAGTTTATTTCTTCAAATTGAAAATATAAAAGTGTCAAATATTTAATTTAAAAATCATTCTTTATAAAAATGTGGTAAAATTTCAATTTTTGAAAAATATTTTGTTAATCTAAAAATTTAAATTTGTTCTTAAATTACATCTATGAAAAAAATAATATGGATGTTATAATTATATGGAGTATATAAAATTCCAAATGTAGTTAATACTAATCATAACCACTTCTTGAATGGCTAGTTTTGTATGTCTTGGGGCACTCGAACTCGGTGTTGCGTATAGCGCAAGCTATTTAATTACTTTCAAGAAAATAACATATTATAAAATCTTGGGGTGTTACACACTAAACACAATCCACATTGAGCAGTACATGAAACTTTTAAAGGAAGACTTCGAGGCTGACCAGATTAAAGATGAGAGATAAAATGAGTATCTTTCCAATAATCATGGCATGAGACGAGTTGAGAGAAACACCATTGAAATGTCACATGTTGTGATCAGACTCCAACTAAAATTTTTTAAGATAGAATCATTGAAGATACTCAAAACCTTTAGGCCTAAGCCTCCCATATTAGTGTGTTTGATACATTCTTTATAAACCATAGTGACTAGTTTATTGTCACTAATAGATCCAATCCATATAATGTTTTTGATCTATCTTTTTAGCTCCATGATGAGGATTTCTTGCCATTTTTAAATAATGAACACATAAAAAACTTGGAGTAGATCACCAAGTTGACATGACATGTTCTGCCAGCTTAGTACAGCTATTTCCCTTTCCATTTCCACATTTGGGTAATGATCCTAGAGAAAATATTTTCATGATAACACATTTTCGATTTACCCAAAAAATTAGAACTCCAAGAAAATTAATGGTCCGATAACCTCTCTTATCCCCAAGGTTATTTGAAACTTTCCTCTACTTTTTTATGGGAACCCCATGCCCAAATAACACATATGATTTCTGCCAACTAATGGATTGCCCAGTCATATCTTCATAATGCTTGAAGATTGCTTTAATCGTAGACATAGTTATTCTATCAGCTTGACCAAACAAGAGGATTCCATTAACATAAAACAAATGATTTGGTGTATAAATTCCTTTTCCACACTTAATCAGACTATATAATACTTCATGGACAAGTTCATTAGGAAAGAAACTCCAGTAATCTTCAGCATGAAAAAATAATAGACCACAGAGGGGATAACCTTGTCTGACACCCCTAGAGCATTGAAAAAACCCTCGTGGGGAGCCACTGACCAAGATTGAAAGCCTAGAACTACAAGGAATTGTATGGATATGATTGATGTGTTGGATCAAAATGATGATTTAGATGCTCAAAACACAAGAGAGGGGTGAATTGTATACTTTAAAAATTCATTGGGAACTTTTCAAGTTTTTTAGAAACCTTTTTATTGTTTAGCAAGGTTAAACAAGGAAATTCACAAAACCTCTAAGTTCTACTAAATTTCTTGATTTCATAAATGTGATTCTGAGAATTTAATTCCAGAAATGTCGTTCCAGAAATGAAACATAACAAAAGTTTAAAAAAGCTAAATATTCTACCTTAAAGCATATATAATCTTAATAAATCAGAGTGTACAAGTATAAGGGTGTATAAGATAGATATAATTTCCTCAATAATCAAAATGCTGCAGAAAACCTGAAACAAACAAGTAACAAGTAGTAATTCTTTTAACCCAAAGAGAAGGGTATCCAACTACCTTGGATAAAGGTCCCTTGATTTATACATCCAAGAAAGTCTGTCTTACCCACACCAAGGTATGCCCTCGATATGAATATCAGAGTATGTCTTGATATCCCTGTAAACCCTCAACAAAAAGGTAGTCGACACCTCTATCTTCCTATCCCCAGAATCCTTGAATGTATTCAGCAACATTCAGAGTTTCACGAAGCAATTATGAACAAGATGTTCGGTATGCAAAAATCAGAAAAAGTGTCTCTCTCTAAAAATCACTTCAGTAGCATGTAATCTCTAGATTGATCAACCTTTTGTCAAAAGTTGTGAGCGCGTTCAAATGAGCTCATATTTATAGGCACAACTTCAATGGTCGGCTCCCTCCTCCAACAGTCATATTTTTCCTTGATTTTTAGAGGGACATGTACATGTGTCACTCAAACAATGGTTAGTTAGAAACAAAAAGCATGAAATCATTTTGTAACCAAAACAAGAGTAATAAAAAAATAGTTACTTAACCAAAATTAATTATTCTGAATCTATGTAAATAAAAGATCAGAGTCTTACCAAAAAGTCATACAGTGTCTATAATACAAGGATATTCGGATTCTGTATTCAGAAAAATTCGGAACTTGAATTCTATACAATTACAGAGTCTTAATTTCAATGAAATTAGGAGTAATGAATTCAGTATAATTTGGAGTCTGAATTAATAAGAGTTCGGAGTCTGAACTTACAAAAGTTCAGGGTATGAACTCAGAGAACATGGAGTCAAAACTCATAAGAGTTCGGAGTCTAAATTCAGAGATCATGGAGTCAGAACTTAGAATGTTTGGAATCTGACTTTGGAGAACTTAGAGTTAGAACTCATAAGGGTTTAGAGTCTGAATTCAGTGAACTCAGATTCAGAAGATAGAAAGTTCGGAATCTGAATTCAGAGAACTCGAAATCTAAATTCTAGGGATTCAGAACCTGAAGCTGGATCCTAAAAAAAGAATTCTCTATATCTAGGTACTATTAGATTTCATGGTTTAAGATATGAAACCAAATTTTATACTTAGAGAAAAAATGAACAATGAAAAACATGGTAAGGATAAATTTCCATGGGAAATAAAAATTTTCCTTATGAAAGAAAATCATAGGGTAAAATGAATTATGAATTAAGATATGCAATTTGTGATTTTCAAAACATGAAGGAATGGTAAAGTAATAAGGAAACTATATTGACTCATCAATCTCCTCTAACAAGAAGGAATGGAAAAGTATTAAGGAAGCCTTATTGACTCAACAATATCCCCCTTTTTGGAAAGCACAAACATCCTTATGAAAAATAATATAAAGACATAGAAAATAATTTTATGGAATTTGAATGTAAAACATATCTCCCTTAACACATGGGCAATGAATAATATGACTAACTCCCCTTAGGCTTTAGAACCACTAAGGATCGTATTCTGATTTCCTAAATGAGATTTTTCATTATCTTTAATACAGAAATCTTTTTAATGAAAACTCCCCCTTAGATGAACTCCCCCTTACTTAGGGAAATTTACATTTTTACTTAGTATTCATTTAACATTCTCCCACTTTATGATCTCCAAAAAAGGAATACAGGGAATGAAAAATAAAATATGGTACCTGAAATATTAGTACTAAACATCCAAAAGAAAAGTAACCAAAAATTTCATTTGAATTGGAAAAAAAATTACAACAAGGAAAATACAACAAAAGATCCAATTTAAAAAAGTTATCTTTATTTTTCCTTTGGTATCAGCTTCTTCACTATTGTTTTGAGATTCTTAAGCTCCTTGTGGTCTTCCTCTGCTCATTTGAGAATCTGATCCTGATCCTCAGCTTTCTTCTCTAGAGCCTTGATTCTTTCTTCTTTAGTCTTATGATCCTCTACCTAAGCCTTCAAAACATCCTCTTTCTTGAAAATATTTTCTTCTATCCCAATCAAAATATCTCTTTCTCTCTTCCATCATTGAGCTACTGAATACAACTTCCCATTAAGATATTTTAGTTCTTGAATCTTGGTATTCTGATCCAGGATTAGCTTTTCATTATTAGATGTGTTAAGATCTGAGATTTTACTATCCTCGTTGTCAAAAGCATCCTTGACACTCTCTTGAAACTCATCAAGAATCTTCATTTCCTCAACTATCTTCCTAGACCAGCTAAACATTTTCTTACAAGACCTTTTGTGGGATTTTTAGTTGATAAGAAAAGTCTTGATGTATACTTAATGTTTAACAAAATTATCCATTACCATGGATACTAAATCTGCATTCTGATTTAAGTTGTGTTGAAGCAACATTCCTCTTGATTCAATGCTTGGAATAATTGTAATTTTACCAACAATATTCTTCAATGACTGGACTGTGAAATCATGTCCAAAAGAGGAAGATTTTGAATCTGAATATTTGCTTGGTGAGGGATCATTATCTAACACAAATTCCTTTATATTTGATGATCCACCAACTTCATTCTTCTTAACAACAACTTTACTAGATCTATCAACAACCACCTCTTCTCCCTTTTAAACTTTCATAATGGCTTCCTCATCTGGAGATTCATGTTCACTGTTAGATAGCCGAAAAATTTTATCTTTATCTATATCTTCTTTCTCCGCTCTTTCCTCGGTATACTATGGGTGAATGAAATCATAATTAGAACTTTATTTTTCAGACATCATATTCACTTCTTCTTCAATCTTGTCATCTTCACCTTTCTCGTCTTTCCAGGGGTACCAAGATTTGATTATTCGGCTTGATAGGTTCGTAATGACAACTTCTTAGAAGAGCTTTCTTTCTCATGAATGTCATGGACTTTCTTAATCAAATATTTTTCATTTCTACTACTTTCTTCTTCTTTTTATTCTTCCAATACTTTTTCTAATTATTTTTCGTTGACTTTTCCCAGAGTCACATACTTTTTCCCCAGAGTATCTAGTAAAGTTTCTATCAGGAATGATTCTGGAACTGGAATTTTCTCGGAAGCTCTCTCATCACCCTTTAGATGAGATTGAACAATTTCAACTTCAGACATCTTCTTCTTATGTTTCTTTTCTTTAGCTTTCTTTTCGAGCTCATCATTAGTCTTCACTTTTAGGGCTTTTGCTTCAGCTATATCCAAACCAAAGCTAGGCTCCCATAATTTTTTGTTCTTCCTGTATTCCATCTATTTATCTACTACCTCATCTGGATAAGCTTTTTTCTTCTTAGGTTATGGAGGTGTTGATTGGGTTTCCTTAGGGTCTGGAGTTTTTTCCTTTTTATCCACTTCCTTCACTTTCCTCTTCTTTGAACCCTTCTTAGAGGTCTCAGAAGACTCCATCTTCTTTGAAATAGCTTCCACTTCTTCATCAGCTAAGTTATAAAATTATTCATATTTTTTAGAAAAACCAATATTCATCCTTCTCAAAGTATCGTCACTAACCAGCATGACTTTGAAAATCCTAGGATTTGAACTGCAAGGAATTTTGAAAGACTCTAAGAATTGAACAATCAAGTTTTAAAGAATGGATGGCTACATAATGAACTAAGCCTTCATATTTCCATTCATTATATCGTAATCATAATATTATTAACCATGTTTATCTTTATCTGGTTCACCAGAAAATCCAAAATATACATATCAATCTTCTCCAATGTATCCTAGTAAACTTTTATCGAAATGATGAATCCCTAAACACATAATTCTAGAATCCAGAAATTTGTAGTTAGGTGAAAAATATTCAGAGTATTAACATCAGTAAGACTGAGGCACTCCATAGATTCCACCTTAACAAAGCTTCCTTAAACATCTGTTAACTTATGAGAAAACATTTCGACTTCTCTTTCATATATAACTCTAATAAAATTTGCATCCTTGGTGTATGAGAGATAATAAGTCTTCCCATAGCATTTGAAAGAGAAAATATTTCCACCTTCTTATTTAAAAAACATATTGTTTCATTAAATTCAACTAGAAAATCCAGATATACTAAATCTTGTGCACCTGGCTTCAATATGGAATCACGGTCGCATCCATTGAGCTTGATGTTCTTTGAGATGATGGAATCATACTTGGTGAAGAATTTTGGATGCACCAAACTTTCTATATAAACCTTCCACTACGAGATTGGCTTGACATTTGATATTTCTTTCTGAGAAGATTCATCGACAGACATTAAGATTTGAGAAATATCTGAGAAGTTCATAACGGGATTGTGTATAAGGGTATAAGTTCAACACGCGAAGGCTTGAGTTTCGATGTGGTACAACCATCGGGGGGTCCTCTATATAGAAGTTTTAAGTGATGGTTCGACTAACCTAATTGATCCAATGGATGATAAGCCTCTTGATAAGATCTAACTGTTGAGATGATAACCATAAAGAGATTTTGACAGAATCCGATCTTTTGAGGTTTCAATAAAAACATTCAGATTTTAAAAAAATGAAACCAAACAATTTAAAAAACAAAAGGAAATACCAGCGGGTAAAAAACAATTATGAAAACTCAATAAAGGAAACATACCTTTCAGATTTCCAGGGAGATTATTTGTAGTGAGGAAAATTCTTCTTGAAGAACTTTGGATTCTGGAAGAAAAATTTATTACGATTTCTTTTTTTAAAAAACTAACTATGAAAATATTTTTAGAAAAAACTATATAAAAAAACTTCATTACTAATTTTTTTATATAAAATATTACTATGAAACTTTCCATTGTAAAAAATTTGAAAAATATAATGAAGAAAAATTTTCTTACGAAATATTTGGAATGTATGACTATGAAAAGTTTCATTACAAAAGATTTGGAAAATCTAACTACGAAAATTTCCCTTATGAAAGATTTGAAAAATCTGACTATGAAAATTTCCATTACTGAATATTTGAAAAATATGACTACAAAAACCTCCATTATGAATGATTTAAAAAATTTGACTATAAAAATTTTCATTACGAAATATTTAGATCTAAATAACAAGAAAATGTACACCCCCAATGAAAAGGATTTTATTACTGTAAGGATATTGGTTTCAACAGAAAGTTATCAAGGAAGATTACCATATGGTTATCATTCTTAACTTTTGTTTGATGTATTCAAATATACCAGAGGATAAATATTTTGTGAAAATATCATCAAGTTGATCTTGTGTTCTAATAAATTGACGAATGATATCCCTTTTTTTGTGTAATCCCTAATAGAGTGATGCCTAATATCTATGTGTTTTTAAGAGATTGATGTGCATGATTTTAACTTAAGGCAATGACACTAGTATTATCACACAAAATTTGGGTTTTGGTAAAACTCATACCATAGCTTGTGAGTGTGTGATTCATCCACAACACTTGAGCACAACCACTTCCAGCTGCTACAAATTCATATTCAGCTGTGGAAAGTGCTACTCAGTTTTTCTTTTTGAACGACCAAGAAACTAATTAATCTCCTATGAAATGGAAAGTTCTGGATATACTCTTTCTATCCATTCTACAACAACCAATGTCAGCATCCAAAAAACCATTCATAACAAAATAATTTCCAGAAGTATAAAAGAGTCCATGATCCATGGTTCCCATTTAAGTAGTGAAAAATCATTTTCACTCCCTTTCAATTATATTCTTTAGGATTAGATTGATATCATGCACATAAGCATATTTAAAACATTATGTCTCGGAGACTAGTTATCAAGTAAAGTAGACTTCCTGTCATACCTCTAAAAGATTCTTGATCTATTGGTTTCCCAGATTCATCAAGATCAAGTGAATTAGAGGTACTAATGAGTGTACTTATACTCTTAGTGATGTCATATCCATACTTTTTAAGAAGATATTTAATATACTTATGTTAGGATATATAGATTCCTTCTGTTTTTTGAGAAATTTGAAATCCAGGGGAAATTGTTAAATCACCAATCATACTCATTTCAAAATCAAATTTCATTAGATCCGTGAAGGAATCTATTAATGATTGTTGATTTGAACCAAATATAATGTCATCAACATAAATTTGAACAATAAAAACATTTTTCTGATCTTTCTTTATAAAAAGGTTTGGATCATCATTTCCCTAAACATAGTTATTTTGAAGAAAAATTCATGTTAGTCTATCATACCAAGCTCATGGGGCTTGCTTAAGTCCATAAAAATATTTGTTAAGTTTAAAAACATGTTCAAGATGTTTTTTATCTTCAAAACCAGGATTTTGTTCAACAAAAACTTCCTCTTAGACATAACCATTAAGGAAAGAACATTTGACATCCATTTGAAAAGATTGAAATTGAAAAATGCAGCAAAGGAAAGTAGAATACGAATAGATTCTAGTCTAGATACTGGAGCGTTGGTTTCTTCATAGCATTTTCCTTTTTTTAATATTATAGCCTTTATCAACCAATCTAGGTTTATTTCTTACTATGATTCAATTTTAATCACACTTATTTTTGAAGACCCATTTGACTCTGATAATATAAGTTTCCTTAGGTGTTTCAACCAAGGTCCAGACTTTATTCATTTTAAATTAATTTAGTTCATCTTGCATAGATTTTATTCAATCATCATCACTTAAAGCTTCATCAGTTCTTTTTGGTTGTAATTGGGAAAGGAATGCTAGAAGTTCTATTTCATTCCTTAAGGAACATCTAGTCCTTAAAAGTTGATCCACATCACCTATGATATTATCACTGGGATTATTCTTTAGAAACAACTAATTTGGGTTTTTTAAAACTTGTTCATTAACATAGGGTTGAAAGTATTACGGGGTAAATGCTTCAAAAACATCTTCTTGGACATTTTCTTTATCAGAAGAATCTTCTAACAAAGCTTCATAATCTATTTTTAAAAACACAACCGTAGATATAAGATGAGGTTGTTTAAAAACAAAAGGATCAGTTTCATCAAATTTGACATGTACTGTTTCTTCAACAGTACAAGTATTTTTATTGAAAACTCTATAAGTCTTAGAAGTTGTGGAGTATCCTAAGAAAATTCGGTCATCATCTTTTTGTGAAAATTTTTTATGATTATCTTTAGTATTCAGAATGAATACTTTACTGCCAAAAACCTTGAAGTAGGAAATTCTAGGTTTTCTACCATTCCATAACTCATAAAGAGATTTATTAATAAAATGTCTAATAAAAACATGATTTATTGTATAACAAGCAGTACATACAACTTATGCCCAAAAATGTTTGGCTACTGAATATTCACTCAACATGGTTCTTATTATCTCTTGAAGAATTATATTTTTTCTTTTAAAATCACCATTTTGTTGTGCGGTTCTAGGTGTTGCGAAGTTATGAGTAATGCCTTTTCTACAAAAAAAAGTTTCAAAATCAGAATTTTGAAATTCTCCTCCATTATCACTATGAATAGTTATCAATGTTTGGTTTTTCTCATTTTTAACTTGGGATCTAAAACTTTTGAAATAAGAAAAAGCTTCAGAATTCTTTTTTTGAAAATTTACCCACATAAATATAGTGTAATCATTATCTAAGAAAAATACATAATATTTTCCTCCAATGCTTCCAGTTTGTGTTGGACCAAAAGATCCATATGCACTAACTGTAATTCATTAGTGGTTGATACTTCACCAACTGATTTAAAATATGATTTATGTTTCTTAACATATTGACAAGGATCACAGACTTTTTGGAATCAAATCTATGATCTGGTAGATCCTTAACTAGTCTTTTCTTAGCGATTTTTAATAGGTTCCTATGGTTATAGTGTCCTGACCATCTATGCCACAACTAAGAATGAACTTCCATTTCACCAAGGAAACGTAGGTCTTGGATCTTAATTTCTTATAAGTTTATTGTGTATACATTATCTTGTCTATGGAAAGAAAGAATAAACTCTTCCTTGGGATTGTGTACTAAGAACTTGTATTTCCTAAAATTCACAAGGAAACCTTCATACCATAATTGACTTATGCTAATGAGGTTGTGCTTAAGACCCTTAAAAAATAAAACATTTGAAATCAATGTTTTTCCAACAAAAACAATTTTACCTATACCCATAATTTCTCCCTTATCATTGTCTCCGAAAAGTTACTTTTCCTCCTTTCTTCTTGATAATCTTTTGAAAGTAGTTTTTTTTACCAGTCATATGCCGAGAATATACACTATCCATGTACTAAGTACTGCTATTGCTACTTTCCTCAATTTCTTGTAAATAAGAATGTTAGACTTTCAGAATCCAAACATTCTTGGATCCAGAAATATCAGAAATCAAAATTTTAGGTACCCAAATATTCATAGAGAAATAGGCTTTATGAAAACCTAATGACTGGGTTTTGTTTAAGAAACAACTTTTTTCCCAGTGTCCACCATAATGACACTTAGTTCATAATGGAGCACATTGAAAAACAAAATAATTGTTACTAAAAATCTGTTTTTACCTTGTATAACCAAAACCAAAATTATTCCTAAGATGTCAGATTTTAGAATACATCTTATCAAAAAATTTCTTACCTAAGGTAAAGTTTGACTAACAGTTCCTCAAAGAAAATATTTCTGACTTTAGTCTAATAACTAAGTTCTTATCTTCCAAAAAATTTGTTTTATAACTAGAGTTAGGCACAAAAACATTTTTCATAGAAATTACATTTTCTATATCCTTAGAAATTTTATCCTTCTCAGAATTTACTTCCTCAAGATTTTCGTAAATTCCTTCAAAATCAAGGGTTTTCTTATCACGATATTTAGAAAGATCTAATATTTCTTTTTTTAAAATAGTATTCCTCAAATTTTCCATATCAAGATTTTTCTTGAGTTTTGAATTCTCATTCTCAATGAGCAAAACAAGCCTAAAAACATCTTCATATGTAGGTAAAGTATTATCCTCATCAGAAAAAGAATCTTCATCCAAACATTAATAATATTTACTATCACTATAACTATAATTTAGGGATACATTTTTCATATATTCATCATTGTGTACCTTATACATTAAGCAATTATTTTCAATAGGAAGTCTGGCTATTAAAAAAATATTCTTCTGTCCATAAGATTCATAATCTGATGATTCTTCAGAAGACTCTCTACCACTGGAACTCCAAATTTCATCAGCTTTAAAGACTTTCTTAGCTTTAGCTTTTTAATACTTCTTTCTATTTCTCTTAGAATTATTCTCTTTTCTTTCTTTTCTTTTAAGCATATTAAAATCATTCCTTACGTATCCAGCTCTTTTTCATTCATAACATGTGACTTTTGAATCTTTATTATCTTTTGTTTCTTTCTTCTTGTATCTGGATTGAAAGTTATTTTGTCCAACAATCTTGTTCATCCTTCAAGCAATATTGGCTAACTCATTTTTTGAAGATTCAATTCCAGTAGATTTAGATTGTATGACAACCTTCTTAGATTTAGATCTTGTAACTCTCTCAGGCGTCTTGGATTTTACATGATTTGAAGTAGTTCTAAAAGAAAAACGTCCATTCCCATTTTTCTTCTTAACATTATCAGCATCTCTCTTCCTTCTAGTAACATGTTGAAGATGAATTCCAAAAATTTCACCAAGATTGATTTTTTTAACCATTCTATTCTCATATATAGCTATTCTCTTGAATTCCCTCTGATTGGGAATGATGTCTATGATCTTATCCATAAGTGCTTTATCATCTAATCCTTTCTCACCAATGGATTGTAAACTATTGACGATAGTCATAAACCTATGTTGCAACTTGCATTTGGGTTCCCTATCAGGAATGAAAAAACCATGATATTCAGCTCTGAGCATTGCTCTTCTAGTTCCAATAACTTTGGATGTTCTAAAGTTAGTAACTTCAAGCTTCTTCCAAATACAACTTGCTGATTCACAAGATGAAATTTGGATATATATATATATATATATAGTCATGGAATAAAGAAATGTATTGTAAACCTTATAATTCAGTTGATATTCATGCATTTCTTGGTTGGTGAAAGTACTAACTTCTTTGTCAGGGATTTTATATCCTCCAGTAAGCATTAAAAAAATTCTACTCCAGTATTGATAATGAATGTCTTCAGGCGATCTCTCCAATATTTGTAATCATTCACATCCAAAATAGGTGGTCTATTTGTATTTAGGTTGTCAATGGAACCAACATTGATTTATTCCATCTTAAAGAATTTCTTTCCACATAAACATGTTAGTAATAATGTTTGTAAACAAGGATAAGAATATCCTAATCAAGGAAAATTTAGAACAATGAAAAACTTGAGCAAGGAAAACATATATGTGAATATAAGTATTTCAGATACCTCCTCTGATAAAAATTGTTGGATCGAAATGATGATGTAGATACTCAAAATAAAAGAGGGGGGTGACTTGTATACTTTAAAAATTCTTTGGGAACTTTTAAAGTTGGTTAGATACCTTTATATTGTTTAACAAGGTTAAACAAGGTAAATTCACAAAACCTCTAAGTTCTACTAACTTGCTTGATTCAAGAAATGTGATTCTGAGAATGTAATTCCAAAAAATGAGGTTCCAAAAATGAAACTTAACAAAATATTAAAAAAGATAAAGATTCTACAATAAATCGAACAGAATCATACTAAATCAGAGTGTTCATGTATAATGAAGTATAAGACAGTTATACTTTCCTCAACAATCAAAATGCTGCATAAAACTTGAAACAAAAAAGTAACAAGTAGTAAATCTTTTAACTCAAAGACAAGGGTATCTAACAACCTTTTTTAATGGTCCATTGATTTATACTTTCAAGAACATCTATCTCACCCACACTAGGGTAAGACCTCGATATGAAGATTGGAGTCTGTCTTGATATCCTCACAGGACCTCAACTTCTATATAGTTGGCACCTCTGTCTTCCTATCCCCGAAAGCCATCGAATGTACTCAGAAACATTCATAGTCACATGAAGCAATTAAGAAAAACATGTTTAGTATGCACAAAGAATGAGAAGTCTCTCTCTCAATAAATCACCTCAGTAGCATGTAATCTCTAGATTTATCAACTTGTTGTCAAAATTTGCGAGCTCATTTAAATGAGCACCTATTTATTGGCATAGCTTCAACGGTATGATCCATCCTCCAATGGTCATATTATTCCTTGAATTTTAGAGGGACCGTTACACTTTTCACTCGAACAATGGATGGTTAGAAACAGAAAGAACAACATCATTTTGTTACCAAAACATGAGTTATAAAAAAATATGCTGACATAACCAAAATCAATTACTCGGAATGTAAGGAAATAAAAGTTTAGAGTCTAACCAGAAACAAATTTGGTGTTTATAATACAAGGATATTTGGATTATGTCTTAAAAAAATTCTAAACCTGAATTCTATAGAATTCGGGAGTCCGAATTTCAAGGAAATTCAGAGAATTCAATTCAGAAGAATTTGAAGTTTGGATTCATAAGAGTTCAGAGTCTAAACTTAAAAATGTTCGGAGTCTGAACGTGGAGAACATGGAGCCAAAAATTGTGAAATTTCAGAGTCTGAATTCAAAGAACTTTGAGTGAGAACTCAAAAAATTCTGAATCTAAATTCAAGGAACTCAGAGTTAGATCTCATAATTTTTCAGAGTCTAAATTCAGAGAACATGGAGTAAGAACTCAAAAAGTTTGGAATCCAAATTCGGAGAACTCGGAATCTGAATTTTGGGGATTCAGAACCTGAATTTGGATCCTGAAAATAGAATGCTCTATATCTAAGTATTATAATATTTCGAGGTTTTAGATATGAAACCAAATTTTATACCTAGATAAAAAATGAAAAATTAAAACATGGTAAGGATAAATTTCCTTGGGAAAGGAAAAGGATCGTTATGAAATTAAAACATAGTCTAAAATGAAATATTCCTTAAGATAAGATGTTTGTGATTTTCAAAACATGAAGGGATGGTAATGTCATAAGGAAACATTATTGACTCAACAATCACCCCAAACAAGAAGGAATGTAAAAGTCATAAAGAATCCCTATTGACTCAACATGATGAAAATCATAGAGAAAATAGACATTTTAAGAATTGAATAGATGAATCTCTATTTAATTATGTCAAAGACCTTGCAAATATCAATATTCAAAGCAAAATTATTATATTTCACCATCTTCTTCGTGACATTAATGCATTCAAAAGCAGTAGAAATGAACGTCTGAATATTCCTCCCAGAAAAAATCCAAATTGATTTGGGGTTGTGTTATCTCTCACAATATTCTCAAGACTTGAAGTAATGATTTTTTAGATGATTTTGGGAATAGTATTGCCAATTGCAATTTTTTTGATGTCCCTGCCATCAAAAAAGTTTTTCTTTATTTGGTATCAGTGTAATAAAATTTGATTTGGAACCATAATTCAAAGAGGAATGTGTGAAGAATTCCCTCACTGCAATGGTAACCACATCGTGAACAATTTCCAAATTGAAAATAAATAACTTAATGGTAAAACCATCTAGCCCTACAAAACTATCAATGTTTAAATTGAACAAGGTTTCCTTGACCTCCCTCTCCCTAGGGACTTCCACTACTTCCTATTTTCCTATTCTTCGATGCTACGGGGGGTGTTATTCATTAACATGTGGGTTGTATCGGACCCATTTTCAGAATAAAGATCAGAAAAAAAACTGGTCACAACATTGTAGATATCATTATATAAGGTAAGAAAGTCTCCATTAATTCGATGGGTAGTGATTATCATCTTAATTTTCCTTCATTTATGAATGTGATGAAAGAATTTGGAATTATTATCCCCTTTCTTTATCTAGAAAACATTGGATTGTGAAAAGCCCATATTCTCTTTGGTATTGATTAAATAATTAGGTTTAGAAAGATCTTGGATCTCATCATGTGAGGGAATTCTGCGCAATTGATTAGCATTCTAAAAAATGTGAAAATAGCTATTAGGAGACCTGATATCATCATCAATATGGAAAAAGAGTCCTTTCTACACTATCCTAGATTCCTCTTAGTATACTTCAGCTTTGATAATAGAATCTGAAGAGGACAACCTAGAGTCACACATTCCCAAGCATCAATAACAATTTCCCAACACCCTGGAATGGAAATCCAGAAGTTGGTAAACTTAAATGGAATAGGGGATGATCTTGTACCACCATCATAGATGCACACCATTTATGGATTGTGATCAAAGTGTGTTTTTGGCAGATTGAGACTAGAGTCATTAAAGGCGCCATTCCTATCATCAACTTCAATGAAACACCTATCAAGATTGTTATCCTTCTTTCCATTTAGTGTATATCTTCCCCAACTAAATTCAACACCATCATCAGACACTTCATCTAGATTTCATTTATCAACGTCATGATAGAACTCATTGGCTACAAGTCATTTGAAGATTGGTCCGTTTTTCTCATACAGTTGTAGGATAGTGTTGAAGTAACCTTTAATGATCCAATTATGAGGTGAAATAGTAGATAGAACCTCCTTCTCATTCCATAATTTCCTTCATTAGATATAATAATTGGAGGCATAAATGAAGTACATAGTGTAATTGAAGCCCTTAATCCCAACAGAGGCTGACACAAGCTGCTGAATGTGACTGCAAGAGAGCTGGTTGAGAAATTCAAGTTTCTATACCCAAATTCTCTCGACACCATGCTCAATAAGATTATGAAGAATAAATTAATAACCAAGAGATTCCCATTTGAATGCTCTCCAATTATGAAAATTCATATTTGGTTCAGCAAGTTGAATAAGCAAGGGTTTTTTTGGTCAGGACAAAATGTCTATAGGCTTTGACTATGGGACAATTCCCAAGCCCCTGACAATTCCAGAAGAGAATCTTCATTTTTAAAGGGTTGTATTACCCCTGGTTTGGGGGCCCCCTTGAGTGGATTTCTTCTTAGTCTTGATGTCCTTCACCTTGTTATTCCTCCAGTCATTATTCCCATGAAGAATTCCTGATACAGAGAACTTTTCCTCATCTTGCAAATCATTTAGGGGTGACCAGTTGATGTATCATCAGACCATAACACACCGGAAAATGGAATGAACTTGTTGGGGGACAGTTTTATTCCCCTTTCAGCATCATCATCTAGCCAATTCTTGGCTTCCCAATTTGAGATCACCTGAGTGAAGGGAACATCTGCAACTGGAGGCCCATCTTGAGGGTCGGCAAGCGGAAGGTCCATCTTAAGGGACTACAGCACAGAAGTGCCATGTGACAATGTAAGAATAGATAGGATGGCCAGACTATAATGTGTGGTATAGGTGTGTCCCTACTTGACCAGACCTTACAGTGAGTCCAAGGGAGAGATCTAGGGAGTAGGAATCCCAGTGGATGATGGAGCCTGCAAGTCAACACTAGGATGCAGATGTTGATCCACATCAATATTAGCGGAATTGGTTCCCCAATGATGATAATTAGGGACATCATGTTTCTATTGGGTCACTAGGGAGGGATCATTCATCTTGTAATTAGGTTTAGCAAGATTTCCATCCTGGATCTGAATAGGAGAAGAGATTACCTGGGATCCAGACAAAGCACAACATTGCACAATTGGAATCAGAAACACCCTGGAGTCGTGTCCCAGGGGCCAATCATGTTTATGAGAAACATCATTCTGGGGTTCCCTAGTGGGAGGATCAGAGTCTCCATGATCTTGTGAGAACCCTACAGTCCAATATAGACCATGTTCAGATGCATAGTGCATCAGATGTACTAAGGGAGAAAATCCTCTATAGCCACTTCCATGTCCACAATTGCATCAAGAGCAAGAAGATCATTATCAAGGCCTTCCTACTTAATCACAACCTATTTGGGGTCACAATAGCTGTAAAGGAAATTTTTTGATCTCTTATGAGTATAATTTTTGAAGATAGATTCATTATTCCCTTTTAATAGTTATAGGTATCAAATCCTGTATCTTCTACACTCCTTATAGGGATGGCCAATGAAATTGAATTCTCTACAAAGCATCGGTTTCCTTTCAAAGAATATTTCCATGGGAAAAGTGTCATCACTGGTCATGAAGACCACTTATTATACTAGGGTAAGTGCCATATCAACCTCAACCAAGACATGAGATAAAATCCCAATCCTTGGATTGTTATTCCATCGGTCCATTAAGATTGGATTTCCCACTATGTATGAAATATTTAATAGAATTAGATGGTTCCAGTACATCTAGTTGAGCTTGTAAATTTGGACCCAACACTGCACATGGGTGTTAAAAAAATTTAAAGGGTCAAAATTGTGATTCCATTATTGGATTATGAGAATACATGGCTTCATGGAGATGGATCTAAAATTCCATTCCTACATCTTACATTCATCATTCAGAAATACAACATGGAAAATCCCCTTCCCATGGAAATCATTTTCCAATCATCAAAACCCCACAATGTTGTAATTATTTTATTCAGCTCCTTAAACATCCAAATCCTCTCACCTTTTGGGGAAAGGATACGATAAATCATGGAGATTTTAAAAGGATTTCCCTTTCTTCAACAACATTCTAGTTGGAAGAGACATGGGAAATCTGGCATTTTCGAATTACCCTACCTGGATAGGGGAGATAAAATCAGAGAAGGACAAATTTGAAGTAGATATAACAACTTCCACACAGTTCTTATTTAAACCATATAGCTCTGAAGAAAAAACCAAATTCAAATATTCTCTATTCTAAGGGTCAAATGGGGGGAAATATCCTTGTTCCCAATTCATTCTTCTGTATTTAAGGCCAGATCTCATCCTCTAGTCAAGAGATCATTCAGAGGATAACCCTTTATACAATTCACATATCCACTAGGGTCTCCCCCTTATTCCTCCATCCTCTAATTTTGTAAATACAATACAAGGTATTGTGAATATAATTATTTTAAATCCATTTAATCTAAATCATTTTTTTCTAGAAATGTCCAATATTTTAAACCTACATCCCCCTATGTATTGTGTCATCTACATTCATATTTCAATCCAAAAATTCATATTAGAGGAGGTTTCCATTGTTCATATATTTTCATACATTTAGTTAGATATATATCTTATATAAACTCTATTTTTATAAATACATAATACAGTAACATGTGGAGTGGAAATTTTTTTTATGTTGGTAGGAAGCAATGTTGGATCCACAAAAAATTTGAATCCTAAAATACCACCAGTTTTTTATAGTAATGATAATTTGTAATGTAGAGAAAAAATGAAGACGTTTTTTATCAGTACTAGTGTTGATAATTTTTTAATTCTTAATATAGATTACAAGATACCTAAAAATTAATTACTAACTTTTACTATCCATGAAATCCCAGAATATCAGCTAAAATATAAGGTACATAATAATTTACATTGTTCAATAACCAAGAAAATATATATCCAAATATAGTCTAGCGATGAACCAAATAGTGTATGGAAGAAGTTTGAAATTACACTTTTTGGTAATTCTAATGTTATTGAGACTAGATGATCCATAATTAGTGAAAATATTCATGGTTTTGTTTTTCCAGATGGATAAACTTCAAAAAAAGTTCCATAAAGATTCATAACAATTTCATATAGTCTACAGTAAATGGGACATAAATTTTTAGATGATGCGATTCATGTATATAAGATTATAGATATCATTCCTAACAAATGGGAATCAAAGAGAAATTCTATTGACCAATCAATGAAATTAAAAACCGTAAATATTGATGAATTATTTGGAACACTCTTGAAACATTATAATAGATTAAAGAGAGACACGGATAATTTATAGATGAAGAATTGAATTGTTTCCTTACTACTGACTTAAATTAGAGGAAATTTAAAACTCCTGATAAAATTATTAATTCAAAAAAGAAGAAAGTTGTTGTTCAATTGGACTCAAGTGAATCTAAATACTCAAAAAATGCATTAGGAAATCTTGCTCAAAGGAAGAACTAGATTATCGGAAAGAAGGATTTGCAATACGTATATAAGAAACATGATAAGAAGGATAAGAACGAAACTGATGTCCAATGTTATGAATGAAATAAATCTTGACATTTCCGACTTGATTTTCTATTTATGAAAAAAAAGGAAAGTAAATATAGAAAATCTAAAAAAATTAGAGGAGATATCATAAGACTAAGGGAAATAAATATTTGAAAGAACATGATTCTTGTAGTTCAAGTTGGGAGACTCAACAGATGAATCGTTAAACAATAAAAGTTATGCATAGAAGAATATTCCATAATACCTATTGAAAATAATTGATTCATGGCTAGGTTATACACTATTGAATCCTTAACTAACATATCTTTATGTTCTAATTTTCCTAATAAATAAAATTATAAATCTTGAGATGAAGAATCATCCTCAGCAGAAAATAATTCTTCAACTTCTATGGAAAAATTATATAGGTTTTCAAAGATACATGAAAATGAAAATATAAAAATAAAAAATAATCTTGTTAAGGAAAATTATAGATTATTTGTTTTAACAAAAAAAGTAACAGATATTTATAATGATCTTCATGAAAAATATATAGAAATTATTTTATTTCAAAAAACCTTAAGGAATTAAATTCTTAAAATGATAAACATCCTAATGATCTTGAAAAAAACAATTTATGAATAATGATTTAAAGAAAAAAAAATATATTTCTAAAAATAATACTGATGAGGCTAAGAATTTATTTTATAGACTAAAATATGAAATCTTATCTCTTAAAAATCATTTATCAAACATTAATTTTGGTAATGATTAATTTGAAAAAATGTATAAACAAATTAATCCTCTGATGAGTAGTTCTGGAATTGCATATTCTGACTCAAAACCATTTTTTAGTTACAACAATTTTATTTCTAAATGAGCTCCCTTTTACACGAATTGTCAAATTGGTGGACATTGGGAGAAATTTTTTTTAAAAGAAATTCAGTCCTTAGGATTTCATAATTCACATTTCCCTAAACATAGGTGGATTCCTTTGATTTTATTTTCAAAACAATTCTAGATCTAAGAATGTTGTATTTATGACAACCAAACTGTTTTATTTTCACAAAACAAAAGAATATACCAACAACAATACATGGTACATGGATAGTGGATGTTCTAGACACATGACTGGTAAAAAAACATCTTTGAAAATATTATCAAGATGAATGGTAGAAAAGTAAAAAAAAATAGATAATTCTCAACGAATGATTATTTGTATAGTTAAAATTATCATTCATGGACAAACCATAATTTCATATTTTTTGTTTGTTAAAGGTCTTAAGAACAAAATTATAACAATAATATAATTAAGTGATGCTGGTTACCTTGTGAATTTTAGGAATGATAAATTCTTAGTATAGAATTCCATGGATAAATTCAATATTTCTTCCCATCGGCATGAGATTGTTTATACACATAACATAGAAGACCTTTTGATACCAGACTTCTAATTCTATAGTTCAATGTAAGACCAGTATTGGTTATGTAATAGAAGGATAATACACTGTAATCTTAGAAACTTTTATAAAAAACATTAGAATAGAATTTTTAAGTATCTACTGGATCATATATTTGGTTCTTCGAAACTCTTTAACCCTTGTAAATATGTAAAGAAACAAAAGTTAAGTTTAAAATCAATTAATAGAGTCTCAAATATAGATTCATTACAGTTTATGCACATGGATCTCTTCGGTCCTACATAAACTGAAAGTATTGGAGTAAAATACTACATATTTGTTTATGTTGATGACTACACAATATTTACATGGGCCTATATTCTAGAAAATAAATCTGAATCCTTTTCCAATTTTAAATATTTTTCGTCCAAATTGATAAATAAAAAAATCCATTGATAACTATTCGTAGCGATCATGGTAGAGAATTTGAAAGTTTTGACTCTGAATCTTTTTTTAGTAATAAATACATTACTCACAACATGTCAACTCCATGAACCCCATAGTAAAATGTCGTTTTTGAAAGAAGAAACTAAATTCCTCAATAAGTAAAAAAGAACCATGATTGGTGAAAACTCTTTTGCAAAAAAAATTGGGCTGATGTGGTCAATAGTTCTTGTTCTACAAAAAATCGAGTTTTAATCTGGTAATTTCTTAATAAAACTCATTATGAGTTGTGGACAGGGTAAAAAACATAACTAATATACTTCAAAGTTTTTGGATGCAAGGTAATAATTTTGAATACAGAATATAATTTACATAAATTTGCACCCAAATCTGGTGAATGTATTTTCTTAGAATATTCCACTAATATTAACGCTTATAGTGTTTTCAAAAAAATCGTGTTCTATTGGGGAAACAGTATGTGTTAAATTTGATGAAACTAATCCTTTGGTTTTTAAACAACCCCAAACTACACCTTTTTATGTGTTTTTTAAAATTTATTATCATCCATTGATAGAATATTTTTTTAATAAGGAAAATACTCAATAAATTGTATCTGATGTATTTACCTGCTAAAAATGTATTCCCTATGATGATGAACATGTTTTACAAAACTGAGGTCAGTGGTTTAAATGGAATCATCCTAGTGATACTATCATTAATGATGTAAATCAACCTCTAACGACTAAGAGTTCATTAATAAATGATGTAGAATATCTATAATTTATTTTTTCAATTTGATTCCAATGGTATTGATGATGATTTATATGATGAAGATTGGATAAATTCTATTCATGGTGAGAACAATGAATTAGAAATGAACTAAGTGTGTACCATGGATGAAAGAACATAAAGAACCACTGTTATTTTTGTAAAATCGGTCTTTATAAAAAAAACATAATTAAAACGGAATCCTAGAAAGAAATAAAGCACGGTTAGTTTCTAAATTATATAATAAACCAAAAGTAAAAGCTTATAAAGGAACCTATGCTCCAATAGAAAGACTTGAATCTATTCAAATACTATTATCCTTCGTATCATTCTTTAATTTCAATCTTTTTCAAATGTATTTGAAGTGTTCTTTCCTTAATGGATATGTTCAAGAGGATGTTTTCATAGAATAACCACAATGTTTTAAAGAGGAAAAGCAACCTAAATATTTTTTCAATCATACCAAAGAGTTATATAGTCTTAATCTATCCCCTAGAGCCTTGTATGATAGACATAAATGATTTTTGTTACAAAATTTTTTGTTAATGGAACTATTGATCCAACACTTTTTATTAATAAAGACAATAAATTTTTTTAATTGTTCAAATTTATGTTGATAAAATTATATTAATATAAAATTAGAAAATATTTCACTAATTAATGTGTGAATCTAATGAAATAATAGTTTGAAATGAGTATGGTGGGTGAGTTAATAAATTGCGTTGGTTTTTAAATTTACAAAAAAAATGAACCTATATATGTCAATATACGTATATTAAAGATATTCTCAGAATGTGTGGATATGAAAACACAAAAAGTATAAGTATGCCAATTGGTACCTCAAATAACTTGATCATGATAAAGATATACAACCAGTGGATCAAACAATATTTCTATTTATGATAAGAAGCCCACATTACTTAATAGCTAGTCACCCATAATTATGGTCTTCAATACTTTTATGTCCAAGATACCAAGAAAATTTTAACAAATCCCATTTAAAAAAAGTGAAAATAATTTTTCATATTTTAAAGGGAACTATGGATTTTGAACTTTTTATTCATTTGGAAATTATCTTGTTTTATTGAAAAAATGGATGCTAAATTTGGTGGTTGTATAAGGGAATGGAAAAGTACTATTGGGACTTGTCTTTTCTTCGGATATTCATTAGTTTCTTGGTCATATATGAAATAACACTCTTTAGCACTCTCCACTACTGAAGACGAATATGTGGTAGTCGGAACTTTTTGTGTTCAAGTGTTGTGGACGCAACATACACTTATATATTATGACATGAGTTTTACTAAAACTAAAATACTATGTGATAACACTACTTCAATTTCATTAATAAAAAATCGCACTCATCCCTCATGTGAAAATTATATAGATATTAGGAATCTCTTTATTAATGACCATACACAAAAAAGGAGATATCATTTTACAATTCATCGGAATGCTAGAAAACAATTCTGATATATATATAAAATCATTACATTCCGATAGATTTGAATACATTAAAAAAGTTTGGAATATCACTGTAATGTATTAATTTGTATCTACTTATTGTCTAAACCATCTCCTCACATTATGATACTAATTTCCAAAGGGGGAGTTCATATGTATAGTTTCAGTTTCTTAATAGATTTCATGATAATATTGGGTTTCATGTTTTTAATTGATTTCATTTCTTTAATCGATTTTAGATTTTTAATAGGTTTTATATTTTTTTGATCTCATATTTTTTCTATGCCACATTTTATCAATCTCACATTTTATCAATCTTATATTTTTTCAATCACATATTTTATCAATCTCACATTTTATCGATCTCACTTTTTATTGATCTCATATTTTATCGATCTCATATTTTTTTATCTCACTTTTTATCAATCTCACATTTTTTCTATCTCATATTTTATCGATCTTATATTTTATCAATCTCATATTTTATTGAACTCACATTTTTATCAACCTCATATTTTTTATCACATTTTATTGATAGCAGATTTTTTTTAAACACACAAATAATTTTCTTTAAATGAGAAGAGACCAGTCTATTAAAACCAATGTATATATCATGATATTCTCAAAGGTACAATTACTTATACATTTATCTTTTTTTCAATAAATTCATATCAATTGGTATATGTTTTTAGATATTTTATCAAGTTCATTTTGAATATAATATATTTTTTAAACCTGAATAGTTCATATAAATTCTAAATTTTGATATCTTGGATCTAATATAGACCATAATATCCCAAATTTCACTTCTCAAATACTATAAATAGGGACCCAATCCCTATCCCACATTGAAATTTCCTGCGTTTTTGGATGATTTTCTACCCTTATTCAGATAGTCGAGTCTGATCTTTTCTGTACTCAAATTATTCTTGTGCATTCAGGCATGAGTCCTCAGCAACTTGTCCAGAATGATTGCATATAAATTTAATGCAATGATAAAGTTGTTTTGAGAAAGGCAACTTAAAAGGGATTTATTTAAGAAATATGATTTTACTCTGAAAATAATTATTCAATTCTACAGATTGGAATTGGTATGTTTAGATAAACATAAGGATCAGGATCTAATGTTTTATTATGAAGACATCCAATTATACATAACAGTGGAGGTTTATGAAGAAACATGAAGGTAACTTTTAAAGTTTATGACCATAAAATCAATTTTTCAACAAATCAAGAAAAAAAATTCAATGTTCCTTAAAATGGAGATGGTTTTTCCCTAATATAAACTACGAAAGAAATTAGTGTATTATATTAGAGAAAAAGAGGGAAAATCCAGGTTTGATATTCCTGAAGACAAAATAGAGGTAAATCATATGTTCATAGATAATAGGAAAATAACTTTGTGGATGCATGGAAATCTAATTCCCAAGAACACTAACAGAGAAGCCTTAAATATATAAGCAGTCTAATAAATGAACTCTCAGTGGAATTTAACAAGTTTTTTAGTTAAAAAATGACAATGAAAATGATTTTTAATTTCCTAACTCTTCAAAACATACTCACTCCAGAGAGTTTGGGGATCTCAATATCAATGTATCGAATTTATAGAATTGAATTTTCTTATTTACTAGAATATATGAAATCCTAGAAAAAGTATCTAGAGTCCAATATGAAAATTATTAGTCCTAAGAAGAAAAGTTTAAAGAAATTATCTATGCTCAATAAGTGAAGATAAAAGAATGGGAATAAAACCAAAGGTTTTATGAAGAAATGATCCAGGCTTAGGAAGATAGAATTAGGTCTCTAGAAAACATGATTCTTTTGCAATAAGAATCAATTCGAAATCAAGATCAGTTGTTTACAGTCTATGAACAAATTATTCACTCTTAGAAGGAATCTTTAAAATATATGATAGAAGATAAAAAATAGTTCAAGAAGATGAAGACATATTTCCTAGATCTAATGTTGAAATACAATGATAAATACAATGATGAAAAATGATTTTTTGAACTCTTTTGGTGGTATGTTTTAAAAAACTCAAAGGATATTTTCTTCATATTTTTTTATTGTTTTAATCCATAGATGATTGTTCATTCAAACCTTTTAGAAATGAAATCCTTCAAATATCTGTATATTATTATTCTATATAACCCTTTTTAGTCATTAGAATAATTTCCATATTACTTTTTTTAAATCACAAAGAAAGAGAATGTTTTTAAATTAGAAAAAATGTGTTTCAAAGCAGGATAATGATTTCGATATGGGGGGGGGGGATTCTCAAAAGGAGAATACTTTTTTTAATGGGGAGTTTACTCTCATACAATATCATTCTTAAGAGATTTTATTCACCTAAGAGGGATGTTTTTCGTAATCATGCATTTCTTAAAAAACAATTCAAACACTCGAAGGGAGATAATTATGTGTCTTCTCAATATGAAATTTTATTTACCTTTCTATTTCATTAATTATTTTAACTTATGATATATGCATTCCAATGAGGGTGATATTGTTTAGTCAAAAGTAATCTTTTTACTTTTTTATTCTTTTTTTATTTGGAAATCACAAACACTTTTTTCTTAAATACATATATTGTCTTTAAAGTTTTTGTTTTCATTTATAACTACGATTTCTTCTATATGTTTATGATATTAATCCTAAATATTTTTTTATATAAATGTTCATTTTATATAATTATCTATTATACAATCTTCATCATACTCATCAGATAAAATATGATTGTAGTTTTTTAGTCTCATTTACTATGTTATTAATCATACTCACTAATAGAATTGTACTGACTGGATAAATTATACTCATCATTCCAAATAAAAACATTCTTATCGATTTATTCTTCACATTATTTAATTTATCAAATAGTCCATATTCGTTGAATAAGAATTTAATGGCCAGGACTCTCCTGGTCCAGCACTTTATCAATTTCTAGTGTTTAGGGTGTCCTAGACACTATCAGTGATTCATGAGGGTGTCAATGTCATTGTCAAGGTGCCACCATGGTGTCAGTTTTCGGTTCTATCGATCGGTGTCTCAATGATTCGTACCACCGATCAGTCTCACTAATCTGTGCCACACCCGAACGGTGCCACAAATGGGTGTCGGGGTTCATTCCCCAATTTTCCAATAACATCTATTTTATGTTTTTATTACTATTTTAAGGTAGTTTATGACCATTTTAATAATGGTAATGGATATCTTAAATACCATAATAGTGGTTCGACCATTGGTTTACCAAAATGTGTGGCCTTTTAATCAGTTTCACACCCTTTGTTGCATATCCAGTTTCTCCCCTGTTATGTGTTTTTCACAGTTTAAATGTAGCCCATCATTTATTCGTTGTGTGATATTCAATCTCTCTATCTCGAAGGGAATTATTAAATATCAATTAATTCAAATGTGTGAAACTATCCAGTCACGTGGTGAAACCACAATCCGTTGATCAAGAAATTCTGGTTTGAACATCCTGTAACTCTAGGATATTTCCTTTTTAACACACTGATATCTTCTTCTTTCTTTATCTCTTTCTTTTCCCTTGGTGCTCTTTGAGTCCCTCTTCTAGAGATAAGTCATGCCTATGTAAGATCTCATCTGTTCGGTTCTTCTTAGAGTTTCCGAACACGAGACCCAAGTTCTTGGTCAAGGAAGAAAACTTCGATCCCAAATTATCTAAGTAGTGGTTTTTAATTCATCTACATTTACTGTGCATCATGCATGGTGGGTATGATGATGTTCTCTTGAGGCGTAGATGAAACCAAATTTAAAAAAGACAATAAACTGACTTTTAAAGAATGATGGTGTGGGAGATATGATGATGTTTTCGTACTTGATTTAACTTCATTTTCTATGTTCTGAATTGTATGGGCTCACGTACATTGAAAATTGTGACCATTGGTGGTCCTTTCTTGTGCACTATTGAATCTTTGTTTTTAGATTATCTTGTGATTGAATAACTGTAACATTAAAACTGATTAATCACATAAACGTGGTTGATTAAATGGATTATCAATAGATAAGAAACCTTGTGTTATCACCCCTATTAACCTAATGGAAAGAAGGAACATAATGAATGGTGTTAGCTAAAATTGAAAACTCCTTATCTCTGTTCTATTGATATGCATGGTTATTCTATTTAATGTTTGTGATGTTACATAGAGGGGAATAGAATCTGTGGTTGAGAGGTTGTTGGATTATGAATATGATGTCATGTGGTGTTTCTGGTAAATGTTATAGACCCAGTATGTCGGTTCTTGGTTTGTTTTTAGTACTTCGAGGGATCTCATGGATCCCATTTTGATGTTTTCATTTACAAGATAACCGCATGTGACTACTTAAATGAAAACAAGGATATTTTATTTTAGTTGTTGATTTGGATTGTGGTAATGCCTACTATTTTCCTGAATTTGAAGAAATATTTAAATGGAATCACATAAATATGATAATGAGAATGAATACAATGTGTAATTGTTTTCTAGAAGTGGGTTGTTCTCTAGTTGTGTTGGTTGTGTAATTGTTCATGTAGTTGTAGCAGCAATAGTGGTTGTGTGTGGGCTAGTTTTTGGTTTTAGACCCTTAGGTTAGAATGTGTGATTGATTACCAATAAGTATAAAATTTATTTCTTGGGTTTCATATATGCACCCCATCCATTTTGGAAACTTCATTCTGAACACCCTCATTTCATGGGGGAGGGTTCTTTTCCCAACATTCCTATGAGTGGATGGTTATTAGCTCATTAGGCTCCCTATTCTAGGTAGACCAAGTCTCTTGGGGTAGGATATGATGGACTAAGGTTTATTATGGCCTAAGACACTTTGGGAAGGGTATGTTATGGTGAGTTGGCACAGGTGTGTGTCGGTATGTTTGTTACCCAAGTGTCTTTAGGATGAGGCCCAGTTCTCTTCGGGCGTGGCAGTGGTTGTTGAGCCCTATGTGTATTTGGGTGTGGTGGTGGTTGTTGTGTCCCAGGTGTTTGTGGGTGTGGTGATGTGTGGTTGTGGTGTGCTAGGTTTCTACAGGAAAGATGTGTGGTTGGGATGGCCCTGGTGTCTTTAGGCGGGACGTGTGGTTGTGGTGGGACATATGAAAGTTTTTGGTGAAGTAGTGGTAATGTAGTGGAATTTGCGGTGGATTTCTGATGCATTTAATTTTCTAAATTACCAGTGGGAAAGCGGTTTGGGGTACCCAAATATCAATGTTCTATTACTATTATAAGACCTAACTTCTGTTATTTGGGTAGTGTGCCTTGGTGAGGCTGGGTGGAGAGTTTTCCTTGTCAGGTGTTTTGGTTACCTTTATATTTTTTTCCTGGGGAATCAGAATGTTTCCCCACTTATACACAAGACATTTTGGTTTCCCTACTATGTATACCTATATACCCACCGTATATATATAACTGATTTCAGGTTTCCTAGTGGACTATGAAAACCGTGCCAGACAACAATATTTTAGGCTTTGGTATATTGTTCTTTGTTGTTTTCCATTATTTTATTACATTCCTTTACAGTTTTCATGTACTATATATTATTTTATTTTCAACATTCTTATGCAAATGGATTTTTGGGCTTTACTTTTATCTTTATTCCTTGGTGTTTTTGGGGTTTACCGTCTTATCTCTCGATCTTGTGCTATAAAAATGGTAATGCCTTCCATATTATGTGAGATTCTATACCCTTGGTTCTAATTGAAACTCTCAGGCATACTAAAGGTGGGACTCGGGGGGTCATTGTCTCTCCTTACACATTAAGAAGGAAGGGTCTATCAGTTTTTTTCCTTTCACTCATCTAGGAGATGTTAGGTCGTGAAAAATTATTTTATCAATAATAAAGCCTTTGAATAAAAAAGATGTCATATTTTTATTTTGATATGTGTTCTAAAATGATTTCATTATTTCACTTACAATATGACCATTGGACCATTGAATCAAAATTATGTCATGTATTCTGTTTTGATATGTGTTCAAAAATGATGTCTTTGTTATGGTTCCAATATGACAGTTAAAGTAATGGTAGAACAAGTCCATCCATGATTTTAGGAAGAAATACTACCAATGGATATGAAATATGACTATTGGGGTGAAGGATATAAATACCAAGTCATTTGGATGAGCTCAAGACTTTTTACTAACTGAGACACTCTACGAGAGCTCTATCAAGATACTGATATTTGCAAAAACTCAGAAGTATGCAAGTTAGGACTAGCTTGTTTTTAATAATTATATCTTCAAGGAGTTTTTTTTCTTCGTATGATTCCGATCAATTGTGAATAAAATCAGGGTCTATCTGGGATAGGTAGACAGACCGATGTTGTTATGTTTTTGATCGAGGGATTCTGAGTCTATGAAAACAGAGGTAGTGATTACTTGCTTAATTGAGGGCTACCGAGAAAAGGATGATAGACTGAAATTAATCATCATATCGAGGGATTACCCTAGTTTGGGTAGGAAACACATTTTAAAAACTACAAATCAAGGTACCTCTCTCCTATGTGAAAGGATTCTTTTATCTTTGGGGAAAATGAATTTTATTCTTTCACATTTATGCTCTATTATAATATAAATTGAATTATTTTATTTATTCATCCTCATATTCAATATTTTATTAATCATAATCATTCTGATTATAATAACCTTGTAATACCTAGATTACAATTTATTTGTAATACACTAATAATGGTCATTTTAATACCCAATATGATTATATACACTTTAAGAAAAAATTTATTTTATTTTTTTTCCATCATTGTAACTATTTTGATTATGATCTAATACATGCTTACTCTAATAAAATTTATTCTTCTATGAATACAATTAGTTTCAAATACGCCCTATGATATACATTTTCTTAATAATTCAAATTATGATATTTATTAGACCCGAGGTCATTATAATTATATTTTATAATAAAATTATAGGTAAAGTAAATTTAATTATATTAAATCAATATAAACTAAATCCTTTTAGGCTAAAAGGGATATTTTTTGAACCGATAAGTCACCCCACTCTTGTATTGTACCATCAACATTCATATCTCGGTCTAACACCTCATGCTCTTGATTACTCATAGAATTTAGAAAAGGTTCATAAATAAAGACAACCATAAATTGATAAAATTAATATATAAAGAATCTATTCATTATTTTAAAAAATACGGTTGGGGTATTTGTAAGACATAAAGGCATCACTATAAATTCATAGTGTACATTCAATATATGGAAGGTTGTCTTGGGTATGTCTTCACTATTGACCCTCAATAGAGATGATAAATATAGAAGATCAGACAAGAAAAAATATTGATCTATGTAACCTCTTGATATTTTAAATGATGAAAATTGGGTTTGATATAATATATTACAAACAACACCAACATTAAACAACCCACAAATTATATTTCTCTAAATTTAATCTTTTTGATTGCTTATGGATTATACATCCCTAAGCCTATGTAAAATCTAAAATTGTATACTTTTAAATTTGGCCATTAAATTGGATGGTATTCATAATAAAAACTTGATTATGAAAATTATAGTAATATATTTATTTGAAGGAAAATAATAATAATTTAAAATATAAAGAAATGTTTTCTAAAAAGATATTTTTTCTAGAGTAACAGTTTAGCCACACATATTTAAAATTATATTTTTAACACATATAATATATATTTTTTAAAATTTTAAAATATTTTTTAAAAATCATAATATAAATCTTACGGTAAAGTTTTTGTATTTTTATGAAATTTTTATTTTTTGATGAATTGTGAAAAATACTAATTGTAATTCAAAATTTCATTTTCATATAAATAATTTACATGGTTAAATTATATTTTAAATTGGTTTGAAAGTAAACCTATATAAATTATATTACAATTTAACTATTTTATGTTAGTTTAACTATTTCTATATTGAATTTTTTATTTAAAACCCACAAATATTTATGATAATTTTCTTCTTTTAGCTTTATTTTCTAATCGTGTCTATGGATAAAATATTATATTGGATTCTACCACTTATGTAAAATTAATTATAAAACAATTATTACATATTTGGAATCAACATAATTTTTTTAGTAATCTAAACATAATTGATGACCATTATGAGTAGTGGCATTTTTAAAAATTAATTACCACATCTTATGTAAAAAAACAAATTTATTGGGGGTTATAATAAAAGGATAAGGTTTAAAATGGCATAAAAACTTGTCCAAAACCAATTTTATGGAAATATTTATACCTTATAACCTCTAAGGGAGGATAAAAAACTATTTTCAAGTCTTTTATCGTGATATAGACTTGGGTGTAATTGATTCTTCTCAGAAAACCCATATGTGTCCTCTCCCCCACTTTAAAAAGGCCACCCCCCACTACTCCTATATTCACACATAAAAATCATTTTGTAGACCAATAACTGTAAAAGTATATTAATTAGTCCCCACAAAACATCTTGTATCCCTTCTTTTAATCATAAATTTAACCTAGGATTGATTTTGGGGAACACCTGAAGAAGTTATCTAAATATGTGGTAACATTTTTAAATGAGAAATTTTTATTTGGATTCTTATTCCGACTCCATTAATATTATCAAACCATTATTATATAATAATATTTGTATCTTAAATTTATTTATTTGTTATTATGTTAATTTAATGACCTATAATCATCTATTCTCCCATCAAATGGGAAATAATCTCATCCATCACGTATATGGTGGACAACAATCTCATGAATTTATGTAAATCATTTTCCTTTTAAACCATTAAAGGATGGATAAAATGATTTATTTTACACATTTATATTATATTTACGATATTATTATACTTATAAAATATTAACATCTCAAATTCCTTTTTACATTCCATTCCTTTTAAAATATACTAATGTCTCTCATGGGTACAATGGACTACCACCTCACAAACGTTGTGATTCATTTTTCACATACGCCTTAAATGTATGGTTATAAGGATACATTTAAATAATATATGTGATATATATGAAATTATATTGATTCAATAAAATTAATATATAAATCACTTCCTTTCCATTTCACCCATTATAGAAATGATAATGTTGTTCTTACGTACATATGACCTACTGTGTTTATGAACTGATAAGATCCATTCTCCATGATTAAATTAAAATAATGATTCTAAAATTGTATAAAATGAAAAAAAAAATATTTAAAATATTAATGTAATAATGGATTTGATTTAACAATATTATATGATCAATGATTGAATGTTTCGTGGCAAAATACACATGAGAAAACAACGGAATTATCACCTGAACAATGAAAATAATGAATTTTTTTAACTAATAGGTGAAAAGATGTTATAAGGGGATAATATATAATATTATAAATATATATTTTGTTCCATTGCATTTCAATAAAATGATTTAAACCATTACAAAAGAGGTTAAATCGTTTGCAACCAAAATCAAGCATGAGGTAAGGGACTTTGTTTCAATTTCTTTTCGTTGAGGAATATTTTAATGTTATTCTCCATGTTTATTTTATATGGTACATACACTAACCATTTGACATGTAATATCATTATTAATTAATAATTCATGGTATTTTCCAAAACATTTTTAATTATTTCATTTAGGGGGATTTGAATTGAAAATTACCAAGTGGTAATGAATTATGTAATTGAATTTATTTTCATTTCTCCATATTACTTCTTCATTATGTTTCATACTCTATGATTTTGTGTGTATTAAATTTTTACAGTATTATGTTTTGTATCAAAAAATTTTATATGGGTTTAAATTTGATTCAAATAGTCTATTCATTTTTTAATTCTCACTTCAACATTATAATATGTGTTAGCGTTTATTTCACAATATCATTTTAATCATTATTTTTTATACTGGAATTTTTATTAAATGAAATTATTTCATCATTGGATAACAAAACCAATTCCTATTCATATCCATTTTTTATTAATTAAGAATACTTTTAATAGTAAATAACATTATGCTCTAGGTCCTTGAAATTATCAATAATTTTTTTATTTAATCTAATATTATTTTTCTCTTGGGTAAAAAATCCATATTCCTACAAAACAATATTTTCAAAACTATTTTCAAAAATATTTTTAAAATTATAGAAATAATTTCTTAAATTATTTTCTATAGATGATTGATGTTTTAAAAAATATATTCAAATTAATCTTCATGTCATTTTATAGGAAAGTATTTTTTTAGATTTTAGTTAAATTGTTAAAGGAATAGTTTCCTAATGTGTATGACATGTATTAAATTTCACACCATAATGACCAATCATTGATTTAAAACATTACATACAGGATTAAAAGAATATTTTCAAAGAAAATTATTTTCAAAATATTTTTTGAACTTTTATTTTTAAAAAATACTATCAAATTAAATGGGAATTTTTCATCAAGAATGTTTTTAATGAAATTTTTATTTTTTTAATTCATCAATAAAAACTAACATTAATTATACATATATTCCAACAAAGAATTGTTTTATTGATATATCCTAATTCATTATGTGGATATTTTATGATCATTTTGACAATGGAAATAATTTATATTCTTATTTTTGATTAATTTTTGTAGTCAATAACATTCCATTGAATTGTTCACTTTGTTTTGATAATTAATCATTAAATTTCACATTTAATATTATTAATAAATGATATGTTTATTACTTAAAATAAAATATAATTTTCTACACAAGGCGGTATATATAGAAAATTATTTATTTATCTTGGGTAATATTGGTAAATTTGTATTCTTCACATAATATTAATATTTGATGATATGGAAAATTGTTCATAAATTAAATTAGTTATTTATATATAAGTAATGATTTGGAATTCCATTTATGGGTATGGACCAAAATTATTTAGCCCATCGATGCATGATTACTCTTATAAACTGAATTAATAAGAACACATGAAATTGGTTTTTACCAATAGTTTTAAACTATCTTGAAAATGGTCTTGATAATTGAGGTTTCCTAATGCCATGAGATCATGGAATCCAATAATTAAGTATTTTCTTCATTAAAGAATACCTTTATTATTATCCATTATATTTTTTCAATGATATTTTCATAAGATTTTCTTGATACTAGTTATTTATTAAATTGAATGTGTTTATTATTATTTTTCATTATTTGTTGATTATTCCTTATCTATTCATGATATTAATGTTTTTGAAATTTCATGTGTGAATAGTTATTTACCTTTTTTACATTGGTTATTCAATTTCTTTTCTTGGTATTCATATTATTTAAAAGAAATTTGTATTCAGAAATTAATAATTCTATATTGATTATTAGTTATATATTCATGACATTCAGGTTATTTAAATTGAATGTGTGTTAGGTTATTTATCTTTCCATGTTGATTATTCATTATCTATTCATGATAGTCTTGTTTTTTAAATGGAATGTTTGATCAGATATTTTCATTTCCATATTGATAATTCCTTATCTATTCATGGTTGTAAATTTATTTAAATGGAATATTTTTTCAGTTAATTTCCTTTTCATATTGATTATTACTTATATATTAATGATATTCATGTTATTTAAATGTAATGTGTATTTAAATATTTACCTTTCCATGTTTATTATTTGATATTTATTATTATTCATTTATCATCATAACTTCTTCTTTACATAACTCTTACTGATAATCTTAGAAAACAATTACTTTATTTTATTTAACATGATCCTAGTAACTTTATTTTGAATGATATAAAATGATATCCTAGTGGGAATAATTAAATTCTTAAAAACAAATTATGTTTCACTTTTTTTATTCAAATATAATGTCACACTCATTCATATATCTAGTTTACCAAAACTGAAAAATTGTCTAATCCTTTAGGATGTGAGTTCATATAAGTTATTCTAATGTTGTAAATAAGATAATGAATCGAGGCTTCTATGGTTGGGTTCATTATAGTTTGTATCATAGGATTATTAGTATTATCATTGGGAACTAGATTAAGGAATATATCTATATGGTAGAGAATTAGAATAACTATTGAAGAACACCCCAATATTCTTGTATAGTAGATATTATATGGGGTTTTATAGAAATACATACCATTATGGATACTGTAAGTAGATGAGTTTCTAGAAAATATTTACTTATAGTCAATAATTGGGAAAATTCATGTTGGCCTTGACCCAGGTGTTATCTCATACATTAAAATGATCATTATTGTGCCACTAGTTTAACACTCTTATGGTAAGTGCAATGATAATACAATTTTTATTTATAGATGATTATGAAGGATTTGAATAAAATATTAAAATGAATTTGCTAGGTTAATCATATTGTGTATTAAATTGAAAAGAAGGTGTCATGAGTTAGACATCATAATTTTGATTATATGATTTTCCCACAATGATTATTATTTCCCACACTATAATTTTTTGTTTTAGTTAATGGATGTAACTAGAACTAATCATGTTAAAATTTAATATTAAGTATAATGTGGTGAATACGGGAAGCTAAATAGGGTGATTAATGAAGTGAAATATATCATTATTATGCCAAATTAGTTGTCCTAAAATGTTATTAAAAATTATAACTAAACCAACAATCATAATCACGAAATAAGAGAATAATGGAGTTATATAAGAGCATGAGGGTGGAGACCAAACAAGAAATAAGTCTTGATTTATTTCATGTAATAAATTTGGAATGATATTCCCAAGAATGTTTCTAAAATAGTTGGTAAAATGTTTTATGTGTGGAAATGATGGGAATAAATAAATGAATTAACAAGAAAAAATTAAGAGCATGGTAAAAGGAAATAAATGTCATCCTAAAAACCCATATATATATATATATATTTATCATAAATTCAAGGAACATATGAAATATTTGAGTCATTGGAATCTAATAAGGGTTAAACCATAGACCGATGATTGGTGTATGTTGAAATAAAACAGATGGAGTATTTATTTATTGGAATAAAAAAATTAAGTTGTATAATTAATTTTATATATTTTATTTTTGTTATAAAAATCATGAAACATCTAGGTATTGTGTTAAATTTGAAAAGTATGTATGCATTTTTTAAAATTAGAGTAATTGAATTAATCATGGGTTTTTAAGTATATGATTTTTCACAAGTTCAATATCTTAAATTAAGCTTTTTTAAAAAAAATTGGTATGGATAATACATGATTAAGGATTTTTTTGGAAAACAATTATCAAAATACAACTTAATAATTTAGTATATGAAAAAATTATTTAAGGAACAATGACCTTCATTTTTTTAAAATTAATTTCAAATGTATTGGTATATTTTAGTGTTTAAATTATATTAAATATTTAGGTAATTATGGGTTATTACATGTTTGGAGTTTTAGAGGAATTAAATTTATATGGTTTTAGAAATAGGTCATCCAACATAGTGGGTGATAACTCATCACATTCGGTATGGTCATAGGGCATGAAACCATAAATGAAGGGTGAATAGGTGGTATTCCTATCACTACACTACATGATGTTCTGGTTAATATGTCACTATTTTTAATTATATGATTTGACAAATAGATATTAATGATGAACCCTTAGTGTTACTGTTTTGATTTAGATATTAATTTATTATATTGGGTAACATATGATATCCATATATATTTTGGGATGTTTTTAGAGATATATGGAAATAACTTTTACTCTTTTATGGATTTTATGATCTATTAAAATATGATTCTGGTTCTTTAGTCCAAAAAATAAATTTTTTTATATTCATTTCTTGAACTAAGTGATAAATTATAAATATATCCAAGAAACCCCCAATGGGGAAATTGTGTTTATGAAACAGAAACATATCATGTAAGTATATATTTTTTATATTATTAGACAAAAAATATTAAAATTTAGGAAAAGGATCTTGAAATGAAATAGATATCCTATTAAATTAATTTTTGATTAATTAATTTTTTTATATCTTCACTAATTTATTGTTTATATGTTTTTCCAATTCTATTAATTATTCAATTTCATGTGACCAATGATCAATATAACCCTCTATAAATATTTACATTTTTTCATGTACATATTTTAAAATCCAATATAATTTTTCATACTAGAAAATATAGATATGACTTATTCTAGATGACTATGATATTTACCATTCTCTATTATCAAGGATAATTTCATTAACCCCTTTAATATGTGGGTTTTTTAATGATGGTATTTCAAAATGTTAAACACTTTATTTCCCATATACAGATTAATATGGGAGAACATTGTTTATTAAAGGGTGGTAGAATGTAATCCCATATGATTTTTAAAGAATAAAATTGGGTTTTATTTATTAAATGAAAAATAACATCCAGCTTAAATAACCCATGAAATATATTTCTTTTAATTTAATCTCTTTTATAGCTTGTATAACATGAAACCCAAAGCATAAATGAAATATAACATAGTGTACTGTAATAAATAAGACCTTAAATTGGAATGTATGAGTAGAACTATAAAATTTATGAAAACTATGGTTATATTTTTATTATAAATAATATTATAACCATTTAAAAGACAATGACATGTCTTTTGAAAAACTATATTTTTCTAAAATTAGATTAGTCTCACTATGTACACATAATTTAAAACTAATGTTTTACCAATTTTAGAAAAATTACATCTAAAAAATAAATTTATTTTTAAAATCATCACATAATAATTATTTAGTGGGGAACTTTTGTTATTATTCTAAAAAGATTCATTTTTCGAGGGGTAGTGAAAAAGACTGATTTTTATTCAAAACTGCCTTTCATTTAGAAAACATACCAGGTTAAATTACGTTTTAATTTGGTTTTAAAGAAATATTTGTCAAATTATAGTCGAATATTACTAATTTAGTCTATTTTAATAATTTTCATATTTTTATTTTGATATTAAAACATTATATGCTCATGAGAAGTTTCCCTTTGGAAACCTATATTTTGTCGACATTTTTTCCAATAATTTAAAATTAGATACCACTAATTATACGAATAGAATTTTAAAAAGTGGGAAAATTATTTTTTGAATTACAATAGTTTTTGTTACCTAATAAGTTCAACATATTTGTGGACCACTATAAATCCAAAAATAATTAAAAAATAATTACCAAAATTACTGTAAAAAATGATTTACTTGGTGTTAAAATAAAAATATACGGCATAAAATGACCTACATAGTTGTTACCCCCATTTTATTGATATATTTTTAACTTTTGGAAAATAATGATAAATGATGAACCATTTTGGATTATTTCTTCATGATAAAAACATGGGTGTAATTAATTATTGTCAAATATTTCATGTGTGTCCTCTGCCCCACTTATATAAGGCCACCCCCAATCAACCCCTCTTAATGCTTTCAAATTCATTTGGATTGGCCAATAACATCATGAATAAAACAATTATACCCATACCAACATCATAGAGCCTTTATTGATCATAAAATTACCCTAGATGAACTTTTAGTAGCAAATTGAAAGAAGTTGTCTAAAGCTGAGGTAATGTTCTCAAAAAGGAGTTTTTATTTTTTTTATAGTTAATACTAAATAAAACATATTAAAAATTGATTATATAATAACCATATTGTCTTCTATAAACTTAGACATTATTATGTTATTTTCATGACCTATATATGTATCCTCTTCCAACAATTTGGAAACGAAATCATCAATCATGTGTATGACAGACTACCGCCACACAAACTGATCTAACTCATTTTACATCCACACATTTCAAGGATGGATATAGTGAAATATTTAATACATTTATATGAAATGCATGATACCATTATACTTATTCAATTTTAATATAACAAATACCTTCTTACATTTAAATCATTTTGAAATACGGTGATGTTTCTTGTGTGTACGACGAACTACAACCTCACGAAGTGTTGTAATTTTTTTATCATATAAAATTTTCATAGAATATAATAAGGACAGAGCTGGTGAAAATTTGTGATATTTAATGAAATTATAATTATTCTATAAAATAGATATATCACTCAATTCTATACCCATTCACCCAATAATGAAATGATAATCTCACTCGTGCATACAAATAGCCTACCATCTCCACGAAGTGATGTGATTCATTTTATATGTTAAAATTTCAATTATGATTCAATAAAAATTTATATAATGAAAAAAATAATATTTATAAAAATAATATCATTATTTATATGATGTAAACATATAAAAAATCCAAGAACCATAACATTCATGAAAAAATATGCCTGAGAAAACAAGGCAATTAACACTTGGAATAAGAAAATTAATAAAATATTATAAAAAAACATGAAATGATATATTATAAGAGTATAATATATGATATTATAAATATGGATACGTTTTTCCAATAAATTAAAAACATTATTAAAACAATTATACTATAGTTTAAATCATTTTAAACCAAAAGGAAGCCTAAGGTAAGGGAATTCATCTCATTTTACATTCATTGAGTCATATTATAGTGTTATCCACCTAATTTCGTGTATATGGTATATATAATATATATTTTACATGTAATATCATGATAAATTAATAATGAATTTTTTTATTTGAAATTTTAATTATTTCATACAATGTGATTTTAAATAAAAATGACCAAGTTGTAATGATTTTCGTTAATCATTCTATTTTCATTTGGTTATATTACTTATTTGTTGTCTTTGATATTATATGGAAATGTGTGTATTGAATTTTGAATATATTACTTTTCATAACCACTTTTTTATGAATATTTAAATGTTATATACAAAATATATTAATTAGTTAAATCTTAATTCAATGTTATGATCTCTGTAAGGGTTCATTTCACAATATCATTTTAATCAGGGTTGTTTTTGCTATAATTCACATTGAAGGGAAATATTTTACCATTTTCTAATATTTTTTTATTTTACTCTCATCGAGAAATTCATTTTATTTTCAATTAATGTTACCAATTTTTCCACTCTCTTGTACATAAATTGATTGAAAATATATTTTTAATAATATATGACTACATTAATGTCCTTAGTTAATAATCATTTTTTATTCTTAAATAATGTTTTCAAAAATAAATTATAATTAAAAAATTAATTTCTAAATAAAAATTTACGCATTATTGACTTTTTACAAAAAAATAAAGGAATCATCATATCATTTTCCAAGTAAGGCCCATTTGGATTTTACAGAATATGTGAAAAATTAAATTGTTTTGAAATGCATGAAATGTATTAAATTTACCTCAATCACAACCACTCACTTTTTAAATGATTTAATTATAAGTTTCAAAGGTTGTTTTTAAATAATTTTTTTGAAATTATTTTGGGGACATTTAGTTTCAAACAAATATTTTCGAAGTAAAATGTATATTATCCTCAAGAATTTTTTAAATCTTATTTTTATGGAATTTATATTCATAAACAAAAAAATTCTTTATTTTAATTATAATACATTTGTGATATATTATATTAATACCATAATTATTCATTATGTGTATGTTTTATGATCATTTATACAAATTTAATTATTTACATTCACCTTCATGATTCATTTTTATAGTCATTAACATTCCCATGTGATATTCACTATCCTATGTTCATTACACATTAAATTTCTCCTGAATATCCATATTATTTATCTTGGATATGTTTATTTCATAAATAGTATATCATTTATTCATTTGGTGTTAAACATTTAATGTTATTTTTTTATCCGTCGATATTTTAATAAATTATTATTCTTAACTCAATAATTATATTTAAAGATAGGACTCATTGTTAGTGAATTAAAATGATTATTTGATATATAAGGAATTATATAGACCTGGAGTAATTGGTGGGTCTTGAAATTTTGTAGCTCATTGATGCATTGGAAGTATCAAGAGGTGAATTATTAAGCTATCACTAAATTTATTTTAAACCATAGTTTTAAACATTCTTGTGAAAATTATTTCTAGTAGAGGTATCATGATACATGTGATCATGGAATCCAGTAATTAATAATTTCCATTATTAATAATTTAGATATTATTAGCCATGATATTTTTGCAAGTATAATATCTCTTGATTCATTTCATTCAAACTTAATGATTAAATGGGATTTTTTTTAGTTATTTACCTTGTAATATTGAAGATTTCTTATTTATTCATGATATTCCAATTATTAAATAGAACATGTGTTAAGTTATTTACCTTTATATATATTTTTTCTTTATCTATTCAAGATAGTGAATAAATTGAAATATAATGTTTGTTCATTTATTTAACTTTCCATACCGATTATTCCTCATCAATTAATGATTGTAAATTATATAAATGGGATGTTTTTTATGTTATTTACCTGTTCATATTGATTATTACATATCTATTTGTGATAGTCATGTTATTTAAATTCCATGTGTGTTCAGTTATTTACCATTCCATATTGATTATTCATTGTTTATTCATGATTGTCAACTTATTTAAATGTCATGTTTGAGCAGTTTTTTATATATTAATATTTATTATTCTTTATCTATTCATGATATTCCTGTTATTTAAATAGAATGTGTGTTTATTTATTCACATTTGAATACTAATTATTCTATATCCATTCTTCATCATTTACTCATGATAACTTCAACTTTACAAGACTCTTACTAATCATTTGTGAGCACCCTTATTTTTTTCTTTTCCAAAGAATATAAGAAGATAACTATGAATGACATTAAAGGATATTCATGAAGAAATAATGATATTCTAAAAAATATGTTCCAATTTGTTCTTTCAAATTTAATAAAATACTCAAGAATGAATCTAGTTTACCAAGATAACTAAACTATTCGATCTTTTGAAATTTGATTACTTATATCTTATTAAAATTTGTAAATGAACCCCCATACCAAGGGTACCGAGGTATGGGTTGTTATAATCCCCCACTAAATTATACAAAAACACCAATAGGGGGCTGATGATACCTATTTCTGATTATGATCTTCTTAAGTTATTGATATAAGTTATTAAGTATCAATGGTCCTTCTTTGTTCTTATAAAAATAAACAATGGAACCAAGAAGAAATAATTTTATGAATGTGGCCCTTATTAGTAATCTCTTATAGTTGATTATTTAATTACTATAACTGAATTGGGTCCCTTATATATATTTTATCATTAAAATAACTATAGTACCTTGCATGAGTTTTTTTGAAAACTACACTTAACTATTTGTTAGAATAGATGGAAACAATTTCATTAAAATACCAATAAACTAACATTCATATATATATATATATATCATGTCAAGTTTATCCCCAAACATCTTATATAAACAACCCTTTTTAATAGGAATCAAATCCCATATAATGGATGTAATTTCTACTTGAATATTTATCATCACACAAATAGATGATCATATCTTGGTTCATAATATAAAGTGTTACATTCCTTCCATAGTAATTGAAGTGTAATTTATGTAAACAATTCTAATTCATGCCTTAAAATAACATCAAATTCTTATAGATTGAGAATAGAGAGATTTTTTGAAAGCATGTTCCCACAAATTTCCACTGAAGAAGAATCATAGAATTGATATAAGATCATTGTATGGTTAGGTATTTCCAATAATAATTAAATATATTTAAATTTAGGATATCAATGAACAAATCTAGATATAATTCATGGGATATAGGAACTCGTATATCTATTCTCAAATAGGTTACATCAATGATTGTTCAGACATGTTACCACCTCAACATTATCATTCTATCTTAAATTATTTAATCTAACCAAAATGGTTAGCATGACCTCAATGAATCATTAATCAGAGTGATCAATCATGAAAAATTATTCATATAGTGTCTAAATCCTGAAAAAAAAATTCAATCAATTACACCTTTAGTTAAATACTGGTCATGCATGACTATAATCAATTAAAATCAATTATAATGGCTCATAATGATAATTTTAATTAACCTCATAATATCCCCCATGAGTGTAAGAATAGGTGCATAGTAAGGTAACACTCATTGTGCACTAGAATTATAGTCATGATATACTCATCCAACTCGATTTGGGGTTATTACGAGAATATGAATATGCATCAATACCAATTCCACTTATAGAATGTTGACAATGATATTTTTTAGGGAAAACTGAACTCTTTTCATTAATATAACTTAATACATTATTCTATTCATCATATTATCCCTAGTATTCTCCCCACATTTTTCTCATCCACGTTTCAAAATTTTACTAATATTACTATTATAAAAACATAGGAAATCCATAATTTTCATACATAAATATTATATCTTATATGATAAATATTCAATATAATACATTATAACCTGTACCAAAATTGTATAGATTTAGTGTCTTTTGTGACTTGGATATAAATAAAAATTTTCTGTAAGATATATAAGTCATCTATGTCTGTATTATTCCTAATTAGAAACCTTCTCTATCATATCATATTTATAATAAATCTTCACAACATGGGGGAAGGAAACATACAAAAGGGTGAGCTTAGGTTCATAGTAAAGTTATACAAGGGAGATATCAATGATCACTACAATATAAAAAGAGAATAAACATATGTGAACATAATTATAATATTTTTAAATGATTCCACTAATATCATATATCATAATATTAATTTATGGAATAAATCATAGTATTTTATAAAACATGAATCGTTTGGTAATCAAAGACCATGATCCATGGGATGATAAAAATAGAATAACATATAAGTTTTTGGAATCAACATAATCACAGAGTATCATTTTTTATTAAAGGATCACTATATTGATAGTCAATGTGTATTGGGTTCACTTTGAATTTTAACACATCCTTAGTAAAGGTTTTCTCATAAGACTATCACATTGGAAAAAGTCCCTTACTAAATTTGCTTCACTCACAATTCTATCCCTTTTTATACCACGAGATATTTATATTTACCTAATGCATTGGGGGGATATGAAATAATATTTCTACCTGTAATATAATAAAAATCATACAAAATTACTCCCACAAGATCATAAAACATTAATTATAGCATAACCCATAGAAAGGAAGTATGACTCGCAAAACTTTTATCATTTTATCAAAGAATAAAACATAGAAACGAAAATGTGATTCATAAAGGATTCATCCTATGTTAATTAACTTGTGGGAAAGAAACTAGTTTTATTGAGTCATACATACATAATGATCATCATAATCAATCCATATAAATAATTTGCATAATATAATTGAATCATATCCCTAGTAATGCATATGAAATTTTAATGGATTTTATCATAAATGAAATATGACTTTGAACGATCAGTAGAACATTTCTTGGAAAAAATACACTTTTCACAATGAAATATTTTTTTTAAAAAATAAACCATTTACCAAATTTTAGGGAAAAATATTTCTTCCAAAATATAGTTTTACAATAGTAAAATATTATTTAATTAATTTATCGATCCTTGTGGTAGGAAATTTTATTCATGTTTTCACAACTCGTCCCCTGAGGACCATTCTGTGACTACACCAAGCCCGTCTCCAATAGTCTAGGGGTTGGCGACTACTACTGAGTAGAAATATCCCACAAATCGGAGGAATTTTTTTAAGGACATGTACACTAGAACCCAACTCCAATCCACCTTGACAAGAGAGAAAAATCACTAAGTAAATAAAACAAATTCATACCACTAAAACCCTAAAACTTTGTAAGACAAAAAGTAAAGTAGTAAAGTATAATCAGGAAAGAATATAAGCCCACAAAAAGAAATACAATCGAATAGTCTGACCTGTAATCATGGATACAGAAGCAGTTGTAGGAAGCTACCAAAAAAACCTTGTCTCGTCTGATATCACAAGGAACCTTCCAGTCCTCATCCTTTTCATGATCCAACTAAGACTCCACAAAATCTTAGTCAACATCACAGGACATGACATGGGTGTGTAATGACCATGCAAGGGTGAGTAAAACAATACATTGTAGAGAATTCCAAAATAAAAAATAAATTACCGCAAAGGAAACACCACAAAGAATGTACAATCATATCAACACAACTATATGACAACAACACATATAACAAGAACATTTAGGTATAATCGTAAAGGATTCCAAGATGAAATCTCTTATCCACTGTAATCCATAAGGTTCTGCTGATAGCACGATTGATTCTTGGAGATCCCATTCCTCAAGCTACCTGAAAGAATTCACATAGAACAAGTCTACCAAAATTATATGAGAGAACATATAGGTTCGGTATGTCCCGATGATTCCTTGAGATGTCCGGTCTCAGCAAGGAAAGGAGTCTCAATATCACAGATATAAGTTTTTCATAATATTCTTCTCAATTCATGCTCGATCCGGGAGAACTCACTCCTTGAACTATGAATTCATCCGAGAACCTCACAAGAGGTCCAAATAAATTGGACCTCTCCCAAAAGGAAAACACTAAGAACAACAAAAATCACACTTGTAAATTCATGCCATTAATTAAAGAATCATATCTTGATACGTAGATAGGGGTCTTACACCCAAGGCTCACTAGGGGATATCTTGACCCTACTGGAATTATCATCTTAGAGAGGGGATGATTGACCATTTAGGTAACACCCCATGGTTTTAAAAGTAAATTTAAATGCATGAAGCATTGTTTCAAGTAGATATTTATAATTAAAATGACACTTAATTTTCACACTTCTATGTTTGTGTATCGAAAAATAGACACAACTGGTTGCAATCAGTATGTTATTTTGAGTCCGATAAGACCAACTTAACTTTTGAAAAATATTAACACACCATTATGTATAGTAATGTTACCCTTATGAGTAGTAACATACCCTTGTGAATTGTAACCTTGCCTATGATAGTATACATATAATATTTAATTGATGTTATGATGTACACATATATTGGAATAAAAAAATAAGTGTATTAAAATTGTGGTTTTTAGAATAAAATATTATATTAATTAAAAATTAAATTAATAATATTTAAATAATTATTTTCAAAAAATGGAGTTATTTCTTTGATTCTACACATTGAAAATTGATTGGGGTGGGTTTTTTTGTAATTTTCTAGAATACATGAATTTTTTATGAATAGTAAAATCCGATAAATTATGATTAATGATAAATACTTGTTTTATAGCATCATAGGTGATGAAAGAATGATATAGACCCACATGGTTCTAACTCACATGCACTTATTACTGTTTCTAGTCATTTAAATATATACTATTCACAGCCTTGAGAAAAAATATTAAACTAATGATTTAAATAATGTAAAAACTCTCCACTCCACCACTATAAAGACTATCCACTCCCCCCCTCTTCTCCCCTCTCACACATGAAGCCTTTATCCTTACTTATTTTCATTAAAATACTCCCCTAAATCCCCTTTCCCCACATCCAAGACCTACTGATCTTACCAAGAGGAAAAAAACAGGGGCCTTAAGAAGGATCTCATGGAGAAGAGATCAAGAGGTAAATATCTTCTTTCATTTTCTTTCTATTCATTTAATTTTATTTTCTATTATTTATTCTTACTCACCTTGCCTTATCCAAGAGGAATGATTGATAAATTATCTTAGATATTCTAGATTTAATCCTACTTAGGGAATATTCACCATTATACTTCTACTCCTCTCCCACTCATTTAGAGATATTAAAACCTCGTCTGCGAGGTGTCGATTTATCGACATAGTGGAGGATGTGATTTTAATTTCTTTTACTTCATGATGGGTCATGAAACCATTTTTAGGGTTTAACCAAATTATAATTTATGTATTATATATTACTTAACGTTTTTGAATCATTTTGTACACATCTTACTTATTTATAAAACAAAATGAGTCTATTATGTTCAAAGAATCAACAAAATTTCCTAAACAATTATCAATAATATTTTGTCTTATGAATCATCCTCATGTCAGAATTAAAAATTATAAATAGTTTAATTTATGGGTCTATAAATATTGAAATGCCATTATATTCTAATTCATGAGTTTCACTTCCAATCGAAATGAATATCCATCATGAATCGATCATGGAAACATTGGGAAGAATGAACCCAAAAACAATGGAGTTAACAAAATATTATTAATGAATGGGTAGAATAATGTAATTAAATGACCATTAAAGGTGTTATAAAAATGAATACATTTATCTAAAATATTAATAACACTATTTTAACCTTCATAAATGAGTTTTAAACACATTTGAGGGAATTTGATCCCTAGGTAATGGATTTTATCTTTCTCAATTTTATTCAAGAATCTCCACTATGTTATGATCTTTAATTGTTAATTCCTAATGATGGTTTATGTTTTGGAACCTTCCAAATAATTACCATATAATATATTAAGGATTTTATACCCCATTTCTATATCATTAATACCTCCCATGTACACCTGTTACAATGCAGAAATTTCGTAAGCGAATTCAAAAACCAATTTCTATTCTTTGGGTTAACCTTGAACTTCAATGGTTTTATCATGATAATGGGATTTGTGAAAAGTTATTTTATTATATTATTTTTTATTATGTTTATTTACATTATATATAAATATTCCCTTAATTTAAACAATTTTCTCTCAAATTTTATGGTATTTTTATCAGACATGCCCTGTATAATCCTTTTTGATATCACCTTTATAAAATCAAAAGAGATTATTTATTTTTATGTCATGAGTGTTCAATTATAATTTAATTATGTTTTAATAATTTATTGTTACCATTATATGTTTTATATTTATTTTTTAATAATAAATTTTTTATTATTTTCTATGAGGAGTGTTTGTGTTCTAAAATTGAATTTTATGAAAAAAAAAATATTTTTAAATGTGAATGTGATTTTATCAAGGTTTTAAATGAGTTATGAAGTGATTTATTCATTCTATGTTCAATATACATTATTTATGTTGGGTTGAGACCATTATAGCTGAATATATTATGTTTTATTTCCGTTATAACTCTTTATATGATGGTTTGAGCCAATTATAGCTCAAGATATGTTGGGTTGAGCCCATTATAGCTCTAGATAAGACAGGTGAACCCCATTATAGGTCTCAAATTCATTTGGTACTCTAGAGAAGGAATTTAACCAAATAGTTATTCCATATGTCATTGTGAATTTAAGAGTGAAATGGTAAATATAGCCCAGGGAAACTACATGATTTTTCTATGCATAAGAGTTTTTGTGATCATGGGTTTAATTGGTTTTTATGTTATCACAAGACTAACAATTTGTTTCTTCATATCCCTTACAGATTTTTATACTCATCCCAATATTTCAAAATGTTTTTCACAGGATATAAGGATGGGTAAGTGAAATAAGGGATTAGTGATTAATGATATGGAGTGTTTTCAATGAAATCATGTTCTAAGTTTTAATGGTTTATATTTTGAAAAAAAATGGATACTGTTTTTTGTAGTATCTGCTTTGTATGAATATGGTATGTTATATATATAAGATTTCCTAGTTCTCTAAAACTATTAACATGAATATATCCTCATGTTTGATATGTTATACCTACAAAAGTTTATTCAAGATCAATATATTTAATGTTTTTATATTATTCTTTATGACGCATGCGCCATGCTTTATTTCTTTGATTCTTCAGTTAATAGAATTTTTAACTCATCCATTTTATCTATGTATTCCCTTGGTTATCCAAAATATATGTAAGAGAAAAAATAAGTTAATATTTTATTATAGATATTAATAAAATATTTTTTAATCTAGCACCATTTTTTCTAATAATGTACCTAGTATTCCAAAGACACTAAAAAGTTTGATCCATGGTTGGTATATGATAGTTATTTTTTATTAAATTTATATAATAATTTGTGTTAAAAATTCTGGTCACTGTAATAACCCCAATAACCTAGATCCATTGTATAACATTATTACATTGTTATAATATACAAGGAATCATATCCAAAAGGACTGAATAGTATACTAGACTTAGAAAACTATACAAAAATATGATTCCCATATTACATCTAAAACACAAAATTACAATATATATTTTATCAAGAATAGAATTATTCTCTCTTCTGTACACTTTCAATTCAATCATTGTACACTATATAGAATTATATGGAAAGAAAAATCAAATAAGGGTGAGATCCAATTCTCAATAAGGGCTAAGAAAAATATAATATATCATGAATCAATAATTACAAACAACAAGGAATGGTAGATAAAAGAACCCACATTACATTAAAATTATTTTACAATAATTATTAGATAATAAAGAATAAATAGGGAATGCTAAATAGCTGAAAACACATGTAATTTAACTAATAAATTTACTATCATAAATGGATGAAGCATAATCAAAATAGAAAGGTAAATAATTAAAAACACACTCCAATTAATCAATAAACAGATAATTAAATTCCTCTATAGATATTATCATTATGAAAATTTCATGGATAAAAAAATAAGGTACAATAAATATGGAAAAGTACATAAATAAAAACAAATTTCATTTAATAAATAACACGAGAATTAAGTGAACCTAAGGATAATATCATTCTGAAATTATCATAGATAACAATAAATTAATTATTAATGAGAGAAATGATTAATTATTGGAAATCATTATCCTATAAATAATGATACCTCTACCATCAATATCATTCTCCATGTTAGTTTAAACGGATGGGTAAGTATACACGAAAACCCCATTTACCTAAAGCTATCAAAATGATTCATCTCATGAGACTACTAATGAATGAAGGGGTTATGTGTAATATGGGTCTACCCAGGAATTCATGTCCAAATCATTCCCCATATACTAAATGATTGGTTTAATTCTGGAATAATGGTCCCTATCATCAAATATCTATATTAAGTAACGAATACAGATTTATAAATATTTAATACAATAAAAAATTAACTGGTAATTTATAACACCATATTAATAAATGATATATGGTTTACGAAATAATCATATCCATGATAAATATTTTGAGTATTTAGTGAAAATTTAATTTCCATGGTAATGTGAATAATTAAAGTCAAAGTTAATGACAATAAAAACGAGTCAAGGAAGTGAATGACAATATTATCTTTGGTCAAAATAATCATAAACCATATAGATGTGTAATAAGGATGATATCAACAAAACATATCCCTGGTAGAGTCTATGTAAAATAAATATTTGTTGTTATAGAGAAATATAAATACCACAAAACATTTTAAAAACATTCTTGATGAAAATATCTATTTCATTTTTAATATCACCAATTGAAACTAAGGGTTCAATAAATATTTTATAAATATTTTTTTTTAAAATAACCTCTCAAACATATAAATTAATTTTAAAAACATTTATTGGTCATGATTAGTAGGTATTTATTACATTTTTTACATGTTAAAACAAATATTCCTCTCACTATTTTACCAAAATTCAAAGTTCCCATGTTTTTAAAACGATAATAATATTACATTAAAAAAATTACAAATCTTAAAAATGGGAAAAAAGTACATTAATAAATAATTTGTAAAAGTTTAATAAAATATTTGAAATCATTTTTAAAAATCATTTTTTAGTAGACAATGAATTTCTAACCGAAGAGAGAAGTGAAGTAGGGTTTTCTTAAAAAAAATTAATCAATAATTTTGGGTACCCTTGATTGTAAAAATTTTACTATTACATGAAAAAATAATTAATAACCAATAAGTAATAAAATTAATGGGGTTTAATATAAAATGGTCAAATAATTTCATTCAATGTAAACTCATGTATAAACAATCCTTGTTAAATAAGGTTTCAGAATAAATCATTACAAAGATCAAAAAGTTTAAGTGAGAATTAATCATTAAATTAATTATGTGTATAAAATTAAAAAGTTAATTGGAATTAAAAGGTAATATAGTCAAAATTATTTACACAAATAATCTTAAAATTTAAAATAAATTAATAAATAATATAACCCAATGAAGTGAAATATGGTTCGGAACTTATTTTCCTCTTAGTAACTTTTATGTGAATTTTGTTTTATGAAATAATTAATGTCTAAAAATAAAATTACATGGATTATTAATAATTCAATATATTACATGTAAAATTGGTATTATTTACACTATATAAATGAAATTAGGTTCACAACATTTCAATGTGCCTCAATAAATAGACATTGAGGTGAAGCCCCTTACCCCACATTTCTGTTCGGTTGAATGTTCATTGACCACATGTACTATGGTTTTTGTAATTTTTTTATTTTATAATAGAACCATATACTTATTTATAATATCATATATTATTTTATTATAAAATCTTATCACACTTTTTTTTTAATTATAGTTTATTATTTTCATAGTTTCAGGTGTTAATTGCCTTGTTTTATTATGCGTGATTCTTTATGAAATATCTGGTTCTTAGAAATATTATATAGTTTCATCATATCCATTATAATGACCGTCACATAAATTTAATATTTAAAAATAAATTATACTTTCAATACATATAATAAAATATTTTTGTGATATATGAAGCACATTATAATCAAGGAGATAGTAGATCGTACGTACACCTGTGTAACATTTCTATTTTTCAACAATCATTATAGAAATAGGTAAGTATTATTTTATCTTTCCATAATGATTATAATATCATATTACTTCATTAAAACTACTTATATGTATTATCAATGTGGTGTGGTCCCAAAACTATAGAAATCGCTTCATGATGGTTGTAGTCCACATGCATAGGAATGATGTCATCATCTTTTATGGAGTGAAATTGAAATTAATAAAATGATATATTATTTTTTTAAATGATTATTATTAAATTAATATGAACAATTTGTATTTTATAAAAAAACTATTAATTAAATGTATCCTTATTACCTTCCTTGTATACCGTTACTGAAAAATGGATCACATCACTCTGTTAGGTGATAGTCTACAATACACATGAGTGACATTATCTTATCTCCAACAAAATTGATATTAAAAGGGATTATATCATATAATTTATCTAGAGGTATATTTATGCTATATATGTCATATTTATACTTTATATCCATCTTAATACACAACCATTAGAGGTTTTAGTGGAAACAAATTACATCGGTTCCCGAGGAGGTAGACCATTGTCAACATGAATGATTATTTTGTTGCCCATTTTATGGAAGTGGGAAATGTATTAGGTCATAAAATAAACGAATATATCTAAATATATATGATTATACATATTTTATTATATTATCATTTTTTAATAATAATTTATGAATGTGGAGGAAGAAATAATATAAAACCTGTTATTGAAGAGCGTAACCACTTCTTCAGGTAACCTCCTTAGGATTGCACCAATAGAATTCCTTTATGGGATTTCTACCCAAAATAAGGATCATATCATGAGGGGATGTAATTTTATAATTGAAATATTTATTTATTGTCTAAAAAATGTTTTTTTGAATTTTTGAGGAAGATAATAGATGTGATGTACTTCTAAACGTGAGGTGAGTAGCACACTTGCAATTATTGAAAAGAAAAATTGTTACCAGGTTTATCACATTATAAAAGGTCCAAAATAGAGTATTATGGAGCCTTATAAATGATAGGGAATAAATATTTAAAGAAAATATATTTTATACATGTTTTAGCTCTATTTAACACTTTCCATTTCAGTTTAACCCCATCCCCCTACCAAGGTAAATTCATTTTAACCTTAATCATGATATATAATTTTTACAATTTCTACTATTAATTATAGAAAAGAATTACGTTATATTATTTAGATAATATAAATTATCATGATCAAAAATATTTAATATATTTTTCGAAATTCTATTCATATAAGTGTAAAAATAATATTTAAAACTAATCTTGCAGACATGACGAGAAATTGGGTCTTTAAAGAAACGATTGTCAAAATTTACAATATTCTTATAGAAAAATTGTAAATAAAATTGATTCCAATGGACTAAATTTAATTAATAGATATATAATTGATATAATATTACTTTAAAAACCTATTCAACATAATATTTATCTTTGTAAATAATTTAAAATAATTTTTATTTTTCAAATAAATATCTATATTTTACAATATTTCTAGAAAAATAAAATATTTTCGAAAAATAAATAATTCATTATATTATAATTTTAATAATATTATTAAAAAAATTCCGTTATTTTTATAAAATATGTTTCCTATAACTAAAAAATAATAAATTTTAAATTATGTGTGGAAATAATGACTGAACTATCTTTTAGAAAAAAATGGTTTTAATGAAAACTTTTTATTTTCTTTTAAAATAATGTTATTTTATTTATAATAAATAGATAACCATATATTTAAAATTTTAGAAGATGGTATTCATAAAATATCTATCACTCAATATATAAATGATACTGAGATATCTATATTACTATCTATTGAAATACACAGTAACTCATTTTCCCTTATACTGAACATATGTTTGGTTTTAAATTTTTTATAATGATTTCACTGGTAAAACATAGGCTTCTTCACATCAATTTTTTCTATTTTGACATCGGTTTGAATACATTGTTATTAAAGGAGTTTTTTAAAATATATTTTCAGCATATATTAAAAAATGAATGTTATAAATACATTTTTGTGGATGTTTTTCAGGATGTTTATAAAATAACCTACAAGAATGTTTTATAAAAATAAAATTATATCATTTCTTCCCCTACCAAAATATCCTCTACTATAAAATAATAGAAAAAATAATAGAACAAACAGAATCATAATAGAAAAATTGGATAATATATCATAATAGAAGAAGATGTTTTAATTTTTATTTTCATGAATATAATGTTTACACTAATATAAAATAGGCCTTTATCAGCGCTAAGAATGGCCTTTCTCAGCACTAGAAAAGTGCTGACTACTGGAGAGAGATTAGAAGACATTTTCTTTTATCAGTGTTGTTAAAAGGGTACTTTATAAATTCTTATAGAATCCCTAATAAATGACTCTTTATCAATATTTTTGAAATTGTTGATGATGGGACTAACTACAGTGTGTTGTTAAGGCACACATCATCACAAGTGAATTATGATATGACAACACACTATACCACCAAAAACACCATGAAGTCAGAACAAAAAAGTATTGATAAATAATTTAAATGATGAAAATGAAAATATAGGCTCATTTCCCAGTTTTGGTGATGTGTTTAACATTTTAAACTAAAATGATACTTACAAATTGATAAGGCACAATTAGAGTCATATTGATCACATCGTACATCAGATTAAGGTGAGGATGATTCTTACACATCTCAAATGACCTGTAAATCATTTTTATATGGTATCCAAATAGTACAAATTTTTTCTCATTTTTAAATATGTCACTTGTATTTTTTACTAAAATTTCCCTTTAAACTATAAATATGTACTTTGACACATACCAGTCGCCTAGTTTTTTGGTTTTACATGATTAGAATTCATAAAGATTAGAAATTACTTATCAATCATTTTCCTACTATATATATAAAATATGATCATGATTTCTCAGTTTTCATTGAGTGATAATTTTTAACTAAAATGTCTATTTTAAACAGATAACATACAAATTAAATCATTCCTGACACATAAAATATTATATTGGGATGTGGTAGATTTATATACGTCAAAAACTACTTATGGATCGTTTTACTAAAGTATAAAAACAATCCAAATTCTTATTCTTAGTTTTGAGAAGGTTATTTTCCATTTCTACTAAAATTGATCTCAATTTTAAATATAAAGAATCAGATGGGGTCAAATCGGTCACATCATGCGTCAGATTGATGTGAGGATAGTTCTTATACATCCTAAGTCGATTATGGATCATTTATTAAATTCTAAAAATAATTTGAATATGTTTACTTAGTTTGGATTACATCACATTTATATTTTACAAAAAATTCATTTTAAACATGGAACACACACATTGACTCATACGAATCACATCATGTATCAGTATGACATGAGACTAATTCCTACATGTCACAAATGACATATAAATCTATTTAATAAATTATCAAGAAAATATAAGCCTATTTGATCATTTTTCTATGAGTGAATTTTTTTAACTAAACTGTTGATTTTATATTGAAAACCAACACATTGAGTCACACTGGGAACATCGACTATCAGATTGAGGTTTGGCTGATTCCTACATATCAATAATAAAAAATAGATCATTTTCCTAATGTATAAAAATAATTTGAATGATTTTTATTGATTTTAGGTAGGTCAGTTGCATTTTTTAATAAAATTGATGTCAATTTTAAATAAAAAGATACAATTGGTTTCATACCGGTCGCATTGTGCATCAGATTTAGGTTTACACGATTTATACACAGCAAAAATGATGTATGGATCATTTTATTAAAAGTATAAAAACTATCTAGATACATTTACTTGGTTTTTAGTAGGTCAGTTGTCTTTTTTAATAAAATTGACGTCAATTTAAAATTTAATTATGCACTTGGAGTCATACCAATCACACATTGGGTTAAATTAATGTATGGATGATTAATACACATCTCAAATAACTAATTTATTGTTTTCTTAAAGTATCAAAATAATATTAATGTTTTTCTCAGTTCTGATTAGGTCACTTGTTTTTTTTACAAAAATTTCATTTGAAAATGAATACACAAACTTTGAACCATATTGATCACATAATGTATCAGTTTTAAGTGATACATCGACTTACATGTCACAAATGACTTATAAATCCATGTCATAAATTATCAAGAAAATATGAGTGTTTTTTATATTTTTTCAGCGAGTTGTTCTTTTTTAAATATACTACCGATATTTAATTGATAACAAACACATTGAGTCATAATGGTCACACCATGCTTCAAATTTATGTGTGACTAATTCCTACCCATCCCAAATGACTTTTGGATCATTTCCTTAAAGTATTGAAATAATCATAAATTGTTTTCTTGGTTTTGAATATGCCAGTTTTCCTTTTTACTAAAATAAATGACAATTTTCAATAAAAAGATGCACTTGGTGTCAAATTATTCACATCGGGTGTTGGATTGAGGTTATATTGATTCCTACATGTCCAAAAGTCTTAAAACAATCCTAAATACCAATGTAATAATGTTTTCATTGTATTTATATATTGAACATTCCACACTACATATTGACTCAATGATCTTATCCAAAGAACAATTAGTTTTCAAAAGTTAGACGTGAATTGGAAGACCATGGAACTATTATATAATGAGAAGTCACCATAATGGGAAAATGAGCTTCCTAAAATATTTTTACTTTCAATAATAATAATTCTTTTCTACTAACAATAAAAAATCAATATGAAGTGTTGGAATTTTGAAAAAGAAAGGAAATAAAAATGGATAACATGGTTACACTGGCATATTAAATCATTTTATCTCTTTTTTGAATTCTAGTTGATAATTTAACATAAAATATGACATTCCAAATCATTTTTGAGAAAAACTAAATAATTATTAGATATAAATTATAGGGAAATTAACATACAAATAGTATGTAAAATGATGATAAAATTAATTAAAAAAGTTTTAGGAATTCTCCTTTCCACATAGTCGTATGTATTCATGATGCATTTCCTTTTTTCATTATCTCATTTACATGCTCAATGTCCAATCTCTCACGATCATGAGAAGCCTCGAAAAAACCACCCAAATTATAAAAAATAATCCACTTGTGTAAGAAAATAGTTATTCTATCAGTATTACTAAAAATAAATAAATTAATCATAAATATGAAACAATAAATTAATTCTATGGATCATTATTTTACTATGAAAACATTATTGACAAAATACATATTTCTATGTTAAACCAAGAATGATGATAAAAAATGACAATAAATATCTCCAAACGATCAATCAATGAGTGGGTAAGATGATTATAAAATAAGATACATTGGGTTGAAGCATTGAATGATCCAAGAGAAAGTAAATATATCCTATTAGGTTCATCAAATAATCATGTTTATTAATAATTAAATAAATATTCATAAGATATTCTTTGTCAAATGTGAAAGTTATAGATAATTCTAATAAAGGAAACTCAACGTTTTATTTTATTTTTCAAAAAAATTTAGTATGAATCAAAGAAAATGTGTAATTGAATTTAATAACAGAATTACTCACTATGGTAGGTGTTACCCTTTTAATTCATCCAAATGTTAATGTTATATAATTTTTTCCTCTTCATCTAATCTTTCTTATAGATATGACTATATTTTGTTGTTTGGAACTTATCCTCCATCTCTTGTGGACATGCACCTATGTTTCTTGAAATTCTCAAATCTGTAGTCATAAATATTATTACTACATCTCAAAGTAATATAAGAAACATAAAAGATATGGGGCATGAATCCCAACCAATAAATTGGAATAGTAACTATTTTTCAGACAAAACTGATGAGAATGATAGTTTTACTCCATTTTGTTATCTAAAAGAAGTAATGACACCTAGTTGTGACAATTACATGGATTTTAATTAGATATTCTTAAGGGTGAAACCAAAAGTGAATGTTAAATAATTATTTTTATGGATTAAATTAAAACATATATAGTATTTTTTAGATGTTTTATGAAAGAAATTAATTTATTTTTAAGTAGTATTAATGATAAGGTTATCATTTCAAATATGTCTATATTTTTATCTACTTAAATAAATACAAGAAAGGATAAAATCAATGAATAAAATATCATTGGTGATCAGAATGTTTTTGTGAAAATCCAGTGAGAAAAACTCTACAAAAAACGTCATTTCTAAAAAGTACAGACTAAATAATATTAAGAGGATAAAAAATTGATAATTTTATCAAATATATTCATGAGGATCTTGATCCGAATAAGAAAACCGTAACCTGGGAAATTGTTTCATGGACGGATGAAAAAATTGTTAAAATAACCAATTAGGTGTTCAAAAAGAAACTCCTTGACTATAGAAAAGTGACTCCAAGTAAATAATTGATAATGTCTAAGGGGAACTCCTAGATTAGAGTAATTTAGATTAATGATAAATTTTATCTCATATCTCGAATGGGGACTATTTGAATTTTTTTTAATTTCATTGAAAATGTAGTTAAAATTATACCAAATGGATATCAAATATATGTTCCTCAAAGGAGTTCTTAAGGGGGTATTATAAATTAAGAAATGGGATGGGATTATTATTGATGAAAATGATAGAAAGGTGTTCCAGTTTAGGATTTTTTTTATAAAATAATGAAATAACTGATTAAATAGTATTTATTGTTGAATCAATACCTAAGAAATCATGGTTTTTAATGAGGTCAAGTTGATCACACCATCTACATCAAGAAGGTGAGTGATCAAAATATGCTTATTCTCATATATGTTAAATAAATAATATTTTATGATTAAAAAATGAATAATTATTATTTTTTGTGTATCATTTGAGTTATGATATCAATATGTAAATATTTGATGAAACATTTTCCTTGGTTTATTGGTGAATTAAGGAAATCACAACACATTAATTTTCAATCAAACTATGAAAAAGAGGTTTTGACGTGATTTCCAATGTAATATTCCCAAACAATGACAACACTGACTGTTATATTGATGAATTTTTAAAACATTATTTACTCTAAAGAGTTATATTTCATAGAATATTAGTATAGGGTGCCTATTATACCTCAAAATAACATAACCCCACATTTGGGTTGATATATTTCAAGTCGCACAAGTCCAATGTTTCCGTAAGGGGAGCCACATGCAATCAAGGAAGACGATACTTCAATATATCAAATAAAATTATTTTTATGTTGTTTTATTAGAGTATAGTAAAACTAGACTTGTTGGGATACACAAATGTGGGATTACAATGTTTAGTGGATAATTGTGGGTAATTATAGATATCCAACATCCTAGATTTCGTTTTAGCCTTTGTTTCATTAAACCCTTGAATCACATGACCGTTGGATTCAAGACATGGAATAGCTTGAACCTTGATTATATCCCATATATGATCTTAGATTCAACAACATGGAGTGTCGACATTAGGTTATGTCCACAGAGAGCTTTGGATATCATGAACAGGTTCGCGATGGTTATGGTTCTTAAAATATATCCTGGAACAATTATCAACACATCAAAAAATCTTTGATAAAGATACCTTCTATCAACACTATGTTAATAAGTGCCAATAAAATGAATATTTGTCATTGTTTTTTTATTGTGGATAAAGACTAATTTTAAACGTTTTTTAGAGATGATAAATATCAATTTTTTCAGTGATAAAAGAGCATTGATTAATATTTATAATACATTTTTTAAATTAATTTTTATATAATAATAATTTTATAATAATTAAAATATTTAAATATTTAATTTCAATTATATAAATAATTTTTTTTAAAATTATTTTTATATCATTATATATATTTATATAAATAAATATGTAAATAAAATCACAGTAAACATATTCATTATTTAAATAAATTTATTATAACTATAAAAATATATATTTAGGATATTATAAAGTATTTTTAATCAAATATTACTTATTTACTGATAATTCTAAACTTATAAAAAAATTAAATATATTTTTATAAATATATTTATTTATAAATATTTTTTTCAAATGTATTTATAACATTATGAGTGAATATTTAAGCTTAAGTTCATGCTTGTTAAAAATGAGTAAAATAGATTAATTAAAAAGGAGTAAGTTATTAAAATTTTGGGAAATTTAGATAAATATAAATTATTAAAAATGGATATATAATTAAATAATGATGAATACATATTGAAAATATTAAAACATAGTAATTAAATAAATATAAAATAAATAATATAAATTGATTAAATCCCCAAAAAATATTTTTTTTGATTATGTATATAAAAAAACATTAATTACTTATATATGAATTCTTTATAATAAATTTGTTTAATGTTAAATTGAAAAAACAAACAAAATTCAATTCTATCAATTACTCGATGCAATTAATACATATTCTTAATTTATATTATATTTCAATTATAAAAAACTATTCACTTTCTGTATTACTATTTATTCTAAAGAGAAAATAATATTTTTTTCATATATAAATCATATATATATACACATCATATATATATATATTTAATATATACTATTTATTGACATTCTCAATAATTATTTAATTAATAAAATATTTAATATTTTAATCAATTTATATGTTTTTGGCTATTATTTTACATATATCTACATATAATATATATTGTATTAAATAATATATTTTATAATCAATTTATTCTTTTTTTCAATAATTATTTAGTTTATAAATGTTTTAATATTATTTTAAAAAATTCATTTACACTTTTTATTTATTTAATTATTTCATTTTATTCGTACTTTTATTTACACTTAAAAAGGATGATAAAGGATTCCATTATGAAAACTAAAAATAAAGCACAGATAAAGTGTTTCCTTTATTAGTGCTAAACATAATGCTCTAATAAAGTACACTCTTTATTAGCACTATTAAAATACGCTGATAAAGTTTTCCTTTTATCAGTACTACAAAATATACTGCTAAATGGATCCTTTTATGAGTTCTAGAAAAAAAGTTATGAAAAAAGGTACCATTTATCATTTCATATTTTATTGTTGATAAAGAAAACCTTTATCACCAATTTTTCAAGTGTTGATAATGACCAATCTTCTTAAAGGCCTGTTTTGTAGTAGTGATATTACAAATGAAGAAAAATCCGATCAGACCTATGAAATTATTTCCCATAAATTTTTAAATAATCTTATCTATTTTATAATATATGGTTGAGGGTCATCAAAAAAATTAAAAATAATAAAGGATTAATTTATCTTGTATTCAAAATAATCATTTCACATTTCATCACTCTTTTTTTATTAATTTTTTAAATTATTTTTCAATTTAAAATAACATTTTATGTTCTTTAAAAATATTAATTATAAATTAAAACCCACTTTCTTATTACATGTCTTCTCTTCTCATTCTTCTTTATTATTGTCTCTCAAAATAAATTCCATGAACGATTTGAAATAATATGAATAAAATAAATATAATTTCTACTTAATTTATACAAGTATTAAAATATTCAAAATCATTTGTGCAATGCAGATATAACATTTTCTCGAAGTTCACCATGGACAGAGCATAACCAATCATGTATATTCTCCCTTGGAATATGAAAGAAATGGGAACTAATATATAATAAAATTTAATGCGACAGGTTATTCTATTAATAGATATAAAAGACCTCAAATATATATTTCATAATAATGAAGATAACAAAAGAATTCACCTGTGAATAATTTCATTTTTTGAATTTTTACAACAATTTAAACCATTATTCATGCATAAGTCTTTGTACAAACAATAGGTGAAATACATTTTGGGCCCATAAAAACATATATTGTTGTCATTTCATACTGAGTAAAATTTTATAAAGATATGTAATACAAAACAAACATATATATAATTATTCCAAAAATTATATTAATGAAAAGATATATGTTAATCACCATACATAGAAAATTATTACATCATTATAATACTATAAGGACATGGCCTTAAACATTACTTATTATTGAATTAAATGAATAATTCACATTGAGGATCTTTTCAGGTTTAGAGTTTTAGAGAATTAGGATATAACTATTACATCTCAAAGGTTACAAAGTAGACACATCTACTCAGCTTCTATTTTTTTCATAAAAATAAAAACTCATGAACAAAAGATTCATGTCTAGTTCCTTGTTTTAGACAGCCTGACATTTCCTTGATCCCATCCTTGACCCTATTCTACTTTATGTCCTGTGAAAAACATTTCAAAAAAACTTGGGATGAGCATAAAAAGCTCAGAAAGGGTTATAATAATACAGAAAGAAAATATTAGTCCATGTATACATAAGAATCAATGAAATCACACTTTACTCATAAAGCATAACCAATTTAACATACCTCATGAAATCATAAGATTTACGAATAACTCATAAAAATCATAAGACATAAAGGTAACTTGAGGAATTCATAACATTCTTACGTAGGGAGTAACACTCATGGTTATGTTTGGAAGACCCATCACAGTATATTCTCTAAATCTTTTCGGATAAATCTTAACGTTTAACTCGTTCACGTTACCCAATGCATTGGAGAGCTATATCGCGCTCACCCGCCCTAAGTTTATCACAGAACCACCCGTCTTCATAATAAATTCCCAAGAACCATAACATAATCACATCACATAACTTAAGCATAATGGAAAGATAACTTTCCCACATTTCAATAATAATATAAACTTTTAAGATATTTAAATAATGAATCCATTCTAAAAAACCATTTTCAAAACCATTTAAAACCATTTAATAAAGATATTTTTGAATCAATGTGTCCCATACCACTTGGAAGCTTTTAAAATTTTAAACCATTAATATCCATAAATCCTTAAAACCATTTTGAAAACATGGATATTAATGAGAAATATTTATAAGAATAAATCATTAAACCATTTTAAATGATATTTTAGTTTAAGGGTTTTTAACAAAATGAGAGACACTTGAATACAATAATTGAGGAATAATATTTAATCAGAACTTTATAATATCATGAGAATAAATGGATTCATGATATAATATTCCAAAGGATAGTATATACACCATATAAGAGTGAATTGGTTCATAACAACAATGAAGTCTCAATAGAAATATAAAATGAGATGAAATCCATTATAAATAGGGTATCCTTAAATTAAGGATAAATCAATCTCATAATTATGTGTGACAAATATAAATACACAAAATATAAGTGTATATTAAGTGTAAAAAAATCAGAGTTCATTCACACATATTCAAAGGATGACATATTCCATAACTACCTTTTTAACCCAAAGAAATCGAATTTGGGTTAAAAAGTTCACTTGGTAAAATTCGACAGCCTAACAGTGTCACTTTAAAATTCATAAAATTAGTTGATGAGAGATAAAATTGAATCTCATCACATGGAAATAAAATTTACATCAATAAGGATATAGAAGAACATATCCCAACATAAAAATATGTAAATTAAAAGACATAACAAAATAAGTCTTTTTAAAAGAGGAGTGTGAAAGGTTTCCTTACCGATTTGGGGAACTTTCGAAATGTACACCCCATTAAAGAAGGGTCATAAAATGAAGATGTAAATACCCAAATAGAAAAATAATGGTTTGTACATACACCACACAAAAGGAAATAGTGGCCAATGTAGCATGAATCTCATGGGAATAAAATGTGAGATGAAAATCCCCTTATGAAAATTCGGCAGCCTAACGACGCCACATAAAACCTCGAAAAATGGATTGATGAGATCAAATAGGGTATCTCTTCATATTAACATAAAATTTACAGAAATATAAATATAAAGAAACATCCCCCAACATATGAAAGATGAGCTTAAAATAAATGACATAAAGGAGAGTACTTAAAAAGAAAGAGAGAGGTCGGATCCCTTACGAAACTTCGGCAGCCTAACAGCGCCACTCAAAACATCCAAAATAGATTGATGAGAGAAAATAGGGTCTCTCATCATATGAAAATAAAAAATACAGTAAGATTAATATAAAAGAACATCCCAATCATAAGAAATATGAGATTAAAAGTAATTCCATAAAAGAGTGTACTTAAAAAGAAAGAGAGGTGTAGGATCCCTTACCTTAAGTTTGATTTGTCTCGTTTGTTTCTTTATATTCCTGAATAATAAACTTTTGTCAAATTAGAATTTATTAAGTACCTAGTTTAATGTTTATTATTAAATTCATATCACATATTATAATGTTATAATAATTAGTTAATTATGTGAGTTCATATCAAATGATTTTGTCGATGTTGGGTACTTGAGTCAAAAATGAACTTGTTTGAAAACAATCGTCCATCTAGTTATAAGTACATCATATCCAGAATAGTATTAATGATTAAAATATCATATATATCCATTAAATATTCATTTTATACTATTCCATAACATTTTGAGATAATAAGAAATGAAATTCACTATTCATGGAGATGGTAGGCCGTACGTACGCATGAACGCTACTTTCATTTCTTTGTCATATTAATGGAATTAAAAATAATTGAGAGATATAGATATATTATAACTACAGTATAATATATATTTTATATAGGTCACATAAGTTCATTAATTAAATTCTTTATACATTCCATGTATTGCATGAATGAGTCACATCACATGAGGGGGCGGTAGTCCGCACTTCCTCATATGAAATTATCGCATTTTCACAACATGAAAAGAATAAAGGTATGATTTAAATATAAAATACAGAAGAATATGTAAAACATAAATACCATATATATCATATATAAAATACATTTACATCATAATTGCCACCTTTAAAGGTGTTAAAAGAATATTGAACAATCATCGTTTCGTGAGGCAGTAATTCGCCATCCACAGAAACAGTATGTTCTTTAACCATTAGACGGATGTGTGTGTAATTTTAGCTCTAATACATCTTATAAAAACAACCTAGTATATTTAATATACTTTTTTGTTACAAAATAAAGTAATATAAAGAGTTTAAGGTGTTATAGAAGCACAATAAAACAAGAGAACATAAGGGAAGACATTACCTTTAAATCGGGTAACTCCCTTTGGTTTGGACCAAAAGGGTTCCTTGAAGAGCTTTCTGCCTAAGGTGAGGCTTCAATGATGAAGAGAGGGATGTGGGGAGATAAAATGTGTAGGGTTTGTATGAGCCAAAGGATTGAGCGGTGTGGGTAAGGAGGTAGAGGTGGGGGCCTTTTATAAGAGGAGAGGAGGGGCACTCATGGAAAGTCAAGAAATGTTACTTTATTTTAAAACGCGTTTCGGATTTTAAAGTTCCCAAATTGATATATTTTGAGGATAAGGTGATAGGGGTAATAAATATACTCATCCAATAGGTTTTTCCCACGTGTAAGGCTTATAGTTTACATTATCTATTCATTTTATTTAAATCGTTCCTTAATGAGGTAATCACTGCATCATCATGATGTCATAAATAATTTAATTTATTTAATGTCTAAAAATTATGAAACAAATACTATGATGTAGGAAATATTTTTATATTTCGAATTAATATTTCTAGTCTAAGATATCATTTATGTAGACAAAATTAAAATTATTTTATATAGGTGTTACATACTTTGGTTACATTTTCCTTTATTTAAAAAAAATATGAAAAATGGTCACTATCACACTAAATTGATTCCATGGGGTCCCAAGGTTGGCACAAGGAATAAAATGGTCGTACGAGACACCACCAATATCATTAGGACACATTTTGGGGTCATTTTATATTTTTATGATATTATTTTCTTACCCTTATTTACCCGATTACTAATTAAACACGATAATTAAACATAATTACTATCATTACAATTCATAATTTCAAAAAACAAAAGAGTGTTAATTACATAATTTGGACCTTATGATACCAAATATGGAATCCATTTTATCAAATTCAAAACACATAAATTTTAGTAATTATTTTAAATGTAAATCATGTTGTCAAAACAAAAGACGGGTTTTTAAGAAGTAAAATTTATCAAAAGATTGACTTGTTTTTACATCCAATTGAAAAGTGAAATTACGTCCAATGAAAAACATTGTATGAAGTGATAAAAACATAATTCAATTATACTTTAAAAACTATTAAAATGAAAATCTAAATATATAAATAAATTGGATGAAAAGGTAGTTTTGAATTAAAAACTGTATTTTTCACTATTCATTAAAAAAAGCATTATCAGAAAAATACCAAAAATTAACCCTAATATATATTTGATATTTCAAATTCAGAAATGATGTAAATTTTACCAAATTCAAAAAATATAAGTTTCATTAATAAATCATAGAGTTAATTCCCGCTGTGAAAACAAATAGCGGGTTTTTTGGAAGCAATATCTATGAAACGTTTGGTACTTGTTTTTGTCCATTTTCAAAGTGAAATTAATTCTAATTACCACCATTAAATTAAATTGTAAAAATATATTCTAATTAAATTTTAAAACCAATTAAAAAGATTATCTAACAATATATTTAAATTATATGAAAAAGCAGTTTTGATGTAAAATGCAATATTTTTCATTATTCATTAAAAAATGAACATTGTCAGAAACATACCAAAAATTTATCCAAAGTAATTTTAAATGACCTAATAATAAAGAATATGTTTATATTGAAAAATAGAGCATATAAAATTGTCAAAAGTTTGATTTAAAAAAAATTTCCATCAAAAGACGGTAAAACAATCTTTTAAAAAAATATTAGAGTATTTATTCATAAAATTGGATTCATTGGGATTTTAAGCCTCTATCATTTATTGGATAAATGTAAATGTATTTAACAAACATATTTAATCATTTTCTAGTCAATTCTGTTCATTCCCTCCATTATAATGGTTGGGCGTTAACTATTATAATATAATTATATTATTAGTGTGCAACGTAAGATTTCAAAGAACCTCGTTGTTGCGTATTTGGTACGCCATCGAGCATAGCATTCCCTTTAAAGTAATATTAACATTTTATTCAAAATTTTTGATAAAACTTAGAATGTAATATTATTTATTTACCTGGGATTTTACATCCTTCCCCCCTTTTGAGAATTTCATCCTCGTAATTTCAAAATTGGGCTTGGAAACATCATTGAAAGTCCCACATCGGAACAAGAGTCAGTAAAACTATCACTTTAAAAGAAACGGAGAGAAGTACAAAGGTCACCCGAGTTAACCAATACTAGGATTCCAAGTAGGAAAATATGGATATGGAGGACAAAACAAAGGGTCATGTTCTGATGGAGAGTGATAGTAAACATGTCTAGGAGAAAGTTAACCACAAGAAAATCACAAACTTGTGATGTGTTAAATTGTATCTGATTCCCCAGTAGGAAAAGTAAACATACAACATTTTTTTAAGTTAATTTTCATTGAGGAATTTATTTTTGAGCTTAACTAAATCATAATGAAACATACTTACTTTTCATGTAGACTTTAAACTTTTACTAGATTCCTTTATCAAACTCATATTTTCTCCAAAAGACGTGTATTTAGGAAGACTTTTTCACATTAAGAGTACTATAATAAACTTCTTGAGAATCACCTAATCCAAAAAATAGAACTATATATTTCCCAGGTCTTTAGATCTCAACCAAAACCAAACCAAAAATTTTAGTACGAGATCAGATAATACCATAAAAGATATTTTTTTACAAAAAGAAAAATGACTCCTAATCTCCAAAATTTTTCAAACCAAGCCCAAAGTTCAACAAAGACCATTCAATAAACATTTATCTATAAAATTCTTCAATTTAAACCAAACTAAGATTGAAACCCAAATCTCTGAATGATTTATTCACATAGTATTCTAAGATAAATCTTAACATTTTTCTATAAAATAAGACCAGTTACTCTTACAGTCTCATACTGAAAAGTGATTAACCTAATCACATATCATCCATGATAGGCTAATCATTTCCATTGATAACCCAAAATAAAACTACTCTTAATTCATAAAATCATCTAATTAAAAAGAATAATTCAAACTAACCAGGGACTTCATGTAGTCGAGTGGTAGGCAATATATACCAGTTTCCCTTTGGTTGTGGGTTCGATTCCAGCAGCTTCGTCCGACGCGACGGGTTGTCACACGGTCTGTGGGTTGTCCTTTTTCCAGAACTATATAAGTCTTAAAACATCCCCCCAAAAAGAGATAAAATCTTCAAAAATAACCATAACATATTTTAACCACAAATGTTATCTAATAACTTCCATTTTGCAACCCAAAATGTAGTAACCAGTAATTGCCTCAAATTCAAGGATCATATAAACCCAAATGGTTCTTTATAACTATATCCAAAAAAGAAAGGATAATTATTCCTTGAATAAAATTTTCGTATATCAAACATCAGGGTTACTATAAAAAGTCTTAAAATATAACACCATCATCAAAACATACTTAATACATCTAAGAATTTTACCATCCTAAAATCTACCATTACTCTTGAATCCCTTATATGTTGACTTCTTACTTATTCAAAATTCTGCATGATCCATTAGCCATTACTTTTCAACTTATTCTGAAATACTTCATTCCTACAAACAAAATCATGAATCATATTCTAAGATTACAATAATAGGAAAACAAATGTTATGAAATAATACATACCTTTCAATGGTCATTGTCAGTTTCTTCATCCTCAATAGGAATGGCATTAGGTATTGGTAAATGAATATTTGTACGATCTTCGTGACCCCTTTACTGAAACATCTTTGTAGGACATGCGTTTGCATAATGACCATGCACACCACATTTAAAACATCCAATTGATCCTTCAAAATGACCTTCTTTCCCTTTTCTAGAGTCAACTAGATGCTTCCTTTTTCCATGGAAGGTTTTTGCTTTGTGACCTTAATTTCCACATCTATAGAATCTTTCTGTCCCTTTGAAACATTTTCCTATGTGTTTCTTTCCACATATTTCACACATTGGTTTTTGAACATACTTACCTTTATGATTATTACATTAACTCTCGTAGGGATTTGTTTCTCGCTTATACGATGCCTTATAAAAATCACTACGGTTTAGGTGGTCAATCATGACTCCAGATAATTGGTTGAGGATAACCACAAGAGTTCACATTGAAACTCCCTTCTCATTAAGTTGTTTTTTCATAAAACCGTAACAGTTTTCTCCAAATCCACTGTTACTTTGGTGCCTACTAGATCCATCCATTTACTAAAACCAAAAAGGATAGTGTGAGTATATCAGTAAAATCATCTTATAATAAATACGAAGATAGACACCAAGATATACTTATCCAAGTTATCTCAAAATAATTCTAACTTTAAAAAAACAATGACTTTGTATAATATACTAACCATTGTGGTTATACAAAACTTGTCACATTTTCATAAACAACACTCTAACCTCTAAAGTTATCTAAACCGATCTTTGATACCAACTATAAGGACATAACCTTAAACATTACTTATTATTGAATTAAATGAATAATTCACATTGAGGAACTTTTCAGGTTTAGAGTTTTAGAGAATTAGGACATAACTATTACATATCAAAGGTTACAAAGTCGACACATCTACTAAGATTCCATTTTTTTCACAAAAATAAAAACTCTTGAACAAAAGATTCATGTCTAGTTCCTTGTTTTAGACAGCCTGACATTTCCTTGATCCCATCCTTGACCCTATTTAACTTTATGTACTGTTTAAAACATTTCAAAAAAACTTGGGATGAGCATAAAAAGCTCAGTAAGGGTTATAATAATACGGAAAGAAAACATTATTCCATGTATACATAAGAATCAATTAAATCAGACTTTACTCATAAAGCATAAGCAATTTAACATACCTCATGAAATCATAAGATTTACGAATAACTCATAGAAATCATAAGACATAAAGGTAACTTGATGAATTCATAACCTTCTTATATAGGTAGTAACCCTTATGGTTACGTTTGGAATACCCATCACAGTATATTCCCTAAATCTCTTCAGAGAAACCTTAACGTTTAACTCCTTCATGTTACCCAATGCATTGGAGAGCTATATCGGGCTCACCCGCCCTAAGTTTATCATAGAACCACCCGTCTTCATAAACAATGCCCAAGAACCATAACATAATCACATCACATAACTTAATCATAAATTAAATATAACATTCCCACATTTCAATAACAATATAACCTTTTAAGATATTAAAATAATTAATCCATTCTAAAAAACCATTTTCAAAACCATTTAAAACCATTTAATAAAGAGATTTTTGAATCAAAGTGTCCCATACCACTTTGAAGATTTTAACATTTTAAACCATTAATATACATAAATCCTTAAAAACATTTTGAAAACATGGATATTAATGAGAAATATTTATAAGAATAAATCATTAAAACATTTTAAACGATATTTTAGTTAAAGGGTTTTTAACAAAATGAGTGACGCTTGAATACAATAATTGAGGAATAAAATTTAATCAGAACTTTATAATATCATGAGAATAAATGGATTCATGATATAATATTCAAAATTATAGTATATACACCATATAAGAGTGAATTAGTGCATAAAAATAATGAAGTCTCAATAGAAATGTAAAATGAGATGAAATCCCTTATAAAGAAGTTATCCTTAAATGAAGGACAAATCAATCTCATAATTACGTGTGAGAAATATAAATACACCCAATATAATTGTATATTAAGTGTAAAAAAATCAAATGTCATTCACACATACTAAAAGGATGACATATTCCATAACTACATGTTGAACCCAAAGAAACATAAATTGGGTTAAAAAGTTCCCTTGGTAAAATTCGACAGCCTAACGATGTCACTTTAAAATTCATAAAATTAGTTGATGAGAGAGAAAAATGTATCTCATAACTTAGACATAAAATTTACATCAATAAGGATATAGAAGAACATATCCCAACATAAAAATATGTAAATTAAAAGACAGAACAAAATAAGTTTTTTTAAAAGAGGATTGTGAAAGGTTCAATTACCGATTTGGGCAACTTTCGAAACGTACACCCCATGAAATAAGGGTCATAAAATGAATATGTAAACACCCAAATAGTAAAATAATGGGCAGTAAATACACCACAAAAAAGGAAATATTGGCCAATGTATCATGAATCTCACGGGAATAAAAAGTGAGATGAAAATCTCATTATGAAAATTCGGCAGCCTAACGACGCCACATAAAACTTCGAAAAATGGATTGATGAGATCAAATAGGGTATCAATTCATATTAACATAAAATTTACAGAAAGATGAATATAAAATAACATCCCCCAACATATGAAATATGAGCATAAAATAAATTACATAAAGGAGAGTTCTTAAAAAGAAAGAGAGAGGTCGAATCCCTTACGAAAATTCGGCAGCCTAACAGCACCACTCAAAACTTACAAAATGTATTGATGAGATAAAATAGGGTATCTAATCATATGAACATAAAAATCACAGTAAGAGTAATAAAAAATAACATCCCAAATATATGAAATATGATCTTAAAACGAATGACATAAAAGAGTGTACTTAAAAAGAAATAGAGGGGAAGGATCTAACATCAAGTCCGACTTGTCTTGTTCGTTTCTTTATATTACTGAATAATAAAAAAATTTCAATTTATAATTTCATAAGGTCCTCCTTTAAATTTTATTATTCAATCCATATCACCTATTATAATGTTATAATAATTAGTTAATAATGTGAGTTCATATCAAATGTTTTTGTCGATGTTTGGTACATGAGTCAAAAATGAACTTGTTTGAAAAGAATCGTCCATGTAGTTATAAGTAAATAATCTCCAGAATATTATAAATGATTTAAATATCATATATATCCAGTACATATTAATTTTATACTATTCCATAACATTTTTAGATAAAAAGATATTAAATGCACCGTTTAGGGGGACGGTAGGTCGTACGTACGCATGAATGCTACTTTCATTTCTTTGACATATTAATGGAAGTAAAAATAATTGAGAGATATATATATTATAATTAAAGTATAATATATATGTTATATTGGTCACATAAGTTTATTAATTTCATTCTTTATACATTCCATGTATTGCATGAATGAGTCACATCACTTGTGGGGGCGGTAGTCCGCACTTCCTCATATGAAATTATCGCATTTGCACAACATGAAAAGAATAATGGAATGATTTAAATATAAATTACAGAAGCATATATAAAACATTAATATCATATATATCATATATAAAATTCAATTACATCATAATGGCCACCTTTAAAGGTGTTAAAAGAATATTGAACTATCATCGTTTCGTGAGGCAGTAATTCGCCATCCACAGAAACAGTATGTTCTTTAACCATTAGACGGATGTGTGTGTATGTTTAGCTCTAATACTTCTCATAAAAACATCCTAGTATATTTAACATACATGTGTTGTTACAAAAAAAAAAGTAATAAAAAGAGTTTAGGGGGTTGGAGAAGCAAAATAAAACAAAAGAACATAAGAGAAGACATTACCTTTAAATCGGGTAACTCCCTTTGGTTTGAACCAAAAGGGTTCCTTGAAGAGCTTTCTGCCTAAGGTGAGGCTAAAATGATGAATAGAGGGATGTGGAGAGATTAAATGGGAAGGTTATGGCCGAGCCAAAGGCTTGAGAGGTGTGGGTAAAGAGGTAGAGGTGGGGTCCTTTTATAAGAGGAGAGGAGGGGCACTCATGGAAAGTCAAGAAATGTTACTTTATTTTAAAAAGTGTTTCGGATTTTAAAGGTCCCATGTTGATATATTTTGAGTATAATGTGATAGGGGTTCGAAATATACTCATACAATAGGTTTTTCCCAAGTGTAAGTTTTATATTTTACATTATCTTTTCATTTTATTTAAATCGTTCATTAATAAGGTAGTCGCTGCATCATCATGATGTCATAAAAAATTTAGTTTATTTAATGTCTAAAAATTATAAAACAAATAATATGATGTAGGAAATATTTTTAGATTTAAAATTACTATTTATAGTCTAAGATATCGTTTATTTAGACAAAATTAAAATTATTTTACATAGGTGTCACATACTTTGGTTACATTTTCCTTTCTTTAAAAAAATATGATAAAAGATCACTATCACACTAAATTGATTCCACGGGGTCCCAAGGTTGGCACAAGGCATCCCATGGTCGTCAAAGACACCACCATTATCATTAGAACACATGTTGGTGTAATTTTATATTTTTATGATATTATTTTCTTACACTTAATTACACGTTTACTAATTAAACACGATAATTAAAGATAATTACCGTCGTTACTATTCATAATGTCCAAAAACAAAAGATTCGTAATTAAATAATTTGGAACTATGATTCCAAATATGTAATACATTATATAAAATTCAAAACACATAAATTGTGGTAATTAATTTTAAAGTAAATCTCGTTGTCAAAACAAATGAAGGGTTTTTTAGAAGTAAATTTATCAAAAGATTGACTAGTTTTTACATCCAATTGAATAGTTAAATTACATCCACTGAAAAAAATTGTATTAAGTGATAAAAACATAATTCAATTATACTTTAAAAACTATTAAATGTAAAATCTAAATATATAAATAAATCGGATGAAAAGGTAGTTTTGAATTAAAAACTGTATTTTCACTATTCATTAAAAATAAGCATGTTCAGAAAAATACCATAAATTAACCCTAATATATATATGATATTTAAAATTCCGAAATGATTTCAATTTTACCAAATTCAAAACATATAAGTTTCATTAGTTAATCATATAGTTAATTCCCGCTATGAAAACAAATAGCGGGTTTTTTTGGAAGCAATATCTATGGAAAGTTTGGCACTTGTTTATGTCCATTTTCAAAGTGAAATTAATTATAATGACCACCATTGAATTAAATTGTAAAAATATATTCTAATTAAACTTTAAAACAAATTAAAAATATAATCTAACCATATATTTAAAATAGATGACAAATCAGTTTTGATGTAAAATGCAATATTTTGAACTATTCATTAAAAAAATGAACATTGCCAGAAACATACCAAAAATTTATCCAGAGTAAATTTCAATGTCCAAATCATAAAGAATAAGTATATTTTGACAAATAGAGCTTATAAAATTGTCAGAAGTTTTATTTAAAAAGGTTCTCCATCAAAAGGCGGTAAAACAATCTTTTAAAAAAATATTAGCGTATTTATTCTTAAAATTGGATTCATTTGGATTTTAAGGCTCTAACATTTATTGGATAAATGTATAAATATTTAACAAACATATCTAATAATTTTTTAGTTATTTCTATTCATTCTCTCTATTACAATGGCTAGGCATTAACTATTATAATATTATTATATTATTAGTGTGCAACGTAAGATTTCAAAGAAACTCATTGTTGTGTATTGTGTACGCCATCAAGCATATCATTCCCTTTAAAGTGATATTAACATTTTATTCATAAATATTGATAAACCTTAGAATGTAATATTATTTATTTACCTGGGATGTTACAAATACCCAACTTTTCTCCATTTTTAAGATCAATGATATCTTTTTTTTAAGATTTAGATTCACTGAACACACTAAAATTCTAGCTTCTATTAGAATATCATAAACAAAAAACAAAAAATTTGAATATGATGAAAATGTTTCATGATTAGTATAATTTTTATTTGATGTCAGAAATTTTTTTTATTTTTTTCTGTACGATATTTATTTCCCTTTAAAGTATTCTTCAAAAAATCAGAAAAATACGAAAAAATTAAAATGTTAAAAAAAATATAATATAAAAATGACATAGATTATATAATATATGCATACCTCTATGATAATTTGGAGAATAAGTCAAGATGGACAAATTTAAAACATGTTTATAACTCTGTCCAACTCAAATGGCCAAATCAATAGGAAATGGTATTCTTAGTAATTCACCCATAATATCTGCTACAATTAACCTATTATTCTCTATCTCTATCTGTTGATTATGAATAGTATCAGAAATATAATATATCATCACAAATAAAATTGCTTGATGATGGGAATCATTAATATATTACTCACAAAAAATGGGAAGTTGAAGAGGATGGGTTATAGGATTAGGATAATAATGATAAATGGGGTCTACAGGTTGTGGTGGATTATGATATGTAGGAATACTGGGATATTTATTAAGATGTGTGGTGGGATAAATATGATGGGTGTGATCTCCATGTGAGAGTGGAAGAGTGGGTTCAATTTCCTAAACTTGACTTTGAATGTTTGTAATCATTGACATTATCAAAGCTCTAATCGTATCATACATCATCTCATGAATTTCAAAAACTACAACTTCCAAATATTATATTTTTTTTATAAAAAACCTCCATTGAAGAAGCTTGATAACATGTAAACACTTTTCCTACCAATATACATATCAAAAAACTTCATACAAGACCCCGATGATTGGGATTTCCAAATATTATAACTAAAATCTCATTCCTATCTTCAGATATGAAGACCACATATGTTATGTTCTCCTCAATATATTCTTATAAGAAATATTTGAATAAAATCATATAAAATCACAATATATAAAGAATTTGTTTAACTAAAATAAATATATTAATTAAACATCATACAATCCTCTCATATAAAAACCATAACACTTCGATAAGATATTATTCTTTTCCCCTCAGATCAGTCCTCTTCCATTTTTTTGTCAAGAGGGGAACGAGATTCAGCCTCTATGGATCTTGAAGACTCAACTCCCATTTTTTAAAAAAATTCAGCTATGATTTTTTCTTTTAATAAAATATACCCTCATGGAGATAAATTTTAAAGGTTTAAATTTTTATATTTAATCTTCTGATAGATCTCATTGTTGGATATAAATTCGTAACAACGAAATTGTTTATATGATCATTATTATTAAAAAACCTTATAAAAAGTAACTTTTAACTTAACCAAACAATTTACACATTATCTAATTTCAAAAAATTTGTTTCATGTATCTTCATCTATAAATGGATATATCACATAGATTTTGATGTTCTTTATGCCTTGAAATTTTATTTTAGGGTTCATTTAAAATCCCTCCATGTTCTAGAATCCAATGATAAAAATTTCCTCCTGAATCCATCAATATCAAGTATCTCAAATTTCATCAAATAAAAATGGAGAAACATATATTTGTATAAACATTTACAGATAAGTCAAATAATAAAAAAAATATCTTATCGAAATGGTATCCCATAATTGAGATATTTTCATTTTGTAAAAACATCTCAAATAATCAATAAAAGTAATAAATTTTCATGCATCCCAAACTATAATAAAATTAATTAATTGTTTTGAATTTAGACATCTCATAATATTATTGTAATAAAATTCAATTATTATCCTCTGGTCCTAGATATTAGAGACAAATATATTTTGTAAACATGCGCATCAAACTCTTTTATCCCAAATGTATGTAGATGTCTCTTATATTGAAGGATGAGGTTGATCATCAATATGAATATGTTTATGTTCCTACATAATGGTATGTGTACAAGCCTCTATAGAAGTATATGGTGGATTATATGATTGATCTATCATTATCTTACCCTTCAAAGTAACAATCAGTTTGTTGAAAAATATACAAATCCAACTATTACATACAAATATTAAAAAATGAAAAAAATGAAAAAATAGTAAAATAAAATAAAAACATTTTTATTCATATTTTTTATAGTCAACTCCAATTATAAAAACATTATAGATACATGAAATTACATAAATGAACGAAAATATATCCAAACTTTCCAAGAGAATAGTAAACAACCCCAATGTATTACACCATTTTCTACACCAAAAAATTATATTTTTGAATACATGGAAAATTACCAAAAAATATAAAATAAACTTACTAAGTTTTTATTCAAATTTTTTTGAATGTTTATTTAAAATTCTAACAACATTAATGGTATGTGTAAATAAATAAAATAATAGAAACCAATCAAAAAATGGTGTGTCAATATTATAAATTCTCCAATGTATTAAATCATTTTTTTAACAAATATAATATACATTGAATATACTCTTTTATAAAATATTTTTATATTTATTTAACAAGTTAGATTTAAAAGAATTGTTTTCCCCCTAAAATTGATAAAATGTTATGTTAAGTAAGGGTAAAAATGGTAAAAAACAACGGTAAACTAATATAAACCCACAAATAATTTTATTAGTTATAATATGTATTTTAATAATGAAAAATAATAATATATCTATCCGTTTATAAAATTAAATGATGTAAACCAGAAATGATTATATGGTACCTGTAATATTAAGAATGTGATAAAGGATTGTCTTCCCAAATTCCTTTACAATTATCATCATGTATGGAAAAAACCATTTTTATAATGTGCTCATCAATATTATCTATTAATATTTCTATAGAAGAAGGGATGTTACATAATTAATTATCTTCATCGTGTTCATCATCACCACCTAATTCTTTTTCAACATGAAAAATTCACAACTGCATACGAAATTAATCAAGAACATTGAAAATTAGTTTTTCATGTGTTTCTAGGATAAAAGGATCATATTTATATTCTAATCTATTTAGATTAAATATCTTACTTCCAAATGTATCGTGTCTATCACTATTATTACTGACAAAACATTTTCAATTAAATAATGAAAATTTCTATTTAATTTAATCAACATCCCATATTTATTCAATGACGATATAATAGGAACCTGATGATTAGATTTAGTTTTATGATTATCTCTCAAAAAAATACATTGGTTCTACAAACACTAATAAAATATTATTCTAAACTTAAACTCTATTGTCATGGAATTTTATATGAAATGTGTAGCCTTTAATTTCATACTAAAACCATGTTTATCCCATTTAAAACTATACCACTCACTAACCATATAATTGTTTCTGATTCATTTTATCTACCATTAATATACTCTTTAAACCATGTAAACAAGTATTGTTGTGCTCATTCAAAATCTATATATCATTTTACTCTAGATAACATTGATTTAACACATTAATATACAATGTTATATATGATTTATTGTCATTTATTTTATTCAATATGTATAAAGGTAACTTCTTTTTCTATTCAATTATTAACATGCTTAATTTAAATCCACATATCCCCTTTCCACTATAATTGACTCAATTGTGGGGATATATAGGAAAATCGATGTTCGCCACTATATAAAAGTATATTGTACAAAACATTTCAACCTCTTTAAAAATATACGTTAAAATAATGGTGGATTCAGGTTGATATGGATTATTAACATACTCCTTAAGTATGATCATATACATTTAAAAAGGATACATCCAACATATATATATATATATAAGTCATTAATGATATATTTATAACACCAAATGAAATATTAAATGCACTATGATATAAAAATGATGGAGGAAAACACACTTCCAATTGAAAAATTTTAAAAACTTCTTTGTTATCTAATTTTTTTTAAGAATTCAGATAAATCACCATATTATAAATTGAACTGAGAAAATAGAACTTCTTCATTATATTTATTCTAATATGAATGGGCAAAAATCCACAAAATGAAACTTTTATGTGTTTTTTCATAATGAATTAAAAATCATAAGATTTCATACATGATTACTTCAAATCCATTAAAGAAAGAAAAAATAAATTTAAAGAATAACCCTATGGCACTTTGATATCATGAAGATAGTGACAAAAGATAAATTTATCCCAGATGGGTAATTTATGAAAAGTTAGGGTAATGAATTTTTTCCTTACATCAGGATTGGTAGCTAACTCCAAACGTATTTCTATTATGAGTAATTCCAAACATTCATTCAACCAATATTTATTCTTTTTATTAATATCAAACAATGTTCTAATCAATCTATCACATATACTCTTCTCAACATGAATGACATCAATGTTATGTTCGAACTCATGAAATCAAAAATATTGTAGTGCGAAAAATATTAATGGTTTCATTGAAATATTATTATCATTAATAAACTTTTTCTTTTCTCAATTTAAAATTAATGTTTTTCTCCCTATTAAAATATTGGTTGGTGGACAATGTTTTTGGAGCAATATCAAATTCTTTAGATCCATTGAATATCTTTTTAAATATTATATAAGAGTGATGTACCTAAAAAACCAATTTTGTCCCATGTAAACTATTTTTATCTCATGTTACAATTTAGAATATGAATTCTATTTTCAATAAATTGGACATGTGTTATGCCCCTTATGACTATTTTCAGAAAAATTTCCATCTTTTCAAAATTCATTTATAGTGAACATAATTATTTCATGTAGTTAAAAATATCCTATTTTATAAGAATTATAAACACTAATACCTTACTCTAATAAATGTTTCAAATCATCAATTAGAGGTGAAAATAAAGAAATAATATCTTTTCTAGACTCTTTTGTTATAGACATTATTCAACTCAACATTACATATTTTTGATTTATACTTAATTCAGAAGATAAGTTACAAATTACAAAAAATAACAATCCATGAACTATGCCTGATACTAAGGATTTGATATGGATTCATTTTACCCACACACAAACCAAGTGTAATAATTCTATAATCATTTCCAAATTTAGGAAACTGTGGATCAATTTTCATCCACTCTATAAAATCAACTAGATTATATAATTTTTAATCACATATCTACTCATATACATATCATCTTAATATTATTCATTATTTTAATTTGAAAAAAACATTTAAAATGTCTAATAATATGAAGATACCTAAGAAACTATGAAGGGGTCTCTATAACTATTACATAATCCCATTATTTCCCTTTCAACTTATATCATAACGGCTCACATTTAGAAAACTAGACCATAAATTCCTATTTATTCACATATAAAACACAATCATTTATCAAGATATGTATTTTCTTTTACCTCAATCCCATAGGTAATAATATTTTTTGTCACTTTGTAATGTGAATCTTTATTATCATTTTATTTATGAGGAATGACTTTTAAACATTATAGAAACTGCGTAAAATCTCTCATTAACCCATCTATTTTCCACCTTCAAATTAATCAACATTAACACCTTTGATAAAATAATAAAATGCATACATCCTATATAAAATGTTTTTTCATTATAACCATATAGATGTTCAATTTTTATTTATTTATCATTTTTATCAACTTTAGTAACCAAAATAATTACATTATTTTTCTTAAACTTATCATATTTCAAACATCATCATCAATAAATTTTAAATTCTTTCCATTTTCAATAAGAAATTTATAATGTCTATAACTTGGATTGAAACAATAAATTATTAAATGATATTTTTTCTCTATAATTTTAAAATTATTTATATTTAATTATTTAAATCATGGATACAAAAACACATCAGTTTTTAAAACAATTCATTTAGAAAATTTTGAAAAAGAATCAACACCTTCCACATATTAATTTCTTATTTGATGTCTATTAATCCAACTTAGACTCATTATTACAAAAAAATGTCATAAAAACGTTCATTAAAAATAATATAGTGGTGAAAAAAGTTAATTAGAGGAGGTGATAGTAGATTATTTCAATGGTAATCAAGTAGACAAACTTGTAATTTTATTCATCAGTAAAATATTTTTGTGATTTTCAATGATAGTGAATATACTATTAAATATGTTAATAACATTGTAGATATATTTGAATTCTAATTGGAATGATTATACAATCATATAAAAAATAAATAAAATTAATTAATATCACTGGATAGTAAAAGTGTGTCATATTGGAAATGAAAGAATAAATGAAATATTTAGAAGGGGGATTAAATTTCTAAAAACTCACATTAATATTTCATTGAATTGAACGTATAAAAATTTATAATAATATAGGATGATTATTAACTTGAATGAATTTTGTTAATACATAAGATTAATTATATAAGAATTGTAGAAAAGTATTAGTTTTTATCCAAAAAATATGAATATTAAAGTTAAGACACTCGCCCAGAAGAAATTTATTATATTAACATAAAAACTCTAATGAAATTTCAAACCCAAATATTAGTAAATAATAAAATTTTTGGATGCAAATATTAACATTCAATAATCTAATTACATAGAATCATTTCTCTTAAATTTAATTATTATATTATTCTTCCAATTAAAAGATATATTTCAATGAACAATATGATCAATTTTGTAATGTAATAGAATGTAAAATTTTCTTTCTAAATAAATTAAAAAATTTAGTGTATTATATAATAAAATATTTTTTTATTGTGAAATTATTTGTTAACTAAAATTAATTCTTATGGAATTAATGAAATTTTATATTTATCTTTCGCCAAGGAGTGCTTCATATGAAAATTATTATACTTTACATTGATATTTCTTTTTGTACGTTAACAGCGATTATAAATAATCACAATGCTTAAGAATATAATAAGGGTAGATTAATTTTTAATGGATAATTATTCCACTAATACTCTAGTTAAATATTGGATATATCAACCCAATGAAACTTCATAATTATGTGAATTTTTAAAAATTAGTAATGTGATTAATAAATCAAGCTAGCCCAATATTGATATTTTGTGCATCATATGGAACTAAAATTAAAGTAACACTTAAATCCACAAGACTATATTCATACCTCACTACCTATATGATTTTTTGTATTGATATAAATTATTCTTGGATCTAGCAAGAATCGTTTTTTCTGTTTACTTATAGAAGCCCGTGATTTAGAAATATGCACCCGAAATATGGTAAATTCCGTATTTCATCCCTCAAAGTGTTTACTAACTACAATTGAAAAATATCAGTTTTTTCCAATAGTTTTAAATCAAATAGAATATTATAAAAAACAAATTTATTGATAAAATAATGTTTCAAAATAAATATATATAAATATAAATAATACAAAATACATGAAATAAATAAATAAAAGTTTCAAATAATTGTAAATTAATCAACAAATATATATCATCCCAAAGAAAAATTGGAACTGTATCGTATTTAAAATTTGAATTCAAAGTTATTTTTTTAATCATAGATTTCCTTAAATAAAAAATTTAGATACTTGATAAATTAGAAAGAGTTCACATCTATTAATCAAGTGTAATAGAAAAAACCATAACATTGGATATGAAATCCAAACCAAATATATAACCTTGGAATTTTTTCCTATGTCGGTCATCATGAGTACCTAAAATAATTAAAAGGCGAGTTATCTTGACCATGCCTTAAATAGTAATACCCACAATTATTTTTAGATTGACTAACCATAAATACAAAAAAAATTTCTATAAATTTTTAAATAGTATATTAATATAAAAAAATAATAAAAAATATGCAAACACTATTACACATTTAAATAGTATATCAAAAAAATATGTCAAATGAAGTAGAAAGTATTTTTTGGTAAAATCAAATGAAATGAATCCAATAGAATGTAACATGAAATTGAATGGAAGAATGGATGCATAATATAATTATCAAATTCACTATCATGGTTTCCTAATTATATATTTTTGTAGTGTGTCTAGCGAATTCAGGATATATAATAACAAATATTTGTGAGGAATCACCCTAATTTATGGAGAACTCAAGGTAAGGGTACATTCAAACTAAAACCTATTCAATATAAAAATCATTTTAAAGAATAAATTTATTTTCGAATAACCCATTGTATGAATAACTATAATAGGATAGAGAATGTGTGAGGATTACTTGAGATATTGTCGTAGATATCTGTGAACACGCAAGGAGAAAATCAATGTGGTTTCTCAGTATGAAGAGGATCAATAATCGCACAATGAGGATATTGAAAGATTATGAGGGAGATGAAAATAAATGATTATATTCCACCCTATCAAAGAAATGAAGGGTTAGATATTCCTTATTAGATAAAAAATATCATTATTGAGAGAAATATAAAATATTAAATGAGTATTGTTGAATTTGGATAAAATTATAAAAGGTATATCACATCGGTTATTTAATAACCAACGTGAAATATTATTTGTTACATCAGGTATGTTTGAATGATATTAAAAAAAATCAATGTTAGTTATTTACACACTAACATCCTAAGCATCTGATTCTAGATAAACATCATATACAATAAACTCAATCTAAATTTTACATCGATTATAAAAAATAGTTGTGAAAAAATAATGGTCATAAATAAATTTAGTACTAGTGTTTGGGCCAAATATTTATCTATAACATTAATGAGTATATTTATCAATCTATCTCTATTTAAAGTGTATGTAAAAGTATAACATCATTTTATAATCCCTAAAGTCACAATTTAATTTCATATATGATTAATCTATGCATATAGAACACATTATCCACTATAAGTAGGATTAAGTATAGTTGCATTGTCATAGATTCTCTAAAGATCCTTATAATTTTCTTTACATTCATCCATTTAGAGGAATATAAATACATTTGAGGTTAACATGGTTAGTGGATAAAAAATTCATTAAAAATTTCTCTCAAATCATTGGTAGTATCCATCAAATCTAATAAAACATTGGATATATATAAGATAAAACATTATTAATTTCAATAAAAGAAAAACATTTTTTATGGGAACAATTAAACATGATTATCAAGTAAAATCTCCCATGCGACCCAATTTGAAGAAAAAATAAATATGATCATGATATAATTGGACTAAATAATTTTAAAAAATTCTTTGAGAATATCTAAAAATTATATGATCTATTTAGCATCAATTGAGAAGAGAAATATTATGGGTTTTCAATTAATGAATTTTTAGTTTTTTTTACATCGATAACATAATTATATTCTGAAATGTGGCGATATATTTCCTACACAGTTCTATGATTCAAAGAAAAAATAAAAAATATAACACAGAAAAAGATAAATTTATATAATGGGTATTTTTTCTATTAAACTAATTCTGAAAACAATAATTTTAATTAAAAGATAAAAATAGATATAATTAATCCTCATATATTTCATTAAAATCTTAAATATAGAACATAGATGTTATTATATTAAATTTTATTTTTTCTAAACATGACGATGAAAATTGAGTACCCTACCTTGTTGTAAACAAGTAATTAAGAGTAAAATTTCGTTTTTCTGGAGCCAGTGAATTACTTGTGCTATTGGCACGGTCAGAATGAATGAAAATCCCTAAGGAATGATCAGTTTAGTATTCTTGAAGAAACTAGATAAATAGATGTTACTCAGATTACATTGGAAAAGTTTAAAAAATACAATACATAACGAAAACTAAAAACTGCGTCCACAAGAGATCAATTAATGATCTCCTCTTTGTCACCTATTGAAAGTAAACAATGAAAGGGGAGAGCTCAAATTCTCAGCAAGGGTTACAAATAGCGGAAGAATGAGTAAAATAATGAACTAATCACAATCAATTTGACATAATCAATATGGCATAGTGAATAAATGAATTATTAATTCCATTAATAAACTAAGAATGAAACTGTATCCATAGATTTTGTCATAGAGAAAACCTCATGGATATTAATAATAACTGATAATGAATTAAAATAATTCCTATTAATTTGAATTCATGTATCTGGAACATAAAAACATAATACCATAAAAACAGTTTAGTTTTATGGTTAGAAACCCGTATGATTTTTAGAAACAAACTCGATGGGTTTGTCGCCAAACTGATTTGTCTCATGAGACCTACCAATGAATCGAGGGGAAATAACGGGCCCCACCATCCAGTGCATGTCTAAATCAATCTTTATAAATTGATTCAATACAATAGAAATATACTCTTTCAATATCTGTAAAGAGTAGAGTATACAGATTCATCAATACTTCTTTAAATAAAATAACTTTCCAAATAAACACAGTATGTAAAATTTTATACAGTTTAGAAAAAAAATCCATGATATGATATTATGGATATTTAATATAAATAAAATATCAAATGAAAATTGATCTCAAATGGGCATTAGGTACACCAAATAAGGATTATTAGGTTCACCATACACAGTTAGTCACAACAAAATAGTAGTTGAGACAAATTCTTTTACTACATTGTAATCAGTCAAATCATTTGACCAAAACATAATAAACCTCAAATGAATCATTGAATAACATGAATATAAATAGAATCATTCTATTATATATCACATGGTAGTACACATATACCACATACTAGAAATAAGTGGCGAATAATGAAAATCACACAGAAATGAAAGTGAGATGAGAAACCCCTTACTAACATTTCAGCTTGGTAACTAGTTTTATTATGTGTGATTAATGAGAGGTAAAGGGGTATTACATTATTTATATGTCACAAGGTCAGTATGGAGGAGGTTCAAAAACATACCCTATCATTAGGAGTTAGAAATAAAAGGGCACAACATAGGGGAGATTCTTGAACAAAACTGAGAGAGAGAATCCAATACAAAGATTGTGTCATTAAAGTGATGATAAATCTATGAAATATTTATGTGTGGCAAAAAAATCCACAAAATATAATTGGATATACAGTATAAAACAATCATAGGTCATTCACACATATTTCTGGAACAATGTAACCAATGAAGTAGATGTTTAACTCAAGGAATGAAAATTGAGTTAAGCAATCCCTTACATTGTGCTTGAAGGTGTTCTTGACTTTTTATTAAAGACCAGAATAATAAAATTGTGATTTTTAATTCATAAGTCCAGAATCTTTAATATATTTAAATGATTTATTATAAACCTTTTTAGTTCATTTAAGCCCTTTTTTATTAGTAATAATGTTCAATTTCATTGTTCAATCTTGTTTGATTACTTGTTTTTAAAAGATCGGTTCACTTATATTCAAGTTCGGATAAATATGAAAGAAGGAAGTGGTTTTCCAGAAATGAATTTATATGAAATTATTGAAATTATATTAGATTTCATGGTTTTAAATTTAATTGGATACTTAGAGTTTGTTCGAATTATTACTTATATATAACCTTAGTGACAACATTTTTGGTTAAACGGTGAGTTTGATTACAATGAACAGTTTTTTCTTTATAACATAATACCATTTGTACAAAAGGATTAAAGAACTAAAAATAGGATATATTACATATATAATAATCTGTTTGAACCATAACACAAATGGTTTCATGACCAGAATTAAATATTATAATAGAAATTGATAAACTGTTGTCCTTGAATGTGCTAAATTAGAACCTCTCAAATGGTGCATTCATTTCTTCCAAATAAAGGGTGGAGAAAGTAGAGAAGGTAATTAAATATACCATTAGCATGAAAACATTACTTTACATGTATGTTACTAGATTTTTCATACCATTATGGTGAAGAAAGAAACAAAAAGAAAATAACTTAAAAGATTTGAAGGAATTGGAAAGAGCAATTTACCTCTTGGGACATCCTCCTTTGAGAACCTCTTAAAGGGGGAGGATTCGGTATTTTGAATAGGCTAGGAGATTTTGGATGTATGGGAAGATCTTGGGGAGATTCTTGGGCATAACATTGAGGAGATTAAAGGCTTATAGTAAGTGAATTGAAGAGGGAGTGGTGAGGGTGTTTATAGTGGAGGAGAGGGGTAAATTTTGAATATTTAATTCATTATTTTATTATTTACCTCAAGACAACCAATAATGTTTTTTCTTGTGACCCTAATTGTAATAAGTGCATGTTAGTTCGAACCAAGTGTCCTTACATCACTTATGATGTCATAAATAGTGTATTGAACATATAATTTGTATATACGGTATTTTACCGTATTTCACAATTCATAAAAAATTCTCGAATTTCAAAAAAATCCCAAAAATTTACCCTAACCATTTTTCAACATGTAGAATTCAATATTGAACTCAAATTTTCAAAATTAATTTTCTAAATATTATTAAATTAATTTTTAAATAACGTCATAGTTAATTCATAAAATAACAATCTTAAAGGTGCAATTAGTTTTATTTCTCAGTGAAAAACTAATTAAGATACCATTATCTTATTGCCTTAAGAAAATAAAATAATTTTATTATTTACTATTCATAAGGGTCATATTATTATTCATATTACTATTCATAAGGGTATGTTACTATTCACCAAAATTTCAACTTTGTTCTATCAGGCTCTAAATGACTTACAGATCACAACTCTAGATGATCATTTTTTGAAATTCAAAACCTAGAAGTGGAAAAAATTTAATGGATAGCATATAAGTTTCTCCTATAATGTTTTGATTTTCAAAAGACATAGTGCTTCATGATATATAGGCTATTAATAGAATGTATTTGATAGAAGCATACCATTAAATGTTTGGGGTGTTACATTATTCCCTCTTCAAAGAATTTCATCCGCACAATTCATTTCATAACCCCAAAAAAAATATCTCTGATGTTATTACCACAACTCCCATCAAAGAGGATCCTCAGGTGCATTCAGCGAAAAACCCAAATTGATGCTCAACTACACTATTTCTCGGACCTAGACACACCTCGGATAGAAGGGTTTGAACTCTGGCATCAAACACTCTATCTTCCAGAGGGAGGCTCGAACGGTAGAATGTTTGGAAATGTCTGAATGGACCAACACATGAAGAACTCGTCGAACTATGTCTTGACTAAGAACATATAATTCATAGATGTTGTTGTAGAGGCTAAAACTGAAGAGTTGGTACTTGTAGGCCACACAATGGTTTCCCTCCAAAGTAGCCTCTTTAAAACATAACATTGTCGTGTAGTTCTGTCCTAGGGTAGAACATAGGAAAATCTCTTTGTGGTATTTTCCTCTTCACCTATATTCGGCCAATTGTGCTATGGCTATTCGGTAGTAGATAGAACCATTCGCTTAACATGTTCAGAGAATGTTCAGACTTTTTGTCACTTAATATAGTTGTTTACACGTTTTTCACATGTTTGTGAGAGGTAAGAACTTATCTTCACAGGTTTTGATTATAATAATCTCTAGTACCTCCACAGAAAGGGATAGCATATGGGTTTATCCTTCCATCTAAGAATTTATTTTAAAAGATCACTTAGTGATACTCATTCAAAAGTAATAACGATGAAAGTATAAAAAAAAAAGAAGAGACAATAGGTTATATTCTTATATAACCACTGTTTCAAAATGTAAAACAGGGCTAATGGTTTCCCTAGTCCCCCTATACATGAATCCCAAAGAATAGTTCAATGATTTCAATCTCCCAGAACCATATGAAACACTAGACACATGTCACTCCTAAAGTCCCTTTACTGGGAACACCACCAATGCTAGGGTGTGGGCTACCTCAGGTGGATTCCTAAGGTATTATTCAGATTCTTTATTTCCATAGCCCAGACACACTGCAGACAGCCGAGGTCGAATCTGTGCCTAAAGCACTCAGGCTTCCATAGAGAGGCACGAGAAGTGTGGAGGTCAGAAAATTCAGTGTGGACTAAATCCCTATAATTCCCACACACCACTTCATTCTCGAATATATTCATGTCTTAATGTTCTCCATACATACTAAAACTCAGGACTGGGAATCGGTAGTCCACTCGATGGTCACCGTCCAAAGCATCTTCTAGGAATTTACCCATAGCTCAGTAGTTATCAGCCAAAGTGAAATATAGAGAAAGATCTTCATGATACTTCCCTATTTTATTATATGTTGATAACTCTGCATATTCAATACATTAATACAACAGATTGCTTCCTTGGTAAAGATGGAGAATGTTTCGATGATTCGATACCCGATAGAGTAGTTTACAAGTCAGGCGTAAGTTGGCATTGGGCTAGTCCTCTTCGGAGCAAGTGTTGACAATTGTGGTCTCTAATAACTCGGTAGGTTGTGATAAAATATTGGTTGGTCGACTCATATCTTCTATCTAAAAGTTTTAGTAAATCATCTTTCATTATGGAAAATCCATTTTTAAACAAAGTTATTGTTTTATATAAAAACATATCAAAACAGAGAATACAACATCATTCATTTAGACATGATCTATAAAACTTATGAAATTACGCAACCTCTTCCTCCCTTTCAAAAAACACTAGTATGGACTTCTTGAAATCCTCTAAGATGACTCCTCATTGATTCCATTGATGTTGGGGATTTCCCCCAGTTTTCAGACAAATGGATCCCCAAAGCGATTCCAAATTCCTCTATCTCCTTGGTCGAGATGGAACGTGTGCAACTAGGGACAACTGTGTATGGACATCTAGAATTCAAATTGAGAGAATCATGTTGCGTATCACATTGAGCGACATTAGTATGAAATTGATGCCGATAATGAAAACTGGTATGATCTTTCTCAAGGGTTTCAAAATCCACAACTCAACCATGGACTCCGTAGGTCAAAATCTGACATAGATATGCTACCCAGAGGTCACCCAATTGTGCAGCCTCCTCAAAGTCCTCAAGAGAAAAGAAATTATTGGCAAGGGTAAAACATTTAAAGATACCCTCAAAGTATTTCCCTTTTCATACATAGAACATGAATTGTGCGCTCATCATGAGGTAATAGATGAAACCTGCTCCATGGTGATGTTACAGTACTCGAGGAGAGTTGGATACTCGGTAGAGGGTTTTTTATGATAAACGAATATTTTCAAAAGACGATTAGATTTATACACATGATTTTACCACTATAGTCTCTAATACTCTGGTTGGAAGAGACAAAATACAAGTACTTTCATTTTCCAATATAAAATTAAGAAAACATCGCTCTTAGTGTTATTTAAATAAGTTTTTAATTGTTCAGTTTTGGTTTCCAGAATTATCCAAACCAAATCCTCTGAGGAAAATTTACATTATACTCCCTTATAATTTCTTGTAAAGAAAATGTGGATTATCTTATGAATATCCCCCAGGAGTGTTGTAACCCAAACTTCATCAAGGCCCGTTTTCATGTACTAGTTCCCGTCAAAGTCTCGCTCAGGGTGGTTTTTTCAGGTTATAACCCTAGATACATTTGTGCCAGAGCTACCTCTACCTGCACGTATCCAGATATGGATTCATTGATAAAAAGAACCACATAATATATTCCTTACCAAAATACCAGGACGTTATTTTATCCTAAAAGGCTTACCTGGGAGACTCTTCTCTAATATAAGTTTTCTAAATCTAGTTCCCATGTTTCCTACTAAACATCCTCTGATACCAACTGTAACACCCCGACCCCTCTACGCTAGAGCCGGTGCATTAATTGTGATATTATAATGGTTAAAAGGAATAAAAATCCCAAATTAAAGATCGGTTTAGTAGTCTTGAAGAAACTAGATAAATAAATGTTACTCAAATTACATTGGAAAAGTTTACAAAATACAATACATAATGAAAACTAAAAACTGCATCCACAAGAGCTCAATATATGATATCCTCTTTGTCACCTATTGAAAGTAAACAATGAAAGTAGTGAGATCAAATGCTCTGTAAGGGTTATAAATAGTGGAATAATGAGTACAATAATAAGCGAATCACAATCAATCTGATATAATCAATATGGCATAGTGAATAAATGAATAACTAATGCCAATAATAAAATGAGAATGAAACTGCATCCATATATTTTCTCATAGTGAAAACATCAGGGATAATAATAATTACTGATGATGAATAAAGACAATTCATATTAATTGGAAATAATGTATATGTAACATGCAACCATAATACCATAAAAACGGTTTAGTTTTATGGGTAGAAACTCGTGTGATTTTTTGAAACAAACTCGAAGGGTTTGTCGCCAAACAGATTTGTCTCATGAGACGTACCAATGCATCAAGGGGAAATAGCGGGCCCCACATGACACTTCATGTCCAAATCATTCTTTATACATTTATTCAATACATGAGAAATATTCCTTTTCAATATTAGTATAGAGTAGAGTATACGGATTCATCAATATTTCCTTAACTAAAATAAATTTCCAAATAAACACCGTATGTAAAATGCTATACGATTTAGACCAAAACCATATCCAGGATATGAGATTATTGATAATTAATATAAATATAATTTCAAAAGAAAATTTATCTCAAATGGGAAGTAGGTACACCAAATAAGGATTATTCGGTGCACCATACAATTTAGTCCCAACCAAATAGTAGTTTAGACAAATTCTCTTACCACAATGTAATATGTCGAATCGTATGACCAGAAATTAATAAACCTCAACTGAATAATTTAACAACATTAATATAAATATAATAATGTTATTATATATCACATTTGAGTACACATATACCAATTACTAGAAATAAGTGTAGAACACTGAAAATATCATAGAAAGGAAAGTGAGATGAGAAACCCCTTACAAACATTTTGGCATGGTAACGAGTGTTATTACGATGGCTTAATGAGAGGTATAGGGGTATTCCATTATTTATATGTCACAAGGTAAGTATGGGGGAGGTTTGAGAACATATTCCATCATTAGAAATTAAAAATAAATGGGCACAACATAGGGGAGATTCTTGAACAAAAGTGTCAGAGAGGATCCCTTACAAAGATTGTGTCATTAGAGTGACGATAAATCAATGGAATATTTATGTGTGATAAATAAAAATCCAAAAAATATAAGTGGATATACTTTATAAAACAATAATATGTCATTCACACATATTCTTGGAACAATATAACCAATGTAGTAGATGTTTAACTCAAGGAATGAAAATTGAGTTAAGCAATCCCTTACAGTGTGGTTGAAGGTGTTCTTGAATTGTTATTAAATACCTAAATAAAAAAATTAGGCATATAAATTCATAATTCCAGAACCTCTAATATATTTAAATAATTTATAATAACCCTTTTTAGTTCATTCAAGCCCTTTATGATTAGTTATAATGTTCAATTTCATTGTTTGGGCTTGTTTGATTACTTGTTTTTAAAAGATCGGTTCACTTATATTCAAGTTAGGATAAATATTAAAGATGGAAGTGGTTGTCCAGAAATGAATTTATATGACAGTAGTAAACTTCCATTATATCACATGATTTAAAATTTAGTTGGTTAATTAGAGTGAGGTCAAATTATTACTTATATATAACCTTAGTGACAACCGTTTTGGTTAAATTGTGAGTTTGATTACAATGAACATGTTTTTCTTTATAACCTAATTCCATTTTTAAAAAAGGATTACAGAACTAAAAATAGGATATATTACATATATAATAATCTATTTCAACCATAACACAAAGGGATTCATGGCCATAATTAAATATAATAATATAAATTGTTAAATTGTTGTCCTTGAATGTGCTAAATTAGCACATCTCAAGAGGTGCTTTGATTGCTTCCAAATAATGGGTGGGGAAAAGAGAGAAGGTATTGAAATATTAAATTAGCATGAAAAAAAAATCCAGTACATATATGTTACTAGATTTTTCATACCATTATGGTGAAAAAAGAAACAAAAATAAAAGAACTTAAATGAATTAAAGGAATTGGAAAGAGGAATTTACCTCTTCAGACTTTCTCCTTTGAGAACCTCTTAAGGGGAGAGGTTTTGGTATTTTGAAGAGTCTATGAGCTTTTGGACGTAGGGGAGGATATTGGGGAGAGAATTGGGTAGAACATTGAGGTGATTCAAGTCTTAGAGGAGTGAATAGAAGATAGAGTGGTGAGGGGTTTTATAGTGGAGGAGAGGAGTAAAGTTTGAATATTTAATTCATTATTTTATTATTTACCTCTATACAACCTATAGTGTTGTTTCATGTGACCCCTAATAGTAATAAGTGCATTTGAGTTCGAACCAAGTGGCCTTACATCACATATGATGTCATAAATTGTTTATTTAACTGAAAATTTGTATATACGGTATTTTATCGTATTTCACTATTCATAAAAAAATCTAGAATTTCAGAAAAATCCCAAAACATTACCCTACCCATTTTTCGACATGTATAATTCAAAAGTGAACTCCATTTTTCAAAATTAATTTTCTATATGTTATTAATTTAATTTTTAAATAAATTCATAGTTAATTTGAAAAATAACAATCTTAAAGGTTTAATTAGTTTTATTTCTCATTGAAAAACTAATTAAGGTCTCATTATATTATTTCCTTAAGAAAATAAAATAATTTTATTATTTACTATTCATAATGGTCATATTACTATTCATATTACTATTCATAAGGGTATGTTATTATTCACCAAAATTCATGTTTTTTCTATCAGACTCCAAATGACATACTGATCAAAAATCTAGATGACCATTTATCAAAATTCAAAAAATGGAAGTGGAAAATTTTTGTTTAATGGATAGAATAAAAGTTTCTCCTATAATGTTTTGATTCAAAAAATAAATAGTGCTTCAAACAATATAGGCTATGAATAGAATGTATTTGATAGAAGCATACCATAAAATTTTTGGGGTGTCACATTATTTCCTCTTTCGAAGAATTGTGTCCTCACAATTCATTTCATAACTAGAGAGGAAATCTCTCTAATTTTCTCACCACATCTCCCATCGAAGAGGATCCTCAGGTGCATTCAGCGGAAAACCCAAATTGATGTTCAAATCCTCTTGTTCTCTGACCCCGAAACACCTCGGAAAGAAGGGGTTGAACTCTTGCATCAAACAATCGGGCTTCCAGAGGGAGTCTTGAATGGTATAAAGTTTTAAAATGTTATATTGGACCAACAAATGAAGAACTCGCCGAACAATGTTTGGACTGAGTACATCTAAGTCGTAGATGTTGTTGTAGAGGCTAAAACTGAGGAGTTTGTACATATAGGCCGCACAAAGGTTTCCCTCCAACGTTTTTACATCCCAAGTAATTAATTAATAATATATATTCTTATCTATGTATATTTATGAATTAGATAGTGTTTTAGAGGCTTAAAATGAGAATAAATCCAATCTTAAGCATGGAATACACTAATATTTTTAAAAGATTGTTTTACTGCCTTTTGATAGAAAACCATTTTTAAATATATCTTTTGGCAATTTTATAAGCTCTATTTTTCAAAATAAACTATTTATTTATGATTGGGACATTGAAATTTACATTGGATAATTTTTTGGTATTTTTCTGACAATGTTCATTTTTTTAATGAATAGTGAAAAATACTACATTTTACATCAGAACTGCTTTTTCATATAAATTAATTTTATGGTTATATTATCTTTTTAATTTGTTTTAAAGTGTAAATAGAATATATTTTTACCATTTAATCCAATAAATGTCATTAGAATTAATTTTTCTTTGTAATTGGGCATAAACTAATGTCAAACGTTTCAAAGATATTGTTTCAAAAAAACCATCTATTTGTTTTCACAACGGGAATTATTTTTAAATTAATTATTGAAATTTTTGTATTTCGAATTTGGTAAAATGGATTACATATTTGGAATCAGAAGGTCCAAATTATGTAATCAAAACTCTTTTGTTTTTGGACTTTGTGAATAGTAATGACGGTAATTATCTTTAATTATCTTGATTAATTAGTAATCTGGTAGTTAAGGATAATAAAATAATATAGTAATAATACAAAACGACACAAAAATGTGTCCTAATACTACTGGTTGTGTCATGTCCGACCATGGGATTCCTTGTTCCAATCTTGGGGACCCCATGTAATCACCTTTGTGTGATAATGACTTTTATCTTTTTATTTTTTAAAGAAATTAAATATAACAAAGAATGTATCACCTGAGTAAAAAAATTTAATTTTGTCTAAATAAATGATCTCTTAGACTATAAATGGTGATTGGAAAGCTAAAAATATTTCCTACATCATAGTATTTTTTTTATAATTTATAGACATTAAATAAATTAAATTATTTATGACATCATGATGATGCAGCGATTACGGCATTAATGATTGATTTAAATAAATTGAAAAGATAATGTAAAATCTAAAACATACACTTGTCAAATACCTATTGGATGAGTATATTTTGAACTCCTATAACCTTATCCTAGAAATACATTAATGTGGGACCTTTAAAATCTGAAACGCATCAGAAAATAAAGTAACATTTTATACCTTTCCAAGAGTGCCCCTCCTCCCCTCTTATAAAAGGCCCCCACCTATACCTCTTTACCCACACTTCTCAAGATATTTTCTTGGCCAATAACTGCTCATTTTGTCTCTCCAAATCCCTCTACTCATCCTAGAAGTCTTACCTTAGGTAGTAAGATCTTCAAGAAACCCTTTTGGTCCAAACCAAAGGGATTTACCCGATTCAACGGTAAAGTCTTCTTTAATGCTCTTTTGTTTAACTTTGCTTCTCCAACCCCCCAAACTATTTTTATTCATTTCTTTTGAAACAACACAAGTAACTTACATATACTAGGATGTTTTTATAAGAAGGATTCTATCTACACTTACACACACCTACATCTAATGGTTAATGAGCATACTGTTTCCGTGGATGGAGAATTTCTGCCTCACGAAACGATGAATGTTAAATATTCTTCTAACACCTTCAAATGTGGCCATTAAGATGTCACTTTATTTATATATGATATATAATATGATTATGTTTTCCTTAAGCTTCTGTATTATTCATTTATGTCATACCTTTATGGTTTTCATTATGGGTAAACGTGATATCTTCATTTTAGGAAGTGCGGACTACCGCCCCCTCAAGGTGATTTGATTCGTCAATGCCATATGTGGGATGTATAAATGATATATTTAAAGATATTACATATGATATTATACTGGAATTATAATATACCTTTATATAATTATTATTCAATTCAATTAAATAGGAAATAGAAATGAAAGTAGTGTTCATGCGTACGTACGGCTTACCGTCTCCATGAACGGTGCATTTCATTTATTACCTCTAAATGTTATGGAATATTATAAATGCATGTATATACTGGATATATATTATATATATTATATCTACATCATGAATATAATTCTGGATATAATGGATATTTTACCACGTGAACAACTTGTAATTATAAAGAGTTTATTTTTGACTCAAGTACCAATGATCAACAAAACGACTATTATTAACATAAATAATTACATAGTGTTCATAACAAGGTAATAAGTGAGATAAAAGGGATAATGTACTAGAAAAAGGTTCTTAATCAAGTAAAAATTAACTCAAGTTTATTATTCAGGACGTTAAAGAACGATCGAGTCATGTCAGACCCGAGGTATGGGACTTCGTCTCAATCTCCTTTCATTGAGGCATATTTTGATTTATACGCAAATTTCTTTTATATGGTATATAAAGCCATTTGAAATGTACATTTGTTAAAAAGGAATGTTTTTTATACGAAGCGTTTTACTAAACGACAAAAGGAATGTTTTTTTTCGTACGTATGCGGCGACAACGACTTCTCCGCCGCCGTGACCATTATTTGAGTTTCGTCTTCCTCTATAAGCCATAACATTTTTTTAATGAAAAATAAATACCATGATTTACTTTTCTTTTATTTTGGTATTGAAAATTGTTTTGATAATTTTTTTATTATATCAATGTGTTATTGATATCTTGTTATTCAAATGTGGAAATGTTATGTTTCCTTTATGCATGTCTTATGTGATAAGATTATGTTATGGTTCTTGGGCATTGTTTATGAAGATGGGTGGTTCTGTGATAAACTAAGGGCGAGTGAGCCCAATATAGCTCTCCAATGCATTGGGTAACGCGAAGGAGTTAGATGTTAAGGATTCTATGAAGAGATTTAGGGAATATACTGTGATGGGTATTCCAAACGTAACCATGGGGGTTAATCCCTACGTAAGAATGTTATGAATCCCTCATGTTACCTTTATGTATTATAATTTCTAGGATTTATTCATGATTTGATGAGGTATGTTAAAATGATTATGTTTTTTGAGTAAAGTATGATTTCATAAATGGACTAATGTTTTCATTTCATACTTTTATATCCCTTACTGAGCTGTTTATGCTCATCCCAAGTTTTTAAAATGTTTTTTCACAGGTCAAGGAAAAGGTACATGATGTGATGATAGGGTCAAGTAAGTGTCATGAAAGAATCCATGTTTTGTTTTAAATATGATTCCGTTGATGGGAAAAAAATTAATACTCTATTTTATGTAACCACTTTGTTTAGAAGTTGAATGTAATGCATGATTTATGATCTAATTTTCTAAAACTATAAACCTGAAAAGATCTTCAATGTGTATTCTTGAAATAACTTTATATTAATTAATGTTTAAGGCAGGGGCCTTATAGTTGGTATCAAAGGTCGGTTTAGATAACTTTAGGCATTAGAATTCTATTGAATTATTATCCAAAAATATTTTTTTATGGTCAAATTGAAATGATATAGAATTTGTAGATTACCATGTTGCTTCATCTAAGACATGTTTTTTCAGAATGGTTTTCTGTAGATGAAATAGGGATGCAGTGCTAGGAAGGTATACAGAAGGAAATGACCTTCCGAATCAGCATCCTGAGATGGTCGGAATTGGAACTGAAATTTTTATTGCAGTAATGGCGCAGTTGACTCAACTGATAAATGGTGGTGGTATCCATGCATGAGATCAGCCAGATCAACCGCAGAGGAACATGTCAGTGGTGGAACATTTCATGAGGCAACATCCCCCATCATTCAGAGGATCATCTAACCCTGTGCTAGCTGAAGGGTGGATTAAAGCACTGGAGAAGATTTTCGATGTCATGGGGTGTTCATACAATCAAAATGTTAGTCTTTCTATTTACCGTTTGGTGGGTGAAGCAGATAAGGGGTGGTTGATGGTTAAATATATCAGGGATGCTGATGAGATTGATGCTCTCGACTAGGATGAATTCAAAGTTATGTTCCTTGATATGTATTTTCCTAAGGTTGTTCAACTTTGGATGGAAAAACAATTCTTGGAATTTAGGTAAGAGGATGACTCAGTGGATGCTTATGAAGAAAGGTTCACTCGTTTGGCAAGGTATTCTCCAAATTATATCCGAGACCTTGATATTAAAAAAATTGTTTTTACTCAGTATTAAAGCCAAAATATCGAAGGGAATTGGCTTCTCATGAGTTAAAAAGTTATGAAAATATTGTTCGATGTGCTGAGAAGGTGGAAATAGAGTTTGTCGATAATCAAGTGTTATATAACAACCAATAGAAGAAGTGACCACGGTGGCAGGAGAAAGGGAAGAATTCTTCAAAAAGGTCTGATGGTAAGAAAACTATGTTTCCAGTTTGTGATAGATGTGGTGAAAGGCATTTTGGGGAATGCCTTCTGAATTTTGGAAAGTTCTACCAATGTGGTAAGATGGTACATAAGTATCGCGATTGCACTGAAAAAGATCAGGGTGATGGTAAGACCAAATTTGATTTACAGTTACTGAAATGTTGTAAGTGCAATGAGATGGGTCACTATGAAAACGAGTGTCTGACGAAGAGCTAGAGTGATTGGAAGCAGTTAGAATACAAGTAGAAAGAGGTGGTGAAATCATTTTCAAGTACTTTAGTAGATGTTGGGCCATCAAATGAAGTGGTATCAGGTTATTTTGTTTGTTTTTTCAGATTATGCCAGTGTGTTGTTTGATTCAGGGTCTACACATTCTTTCATCTCTGAAAACATTTCTAGTGGGAATACCATCTCAAGAAATGACTACTTAACTTGTGGTAAAAAGACCTGGGGGATATTTTGAGGCAAAAATAATTTTTAAGAATCTTTCTATCCTTATCCTTGGAAAGAACTTACTTGAAAACCTTATTGTTTTACCTCTAGTAGAGTTTGATGTTATCCTGGGTGTGGATTGGCTCTCAATTTATCATGCTGGGATTGACTTTAGAGCTAAAGAAGTTTCTTTTTAGAAATACTTTAAGTTTGTTTACAAGAATGAACCCTTAATGTTGATAACATATAAAGAGGCCGAGAAACATGTAGAAAATGGAAATGAATGTTACCTTGCACATATTGTTGAAAACAAGGAAACTGTTCAGATTAATGATGTGCCAGTGGTAAATGAGTATCCTGATGTTTTTCCTGATGAGTTTCCTGGAATAATACCAAATCAAGAAGTTGAGTGTACTGTTGACTTAGTTTAGGATGATAAGACAATTTAAAAACCCCCTTATCGAATTGCTCAAATTGAACTTTTAGAGTTGAAGGAGAAATTGCAAGATTTATTAGAGAAAGGTTTCATTCGACCTAGTACATCACCATGGGGTTCTCCTATTTTATTTGTTAAAAAGAACGATGGTTCTATGAGACTTTGCATTGATTATAGAGCCTTGAATAACATCACTGTTAAGAACAAATATCCTTTGCCTCATATCAATTATTTGTTTGATCAGCTCCAGGGAGCTCAGTTTTTTTCAAATATTGACCTGAGATCGGGGTACCATCAGTTGATGTTAAAGGAAGTCGATGTTCCGAAGACCGCATTTTCGTACAAGATATGGCCATTACAAATTTTTAGTAATGCCTTTTGGGCTAACCAATGCACCTTCTATATTCATGGACCTTATGAATAGAATTTTCCATGAGTTCTTGGATAATTTTGTGGTTGTTTTCATTGATGATATTTTGGTGTTTTCTAAAAGTAAATAATACCATGAAAGACATTTAAGGGTTATTTTTCAAACCTTAAAAGAAAAGAAATTTTATTGGAAGTTAAGAAAGTGTGAGTTTTGGTTGCAACAAATTTCTTTCCTTGGTCACATTTTATCTAAAGATGGAATAACTATGGATCCTGCCAAAATAAAGGTTGTTGAAGAATGGCCAAGACCCACAAATGTAACCGATATTCGTAGTTTTCTTGGTTTGGCAGGATATTACCGAAGGTTTTTTATAAAGTATTCACAGTTATCTAGTACAATGACTAAGCTAACTTGGAAGGGTGTTAAGTTTACCTGGAAAAAAGAATGTGATGATTGTTTTCAGGAATTGAAAAGAAGATTGGTGAATGCTCCAGTTTTGGCACTACCTTCCAGGAATTGTGATTTTTTTATCTACAATGATGCTTCATTGAAAGGACTTGGATGCTTCCTAATTCAGAATGATCAGGTAATTTCTTATGCTTCACGTTAGTTGAAAACTCATGAGGTAAATTACTCTACACAAGATTTGGAATTAGCTGCTGTTGTTTTTGCTTTAAAAATTTGGAGGCATCATTTGTATAGAGTAAAGTGTGAAATATATACCGATCACAAAAGTTTATAGTATATATTCACTTAGAAAGAATTGAACATGAGACAGAGGAGATGGATAGAATTAATCAAGGATTATGATTGTACAATTCATTACCATCCGGGAAAAGAAAATAAAATGGCTGATGCTTTGAGTCGAAAAAATAATGCTTCATTAACAATGTTGCGTTTGGAACGTGATCCTTTGGTTAATGATTTGATGATCATTGGAATAGAAGTTGTTGGTGCAGGATGTCCTTCGGTTTTGTTTTAGGTATCAGTGAAATCTTCTCTATTAGAAAGAATTAAGCAAGCATAGAAGCAAGACAGCGAGTTTCAGAAAAAGGTAGAGATAGTTCAGAAGGGTAAGTTTCTGATATTAAACATTGATAATGATTTTGTTTTGAGAATTGGGAAGAGATTGTGTGTTCCTTGTGATTCATAGTTGAAGAGAGAGTTGTTATGTGAAGCTTGTAGTTCTCCATTTTCAGTTCATCCATGCAGTACTAAGATGTATCGAGATCTTTGGGAGTATTAATGGTGGGATGGGATGAAAAGGGATATTGCTGATTTTACTATGAAGTGTTTGACTTGTCAACAGGTAAATGCAGAGTGACAGTTACCAAAAGGGATGCTTCAGCCTTTACTAGTGCCAGAGTGGAAATGGGAGAATATATCCATGGACTTCATTGTGGGATTGCCGAACACACCTCGAGGTAATAATGCAATCTGGGTTATTATTGATCGCTTGACTAAATCTTCTCATTTCCTTGATATACGAGATACTTTTTCCCTAGATCAACTTTCCCGTTTGTATATTAAAGAGATAGTCAGGTTACATGGAGTTCCTCTCTCCATTATATCTGATCGTGATCACAAGTTTACTTATATCTTTTGGAAGGGCCTTCAGAAGTCGTTGGGTACTGAATTAAAATTTAGTACAACATTTCATCCTCAATCAGATGGGCAGTTAGAATGAACAATTCAGACTTTGGAGGATATGATACATGCTTGTCTGATGGATTATCAGGGAATTTGGGACCAGTATCTTTTTTTGGTTGAGTTTTCTTATAATAACAGTTTTCATTCTAGTATACATATGGCACCATTTGAGGCATTATATGGGAAACGGTCTCGAACTCCAGCTTTTTGGGATGAAGTAGGTGAAAGAAGTTGATGGGACCAGAATTGGAAGAAGAGTTGGTAGAAAAAAGTTCAGCTAATACAGAAACACATGATAACAGCTCAGAGTAGGCAGAAGAGTTATGCGGACAATAGGAGGAAGGATCTCTCTTTTGAGGTAGGTGATAATGTTTTTCTCCAAGTTTCACCATGGAAAAGTGTGCTGCGATTTGGTAAGAAAGGAAAGCTGAGTCCAAGGTTCATTGGACCATGAGAAATTCTGGAGAGAGTTGGATCAGTTTCATACCGAGTGGCTTTACCTCCGAGTTTATCTCAGGTGGACAATGTTTTTCATGTTTCAATGTTAAGAAAGTACATGCTAGATCTATCTCATGTTTTGATTCTAGAGGTAGTTCAGCTGGAAGAGAATTATATTCTGAGGAACAACCAGTCCAGATTCCTGACCACAAGATGCAAGTGTTGCGGAATAAGTTGATTCATCACGTAAAGGTTTTGTGGAAGAACCACATGATTGAAGAGTCATCATGGGAATCTGAAAATGCAATGAGGGATAAATACCCCCACTTATTCGATAAGTAAATAAATTGTGGGGACACAATTTTCTAAAGGGGGGAAGGATGTAATATCCTAAATAAGTAATTAATAATATATATTCTTATATATGTCTATTTATGAATTAGATAGTGTTTTAGAGGCTTAAAATGAGAATAAATCCAATCTTAAGCATGGAATACACTAATATTTTTAATAGATTGTTTTACAGCCTTTTGATGGAAAACCATTTTTAAATCTATCTTTTGACAATTTTATAAGCTCTATTTGTCAAAATAAACTTATTATTAATGATTGGGACATTTAAATTTACATTGGATAATTTTTTGGTATTTTTCTGACAATGTTCATTTTTTAATGAATAGTGAAAAATACTGCATTTTACATCAAATATACTTTTTCATATAATTTAATTATATGGTTAGATTATCTTTTTAATTGGTTTTAAATTATAAATAGAATATATGTTTACCATTTAATTCAATAGTGGTCATTAGAATTAATTTCACTTTGGAATTGCGAATAAACTAATGAAAAACTTTTCATAGATATTGTTTCCAAAAAACCACCTATTTGTTTTGACAACAGGAATTATTTTTATATTAATTATTGCAATTTCTGTGTTTGGAATTTGGTAAAATTGATTAGATATTTGGAATTATAAGGTCCAAATTATGTAATCAATACTCTTTTGTTTTTGGACATTGTGAATAGTAACGACGGTAATTCTCGTTAATTATCTTGATTAATTAGTAATCGGGTAGTTAAGGATAATAAAATAATATCATAATAATAAAAAATGACACCAAAATGTGTCCTAATACTACTGGTTGTGTCATGGCCGACCATGGGATGCCTTGTTCCAAATTGGGGGACCCCATGGAATTACTTTTGTGTGGTAATGACTTTTATCTTTTTATTTTTTAAAGAAAGTAAAATATAACAAAGAATGTATCACCTGAGTAAAACATTTTTTATTTTCTCAAATTAAATGATATCTTAAACTATAAATATTCATTGGAAAGCTAAAATAATTTCCTACATCATATATTTTTTTTTAAAATTTTTAGACATTAAATTAATTAAATAATTTATTACATCATGATGATGCAGCGATTAATTCATTATTGAACGATTTAAATAAAATTAAAAGATAATGTAACATATAATACTTACACTTTTAAAATACCTATTTTATGAGTATATTTCAAACTCTTATCACCTTATCCTCGAAATACATAAATTTGGGACCTTTAAAATCCGAAACTCATTTGAAAATAAAGTAACATTTTATTACATTCCAAGAGTGCCCCTCCTCTCCTCTTATAAAAGACCCCACCACTACCTCTTTACCCACACTTATCAAGCCATTGGCTCGGCCACGCTCTACTCATTTTGTCTCTCCAAATCCCTCTCATCATCTTAGAATCCTTACCTTAGGTATGAAGCTCTTCAAGAAACCCTTTTGGTTCAAACCAAAGAGAGTTACCCGATTCAAAGGTAAAGTCTTCTCTAATGCTATTTTGTTTTATTTTGCTTCTCCAACCCCCTAAACACTTTTTCTTCATTTCATTTGTAACAAAACCAGTATCTTCCATATACTAGAATTTTTTTATAAGAAGGATTCGAGCTACACTTACACACACCTACATCTAATGGTTAATGAGCATACTGTTTTTGTGGATGGTGAATTTCTACCTCATGAAATGATGATTGTTCAATATTCTTCTAACACCTTCAAAGGTGGCCATTAAGATGTCACTATATTTATATATGATATATAATATGTTTATGTTTTCCTTAAGATTCTGTATTTTTCATTTATTTCATACCTCTATGGTTTCCATTATGGGTAAACATGATATCTTCCTTTTAGAAGGTGCGGACTACCACCCCCTCAAAGTGATTTGATTCATTAATGCCATATGTGGGATGTATAAAAGATAGAGTTTATTGTATTATATATGATATTATAAGGTAATTATAATATACCTTTATATCATTATTATTATTCAATTAAATTAAATAGGAAATAGAAATGAAAGTAGCGTTCATACGTACATAGGGCTTACCGTCTCCATGAACGGTGCATTTCATTTCTTACCTCTAAATGTTATGTAGTATTATAAATGCATGTATATACTGGATATATATGATATATATTATATCTAAATCATGAATATAATTCTGGATATAATGGATATTTTACCACATGAACAACTTGTAATTATGAAGAGTTTATTTTTGACTCAAGTACCAATGATCGACAAAACGACCATTATTAACATAAATAATTACATAGTGTTCATAAAATGGTAATAAGTGATATAAAAGGAATAATTAAATTGAAAAGGGTTCTTATGCAAGTAGAAATTATCTCAGGTTTATTATTCAGGACATTAAAGAACGGTCGAGTCAAGTCAGACATGAGGTATGGGACTTCGTCTCAATCTCCTTTCATTAAGGAATATTTTGATTTATACACAACTTTCTTTTATACGGTGTATAAACCCCTTTGAATTTTATGTTTATTCAAAAGGAATCTTTTTTATACGAAGCGTTTTACTAAACGACAAAAGGAATGTTTTTTTTGTACGTATGCAGCGACAACGACTTCTCCACTGCCATGACCATTATTTGAGTTTCGGCTTCCTCTACACGCCATAAAATTTTTTTAATGAAAAATAAATACCATGTTTTACTTTTCATTTATTTTGGTATTGAAAATGTTTTTTATAATGTTTTTATTATATCAATGTGTTATTGATATCTTGTGATTGAAATGTGGAAATGTTATGTTTCCTTTATGCATGTTTTATGTGATACGATTATGTTATGGTTCGTGGGAATTGTTTATGAAGACGGGTGGTTCCATAATAAAATAAGGACGGGTGAGCCCAATATATCTCCCCAATGCATTGGGAAACATGAAGGAGTTAAATGTTAAGGTTTCTCCGAAGATATTTAGGGAATATACTGTGATGGGTATTCCAAACGTAACCATGAGGGTTACTCCCTACGTAAGAATGTTATGAATGCTTCAAGTTACCTTTATGTCTTATGATTTTTATGATTTATTCATGATTTGATGAGGTATGTTAAAATTCTTATGTTTTATGAGTAAAGTATGATTTCATACATGGACTAATGTTTTCATTTCATACTTTTATATCCCTTAGTGAGCTTTTTATGCTCATCCCATGTTTTTGAAATGTTTTTCACAGGTCAAGGGAAAGGTACATAATGTGATGATAGGGTCAAGGGAGTATCATGAAAGAATCCGTGTTTTTTTTAAATATGATTCCGTTGATGGGAAAAAATGAATACTATATTTTATGTAACCACTTTTTTTAAATGTGGAATGTAATGCAGGATTTATTGTCTAATTTTCTAAAACTATAAACCTGAAAAGATCCTCAACATGTATTCTTGAAATAACTCAAGATTAAGTAATGTTTAAGGTTTGGGCCTTATAAAAGTATCCTCTTGAAAACCTAAATCAATCATGTCGTTCCGACCAAGGGTGAAACATAGGAAAAGCACTTCGTGGTATTTTCCTCTTCTCCTATACTGGGACAATTTCACTTTGGCTATGTAGTAGTAAGTGGAAGCATTTCCTTGACATGTGTGGATAATTTATGGATTGTTTGTCACTTCATATAGTTTTTTACACATTTTTCACAAGTTTTTGAGATTTTGGTACTCCTCTTCATAGGTTTTGATTTCAATAATCTCCAGTACCTCCACAGGAAGGGATAACATATGGGTTTGTCCTTCCATATGAAAAATTATTATAAAATTTCATTTAGTGATACTCATTCAAAAGTAATATAGATGAAAGGATAAACAAAATAAGAGATAAAAAGTTATATTCTTATATAAAAACTGGTTCAAAAAGTAAAACATGTCTAACAGTTTCCCCAGTCCCCCAATACACGAATCCCAAAAACTAGTTTAAAGATTTCAATCTCCCAGAACCATATGCAACACTAGACACACGCCTCTCCCGAAGCCCCTTTATAGGGAACACCACCGATTCTAGGGTGCTGAAAACCTCAAGTGGTTTCTTAAGGTAGTATTCAGCTTCTCGATTTCTTTATCCCAGACACACTGCAGATAGCTAGGGTCATTTATGTTCCTAAAGCACTTAGGCTTCCATAGAGAGGCATGAGAAGTGTGGAGGTCATAAATTTCAGTGTGGAATAAATCCCTATAATTCCCACGAACCATGTCATTCTTGAAGATATTAATGTCTTAATGTTCTTCGTACATACTAAAACTAAGGACATAGAATAGGTAGGTCGCTCGATGGTCACCATCCAAAGCAGCTTCTAGAAATTTACCAACAGCTCGGTACTTATGAACCAATGTTAAACATAGAAAAATAACTTCATGATTCTCCCACCTTTTCATGTATGCAGAAAACTATGTATATGCAATACAGTAATATACCAGATTGCTTCATTGGTAAATATTTAGAATGATTGAACGATTCGATACCTGATGGAGTAGTTTACATGCCAGACGTAAGTTGGCTTAGGGCTGGTCCTCTTCAGAGCATGTATTGAAAATTATAGTCTATAACAAATTAGTATGTAGTGATAAAATATTTGTTGGTTGAATCATATCTTATATCTAAAAAGTATTAGTAAATCAACTTTCAGTATGGAAAATTGATTTTAATCAAATTTATTGTTTTATATAAAAACATATCAAAACTGAGAATACAACATCATTCATTTAGACATGATTTATAAAAGTCAAGAAATTATGTAATCTCTTGATCCCTTTTACAAAACACTAGGATGGGCTTCAAGATGTCCTCTAAGATGGCTCCTCATAGATTCCACCGATGTTGGTGATTTCCACAAGTTTTCAGAAAAATGGATCCCCAAAAAGAATTCAAAATTCCTCTATCTCCTTGGTCCAGATGCAACGTGTGCAACTAGGGTCAACTGCGTGTGGACACCTAGAATTCATATTGAGAGAATAATATCTATTATCAAGTTGAGAGACATCAGTATGAACTTGATGCCGATAATGAAAATTGGTATTCTCTTTCTCAAGGGATTCAAAGTCCAAAACTCGACTACAGAGTCCATAGGTCAAAATATGACATAGATATGCTGCCCAGAGGTCGCCCCCTTATGCGGCCTCCTCAATGTCTTCATGGGAAAATAAATTATTGGCTAGGGTAAAACATTTAAAGATAATGTCTAATTATTTCCCTTATCATACATATAATGGTAATTGTGAGCTCATCATGAGGTAATAGACAAAACTTTCTCTATGGTGAAGTTTCAGTACCCGAGGAGAGTTGGATTCTCGATAGCGGGTTTTGCATGTAAAATAATATTTTCAAAAGTCCAGTATTTTTCTACACATGAATTTCCCACTATGTTCTCTAATTCTTCTATCTGAAGAGACTAAAGACATGTAATTTCATTTTCCATCTAAAAATTAAGAAAACATAGCTCTTAGTATTGTTTAAGTAAGTTTTTCATTGTTCAGTTCTGGTTTCCAGAATTATCCAAACCAAATCCAATGAGGAAAATTTACATTAAACTCCCTCATAATGGATTGTAAAGAAAATTTGAATTTTCCTAAGAATATCCCCCGGGAGTGTCGTAACCAAAGGTGCTGCAAGTCCCATTTTCATTTCCGAGTTCCCGTTCGATTCTATCTCAATGCAGGTTTTTTCGGGTTTTACACCTAGGTACATATTCGCCAGAGCTGCCTCTACCTACTCATATCCAGACATGGATTCATTGATTGAAATATCTATATAATCTATTCCTTACCAAAAAACCATGATGTTATTTTAACATCAAAGTCTTATATTAGGGATTCATTCATAATCTACGTTTTCTAAATCTAGTTCCCAAGTTTCCTAGTAAACTTCTTCTGATACCAACTGTAACACCCCGATCCCTCTAAGCTACTACTGGTGCATTACTTTTCATATTATCATGGTTATAAGGAATTAAAATCCCAAAAAAACGATCAGTTTAGTATTCTTGAAGAAACTAGCTACATAGATGTCACTCAAATTACGTTGGAAAAGTCTAAAAAATACAATACAGAACAAAAACTAAAAACTACATCCACAAGAGCTCAATAAATGATCTCCACTTCGTGACCTGTTGAAAGTAAACAATGAATGGGGTGAGCTTAAATGCTCCATAAGGGTTAAAAATAGAAGAATCCTGAGTACAATAATAAACGAATCACAATCAATCTGACAATAATCAATATGGAATAGTGCATAAATGAATAACTAATTCCATTAATAAACTGAGAATGAAACCGCATCCCTAGCTTTTGTCATAGTGAAAACCTCATGGATAATAATAATAACTAATTATGAATAAAGATAATGACTTCTAATTTGACATCATGTATCTGGCACATGAAACCATAATACCATCAAACGGTTTAGTTTTATGTGTAGAAACCCGTCTGATTTTTGGAAACAGACTCGAAGGGTTTGTCACCCAACTGATTTGTCTCATGAGACATACTGATGCATCAAGGAGATAAAAAAGGCCCCACATGCCACTGCATGTCCAAAGAATTATTTATAAATTAATTCAATACAATAGAAATATTCCTTTTCAATATCCATATAGAGTATAGTATTCAGATTCATCAATATTCCCTTAACTAAAATAACTTTCTGAGTAGACACTGTATGTAAAATGGAATACGATTTAGACAAAAAAAATATCCATCATATGAGACTATGGATATTTAATATAAATATAATTTCAAATGAAAATTGATCTCAAAGGGGAATTAATTACGCCACATAAGTATTATTAGGTGCACCTTACAAAGTTTGTCACACAAAAAGTAGTTGAGACAAAGTCTCTTACCACAATGTAATTGGTCGAATCATAAGAACAGAACTTAATAAACCTCAAATTAATCATTAAATAACATGAATATAAAGATACTCATGTTATTATATATCACATGGTAGTACATGTTTACCACGTACAAGAAATAAGTGGAAAACAATGAAAATATCACAGAAATGAAAGTGAGATGAGAAACCTGTTACAAACATTCCAGCATGGTCATGAGTGTTATTGCGAGGGATTAGTGAGAGGTAAAGGGGTATTCCATTATTTATATGTCATAAGGGAATTATGGGAAAGGTTCTAAAACATACACCATCATTAGTAATTAAAAATAAAATGGCACCACATAGGGGAGATTATTGAAAAAAATTGAGAGAGAGGATCTCTTATAAAGATTGTTTCATTAGAATGACGATTAATCAATGAAATATTTATGTGTGAAAAATATAGTTCCAAACAATATAAGTGGATATACATTATAAAACAATAATAGGTCATTCAATGATATTCTTGGAACAGTGTAACCAATGAAGTAGATGTTTCACTCAAGGAATGAAAATTGAGTTAAGCAATCTCGTGCCTTGTGCTTGAAGGTGTTCTTGACTTGTTATTAAAGAAATGAATAAAAATATTAGGCTTATTAATTCGTAAGACCAGAACCTATAATATTTTTAAATGATTTATTATAACCCTTATCATTTCATTGATGCCCTTTTTTATTATTTATAATGTTCAATTTCATTTTTCGGGCTTGTTTGATTACTTGTTTTTAAACGATCGGTTCACTTATATTCAAGTTCAGATAAATATGAAAGATGGAAGTGGCTGTCCAGAAATTAAGTTATATGACATTATTGAACATCCAGTAGATTACATGGCTTTATATTTAATTGGTTAGTTAGATTGAGGTTTAATTATTACTTATGTATAACCTTAGTGACAACCATTTTGGTTAAACGGTGAGTTTCATTACAATGAACATGTTTTTCTTTATTACGTAATACCATTTGTACAAAAGGATTATAGAAATAAAAATAGGATATATTACATATATAATAATTTGGTTCAACCATAACACAAATGGTTTCATGGCCAGAATTAATGATTATAATAGAAATTGATTAACTGTTGTCCTTGAATGTGCTAAATTAGAAAATTTCAAACGATGCTTTCATTTCATTCAAATAATGGGTGGGGAAAAGAGAGAAGGTAATGAAATATACCATTAGAAAGAAACAATTCCAGTACATGAATGTTACTGGATTTTTCATACCATTATGGTGAATAAAGAATCAAAAAGAAAAGAACTTAAAAGAAATGTAGTAATTGGAATGAGGAATTTACCTCTTGAGATTTCCTCCATTGAGAACCTCTTAAGGGGAGAAGTTTTGGTATTTTGAAGAGGCTAGGAACTTTTGGACGTGGGGGGATCTTGGAGAGAGTCTTGGGTAGAACTTTGATGAGCCTAAGGGCTTAAAAGAGTGAAGAGAAGAGGGAGTGGTGAGGGGTTATTATAGTGGAGGAGAGGGGTAAATTTTGATAATTTAATTCATTATTTTATTATTTCTCTCAAGAGAACCAATAGTGTTGTTTCATGTGACCCCTAATAGTAATAAGTGAATGTGAGTTATAACCAAGTGTCCTTAAATCACTTATGATGTCATAAATAATGTATTTAACTGATAATTTGTATATACGGTATTTCATCGTATTTCATTATTCGTCAAAAATTCTAGAATTTGAGAAAAATCCCAAAAATTTACCCAAACCATTTTTCGACATATAGAATTCAAAAGTGAACTCCATTTTTCAAAATTAATTTTCTAAATATTATTAATTTAATATTTAAATAAAGTCATAGTTAATTCGAAAAATAACAATCATAAAGGTGCAATTAGATTTGTTTCTCATTGAAAAACTAATTAAGATCTCATTATCTTATTTCCTAAAGAAAATAAAATAATATTAGTATTTAATATTAATAATGGTAATATTAATATTTATATTAAAATTCATAAGGGTATGTTTCTATTCACCAAAAATCATTTCTGTTCTGTCAGACTCTAAATGACTTACTGATCACAACTCAAGATGGCCGTTTTTCGAAATTCAAAACCTAGAAATGGAAAGTTTTTGTTTAATGGATAGATTATAAGATTCTATTATATTGTTTTGATTCACAAAAAACATATTGATTCATTCAATATAGTCTATGAATATAATGTATTTGATAGAATCATACGATAAAATGTTTGGTGTGTTACATTAATCATTAGAAGGATGTGGAAAAAATGGTTATATAAGTTTAAAAAGTTATTACTTTGTTCTAGTTTGAATGTTAAACCTTATGAGATATGGTATAGAATAAATTTAACTATATGATACCTTCTATTATTTAGGAAATAGTTTTTATCACAAATAATGATGACCAAAAAAATATGGAATTACAAATAAAAATGGAAAATTTCGTTGTTATTATACATTGAAAATTCCTTAGAACTATTTTATAAAATGTCTCAAGAAAATTATTCAATGTAATAATGTTAATATGATTGAATAGAAATATAAAAATATCTCATGAATCTCAAATAGGAATAAAATTTATTAATATAAAGAAGTTTATATTTTCAAATTTAAGGAATGTTATTATACCTCACATGAGGAGGATTCAGAAATTGGATCAAAGAAAGATGATTTCTTGGATCAAAATGTAAAATAAAATGAGAATATATGATGTAGTTGATTCCAATATCTTATAAAACAAAATAAAAACAAAAAAAATATATAAAAGAATGAAGAAAATTAGTATAATTATATTTCTATCTTATATAAATATTCAATCATTTGGATATATTGAAAAAGTGTACTCATAGGTTATGGTATTGAATGAGGAGTTATATGAAATAAAGAAGAAATGACAAGATATCTTATAAAGATAATTGAAACGTCCCTATCCCACCCAATGACTTTAACCAAGTCATAGGTATTAATAACCATAGTTGAAATTCCTTATACCCCAATGGATGAAAATAAATTATAAGGTTTTAAAAAATAATGTTACAAGTGGGGAATGAGTCACCATATATAATTCATGAAACTTTCAAATTATAAATATAAAATAAATACAACCTAGGGAATCTATACAAAGGACATATATAAACCTAAAATGAAAAGATTTATTAAATAAAAACATCATAATAAAAAATAATACTAATGTAACTATGAAAAATAAGAATCTAAAGTAGTTAAAAACATTGGAACTAAGGAAGGGCGACTCCAGACCAAGACATGAACCACTCCATATCTCATTCTCGACCAACTATGATAGCGACCTCAAAAATCATAACGACGGATTTATGAAACCTTCATTTTCCTATATCCTAGAAAATAACTTCTTCATACACAATAATGTTATTTTTTACTGGTGATTAATCATACATAATAAGAAACCCCTGAAAGAATATTCCAACATGATATTAAGAAAATAAAAGTGCTACCTCACATGATTATATTACTAACAGGAAGAATATAATCAATGGATAGAGAAGTTTATATAATATTCAATATGAAGATGAATATATTTTCAGAAATTATAATCACAAAATAATAGTATTCCTTACAATTAGAAAAATAAATTCATTAATTTCAATTTTTGCATAACCCTCCCATGTTGTATAACTCACACGGATACAGAGATACATGACCTATACCTATATATACTAATAATTAGTAACATATTTTGATAGTGGTAATTTTGAGTATGATCCATCTCACATGAACTTGATCATACACACTAAATATATTACAAGAAAAAATTTCAAAAACCCATCATTCATTAAAAATCCATTTAAACAATTTTCACACACACAACAGGCAATGTCTACAACCTAGATTTTAATAACAAACTAGTGAGAGAAAATCTAGAAAATTTTCAAAATGGTAAAATCATTGAAAAATGAATATATTTATTTAATGAAACATAAGATCCTTCACATTCCAAATAATGTGGAATGTGGGGAAAACCACATTCCTTTAAAAGTAAATTTACACTTCTCTTTCTAATCTTTGATGAATTCATTAAATTTTATGATTCATTTATTAATAATCTGAAGAAATTGGTCTCTGTATTTAACAGATCCTCCAAAATCTCCTAGAGAGATCCTTGGGATTTAGAGGAATTTTAGAGGCTAATGATGATGGTGGGTTACAATGATTTAATAAATATTCTAGATATAACCTCATTAATCATGTCAGTTATGGATTAACATCATGAATAATATACTTTCCATATATTCTAGAAAAAAACACTATATCTAAATATATCAATAAATAGTTCTTATCTAGAATGAAATCACTTTTCAAGACATCATTCTATCCATAAAAACATTTTCACCATGAGTGAATTTCAGTGTCTGACCAGAACCATTCACAGTGTAAGCTAGTTTATGTTTATAGATTCCATATTCCCTCTATTTAACCCTCCAAAATCTTATAGAAACATATCCAAACCACTCCAAAAATATTATTAAACAAAGTTGTTCCTCAAATAGTGGATGATACATTCTCCCCACATGTGGGTTTTCTATTATTATAAGGATGTATGCCTTCAACTAATTTTAAAATATCAAGACATTATTATGTCCTAAACTTATCTCTTTCACATTATTAGTTAGGAACCCAGATATTCTTCTATAAACATGTATAATGAAAATAGATCTACATTGAAGGTTATTTTCCTATCTATCCAGAATATAAACTAGTTTATGGATAAAAATCATATTAGAATCATGAGTAATATGATGCAATTAAATTACATAATTAGTATCTTTATATTATGTCTTTAATATTAATAATTTAAAATCATTCTGAACAAAACATAATACAATTGGAAAGTATATATGATATGAAACATCGTTGATTCATTCTCAAATCTCAAAATGTCCCACATAATAGATAGCTATGTTCCATTTCTGTAATAAATTATAGTGACCCAATTTTGTTAATATTTTAAGGAAGGCATGTTCACCTATTAAAAAATATAAAGAGTGATAATTTTGATTAATATATTATTTATTAGGACTCTAGGATGAAATTCATTTTCCTCGTAGTAATTTAATTCTTTTCAATTGCCACATATACCAAACTATGTAAAATCAGTGAGGTGTCTCTTATTCCTTATCAGTATAATGGACATCGACAAGGAAAACTATATAGTTCCTCAAACAAGGCCCCATGAATCATCAACTTGTAGTCATCCCATAATCCAACAAAGATTATAACATGTTCAATAAGAATATATTCTGTATTTTTATTTATACATTCGGAATTCCCCTCAATGTGAGAATTATATATCTTTATCATAGTCTATTGATCTCTTGGAGGTTATTACACTATTCAAAAAAATTATAAGGGAATTGAGGATCTGTATTAAAGATGATCAAAAATTGAACTCTATAAAACATAACCACTTATATAATGAATTTATTTATGAAATCCAATTTTATATTGGACTCTCTGATTAGGTGGAAATGTGTTAACATCGTGATTCAATGCCCAATCACTCAAATAGCATCATGAATTACATTATTCCTTGGTAAATAACTGGAAATGTCCATGGAAATTTATATCCACATACATATAGGTATAGTTACAGATTGTATAATACCATATTTTCTTTGATACTCATCCATTACCAGCTTGAAATTTATAAATTTCATAAAATAATCTAAAATCATTTATTTAAAACCTGAACAATATAATTAATCATTCACCAAATTGTACTTTTTTAGAATACCCGAACCAATCACATAATCCAAATTGTGATTCAACAAAATATGTTTTTCCTGAAAATATGTAGGGACTATAAGTCTATTCTAAAAGCATAATAGTAGGTTTTCATTATCTATGTAGCTATGAAAATACCCCCCACCATTTATGTTTGAACTAATGGTGGTAAAATCAAGATCTAATATTTTATCCTCTTTTAAAAAATCCATGCTATCATGAGAGATATTATGTGGGAATATAATTACATTCTCATCTTGGTGAACAAAATATCAATACATATCCGCAATGACACTCACCAACATCCATTGGTCATGAGATTACTCAAATCCATCATTTATATGTATTTTATCACAAGGAGTTGGGAGAAAAAAAATACTTTGGGTGGTGTGTAAAAAATATTTATGTCATATATATTGAGATATGTTATCCATAATCAATACCTAATTTTCATGTATTATTGAGGTAGGATATGTTTCAAAATCTTATGATCATTGATGACTATAAACTTTTTTCCAAAGGGAAATTGGTTCTATGACATTAAGGCATGGACAACTTCAGATAATTCCTGGTCATGTTTTTGGTTTTTCTTCTAATTCTTTCACAACTACCGCAGCCCATAGTCCACAACATGACCTCTCTATGAAATGAAAACCATGACCAGATTTAAACGCATCATAATATACCACATATCCTTTCCCTAGTTCTTGAAATATTAGAATGTTTTTTGAGTTTTGATGAGCATTAAGATACATAAATAATTTATGGTAGCCATTATTCCATTCGAATGAACATCATTTAACATCATGGTAGTCAATTTCAAATAAAACCATGAGAAATTATAAACAATGAAACAATAATATCATTCTAGTACTAGATAGTTTCATATCTCAAAGGAATTATTCGGTTACTACAAAGATATTACCGATTCTCTAATGACTCAAGATTGACGTACATGAACATTAAATTACTTTTTCATAATAATTAATACATGACGCAGACATACACCCAAACACCATATTTGTTTAGTGACTTTAGAAACTTTGAGCATAATCTTCTAACTTGGTGAAATAGATTCAATATCTCCCCTAAATATCTTCCCCTTTTATTTTCCTACCTAAAACATTTCATTATATCCTGGGGAAAAGAAAACATAAAAAGGGTGAGATCAAATTCACAATAATGATAAAAATTGAGAACATAAAACAAACAATAAAAATAAGAATTTTAAAACATGAACATAAAGATTAAATATCAAAATCACGAGATATGAATTAAAGTTTTGCATTACATAAGGCATAAATCATAAAGGAACATTAACCATGATAAAATTTTATTGGAATAAAATGTGTAATAGTGTTAAACCAATAATCTCATAATATGTTTTTCATAGTAGTCAAGTCATTTCTACCAAGCCCATCATAGTGGACAAAGTCATTTACTAAACTAGGTTTTCTTTCCATTCCATTCATGTATTATTGAACCAGATTTACTTGTCGTTCCAGCCATGCATTACTGAACCAGATTTACTTTCTGTTATAAAAATGTTTATCTAATGAGATATAAATATATAACCAATGAATTTTATGGATATATAGGTCCCACCAATATTATAATTAAATCATTATTACATGGGATACAAAAACAATAATCATTCATCATAGCGTAACCCATGAAATAAAATGGGTTTTTGAAAAATCATTCAATCATAATCCATAAAAAATAAATATATTTCATAAAAAATAATTACATAATAAAAAGAATCAAATAAATTTAATAATATAGATAGAAACATAAACCTATGTCATCATATATGGAATAAAATTTTAATAAAACACTTAAACGTAATTCTTGAGTAAATACCCTTTCTTTATTAAAAACATTTTATTTTCCCAAAATGCCATCCCATTTTGAATGAAAATAATTTAATTGGAAATTAACATGAAATTGTGTAAAATAATTTTCATGGAAATTGGGTTTCATTAAACCATGAAAATCCATTCTTTTTGTATAAGATAACAAAATATTCTCCTCGTACATTTGCCTAAAAAATAAAAAAGTATCTCAAATCAAATAATGAAAAAAGATTCCTTTCATGCCATTTAATAAATATTTACCAAAGGGTAAAATTAAAATAAAAAATATTTTAAAAAATAGAAATAATATTACATAATTAGGAAACTTGTATGTGGATGATAAATATACCCCAATAAATAGTAACATATAAATAATATTATATAAAAATGAGATTACAAAATTATCCAATACCTTTGGTCTGATATGATTCATATGTGTTTGAACATATTGTGTAATAATTCAGATTGTGTTATTAACTTATTATAGAGTCATGGTCAACATATATGGTCAAAATCTACTTTGTTTGTTTGTAATAATTCATTGCTACTCTTTATTTGGGATTCAACTACTTTATGATCATATGCATGTTTTGCCTAATATGTTTCAGTTATCCTTCATAGGTCATATTTATATCATTAAAAAAGTATACTAACATAATAAATACCATATTTATTCTTTATATACATTTATATAATCATTATCGAGTTTTTATCACGTAGCACGAATCACATCGTGGAGACGGTTGGTTGAGCGTACACATAAGCAAAGATATCATTCCCATAATTGTTGAATGGTATTGATTTGCATGTTTTCCTCTATTTCAGAATCAATATCATTCAATAATAATCATATATATTTATTACATCCATTTTTATACTCATCCAAGTATGGTGGTGGTTAAAAACATATTACACCACAGCGTGGACACGGTAAGTTGTATGTCCACACGTGTGGTGGTTTTGTCTTTTTAGGATGGATAGAAACATGAATATGGTTGTTTCATAATTAGAATAATATATTGGAATATAATTTCTAATATAGTTATTTTCTAAAATGAAAAAACTCATGAATTAGAGGTAGAAGTAGAAATAAATATGTCATAATCGGGAGAGGATATTACCTCTTCTTTGACGTGCTCTTTTTAGATCACCTCTTAATGGAACTTGAGTTGGTATTTTGAGAATACTGTCAACTATAGAATGTAACTAGGAACGTTTATAAGATAAATGGTTAGGGGATGGATGAAAATAATTTTTTAATGAGTTGTGAAGAAATGAGGTAGGATGTGCCCTTTTATAATTGAGGTGAGTGGAACTTTTGGAAATCTCAAAAATATTAATTAATAAAAAAATAAAAACCTATGTAAATACCTCCAAAATGTCACAATTTTGAATATTATATTATATAGGGTTGTAATTTCATCAACTAGTAAATTCTCGACTAGTTTTTATGTGAATTATAGCATCAACATTTTAATTAACACTTAGTTATTTTATTAAATTTTTAACTAGGGTAATAAATATTTCTATATGAAAATGGTGAAATATTTAATTATTTGAAGTAAATTAGCCATTAAATGAATAATTTGGGACATTTTATACTAGTTATTAATTATTCTATATTTTAAAATAAAAATAATAATTCTTAAATTATTTAAGAAATTCTTATTTTGAAAAAATATTAGTTGTGTCGATTTTGACACTATTCAATTCATAGATTTTTTAAAATATCAACATAATATGTTATCTTGAAACCAAATATTTTATCATATACTTATGTGTTAAAGCTAATATTGAAAATTCAGTGCACAAATTAATTATCCAAAATTATATTAATTGTCACATTTTTAATAACATTTATTTCATATTTTTCTAAATAAAATAATTACTACATCAATATTCTATAATTATTTTGTATACATATTTTTTGAAGAAATGTTAAAAATAAAATACTATTATAAATATTAATTTACTATATTTCATAAAAATATATTTATTACTATTTATCTAGTTGAAAATATAACAATAAAAATTTTATACTTAATAAATTATGAACGTCACAATTTTAACATTACTTTAAATAAAAAAAATATAATTTTATTAATCTATTTTATATGGATCAAAATAGTCCTTAATAGAACCATTAGATGTTTATGGTATATATATACTCGACTAATAATATTTTTTATGGTTTTGTGGCCCTTTAATGGTTATTATCATTTTAATGAAAATTAATTTATTGACTTTTCAACAATTAAATAATTTTTGCAACATCCATATATAAAACATTAAGGTAATTATTTATTTAATAAAAAATAAAAATAAATTAATATGACAAATATAAACATTTTATATTTAAATTATGTATTTATAGTCGAATTTGAATTTTTTATAACATTATTTTAAAATTGATATATTATTTAAAACATGAATGTGACATCTTTAAATTCTCATTATAAAAAGTCATATAAATGCAATAATATCTCCCAAATAGTCTGAAAACGTAAAAAATAAATTTATATAAGGGAAATATGTTTATTAAGTAAAAAAATTAAAATTTATATTTGTTGATACCACATATTTGTTCATATGAGGATACATAATAGATATTAAAGAATAAGAAAACGACACTTTGTGTCTTTCTTTGTTTTAAATATAATTTAGGTGATTTTCATTGACAAGTGGCCATTAAATGGCATTATTTTAATACTTAAGTGTTATGGGACGAATTAAATTCATTAAATAGAATTGGTTCATTTATTTTTGTAATTTTATGGTCATTATAATTTTATTTTCTACCTAAATTACATAATTTACCCTTTACTGTGCAAATAAAATTTACCGTGGTTACTATTCATATTGCTCAAAACTGAAATGGACCTACATAAAAAATTTGTACCTCCTAAATAAAAATTTGGAATCCATTTAGCAATATTCAATACATAGAAGATATATAATTAAATTTTAAATAAACTATTAAAATGTTCTGAAAAAAAGTTTTTTGGAAAAATACCCCTTTTAAAAAGGAAAATGATTTTATAATAATTTCATGTATAAAATAATTTTAAAACCCCATAACTGTATAAAAATGAAATTAAAATTTAAAACTAATCCAAAACATAAATTTTCTTTTTATTGACTTTAAAATGAAAAAAATAGCATTTTCACTATTTAAAAAAGTGAAACTGATCAGAAAAATACCAAAAATTATAACAAAGTAATTTTTTATATTTCAAACAAAAATAAGAAGTTAATTTTGACAAATTTAATTTATAAATTGTAAAAAATAGATTTAAAATTGGTGCTCCATCAAAATTTGCAAGACAACATTTTTTTGAATTTTACTTTTATCTGAAAAATTGATTTTGTTCTCACATATTGTCATAGAAAATGTATAAGATGGAATTTAATGTTATATAAAATAAAAAATGTGGTTAATATTATTAATAATGGATAGTTTATATAACATTAAGTAATAATATTTTAATAATATATTGTTAAATCGTGAAACTTGCTATTGTATACCACGCATGCAATCGATGAAGGTTGCTCTTGTGTGTAACACAAGACAAGTCATAATTGAGTTTTTTACATGATTAATTTGGTGTTTCTTATAACATAATCCAAACATATTTAAGTTATACATTGCAAAAAATTTATACTCATGTTTCACTAAATAAATTCTATCAAAAGAACTTCAAATTGTCTTTAACACAAGCTAAGAATAATGTTGTGTATACTACAAGCTAATACGATGTTGTGTATAACAAAATCTAGTTAGGGGGTAGTATTCAACGCAAGACATCAAAAAAGATAAAAATAATCTATATCATAACATCTCAAGATGTTAAATTCTACCTCCCTTAAAATTAATTTCCCCCTTGAAATTTGTTGGGGTTATAAATGGTTTACTACTTGAAAGTTTCTTTCATGAAACCCCACATCGTAAAAAGGGATACTAAAACTTAATTTTAAAAAGGTAAGTTAGAAACATATCGATTACCACAAGTAACTCATCACTAGGTTTCCACTTAAAAGAACAAATGTGGGATGTGAAAACATCGATATGGAAGAGAAATATTACCATCACGTTCTGATGGATAGTGATAGACAATATGGTTTGGAGAAACTTAACTGCCAGAAAATAAAAAGTCAGTGATGATTTATAGGGACATCTCATTCATTAGATAAGAAGGTAATATGATACCATTATTGGTTTTCAGATCCTTTTCCTAAAGATGATGAATTTTTTCATGAGGATAAATTCCTACTTGATTTCAGTACAATATCACCATTAATCATTCCTGGAATAATTTCCACATAATCTCTTATTTAAATAAATTAAGTGGAATTTTTAATTCATGATGTTTTATCACATAATGAAATATAATGATTTGTCATTCCATCTATCTCAACCAACAAGTTAGAACAGGTTATAAAATATGCATTAGTTCACCTAAAGTGAGATAATACATTAATCTAACAAAATACAACTAGAATATAGCTTATACTATCCATAAATGGATAACGTTAAAATCCTTCCAAAAACTAAAAATATAAAACATTATAAAAGGTAAGCAAAAAGAACTTAACATTTGTATCCCATATCTCATTTGGATTTTCTTGATTTTCACATTCTAAAAATGTGAATAAATTAATCATTTATTCACTTGAAACATGATAATAACATGAATTACCATAAAACCTTAGAGAAATCATGCATTCTTTCAAAATTAACTCCTTCGACACACCAAAAATATCAAAAAACTATTATATACTCAAACCACAATATCACTTTGTTATTATATCATTCATGAGATCATTAATAATCTCTTTATCTTCTTATTCATTCATTATGTGCATTTCATGCGCTTTCTAAAAATATTTCAATCACTTTTCATTGATACTGGTACCATATAATTATGGAAACCCATAATGGGCCAATACATATATATTCCAATATTCAATAACACTATAAATGAGATTCCACAGCACTATTTTAGAATCCAATTACATAAATACTTAATCATCTCCCACTTCATTTTTATACTCCAAAATAAAAATAGTGATCACATGTGACTTCCTTTTGTCATTTTTCTTTAAGAGGTTGCTGACATTGATCATAATTAACCCTTGGATTTAGGACTTGGTTAGGATAGTGCCCCATTTCCATGAACATTAAGCATTTATGTGTTAGTGGTGCGCTCTCCATAGTCTTTTATCTGTTCACATAATTAGCATCCTTTTTCCCATTACTTAGACACTCAACATCTCAATGACATTATTTTCCACACTTGAAATATTTTCTAGTTCATTTAAGAAAATCTCCACCATTTTTATTTCCACACTTTTACCATAAGTAAGAATTCATCTTCTTTTCTCCATTGTTTTGAGATTTTCACTTGAACACCTTCTATTTCTTATCAAAACCATGAGATGGATATGTAACACCAAATTACAGTTTAACCATGATAGAGAAATTTACAATATCTTAATAACTAATAAAGTCTCTTATAGATAATAACCATCAAAGACTTGGTTTGAATCCATTGAAGAAATGATAAACCTTACTTTCATTTTGAATAATAAATTCAAAATCATACCCTACCATTCTTGAAATATTTGCCTCTTATGTACTAACTGATTCATCATCATTTTTTCGAATCTCATCTAACTCCTTTTACCTCCTTGTTTAAGGAATACGAGGGAAGAACTTATTAAAAAAATGTTCTTGAACTCTTCCCATTCCATGGATTCAATTTCATCTTGCGACCTTGTATTCTTAATTAGATTCCACCATAGATCTGCTTCACCATCAAAAAAGTAAATAGCCAAAATTAAATTTTCATATTATGAATAGAAAAGGATGGAAAAATATCTTTTCAATGGTACTAATCCATTTTTTATCAACAATTGGATCAGAAGACCCACTCAAATAAGTTGGGCGTTGCCTCACGAAGGACTCAATAGAATGTTGTTTCCCTCTCTGCTCATTTTGAAATCCAGAATGATTCATATCTTGTGTAGGTATAAAAAAGATTTTCCATTCTATATACCCAAAAATATGGTTGTTCAGGAGGAAAATAATTACCTTACTCCGTTCATTTATCATTAACATAGTTCCTTTGGGTTCCAGCCATGGTCTAAAACCTGAAAATTATAGTGTGAGCAGCAGAAATCACACTATAAAAACAACATAATCAAGGGGGTACATTCAATATCGATTATCGTGGGTTTAATACAAGGTTACTCATGGTTATTACCATAATTATAGGATTTTAAACTATATTTATATTTAACCTTAGGTACGACCCAAGACATGGCTTAGAAATATCTCACGGAATCTCACTAAATTATTTTCATCCTAATTTCCAAGGTTTGACTAAACCTTCACTCTTATTCCAAATCTAATGACCCAATATTATTTATAAAGACATTAAATTAATTGTTCAGTATACTTAATACATGATGAAAACAGAAACTCAAATACTGTATGATTTTAGTGTCTTTGGAATCTTCAAACATAATCTTCTAACTTATTAATGATCGTCAATATCTACCATAAAAATATTTCCATTTTTTCCTACATTAAGCCTTTCTTTATATCCTGTGGAAAATAAAACATTAAAAGGCTGATCTGAAATGATCAGTAAGGGTAAAAATTGAGAAAATAAAACAAACCATAAATATAAGAATGTGAAAACATTAATATAAAGTTTAAATATTAAAATCGTGAGACAATAAATAAATCTTGGAATTATGTAAGGCATAGACCATAAAGGAACATTAACCCTGATAAAATAGAATTGGAATAATATTTGAATTGTGGAAGACAAATAATCTCAAAATATGATTTCTATATAATCCAACGCATTTCTTCCAACACCATCATAGTGTTCAAAATCCTTTACTGAATTGGGTTTACATTCAGTTCCATCCATTTATTATTGAACTAGATTTATAAGTCATTCCATCCCTATATTATTGGGTTAGATTTACTTTTCATTCCATCAATGTTTATCTTTTGAAATATAAATCATTACCCACTACATTGGATGGAGATATAGGTTCCATTAATCTTATTATGAAATCATTCTTATATGTGCCGCAAAACATTAATCATTCATCATAGCATAACCCACAAAATAAAATGGGTTTCTTAAACATCATTCCATCATAATCCCTATAAAATAAATGGCCTTCATAAAAATAATTCCATTATAAACTGATTAAAATATATTTAATAATAAGAATAGAAACATATCTATATTTCATCTTAGATGGAAAACATGTTGAAGATGCTAAATTTTTTGAAATGGTTATGGCGGCTTAGATGAGATTTATCATCATATATGTGAAAGACTTTCCCTTTGACATTTCATAAAGAAATAATAAAACATAACTTTAAAAACATAGTGGATATATTACTTTCAATCCATTTTTAAAAATCCTTGATAACATAAAATTTCCATGATAAAACAATCTATTAAAAATTTAAGTTATGAAAACAATTTTGAAAAATTTTTTATGGAAGGAAAATATTATGGATTTAAAGGGGAGTAAAATATGATTTTATTTTAAACATTTAAAAACTTTATTAAAGAACCAAAGATAACAAAATTTAAATTATAATATGTAAACTACTTAGATATATACATGATATTAAAGTAATGAGTCTAAAAATGTAAAATGATAATATTCTATAAATATAAATAAACCAATCCCAAAAATAATATGATATTGTAAAATAGATTATTACATCTTTAGTATCTTTTAATTGTTAATCCTGGAAATAATAAAAATTAATTGAAACATTAACCATCATGAATAATAATTTATTCAGGTTAATTACATCCATGGGAAAATATATACGGCACATAAAACATTATAGGTTCAAAATAGAAAATATGTCTTAATGGAGTGAATGATGAAGTGAAATCCATTTCCTCACGATTCTATTTAGTTAAACCTTATATAACTCAAATATGGAAATTTTTAACATGTAATTATTTTAAAACAGAGCCATATTTATATTTCTAACTTAATATATGATCATTTTATACCATCTTTTCATCCATTCATCAAAAATATTTCTTTTTTACCCTTGTTTTGGCTTTTATCTACCTTGTTTTCTCATGCATGTTTGTAAGTAATGTTCTAGTTATTATCATTCAAATACAGTTAAAAATCTATAAAATTATATTAATGTTATAAATTTCATATTTAATCATTAGATAAAATTTTAAGACCATTATTTTAATTTTTATATGGAAAATGAATCAAATTATATTATGGAAACGATAGGCCATATGTATGAACGAGTGAAAATATCATTCCCTTAATGAGATAAAGGGTACATAAGTGGATAATATATTATATTTAAATAATAAACATCATGTCATAATTGTTATATATATTCATTATTTTAATCATTATGATTATCCATGTGAGTCGATGATGAAAAATAATACATCTGTGCATGATGTGGTATCCCACTGTACACAAAATTGTTGGATTTGTTTCCAATTTTATGGAGAATTATATGATTATTTGTTAAAAAATAAAAATAATAAAACATCAAAATATGTTATATACTTTTTTATTATATTTTAAATCTTAAGAAAAAATTAAATATTTTAAGGGAATAAATAAAAAATAAAGATTTTAGTGAGGAAAATTACCTTCAATTAGAAGAACCTCATTAGATATCGAATTAGGGACCTCATGGTTGGAATTTTGGGAATATAGACACCATTAAAATGTGTATAAAGAATTTGAGATGATTTTATGGATTTTGTTTCAAAATATATTGCCTGAGATGTGTCAATAAGTGAGGGTAGGAGGTTCACTTTTAGAAGTGAGGGAGGGAACCTTCTTGGAAAATACATGGAAATTTACCAAAAGAATACAAATTTATAATGAAATTTACAAGAAAAATACCACCAAATAAACTTATATTCTAATTTAAAATAGAATATGGTAGAAATATATCCTAAAAGTATGATATTGATAAAATTATTTGGAAATATTATTGTTACCACATTGTTCAACCCTCCCAGTGAAGTCATTTTTACCATAACCAAGGTAATTAGTCTTTACTAGTTTTACTATTCATTATAACCAAAAATTAATTTTACCTTATTATTATTCCAAATATGGAATCCATTTTACCACATTTAGCTCACTTAAGTATAAAAATTTAATTCAAAAAAACCCTCCAAACATATTGACAAATGGTTTTTTTAGGAAGGCATTTTTCATGAATAATATGATATTATGTTAATTATATGACTAATAATCATCATTATATGGATTTAATTTTTATTGTTTTATATATGAAATATAAATTTGATTTAAATCATTTGTATTTAAATATTATTTTAATTAACTCATATAGATGGATATTTATCCTTTTTAAACAAAAATAGTTTTCATAAAAAGTTAGTTATCTAAAATATACCCCTTTATTGACCATCATATTGGTAGGAATACTTAAGAGGTAGAAGATTCTGTTCATCCTTCTCAACCATAAATCTGCATTCTCATTTCATGGATCATAATAAAAAATTTATGGGTCCTTATTTTGAAATTTTAATAAGTGATTAACCTAAAGAGGTTCTCAATCCTATGTCACTTTTCAACTACCCAAAATGATTTTATAAAACTATAAAATAAATTCTATATCACCTTTGGTTTATTTGAAACCTATATATTGGATACTCCCTCTCACTGATTTTTTATTATCCTTATTGGTGAATTTTTCATTCTAAAAAACATAAAACATGTTAAAAATTAATCTATTTTTAATGATCATTTATTTAGGTTAATATTATATATGAATGTAAAGAAACACAAAATAAAAATATGAAAATCAAGTAATCATGTGGATTGTGAAATTCTGGTGGGAGGTCTCCATACAAATGCATGGTATCAAAAATTCACTAGCTAAAACAAAAAATATGAGTTTTTAATGAACCTAGAATTTCTTAAAACACTTTTGTACCTGTACTACCTTGGTAACATGACATTAAATATAAAAAATGTTATATATGTATTTCTATTATATACATATTAATTATTTCTATGTTTGATCTACTTGTTACCATTCCAACTGACCAACTAACCCAGTTGATACCATTTATAACATCCAAACCCACCCCATTGAATTGGACTAAGTCGAATATGCTAGTAATATTTTCTTACATTCCCCAGAAAAAAAAGGATGACAATAAATTCTAAGGGTTAAAGCATAATTTTATAAGTGAAAAAATCTATCGTATTCTTCACACACAACCTTCACATGATAAATATGAATTAAATAAAACCAAAGGCTCCACAATAAGTGATGCATGCAAAAAATGAACAACAATAAATTTATAAATGAACAAAATCTGAGTTATAACAAAATAGTGTAAATAAGAACACTATGTCTCAAAAAAAGTAAATTGTAGCATCTTGTGTTTTGAATAAAGGATTTATTTTATTAGTATTTTATTGATGCAATTTTAATAAAATAAATTTAATAATAAATTTAGTAAATAATTTTTGATTAAATAATGATTTTCAAAAAGTGTTATTATTTTTAAAATATGAAATTATTAATAACAAATATATATAAATACATGTTATAATAAAAAATAAAAAAATATGTTTTATTAAATCATTTATAAAATTATTTTTAAACGATCAATATAAATTAACACATAAATATTTTAAAAATATATTTTTAGAAGTACAATTATAAATTTTAGATAATTAAAACGTTATTGTAAGTGTAATCTATTATTTTAGAATACGAAAATATAATATATAGAATTTAAAAAAAATTATTTCATAATAAATTAATATTTTTATAAGTAATTTTTTTTAAATAATATATTATTATTTAAAGTTTAGTTTTTATTTGAAGGAATTATGAACTATTATATATACTCATATAAAAATATTGAATCATTTTTTAAATTTAAATATTTAATAATGATATGTTAACATAATTAATAATATATATATATATATGTATATGTATATTTTTTAAATATAAAAACTATAAAATTATATTTTGAAATTATGAATATAGATCTTTATATATATATAACTAAATGATATATATATATATATATTAATTTTTTTATTTAAAGAGATAAATATAAAACATTAAACGAATGATATTAAGAAGAATTTAAAAAATTAAGAATCGTGATTTTGGGGCGTCGGTCTGTTTGAGTCAACACTAAACAGAATCTGAGGATTGAGCTTTGGGAAAGTTTGTTTTAAATGGGTGAGGTCAAGTTCCCATGAGACAAGGCTGAAGTCAAATCTCATAGGAGACCCGAAGTCAAGGGAATTTCTGATTTGGAGTGGAGACCGATGGAGGTCTAAGAATAGTCGTGAGAGAGGAGTGTTGAGTGTTGGTCTGTATTCGGATTAGTTTTTGAATCTGAATGAGATGAATATCATCAATCAGCGTTCATATTCATCTTCATATGTGATATCTAGGCTAAGCAGGATGATGGGTGGTTTCTACCACCAGTGATGGGATCTAGTGTGGATTTAGGGTTTGGCTACACCCGATCTGTGATGAAATACAGATCTGAACTCTATTTTTGGGAAAGTGATGTATGGTCACAAAAATCAAAAATATGTTTTGTTTATTGAGGTTTTGTATATCTAGAATCTTCATGATATCAAGTTTTTAATTTTTCTTTTATCATGTTGTCTTCATGTATTCATCTTTTTTATTTTTTGGTCGAATGTTTCTTCATGAGACAGTTAATTTTAATGGTTTACGTATTTTCAGATCTTCTTTTGGGATTTAGTTTTCATATAATGAATACACAACTTTTTTCATTCATTTTATTCTTATTCTCTGATATGGACGTCCTCCTATTTCATATTTCATATATATTCATGTAGGATTATTTTTTAATTGAATATTTTCTCATATTAGTGAATTGAATTCTTGGTTTTTCGTCTTCTTTGATATTTCCTCCTTCATATGGTGTTGCAGTCATTTTAATGTATTTAGGTTGTTAAAATATATTTTCATTGTTAATTGAAAATCTAACATTGAACTTATACATATGAAAATTATGTTTTCAATAATTTTCTAGAAACACTTTAAAGATTGAAATTAGTTTCAATCAATTTCGTTCATTGAATCCACTGTCTTGTTTCCGAATAAAATGAGATTACCAAATTTCAATTCAAATATTTTTGATTTAAAAAATATTATGAATGTTGAATGAAAATATATATATTATTCTATTTGAGTGTCTATATAAGTAGAAATGTTTCTGCATATTTTCATAAAAAGATTTGAACAATTTGTGAGGGGTATGTCTATAGAGGAAAAGGTCCAAAGAATGTGTTTTCATTCAACATGTTTTTGAGAGTTAGTGAGAATAAGATACCATTTTTGGTGTTGTAGATTCTGATACAAGTGAATTAAGAGTCAAAAGGGTAAGGTATTATTTATGATTTATTTTTTGTCTTCGGTCCTTCATAATTTTCTGTAAGCAACTTCATTTATTTATCTTAATTTTATACTTTCTATTTTTCTCATTTCGCTAAGGGATTTTTATTTTTCAAATAATTTCCTTGAAATTTAAATTTTCTATTTTAGTAATATATTAATTCAATTAAAGCATTCTAGATTATGTTTAATTTATCACAACTATGATTAAATCTAGTTTGGAGCAAGTGGTATAATTCTATGTAATTTTTATGGAAAATATTGATTTCTTTTACTAAGGAAAATTATTTCTACTCCCAGATTGTTTATTTTTTTCTTTATATATAAATCAACATGTATTTATATTTGAAAAATTTTCAGAAGTTTTAGTATACTATTCGCAAATTTTTAAAGCTTTTTTATTATTTTAAATTTATGATTTTATTTTTAAAATTAAAATTTATTTTGGAAGGGTAAAATCATATATAATCATGAAAAGGATATATATATATATATATACATACATCTATATGTATACTTGGATGATGTTCAGGTATATAATTTATTTAAATAAATTCTTTACTATTTTTTAATTCACCTATGAATTTATAAATTAAGACTGTCATAATTTTATCGTGGGCATGTCATATAAAAATCAAGATTATGGCCATGAATCAATGATTTTTTGGTCATTTATATGTTAAAATATACATATATGCATGAGAAATTAATTAAACTTGGCAAAAATGGTTCTTTATGGAAATAAAGAAGAAATTTTAAGTGTGTGGATATTGGTTAATCTTCGATGTGATTATGCAAAGCCGTGTATCAATAGATTTGATAGTACAAAGTCAAATATGTAATTTTCAATGAATATTAGTATTTATATAATTTTATATAAATAAAATTTAACATGTTTATTTCATGTATGATTATATTAAATTAAAACAAAACATCTATTTAAAATGTACATATATTTAAACAAACCTTAAAAATGGTTTTTATAAAAATAAGTACTTGAACTTTGTAAATATGATAAGGAATTGGAGAGTGAATACATCACTCAAGTGGGTAGTCCAAAGATAGCCTTCAATGTTTTGAGAGGCCACAATTGTTATTTTTTATGAGCTTGCTTCATATTTTCAAATAAATCACTGGATTAGTCTAAAAGAGTTTTCTAAGTATAATTATTTTTCAAAGAACTATATTATTTTGTAAAAGTAGTTTTAAAAATGTATTTCTAATTTAATTTTTCAATTGTATTATCAAATGGATATTTTTAATGGGGTTTTTGAAATATTTTTCAAAACTTATTACTGAAAAAATTTATGCTCATCCCATGTTTTGAAATATTTTTCCCTGGTATCTTAGAAGTTTATATATAGATGTTATCGCTTTCATAGTTTGCACATACAGAAGCATAGTATCCAGTTGTTTTATTTTTCATTAAACTCTGATAAATTGAAGTTGTTGTATAATCCTCCAAAACCTAGACCTATAAAAGGTCTTCTTTTGTGTAAAAGTATTGTGTAATTTTTATTTCACATTAAAAAAACATACACAGATTATTTCAAGCACTTAGTCTAGAAAAGAGGGCTTGGGGACCTTATAATTTGTATCAGAGGAATGGTCTAGAAAAAATTGGAGATTATAAGTTTTCTTTTGAGAAAAAATAATCTACGCATTAGAATTTTCATTGTATAGTTTAGTCTACTTAGAAATTATTTAATTCTGAAGATGAAAATTCAGAATTTTTGTAAGTCCGACAAAAGAATTGTAAGGGTACAATTTATTAAGGGGGGGAGAATGTAAAATCCAAAATATTGAATAAAGGATTTATTTTATTAGTATTTTATTTATTCAATTTTAATAAAATAAATTTAAATATAAATTTAGTAAATAAATATTTATTATATAATGATTTTCTAAAAGTTCTATTATTAAAGAAATGTAAAATAATTAATAATAAATATATATAAATACATGTTATAATTAAAAAAGAATAAAAATATGTTTTATTAAATCATTTAGGAAATTATTTTTAAACTATCGATATAAATTGACACATAAATATTTAAAAAATATAATTTTAGAAGTATTATTTTCAATTTAAGATAATTAAAACCTTAATGTTATTATAATCTGTTTTTGAGAAATAAAAAATACAATATATATTATTTAATAATAACTACAATCAGAAATAAATTAATATATTTTTAAATGAGGATTTATTTAAAATAATATTTTATTATTTGAAGTTAAGTTTTTATTTGAAATAATTATGAACTATTATAAATACTCATATAGAAATAATGAATCATTTTTTATATTAAAATATTTAATAATGTTATGTCAATATATTAAATCATATATTTATATGTTTTAAATATAAAATATATAAAATTATGTTTTGAAATTATGAATATATATCTTTAAAAATATATAAACATATATGATATAAATATATATATTAATTTTTTTATTTAAACAAATAAAACAAAAATGATAAAGAATTTTTAATAAAAAGAATTTTACAAAAATAAAGAATCAGAAATTTGGGATGTCTGTCTGTTCTAGTCGACACTAGAGGGAAACGGAGGATCGAGCTTTTGGAGAGTTCATCACAGGGAGGTGAGGTTAGGATCTCATGAGACAAGGCGGAAGTTCAAGCTTATAGGACATCGGAAGCTGGGAGGCAAGCCAGTTCGGTAGTTGAGACCGATGGAGTTTTGAGCTTTGTCATAAGAGAGGAGTGTTTAGCGTTTGTGCATATTCGGATCAGAAGTCGAATCCAAAGTATATCAAGATCAGCGGTGAGTGTTCATCTTCATCTTCATATGGAATATCGAGGTCGTGCACAATTATGGATGGTTTAGACTTCCATCATAAGGATCCTATGTGGAATTAGGGTTGGACTACACTTGATATCTGGTGCGATATGAATCTGAATGATATTTTTAGGAAAGTGATGTGTGGTCCCAAAAATCATAAGTATGTTCTTTATTGAATTTTTTTGTATCCCAAATCTTCTTGAGATTGAGTGGTCGATTTTTATTTTTATCTAACTTTTTTTGTATCATCATCCAGTAATTGTCTTATAGAATTTTTTTGCATCAGACAGTAAATTTTTGTGGTTTATGTATTTTTGGATCTTATTTGTGGATTTGGTTTCGGTTATTAAATACACAATCATCATTTTCATTCATTTTCTTCTTCTCTGATATGGATTTCATACTATTTCAAATATCTTATTTATCAAACTAAGATTATTTTATAATCAAATATTATCTCATATTATTGAATTGAATTCTTTTTTTGTCACATTATTTTATTATTCCACCTTCGGATGCTGTTGTGGTGATTTTTATGTGTTTATGTAGTTCAAATTTTTTTTCGTTGTACAGTTAAAATCGAAATTTGAACTTATATGTACGAAAATTATGTTTGGAGTAATTTTGTATATATTATTTGAAGATTGCAATCAGTTTCAATCTATTTCATTCCTTGAATCCACTATCTTGTTTCAGAAAAAATGAGATTACCAACTTGCTCTGCAATTTTTTTTAAAAAAAAAATGCTGTGGAAATTGATATCTAATATTTATATTATTCAATCTTAGAGTATATATAAGTATCTTCTTTGTTGCATATTTTTATAAAGAAATATTTTCACACCTTTTGATGGGTAAGTCTTGTGAGGAAGAGGGCCAAAGGATTTTTTTTCTATCCTCATGTTGTTGAGAGGTAGTGAGAATAAGTTACCCTATTTTCTTTTGTAGACTCTGTTAAATGTGAATTAAGATTCAAAATGGTAAGGTGTTATTTATGATTTATTTTTTGTCTTTAGTCTGTCATAATTGTCTATAAGGTACTTACTTTATTTATCTCAAAGTTATAATTGATATTTTTATATTTTTCCTAAGGGATTATTATTTTTCAAATAATTTCCATTAAATTTCCCTTTTGTATTTTAGTAAGAGCTTTCCTCAATTAAATTTTCAAGATTAAATTTAATTCGTGAAAACAATATTTAAATCTAGATTGGTGTAACTGATATAATTATATTTAATTTTAATGACAAATAATGATTTGTTTTAGTAAGGAAAATTATTTCTACTTCAAAATTTTTTAATGTTTTCTTTAAATATAAATCAATATGTTTAGAGCTTAGAAACATTTTGATAAATTTTTGTAAACTGTTCACAAAGTTTTAGAACAGTTTAATTATTTTAAATTTTTTAACTCATTTTTATAATTCAAACTTTTTTTGTAAGGGTCATCACATACAAAATCATGTGAAGGATATATATATATATATATTTATTTATATTTATATATACTTTTATGATGTTCTAGTATATAATTATTTAATTTAAATTATTAACCAAGTATTAATTCACATATGAATTTATAAATTTAAAATGTCATAATTTTATCATGTTCATGACATATAAAAATAAAAATAATGGAATGAAATTGATGGTTGTGTTTCCATTTATAGATTAACATATACATATATGCATGAAAAATTAAATAAAAATTACAAAAAATGGTTTTTATAGAAATTAAGATAAACTTTTAAGTGTGTGGATGTGGATTAATCTTATCTATGATTATGAAAGGTCATGTATCTTGAGATTTGATCATACCAAGTTGAATATGAAATTTTTAATGAAGACTAGTATTTAAATAATTATATATAAATAAAATTGAACATGTTTATTTCATGTATGATTATATTTAATTAAACGAATATTCCAATGAAAATGTGTGTATATATATAAATATATTAAGCAAGATTAAAATGATTTTTATAAAAATAAGTACTTGAACTTTATAAATATAATAGGTAATTAGAGAGTGAATCCCTCCCTCAAGTGTGTAGGCCCAAGATATCCTTCAAAGTATTGGGTGACCTCAATTCTTTTGCTTTTAAAATCATGCTTAATATTTTCAATAGAATCACTTGATTAGTTTAAAATAATTTTTTATGTATGATTATTTTTCAAATAATTATAGTATTTTATAGAAGCTATTTTACCAATGTATTTATAATTGAATTTTTAAAATTTATTATCAAAGGGATATTTATAATGGGATTTCTCAATGAGTTTCAAAACTTCTTACGGGGAAAATTTATGCTCATCCCATGTTTTGAAATGTTTTTCACTTGTATTGTAGATTTTTATATATAGATGTTTTTGCTTTCAATGTTAGCATGCACAGAAGGTTAGTAGATAATTGTTTTATTATTATTTCAACTCTGATAAATGAATGGTGTTGTCTAATCATCCATAACCTGGATTGGTAACATTTTCTATTTGGTGTTAATGTATTATGAAATTATTATTTTATATTTTTAGAAAAATTACACAGCATTTTTCAAGCACTGGTTCCCGAAGAGCGGGCTCAAGGGCCTTATATAAACGACTATGGCACCAAGGTTTCACTACTATAGACCAAGATATGAACAAATCTAAACCTCTATCTCTTACAACTATGAATGAATTATTAAAATTTCTTACTTGTTAATTAATAATCCCACCCATTTCAAGTATCATAGAATAAAACATCTTCATATATACCAAAGTTAGTATGAAGGGGGTGAGTAATCATACCCATTTTGAAACACCTAATATATTATGTCCACATGCTTTTAATAATAGGAGAAAGTTAACTCACAATATTATAAACCATATTCAAATAATATTAAATTCAAATAATGTTATATACATAACATTAAATAATCCGATGAAATGATTTTCCAAAAGGAATATAACCGAAGATGAGTTTTCATTACAATTAGTAGGAACAATAAATTAATTTCAATATGACATAACCCACTATAGGGTCCTAAAAATCATTCTTTCATGATGAATAAAATTTCCTCAAAATCAGAAAATGATAGTAATAAAACGTTGATGGAAGATCAATAAAAATTTTTAAGAAGGCAAATTTGGAAAAGGAAATTAGTCCATATGCATACCAAATCCAAAAAAACTATTCATGGAAGGCGTCATCTATGAACAAAATAGTTCGCATAATAGATATGATGACATTGGCTCCCAAAAATGGTGTCTTTAGAGAAATGTAGGTCAATAAATCCCCCCCCCCCCGTGTACAACGTTCCCCATGAATGATATTGATGGGAAAATAGAGCCAGAGAGTTTCTCCCCCGCAAATGATGCCTACAACATAAAATGTCCCCCACGAAATATATAGTATAGTAGATGATGTGGCATCCCAGTTCCCAAAAATGATGCCTCCCTCTTACAATGTTGTGTATGGATCAAGGAGTTATCCATGGGCTTCCATATAAGGCACTATGCAGCCCATTGATTGAGTGCATCATCTCCTCTATAAATAAACTGAGAGGGATAGAAAAAGATCTCTCGAGTTATAGAAAAAGGTAAAAAACATAGATAAAGGTAATAATAGTATGAGAGAAATCTCTCCTTTTCTCAAAGATGTTCTCATAACTCCATCACACGGACCATATGTGGTTTCAGTTCATAGAACACTATCCCATTAACTATATGTGGAAGAACCTCCATAAGGGGAAGTTTCATTCTTGGAAATAATGTGACATTAAGATGACACTATACTTATATATGATATATATTATGTTTATGTTTTCTTTATGATTATGTATTTTCCTTTTATATCATACCTTTATGGTTTCCATTATAGTTAAACACTTTAATTTAAATTGACTTAGTGCAGACTATCTCCCCATCAAAGTGATATCACACGTTAATGAAATACGAGGTACGTATAAAGGATAATGGTAATGATATTATATATCATATTATACTGTAATTATAATATACCTATGTACCATTATGTTTTAACTCTATTAAAAAAGAAATAGAAATGAAAGTAGCATTCATGCGTACGTACGTCTTGTAGTCTCTATGAACGGTGCATTTCATTTCTTACCACAAAATGTTATGTACTATTATAAATACGTGTATACACTAGATATATAAGATATATATGATATCTAAATCATGAATATCATTCTGGATATAATGAAATTTTGACCATGTGAACCACTTGTAATTATAAGAAGTCCATTTTTTACTCAAGTACCAAATATCGACAAAACGAACGTTATTAACATAAATGATTACATAATGTTTATAAAAAGGTAATATGTGATATAAAAGGAATAATGTTCTTGAAAAGGGTTCTTAAGAAGTATAAATTAATGTTAGTTTATTATTAAAGAAATTAAAGAATGAACGGGTCAAGTAGGACATGAAATAAGGGGCATAATCTCAACCTCCTTTCATTGAGACGTATTTCTATAATATATACCTTATTATTTTAAATGGATTATAATAAAACACTTTGAATTTTACTTTCATTAAAAGGGAATATTTTTTCTACCAATTGTTTTACTAAATGACAATCAAAATGTTTTTAACATTTTCGGTGACAATGACCTCTCTACTGCCATAATCGTTATTTTATTATGTTCATGATTCCCCGGTGGCTCTACATACTTTTTCCCCAAAAAATCAAGTCAAATGGAGACAAATTTTTCCTCAAGATATTGATTTCCTAACTCTATATTCTATAATGTATTCCATGCCTCATATCAATTCTCTTGATATGAGATTCTCTAGAATCAGGGTCTTTATGTACCTTCCCTCTCACGGTCGCAGCATGTCGGAACATCCCACCAGGATTATCCTCTAGTTAATCGTCATCCATGATATATGACTTTAATCTGTGCTATTACCATGTATGATATTCAAAAGGTAACTCTTCTTTAGTTAGGTCTCAATCATTTCCGCAGAAGGTGGAACTCTTTCTCCTCTTAGACCCATCCAAAGACACATCTGGAAAAATTATCAGACGTGGATATCTTGGATATCAACATGAGTGAGGAAATTAGTACATTCAATTCCCCTATCTCTCTTTTTGGGCCATTACCCTAGCCTCTTCCATCGTCGTCCTCCACTTCCATTAGTGTGTAAGGAATGTTGTGTGGTTTTCCAGATCTACCGCTACCTCTTGTTTCTCACAAAGATAATGACTTGTGTGGTCTTAGAGTTAAATGATGATCACAATAATCATATACCATCACTAAATGAACTAAAAGAACATTGATTCCTTCCCTAAATAGTATATGTATGAATCATGACCAAATAGTTGAGCTCAAACTAGATTATATATAAAGGTTAAACCCCAATAATTCCCCCCCACAAATAGGGCCTCCTCTATGGTATAAGACCCAACGTAAACTGAACTATGAGATATTTTATTCCCAACTGACAATGATACGTTGGAAGTCTCCATGAGGTCCAAACCCAACACCCAAACAACCATAGTGTTCATTGGGACATATCCATGGTAGGCCCATATCCACCGAGGAGACCATGCCTCTCCTAAATGTCATGGGCCTCTTTGGTGTAATACCCACACAAAATCTCAACTATGCATCTTTTCCTAGATTTCCTTATCAAATGACTTTAAACTGCATAGATGGGTCCTCATCACATGACATTAAAATTTGATGTGTCCAGTTAAGCGTTACATAACTATGTTGGTTCTAATTCTTCTTATTAGGATACATAGGAATACCATATTATTAGTTCAATCCCCATAATGAACCAACATCATTCCCCCTTGGATGATGATAAACTCGATAGTGCTTCATCAAATGGCTTAAACTATCATTGTCTCAGTAATTTTTGACCCATTTGTATATATGGTTAATCTTAAAAACTCGGGGTAACCTACGGACACATGATTGTGGAAGAAATATGGATTCCTGAACATATGAATATTTATTAAATATATAACAAGGTCCATAGTATGAAATAATTCTCCCTAGAATAGTTTGATGATCCCAAAATCACATCCACTCAACCATTAGAGTCCTTAATTGTAGTTCCCCAAATCGTTATCCAATGATAACCTTCATTTGGAAAGTAGGTCCATAAATATTGCATACAAGAGTCATTTGGTTATTTTGGCTCCACCAATAAACCCATTGGATACCATTGAAGGACACCATTCCTGAGGTAAGACCCTTAATAATGACGGACAATTGGTTACTATATGTCGGGAAATTTTTTCATCCCTAGTACGATATGAATTATGTAAAAACACCCACCCATGTTTTCAAACTCTCAAACAAAAGCATAAAAATGAACTATATTTTTTATACTCTTTTTTAGTATGTTATCCTTCAACTATTTTGTTTTTTGGTGACACAATTTTATGGTGGTACATTGGACATGATTCATCTCATGATTCCCAATTTGATTAAGGTAATAATTACCATTATCTGTCCAACATTCACATAAACTCACACAAACCAGTTATTCTATGAACACATGAAAACAAATCATCAATACATAAGGACATAGTTACATGTCGTGGGAAACAACCACAATACATATTTAAATAAATTTCTATTAAGATAAATTCTCATATTGTTTTAATAGGGTAAATTAATTAAAAAGTGGAAGAGATTTTTTATTTAAACCCAAGAACCTTATCCTTATAATAAAAGTTAAAATAAGGAAAACTACCTACCTCAAACCTTTAATTAATAATAACCTTTATGGTCTATTATTAATCCTTTAACTCCTATAGTTCAATTGTTGAATAATGTATGAAATCGGTCTATATATCAAAGAGATACTCCAAAATATAATAGATAAAGCTCTGAGTTCAAGAGGAATGAGAGAGGGGATAATGTGGATGATAGTTAAAATATATTAAATATATATTATGGACACAAACCCACTAAAATAAAATAATATTTATAAAACAATGTTTTACATCAAACTGGGGGTGATAAAATAACAAATTACAATACTTACATGAAACAAAATATTATTGAAAAAATATTAAAAACCATGGGAATGTGTCCATAAAAAGAGTCTCAAATTGAATGAAAATGAAATAACTCTATAGATGGTGTTAATGTGGGATAAATTTTGATTCAAATAACAATTCTGTAGTTAATTTTTTTACTTCTGGTTTTGTAAATAAAAGTTATCTTCAAAATATACAATGTGGATTTGAAGATAGTCTTCTTAAATGGAGCGTCGAATGAGGAGGTATATATTGAAAAATAAATTCATTTCTAATAATTAATTATGTTTAAAAGGTATAATATAAAAATAAATCTTTATATGTGATATATAAATCACCTCAGTCATACTATTGTTTAAAATACACTTACTGGATGAAGTAGAAATTCTAGATAGGTGGTTTAGATCATAATTTATATTTTAAAAAAGGAGGAATATTTCATAGTCCTCATCTATTATAGTCTTATCTAGTAATTGAAGTCTAATAAATTTTTATTGATGAAATTTAAAATTTATTATAGTATGTTGAATTACAAAACTACGATATTTTGACTTAAAAATTTAATGAATGAAGATATAAATTCAATAGTTCTTATTTTATGTCAAAAAATGATTTGATAATTTCTTTTCATGATGGAAAAATAAGACGATATACTATATGAAAAATCTTAAAGACTCTGATTCAAAGTGAATTAACTTAATAGAACATTATTTATATGAAATTAATAAAAATTATTGTTAAATGAATTATATTTTTATGCTTTAATATAAAGAATATAATAAAATATTTTTAAATATATATATTACTTCTTATCGTGTTGAAGATGTATTTGGAAGATAATACACAAGTAGTTCAACTTTCTATTTTTGAAAAAAAATTTAAGAGTTGTTTAGTAATAAAAATAATGGAAATTCTCTTAGTATAAATATAAAATAAATTTTATTCAAAAAACAATGTATAAAATTTATGTTTATGAAAAATTAATTAGATGAACATGGAAAAGGACGAATTTTTCTTATTACAACATTTTGAAAAAAAAAAGTTTAATTTATGTAATAAATTTCATAAAAAAATGTATTAAGCATGTTGAGATTCATTACCAATTAATTACCGATATAGTCGGCCAAATATTTATCAAGGAGGATCGTTTTAGTATTAATAAAAACGTTTACTAAATTTTCATGAAATAATAAGCTACACCTGAAACTTTAAAATATTGGTTAAATCAGGGGTTTAAACAATCTATCTCAAATTGATGTGGATTGAAAGTATCAATAATTACCATGTTTTTAATTTTTAATATGCGGATGTTCATGTTTTTAGGTTTGGGGAAATTAATTTTGGGTTTATTTACAAAGGAGGAAAACTAGAAAAAAACATAGGGGTTAAGGTTTATAAATTTAAATTGTTTTGGAACAATAAGGAATATGTTTTTTAATCATTATAATCAATTTTATTTACTATATAGATAATTAATGGAATTCGATTAGAGTTTATATAAGATATTTATTTTTCCATTTAGAGCTTATGTATGAGGTATTATTAATATGGACTCATACTATAAAGCATTTCTCACAAACTAAGAGGGATATAACCTTATAATAGGGATAACGTTCAAACCATATGAAGAATATTAAAACATGATATTGTATGTATTGGAAACCAATGTATTATTAGATTTTATAAGGTTGAAATTATATATAATTTAATATAATTATTAAATAGTGTATTGTTTTTAAAACAGATTAAATTTTAAATTTATTTTTAACCATTCAATGATCATCTGAGTTTTTCTAATAACAGTTTTGAGAAAATCAACTCATTTGGAAAAATGATTATTGATTTTTTTAAGGGAATTTATTAATAATATAAAACCACAATGTAATTTATAATATCATTTCAAGGTATAATTTAATACTCCATGATCTTGAGTGTTTCTAAAGAGAGATTGATGTTTGATCAGTGTATTTGAAACTTTGATAATGTGTTTATGTCATGGTTAGAATGTTTTTTAAAAGGAAAATTGAATTATCAATATTTTCTCTGGAAATATTTAAAATACCATTACCAATATTATTTGGTATTTTAAGGAGTTAATTTTGTTATAAAATATTCATTAGTAATTTACCTAGGGAAGTTGAGATGAGATCTTGAATCTGAAGACCATTCAATAGTTATTTTAAAAATGTTTATAATTTTTATATGTAAATGAATTTATAAAAAAGAAAACTAATAATAAATAAAGAGATTATGGTTGATCAGGTAATGTTTTAAATTTTCAATATTATACCATTCAAACAATGTAATAGAAATAAATTACACACCATAGTTTGGGTAATAGAAGTATCATGTGATGATTTTACTCTAATCAATTTTGGAAAATACTTCTCTTTTTATGGATGATATTAGTGTTGGAGTGGCTCTTTTCCCACTTATTGTTGTACTTATAAAATAACTATTATATTTAAATGTGTTTTTTTAATCAAAATTTTTTAATTATTTCGACTCTGATGATTTATTTTTTAATTTATGGTAGTAATATTTTTTTCATTTTCATGTAATAGTATTTCTCTTGTTACGGTTTTTCTCTTAACTATTTTTTTTATAAATCACACATCTCACATATGATGAAATGTTAATGAATGTGAAGAAGGAATATTTATTACATACTTTGTTAAATATATTATGAATACTAATGAATAATATTTTTTTACAAGTATAACATCTAATGAATATTAGTGGAAAATTATAAAAATATAATGTAAAAGTTTTTCCCTACTAATATATTTTTTCAAGATTTAAACTAAATATAATATATTATATATAAGAAATTTTCTTATTTATTCACATTTATTTTAAATGAATCAACGTTTATATTAATTTTTATACTTCTTTAATGTTGAAATTTTCACAAAGTACCACTTCTTATAGGTTTCTTATTCTGTTTAAATATACTACATTAGTATTTTATATTATTTAATATCTTGTGATTTTGGAAAACCTGGTTTTTTGATAAAGTACAAAAGTAATATAAAATATATAAAGTCTTAGATAATGAAGTTTAATTCTCATTTTATTCCCTAAAATTATGATTTACCATTTCAATCTTACATTATGATTGTCTGTAATGAAAATAACTCTTCTATTTTTTAAATGATTTTTACTTTTTATAATTACTATTAGATTATGGGAATTAATATTAAAAAATTAATTTCCTTGAAAAATGTAATTGTTCAAAGAATCTTAGAGTTGGCTATTATGGCCCTTATTGTGGGAAAAAATTAAATTACAGTTTATATATAATTTATCTAACAGTACAAAAAAAATCAAAATCTCTTCTAACTAATGAACCTATTATTTTTACGCTTATGTGATGTTTCAAATTTCATATTTTAGAATTATTTATTATTTATTTTCTAAAGTTATAAAGATATTCATGTTGTAAATTTTGATTATAGAATACTTTTTTATAGAGATTCAGTAATGATATTTAAGGTGATCTTTTATGGATTACATGAACATTAAATAATGGAATTAATGACTGAATGATTGTTGAATTAAATTAAAATATTTTCCAAATATGATGTATTTTATTAACCATGTGTAAAAAATAATATAAATGATACTTCATAGTTAAATATGAAACTTCTAGGAAGAATTTGAAAGTGATAAAGATGGGAAAATCAATATAAATATATTTTCAAAGAATTAGTTCCACAAAACATTAAAATAACATGTTTTGATACATGTAAATTTACACAGTGATCATTACTATTGAGATTCTTTTATAGAACTTCATCATGTTTTACTTTATAGATCAATGTGATTGAAATCTAATAAAAGTTTAATTGAATTATTGATTTTAATATATTATTTTTTACTATATTTTTTACCCTTTTCACTATGTGTGTTTGTGTTGGTTTATGATTTTTCATTAAAAACATGGAACTTTTTCAAATATACCGCAATTAAAAAGAAATGATTTCATATATTTTTTCACCATTAAAAAATTTTTGGTTGTATGTCGTTGTGAATATTCATTAAAATAAAATATTCTTTTAGGATTGTGCTACCAATTTAAAAGGTAGGATGTAATGAGTTGTGGATATTAAGAAATATTCAGGTATTATCATGTATGATATTACTCTCAAGAATTATGATAAATGAATAGTGTATATAGGATCCTTTTTTATCCAAAATAATTAAATAATAATAATTTTCATATTTAATTATTCATACTTCACTTATTTACATTTAGTTAAATTTTATATTAGTCGGTTCAAACCCCTTTTAACCTCTCAATTAACTCAACCTAGGAAGTCAATTGGTATCAAATCTTCTTTATCTAGTGTATATATCATTAATACTAAAAATATTAAAGACTTAATTGTCTATGGTGATGATAAACGTTTTTGAGAATAATGTTTTAAACTCCAATTTAGTATGAATTATTAAGATACCACAATTCTTTGAAAAAAATAATTAGGGATACTAACAATCTGGATCTGAAGCTTACCATAAGCACACGAGATTGAACATTTTAATATCATGGTAAAACAAATAAAAGTAATTAATAATTCCATGGATTCCTCAATTAGAAAATAGGTAGTATAGTATGTCTGTAATTACGTGGTTATAAATATTTCATATTGTGTTATCTAAAGAAATATGTTTAGCCACGTATCTGTACCCAAACATTGATGTGATATCTATAGTATATTTCATGTCACTCATTATATTACATAAAATATGAATAGAACAAGATGTGGAATAAAATGATCTCTATATTAATGCCATAAAATCGGAGAATGTGAACCTATTAATAAGATGTTATAGAGGTTCAAAACTATTAAAACATTAATTAATTATCTTTTTCAATCCTCATTAAATATAGTTCTTATTAAATTATTCATTATATCCATACAAATTAAATGACATGGAAATAATTATTCAAATATAGGAAGAAAAAATGTTAATTAATAAACACTTGATAAACTCATTGGTTCATTATTGTAAAATTATTACAATGTCGTGAAATATTATAATGAGGATACTACAAAGAATTAAGGTTTGGATTTTATATCAAATAGTAATGTTTCTTCATACTCTTATTGTTTTGAAATCCAATGACATGAGAAATATTATGTTTTTATGTTAAAAATGGTTTCTATAAAGACTATAAGTGAAATAATTCTCTATTAAAAAGATTTATAAATGAACATTCTAGATATGAATACTATTGGAATAATAAACGTAATTATGTCTCTAAAAATTATTTAGATCTAACTTTATATAAATTTTTAAAAAAGTGACATGTGATTCTACACTACCTATGACTGAAGCATAAATAAAAAGATAAAAAGGATTTGATAATTGAGAAGTGATTTAGCAATTTGATGGAGTTTTACTAATTATTTAAATTTAAGTGAATAATATTTCGTTAAAAATGAGTATACTAATCTATGTTTGAAGGAATCATTAAACTAGGATAATGATGATTCTAATTTTTAATATGAGTTAAATATTCTTATGTATTATAAAACTTTTAGTATTAATAAAATAAATGAAATATTTTAAAAAATTAAATTAATGTCATTATAATTTATGAATTATATATGTATGTTAAAGAAAATGAATTTTTTTATGAAAATAATATTTATAGATAAAAAAATGAGAAACCAAAAACTTAATCTTCATGTTCTATTGAAAAAAATTGTAAATATTTTGATATTTTTCATATATTGTATGAAAAACTGATGAATAAAATTTAATTTCAAATGGAATATTTGATAACTTTATTTAAAGGAAAAAATGTTATGATAAAATGATGTATATGAATAAAGTGAATAAATATAAGAGTGTCATTGGAAATGATCAAAAAAATATAACGATGCATTAATATTTCACTGTAGAAAACCTTAAAGGGGGTATTTTTAATGTTATGTGTTTTATATGTATTATTCATGGTCATTATTCTATATAATTTTCTTTAATATTTCCTTAATCAATTGGATAACCTAATGATTTTCATAAAAAAAAATCATTATCTTCTATATTAACAATAAACATATGTTGGACCATGATATTTTATATATAGAAACATGTTTTATTTTTTTTTGTCATGAAGGTTTATAGATTCTCGAACAAAAATGTTTCTTGAATGATGGATGAGATGGAAAGGGAAGACAGTATATAATGTTATTATGAGTAGTTTTTTTAATAAAACATTCTCAAAATTTTTCATGAATAAAATTAATATCATAAATACATGTTAGGATAGTTTTTTGAAAACAATGTGGGTATCTTGAATGTTTCATGAAGGGGAAGAAAATTTTAAAAATTAGTGGCCACTCATCATTTGAGAATTGAATGTGTTTTGAAGAATGGTTGACTAATCTAATTTTACAATGGTTTTAAAAGAAAATAAATCTTATGTGAATCAAGAACTTTAAATTGACAAAAATTTCATGAAAATAATTATCGAGAACTAAATGATTATAAGTCATTTTAGTGAAGGGTCTTCATGAAATTTGATATTTTTATGATAGTTAGGAGTTTCAAAAAAGTTTTATGTTTCATGAATACTGGGAATATCATGAAACTATTTAGTTTTGAGAAATCTAAAAAACCATTGAAATAGAAAAGGGGTTTCAAAAAAGGGTGATTTGTGAAAGATACTTACATGGGAATAATTGAACTTATGAAATGTTTTTGGATTGTATTAATGTTACATCCCACATAATTATGGAATAATTAATTTTCATATATATATATATATCTGTCTGTGTGTGTGTGTGTGTGAATTAGATATTAATTTTTCACTAAATAATATACTTTTTCTGATACCAAATCCAACAAGAAATTGTGGGTTTCTCCAAAATCTGATGTTTCACACAAGACTGAGATATACTGAAAAATAAAACATTATTAATATTATGATTTTAAATGATGGTTAACATATAGTCGTTGTATTATAGGGAATGAACATAACAAACTATATTATGTTTAAATATTTTTAATAAATGTTTCTACTTTGTCCTATTAAATTTTAGAGGCTTAGAATGAGAATAAATCTAATTTTACGCATAAAACACTCTAATGTTTTTAAATGTAGTTTTACAACCTTTAAATGGAGACCCCTTTTTAAATCTATTTTTTGTAACTTTTATATACTATATTTGAAAAAATATACTTCTTATTTATAATAGAGATATAAAAAATCACTTTTGTTTAATGTTTGGTATTTTTATAAAAAAAATCATTTTTAAAGAATAGTTAAAAACACTGCATTTGACATCAAAAATGACTTTTAATGTAATTAAATTATATTGTTAGATTATCTTTTTAATCATTTTTATTATATAATTAAATAAATTCTTATCATTTAATCTAATTTTTTTCATTTTAAGTAATTTCACATTGACATTAAATATTAATGCATGTCAATCTTATGATGGGTTTTACTTTTAACAAACTCATTTTACCATTTTGACAATGGAGATAAATTTTATATTAGTTAATAAAACCTATTTGTTTTGAATTTGGAAAAATGGATTCAATATTTTGAATTATAAGGTCCAAATTATACAAATGGATCATTTTTTATTTTTTGGACATTGTGAATAGTAACTTTAGTAATTATTTTAATTACAATAGTTAAGGGTAAACCAAGTAATTAAAAGTTGAAATAATATTATAACAATATAAAACTATCCAAACACGTCCCATAATTTAATTTTATGAGATTATCCTGACCATGATCATCCTTGGGTCAATTTTAGGACCACTTGGAGATACTTGGATGACTTTAATTTATTTATAATATTATATCCAATGAATAGTCATTTTTACACTTTTGTTTTTAAAAAATTAATGTATTTTAATATAGAGTTATATAAGAGATCTATTCCACTATTAATAGTCTTTATAAATCTAACAATATTATATATATCATGGTAATTTATTTATAATTTTTAATAAATAAATAATTTAATTTAATTTGGACACAATGATGATGCAATAATAAATTTTTCAATTAATGATTCAATTAAATGATAATATAAATATTAAAATAAAGATAATTTGACAAAATATATGCCACAAATAAATTTTATAGTTGAATATTACATGTTATAAGTCTATTAAATGGGTTTTTTTTTGAAGTTATCTCTTAGTTTTGATTTTATTAAAATTCAATGAAATGAATAATGTAAAAATCGAAATAATAGATATTTTATAAAAACATTATAATTTACTAAATAAATTAAAAATCGTAAAATTATATTAATATCAAACATTTATTATGATAAGGTATATTAGTTCATTAAGTGTCCAATTATGGAAAATTGGCCCCTTATAAGTTAAATCTATAGCCTCTTAATATTTAATATTTTGTTACCATAATTAAAATTAAAAAAGAATACTTAAGGGTAAACCAAAAAGATGTTGTTTAAAATAAAATAAATACATTTCTAAAAAAATTATATGTGTTTATTTAAAACTATCTTATGTGGTATTATACATATCTTATTTTTTAGTCATCTGGATTAAAAAATTAATTTTTATTAATTTAATATTTTAATAGTTTCCAAGGGTTCCCCTCCCCTATCCTATAAAAAGGTACTCACTCTTCCATGATAATCACATTTAAAGAACCATTTGTTTTATATAATATATTCACAAACATCTTACTAGAATCCCACACCACTTTATTAAGTCCTTATATAAGGAAGAACACTCTCTTTAGAGGTGTTATGGTGTTCTTCAAAGGTGATCTATCGAAGAAGAGGTATCATTTCTTTAAGTGTTTCTATTTTATTTCTTCTTCCACTTCATTTAAATATCTTTCATCCATGATGAAATGATAAATCGTATATCCTATAGATACTTAGATGTTATTATATTTATATCATCACCTAAACCCATCTACAACTTCATTAAATGCGAAATGAACATTTTTTTCATTTGTATGATGACTTATCGCCTCACAAACTGATATAGTTCAATTTTCATTAATGTGTATAAAAAATATTTATAATGACGGAATAAATGATTATATATGATATTAATGAAATATTTATCATTTTAAAAGAATTATATTTCAATTTTGTTCTAAACTTCCATGCACATAAAAATGATAATGTCGTTTGTGCGTACATGTGAACTATCACCTCCACGAAGTGATGTGAATCATTTTTATTCACCATATCACTTGAATAATATATATTAAGTATATTCAAATGATGATTATTATTCTAAAAGAATTATTATCATTCTATAAATATAAAATAATAATTACCTCATTTTCATAATGATCAATGATTAATGTGGAAACAATACACTTGCATGTGTACAACCTAATATCTCCATTATTAAAAAGTTGTTAATTTTTCATAACAATAATTACTAGTTTGAATTAAAAATTATGAATAATTAATATATTTTATGATTATTTAATGAGTACTTTTCTGAAGATGATGGACTTATGACCACATGTACAATTTACTTCTTAATAAGTTCATTTTCGACTCGAGTACCACATATCGACAAAACATCTGATATGAACTTAAATAATTATGTATGTTTTGTAACAATTAAATAAGTAAAAAAAATGAATAATAAACTTGAAAACGGATCTTAGTAAATTATAAATTAATCTAATTTTATACATCATTAATATAATAATTGTATGAGATGAGTCAGACTCGGGGTAATGGACTTTATCTCAGTATCCTTTCATTGAGGAATATTTTGATAATTTACACCAAATTTTTTTTATATGGTGTATAATAAACCAATTTTAGTTTTAATTTCACAAAAAGGACTTCAAATGAAATATTTTTCTATAAAGTGTTTTACTTAAAAAAATGGAATATTTTTAAACATATATGGCAGTAATAACATTTTCGATGCAATGTCCATTATTTGATAGTTGACTTCCTCTACATAAAATAATGCCTTTAAAGAAAAATAATGGTTATTCCAAATGTAACCAAAAATGTTACTCACATTGTAGTTGTGAAATCTACAATGTATGTATGATATGTATTCCTTTAGTTACCATTATGATTTATGATTTATAAGAAGTTTTTCATGAATATTATGACTTTATGATGTATGTTAAAGTGCTTCTGTTTTATTGGTGAAAATTATGATTTCATGGGATTATAAGTATTAGTGAACTAAAATTTTCTTTACTTATCTTATTTACCATAATATTATTTATATGATAATCCCATTTTTTTAAAATGTTGTTATAGGGTGTAAGGATGTGTAAGATAATTGTGTATGTCAAGATGAATGATATGTCTATTTTTATCAAGAATAATAAATCATGTTTTTTAAGGAGTTTCATTTTGTGAAAAAATAGATAGTGAGTAGATGTTTCTACTTTATAATGTTTGAGTTGTTATGTTGTAGCCTAATTCTATAAAAGTATAAACCTTAAAATTTCCTCAATGTGAATTCATTATTTAACAAAATATTATGTACTATTTATGTTTTGGACCCTATAGTTGGTGTTAGATGTCGGTTTAGTTAAGTTTAAGGGTTTGAAAATTTTTAATAGAATATCCACAAATGATTTTTACGTTATGGTCATATTTGGAGGATATAGAATTCGATTATTACCATGTTTCTTCATATTTTATATATTTTTTCGGAATGGTTTTCCATAGAGGAAACAAGGAAGATATATTGGGATGATATCAAGAGGAAAAAAAATTTCCAAATCAGCAACCTCAAATGGTCGGAATCGAAATTTAATTGTTTGTTGTTGTCGTGGAATAGTTTACTTAGGATATAAATAGTGGTGGTATCCATCCAAGAGATTATCTAGATCAACGATATAGGAACATGACGGTAGTGGATCATTTCATTAGGAAATATCCCCCATAATTTGGAGGACAATCTTACCTCGTTCTAGCTAAAGGGTGGATTAAAGCACTAGAAATGATTTTTGAAGTCATGGAGTGTATAGAAAATAAAATGTTTAGTCTTCTTATATACCATTTTTAAGGAGAAGTCGATCAATGGTGGTCGATGGTTAAGAATATCCTATACAATGAAGGGATAGGTTCCATGGGATGGGATTAATTTGAAAAATATATTTCCTAGGAATAATTGTCCTAAGGAGGTTCATCTTAGGATGGGAAAACAATTCTTGGAATTGAGGAAGGTGGATAAATCAGTGGTTGTATATGAAGTGATCTTTACTTGACTTGAAAAGTACGCTCAAAATGTCTTATGTGATCTTGATAATCATGTTTTCTCAGGATTAATGCCAACGTATCTAAGGTAATTGACTTCTCATTTTTTAAAAAGATATGAAAAACATGTTCTATGTGAGGAGTAAGTGGAATAGTGTTTTCTGATGATCACGTATTATTTGAAAAACAAAAGAATTAGAGATCGAGGTGGTCGGAAAAAGGAAAGAATTCATCAAAAAATCTGATTAAAAGAAAATTAAATTTAGAGTTTGTGAAAATTGTGTTAAAAATCACACTCGGTAATTCCATTGCAATTCTAGTATATGCTTATGATGGGAGTTAGATGGGATAGAAGGATAAAAATTTCATTGAAAAATATCAAGGTTGTGGTAAGACAAAATCTGATTTACAGTTAGTATAATTTTTTAAGGGAAATGATATGGTTCATTATGCGAATGAGTGTCTAACAAAAACTTCTAATGATGGGAAGTAGTCAGACTATAAGCAGTAGGTTGTGGTAAAATCCTTTGCAACTAAATCAGTAGATTTTAGGATATTAAATTAAGTGGTATCAGGTACATTGTTTTTTTATTCAAATTAAGCCAATGTTTTGTTTAATTCATGGTCTATAAATTCTTTCCTTTATGAGAAATTTTCATGTAAATTAAAAATTCCACCACAAGAAATGAATCCAGATCATATAGTAAAAACTCCTAGGGGAAATGTTAGGGAAAAAAAAATTATAAAAATATTTTGATCCTTATATATGGAATGATTTTACCTATAAAACTTGTTATTTTATCTCTAGTGGAGTATGGTGTTATTTTGGGTATGTATTGAATTTATCTTTACAATGCTAAGATTGACTGTAGAGATAAAGATTGATTATTATAGAAATAGTTTCAGTTTTTGTGCAAGAATAAACCCTTACCTTTGGTAACATATCATGAAACTGAGTAACTTTTAAAAGATAGAAATGAATTTTATCTTGTATATTTTGTTGAAAACAAAGGAACAATCCATATTAATGATTTTCCATTGGTAAATGAGTACATTGATGTTTTTCTTGATGAATTTCAATTATTATACGTGATTGGTAAGTTTAATTTATTGTTGACTAAGTTCTTAAATCTAAGACAATTTTAAAACCCCTTATCAAATGGATCAAATTTAACTTTTAGAGTTAATGAATAAGTTACTGGAGTTATTAGATAAAGGTTTCATTCGACCTATCACATCACCATAGGTTTATCCTCTATTTTTTGTTAAAAAGAAATATGGTTCAATGAGACTTTTCATTAATTTTAGATCCCTGAATAACATTGTTTTTAAGAAAAACTCTCTATTGCATCATATCGATAATTTTTTTAACAACTCTAGAGAGGAAAATATTTTTTGAAGGTTGACTTGAGTTCAAGGTACCATCATTTGAATTTAATGAAATAAAACATTCCAAATACAGTGTTTCGTAATAGATATGGTAATTATTAATTTGTATTTATGCCTTTTTGGTTGACTAATGCACCTATTGTATTCAATTATCTTATGAATATAATATTCCATGAGTTATTGGATAAGTTTGTGGTTATTTTTATGGATGTCATATTAAAACATTCTAAAAGTAAAATGGATCATGAAATTCATCTAAGGGTTGTTTTTTAAAGCCTAAAAGAAGAAAATTATATGGTAAATTCAGAAAGTGTGTGTTTTAGTCACACAAAAAATCATTCATTGGTCACATTGATTCTAAATGTGGAATTACTATTATTCCTAATAAAATAAAATTTTATTAATAATGGGCATAACCCACAAATAAAATTGATATTTTTAGTTTTCTTATTTCAGTAGGATATTACTAGAGGTTTTTTGAAGCATTTTAAAGGTTATCTGACCCACTGACTAATTTAACTTGAAAATGTGTTAATTTCGTCTGGACAAAATAATGTGATAATTTTTGTTATGAAATTGAAATGAATATTGGTAAATACTTTAGAATTGGAATTACCTTCCAAAAATGGTGAATTGTTTATCTTCTAGGATGTGTCAAAGAAATTAATTGGTTGTTTACTAATGAATAATGATCAGGTAATTGCTTATTGTTCACATCAGTTGAAACTCAGGAGTTGAATTACCCTACACATGATTTAGAGTTAGTTTCTATTGTTTTTGCTTTAAATTTTATAGAGGCATCACCTAGATGGAGTAAAATTTGAAATATATACAGCGTAGAAAAGCATTAAGTATATATTCACTCAGAAAAAATGAAAATGATATAGAGAAGATGGTTGAAAATAATTGAGGATTATGATTGCAAGATAAATTACCATATTGGAAAAGAAAATAAAGTGGATAAGGAATTTATAAGGAAAAGTAATTCTATAATAACCATGTTACATTTGAAACATGACCCTTCAGTTAATGAATTGATGAAATTTGGTATGGAAGATTTTAGTGTAGAAAATTCCTATATTTTGTTCCAGATGTCAATGAAATCATCTCTATTAGATAGAATTAAGAAAGTTTAAAAGAAAGACAGTGAGTTATAGAAAAAGGTAGAATTAGTTTATAAGGATTAGTTACCGGAATTTAACATTGACAAAAAAAATTGAGATTTGGGAAGAGGTTATGTGTGTCTTGTGATTCATAGTTGACGAAAGAGTTGTAATATGAAGCACATAGTTCTTCATTTTTAGTTTATCCTAGAACTAAGAAGATGTATAAAGACCTTCGAGAGTATTACTGTTGGGATGGAATAAAAAGAGATATTTCTTACTTTACTACGAAGTGTTTTAATTGTCACCAGTTGAAAGCATAATGACATTTTACAAAAGGGGTGTTTCAACATTTTTCGGGGCTCCAGTAAAATTGGGAAAACATAACCATGGTTTTTATAGTGTGATTACCAAATACTTCTTGAGGTAACAATATCATTGGGGTAATAATTGATCAATTGACTAAATATCCTCATTTTCTCCTTCTTCGAGATACATTATCTTTGTATCAACTTTCTTGGTTGTACCTTAAACAGATGGTTAGGTTACATGGATTTCCTCTCTCCATTGTACCACATCGTGATCCAAGGATCACTTCTAACTTTTGTAAAGGCCTTCAAAAGTCATTGGGGACTGAATTAAATTTTAATACATCTTTTCAACCTCCATAAAATAGATAGACATAATGAAAAATTTATAGATTGGAGGATATGATACCTTCTTTATATATGTATTACCATGGATGTTGGGACCAAAATATTTCATTGGTTTATTTTTCTAATAATTACAGTTTTCATTCTAGTATACTAATGGAACCCTTTGAGCTATTATATGGAAAGAGGTGTCGAACTCTTACTTTTATGGATGAATTAGGTGAAAAAGAAGTTGATGGGAATAGAATTGGTAAGAGATATGAAATAAATTTTTAGTTGATTCTGAAACACATAGAGATAGCCCATAGTAGGCAAAAAGTCATGCAGATAATCAGAGGAAGGATCTCTCTTTCGAGGTAGGTGATCATGTATTTCTCAAAGTTTCACCATGTAAAAATGTGATGTATTTTGGTAAGAAGGTGAAGTTTAGTCCATGGTTCATGGGACATTATGAAATCCTATAGAAAGTTGGATCAATTATTTATTGATTGGATTTACCTCTACATTTATCCAAATGACAAAGTTCTTTTCATGTTTCAATTTTAATAAAGCATATCCTACATCCATCTCCTGTTTTGAATATAGAACTAGTTCAGTTGGAAGAGAATATTTATTATGAGGAACTAGCATTCGAGATTGTAGAACACATAGAGAAAGTGTTGAAAAATAAAGTTATTTATTGGGTAAAGGTTTTGTGTAAAACCCTTATGGTTGAATAGGAAAAATATAGGAATATGAAGATATTATGATGGATAAATACCCCCACTTATTTGATATGTGAATAAAATTGAGAGGATGCAATTTTCAAAAGGAGGGAAGCATGTAACATCCCAGGTAATTATGAAATAATATATATATATATATTAATATTTATAAATTAGTTATTATATTTACATTCAAATGGATGCTTTGTATGATATCGTACCCAGCCTGCAACAATGGGTTTCTCTGAAATCTTACGTTGCACACAAGACCGAGATATACTGAAAAGTAATACATTATTAACATTATTATTTGAAATGGTATTTAATTCTAAGTCATTATAAATGAATGAATGAAAAGAACTCCCTATATAATGTTTAAATAAGTGTATAATTTTTTATTTTATTATAATAAATTTTAAAAACATACAATGAGAATAAATTTAATTTTAAGCATAAAACAATTTTATATTTTTAAAAGTTAGCTTTACCACCTTTTGATGGAGAACCCTTTTTAAATAAATTTTTTATAAGTTTTATATGTTATATTTGAAAAAGTAAATTTCTTATTTAGAATTGGGACATTAAAATTCAGTTTGGTTGAATTTTTGGTATTTTTATGATAAAATACATTTTTTAATGAATATTAAAAAAATATTGTATTTTATTTCAAACCTACCTTTTCACATAATATATTTATATAGTTAGATTATAATTTTAATGGGAAATATAGTATAATTAAATAATTTTTTAATAATTTAATCTAATTTTGTTCATTATAAGTAATTTCACATTGAAATTTTATATAAATGCATGTCAATATTTTCATGGTTTTTTTCTTTTAAAAACTTGTTTTCTCATTTTCAAAATGAGGAATAATTTTAAATTAATTACTAAAACTTATATGTTTGGAATTTAAAAAAATGGATTCCACATTTGGAATCAGAAGGTCCAAATAATGTAAAGAATTCCTTTTTATTTTTAGGACATTACAAACAGTAACATTAGTAAATATTCTAATTACCCGGATTAAGGGTAAATCAAGTAATTAATGTTACAAATAATATTATAATTATATAAAACAACAATACCACTTTTCCTAATTTAATAATAAGAGTGTATCCCTACCATGATAATCTTTTGACATGTTTTATGATCACTTGGAGCCACATGGATGAATTTAATTCATTTATAATATTATATTTAATGAATAGTCATTTTTGTTACACTTTTGTTTTTAAAGAAGTAAAGTATTTTAATATGGAGTATTATGGGGGATCTCTTAAACTAGAAATAGTCTTTAGAAAAATATAAAAGATTACCTACATCATTATAAGTTATTTATAATTTTTGTGAAAAAATTATTAAATTTAATTATGAAAGAATGATGATACAATAATTGATATATTATTTAATGAATCAAACAAATGAAAATATAAATATTAAAATAAATATTAGTTTGCATAATTTATTCTATCTAATAAATTTATATATGACTAAGACACATTATAAGTATATTCAATGGTTTTTTCGAATTCATATCTCTATTGGGATTTTATTTATATTCAATGAATTGAATAGTGTAAAATGAGATAATTGATATTTTGTAAAAATAATAATTTGATAAATCATTTAGAAATCCTATAAAACTTTTTAATTCCCAAAATGACTATGATAGGGTCAAATTTTTTATGAATACTTCAAATATTGGAAATTTACCCCATATAATTAAAATTTATAGCCTCTTAATATTTAAAACATTGTTTGTATAATTGAAATTAAAAGAGAATAATTATGGGTACCTAGAAATATAATGATTAAAATAAAATAAAAATACATTTCATAAAATTATTGAATGAGAGGATTTAAAACTATCCTCATCCTATCTTTTATAAATCTCATGTTGGAGTCATTTGGATTAAAAAAATTAATTTATATTAATTTAATATTTTAGGATTTTTCAAGGGCGCTCCTCCCCTGTCCAATAAAAACAATACACACTCTTCCCTAATACACACAGTTCAAGAAATATTTAGTTTGGACATATTCTACCCAAACCAATTCTTATAATCTCCCCTTTCCCCAATTTTGTGAGGCATTAGTATTGGCAGAACACCCTTCTTAGAGGTGTAAATGTGTTCTTCAAATGTCAGCAACTGAAGAAGAGGTATTGTTTTTTTTGTGTTTCTATTTTATTTCTTCTTACAATTCCTTTAAATATATTTAATACATGAAGAAATGATAAATATAGTATCATATATATATTAACATGTTATTATGATAATATCATCAACTAAATATATCTCTAATTTCATATAACGGGAAATGAACATTTTGTTCGGGTGTACGGAAGGCTACCGCCTAACAAACCGATATAGTTCGATTTTCATTGTCATATATCAAGTATGGTTATAATGATGGAATAAATATTTATATATTATATTCTTGACATAATTATCATTTTAAAATAATTGTATTTTAACTATATCCTTTCCTCCCATCCATATAAAAACGATAACGTTGTTCGTGTGTACGTGTGAACTATCACATCCATGAGGTGATTTAAACTGTTTTTATTCCCCACATTACTTGTATAATATATAAATCTATATTTAAATGATAATTATGATGTTATTAATATTATTATCAATATTTAAACATAAAATAATAATGAACTTCTATCCATAATAATTGTTGATAAAAGGAAAATGATACTCATTCGAACGTACGGCCTTCCGTCTCTAGGATTATAACAGTGTTCATTTTTTATTACCATAATTAATGGTTTTATATAAAAAAAATATTATTAATTAATATATTTGATGATTATTTAGTGTATACTATTCTAGATATGATGGTCTTCTGACCAAATGGAAATTTAATTCATAACAAGTTCATTTTTGACTTAAGTACCAAATATCGAGAAAACATATGATATGAACATAAATAATTATTTATTTTTTATAACAAAGTAATAATTGATAAAAAGGAATAATAAACTGGAAAATATTATCAATCAAGTATAAATTAACAAAAGGTTTTTATTTAGGATTATTATAACTGTACGTGATGAGTTAAACTCAAGGAAAGGGACATTGTCTAAATCTTATTTTATAGGGAAAATTTTGGATAATATATACAACCATATTTTATATGATGTTTAATAAAACCTGTTGATATTTAATTTCATTAAAAGGTTTTCAAAATGAATCTTTTTCTATGAAGTTTTTTTCTAAATGAAAAACGGCATATTTTTTAAACGTATGCAGTGACCACTCCATTTCCACCGTTGTGACAATTATTTGATATTTGGATTCATCTACAATCCATAATGTTTTTAAAGAAATATAAATACCATATTACCTTTACTTGTGTTTTTGTATTAAAAATGGTTTTGATAAAGGATTTATTATTTCAATATCCTGGAATTATATCTTGTGATTTCATTGTGGGAATATTGTTTTTCCTTTATTCTTGTTTTATGTATTAGGATTATGTTATGGTTCTTGGTAATTTCTTATGTGATCAGGTGGATCCATAATAAACTGAGGGAGGGTGATCCTATGATAGCACTCTAATACATTTGGTAATGAGATGGACTTCAAAAAAAAGTTTTCTCTTAATATATTTAAGGAATATACTATAACATGTTTTCCAAACATAACCATAAAGGTTACTCCCTATATAGTTGTGAAAACTACAATGTAAGTATGATATGGATTCCACATGTCAACATTATGATTTATGGTTTCTAAGAAGTTTTTTTATGAATCTTATTAATTCACGAGTTATGTTAAAGAGATTATTTTTTATGAGTGTAAAGAATTATTTCATGGGATTTTAAGTATTAATGGACTAAAGTTTTCTTTCCTTGTCTTATTTCCACTAATAATCTTTTTGTGCTCATCCCATCACTACAAGAAAACTATCGTTTAGCGGTGGTTTTTTCGCGGCGGTTTTCAAAATCGCCGCTAAACGTGATTAGGGAAGTCATTTCGCGGAGGTTTAAAAACCGTAGCGAAATGCCATAAATTTTTTTTTTATTTTTTATTATTTTTTTTTTCTGTGGATTAGTTGCAGTTTCGGTAAAATCGCTGCGAAATAGCGGCGGTTACGGTAAAACTGCCGCGAAATGAAAGGAAAAAAATAAAAAAACATGAGAACCCCCGAAATCACTAAAACAACTATAACTTTTGATCCGGGCGTCCGTTGGAGCGCCACGACTAGTCAAATAGAAGCTCATGAAGAGATATAGAGGCACATATAATCAAAACCATGAGACGGTCTATGGTGCATAAGATATTAGAGTTATAATAATGTTGAAAAAATTTCACCAACTTCAAACGGCCATAACTTTCGCTCCGAGTGTCCGTTTGGGCTCTACCACATATCAAATCGAAGCCAGCGAAGAGAGATACGCAATAGTGCGACACAAAAAAGCCTCTGTTGAGTGTCTTGACCCCAAAAACCCCTCTGAAGGCCTCCTAAACCCTGTTTCTGTCACCGGTGTCCCGTCGAACTTGTCTTCAAACGGACCTAACTTTCGATCCGCGTGTCAGTTCGGACACCTCCACCTGCCAGATCATAGCTCATTCCATGAACTTCAGTTTGACTGGTCGCGGTGCCCACATGCACTCTTGGATCATATGTTATGGCCTTTTTAGTGGGTATCGGGTTTGTTTTTTTTTTCGATGCCTCGTTTCTAGCACCCGTTCCCCATCAGCTTTTTTAAAATGGTCGTAACTTTCGATCCGCCTGTCCATTTAGACTCTTTCACCTATCATGTCGAAAATCATTTCAGGATCTTTTATTTGATAGGTCGCGGATCTAAAATGGACTCTCGGATCTTATGTTATCTCTGTTAATGTGAGTCCAATGTTTTTGTCTCTTTATGACCGTTTTGACGGCTTTTAACGGTTGCTCCATTTATTACTGTTTATTTCGGTTTCCATGACTTATCATCTTTATCAATGGTTTTTTTGGGTTATTAGGATGATTATGTTTAATTATTAAAGGGTTTTCCAGAGTTGTAAAGAGTTTTCATGCGTTCTCATTCTTTCTAATGCCTAATTTTTCATGTGCTTCTCCATCCGTTTTCATGCGTTTTCATGATTTTTCATCCCTTATCATGTCTTTTCATACTTTTTCATGTGTTTCCTTTTTTATTTTTTATTTATTATTTATAATATACTTTAATTTATTTATTATCTATTATTTGTAACTGGTTATTTATTATTTATTATTTATTATTTATTATTTATTATTTACTATTTATTATTTATTATTTATTATTTATATTTATTTATTATTTATATTTATTTATTATTTATTATTTATTATTTATTATTTATTATTACTAATAATAAAATATTATTAATAATAATAATATTTGTAACTTTTTACTTATTATTTATTATTTATTGTTTATTATTTATTATTTATATTGATTATTTATATTTAATACATATTATTTATTTATTATTTATTTGTTATTTATTTGTTATTTATTATTTATTATTTATATTTATTTATTATTAATTATTTATATTTATTTATTATTTATTATGTATTATTTATTATTATTTATTATTTATATTTATTTATTATTTATATTTATTTATTATTTATTATTTATTATTTATTATTTATTATTTATTATTTATTATTTATTTATTATTTATATTTACTTATTATTTATTATTTATTATTTATTATTTATTATTTATTATTACTAATAATAATATATTATTAATAATAATAAAAAATTATTATAAATAATAATAATTGTTACTGGTTATTTATTATTTATTATTTATTATTTATTATTTATTATTTATTATTTATTATTTATTATTTATTATTTATTATTTATTATTTGATATTTATCACTTATATTTATTTATTATTTATATTTATTTATTATTTATTATTTATATTTACTTATTAGTTATTATTTATATTTATTTATTATTTATTATTTATATTTATTTATTATTTATTATTTATGTTTATTTATTATTTATTATTTATTATTTATATTTATTTATTATTTATTATTAATTATTTATTATTTATCATTTATTATTTATTATTTATTATTTATTACTTATTATTTATTATTTATTATTTATTATTTATTATTTATTATTTATTATTTATTATTTACTATTTATGATTTATATTTTTTTATTATTAATATTTATTTATTATTTATTATTTGTATTAATTTATTATTTATTATTTATTATTTATTATTTATTATTTATTATTTATTATTTATTATTTATATTCATATTTATTTATTATTTATTATTTATTATTTATATTTATTTATTAATTAATTTTTATTAATTAATTTTTATTAATTAATTTTTATTAATTAATTTTTATTAATTAATTTTTATTAATTAATTTTTATTAATTAATTTTTATTAATTAATTTTTATTAATTAATTTTTATTAATTAATTTTTATTAATTAATTTTTATTTTTTATTTTTTATTTTTTTATTATTTATTATTTATTATTTATTATTTACTTTTTATTATTTATTATTTATTATTTATTATTTATTATTTATTATTTATTATTTATTATTTATTATTTATTATTTATTATTTATTATTTATTATTTATTATTTATTATTTATTGTTTACTATTTATTATTTATATTTATTTATTATTTATTATTTATATTTACTTATTATTTATTATTTATATTTATTTATTATTTATTATTTATATATACTTATTATTTATTATTTATATTTATTTATTATTTATTATTTATATTTATTTATTATTTATTATTTATGTTTATTTATTATTTATTATTTATTATTTATATTTATTTATTATTTATTATTTATATTTCTTTATTATTTATTATTTATATTTATTTATTTTTTATTTTTTATTTTTTATTTTTTATTTTTTATTTTTTATTTTTAATATTTATATATTATTTATTATTTATATTTATTTATTTTTTACTGTTTATATTTATTTATTATTTATTATTTATTACTTATTTATTTTTTATTTTTTATTTTTTATTTTTTATTTTTTATTTTTTTATTTTTTATTTTTTTATTATTTTTTATTTTTATTTATTTATTATTTATTATTTATTATTTATATTTATATTTATATTTATTATTTATTATTTATTATTTATATTTATTATTTATTATTTATTATTTAATATTTAATATTTAATATTTATTATTTATTATTTATTATTTATTATTTATTATTTATTATTTATTATTTATTATTTATTATTTATTATTTATTATTTATTATTTATTATTTATTATGTATTATTTATTATTTATTATCGATTATTTACTATTTATTATTTATATTTATTTATTATTTATTATTTATTTATTAGTTATTATTTATATTTACTTATTATTTATTATTTATTATTTATTTTGTATTATTTATATTTATTTATTATTTGTTATTTGTTATTTATTATTTATTATTTTTTATTTTTTATTTTTTATTTATTATTTATTATTTTTTATTTATTATTATTGAGTTTATATCTGTTATTTATGTATTATTTGTTTTTTCAATTAATATATATAAGTATATTAAATTCTGTTTATTAACCACATGACGAACTTGCTGGAGTGGTAAGTCTTTGGAAAATATGCAAGAGGTTAGGGGTTCAAATCTCACCAAACGCAATATTTCTTTATATTGCATGAGCATGTGTGTGGGCATGTGCATGGGATGTGCATGCATGGATAAATAAAGTAGATAAAGTAATACAAAATAAATAATATAAATACAAAATAAATAAAATAAATTCGAAATAAATATAATAAATATAATAAATAAATAAATAAATAAATTAAAAAAATTAAAAAAGAAATTAAAAAAAATTAAAAAACTGCCGCTAAATCATTTTGAGGCTGTTTAAACCGCCGCTAAAAAACCACCGCGAAATGTTCTGTGACGGTTTTAAAAACCGCCGCGAATAGTTTCCCAATACACGATTTCACAGCAGTTTTTAAAAACCGCCGCCAATCTATTTAGCAGCGGTTTAAACCACCGTGAAACGAAAAAAACGCCGTTAAATCGTGATTTTGTCGTAGTGCATGTTTTTTATAAGATTAAAGGATGTAAGGATAGGGAAGATAATGCAGGATTTCAAGATAAATGATAAATTATTTTTACGAAGAATAACAAATCATGTTTTATTTTAACGTGTTTTATTTTGTGAAAAAAATGGATAGTGAGTAGAAGTGTCTAATTTGTAATATTTGTGTTTTCATGTAATAGTTGTGGAAAAAATATCTAAAAATATAAACCTGAAAAGATACGCAATGGGAATTCATTATTTAACTCAATATTATGTAATTTTTAAGGTTGGGGTCGCATAATTGAAGCATTATAAGTGGACCTACATGATCAAAAATATGACATTCATGTTCTCTGATATGGAAGAATCCTTCTAGTGAATAAACTGATAAATGATTCACCGAAAGCAGTGATCAATGGAGAGTTGATGTAAGAGATCTGAGGTATGTAGTGTTACATCCGTAAATTCTTTTAAAGGCAGCATTCCTGGAATATAGTTACCATATATGATTGATTTTAACACACAATATCTTGAGAAGATTAATGGATTTAGGTACGACTAACACAATATCGGTGTATCCTCCTTGGACTATCCCATATTGATGAACTAAGTAAAAATAATGTATTATGTTTTTATTTGAACATATGGGCGTTCGATAATATCATGATTCAATAATATAAGTTTAATATTTTCCTGCCGATGTATGGACAAGATCCATCTCATTCAAAGAAGAATTTGAAACTATGATTCACCCCTCCCCTCTCAAAGTGTTCTGGGGTATCAAAATAAATGTTTAATATCTATAGAGATTCTAAGAAATTCATTGAATTTTTCCATTATATATGAAATTTCTTGGGTGAAGAAACTGTCTTAAAATTAATTTTGTTGAAAAATTGTATGAACATATTAAGAACCGAACATGGTATATAAATAAAGGCTTCTCTGGGAACAAGACTCAAGATCCATAAAATATCTTTTCATTCAATCGATGTGACGGAGGAACTATAAAATTTAAAGACATCTCAAACTTCTAAGTTAAGTGTTTTTGGGAAATTATTTTTTCAAAATCATTAATTCATTATAAACATTTATATATTAAAGGGCTAGAAATAATCAAATTATTATATTTCAATTTTTTGATAATGTAATGGTTGTTAAATTTTATATTGATAAATGTCTTGTTTTAAATGTTCGTTCTGTATTTTTTAAAGATAATTTATGTGATAATATATTTTCTATTAATTTTTTGGAGATAAAAATATGGATTTAATATATTCACTATAAATATATTATATATAATAGAATTGGAGTCCTGGTTATGAAAATTTTAATATACTATATAAGCTAGAAAATATCATTATGTACTACACCTTTATGATTATAATGTAAACATATATCATGTATGTGATTCGTTCCTAAATGGGAATAAGTTGAAACATTTACTCAAGATTGATTAATTAGGTTTAAACTATATAAACACACTAGTTGTTTCATTTATAATATTTTAGACTTATTAAAATATAAGTCATAATTGAAATAAATATTAAATTTTTATTATTAATTATTTTATTAAACACATATATATATTCTTTTTATCTTATAAAAATAAAGCTAAATTAATGTTTTTTTCAAAATATAAATTATTTTAGAATAGTAATTATACCTAATTATATCCATTAGTAGGGACAATGGAGGTTAATTTCAAATTTTTTATTTTGAGTAGTTTTTGTTTGACATAATGGTTATTTTCATAATTTCACATCCCATATATCACCTCAACATAATAGATAATATGAAAATAATATTATTATAATTTGAGAAAATACAAGATCTATGATAAATTATTTTATTTTACCTAAATATTTCCTAGTATAATCATTTAATTTAAAATCTTATGTTTGTAATATAATTCATTTTTTACCTGTTCTTAAGAATTGTCTTTTAGAATTATGGAATAGAAAGAAATAGATCGATGAATACTTTAATGTCATTGTTTTTATATCCTTTATCCTTGTGGTTAATTATAATGAATTGACATTTTTAGGTTACTCTAAATTTACTAAATCTTATCATGTTTATAATAAGTGGACTATAGTTGATGAAAAAATATTTTTATATAATGTTTGGTGAGAAATATATAAAGAAAATAATTCTAAAGAAGAACTGATTAAAGATTTTTTCATAGATTTTCATTTTTTATAACAAGAATTTCAAAATTTCAATGCACATCTTTTATGGGAGAGTAACCCTCATGAAATAATTTATGATACTCATAAAGATAACCATGTTTATACATTTATTAGAGATTTTTATTTAATATTTTCTTCAATAAATTCATAAGGAATTATTTTATTCACTCTATATTTGTTACTAATTTAATTCTAAATGTTTTTTAAAAAGATTTAAAATATCCAAATTATAAATTTTTTTGTATAATAAGAAAATATTATGTTTTCTAAGAATAATGTTTCTACCAATATTGAACCACCAAATGAGTTTTAAATTATTATAAATATGTAAATATTTTGAAAGAGATCAATGAAATTAGACAGATTATAAGGAATAAAGATACACTAGTTTCAAAAGGACTATTCTAAGTAAAATTAAATTATTATTATGATAATTGTTTTCTTCTTAGTATGTTGGAATATATTTGAATTTAATTTCCTTACACATCACATAAATGATTTATAAATTATAAAATGAATTTGAAAAGTATAATTTTAAATAGACTGATTTAGGAAGATGCTTATGTAAACCAACTACTTATTTTTTAACATAAAAGAAACTTGATCGTGTTTTAAAACATTAGAATCCTCATTATGGACTCAATCCATCACCTAGAAAGTGTTAAGAAATATAATCTTAGTATATTAGGAATAATGGTTTTTAAAAAGAAATAATGACCCAACCTTATTTATTAAGAAATATTTTGAGGTTATTTTCAATATTATGATTTCTATGGGTCTTATATTTTTTTATATTACCAAGTTATTTTTTATGGAATTTTATGATTTGATGTCTAGAAAATGTGACATGATTCTTATCAGAGAAAATAAATTCTTTTTTGATTAAATATATTTTAACTAGTAGATGGAATGTTTTTAAATTAGTTTAATTATTCTAAACAGTAATTTAAGATGTTCTAACATGATTCTACTAAATGTATATATACCTAATTTAGAATCACTTGAATATATAATGTATATATTTATAAAAGTCTTGTCGAAATTAATTTTTTTGTGGAATTATTGGAATTATACTATATTTAACAATTTGTAGGACTGATCGTATGTTCATTGTTTACATGTGTGCTATATTTTTATCTAATCCAATGGAAATTCACCTAAAATATGATAAAAGTATTTTTGGGAATATTAAACGAATAATTATTTAGGTTTTGATTTATAATGTGAGAATTTTTTTTAGTTAAATAGTTATTTAGATTTTTATTTTTATTGGTGTAAAATTTACAAATAGAGTACCTTTTTTATGTGTCGGTTTCTTGAAAGGAGTTCAGTTTCATTGAGTTAAATGAAATGGTTATTAGTTTCCTTTTATAAAATGAATAATTAAAATATTTCTACTAGAAGTGGTTGGGATCAATTCTTATGGATTTCATATACCCCATTCAATTTCATACTCATTTTAAAAGGATTCATATTTTATGTGATAATATTTATTCAATTTTAATACTGAGGAATAAATTAGAAAAAAAATTGAATAAAGAAAATTGAAGTATGGTATCATTTTTGTAGATCCTCGGCCTAAATCAACTTGTCCAAGTTTATGTCCACATAACCTCATGTGTTCCTCCCCATATACAAGATGATACTGAATAGTATTGAGGGTATAATAATGTTATAAGGATATAGTACCCTTAGTAATAATATCCATATGTTACATTAAAATAATTTAATGTAATCCAACTAAGTATCATAGTGGAAAAATAACTTAAAAAGATACCATAATATATTTCATGAAACATCATACCAAACTAAAACAAATGAAACAAAATTATGGAAGTTCAGTAAGTATATGTAATGAAATAATTATTAAATAAATAAAACATATTTAGGTAGTTATCTATAGACTTTCATCATACCACATCCATCACTTTTCATAGTGCTCCTCAAAAACCATCTAATGGGACATTTTAATGTTCAAGAATCTTGATCATGATGTCTATGCACACAGTATGATTCCTATACAGAGTGTGAGTATAAACCTATTAGGGGACCAAAAATATGTCATTGACAAAAGTTAACATGCATATAATGTTTTATGTCCCCATGGAATGTTAAATTTTTCAGAAAATATATAACCAACCATACAATGGGCATTTATGCACTATCCAGGATTCGATGAACATTGGGAATACCTACTTTAGTTCCACGATGGGAGAATTTAATTCCTAGAAGATACATGTGTTAGGTTATTGTATGTGACTCCATCCCATTTTAAGAAAAATAAATGTTATACCTTTTAGTAAGAAATCTATGAATGATTTTAATTATGATTTTCACCACATTCCCATGGATACCTACTCTCCTCTAATATAACACTTTCTTTGCTTTCCCAAAGAAATGAAACTCTAAATATATTAATGGAAATTCCCTAGTGTAACATCATTTCATCCTACATACCCACATAAAATGGAGTATAGTGTTTATAACTATAGTCTAGTCACATTCAAAAATATGGTTTTATCCTACTTATAACCATATCCACAATATGTGAGTCATGTAATCCAATATCTCCCTCTAGAGAACAAACAAAATCAGATAGGGCCAGTAGTCAACATAAAAACTAATATAGTGGGGTTCAATCATCTATCCAAACATAAATATAAAAATAATAACATATCGATGACAAATATATCCAAACAATATTCCAAAGACAATTAAACAATACATAATCAAGGTGTAACATTGTATTCAACATGCATGGAATATCAAATACTCCCTAACTATGAAATAACAACATATAAAAAGTGACATAGAAAGAAGAACATAATGAATAAAAAACAAAGGCCTCATGAGATACCCACACATACCAATATAATATATCATGAAAGGGTCTCAAAACTAAGCACTTACACACAATCCAACCCCAAAAGACAACTCCATACCAATCCCAAGATAGACAAGACATCCCACATTTAGTGAATTGATACTAATTTTCGAGATCCATTTAGTGACATCACCTAGATCATGCCTTCACACCAAAATTCACTAGAAAAAGACTTGATCAAATTTTATATAGTTTCTAATATTTATATATTTGGAATTTATCATGAAAATAGAATAATTCAACATCAACTTACCCCAAGTGGATACACTGATAATATAAGATCTTGGATCAACCAGTTATCATGATTCATCATCTATCTACTAATCAACCATTACTCATATATTATATCTAGTAGGAGATTCATTTATTATCTATATATGGCATGGATATATGATCTATTCAAATAATTAACGGCAATTCATCCAATAACATATAGATCTTACCTCAATTGATGCTAACATATCAATTTAGACTTCATGCACCAAAGAGGATATGAGGAGGAAGATAACAGCACCAATGGAGATCTATAAAGGTGGTAGTCTATGTATTAGTTTCATATTAGGGTAAGGGTGAGTCCAATAATTATATTATTTGAAAAATTATAGATCACCCTTAATGATACACAAATATGGGTGCCACCATCAGTCTAGTGGAACTCACTAGTAGTCCAATGGAAACACTATCCAGCCAGTATCACCACAAGTCAGTCGTTGTACAGCCCCCAACAAATGTTCTGACTATATAGAATACATATATATTTTCTTAGCTACCCATATACCAATGACATATTTAGAATTTTATGTCCCACTACCACCATCACTAGCTGACTGGTGCGTCACACAAGGGATTCAGTGGCCTTGTTTCATCCATAGCGGGTCCCACTAAGCCTCTATCTAATAAAAACTAAAACTAAGACATTTTTATCCAAAAGAACCACCACTAATAAAAAAATACAACATATTTCATAATTTAATATAAAAATCACATTGGATATCGCGAATGTTACAATTATCCCTATGATAACCCATATTTTAATACACCATAATTCATGATTTATTACATAAAGGAACACAAAATACTATCCCAAAAGATCAGTAGGTCTAGTGTATTTGGTAAATTATATACATATAATAATAACTTGAAACATGTGTAAATGAAAAATATTTAAAAACTCTAAAGATGTGACCTTAAATTTCCATTTCACATCAAAAAAATTTAAAGGATTACCAAGTGACGTACATAAGAAAGGGGTGAGATATAAAGCCCATAAAGGGAATAATAAAATAATTGAATAATGTAAATAATTATGTGTGAATAAATAGGGATATATAGTAACCATAATTAGGATGACAATCATAAACTTGAATATTTAAGCATGATACAATATGAAACATAATAGAAATATAGGAATGTGGTAACAATACATTCATGAAATACTTAAAATAAGTCAAGGTTAACTTCTTAGAAATCATAAAATATTGTATTTAGGATAACCTTATGTGCACCATAGAGGTTATATCATGAAATCAAAATATTACCCAATTCATTTGGGAGATATATAATTTTGATCCCATAAGTCACATTCATATCATGTACATGTAATGGTGTATCATATAGATTACAAAACATATAGATCTATTTCATCACATTTAATCCTATTATTAATGAGTGTGGATTACATACATTATTTTCCTTAATAAATTATGTATAGACGCATCTAATTAAATAAGGATGAGTGAAAATGGGGATGGATATTCACCACAAAAATTTTTATCCTAGAAAATCATAGGTTAATTTTGACAGTGTAATGGGGGTACATAAAGATATATGGAAGGTTTTAATGAGATTCAAAGAGAAATCTAATCACCTATAAATCATAATTACAATAATCGGAATATTTGAAAACTTATACCATCATGAAAAACTATAAATCTAAAGGCATAATATGAAGAAGGTGCTTGAATTAAGTGGAGATAGAGAGTATCCCTTACCTTGAGAGGGTACTTCTAAAAGCTTGATAGGAGCTTCTTAAAATCATCGGAGACCCTTAGGAGGGATCTAGAGAGAAAAACTAATATTAAAGTCATGATAAAATGGTTTTGAGATAATATGATTGGGAAGATGGGTGGTTTTTATAAAAAAATAGAGGGGGTTACTTATTAATTTCTATACATATATTTTGAACTATATATGATAAAATAAAAAAACAACCAATATTCCACTTTTTTCCGTAGGGTGTATTCCAAATAGTATGGGATTTCAATTTATTATATGTTTAGAAACAAAAATCATTAAATAAATACCCTTATTGATTGGTAAGTGAGTCATGATCATAAATAATTAATTTTAATACCATATAATATAATATTGGTTTTGAATGATTCATTAAGGGTTTATAAAATAAATAAAATACACTGAAAAATACATTATTTTAAAAGGGAATTTATTTTCTGGGATACTCTGCATATTGTTTATTAAATCCATTTTTGGATTTGATGTTTTCATGATACATATCGTATATTTATACCATATTTAATTATTACTTAAATATTCAATTATATTGGAATATAATTAAAACATCAATATTATCTAATTTTTACATATTAATTTCAAAAATAATATTTTTTTTATCAAAATAGTTCAATAAATTTGATTATTTACTAAATTAAATAAAAATTACACATTTATTGAAAAATAAAAGTTTTTATAATGATAACATTTTATAGAACTTATATTATTTAAATTGGGATTGATAAAATTATATTATAGATTATATTTAAATAATTAAAATTTCATTAGAATATCTTATTAAAATATCAGTTATTTTCAAAATTATTGAATTCTTAAAAAAAATTCTTTATTGAAACTACATATTTCCCTAAAATACAATTTTTGTTTCATTTTATCAAAATATATTTTTTATCAAACCAATTATTTAATAATTTATAAATTAATATTAAATATATATATATATAATCATTATATTATTAAAAATAAAAATAAACAAATTCATTCTGTTAGGTTCTTGATATATAATAGCTTATTCTGCCATTGAATACATTGAGGGTGAGGTGTACGATGGTGACACTTTTTTGTAGTGGTTCAACAAACATGGTTTGGGTCATTATATCAATTATCTTGAACTTCCCCCATAAACATTATAACAACCCATATTTTACATACATTGTTATTACTTCAAAATTGAAGCATAATTATTACAGCATATAAAAAAACCATGATAGGACCATAAAGGTATAATGACTTTAGAAACTAGGAAACATAAACAACTGGTTCATAGAGCATCTACATTGTCTCTCGTTTATTTCATCATATCTAGAGTCCCTTTTTACACATCCTACATAATACCCTTCTTCCTCACCTGGGGAAAAGAAAACATACAAAAGGGTGAGATAAAATTCTCAGTAAGGGTAAACAAAGGAAATATCAATCATATCATATTCAAAAGAACATAGCATTTTGAAAATCATTACCTGCGAAAGATATCATAATACCATAACATGGGATAAATCATAGTAGTGAAATGTAATTCCAATCATCAAAACATAAAACATAAAACTTTTTGGAATACACACATAATCATAGAAAATAATTTCATATTAGTCATGACTCCTTGCCAAGACTATCATAGCGGACATAGTCCATTTCTGAACCGACTTCACTCCTCGTTTTGGTCCTATATCACTAAACCATATTAACTTACCGTTCCATCCATGTCAATATCATGAGATATAAATCTTTACCCAATGCAATGGAGGGAGATATAGGTCACAACCATCTCATAATGAAACCATTCTTATGTGTACCACAAAATCATAAATCATATATCATAGCATAACCCATGTAATAAAAATGGGATTCTTAAACATCATGCCATCATAACATAATTTATATAAGATAAAAGGAATTCATAAAAATAATTCCATCATAACATAATCAAAGCAATGTAAAAATAGGGATAGAAATAGAACCCTATATTATCTTAGATGGAAAATAATTTTGATTAAACACTGGAACTCCATTCTTGAGGAAAATATCCTTTCTGCTTCAAAAAGATTTTTCTTTTCATAACATGTCATACAATTTTAAACTAAAAGAAGTTATTTAAAAATAAACATGAAAACTAGTAAAGGAATCTTCATGGAAATAATGTTATATGAAATCATAAAAAACCATTCATGCTATATAATAAAAAAAATATTCTTCTCATACATTGTCTGGAATAGTCAAAAAGTATCTCTTACTGAAAACGACAAAAGATTCCTTTCATATCTTTTACTAAAATTCACCAATAGGTATAGTTGGATTTTAACAATTGTAGGAGGACAGAAATAAAATTATATATTGAGGAAACATGGATGTGGATGATAAATATTCCCCAGTAAATTCTGAAGTATAAAAAATCTTGGGTACGTACGAAGCATATCATACCTATGGTCATATTCTTATCTTCTTATTTGTAATATTTCATTCTACATGTTATTCGGGTATTCATTGCTTTATGTTATTATGTATTTTTGTCAAATAAATTCTTATTCCACTTTTTAGGTTATAGATACCTCATTTATATAATCTTATTAGTGTAATATATATCATATTTATTCATTCAATTCATTTATATAATCATTATTCAGTAAATATCATGTAGAACGAGTCGAATCACATCGGGGAGAGGGTAGGTCGTACGTACGCATGAGTGATGATATAATTATTTTGATAATAAAATAATATATAATTGGATGGTATATCATATATACAGAATCATAATAATTTTATATTTTTTATTTATATCATTTATACTCATTATCATACCCATCGAAATGATTAAATGTTTGAATAACAAACTACACCACGACGTGGAGACGGTAAGCCGTACGTATGCATGTGTGGTGAATTTTTCATTCATAGGATAGAAAAAATAAATAATATGGTTGTAAAAGTTTTCGAATAACATCACAGTATATAGAAGACACTGTATTTATTATTTTATAATGGAAACAACAAAGAAGGAGGAAGTGGAAGAAGAAAGGAACTTGAAATAGGTAGTGAGATATTTACCTCTTCCTCGGGTTAATCCTTTTGATTTGATCAAAAGGGCTTCATAAGTTGGCTTTATGAATAATGTAATGCCTACAGGATGATGGGAGGACAGGTGAGAGGGTATTTGGGCCAGGTTTGGGTGATCCAAATGGCTTTGGAGGTGTAAATTAGAGAAAATGGGGAGTGCCATTTTATAAGAGGGGTGAGGGGCACATTATGAAAAAAATAAAATATTATTTTATAATAATTTCATATTCGGTTTATAATGGATGAAAAGTGACTTATTTAGAGGAAAGGGTGGGGATGGGTCTAAATATTCTCAACCAATAGGTTTTAGACAAGATTAGGTTAACATTTTAGCCTTATCATTAAGATTTAACTCTAATTTAAATAATTTATCTTTTACAGTGTCTTCTTGTATTCTTACACTATATGGTTAATAAACATACTATAAACTACCAATAGAACACCAATTGGTTCGTTAATGTCATATATATTATTATAAAAGTATATTTTCCAAATCATAGGTTTTTAGGAATATAATATCAATTAATAATTTAATATTTGTTTTAAAAACTGTTTTATGTCAGTTTTGACACTATTTGGTATTTAGTTTTTGATAAATTCATAAAAGAATTATTACATTGAAACAAATTCTTTTAGACGACCCTAGTATTTTATAGTAACCTATAAACTAATTTTAATTCATAAAAAGTCTCAAATTACATTTATTTGGGTATTTATAATATCAATTATGTTAATATTTCATTAATAAGGTAATTACTGCATCATCATTGTGTCATAAATAAATTAAATTATTTAAAGTATAAAAATAATAAATAAAATACCATTATGTATTAAATCTTTTTATCTTTCTAATTAATATTTATATCCTAATTTATCTTATCTATAACCCTATATTAAAAATGATTTACTTATTAAACTTTGATTTTAACTCTTTTAACTCTTCTTTGAATTAAATAATAATAAATGTCCTAATCTAATCCAAGTGGACCTAAATGGACATATTTTATTAATAAGGTTGTTTTTGGTCGAATTAAACTTATCCAATATAATTAAAACACGTGTTATGGTTATAATAATATCATTTGTACCCTTAATTACCCAATTTACTTTTGACCATGGTAAATAAAAGTAATAAGTTACTATTCAAGAAAAATTATTTTTATCCTATTGAACCACATTTTATATATTCATATCAACTTTGTCTCTCGATGTTTTGAAATTCCACTCACAGAAGCGGTAAAATTAAGTTTTTTAAAAATTTACAAATTCTCCTAGGAGGTGGGTAAAAGATGGTAAAAAGTTCAATAAAATTTTTATATATATAAAATTATTATAAAATGACTCCAATGAATTACATTGAACTTATATAGGTATTATGTATCTATTTTTAACTAAAATAAATTTAAATAAAATAAATAATTATTTATAAAAAAATTCGGTTTTAAACTATAACTTAGTGTTTTCACTGTTAATCAAAAATTGAATGTTTTCAGAAAAATACCAAAACTTCACCCTAAGCTAATTTCGATATTCTGAATCCAAAAATGAAGTCCAATTTTAATGGAAAAAATTTAAAAATTTTAAAAAGTGGGTATTACTATTCCTAACGGCTAGTTTATATAATAGTTTAATAACATATCATTGTTTAATGAAACTCAGTATTGCATACAATGCAAGCTATCGATGAAGGTTGCTCCTGCGTATTACGCAAGCCAAGACATTGGTGTATATAGTGAAATATTCTTTTGGTGTTACATATAACATAATAAATAAAATTAATATATTTCTCATAAAATATTAGGGTGTAACATTCTACCCCCCTTAAAAAGAATTATACCCATGTAATTCATCACTTTGTAACAAACAAATAAGGATACCTATCCCTCTTCATATCCTCAAGTTCCCATGTAGGTTATTCTAATTGGTGGTTCCTCCATAAAACTTTGACCAAGCGAGTGGTCTTGTTTCATAGAACTTTTTCGCTACGATCCAGAATCTCTTTTGGTTGTTCTTTATAAGAACGATCTTGCTCCAGCGGTACAACATCGGAGCTTAGTACATGTAAAGAATAAGGTATGTACTTTCTCAGGAGAGATACATGGAACACATCATGAACTTAAGAGTTATTTGGTGGAAGCTCCAATCGGTAAGATACATTCCCAACACGATCTAGTATTTCAAAAGGACTAATATACCTAGGGCTCAGCTTTACCTTCTTTCCAAATCTGATTACGCTCTTCCAAGGATATATTTTTAAGAACACTTTATCACCCACTTCAAACTCTACGTATTTTTTGCGGTTATCATCATAACTTTTTTGTCAACTCTGAGCTGCTCTTATGGGTTGTTGAATAGATATTACTTTTTCTGCCATCTCATCAACAAGATCTGGTCCTAATAGCTTTCTTTCCCCAACATCATCCTAGAAAGTATGAGTTATGTATTTATTTCCATAGATAGCTTCATAATGAGCCATATGAATACTGGAGTGAAAGATATTATTATAAGAAAATTCCACCAAAGGTTGATGTTGATCTCAACCCCCCTTTGAAATCTATAGAGCAAGCTCTCAACATGTCTTCTAGATTTTGAATTGTCCTCTCAAACTAACTGTCTTTCCGAGGATGATAAACAGGGCTGAAACTCAACTATGTATCTAGAGTATGTTCAAGACTTCGCCCAAACATATAGGTAAACCATGGATCCCGATAAGATATAATGGAAAGTGGTACTCCCTGAAATCTTACCACTTACTTCACATATATCTTGGCAAGCTGATCAAGAGAGAATTCTTCTCTAATAGTAGTAAAGTGTGCCGACTTCGTAAGACGATCAACTATAACCGAGATGGAATTATTGCCTTTGAATTTTTTTGGAAGTCCAGTGGAAATTTCCATAGTGATGTTTTCTCATTTCCATTTTGATATGGGTAATCGTTGTAACAACCCCTTGGACTTCTGTCTCTTATCTTTTACTTGTGGACAAACCAAGCATCGAGAGACATATTCAGCAACATATCTCTTCATGACATCCCACTAGAAGTACTCCTTCAGGTCCCTATACATCTTCGTGCTTCCAGGGTGAATAGAGAATGAATAACTATGAGCTTCATCCAATATTTCCTTCTTTAATTCTGGGATGGGGGGAACACAAACCCGATTCCTGAACCTTATTATTTCATCAAAATCAATGTGTAATTCAAGAACATTTCTCACCTTCTTTTGTAACTCTACATCTTCTTTCTGTTCCTCTTTAATCTTCACATATATAGATGGTTGAACATTCATTTGTGAAAGATATGATTTTTCCACTTCTATTATAATTCCTAGAACCATCCTTTGTAAATCTGTAAATATTGGATCCTTTTTTCCTCATCATGGATAATCTCTCATGGCCTTGTCGACTTAATGTGTCTTCCACCTTTTTTTCTTTCCTAGGGTGGTAAAGAATTGAGAAGTCTTTGTAACATGCTAAGCTTCCATGATACATTTCCTTTTGAACAATGCAATAGCTTGCATTGTACGCATCTTTGAGACTCTAACACACCGCGACCAATCAAAGTAGCCATTATGAATAGTAATACCCACTTTTCGAAATTTTATAAATTTTATCTCTCAAAATGGACTTCATTTTTAGATTCATAATATCGAAATTAGCCTAGGGTAAAATTTTGGTACTTTTCGGATAACTTTTATATTTTGTGAATTGTAAAACTTACTAAATTTTAATTAAAAACAACTGTTTTAATCAAAATAATTAATAGTGATAAATTATGAATTTGAGTGGTTTTAAAGTATATTTAGAATATATTTTTACTATTTAATACCATGTTGGTCATTGGACATAATTTTAGAATTAAACCGGACATAAAGAAGTGTCAATCTATTGATAGTTATTATTTCTTAAACACATGTTTTTTGTTTTGACAGCGGGAATTAATTTTAAATTAATTTCTGCCACTTCTGTGTTTTGACTTTTGAAAAATGGACTCCATATTTGGAATTATTATTTCCAAATTGTTTAAATAGGTAACTTTTATTTCTAGACATTTTGAATAATTACTTTGGTAAATATTTTATTTACCATGGTTAAAGGGTAAATAAGGGTAAAAAATAATATTTTATATAATAATAAATTACCCTAAAACGTGTCTTAAACCTATTGGTTGATACATGTACGACCATGGGAATATTTGGGTCGATTTTGGGACCACATGGATCCACTTGTATGTGATAATGACACTTTATATTAATTAAGTTAATGTAAATACAAAATAACAAAAACATATATCTTTTAGAAAAACAATTTTTACATAGGGTTATATATATTATATTTTTGACTATAAATATATTCATTAGAAATATAAAAAGATTTCATATATAATGGTATTTTATTTATAATTTTTAGACATTGAAAATTTAAAAATATATATGACACAATAATGATGCAATATTTTCCTTTTTAATGAAAGAATAAAACAATTGGTATTATAAATGTTAAAATAAATATAATTTGAAAGTTTTGATGACATACACAAATTTCATTGGTCAATATAACATGTTAAGATTTCTTATATTAATTTTATTCTAATTAATAATGTTTTTAATAAATTAACAAAAATCTATTATTAAATATTGTCAAAATTTACATAAAAGTGTTTTTAAAACAAATATTATATTATTAATTTATATTATATTCCTAAAAATCTAAGGATCGGCCAAAGAACTTATATAATGATAGGTGTATTATTAATTTAACACTTGGGGGTCTCTTGGAAGTATATAGTAACTTTATAAACTATATATTATAAAAATACAAAGTTCATGGTAAGTGTTAAACTAATTAACCAAGAGTTAAAAATAAAATATAAGGTTAATATAATGACCCAAACTAGTATAAAATCTATTTTTTGAAAGTATTTATACCCATACCCACCTTATACTTTTAATAATCAACTTTGGAGCCATGATAAACTAAATATGAATTTATTGTAAATTAATACTTTATGTTTTTTCTAAAGAGCCCCTCCTCCCCCTTATAAAAGGACACCATTTCTAACCAATTATTCACACCATAAAAGCCTTTTGGTTCTGCCAAACCCTTCTAAATTACTCTCTAAATTTCCCTCAATTCAACCTAGAGGCCTTATATTGATCATAATTCCAACCTAAGGAGCCCTCTTGATCAAGTCAAAAGGAAGAACACGAAGAAGAGGTAATGTTTTCACCACCCTTTTTCAAGTTCATTTCTTCTTCAACTTCTTCTTTATTTGTTATTTAATTTCTAAAATTATAACTCCACTATATTCTATATACTGTGATGTTATTATAAATATTTTACAACCTTATTCAGTATTCTATCAATGATTTTAATGACATGTCACCATACGTGCGTACGTACGGCTTACCGTCTCCATGTCGTGGTGTAATTGTTATTCAAAATATTATTATTTGGATGGGTATAATAATGATGTTTAATTAATGTAAATAAAAAATATAACATAATAATTATTCTATATATATTATATAACATCCAATTATATATAATTTTAATATCAAAAGAATGATATTTTCGCTCATGCGTACGTACGGACTACCGTCTCCACGAACGCGATGAGATTCATTCCCCATAGTATCCATTCAAGTATAATTCTCTTTTCATGATTAAAAATAATGTTTAAGGACTTGATATAATTCTTGATATGAAGAATATACAAACCTATCCATAACAAACATGTCTTATATAACAAAACATATAAAAGAAAATGAGTAAGTTAACACCCGAAACGACGATAATACAAAGATATTATTAAGAAAGCAGTGTTAAAAGATCATATATGATATCATATTAATGTATATGATTCTTTTATAACTTAATAAAAATTATTTCACCATTATACAGGAGGTTAAACTACCCTCAAACAAGGAAAAGTACAAGGTAATGGGTTTTCATCTCACTCCTTATTCCCGTGAGATTCGTGCCATATTGCCACTATTACATTTTGTGTGGTGTATGTAATGCCCATAATTGTAATCTTTGTGAAATAAACTTTAATTTTTGTGTATTTACATATTAATCACATGAAACCTCTTTCATGTGATGTATGTTTCGTATGTTACCAAATTGGTAAGGGTTATTTCACAATCTCTTCATTATACGAGGTTGTTTATACGTAATTAGCTACTGGGACTTCTTTGTCATCCACATCCATGTTTCTTAAAAATGTATTTAAAAAAATTCTTACTATTTTACAGAATATGGGTTAATGTAATTTATACCTTTGTTTGACTTTTTATAAGAAGTTTATAATGGAATCTTTCCGTCGTTTTCCAAACAAGGTCCTTTTTTAACCTTTTCGACGGAAATAAGGTAAGAATGTCTTTTTAACTTATACAGTGAGTGCGGCTATTTTCCACCATCATAAAATATTTGAAGCTTCCCTTACAATATTATAACAATATTTTCAAATTAAATGTTTTATTTTATAATTATGTGACTTTTAAATGATTTAAAAAAGTGAAATTTCTCTCAAATAGTTTTGATTACATCTATGTCAACATCCATTGATAAATTTTACACTTTTTTGAAATTGATTTATTATGATAGAAATATTCCATATTGTGTTTAAGGTTTTGTGATATGTTTGACTATGGATGTGTTATTTTTATTCCATTAATGATTTATTATTAATGTTTTGTCATTTTATATGATAGTTTTAATACGAATTTTTACGTTATATTTTATTCTCTTCTTAAGATGAATGTGTTAGACTTGTATGTTCCGGGTTGGGGTCCTGTTATAGCAGAACCTCCGGGTAGGTGTCCGGTTATTAGAGGCACTCCGGGTTGGTGTCCGGTTATTAGAGGTACTTCGGGTTGGTGTCCGGTTATTAGAGGCACTCCGGGTTGGTGTCCAGTTATTAGAGGAACTACGGGTTAGTGGCCGATTATTAGAGGCACTCCGGGTGGGAGTCCGGTTACAGAGGCTCTTCGGGTTGGGTTCCGGTTACAGTTATCCCTTATGTCTTGGCACAAGACCTTGACAATGAAATTAAAGTTCGGCATTATGCATTCCATCATTTTCAAAGTGGTTATTGATATTGAATTTGATTATTTGACTAGTATAATATCCATGTGAATAAGTAAATGGAATTATTTCATTTTATCTTTTCCATATTATGATGAAGTTCAAGTTTAAAAGGCTTTTGTTTTAGTTATAAATTGCCTTAAGTGTTTATTCTTATTTATTAATGTTTCCGGTATATTTTTATCCTTACTAATCATTTGAGTTCACCCCTTTCAATGTATTATTTTTTACAGGGTGTGAAGTAGTAATTTATGAATGACGTGCAGGGATAGTATGAGGGGATATGAAGACAATATGTTGTTATAGTAGTTTTCACTTTATTATGTAATGTAAACTTTATGAATGTATCCAGTTATTCCAAGGATACTAAACTAATCGGTATTTCGAGGTTTGATCTTTCTTGTGATCATGCCAATGTTATGTAATAATGCACCGACTCTAGGTAACTAGGGTCGGGGCATTACAGTTGGTATCAGAGAAAGTTTAGTTCAAACCTTGGAAGCTAGATTTTGATAAACTCTGATTAGAGCACATAGACCTAAGATGAAATTTGAGGATTAGTATAGAATAACTTCCTAAAATTTTGGTATTGTAGAGATTTTGTGATTTTTCGGAGCAATAAATCCCTATATAGATACGAACAGGTAGAGGCAGATCTAGCACAGATGTACCTAGGGGTAAAACCCAAAAACACCGCTTTGCGCTAGACTCGAATGGAAACTGGTGCACGACAACGGGATTTACTGCACTCTTGGTTATGACACTCCCGGGGGATATGCTTAGGATAATTCTTATTTTCTTTACTAATCTTTATGAATGGTTTATGAGTATATACATCCTCAAAGAAAACATTTTTTATGACTATGGATTATATCCATAAATAGTTCAATTTATGTTAAGTGTTTTAAAAGTATGGAATTATGTATTTTGATTCATAAATTGATCTAGTTTATGCCATTTTTTAGAAATGGAAGCTAGTAGAAGGAATAGAAACTTTATCAATGCACGCACTCCATGTAGGTATTTCCCTCCTTTTCAAGATAATTATAGTGGAGATGGTGATGCAACTGGTGCTGATCTTCTAAACACCATACTGAGACAACTCACTCGGGTTATGAATAATAACCTTACCCGTATGGAGCACCCTAATCCTCAGCATGGAGGATCAATGTTAGATCGCTTCATGAGGAAACAACCACCAATATTCAATGGGAGTACAAATCCATTAGTATATGAACAATGAATAATTTCCTTAGAGAAAATATTCCATGCCTTGGGAGTAGTGAAAGGGAAAAAGTTATCATGGTAGTTTACCGCCTCACTGGAGATGCTGCCCAGTGGTGGTCATTGATTCAATACACAAAGAAAGATAATGAAGTATCAAATATGGAATGGAGGGATTTCAAAGAGATTTTCATAAAAAGGTACTTTCCTCATGACCATCGAGCATATATGGAAAGGCAATTTCTGTGTTTGATACAAAAGGAGGATGAGAATGTCGCAATGTATGATGCTAACTTTACAAACAGCAAGCATGGTATGCTGGAGAATATATATGTAACCCAAGAATTAAGATTGATTGTTTCTTTGATGGGTTAAAACCATTTCTTCGTTGAGCATTGATCTCACAATCCTTCTCGTCATATGAAGACATTGTCTCATGTGCTATCAAGACAGAAAAGGAATTATCAAAATCTTATGAAAATAAAGTAAAGCAAGAAAATAAGGGAATGATGGAGCAAGAGAAAGATAAAGGGAAAAAGGGAAAGAAGGATTTTCCATTATGCGAAAATTGTGGGAAGAAACACACCGGTACTTGCCTAAAAGGAATGGGAGTGTGTTACAAATGTGGAGAAAAAGGTCACGAGAATCATTATTGCAAGAGAAAGAAAGAGGTTGTTAATGTTGTATGCTACAATTGTAGAGAAATGGGGCATTATGCAAATTAATGTCCTAAGCGTCAGGGAAACTTACCTCAGAAAAGGCCAAGGGATCAATGCCACGCTTATGTTGTTACTACAGTTGAAGAGGAATGATTAATGTATTTGTATTTTTGTCCTCAAGGATTATATTCTGGTTATGAGAATAACCTGATATATATAAGTATTTTACTGTAGTACTTGTTCATTTCATTAAGGTTTTAATATGACTAAGGTAATCATACTTTCAGTATGTGAGAATAAGAGAAACCTTACTCTGTTTGGAGAATCTGATGTTGTGATTGATTTTTGAACTTAGATACCTTTTACAGAGAGTCTGGACAGAGGTACTTTGGATAATTATAATGTTTTGGAATGGATTAAGTTGAAATTTGGATATTATTGTTCAAGGTTAAAACATTTCTTATGATTATATTTTTAATATTATGATACTCTAGTTTTAGGAAAAGGACAACATGTAGGTCGGGCGATAACCCGTCGCGTCGGACAAAGCTGCAGGAATCGAACTAACAATCGTAGTGCGACAAGCCTTTATTACCTACCACTAGCCTACAGGAAGTCCATGGTTATTAAAAAATATTTTTTCATTATAATGGTATGTGTAAATTATTGGACCCTTTTACTAATATAATAAATATAATATTTTTGAGTTCTATTATCTTTTGGAGGAAAAGTTGGGTTTGTGGTAGAAATTAATTGGAGGATGAAAACTCAACTTTTCAAGATGTATATATATATATTTATCATGTTCTATGAAGAAATTAATTCTTTAGGGAAGGGACATTAAGACCAAAAAGGTGTTATCCTAATTCCTTATGTTTTTTTGAAATGATGATATTTTAAATCATTATAGATTGATGGCTTTGAGGCCCTCAATACTACACTTGTTTGTGATTGATGAACTCAATCACTCCCTATAAATATTTACATTTTTCCTATAATTATGTGTGTATAATTTCTACCAATGTTATCCTATTTGAAACCCTAATTTTGTGGTGACATTCTCATTTCCCTTTCCCTCTTATTAAAACTAAATTTTATTAACCCTATTTCCGATATGGGTTTTCCAAAAAGGTATTTTCTATTTTCAACCTTTTATTTTCAAAGAACATTTTCAAATTGTGAAGAAAAAATTATTTGAAGGAGGGGAGAATGTAACACCCCAATCTTCCATGATACGTTTCATTTTGAATAAAGAAATAGCTTGCGTTGTACGCATCTTCGAGACTCTAACACACCACGACCAATCAAAGTAGTCGTTATGAATAGTAATACCCAATTTTTGGAATTTTATAAATTTTATCTCTCAAAATGGACTTAATTATTAGATTCGGAATATCTAAATTATCCTAGGGTAAAATTTTGGTACTTTTCGAATAACTTTTATATTTTAATGAATAGTAAAAATTACAAAATTTTAATTAAAAACAATTATTTTAATCAAAATAATTAATAGTGATAAATTATGAATTTGACATGTTTTAAAGTATATTTAGAATATAGTTTTACCATTTAATACAATGTTGGTCATTGGACATAATTTTACAATTAAACCGGACATAAAAAAGTGCCAATCTTTTGATAATTATTATTTCTGAAAAACCCGCTTTTTGTTTTGACAACGGGAATTAATATTAAATTAATTTCTTCCACTTTTGTGTTCGGAATTTTAAAAAATGGACTCCATATTTGGAGTCATGATGTCCAAATTTTGTAAATAGTTATCTATTATTTTTAGACATTTTGAATAATTACTTCGGTAAATATTTTATTTACCATGGTTAAAGGGTAAATCCAGTAAATAAGGGTAAACAAATAATTTTATAATAATAATAAATTACCTTAAAACGTATCTTAACCCTATTGGTTGATACCTGTCTGACCATGGGAATATTTGGGTCTATTTTGGGACCCCATGTATCCTCTTGTATGTGATAATGACACTTTATATTAATTAAGTTAAAGTAAATACAAAATAACAAAAGCATATATCTTTTAGAAAAACAATTTTTAAATAGGGTTATATATAATATATTTTGAAATATAAATATTCATTAGAAAGATAAAAATATTTCCTACATAATTGTATTTAATTTATAATTTTTATACATTGAAAATTAAAAATATATATGACACAATAATGATGCAATATTTTCATTATTAATGAAAGAATCAAATAATTGGTATTATAAATGTTAAAATAAATATAATTTGAACGTTTTGATGAAATAGACGAATTTTATTGGTTAATATGGAATTTTATGACTTCTTGAATGAATTTTATTCAAATTAATAATTTTTTTAATACTTTAACAAAAATCAATTATTTAATATTGTCAAAATTGACATAAAAGAGTTTTTAAAACAAATATTATATTATTAATTGATATTATAATACTAAAAATATAATATTCGGCCAAAGGACTTATATAATGATATTTTTATCATTACTAGATCACTTGGAGGTATCTTGGATGTATAGAGTAATTTTATTAACTATATATTATCAAAATACAAAGCTACATGGTAAGTGTTAAACTGATTAACCAAGAGTTAAAACTAAAAAATAAGTTTCATATAATTACCCAAAACTATCTAAAATCTATTGGTTGAAAGAATTTCGACCCATCCCTACCTTAGAATTTGATTAATAAACTTTGGAGCCATTAGAAACTTAATATGAATTTATTGAAAATTAATACTTTAAGTTTTTCCTAAACAGCCCATCCTCCACCTTATAAAAGGACACCGCTTATAACCAATTATTCACACCATAAAAGCATTTTTCTACAGCCAAACCCGGACCAAATACTCTATAAACATCACTCAATTCAACCTAGAGGACTTATTTTGATCATAAATCCAACCTAAGGATCCCTTTTCATCAAATCAATAGGAATAACTCGAAGAAGAGGTAATGTTTTCACCACCCGTTTTCAAGTTCATTTCTTCTTCAACTTATTCTTTATTTTTAATTTCCTTTCTAAACTAATAAATCCAGTATATTTTATATAATTTGATGTTATTATACATATTTTACAACCATATTTAGTATTATATCCATCCTTCGAATGACATGTCACCATACGTGCGTACGTACGGCTTACCGTCTCCACGTCGTGGTGTAATTGTTATTCAAAGTATTATTATTTGGATGGGTATAATAATGACATGTAATTCATTTAAATAATAAACATAACATTATAATGATTCTGTATATATGATATACCATCCAATTATATATTATTTTAATATCAAAAGAATGATATTGTCGCTCGTGCGTACGTACAGACTACCGTCTCCACGAACGCGATGAGATTCATTCTCCATCGTATCCATTCAAGCCTAATTCTCATTTGATGATTAAAAATAATGTTTAAGGACTTGATATCATTCTTGATATTAATACTATACAAACCTATAGATAAAAAACATGGATTATATAACAAAACATATAAAAGAAAACGAGTAAGTTAACACCCAAAATGATGATAATACAAAGATATTGTTAACAAAGCAGTGTTAAAAGATCATATATGATATCATATTGATGTATATGATTCTTTTATAACATAATATAAATTACTTCACCATTATATAGGAGTTTAACCTACCCTCAACCAAGTAAAAGTACAAGGTAAGGGGTTTTCATCTCACTCCTTATTCCCGTGAGATTCATGCCATATTGCCAGTATTGCCTTTTGTGTGGTGTATGTACTTCCCATAATTGTATTATTTGTGTAATAAACTTTAATTTATGTGTATTTATATATTAATTTTATGATACCTCTTTCATGGGTTATACGTTTCGTAAGTTACCAAATTGGTAAGGGTTATTTCACAATCTCTTTATTATCCGAAATTATTTATATGTAATTATCTACTGGGACCTCTTTATCATCCACATCCATGTTTCTTAAAAAATTATTTCAAAACATTCTTACTATTTTAAAGAATATGAGTTAAAGTCATTTATACCCTTGTTTGAATTTTTATAAGAAGTTTATAATATAAAATTTCCGTCGTTTTCCAAACAAGGTCCTTTTTAACCTTTTCGACAGAATTAATTTAAGAATGTCTTTTTAACTTATACTGTGGGTGCGAATATTTTCCTCCATTATAAAATATTTGAATCTTACCTTACAAGCTTATAAGAATATTTTCAAAGTAAATTTTTTCTTTTATAATTATGTAACATTTAAATGATTTAAAAAAAGAGATATTTCTCTTCAATAGTTTTGATTCTATCTATGTCAATATCCTTTGATAAATTTTACACTTGTTTAAAGTTGATTTATTATGATAAAAATATTACATATTGTATTTAATGTTTTTTGATATGGTTTACTATGTATGAGTTATTTTTATGCCATTAATGGTTTATGATTAATGTTTTGGAATTTCATATGCTAGTTTTAATACGAATGTTTATGTTATATTTCATCCTCTTCTTTAGATGAATGTGTTAGAATAGTATATTCTGGGTTGGGGTCCGGTTATAGAAGACCCTCCGAGTTGGTGTCTGGTTATTAGAGGCACTCTGGGTTGGTGTCCAGTTATTAGAAGCACTCCGAGTTGGAGTCCGATTACAGAGTCTCTCTGGGTTGGGTTCCGGTTACAGTTATCCCTTAGGTCTTGCCACAAGGCCTTGACAAAGAAATTAAAGTTCGTCATTATGCATTCCATCATTTTGAAAGTGGTTATTGATATTGCATGTGATTATTAGACTATTATAATATCCATGTGAATAAGTAAATGGCATTATTTCATTTTATCTTTGCTATATTATGATGAAGTTCACGTTTAAAAGGCTTTTTTTTAGTTATACATTGCCTTAAATATTTATTCTTATTAATGAAAGTTTCCACTATATTGTTATCCTTACTGGGCATCTGAGCTCAGCCCTTTCAATGTCTTATTTCTCCTAGGATGTGAATAAATAATTTATGAATGACCTGCAGGGATAGTATGAGGGGATATGAAGACAAGATATTGTTATAGTAGTTTTCACTTTATGATGTAATGTAAACTTTATGAATGTATCTAGTTATTCCAAGGCTACTAAACTAATCGGTCTTTCGAGATTTGATCTTTCTTGTGATCATGCCAATGTTATGTAATAATGCACCGACTATGGGTAACTAGGGTTGGGGATTTATAGTGGTAATCCTTAATCCGCTCTAACCATCTTCATTGGTGCATATCCAGCTCCTTTTGTGTGAAAATATACTTTAAAATTTTATGATCAGTATAAATATCACACCTTTCACCATAATGATAATGGCTCCAAATCTTTAATGCAATGATTACCGCAGCTAATTCCACATCATGAGTTGGGTAATTTTTCTCATGGATTTTCAACAATCATGAGGCATAAGCTATCCCCATATCATTTTGCATTAGAACACACCCCAATCCCTTATTGGATGCATCACTGTATATGAAAAACAATTCTCCACTATACGGCAGTGTGACCATAGCTGTACTGGATAACCTTCTTTTTAACTCCTTGAAATTCTCTTCACACTCCTTCATACAAAAGAACTTAACTCTTTTTCGAGTCAACCTGGTGAGTGGATTAGATAATTGTGAAAAATGTTTCACAAAATGTCGATAATATCCATCCAAACCAAGAAAACTTCGGATCTCAGTGACTGTTGTTGGTCTCGACCATCTTTCGATGACCTCTGTTTTTGCTGGATCCACAGATATCCCTTCTTTTGAGATTATGTGACCTAAAAATGAAACTTTTTAAAGCCAAAATTCACACTTGGAAAATTTGGAAAAAAATATTATCCTTTCTTAGGGTCTTTAATACAATTATCAAGTGATCTTCATGTTCTTCCTTTCCCTTTGAATAGAAAAAAATATCATCTATAAAGACTACCAAAAACTGATGAAGATAGTCTCTAAAGACTCTATTCATTAGATCTATGAAGATTGCAGGGGAATTAGTAAGACCAAATGACATCACTATAAATTCATTGTATCCATAACTTATACGAAAATCCGTCTTTGGTATATCCTCCCTTTTGACCCTTAATTGATGATACCATTAATGAATATCAATCTTGGAAAAGTATTGAGCTCTGCATTATTGGTCAAATAAATCATCAATGTGTTGGAGAGGATATTTGTCCTTGATAGAGATCTTGTTATGTTCTCTATAATTAATTTAGAGTCTCGTTGATCCATATTTCTTCATAAAAAATAGAACTGGTGCTCCCTAAGGTGATGCACTACCTCATATGAATCAGTTATCAAGATTCTCTTTGAGTGGCATCTTCAATTCCTGGAACTCAATTGGGGCCATTCTATAAGGTGTCTTTGAAATGGTCATAGCACCCGGTATGAGTTCTATTGAAAACTCAACTTCACGATTTCGTGGAAGACCTGGAAATTCCTCTGTAAAGACATCATCAAACTCCCATACAATGGGCATATTCTTAATCGTGAGATTCTATCCAAACATTTGAGATAAATAACATTCATTTATTGGAATGAAGACACATAAGATGGAAGAAATTTTAACTGGAAGGTTATATTCATCCTTGAATCGATAGATGATCATAGATTGATCAGGAATATTAAATGTTACATACAATTTTTGGCAATAGATATGATCTCCAAATAAGGAAATCCAATCCATGATAATAATCACATCAAATTCCACTATAGGAAGGATCACAATATTTTCAGGAAGCACATTCCCACAAAAATCAATTGGAGAAGAATTATAAACATTGGATGCAACTTTTGTTCCATTAGGAGTTGCCACAGCTAACTCAAAAGAATTTTTTTGATTTAGTACGTCGATACCCTTAAAAAATTATTCAGAAAAAAAGAGTGGGTGGATCCAGAATCAAATAAAACATTTGCTACATTAGAGTGGATAGTAAGTGTACCTTTCACCACTTCATTATCATACTCCACATCGCTGATAGAAATTGCATGTGACGTTCCTTTGTATTTGTCCTTAAGAGTTTATTGACGTCGATCATCATCAACAACCCTTGGATTAGGTCATTGATTAGCATAATGCCCCATTTTCTTTCACTTGTAACATTGAAGTGTAGGAGGTGCATTCTGTGTAGCCTTTTCTTTTTTTGCATCACTAGACATATTTTTTCCATTATTGCAGCATTCAAATGCCTAATGACCTTCTTCCCCACATTTGAAACATTTACTTGTCTCTTTAAGAAAATTCCCTCCTTGTTTCTTTCCACACTATGAGAATAAAGAAAACTCATCTTATTTTCAGTGTGGTCATTAGATTTCCCTTTGAATTCCATTTTCTTCTTCTTATCAAACCCATATGACTGATGGGTTACTCCAATCTCCATCTCAACCTTGAGAGTACATCGAAAAATTTATGCGTAGCTATTGAAGTCCCTTATGGATAATTACCTTCAAAGAATTGGTTTTAAGCCACTAAAGAATCAATCGATCTTACTCTCTGGTTGGATAATAATTCTGGAAGCATACCTTGGAAGACTTGTAAAATTTGCTTTGTAGGTACCAAGAGATTCATCATCCCTTTTCTTTAGTTTGAGAAACATCATCTCCATCTTTTTTTCGAAGAATACGAGGGAAGTACTTGTTGAAAAATATGTTATTGAACTCATCCCATTCCACGGACTCAATTTCATCTCTTTGCCTCGTATTCTTGATAATATTCCACCATTGATCATCTTCACCTTCCAAATGATATACTGTTAAGATGACTTTATCATGTTCAGAACATTAAAGAACTGAAAAATATCTTTTCAGTGGTACTGATCCATTGTTCAGCCACTAATGGATCAATAGACCCACTGAATTAGGGTGGATGCTGCCTCATGAAGGATTCAACAGAATGTTCCTCATTCCTTTGCACTTTTGGAAGCTATGAATGATTCATAGCTTGATAAAGTTTTGTGATCATGGCTACAAGATTTTGCATTCCAACTCCCACATCATTTGGTTTCTCAGGGGGAAAATCATTTCATTTCCCATCACATTCAGCATTAACACGGTTCTTTCAGGTTCCAGCCATTGACTAAAAACAATAAGCATAGTCTGAGAAACACTAACCATAATAGGAAAACCACATAATCAAGAATAAAATTTCACACTTTAGGTCTTATCATAGGTTATTTATTTCCATTTCTAAAACACTAATATTGTGTTCTATGCTTAGACATATCCATACGGTTCTTACTAAGTCTTTCACATCCAAGTTTCCAAAGGATGACTATACCTTTCCTCTAATACCAACTATAATGACCCAAACTTTACATACATTGTTATTACTTCAGAATAGAATCATACTTATTACAACATATAACCAAACCCTGATAGTGCCGTGTAGGTATAGTGTCTTCAAAAGCTGGGAAACATAAAAAAACTTGTTCATAAAGCATCTACATTGTCTTTCGTTTATTTCATCATATCTAGAGTCCATTATGGCATATCCTACTTAATACCCTTCTTCCTGACATGAGGAAAAGAAAACATAAAAAAGGGTGAGCTCAAATGCTCAGTAAGGGTAAACAAAGGAAATATCAATCATATCATATTCATTAGAACATAACATTTTGAAATTATTAACCTACAAAAGAGATCTTAATATCATAACATAGGATAAATCATATCATATTCATGTTTATTTTATAAATTTTCAAGGAAAATTGTTTTGATAATGTTTTCAATACTTATTTATAGGGTTTTTAATTATTTTCAAAGAAAGTTTTTCCTGAAAATTTCATGATTCTTCCATATGTTTTCAAGTAACATGGTTTTTAAAACCTTTTGAAGATATATTTACAGTTTTTAAAATGGTTTTTAAATAAAAGCGTTTTTAAATTATTTTGAATCTTATTTTATAATTTTTCAATGAAATAGGTTTTAAAAATTATGTCAAGTATTATTTATAAGTTTTCAACGTGTTTTATAAGTAAATGATTTTCATATGGTTTTATGTATTAAAACTCCTTTTTCAAAGAAAAATGCTATTTTCTTTGAGAAACGTTTTTGAAAGATATTTCAAAATTATTTTCCATTAAGATGACAACCAATGATACTACCCATACCATTCTAGTAAATGATCAAAAGGTTTCATTCATATTATTTCTATAAATGGGTTATGATTAATGTTATAGTCTTGGTGGAAATAATTTCTCCTTCACAGGTTATATGTTTAAGAAATCAATTTCTATTTTATGGGTTATTATTTTGATGAAAATATTATGAAACATGTTTCATTTTTCATAGGTTATAATATATTTAGATTTTTATTATACCCATTTCATTTCATTGGTTATGATATGAATCATTACAATTTTGTGACAAATGTATGTATGATTTAATTATGAGATGGGTGAGACCAATATCTACCCCAATTCATTAGGTAAATATTTATATCTCATTATATAGACATGGATGGAATGAAAAATGATCTCAGTTCAATAATATAGGATAGGAATGAGAAATAAACTCAGTTCAGTATTAAAGGGATAGAATGAGGATTGAACTAGGATCAGTAATGTAAAACTAGAACGAGGTGTGAACCTAGTTCAATAAAGGTGTTTTCCACTAATATGGTCATTGCATCCATACCTTGACTACTGTGGAAATTATTATATATGCTTATGTGTCTTCCGAAATTCTTTGTTTTATTCCCATGTTGTGATTTTAGGGCTCATGTTCTTTATTTCCTTATGACTCATGTCTTATGAACTTATAGTATTTATTAGATGATTCTAGTTTATGATATTTGATATGCAGGGTATCTCCTTCTAATGATCACATTCTCATACCCTTACACACATGTTTATTCTAACATTTCATCCTTTTTTACCCTTACTGAGCATCTAAGCTCGCCCCTTTTTATTTTTCCTTACCCCAAGTTTGGAAGATATGTATTATGTTTGATGTGCCTGAGAAGGGTTCTAGTCATGAATAAACTAGTAGGACATCATGTATCTCAATTATATACCAGTGTTTATGTTTCCATGTTTCCAAAAGAACTAGTATAATATGGTCTTTGGGTGTCTATTTGAATAATGTTTTAAGTATTCCACAAAAGTGATGTAATTTCTATGTACGTTATGACTGGGTCATTATAGTCAGAATAATAGAAAATTTTTAGTTATCCTTTTGATGTTGGGATGATAAAAACATAGTTATAACTCTTTGTACATGTATATGGATAAGTTTATGGATAAGTAAAGGTATATGAAAATGTCATATAATTTTGATAGAGTGGAGAGTAAGTGGTTTCCTAACAATATATCTTTGTCTAGATACTATAAGTGGATGTGGCTCTGTGAAATATATACCTAGGGGTAACAAATCTAACATGATGTTCCAATAATTAATTCAGGTAATTAGGTACATGAAAATGGGCCTAGATACACTACTAGTTTGACAAACCCTAGGGATATTCATTTGAAATTCATAAACACTTCATAAAACATAATGAAGTACTTGAAACAAATTCTATTAGGAATAACCTAGGATAATCCTAGGGTATCATAGATTAAGGAAGGTTTTAGGATTTATGCATCTTGAAAGTAATTATTTTTAGGACTATGTAGTTTTATATTATGATAAGTAATGATCACACGATGCTTTTAGTTTCAGTAAATTGTTGAAACCAAAACGAAAAGAACTAACATTAAATGTGATGGATGATTTTCTGATGAGAAGTCAAGTGGGAAATCACTGGAGTGAAAGATTTTGTGGTAATACTAAATCATTTTTCATGAATCATAAATAACAACATGAACCCTAACCAACTCTAAGACTCACTAAGGGAGAGAAAGAAGGTGTTTATTAAGATTTCAGATAGTTGAGTCCATGGAGGAATGATGATTTGGTTTCCTTTTTCTCAGGAATGTGGAATGAATCACCTAAGTGAATGTCTTAGTGGAACGAGTAGATGTTTTGGCTATGGAAAATAAGAACACAAAGAAACTGATTATATGGGAAAAGTTATGAGTTTTGTTAACGAAATGGATGAGAATGTTGGCCTCCCAAAGACATCATCGAAGGTTAAGTGTTCCAAGTGTGTAATAAATGGTCATTATGGAACTCAATATACCAGAATGAAATATCCTATATGGGTTCATCAAGGTGGTATTAGTAATGGTTATATTCCTGATGATTATGATACCATAGGTGAGATGTGAAAGAAAATTGGTATTGTATAATAGGATTAGGAATCCTTGTTAATAAAATAAGGATTAATTTTAAAAATAATGATTTTTATGTATTTAGAATCAAGAATTATGTTATATGAATGGTGAAATATATATGGAGTGTTCAGATTATGTTTTTCACTAGGAATTTACAAGAACACTTTGAATGGTTCAGATGGAATATGGAAGTCATATAATAGCAAGGTGAGGTCCTTAGAAAACACATGATTAAGATAAAGATAAACCTTAATATATTCCTTATTTTATGATAACATTTTTTGGATAAAGGTATGTGGAATATGAATACGTTAATTAGATGGTATTGATTTCCTTGGAACTAATTAAGGACTTGTTGACAAGTATTTATTGTTATCACATATGAAGTTTAAAATGTCTTAGATTTATAGAATATAGCCAATAATATATGGAGTAAATAATAATATATGTTTCCTCGAATTATTTATTGTTATTTAGGTTATTATTATTTTTCAAGAGAATATATGATGAGGATATTAACATGTTAGGAATAGGAAAACAAAGTTTTACTTTGTGATATTTGGGGGAAACAATGTTAATATAATTTTGTGTCTCTATTTATAATGTTATTGATTTTTAACTTTTATAATAGTTATAAGTTAAAAATTCAAGAAAATTTAATGTTAAACTTTGGAATAAATTTGTACGCATGTAGTTTGTGCTGAAAAACATGGTAAAAAGGGTATTTAGCGATTAACCTGATTTCCAAGATTTTTATCTTAATTATTTTGGAAATTATATTAGCATGATTTTGAAAAGGACATCATGTATGTCAGGTTACAACAAATCATGTCAAGAAAGGTTGTGGATCTTAAACACATGGATTAAGAATGATATTGTTTTCATACCTACCACTAGCCTACATGATTCCTATATTAATGTGTATTAATTTTTGTTGGATAATTATTAACGATAAACTAATAGAGTTACTTTTTATGTTTAAAGATTAATGTATTAACAATATTGATTTTGAATAATTGTTAGTGTCAAATTGTTATACTTTTCATTCTTTTATGGGCCTTAATATTTTCTAAAAGTTTATTTTATCACTTCACACATCAATTTTAATTTCTGGACATCCATTTCATGAATGAATGAATTTATTAGAAAATGATAAAATAAAATCTAAATACTAAATTTTTTATTGAAATATATCCATTAAGAATATTTCTTTATATTATAGGTTGATAAAAGAATTACTCAATAATAGGAAAATGATTAAAAAAATCCCAATACCTTAATTTTTGTTGAACTGATGGCCTAACAAATCATCACATATTTATGACTTTGAGGCCCTCTCCTTTTCGTTGATCGTTCGTTTATTTGTGATTGATGACCTCAATCACCCCTTAAAAATCTTTACTCCTTTCATCCATGTCCAATATTCACTACCAACCTATGTTGTCCTATATGGAAACCTAGTTATATGTTACATTGGGTAATGGTTTTTGTTCCAAATTTCCCTTTCTAAGGTAATTTTTATTATCCATTTTTACAATCTGGGTTTATATTAATGAAACATTAAAATATTACACCTTTGATAACACAAATGAATTTCGAGGGTGAAATTAATTTTAAGGGGGTCGAATGTAACACCCCAATTTTTTGTGAAATGTTTTTTATCGAATTAATTTAACCTTTGTGATAATTTATTTTCAAAAAACTCTAAATATAATTTTTTATATTAAATCACTATATTTGGATTGCATTATACGAAACACCAAGTTAATCATACACTACAACAAACATAAATTTTAACATTACTACATAGAACATAGAGGTTAACTTGTGACTTGTAATATGTTAAACATAACACCAAATTGGTATAAACAACATTCCAGAGTGACTTGGAGTACATTACACGCGATATTGACTTTCTACAAAACAATATTTTTCTTGTTTTTATTTTTTAAATGATATAATTATAACCTTGCAATTAAACATAGTAATATTAATATTGATAACGAATTTTCAAATATTTTTTATATTGGTTTTATATAATTAAAACATATGGATGATGAAAAATATACTTTTGGTAAAGTCTTTATATGTTTGAAAATATTATTTTCTCAAATGAACTGCTTTTAATGTTTATCTGTGAAAAGAATAAAATTAATTTTAGACACAATTGGAAATTCAATTTGGTAAAATAAAGATAATTTTTTAGTTTATAATTTCTATATTATCTTAGCTATAATTTTTTGTATTTGTCTAAGAAACATCATTTTTTGGGTTAATAGTGAGAATACAATATTTTATTTCAAAAACTACTTTTTCGTCTAATTTATTTTTAAGGATAAATTATATTTTAAATTGGTTTAAAAGTTTAATTTTATAATATTTATATCAATTAATCCAATTTAGGTCATTGATATTAGTTTCACGTTGGCATTGGATATAAAATATTAGCGAACGTTTGACTATTTTTTACTTTAAAACCCCGCATTGCAAACCCAACGACAGGATTACATTTAAATTAATTTCTACCACTTATGTGATTATAATTTGGGAAAATTGATTCCAGATTTTGAATAATTATAATTTTTAATTTATAATTACTTTAACATAGTTTTTTTTACCAAAAATATTAGTGAATGTGATTAAAATTAATTATATCAATTAAGATAAAATTTAGCTTCACTAAGGACTAAACCTTAAATTTAAGACGGAAAACAACGTAGAAACATTTATATCTCCAACTTTCTACCATTATCCATGCATAATCCATAAATTACTCATTTTTTTGTTTTTATGTCTTTTTCATATAAAATCATGTGTACACATAACTTTTTTTCAAAAATACCAACTGTGTCATTTCCATTCCCTATTAAAGGTCACCACTTATCCCTCTTATTCACACATCTAAAACCATTTAGGTTCGGAATATATTTTCCGAATACAATTTTAAACATCCCTTACTTCTTTATAAATCATCCCCTTGGGTAGAAAGAAATCCGAGGAATCCTTTTGGCATAAACCAAAAGGTATTAACCGATTAAGATCTAATGTCTTCTCCCAAGATCCTTTATTTTATTTTCATTCTCTACCACTCCACTCTATTTATTCCATTATTTTATATAATAACTAGTATATTAAATATACTATTATGTTTTTATGATAATATTTTGACCAAAAATTTCACACACATCTAAGTAATGGGTAACGAATATTTTGTTAACGTGTACGGTGAACTACCGCCTCACGAAATGATGATTGTTCATTTTTCCATTACCGCCTCTCATGGTGGACATTATGATAGAAAGTATATTTATATTTATTATATATTATATTTATTATATATTTATTCCTTTTTATTCATTTTACAACTCATATATGTTTACTTTTAATTTGGGGTAAATAAGATAATTTCGTTTGAGGAAGTGTGGAATATCGCCCTCTCAAAGTGATGTGATTCATTCACACACTGCATGGAATGTATTAAGGATAGGATTAGTGAAATAATAATATATATGATATAATTATTAAACATAAATAATTATATATATATATATACATATTTCATTTAATTTCTTTCTTTTTGAACGGCAATAAAAACAGAAACAATGTTCATGCTTCTGTAAGACTTACCGTCTCCATAAATGGTGTATTCCATTTCATAATTCTATATTATATAGAATATTATAATATAAATAAAGTGAAAAAAATTATATTTATATCATTTATTTACATTCTTTAATCATGATATAATTATAAGTACCAACAATATAACAGATTAAGACACATTTGAAGAACAAAGCGAATATTACCTGAATTGAAACCTTAACATATGATTTATAACAAGAGGATAATAAAAGGTAATGATAAAAATGGTATTATATATAAAAAAATTATTTAAATAATTTATAATAAATTTATATTTATTATACAGTTGGACAGAATGAGTATGAAGAGAGTCAAGACATAAGGTAACGGGATTTAATCTGACTTTTTATTTCCATGAGATATATGATTTATAAATCACCCATTCCTTTTATGAGGTATGTATACTACCCATGAATGTATTAAATAATTCTTATAATTAAATTTAGGGTCATTTACATATCCATTATATGACCTTTATTTGATGGGGTTTCAGTTTCAAAAATTACTAAATCGGTAAAATATTTTTTTCTCAGTTTTCCTTCTTTGAGTCTCATGTTTTATTATGCACCTAAATTGGTTTTGAGGTTTATATACTTCCATTTTACATGATATATAATGAATATCCATATTTTATTGATATTATTAGCTTCATATAATTTCTTTTTCTAACATGGAGAGTATGATCCGAAGTTCCAAATTGATAATAGTTTTTTGAAACAATCTCGTCACTTTTGAAGATTGTTTATGTTTAGGCCTCCTTTGGGGAAATATCATAAGACATATCTCAATAAAATTCCTGGTTTTACTTCTCCTCTAGTTATTAATTATATATGAATGTATTAGTACCATTTTTTATACACTTTGGTGTATAATATAGTTAATAAAATGCATTTATGAAAGCTCGACTTTACCCCCTCTTCAGTCAAAAATCAATGTTCCCTCAAAACTAATTTATCATAAAAATGCATTACAATAATATTTTACCATTCTCCTAGAGTCTTTAAAATCAATTTTTACCCTTTATATATTTTAGAAATCAATTTAAAGTAATATTATTTTACCTTTTTTCACAATTGATTTTTCTAACCTTTTTACCAAGAAAAAGTAATATTCATTTTACCTCTTTTGAAATGTACGAATTTACCCAACAACATTTCATTGAGGATTCCATTACATTTTTAAATGGATTATTTTTAAGATTTTTAAAAGTAATTTTTAAGGAGATTTGTTTTCAAAATATTTTCAAGCTTATTTTATATGTTTTTAAGGAAAATTATTTTCAGAATATTTTCAAGCCTTATTTATAAGTTTTCATAGTATTTTCAAAGAAATGATTTTAAAAAAAATTCAATATTATTTAATATTCATTCATGTAATTTTTTTTTTCAAAACATGTTCAAGATTTCTTTGTTTGTCTTTCAAGTGTTTTTGAAGAAAAATGTTCTTAAAAAATGTTTCATCTTATTATATATATTTTCAAGGAAAATTATTTTCAAAATGATTTAATGTGTTATTTATAATTTTAAGGTATTTTTTTAAGAAAATTATTTTCCAATGGATTCATGTATTAAAAAGTCTTTTTGAATGAATAAATGATATTTTCCTCGAGAAAATATTTTAAGAGATATTACAAAATTATTTTCCAACTTTGATGACAAATATTGATGTAACTCATTCCCTTATACAAAATTATCTAAAGGTTCCCTTCATATTCTTTCAATTTATGGTTTTTTCTTAATCTCATTGTCTTTATGAAACTTGTTTCTCTTTCATGGTTTTTTTAATGAAATTCATTTCTATTTCACAGGTTATACTTTTGATGAAATGATTATGAAACCTTTATATTTTTTAATTGATTATGATATGATTACATTTTTATGATACCTATATCATTGCATGGATTATGATATCATTTTTTATGTATTTTTGTGACATGTATGTATGATATTATTATAATATTGGTGGGACCTATATCACCCTCCAATGTAATGGGTACAGATTTTTATCTCATCAGATAGACAATTCTAGAAAAAGAAATAAACTCGGCTCAGTATTATTGAGTTGGAAAGGGCTGTGAACTGGGTTCAGTAAAGTAATTCTTCCACTATGATGGTCTCAGTATCAATACCTTGACTGTTGTTGTAATTATTATATATACTTTTGTGAATTCCACAGTAACATATTTTGTTCCCATGTTATGCTTTCAAGGCTTATGCTCTTTCTTTCCTTATGATTCATACCTTATTGACATGTAATATTTATTCCATGATTCTAGTTTATGATCTTTGATATGTTGGGTATGATATTCTATTCTCATGATCATGTTATTATACCATTATGCTCATGTTTTTGCTTACATGACTCCCTTGTTTTCCCTTACTTAGCTTCTAATCTCGCCCCTTTTATGTTTTCTTCTCCCAGTTTATGAATATATGTATTATGTTTGATGTGTATAAGAAGGGTTTTGGTCATGATGATGCTAGATAATGATTATTTATTTCAATTATGTACCAATATTTTGGTTTCCATGCTCCCAAAGGCACTAGAATAATATAGTTTATGGGAATCTATTGTATTATTATTTAAGTATTCCACAAAAGTGATGTAATGTATATATACGTTAAGACTGGTTTATTATAATACATGAAGATGAAACTTGACTATAAAATCATATATCCTTGTCTATAGCTTAAATAGGTTACTAAAGATATCATGCCAACTAATATAACTATGGAATTTCAACATGATTTGGAAGAACACTGGTAAGATTTTGATTAAGACCAAAAGTTAATTAATCCTCCCATTTTTTTTAAATAATAATCGGTACCTCTCTACCTCTCTAGACTTATAAGAGGATTATGATTCCACTACGAAGATAGAATTCTCATAAATATTGACTGAAGAGATCACCTTTCAATTTTACTTACAAGAAAGTGATGATTTATTTCATAATTATTTAAGCTTTAATATTATTTGGTTTAGTTTTTTCTAAATTTCCCTTTTTTGAATTTTAGAAAATATAATCACAGAATAAAGCCTTGGATACATAAGTTTAAGAGGCCAAAAAGTAGTAGTAGTAAACCAAGAGGACCCATTTTTCCTCCATCTCACACTATCCAATATGTACTACATTAAAAGGGGGGATATTGTAATTCATATATGGTTTCCTTCATTACCCTTTTAAGTTTAATAGAACAACAATAAAGAAAGTTCTAGTGGTTTCTGAGAAATAACCCTCATCCACCTCAATATTGGGGTTAAACCACTAAAATTGTCTAGTTAGGGGTAGTAAAAACATAACACCCACTAGGGGGGTTAAACCATACATTATATATTATATTTCCCCTCTCTATTTAATTTTCTCATTTTTTTCAACCTTTATTTATTTTAGGTTTAAATTGGAATAATCAAAGAGCTTAACTAAAGGATTCCCTTTCATAAACAAATCAATTTGGGTCTTTCTATTTTTTATTTTTTCCCCAATTAAAATTCTCCACAAAATTATTTATATAAATTTAAAAAAAGTATATAGTAAATGAAATAAGTGCATGGAATGTCAAAATATTTTTCAAAATTTTTTGTGTCCTTTTATATGGTTTTTTATGTTTTCTTGTTCGAAATATTTTTATGCGTTTCCTTTCATTTTTTGTGTGTTTTTAGGATTCTTGGGCTAAATCAAATACTTTGGAATATTCAAAGAAACTTAGTATTTTTCACCATTATTGATTTGATTTTTTTAGGATTTATATTATTTCTAAATGGATTTTATTTCTTGATTTATTATGTTCTTTTAAGAATATTGATTGATTTTGACACCCATGTGCACTAATGCTAACCAAATTGAAAATCTTTCCAAAACCAACAGGTTTCAAAAGATGTTTGAAATTTTATTTAAATTTATATTTTTCATAAGATTATGATACATATTGTGTGATATAGAACATTATTTTTTCTCATTTTAAAGATTTTAGTGTTTCTGGAATGTGTCATATATGATTTTGGAACCACATTGGAAGCCCTTTTTCTTTGAACTATCATTTTGGACTACATTTTAATATATTTTATTATAAGCCCCTAGTATCATTGAGATACATTTTCATGGAGTCACATGACCAGCCATTTATCCATTTCATGCCTTCTCTAGATGTAAAATGCATGATTATTGTTGAACAAAATTTTTGGAGAGGGAGAAAATGAGCTATATTTCTCTTTCCTCATGAATATGTTTGAGCTAAAAAGAAAAAAAGTATTTCTAGATTTATTTCTTCTTTGGTGTTTATTAAAAGATGGATGGGTATCCCAAATATAACTATAATGTTGTGTGGGAGGTTAAACAATTTTTTAATATCAACATATTCCCATCTTTTTTCTCATAAATTGGATTCTAAAGAGAAAATCCAAATCTAAATTCAAGATGAAACAATGAAAAAATTAGGAAAAAGATATAAAAATTTATCATTAATACTTAAATTCTATGTGTAAAATACCCGAGGAAATCTAGAGTTTATTGGAGGTGATTAATTTTCTATATAATTGAGTAGAACACCATTAATCAAAAACAAATTCATGCATTTAAAACACATTAGAGCCTATCCAACCTCATTCTTCCTCTGATTTTTTACATTTGAAATCTACAAACCCTTGACCTTCGAGAAACCCATGAAAAAATACCTCTTGATTTACAAATTTGTAACTATGTGAAGTGGAAATACTAGGAGGATATAAAGGCTATGGAAACAAAGCTTGTTCTTGAATGTGAGAAAAACTCCATAAAATCCCCTTGAGTGAAGAGGGAAATATTTTTCCTGGAAGTTAGGTACGAAATTCCCATGGTGATTGAAATTGAATTGAATGGGTTTTTATGATTTTTGTGGAGTTTGGTAATATATATAATTGTAGTATGTATTATATTTCCTTAAATGGGATAATTGAGTTGTGTTGTCATTTATACTTTGGGAAGTTTGTTTTGACCATAGTATTAGAGGATTTCCTAGGAGTGGAATTATTAAGTCTAGGGGAGTGCTTAATATTATATTTTAACATATTCAATAATAAAATTATATTTTTATTGTCCCAAAAAAATTTGATTTTATGCTGAATTGTAACATTATACAATTTCTGTGCTATTTTGATAATAATTGAAAAATGGCCCAATTTTGGAATTTGACTTTTTTAATTTTATTTTTTATTTTGGCCATAACAATATCTAAATTTAGTATAATTTTAAAAATCATTTTTTGGGTTTTTTGACATCTTGAGACTCATTTAATCAATCTATACAAAAATCTCAATCAATAATTTAGATATCCACAATCATCTAACAATATGGGCCTCAAAAACAATGGACATATCAGAAGATTTTTTATGTTGGGACCATATACAATAAATATACAAACCATATAAGCTCCAATTTAACATGAAGACATAGGATTCATAGAGGAAATACTTTTATTCAGGTGTACATACATAATTCATTATTTTCAAGGCCATAAAAGAGTTGGAAATTTTAGTCATGGAATTTAAAGATTATGTCAGGGTAGAATAGATTTTTGTAGTAAATTGGATATATATATATCTCTAAATGTGTCTAATGAGTCTGAAGTTTTTTTTTCAAAAGAGGTTGTAAAAACAATAAATAAGGTCCCTTTTTCCAAATTATGTGATTTAATGGGTCATCCACATATAATATTTTGGATAAAATATTTTGGATCCAAATTTTATCATTATTTTACTATAAATATGTGTCTCACCTAACTTTTTAAATGATATCCATTTTTAGTGGGATAATGTGGGTTTTTGTTCATGTAATAGTTCATTATATCATCATTATATATTAGTTTATCTCAATTATTCATTTATCATCCATCTAATTATTTTAATTTATGTGTTCTCCAACCGTATTTCCACTTCCAACCCTAAAAAATTGAGAGCTAACCTCGGTGCTTTTTTGAGGGAGGGGATGGTGTTTTTATTGGGATTTTTATGCATTAATTTCAATATCATTATTTTATTCTATGAGTTAGGGAGAAGGTAACATTTATTATGGTGAGCAGTCACCCTTTTTTCTCTATCATCTTAATTATGATTCTTGTTTGTAAATCATCATTCCATTCACTATCTTAGATGTGCATACAGTTGAGTTTGGATTTGGTAGTGAATGATAGTGAGGAGGTATCATAGATGAATTTTGAAATATGATTTCCTCGTATAAAATTAAGGTTTGAGGTAATAACATTCCAAACTATAAGGTGAGGTGTGAATGGTCTTGATTACCTCAAAGAGTTGAATATTGTGAACCATCTTGATCATTGATTTCAATCACCATGGCTTCCTATGAACATTTTCCTTTTTATTTATTCTAACTACAATATATTTTTAATTATAATTTATATATTTATAATTATTATATTTTATAAATTTCACATCCACCAACATATATATTATTTAAATTAATTTTATATTAGATATTTTATAACAGTGACAACAGATACATGATGTGTTATAAGAGAACTACTTGTGATCGAGCCCTGGTAATTCCACTGTGGTTCATTATTATGAAGATAATAATTTAATTTAATAGTATTTTTCAACAAACCACTAGAATAACATTCCCTTAAAATTCCATTTCAGTTCAAAAATGACATAATATTTCGTAGGGATGTAAAAAAGAAATGGGTAAGCAATAAATCCGAGTAAGGGAATAATAAAATCATTGCTTAAGGTTAATATTTACATGTGAATAAATATGAATATTAAGGAAATATAAGAGGGTTGAGAATCATGAACTTGAATATCAAACAATGATATAAGATGAAACATAAAGGTAACATGGGAATATTGAAACAACATAAAACATGACATCAAAAACATTTTTCAAGGACAACCACCTTGAAATACTAACTTATTTTTATCGGATTACCTAATCTGCACCATACATGGTGTCTCTTTAAATAAAAAATTTACCCTAAACATTGGTGGGATATATAATTCTAGTCCCACCCATCACATTTACATCATGTTCATGTATAGTTATTCTATATATACTATACAACATAAGGTTTTGTTTCCTAACTTTAAATCTTGTGATTAAGGAGTATGGGTTAAATATATCGATTTTATATTCAATGAATGATAGATGAATCTAGAATAATACCCATGAGTTGAAATGGGGATAGATATTCCCAATCCAAATGTTTATCCTATAAAATCATAAGTATCTTTCGGCCACATAATAGGGGTATATACATATTCATGGAAGGTAATTATAAGAGTGAAATGGATCTCCTGTCAATTTTAATTAAAACTAAAAGTAATTTAAATCAATAAAAACACATATCATTACTAAAAAATTGAAATATAAACTCATAATATGTAGATGGTTCTTAAATAAAGATGAGAATGAGGGAATCCTTTACCATGAGAGGTAGCTTCAAAAAGATTGGGATAAGCTTATTATGATCTTGAACAAACCTTAGGAGGGATTTAAAAAGTGAAAGTAATTTTAAGATCATGATAAAAAAAATTGTGTTGATATTAATGGGAGGTTGGATGGGTTTCTATAGCCATAGAGATGTGAATTATTTAAAAAATTCTAAACATCATTTTTGGATTCTACATGATAAAATAACCAAAATCCAAAACCTCTTGATGGTTTTTTCCCATCGTTTCTTCAAAATATAATGGGTTTTCAATATTTAATGATTCTATGAACCAAAATATTAAAATTAATACCATTGGTGATCTAGAAGTGAGTCGTTTTCATAAAAAACATTTAATATAATATAAGTTTTAGAGGATTCATTGAGGGTTTATAAAATTTATAAAATAACTTATAAGAAAATTATATTAAAGGGGAAAAATAACTTTGGTCTTGTATACTATTAATATTATTTATTACATCACTTTTGTAATTTTATGATGTCATAATACATAGTATATATTTATAACATATTTAAATTTTATCAAAAAATTCTACTGTATGGGAAAATTATGAAAAATTCAAAATTAGCTAATTTTCACATGATGAATTCAAGAAAAATTATTTTATCAAAATTATTCCAAAAATATAAAAATTTACACTTTGAAATAAAAAAAAATTTGTTAAAAAATATAGTTTTCTATGCTGATAACAGATTCTAACCCATATAGAAATTACATTTGACTTTATAAAAATATATTATCATATATATTTCATTAATTATTATTTAATAATAAAATTTAATAAAATATAATTTAGTTAAAGAAATTAATTTATCAAAAATTGTTCCTTGATTGAAACTATATATTTCCCAAAAATTATTTTTTTTGTTTCATTATATCAAAATTTAGTTTCTCTCAAACTCATTATTTAATAATTTCTACTGCAATAATAAAAAGGATAAAGAAAATTTTTATTTAATTAAAAATAAAAAATTATCCGACTATTAGGGTATACATATATAACCACTTATAGGAGAATAATATGCCTTAAGGGTAAGGTATGTGATGGGGACACATTCTTGTGGTGGTTCAACAAACATGGTTTGGGTAATGATCATGATAAGCTTGAACCTCTCCCACAATAACATTATTTCATGTTTCAGTCATTTGATATTAGCTTGGGATTGGTTAAGGTAAAATCTGAGTGATTACATCACCCTTAGAAGGTTCAATAAATGGACTTCATATGGGTACTATCCTATTGACTAGGACTATCTCCTCTTCCATTAGTATCAGTTGGATTTTATTATAACCCTTAATATAAATTAATAATAATAGTCATTATACAATTTCTATATTGTCAATTGTTATTATGGTTAACTATATTTTAAATATAGAGGGATATAACTTATAACGGTCTAAGAAAACCAAATTACTGAATGAGGTTTCTATACATTAATTAATTGAAAATGAATTTATTCAATTAAAAAGGGAATTTTATTTGTAAAATATAAGGTTGTTAAATTCTTTCCCCATCATAAATTTTACCCTAAAATTTTCTTTTCATACATTAAATCAGATTATGTTACATTTTTTTACATCCCCACCTCTGGTTCAAATGTTTCTCCATTAAACATGTTGTTTTGCCCCAATATTTTACATGGTGAGTTTTCTTGATTCCTAGAACTTTGTCTCTATGATTTAATATATTCACCAGATTATCCAGCTAGGAAATATAATACTTTAATAGTTCCCTTTAATAATTATTAAATTTTATTCCCTATTATTTACTTCCTCAAAAGGGATACATGGAACACTTCATGTACTTGAGATAGACTCAGTGGTAGTCTTAGTTGATAGGCTACAACATGGATGCAATCAAGGATGTCAAAGGGGATAATATAACACACTAAGATTTTATGAGATAGATTATTTTTAATTTCTTTTATTTCCTTTTTTGTACGCTAATCCAATATTATATTGAGCTATATGCAACACTGTATTATCTAGTTTTATACGCAACACTATTTTAGGCTTGTGTTCAACAAAATTTCAAGTTATTTTGATATAATTCATTTAACTCAACACTGTGTATAGATTTTTTTTAACTTATAAATGAATTAAGTTTGTATTATATTATATGAAACACCAAATGAAGCTTGAACTACCCACAACACTGACTTGGCTTCCGTCACACATAAGAGCAACCTTCCTCGATAGCATGCATTTAACGCAATATCATGTTTCACTAAACAATGATATATAATTAAAATATTATTATTTAATGGGGTATAAACTAGCCATTATGAATAGTATTAACCACAATTTGAATTTTATATAAAATTTGTATTCATCTTACGTAATTTCTGGAACATGATATAATAGTAAATTCAATTTTTTCGGAGAAAATAATAATTTTTTAAAATATGCAGTATTACCACATTTTGATGGTGCACCAATTTTATATCTATTTTTTTACACTTATATCAGTTAAATTTGACAATATAAACTTCCTATTTGGAAGCGAGACATAAAAAATTACTTGTGTTACTTTTTTTGGTATTTTTATGATAAAATTCAAATTGTAATACTACATTTAAATTCAAAACAGTCTTTTCATCTAACTTATTTATCTTCTTAGATTATATTTTTAGTTTTTTTAAAGTTTAATATGATTATTTTTTCAACATTTAATCCCATTTTGGATATTTTAAGTATTTTTACATTTAAATTGGACCAAAATACATGACAATATTTTGATATGTTTTTACATCTTAAAAACCCGCACTTTTGTTTTGACAACGAGAATTAATTTTAAATTAATTTCTTCAAATTATTTGTTTTGAATTATGCAAAATTCATTACATTTTTTCAATAAGTGGTTCTAAATTATTTTAATATCTTAGTTTTTTTTGATATTATGAATAGTAATTACAATAATTTTTATTTACCACAATTAAAGGAAAATCGTGTAAATTAGGGTAACTAAAAATATGATAAGAATAATAAAATTATCCTAAAACCTGCCATAATCTCATTAGATGAATAATATTATACCATTAATATCTTTGGTTATAAACCTAGTCATTTAATGTCCACTTGAAAATGAAAATGACAAAGATATTAATAAAACAAAAGAAATTGACAAAATGTCAAACTCCCATTTCTTATAAGTATAATATTTTTATTGTTATGATAACTAGGTGATATATTCAAAAATAAATAGTCCATGGAATTATAAAATAATTTTCTACATAATTTAATTTATTTTTAATTTTTATAAAATATATATTTACCATAAAGTCTTATTCTTTGATGATGAAAAAATTAATTAATTTGATGAGAAATCAACAAAATAATTTTTATTAAAATTCCTAATAACCAAAAAAATGTCCATAAATATGAAAAAAATATTATTGGTCGTGTTTAAGTTGACTGTAATCATCTAAAGGTAAAGATACTTACCATTTGTATCCTTTTATAAACGATTGTGGCCTTTATATTATTTTATTTAAAGTAATGTTAAATTTGTCACATTCATACATTAATAAATGTACCATTTTTAATGATTTGATTTTATAGAAGATAAATTATACTACATAAATTGTCATGAAAGATATTAATTCTATAGTAATTATAGTATTTAATTTTTAATTTTTACTGAAAAGATAAGTATATTAAATAGTTACACAAAATCATTGTGGTAATTATTTTATTTATAGAGATATCAAATAAATGTTATTAAAAATATTAAAATAAATATATTTTGAGACAATTAATAAGGAAAATAAATTGTATAGATAACCATGACTTCATATGAATATAATAAAATATTTTTCTATAAGTTAACATGTGATCTTTATATTTTAAAAAAATCAATGAATTTAATAGTGTCAAAATTGACACTATTGATTGTTTTTCAAAAGAGAGTTCTATTAAATTATTTAAAAATAATAAAACCTTAATAAAAATATATAATAATTATAATATGGTCACAAATTTTCTAAATTATTTATTTATGATCTTAGTGACATTGAATATGTAAATATTTTACCCTTTTAATATTTAAATATTTATTACCCTAGTAAAAATAAAATAGAATAACTAAGTGTTAAATTGAAAGGATAAGGTTTGAATGGACATAGAAACGTGTCTAAAATATATTATTTGACGATATTATAACCCTATCTAATAAAATATCTTAAAATGTAACATTTTTGAGTTTTTTGAGTGGGGTTTTATTTTATTATAAATTATTATTATTCAGGTTTCCAATAGTGCCCCTCACCTCAATTATAAAAGGGAACATCCAACCTCAACACTTCACATCAATTTTGGCCTTAATGCTTAGTAATACACTAAAAAATTCCCTACTATGAATCCCTAGTTACATTCTAGAGGTTTTTGTATTCTTAAAAGACCCAGTCTAGTTTCTTAAATATGATATCTAAAGAGAGAATGTAAAAGAACAGGTCATATCCTCTACCGATTCTTTCATATTTCTTTCTTATTCTACTTCAACTTCATGAGTTGTTTCATAATAAAATAATAAATTCAGTATAAAAAATATACTAATATTTTATTATAAGAATTTAACAACCATATTACACTTTCTATCATTTATAAGAAAAATAAATCACCACGCGTGCATACATAAGACTTATCGTCTCCACGTCATGGTGTATTCTGTTTTTCACCACCACCTTACTTGGATGGGTATGAAAAATGATTTAATAACTATATATGATTCTTATAAAATTTTATTCATTTGTAAATATATTAAAACATTCAATTCAATAACATTAATGAATTACGGGAATGATATCATCGCTCGTGTGTACGTACGTCCTACCTTTACCACGATGCGATGTAATCCATTATACATGATAACCATTAAAGAATTATTATATAATTGTAAATAATGAATAAATATGGTATTTATTATGTTAAAATAATTTTATAATGATAAAAATAGGATCTAAGAAGGATAAACGAAACTTATTCAATGAAACATGCATACGATTATGAAGTAGTTAATACCCGAATAATGAGTAACAATGATATGTTACTAACAAACAGACTAAAATATGAAAATAAATGTAATCATAAAAACTATTATGATTCTGGAATAAATCAGTAACATTATTTAAATCATTATATATGAGGTTCGAATACATATGAATCTTATCGGACCTAAGGTCAGGGATAATTTTGTAATTTCATTTTTATCTGATATTGTTTATACGTAAGTATTTAGTAGGGGTATATTTATCATCCATGTCCATGGATTCTAAAAATGTTTTCATAAAACTTTTAATATTCCTATATGTATGTTAAAATTCATTTTTACCTATTTTTTACTTTTATAATAGGGTTTGGAAGGAATCATTCTTCCATTTATCATATGAGTTACTTTTTGAGTTCTTAAACAAAAGTATGAGGAGAATGTTCTTTTTAACTTATACAACATGAATGGATTTTTACGCATTCATAAAGCCTTATTTCCATGAATCTACCTCTATAGTATTTCAATTTTATTTTCAACTAAATTCATTTCTTTTCAAATTGTGCGGAATCTTTATAAAGGAAAGTATTTTTGAAGAAGAAACAATATTTTCCTCAAGAATTGAGTTCAAGTACTTTATCAAAAATATTTTCCATATAAGACGATGACATTTAAATAGGGTTATGTTTATATCCCAATTATTACTATTATTTTATTGTGTTAATGAGGCTATGATATTTTATATGGATTATGTTATGATGAAATGATTTTTAAGAATCCCATTTTATTTCGTGGGTGATGTTATGATGAATGATTTATGTTTTTGTCGAACATGTAAGAATGATTTCATTATGAGATGGGTGGGAGCTATATCTCCCTATAATTCATTGGGTAATGATTTATATATAATCAAATAAACATGTAATAAATAGAAATTAAATATGGTTCCGTAATATAGGTCTAGAATGGAAAGTAAATCTGGTTCAGTAATACATGGATGGAACGACAAGTAAACCCATTCCAGTAAGGGACTTTGTCAACTATGATGGTCTTTCTAGAAATGCATGGGCTACAGTGTAAATCATATTCTAAGCATATTTAATTCCATAATTCCATGTTTTATGCCAATTCTAGGTTATCTTGGTTAATGTTCCTTTTGGATCTATACCTTACATACTTCCATGATTTATTTCATGTCTCAGGATTTTGATATTTAAACTTTATGTTCATGATTTTACAATTTTATGTTTATGGTTTGTTTCATATTCTCAATGTTTACCCTTAATGACCATTTTAGCTCACCCTTTTTATGTTTTCTTTTCCTCACAATATAAAAAAAATTAGGTAGGTGAAAAAGGGAAAGATCGTTGTGGGAGATGTGGATGATCATTCACAAAGTTAGAAGATTATGTTCCATGTTTATAAAGTCACTAAACTTATAAGGTCTTTGTGTATAGTTTTTTTTCATGTATTAAGTATTCATCAAAAGTAATTTCATGTACATGTATGTCAAGATTGGGTCGTTATAGTGGGTTTCATAGAAAATGGGTAGGAAAGAATCTGATCCTTGGGAACTCTCACATGTGAATGTTGGATGAAGCATGACTCTCTTCCCAAGGGATTCATGAGGAAATGGCTGCCACTAGGGATCAAGGTGTGTCCCTCCCAGGGTTTGTAACCTCCAATGGATTTCTCTTATAGGTATAAGTTCTAGTCCATTAGAAATAACTTTATACCTTTTGATTTGGTATTAGAACGAAGTTTTAGTCATCCTTTGGAAACTAGGATGGGAAAATTTTAGTGAGACCCCTATAGATATTTCTAAGGTATTTATAGGGATATCCATAAAGTTAAGTTTAACTATATATTATAGTTATATAATTTTGGTAATAATCTTGAATAACCTAGGATTAAAACTAATATGTTAGAGATTGAAAGTACTCCCCCTTTATTTAGTTGTTTTCGTAGTATGATTCTTTCCAGTCACACTATTATTTTTTGGGTTTTATAAAAGGGACGGAAAAAGGTGGATTCACGTTAATGGAGAATATTATAGACAATCTAATGATATTCTTCATGATAAACCAAATTAAATGGGAGTTGGAAGGCGAAACATCATTATTATTCTTAATAAGAAACCTCAAAATTTGATCATTAATATCAGCATTGGTGAGTTTAGTGACTTAGAAAATATAAGAAAGATGGAGTTTCATGGTGATCATAGAGGAAATAAAGTTTAATTTTACTCATGTAAATAATGTGGGAAGAGGCACCAAGTATAATTTTTCTAAGGAACTCGAAGATGCTTTGGGTGTGGAAAAGAGGACCCAAAGCTAGAAATTGCAATGGAAAAGGTTTCGTTAACACAATATACAAGGATAATTTAATTTGTAAGACATTAACAATGGTTACAATTTTTAGATGTAGAATGTATAGGAATTATAAAAATATATTCCCTATGGGAAAATCTCATGAAGAGAATCAGCATGGTCGTATGAGTTTTATTTTGGTTAGTAATGATGAAGAGACTACAAATGATATTTGAGATGAATGAAGAGTTGATGAATAAAATGATGAAGATCGATCAATGGTTTAAGAAGGTGGTGTAATGATTACATTTTTTATCAATAATAATTTTGTATAATTAATTTAATGGTACTATGGAATAAAGAAACATCTATGTACTGTTACACTATTGTTTTTTCTTATGTATATGAAATAATATGTTTAATGGTACCAATAACCATGAAAAGTTATTCAGATATTTTTGAAAAACACATGATATGTGAATAATGATAGGATAAGAAGATAATTAGTTGTCTGATAGTATTACTGACCTTATAATAGATATAATGACAAAATTATATCATGGTTTGAGTATATAGAATTTTGGGTATTTTTGGTGTGTGGAAAGAGTTACTTTTGACAGAATTCATGTTTTCAGTAAGGTTATACGGTAATCCATATTATTAAAATATTTCTAGAGAATACATGATTAAGGTATTCACATGTTTGGAATGTGACTTACAAGAACTTCCAAATGATATATGGGACACAAATGTTATGTTGATTTAGTTCGCCACATGTTAAAGTTTTATATTTTTAGATTTTAGAAGGATTGTAATGTTATCCATTTAGGAATACTATAAGTTATATTCTGGTTAAATTATGTTAGATTAATGTATTATCTCACTATATGTGGACTTATTCATATTTGATAACATATCCTAAACTTTTTGGGGAGAAAGATGGAATGAATTATCAATCTATCGCATCATCTGTTAAAACGTCAAGAATGAAAAATTCATTTTCAATTATTCAAATAAGAGAAAAAGTGGAAATTTTTCAGGGAACAACTAACTGTGAGATTGAACTTAAATCAAGTAAGAATTTCTCCTCATGTGAAAATTCATCATCATTAGGGAAGGATCTTGAGACCAAAAATTTTATCCTAGTACCTTCTAATCCGATGAATCAGATGGACCCTTAAATTATTGCAGATTTATGTCTTCCTCGAAGTTAACTTTATGTAAACTATATTCTCTATCACTATCTATCAAAACATTATATTTAGATTTCTCTAACTTATCCATGTTTTCACTTACCACACATCTTCTCCTATGTGGAAATCCATTGATGACTTACTTTGGGTAACCATTATGTTTCTATATTTCCTTATTAAAATAAAGTTTTAGTATACTTTTTTAAGATGTGGGTTTCTATGAAATAAACTTTTAAGGATTAAACCATTTATAACCCCGATGAATTTCGAGGGTAAAATTCATTTTAAGGGGTGTATAAAGTAACACCCTGATATTTTATGAGATAGATTATTTTTAATTTCCTTGATGTCTTGTGTTTTATGATACACCAAGATTAGCTAGAACTATATGTAATACCATATTATCTTGCAGTATAAGCAACACTATTCATTTCTTGTGTTACACAAAATTTGAAGTTCTTTTGACAGAATTAAATTCACAAAACAATGAGTATAGATTTAGTTAAATTAATAAATGAACTAAGTTTGTATTATGTTATATAAAACACCAAAGGAAGGTTTCAATACTTGAAACACTGACTTTGATTTCATTACATGCAAGGGAAACCTTCCTCGATAGCTTGCATTGTAAGCAATACTGAGATTCACTAAAAACAATATATTATTAAAATATTCCTATTTAATGGGGTATAAACAAATCATTTTGAATACTATTAAAAAATTTTGAATTTTAAATAACATTATCATTCATCTTACATAATTTATAGAACATGATAAAAGAACAAATTCAATTTTTTTGGATAAAAGAAGAATTTTTCAAAAAATGCAGTTTTACCGCCTTTTGATAGAGCCCAATTTTTAAATATAGTTTTTGAAACTTTTATAAGTTTAATTTGACAAAATAAACTTCTTATTGGGAAGTGGGATATAAAAATTACTTTTTAAAAAAAATTATTTTTCTAATAAAATTCAAATTTTAATACTGCATTTTAATTCAAAATTTCCTTTAAATATACATTATCTAATTAGATTATCTTTTTATTTGGTTTTAAACTGTAATTTGATTATGTTATAATAATTTAATCTCATGTTGGACATTGTCATTTATTTCAAATTTAAATTTTACATAAACATATGAAAATCTTTTGATAAGTTCTTACTTCTTAAAAACTCACTTTTTGTTTTTGATAATGAGAATTAATTTTCAATTAACTTCAGATAATTATATGTTTTTAATTAAGAAAATATTATTCCATATTTTGAATAATTGGGTCCAAATTATGTTAATTGGTTGATTTTATTTTTGAATATTATGAATAGTAACTACGAAAATTTATATTTACCACATTTTAAGAAAATCACATAAATTAGGGTAAATAATAATATCATAAAGACAATAAAATTATCTAAAAAGCTGCCAAAATCCCATTAGATGAATAAAATTATACCCTTAACATATTTGATTCAAAAAATAGTCATTTAATTTCCACTTGACAATAAAAATGTCATAGATATTAATAAAACCAATGAAAGTGACAAAAATGTCACACTCACATATCTTATAAATATACTAATTTTAATATAGGGAATACCAGGAGATGTATTTAGAAATTAATATTACAGAGAAATATAAAATAATTACTTATATCATAATAATTAATTTTTAATTTTCAAGAAATAAATAATTACCAAAAGTCTTATTCATTGATTATGTAAAAATTAATTAATTGATGAAAAATATATGTAACAATTTTTATTAAAATCATAATAACCATAAAAATGTCCAAAAACATGACCAAATTATATAGGTCTAGTTTATATTGAGAATAATCATCAAAAGGTCAATATAGTAACCATTCTGAGCCTTATAGAATATATTATTACTTTATATTATTTTATTTAAATTAATGTTAAAGTGGTCACATTCATACTTTAATAAGTAAAAAAATTTAATATATCATTTTATTGTAGATAAATTCAACTAAATATATTCTAGTAAAATATATTACATTTATAGTCATTATAGCATCTAATTTTTAAATTTTACTCAACAAATAAGTATATTAAGTAATTTTACATAATCATTTTAGTAATTATTTTATTAATGGAGATATCAAATAAATGTTATTAACAATATTAAAATAAACATATTTCAGGATAATTAATATGTACAATGAATTTTATAGATAACCATGACCTCATATGAATATAATAAAATATTTCATTCAAAGTTAACTTGTTATCTTTATATTCTTAAAAATCAATAAATTGAATAGTCTAAAATTAACACTATTGATTGTTTATCAAAATAGTGTCTTATTAAATTATTTAAAAATCATAAAACATTTTTAAACATATATAATAATTATGATATGGTAAAAATGTTCAAAATTATTTATTTATTATCTAATTGACATAAAATAAGTAAATATTTTACCCTTTTATTATTGAAATATATGTTACCCTAGTTAAAATGAAATAGAATAACTACGTGTAAAATTGAAAGGATAAAGTTATAATTGATATATAAGCATCTCTAAAATTTATTTTTTGATGATATTACAACCCTATCTCATAAAATCATCTTTATTGGGAAATTTTGGAGGTTTTTTATTAAGTTTGATAGTGATGGCACGTCGGGGGGTGCGGGAGCTCTGCGACGATGGAGTTTTGGTTTTCTAGGGTTTGCGATGTCGGTTCCACATTTCCTCAGCTCTGTGATTTTAGCTGGTAAAGTCAGATCCATTGGGAATGAAGGTCCACAACATCTTGGTGGTTTTGAATCTACGGTGAATCTTCCGACATCTCGTCCTGGCGATGTTTGAGATGTTGATGTCTGGTCTGTCACCCGGAAGGACAGTGCGACGAATCCTGGTGACTGCACTCACCCGGTGAATGGTGTTGTATAAGAGCATGTTATCTGTGGTCTACTTGAAGGTGTATTTCGGGATCGTGATGCTGTTCTGGAGGTTGTGAGTGTTGACCTCAGATCCCGGAATTTGGTTCGTGGTTTCTTCGGCGATGGAGGTGCGCGGGGTCGGGATTCCAAGTCCGATCCAAAGTTGCTGCCGAAAAAAGCTTTGTCTTCGGATGTTTGTGATGGCTCCAACAAATTGGCTACTATAATGTTGTCTTCTGATTCATTTTTTCCTTCTCCGTAGAGGATAAATCCAAATGATGTGCTGAAGATTGCATCTGGGCCTTTCACTGACTCATGTTCTGGAACAATTCTTCGAAAAGGGTCATTTGGCACCTATTGAGGCTAGTCCTGACGTCTTTGATGAAAGTATTACCATCGGGAAAACCACTCTGATTGCACTTGTTTTTTCCAAGGGTCGGAAGTCATATAGGTTCGATTAATTGGTCCAGCGGATCTCATTTTTGTTGGGTTTCTCTGATTATAAGTGTGTTTCTCTTGGACGTTGTTTTTTCACTACATTTTTCCTTGAGATGCTTCTAAAATTCATTCCTGGAGCACTGGATCTCTTTCCTTAATTTTCGATTGGCTCCACCTTCATGAATGGTCTCTAGACTTCAATGCTTCGCGTGAAAGGAATGATTTTTCCCTGGTATAGGTTCATCTTCATGGTCTTAATTGGGATCATTGGAACCCAAATATTCTGTGTGATATTGGAATAGCAATTGGGACTCCTATACGACTTGACAAGGAGACTGAGAATGTTTGGTTTGGACACATTTACATGATGTTAGTGGAGATTGATATTAGCTCCAACCTGATTGACAAGGTAACTCTTTCCACTCTGACGGATGACATTAAAATTGATGTTGAGTATGAATGAAAGCCACTTTTTTTAATGAATTTATGGAAGTTGGGCATTCATTAGAACTATGTTGGAGATGCATTTCTTGTGAGAACTGTGGGATTAAGGGCCATCCATCCAACCTCTGTAGAAGGAAATCAAAGCAGAATGATGTGCATGTGTCATAGTTCCTTCATCATAACGTTAATCCCTCTTCCAATAAGGATGATTTGTTGGATTATGCAGAAGAACATCAGTTGCCTTCGAAAGGGAAGGGACTGATGGTGGACTTGTCACCATTGTGATCCAACAGTGGTCCTTCTAATATTCAGAAAAACTCTCCATCTCCGATGAGTGGTCCTCCTATTGCGTGGGTTGGTGTTTCCAAGTGGATTACACCCATGGATGGTTGTGCAGTTACTCCCCTCTCGATTTGTTGGGACTGGAAAAAATATTATTCTCTCTATTGCAGGGTCTCCTGCTTGCACTGACCCCTTTAATACATGCATGAATGATGGCCCTGGTGCAGGTTTTATACATGATGAGACTGCTGAGATGACTTTTAACTCTGTTCTATAGGTTGATTGTCATCAGGAAATTCAAAATCTCTTGAATTCCTCTAGGATATCTAAGAAGTGGGGTGACGTCTCGGAGGCGGAAGGGGTTGCAGCAGGTAGCGGTGGGCCTGCTTCGTTCAAAGATGCACTCATGTCTAGTAAAGGGGAGGTAGATCACACTCCTACTCCCTTGAGGCGAAGGCCAAGGAATGATTACTCTAATACACCTCGCACTATGTGTACTCGATCTTCCAAGCTATCAGGAAAGTTTAATTCTGATATTCTTAAGATCCTTAATCAGGGTACGTCCCAATATGAATGGGAAATGTCTTATGACTCTGATTATGGGAATGATATGTCTTATTATGATCTTTAATTTTGTGCTTTGACGGATGAGGGAATGTCCCTTTGTTTTACCCCACCCGTCTCCTCTGTACTCTTTTCATTTATTAATAAATAGTCAGAAGCAATGCTTCTGGATGGTCTTGCTGGTTAAATATTATTGAGGATTAAAAAAGTTCCCCTCACCTAAATTATAAAAGTGCACATCCACCCTCGCCACTTCACTTCTTTTTTATCCTTCAATCTCAAAAATTCCTATCCCAATTCCCTTTTAAACATCCCTAGTAAAATTTTAGAGGTTATGGTCTTCTTAAAATACAAACTCTAGTTCCATTAATATGAGATCTAAAGAGATCATGTCAAAGAAGAGGTAATATCCTCTACCAATTCTCTCATATTTATTTCTTCTTACACTTCCAATTCATGAGTTGTTTCATTATAGAATAAAAACTATAGTAGAACCTATATACTTTGATATTATTATAATTATCAGACAAACATATTTTACTATCTATCCATTCTAATAAAAATGATATCACCACACGTTGGTACGTACGGCTTACCGTCTCCACACCATGGCGCAATCTGTTTTTCACGACCACCTTCGTTGGATAGATATAAAAATTTATGTAATTAATATATATAAATATTATAAAATTATATTTATTCTGAAATATATTACACTATTCAATTCAATACCATTCATAAATTATGGAAATTATATTATCGGTTGTGTGTACGTACAACATACCGTTTCCACGATGTGATGTGATTCGTTCTATATGATAACTATTCAATAATGATTATATAAAAGTAAATAATTAATAAATATGGGTTTTATTATGTTTATATTATTTTATAATGATATAAATATAACCTAAGAGGGAGAAATTGAACTTATTCAATGAAACATGCATATGATCATAATGCAGTTAAAACCCAAATAATGAGTAATAATGAAATGTTACTAAAAAATGAATGAAAATATTAACATAAATGTTATCCTAAAAATGATTATAATTCTAGAATAAATAAAAAGTATTATTTAAATCATTATACAAGAGAAATACAAAAAAAAATCTTATCAAACCTAAGTTAAGGGATAATTTTCAATTTCATTTTTATCCGAGATTATTTATACGTAAGTATTTACTGGGGGTATATTTATCGTCTGTGTCCTTGTTTTCTAAAATTTTTTCATAAAATGTTTAATATTATTCTATGTATATTTAAATTCATTTTTACTCATTTTTTAATTTTTCTACATGTTTTGGAATGATTTTTTCTTTCATTTACCATATGAATTACTTTTTAACTTCATTGAGAAAGGTAATAGGAGGATGTTTTTTAACCTAAACGACATGAATGGGTTTTTTACACCTTCATAACGCCTTATTATCATGAATTTTCCTTTACATGATATCATTTTTATTTTCATCTAAATTTATTTATTTGAAAATTGTGTTCCATTTTTAGAGAAGAAAACATTTTTGAAGAAAAAATTTTATTTTCCTAAAAAAATAAGTTTTAGTGTTTTATAAATATTATTTTCCATCTTAGATGACACTATTTAAATAGGGTTATATTTATATACCTATTATTATTATGATTTTATTTTCTTAATGGTGGAATGATATTTTATATGGACTATTTTATGATGGAATGATGTTTAAGAAGCTAATTTTATTTCTTGCTTTATCCTATGATGAATGATTTAGGTTTTAGTGCCACATTTATGAATGGTTTCATTATGATATGGGTGAGACCTATATCTCCCTTTAATGAATTGGGTAAAGATGTATATCTCCTAAGATAAACATGGATGGAATGAAAAGTAAATATAGTTTAGTAATACAGGGTTGGAACGACAAGTAAATATGGTTCAGTAATACATGGCTGGAACGAAAATTAAACCTGGTTCAGTAAAGTACTTTGTCCACTATGATGGTCTTGGAATCAATGCCTTGGTTACTATGGAAATCATATTATGAGCTTATGTTTTTCCAAAATTCCACATTTTATGCCAATTATTTGTTATCATGGTTAATGTTCCTTTATGATCTATTCCTTACATACTACCAAGATTTATATTATTTTTCATTATTTTGATATTTAAACATTTTGTTCATGTTTTTACATTATTATGTTTATGGTTTGTTTTATGTTATAAATTTTTAAACCTACTGAGTATTTGAGATCACCCTTTTTATTTTTTCTTTTCCCTAGGATATAAAGAAAGTTTTTAGGATAGATAACAAAAGGGGAAGATATTTAAGGGATATGTTCAAGATCTTTCACCAAGATAGAATATTATATTCCATGTTTTTAAAGAAACTAAACTAATATGCTATTTGGGAATCATTTTTTGTTGTGTATTAAGTATTATGAAAAAGTAATTTAATTTCCTGGTATGTTAAGCTTGGGTCATTAGTGATAATGTAGCATTTACTAAGATTTCCATTCTTCCAACACCCCATGAATTAATTCCATGATAATATATAATAGAAAACAATATCTATAAACTAAATATATTTATCTATTTAAATATTTTATAAAAATATTTTCTATCAAATTTATATGGATTTGACCCCATCATGTGAGATTATGAAACTTATTCCCATATAGTGCCTCATAAGGTTCCATTTGAATTATAGAAAAGTTTTTTTCATATGATAACTACACTAGGGGAAGGTGTTGATCCCAACATCCTAGTAAATCCATTTAACATGATCTCGTAAAATACAATTGAGTTTTTGTGTTTATCTTACAGTGATCATCCATATGGGGGTGTTAAGAACAACGATACTGAAATATGTATCCAATGTTTATTAGAGGCTTCTCAAGAACCTTGATGTAAAACATGGATCCCAATTAGACATAAAAAAGAGTTGAAATCCTTTTACTCTTACCAGTTATCTTATGTATATCTTGGTGGGTTGTTTTAGAGAAAAGTATTCATTGATATCAATTAAATGTGATGAATTTTTCAGGTGATAAACTACCACCTATATCTAGTTATTAACTTTATAGGTCATAGGGACTCCTACAATGAAATCCATGGTAATATTTTCCCATTTCCATATTTTTATGGTCTATTCATCCATCATACCATATAATTCTATGGTTTAACCTTTACAAATTTGAATACAAATCATTTGTATACAAATTTTACAATATCTTGTTCATGTATTCCCACATAATTTTTTCCTTTAGATCTATATACTTTTTAGTGCTTGATGTAATAATGGAAAAGGATGATATATGATCATTTTACAAAAGTTCCCTATACAGTTATATTTTTAATGGAAAGATATCTAGGTTCAAACCCATAAAACCCTATCATTATCAATGTTAAACTCCATATTATTTTCAACAGTTTTTGTATCACATATTAATATTTTTGGGATTCCATGATCATCTTAATAATTCATGGATGTTGATCCATTCATTATTCTAATTTCTATCATTTTCATTTCTATTAATATTGGACAATTTCAATCATCATCATGGATATTAATAAAGGATCCACTCTACTCAGAGTATCATCAACATTGTTCACATTCTATGGATAGTAATGGATTGAACAATAACTACTAATTTAAAAATTTTATTTCATGATGGAACTATAAGGGGTGAGTGGGAACCCTAAAATGTTTAGTATAACACAAAGTTCCCAACCATATAAGAGATTACCATACCATTATGATTTTTTTAAAATTGTTGGATTCCTTCAACCTATATAAGCTTTATTCAGTGGATGATAGCTTCATGTCTAGGCCATAATTAATTTCATGATAATGTCACAATATCTTTAATGCGATGATACAAAAAATCTAATTCTAGATCATACATTAGATATTTATACTCTTGGATATTTAATTTTTTTAAGGCATAGGTTATCACCTTTTCTTATTGAATGAGTACAAAATCCAACCCCTTTTGTGATGCATTATTGTAGATTAAAAACGTTTCCATGGGTAAGTAGTGTGAGAATTGTTTCAGTAATTAACATCTTTATTGAGACATTAAATATCTCTTTGAATTCATATATCTAGAAAACATAACAAAATTAACAGTTATCTTGGTTAGTGGGATTAATATTTGTGATAATTTTCTCAAAAATTGATGATAGTACATAGAATATCCATGGAAAATACATGTTTTTTCCCATAGATGTTCGTTTGATACATCCTTCAATTAACTCTATTTTTTAATGAAACAAATATATCCCTTTTCTATTGATAACAGTCCCTAATAATGTTACTTTCTCAATAAAAACATGCATTTACTAAACATTTTAGAAAGTGTTTCCATCTATAATTTATTCATTATTGTATTCAAATAATCCCCATGTTCGTTCTTTATTTTAGAATAGATAAGACTATAATTTATAAATAATACCAAAAAATATCACTGAAATCCTTAAATACTTTATTAATTATGTTCTTGAAGATATTTGGAGCAATAGTGAGTCCAAATTGCATCACTATGAACTCATAGTTCCCATACCTTTAATAAAATTCATATTGGTAATATCATACTTCTTAAAATTTAAATGAAAATATCAAAACTAAATTTCATCTATGTAGATGTATTTTGATCCATGTAGCTGATTAGATAATTCCTTGATCTATTTCATAGGGTACTTGATCATTATCATGATCTTGTTGAACTCAAAATAATTAATATGGGGGTGCATTAACCTCATATTCTTCTTAACAAAGAGGAATTATTCACCCCATGGTGATGCTCTTAGATACGTAAACCCTTTAACTGAAATATCATATAGTTTCTTCTTAAACTATTGAAATTCAATAGTGGCTATACTGTGAGGAATCTTGGATATTACAAAATGTTTGGGCAAATATTCCATTGTGAACTGAACCTTTCTGTTGGGAGGGAGACCAAAAATTCTTTGGGAAACACATCAGTGAATTATATTACAATGGAAACGTCCTCAAGGATGATATTTTACATAGTATCATTCATTTGAACTAAATTAACATGAACATAAGTCACTAATATAATTCTTGATATGATGATACTAAATTAGATTCATCCTCCTCCTTTCTCTTTTATATAATCATAAGTCTATTTTTTATAAAAATAGTGATATCATTATTTCATAAATTTATTTTGGATATATACAATGATAGCCAATGCATGACAAAAATATAATAAAATTCCAATAAAGGTAGTATGATAAGATTTTCTATGAAATTAATTCTAAAATTTTTTATTACGAAGGGGTTATATTAATAGGATAAAATAATTGACCAATTTTACATATTCAATGATAACATAACTCTATTTTGTGGTTGTGTTTGAATGGTTCTAAAAAACATGGGTGGTATGAAAAAATTCATGGAACAAGAATCAAATAGTATGCTCTATATCCTTTATTGAATAACAGATATAATTGTTAATACTTCATTGTTAATATCAACCTCAATAGTTGTGATGGAATAATTTCACCATTTTTTCTCAAGGCCTAGGAGGTTGTTATAGTTAGTTATCATTGAAAACCCTAGGATTAGTAAATGCTTTCTCATATTCCACTTATTCTAGTAATTGTAATCATTGGATAATAGGTTGAGGTTTTAGTGGAGTATTCATTTCATACATAAAATTGATTATTTTATCTCATCGATAATAATCATCTTGGTTTTCTTAATTCCCGCATGAAAATCATTTCCTTAAATTCTTTATGAAATTTTAGGGATACTTATTATTACCCTTTTTAATATTGATATGTTTTTATTTATTTCACCCGTGATATTTCCACATTGTACCACTAGAATTTAAATTCATCATCCACTTCCTATCTCAAACCCATAAGACCATTTAGATTCTATGATCATCATTTCAAATATGAGGGTACATCAAAACAACTATTCATAGCCATATATTTTATGAACCACCTAGTAGTTTTGAAGGCTCATATTTACCCCACTAAAAATGTATTTCAATTTACATTCATGGTCAATGACAAAGAAAGAGGTGTATCATGAATTTCATGAGAATTATTCTCTATATGCCTCGAAGTATTATTCTTAATTTTTCGTAGGGACATGGAAATCCATCTCTATTTTAAGTTGGAGACTGTGAGGATGGTATTTATCAAAAAAAGTACAATATCCACTTTACCCCAAAACTTTAATAACCTTGTCAGGCTTTATATTTTTTATTATTGTAAACCATTGATCAAATTCTATATCCATGTGATAAAAAAATAACGTAAACTTATCATTCATAGGAAATTAAAGTATGGAGAAGATATTTTCAATAGACTTGAAACATTAATTTGTGATTAAGGGATCATAAGATCCACTCAAATCTAGAGTCCTTTTTCACATAATGGACTGAATTATTACTTTATCTTTTTATGGATATGTGAGGTTTCCCATAATTAAAGCTCCCATTTTGAACATGTGTTAATTGAGAATGTAACATCATTAATTCCCCAATCACTACTCCCATTGAGCAGGGAATCTCATTTGGGAATTCATCACATTTCCCCTCATATTGGTAATTGAATCATTTTCTCCAATTTCCAGCCACTGACTAAAATAAAGGGAAAATTTTGGCTGATAATTTTTAAACACATAAATGGGAAACCATGAATGATAAAAGGATAACTCATAAATAAAAAAATATTCATTAACCTAATGTTTTCAAGGTTTCAATCTAGTTTATTAATGTCATATTTCAAAACATAAAATATTTTGGGATTTTTTCTATAAATAATGCCCTATAAAGAGCTTTTGAATTTTCCAAATGATGTCCTCTATGATTGTTATACCAGATTTGCATCGACTCTTCTTTGTTGTGCACTAGTTGATGAACAATTCAAGACCAAAACATAATTTTCAAGGTTATTACACCTAGGTAAAAATATACCAAATCCATATCCACTTAATGTATCCAGATTGGGAAGTATTTTCTTGGAAATTTCTTAATTGACCACAATTTAGGGATGTTTTCCTTTGTTTAGACTTATCTCTAATGTTTTAACTAGGGGTATGTAATCCCAATCCCAAATATAACTAGACTTTCATCAAATACAAAAAATGAGAACCCAGATTTTATAATATGTTACTTCATCGTTTATTTCAAAAAAATAAACATAATAAAACACTAGATGATTGAGATGGTGAGTTTCTTTTGGAAATTAGGTACATATCATAACAAAATGAAACATGGGTACAATATTATTTAAAAAATCCCCAACATGGACTTAAAATTCAATTTCTATTCTAAAACTATAAGATATAACCTAAGGATGTACATAAGAAAGGGTGAGATATAAATCCTGGAAAGGGAATAATTAAATCATAATCTATGGTTATATTATACATTTGACTAAATAGGCATATCAATGTAATGTAATAGAGGTGAGAATCAAAAAATTAAACATTGAAGCATTCTTTTTTATGAAAGAAAAAAAGGAAACATGGGAATGTGAAAACAATAGAAAACATGACATTATATACATAAGTCAAGGATGACCATTAAAACATCATAACATAATGTTATTAGCATAACCTCCATTGAACTGTATGTGGTATATCATGAGATGAAATCATTACCCAATACATTGAAGGTCTATATAATTTAGTCTCACACATCACATTCATATCATATACATAGATAAGTGTTTCACATAGATTTTAAAATATAAGGATGTATTTTATCACTTTTAATCCAATGATTAAGGAGTGTGTGTAACCTACATGGATGTTCCAAACCAACAAAAGATAGGTATAACTAAGGGAATAACCTTTTTTGAAATGGGAATGGGTATTCAAAAAAATGTTTATGATGATAAATTATGGGATAATTTTAGAATGATTACAGGGGAATATAAATATTCATTTATGGGTTTAATTAGAGTGAAAGGGGTCTCCAGTAACTTGTAAGATGTTTCATGGATAAATAGGAGAATAAGAGGATTCCGTACATTGGGAGGGTTATTCTAATAGATTGAGAGAATCTACTCATGTGATTTGAAACACCATGGGATGGTTCTCTTGAGATAAAGGAAGAGTAGATTCATGATTATAGGGGTTTTAGTGAAGTAGAATGAGTTTGTTTGTGGGTTCAATAGAAAAATAAATGGGAATTATTTATTAATTTCTAAACATAGGTTTTGGACTCAATATGAAAAAAGCACCAAAACCACAATCCTTCTTATGGTTTTTTCTATAGTTTTTTCTAAAGAGGACTTATTTTCAATAATTTATAATATTAAGAATATAATTCATTACAATAATAACCTTAGTGATGTGGAAGTGAATCATTATCATAATAAATTAATTTTTAAACCAAATAACATAATATAGGTTCTGAAGGATTTATTTAGGGATAATAAAATTGGTCAAATATATGAAAAAATAAACATTATTTTATAAGATAAAAATATTTTTTTGTAAGTACTATTTTAATAATTTATTAAACTATTTTTTGTGTTTTATGATGTCATAACACATAACTTACATTTATACCATATTTATTATTTACCCAAAAAATAAATAATCTCATAAAATAATGAAAACTGCATTATTTTCTAATTTAAATGTTTTTATTTAGAAATAATTACTTTTTAATATGTTTTTTGATTGTGTATTTATATTTCCAGAAAATAAAAATTGGGTTCCATCATATCAATAAATAATTATTATCAAACTCATTATTTATAATTTTTTAATAAATAATAAAAAATGACAAATATATAATTATTTGATTAAAAATAAAAATATAGAAATTCATATTTTTGGGTCTAGGTACATGGAACCTTATTACACTAGTATATTCCCTAATAGAATGGTGTGTGATAGTAACACTTTCTTAGGTTGGTTTGGAATACATGGTTTGGGCCATGGTCTTGATAAGCTTTAACTTATCCTATAAACGGGTTTTCTCATATTTTCTGTGTTGGTTATCATCTTGGACTTGGTTAATGGTAAAGTCTGGGGATGTGATATCCCTCAGAATAATTAATAAATTGGTTTCATAGGTCATGATCCTACTAGTTGAGGTCATCGCTTCTCCCATCTATGTCAAATAGATGTAATCATAGTCTTAGACATGTGTTTACCATAATAGTCATTATACATTAGTTATATTATTAATGATTGTGATACGTAATGGTATTTAAATCCCATAATATATAACTTATAACAGTCCAAAATAACCAATATAGTGCACGATCTTTCTAAAACGTCATTATGAAATAAATTATTTATTATTATGAAAATGTAATTTCATTTTCAAAACATCATGTCATTACACCTCCTCCAACCTCTAATTACTTCGAATCCTTGAGAATCTTCTCTAGAGATATTTTTCAAACTCATCTCATTATTTTCGAATATTAGAATCACGAACCCATTTCCCCTATTTAATCTTACCCTTATACCATATGAATCTATCAGGTGGTAACAGTTTCCCTCAAAATAATATATCTCTATGGTAAATGATCTTGAATTTGTGCACCATGAATGATTTTTTTAGTTTGCAACCCAATATCCTCACAGTCAATCACATGCATAGGATTGGTAATGTACCATTAAATATAAGGCACAAGGAACACATCATTCAAACCAAAATACCATATAGGAATACTCAAATGATATTATATTACCCTAATACATTTGTAAATAATTAATTTTTCAAATAAATCTAAGTGTTACCATCCCTTACTTCATCCAAATTTGATTCTATAATAGAGTACTCACACATAAGAAAACTCAGATTCCCATAGAGAACTTCAACGGTAACCTCATATTATTGGAATATAATCATTTTCCTTCTATGAGTTATGGAAAAACTAATTTGGATCAAATACACTCTCTTAGAGGGCTCCTTCACCACACTTGTTCCCATAACTACTGGTAGAGACCACTTGAAATTCACCCCTTTTTCCATATATGAATCATCACCAATTCCGAATGAAAAAAATTCTAGATGAAATTTTGATATTTACAACAATAAAAAGGAATCCTTTAATCTTAAACACATCATTGGGGAATACATAAGGCATCGCATCCCATACCTTCTCTTCATCCACTAAAATCCTCACCATAAAATTTACATACCCAAGGAACCACACCAATTAAATCAAAATGTGAAACATTGATAATTTGGAATAAATATAATGTTATAATAGTGTAATCAATATAATAAAAGGTTCCTAGAATTCCTATCTAAATTCCTTAAATATATCAAGATATAATTCATGAATATATTGGTGAAGTAGTCAATGTATGGATGAAAATCAAATTTACAAGATCAATGAACACCATTGGAGAAATTGAAAACCCTAAAGTCTTGGAAAGATATTCATAAAATACCTTTCTACTTATAAGTGTTGTCCTATGAATATCATACTCTTCATCTCACAAATAATTATAGAATGAATGAAGATCAATCCAATAAACCCATTAGGATCCTTATAACTGATTAAAAAATCATCAATCTTTGGTAAAGGGTGAATGTTTTCACCTTTACATAATTTAAATTATTATATTATATATAGAGAGATAGAATACCATCCAATATTTTTGGAAAATAAAATATATCCCCTAAAAGATATGTTCTAATACAGATAAATTCCTTCACCTCCAAATTCTCTAAATGAACCTTTAACTCTCAAATTGGTTGGTTTCATATGATAAGGGGGAATTGATATCATTTTCAAACCATGTATATACTATATCTCAAACATAATTTTATGTATATAGAAAGAAATGGTAAGTCAATTGAGAATATATTTTTATAATTATCCACCACTCAAGGAATTATTGAGTGAGAAATTGTTGGTTCTACTATGGGAGCTAATCCTACTATATGCATTGTGATATATCCAATATTGATCAGGTACTGTCACATCATTCTTTCTATAACATCCAAATCACTGGACAACCTAAATATCTCTCCATTAGGTCAAGTGAATGATTCACTTAATTTTTATTTATTTCATCTAGATAAATGGTCAATTGTACCATTCTGATTGTCACATAAAAACTAGTCATATATAATATCATAAAGTCCATAAAATTTCCTTAGTGAAAAATAAATATTTGAGACTCCCAACATCACTGGGGGTGATCTATTTACTTTCCCAGAAGCATTCCCTGATAGATTAAATCATAAGATGACACTATTAGTAAGTTTAAGCCAAAAAAAACTTGAGTAGATATAAAATAATGAGATTATATGGTATCAAAAAAATTAACAGATGGTGTAGAGTTATTCAAAACTATACATATAATATGATCCATATCCATCAATGACAATAATGTATTCTATTGTGTATATCCAAACTACTACTACAGAATGACCATGCTTCTATGGTGTATAACTTTACCAGCTCATTAGGATTTCTGGTGACTGGGACTAATTTTAAAAACAACTTCCTACATCCTTAACATTCTTCCTTGAATCCTGATACAACACTTATAAAAATAAATAGTGATGAAACATATTGTCACATCGAAAGAATTACCTTAAAGGATACATATATGATATATTAAAATGTCATTTTCCCTAATTATCTTATCAGATCATAGTACATCCTCCCACATAGGGAGTAGAAGATTCCCCTGTTTATTCCACCTACCCATTGTAATATTATACAACCTCATCATTTATCTTCAAATAATTGGAAGATGTACTATTTTCAATACTAGGAACCCTAGTCATAAAATCACTGATAGTTAAAAGGAAATATACTATACTATCCTCCTTTATCACCTTCTCAAAGTTTAATCGCTTATGAGGTACCTCCATTTATGTAGTTAAGTAAAATCCCCTAACAAAAAATATAATTTCCAGAAGGCTAATCTTGAAATGGATTACTTTATATGCCTTATTCATAGAGAAAGGGGTTAAAAAGAATAGAAACTCCAAATAATAAGTATAGTAAGAAGAAACTAACATCTTCTTTAATTGAAGATCTAAGATTCCTATGATTATTCTAGATTCATTGTTTTGGGATTGAAATAAATTAATAATTTCTCCTTAAAGGCCTCTCAAGTAAGATCATCATGATTTCCTAACATCCCACCAACTCTTGGGTGGTCCCTATGGATAAAAGGAATAAAACGTCAAACTTATTTCAATAGGATTCTTTACTATATTTATGACTCCCATTGTAATCTCAATCCAAATCTCAATATCCTAAGGATTATTGTAAACTAGAATAGTTGGAAAATTCTTAAGGGGTAAATATTGAGAATATTGAACCATCATCCTCTAATCCCCTCTGACAAGAGAAGGTGCAATCTAAAAAACATCAAACTGGGAAGGTTTTACACCTAAACTAGTATTGTGGGTTTGAGATCATATTGAGGTAAATCATATTATATTTTCTTTGTTTGAAATAGAGAATCCTCTCTTGAATGGGAATTATTCTGAGTATCTCGTGGAGGCCCCATTAAGTATTTTTTGGGGTTCATTTTTTCAAAATTATAAATTAATGGTTCGAAAAACCATAAAAATATTCTAATGAGTATTACTTAATTAGTTATAAAGGAAACAAAAAATTTTAAAATACGAAAATATATTTTCCTGGATACACACACAAAATGTATAACTGACTGACTGAAAATTATCTTTTTTATTATTAAAACACTTTTGAGGAAAAATTGATAAACCACACAAAAGGTATAACACTACTAGTTTTACCCAAGGATAAATCCAAGACCTCATTACTTGAATGATAGTCACAATAATATATATACATATCATAGTATGTATAAGTTCAACTAATAAATTCATGTATAAATATATCACAACAGTAGAGAATACTAATATACAACCCAAAAGATAAATAAAATCAATGCATTTAATTAAATAAATTATATAAAATATACAAAAGGTATAAATATAACATGTGAGACTATTTGAATGTTCTTAATGTATGTACACACCCAAAATCACACTAATTTTAACAACAATACAATCACAGTAACTCATATGTCTGTTATTCATGATAAATCAAACCATATAGAAACTCCCCTACCTGGGTTCTTTGTAGAATATCTTCTTTATACAATTTCTCTGAATAACCAATAAAAAAATCCTTTGATACTATTTTTTAACACATTGACCGAAATTACATGATATCATTTGAAATGCTGCAAGACCACATGCCTTTCTCCTCATATTCAAGAGGTTTATGACTAGAATTGATTCTCTGTGAATTTTTTGGGGAATCTATGAACTTGGTAATCATAAATATAAACCATAATAAAATAATTTAAACATAATATAACTAAACATGTTAACATAATATAACATAATAATATGTTATAATATAATTATTGTTATTTCATTCCAAAGAAATCCAAATGAACCCCATGTGTGGCTGGTCAAATATTGTATGTAATTAAAATTGAAACAAATAAAAAAAATATTTGGGTGGTAAAAGTCTTGATTATATCTGGGTACTAGGTCTATCTAAAAAATATATGATCCATATATACCTATAAGTAGACATTTTCCCTTATTTAGATTCATGATCATGATGTCTTTACGAAAACCAAGATTCATGTCTAGGGTGTGAGCATAAACCATTAGAACACTAAAAATGATTCTTTTCCATCAGTGTTGATGTAGAAATATGTATATGACAATGATGGAAATTTAAATTCACATAAAATCGTGAAACCAATCATATAAAAATCATTCATTACCTAAATAGGCTTCCATGAACTAGGCATATACCTACCTAAATGTCATGCTAGAAGAATTTCATATGTAGTCATTGAAATTATTAGATCATAACATGTCACACTATATTCCATTAAGAAAAATACAATCTCTACCTTTATGGAACATATCCACACCCCTCTTTAAAGGTATGTGTCTCCAAAAAACTAGGTAAACATGCTCCCTTTGATGCCACACATGAATAAATTAAACTCTATACATATTCAAATATGTTCCCCATCATCAAATCATGTTGTCGTAAAACCCAACTTCAAATAGAATATGGTATTTCTTATATGATCTTGTCCCATGAAAAACTCTATTTCAATCCATCTTGTAAACACTGCCATAATATATGAGTTGTTTCTTCCGAAATCCCCCTCTATAGGATGGGTTAAATTCATTTGGGCCACCTACCAACCTAATTATGGAAATAAAAGTTCAATTAGATATGCACAAATCCACGTGTAAGATAATATGTAACAAGAAATATTATATCATAATAAATTTTTCATAGATTGTCCAACAATACATAAATAAGGTACAACATTTCAAGGGATAATACTGGCATATTAAAGACTCCATGGATATAAAATAAACACATATAAGGTATTATATTGTAAGGAACACACAAGACATACAAAAAAAGGTCTCACATCATACCTATACATGCCAATATTGTATATCATGAAACGGTCTCAACACTAGTCACATGTACACAATCCAATATTATTACACAACTCCATACAAGGACTTGAGATATTAATTACATATTATTTATAGTATATTAGTTCTAATTTCAATGATTTGATAGGGGTGACACCAAGATCATGACCATGCACCAAATATCACAATAATAATAATCAATCCATCATATCATACTTTTTATACTGGTAATCCAATGAAGAAACTACACCAATATATGAAATGTTCATTAATATAATAAAATGGATTCATCACTAAAAAATGATCTAGGATCAAACAAGCAGATTTCACTAATTCTCATGATCTAACATTGATATATCAATCATGCTTGAATACTATATTAGATCTAGATGTAGATTCAAATATCTATCTAATATGAAAAATATATATGATCAATTCCAATAAATAAGTTTTATTAGGATAAGAATGAAAAAATAATAATACCTCAAAAGACACCAACGTATTGTTTTAGACATCAATCACCCAAGATGAGAGGGAGAGGAATCCTAGAGAAATAAGGGATGACACTTCAATATGTTCTGGTCACAATAGTTTTGTATTACGGAAAGGGTTAGTCTAATAATAAGATCAAAGTAAAAGTACCAAAAAATAATTAATAATGAAAACATTTGGCCCCACCTTATAGATAGTGGGCCTCACTGGGAAGTCCGTGGCACTAATAGGTGTTCCATATATGACCCCATGCTAGCTGGTGTGCATGAGTATAATTCTGGTGTTTTTCCTCGTCTATTGTTTTGTTGGTGGCTTCCAAACTGTTGGCATGTAGGAACTTTAGATACGCAGGTCCCATAGCTATCACCTATGTCTAGTAGGCTCACGCAATTGGCTATTTGGTGGCCTTATTTCTTGAACCATGAAACCAACTAATCCTTCATCCTTTAAAAAAATAAAATTTTGTAACTTTTTACACATTAGACACAAGTCCAAAGAAAAAATAAGACATGATACCATAAAATTTAAAAACAAGTGTACTTAGAATGTTGTGTATGTTATAATTTAATTCATGATATTTTTTATAAAGGTGATATATATTTAGAATATATTTATATATAAATATTTGTATGTTGTGAAGATTGAGAATATTTATTTTGAAATTTGAAAGTTTGAAGTTTGATTTTGTACATGAAATAGTTGATAAAATTATATTTAATATTTTTATACAATTTTATATATTTTTATGGATCTTTTATACTAATTTGTAGAATTATTTTATTCTTATATAAGATCTATTTAAAAATTATGTTTTTTATGACGCAATTATAAGGTATGTATGTGTTTTTTATAGCTACACTAGATGTTTTATGTTTTTCATTAGTTTGTTACTCTCTATTATATTTTAGGAGTGTTGTATGGTTATGCTTCTACCCCAAATGTTATGTTATAATGCGATGAGACTCTCATACAAAAGTTCGATAATATATTGTGTGTCATTTCTCTAATGGCTATAGAGAAGAAAATAGTTGTAATTAGACCATTTTTATTTAAACTACTATAAAAACAATATCTTAATTTACTTTTATTTACATTAAACTTTTATTATGAATTAAATTTCAAACATGTAACTTTCTACTTCCTTTATTGACCATCTTGGATATCTCAACATTAGAAAACTATTGTTAATAATTTATATATGTCTCTATTTACCCTCTAATGAATGTGAATATTTGGTAAAAAATTCAGAGATTTGGTGAACTCAATGAGATCCTAACTATCTAGAGTGGGTTAAGGATATCTATTGGATACTATATAATAGATTGTATAAAAAGTAAAATAGTGAAAACAATTTTGAAAATATAAAATATCTTAATAAGAAATTCAGATAAATAGATTATTTAATTTATTTCTATTTAATTAATGATATGGAGATATAGGAAAATTTGAACATGTTGGTGATGGTGATAATAATAGTATGTAAAATTGAATCTTTAGTTTCATGTGTTTGATAATATGATTTATTTATTGTTTAGGAAACTTTAAAATCATTTGTTAAATATTTTTCTAGTGTGGTGAGTGGAGAGATAGAAATATAGTGATATCCATGGTATTGATGTTGAAATAAACCCAAATCTTAATAAACATTATTGAATGTTTTCAATTTTTGGTTCATCGATATATCCTAATGTATATTCTCTATGTATTTAGATCATTAGGATAATCAAGTAAAAATCAGTATATTAATGTAATTTATCATTAATTATGTGGTTTTGTTGAATTCATGTTCTGATTGGCACAACCAATGTTTCTTATAATATGATAAAAATATCTTATTCAATTTATTTATGCTTATTTTTTCCAATAAAAGTGCACATTGGTCAATCATAAAATAGATTAATTTTCATAATAACTAGGAAAAATAATTGTGATAGGTTTCAAAATTCACTTGTAGTTGTTTTAGTGTTATACTAAATATTTTAAAAGATATGGGGGATGCATCAGTTTTATAGGTATATAATAGAAGACAATAACAAAATAATGCTATCATTGTACTCGACTATGAATTATTATTTATAATATACTAAAGTTAACTTTAAGGGGCGGTAAAATTAAAATATTTTCTCAAATATATCCACTAATCAATATAATGTCATGAGAAACTAGTATTGTGTCCCTCAACCATGATTTCACATGTCATCCACAAGATATAATAATAAGATCAGAGGTCCCATTATGGTTTTCTATCTGAGATATCTTAGGATATTGAAGTTCTCATTCTCAGTGATGTTGTGTGCTCCCACAATGCATTGAGTTTGGTCTTGATGAAAAGGTTTTTGTTCCAAATATTTTTTATTTTACAAATTTAAAATTCCAAGTACAAAATTATAGATTTTACTTTCAATAAACCACTCACACCCTCAAATAATTCACCAATTGTCCGAATGATTGATGCATTAATTAAAAGGTTTAAATCACTAATCACTAACATTAAAAATAGATAATATAAAATTAAACCTATTAAAATAAATCTTATAATTAAAATATGGAATTTAATTAATTGTGCCTTTATAAATTAGCGTAATGGGAGTAAGGTGAGACCTTTTTATATTTATTTTTATGTTAAATTTGAATTTGTTGTAAATGATTGATGTTTTTCTTTTGGTTAAATCTTTTAAATGTTCGGTTAAATATTTCATAGGTGGACGTATATGTGTAAAATAGTCTCTCTGAATTATTATATAGTTAGTAATTAAAAAATTGGAGGAGGTGAATGAAAGAATCCCCAAAAACATTGTCATGAAACCAATGGGGTCTCCCATTAGTTTTTCCATAATGTTGTTGATTGTATTCAATATGGTATCTGATAGGACCATTTAGTGTTTTTAAAATCAACAATTAAATGGGTATTTCCTCATTTTATATTAGGAATCCAACTTGAGTGTTTTATTAGATGGTATGTGTACAAGGTGGGGAGGAAATATCCCCCTCCATCTCTTCCTCTTAGACCTATCCCCTTAGTCTAGATGATCTAAAATTAATCTATTGTATTGATTTGGGTTAATCCTTCTCCATTCCTACTCCCTTTTTCTCCTCCTTGTATTTATTGAGATTTCAATTTTCCTACCTATGGATTTGGATGGTTATCACACCATAGTATGGTAGATTTTTTTTATTTGATGGCACTTTCATGTATAGTGTGTAGATGATGTCGGAGAAGGTTATATTCTCATTGTCTCTTTTCAATTTTCTTTAGGTATTAAATAGCATAAATTCCCTTAATGATTTTGATGAAATTTTGTTAACATAGTGATCCAATTTTTTAGAATAATTTCCAATTTTTTGAATTGTAAGCTCAGATATATGTGAGAAGATGATATTAACATATTGTATGTGGTTTAGGTGTTATTACTATACTTAGTTATTTTTTGTAACTCTAGGTCAACTGTAAGTTATTGGATAAATTAAGGGGTTATGGTTTTATTTTTTCTTTTTTTTTAGATATATTATTCTTGGAGTAATTGTTTATAATTTCATGGGATTGTTAATAAATAGTGAATTAAGGTAGGTTTCCTTCGCATATTGAGTATTTTGAAATCCAATGTTTTTTTGGGGATGATTTTTAGTTCTTTTATGCATGAATACTTATTATTATCCTTAATAGCATGATTTTATGAAATTGAATGTGTTAATTCCATAAATTAGAGAGGATTGAGTCACTATAATAGTCACCAAAGTAAAATATATCTTATTCAATGGTCTATTTGGGGGAATCTTTTTCAAACAAGTGTTAGTGGACCATCATATAAATTTTCATGGTGATGTAAGTCACTTTTTCAATAGATTTTATAAAGGAAAATTTTTTTACCTTAAAAAAATTCGAAATAAAATGGACCTTGATAACAGTATTTTCAAATGGAAAATACATATTTTAAAATAAATATTTTAAAATGGGATATCAAATTAAAGGCATTGTTTTCCTTGTTAATTTATAGTGGAATTGGACAAGGGACTTGTATAGGTGAATGATTCATGAGCTGCCTTTTTGAATATATTTAATTTATTTTTTTCACACATATATTATAATAAATCAATAAATAACTATTTTCTTAAATGATTTTTTACTAGACCTTTGAGTGTGGTGGATTTTTTAGAAAACATGTGGGATTGTGTGATCTCTCTTTATTTATGGTTTCACAATATTTTTATCTCACATTTCATGATGATTAAATATATAATAGAAAATATTTATTAAACATTAAATTTAGTGATGGGTTAGTTAGACTATATTGGAATATCTATTAGGCTTCCTGAAGATTATATTTTTTTTATTAAAACACGGTGTACTTTCAGTGGGTATAAAGTTTATAACTCTTAGTGTATTATAGTAGTTCAAGATATGTCAAGGGTTCTTAATGATACATATTCGGTGATCATTTATTTTGTGTGAATGAGTCATGGGATAACCTTGGGATAGTGTGATCCACAATTTATTTATGGATTGAGGGTGTGAGAGATCAATAATGAACACTCGGGAAGTGGTATTATGATTATGGGTTAGACCTGATATTGTGTGGATTGATGGATATACATGTATTTGGGAAATTCCTAATGAGTTGTGACAATCCATGGTGTGGAATTAGACTGTGGTATATTATTATATTTAGTTTTAAATCATAGTTGTTTAAATATGGAGATAGTCATATTTCATTGTTAGTATTATTGGTTAGGAACATATCATATTCCCTCCTTGTCATGTTAGTATCTTATCGGTGTGAGATAGATAAATTAGACTCATATAAAATGAAGTAGGGTTTTATTTAGGGGGAAACATTTATATAGGGGTGATTTTTAAGATGACTTAAATGATTAAAATATGACTCATGAAAGTATATAACATCAATGACAACATCAAATATCAAGATTGAACATGAGTGATGTATATTTTATTTTTTTGAGGCCATGAAAATAGATCACGATATCCTTTTTCATGATGATTACTCTCCCAAAAGTTCTCTGACTGGTTAATGATTCAATAAGATATGATTATGTATTACGATCTTTTTAATTAGGTTGATTCTATTGATTGTAGGTGTAATTATGATCTTAAAGGTTTTTTCTTTTATATTTGTTCACTATAGTAAGACCATGGACCTAGTACATGACATATTACTTATGGATTATTCTTATATATAATAAAAGGAATTATTCGTAGTGTAGTTTATTTACTATCACGAACTAGCGGCCCACCTTGATGATGACTTGGAATATATGATATTGTGGTGGTGGATCTCAATGCATATTTAGGTCAATAACACTAAAGAGGTCCAGTGAGGTATGATGGTGTGGGGAACAAGTCATGGGATTGTTATTTAAATCAGTTTGGAACCATTATTTAGTTTTTATATTTTTTTATTTGATGATTAATTTTATATTATTATTTTACAATTTGATACCTATTTAATTACAATTATTTTTTCTTTGTCATTTGACATTTATATTTAATCTTAATCCATTTTTTATTTCTAAAAATTAATTATCTTGGTTTGATCGTTACATTATATTATTTTATTATTTTTTAAACTAATGGGATACCATGACACCTATAGGATAGGTGGGACATTGATGGATAATTAATTATGGATATCAAGTGATATGAATCCGTGATAGTAACTTTATAATGAGGGAGACTGTGATATACTCCTTATTCGGTCTTTAGGATATATAATTCATCTATCAAAGGTAGGTTATTCTTAAATGATATTGTGTAGTAATAGTCAATTAATTAGGAGTGCATGTTTCTTATATGATTTTTGAAATACTTGTTTGGATTTTCTTATGATTCTATGGGAAGTATTTATAGGTGGATTGAGTTTTATGAACAATAGACTTTTACATGCATCCACATGATCACAATCACACATTGAGTTGAGGTGAGTGGGTGAATCATACTGAAATATTAAACTCACATATTATCTTCATAAATGGAATGGGTTTTAATGTACATGTGGTAGAAATTATGTTTCATGGTAGGTAAATTTGACACCCAAAGATTCCATGGTATGCTTCTTTAATTCTATAACATTTGTTGCACGCAATATCAAGTCTGAGCGCACCATGATCTATAAAACTAGCCATTTAAATAGTGGTTATGAATATTGTTAAGAATGTTTTTAATTTTATATATTCCATATAATTTCAAAATTCATTTTATGTGTTTCATAGACATGATAAAATAAAAAATTCAATTTTTTTGAATAAAATAAGTATTTGATAAAAAAATGCAGTTTTTCCGCCTATTAATGGAGAAACCTTTCTAAATCCAATGTTTGAAGTTTTTATATATTAAATTTTAAAAAATAAAACACTTATTTATAAATAGGATATATATATTTTTTTGGAATTTTTTTTCATTTTTATGATAACTTTCATATTTAACTAAATAGTGAAAATTGCCGAATTTTAATACAAAATTAGGTTGTCATCTAATATGTCTATATTTTTAATTATCCATTTAATTGGTTTTAAAGAATAATTATATTATTATTTAATCATTTAATTTAATTTATGTCATTATAATTATTTTCACATTAAAATTATATATAAACACAAACCAATCTTATGATGGTTTTTACTTATGAAAAACTCGCCTTCTTGTTTTTTCAATGGGGGTTAATTTTAATTTATTTAATAAAAATTATATCTTTTAAATTTTGAAAAATGGATTCCATATTTGGAATAATTTTATCCAAATTATGTTTATATGTTACTTTTATTTTTTGGATATTAAGAAAAGTAATTTTTGTAATTTTTTTATTTCCACAGTTAAGGATAAATTTGGTATTCAAAGGTGAAAATAATATTATAAAATTACCCTAACACCAATAAAAATATTATTGGATGACTAAATTAGACCCTTATCACTTAGGTTTTCGAAAGTGAATCATTAAATGGACCATTTTTTGTAAATATGACATTAACCTTATTAAAATTAATGAATGTGACAAAATGTCACTATCATTTCTTATAAGTATAATAATTTTAATATAGAGATATTTAGATGGTAACATCGATTATATATAGTCTATAGAAATATAAAATAATTACCTACCTCATATAAATTTAATTATAATTTTTAGATATTAAATAATTACCATTAATGATGACACAATAGTGAAGAATAAATTATTTTATTAATTAAAATATCAAATAAATGATATTAAAAGTATTAAAATAAATTTAATTTATCATAATTAATGACAAACCTGAATTTTATAGATAACACAGACATATTATTAATATATTTGATGTAATTTTTAGAAGTTATCGTATTGTTTTTTATATTTTCTGAAAATGAAAATAAAAAATAGTATCAAAATTGACATAAACGAAACATTAAAATAAATAATATTTTATTAAATGTTATAAAATTCATAAAAATATAATATTCCTCAAAATAACATTAATAGTGTTAAATATGTCATAAATGATCCAATTAAGCTTCTTTTGGTATTTTATAGTCACTATATTAACCCTATAGTGTAAAAAAGACATGTATTCAGAATAAATGTTAAATGATTTAACTAAGGGGTATAGACAAACTATAAGATTACTTTTATGACCTAAACATGTATAAAACTCCTTTGTTGAGGATATTTATACCCATACTCATATTTAACTTGAATAAACTCAATTCCATTCATTTTTAATTGAAAATTAGTCTATGTTGATTTAATACTTAAAGAGTTTCCTAAAGAGCCCCTCCCCTCTCTTATAAAAGGGGACTTTTCCTTATCTTTAATTCACACATATAAATCCATTTTGATCATACAAAATATTATAATTTCCACTCCCAAATTCCATAAATACTTTATATAGGCTATAATGTTTTCATAATTCCATCCTAAGGACTCTTTCTTTCGCAAATCAAAAAGAGATACCCAAAAAAGAAGGTAATTGATTTGTCACCTCTTTTGAAGATCGTTTATTCTTATACATCATATATCTATTTTTCTTCCATAAAAAATTAATCAATACACTATCATCAATATATTGAGATAATATCATAAATATGGGACAACCATATTCCTCATTTTATTTATCATACGAATAACAATATCACCATTTGTATGTATGTACGGCATACCATCTCTACTCGGTGGTGTGATTTTTTATTCAGCACTACTTTATTTGTATGGGTATAATGACGAGTATAATAGAAATAAATAATTAATAAAACATGATAATTATTCTTTATAATTAATATGTCATCCAATTTCATATCATTTAATCATCAAGGGAATGATATCGCCTCTCATGCGTATGTAAAGCCCACCGTCTTCACGATGTGGTGAGATTCATTATTCATGTTAACCATTCATGAATGATTGTAAAATTTATATTATGATTAAAAATAATAATAATTAACTTAATTTCATTATTAATATTAATAAAAAATTTCATATTCTTGACAAACATGATTTACATGAAAAAAATAGGAATGGGAAAATGAAGTAGTTAACCCCCAAAAGAACAGTAATAGTGAAATATTTTTACCCAATGGATGCAAGGGGATCATATATGATATCAAGAATTTGTATATGGTTCTTTTATTATTTAATAACTCTATTTAACAATTATACTTTTGGTTAATTCACCCTCAACTAATGTAAATTACAAGGTAAGTTTCAATTTTTCCAATCTCATTATTATTCGAGGTTGTTTATATGTAAGTATCTACTGGGAGATCTTTATCATCCATGTCCATGTTTATAAAAAGTGTTAATAAAAGGAATGTTTTTAATTTTTTATATAAGGTAATCTTTACCTAAAATTTTTTTTTAAATGTTGTAATGTTTTATTCTTCAAAATATTTCTCATTAATGTAAATGTTTTCCAAATAGTTTTAAGGATTTAGATATACGGGCATGAATGATTTAAAATTTTAATTCCTTTACAATGTATGAAAGTGGTATAGAAAAATTTTAATCAAAATTATATCTTAAATTTATTATTTTATAATTGTTTTACTTTTAAATGATTTCAAAGTAAAAAAGGTAAATTTCTCTCAATGAGTTTTAATTATTTTATTATATTATTTTAATCTATATCAACATACTTTATTAGATTTTATACTTAATTGAGGTTGATTTATTATGATACAACATTCCATACTATATTGAATGTGTTATAATTTTTTTGACTATGGATGTGATATTTTTATACCATTCATTATTTATGGATAATGTATTAAAATTTCATATGTTAGTTTTAATACGAATGTTTATGTTATGTTTCATTCTTTTATGTGAGGAATGCTTTGGACTAAGTATGTGATGGGAGGGGCCTGTTGTAGCCTCTTAAAAAAAAGGTTTCATTAATCAAAATATATATGGTTTTGGACAAGGTCATACCCATTCATTATAATCTTTTAATGAATCCTTGAAAGTATTATATTCTTAGCATAAAGCCTTGACAATAGTATATTTTTAGTATGAAGGCACGATGGTATGTTTCAAATGTATAAAATTATGAATTCCCTCATTATAAGAGTAGTTATTGATATATAATGTGATTATTTGACTAGTAGAATATCTATTTGAATGTTTAAATGTAATTATTTGATTTACTTGTGCCATATTATGTTGATAATTGTGTTTAGAAGGCATGTATTTCAGTTGTTTACCTTTCCTTAAAATTTTATTCTTTTTCATGAAATGTTCTTCTATATTGGTTAACATTACTGAGCATCTAATCTCACCCCTTTATTATGTTTTATTTTCCCAGGATGCCAAGAAGAGTATTATGATTGATATGAAGGGTTAATCTAATACAATAATGGAGTTATCAAATAATGGAAAATGTTTCATATTATGTTTTGAATTGAAATGAAAGGTTCATGTATGTAATCTATTTTACCAAACAACTAAACTGATTGGTCTATCATGATTTCATTCCTTGTAATCAGGAAAATGTATTAAAATAATTCACTAGTTCTGGGAATCTGGGGTCAAGGTGCTATAGTTGGTATTAGACAGATGTTTAGAAACAACCATGGAAATTATATTTAGAAAACATATAATTGAAAATATAACCCAATGAATGACTTTGAGGATAAATCCAAGTATAGGATATCATCCTTAAGAATTGGTAATAGATAACCTTGCTTAATCCTACGGTCATATGGATTCAAAAAAATATTTCATCATATATAGATCCTATAGATGATTTTTCAAGACATTATTAATATGATTAGTGTTTCTCACTTTGTGCTATAATATTTGGTCAATGGTTTGAATCCACAAGGTTATACATGCAATAGTTATACTACTGATGGTGAAGAAATTATAAAAAGGAAATAAAATAAAAGATGAATTAATGAATTTTATGTTGAAGTTTTGTAAAATATTTAAGAGTGAAGTTAAATGATTAAGGTTAATTTGTAGTTGGGTTAATGAATTATTACATCAATTGTTTTACAGTCATAAGATTCATGAGATATATAAGGATTGTATTGTAGTATTTCTTGTTAATGTATTTTGAATCGTATGAGTTTTTATTATGTATTTAGTGGTGATCAAATATATGGTATGTGATAATAATAGCCATGTTATGTTGTTTGGGGAATCTGATATTAAGATTGATTTTGGAAATTTAGAGACAATTTTGGAGGGAGAATTTGGATAGAAGTATTTTGGATGAGACTCAAGGTTAAAATGGATTGGATATTATTTCTTAAGGTTAAATCGTTTCTAATGGTTATTTGTGGAATTTTTTTATAATATAGTTTTACAAAAAGTGTAACCTATAGGTCAGGTGACATTCTGTCACGTCGAATAAGGATATGGGAATCAAACCCACAACTGAAGTTCGATAAGGCTATTTCTCCTACTACTGTCCTACGAAAAGTATTTTGTTAGTATAACATAGTTTTCTTTATTTAAACTGTATAAGTTCATTTTGGACCTTTATAATATTAAGATAAATTGAATATTTTTGAGTTTTATTATCTTATGAATAGAAAGATGTTTTTGTGGTTAGAATTAGTTAAAGTATTAAGCTCTATATGTGAATTAAGTATGATTCCTTATTTTTTTAGTATATGAAGTAAATTAATTATTCAACTCTATGGAAATAATCTTGAAACCAAAACTGTTATTCTAGTACCATCTCCAATGAATCAAATAGTCCCTTAGATCATCACTAATTTCTATCATTGGGATTGTTAACTTTTTCCTCATCATGTTCCCTATCACTCTCATTAAAAACGTGATGGTTAGATTATTCTTTCATTTCCATGTTTTCCTACATATAACCCTAGTATTTTTTATCATTGATGACCTTCATAGATCGCTGTCATTATTTTAAAGTGGAGGTCTAATTAATCATTTTTTTGATGTTAGATTTCATTAAAAATATATTTAAAATTAATACCCCTAATGTTTTATCCTAATTTCAAATTGTTTGGATAAAATTTTTTTATGTAGGGGAGAATGTTACACCCAAATATTCCAAGGTAAACTTCTTTAATTCAATAGCTTGTGTTGCACACAATATTGAGTTAAAGCACACCATGATCTACTAAACTATCCATTTAAATTGTGGTTATGAATAGTATTAACAAAAAAAAAATTATATTTTACATAACATTTTAAAATTCATCTAATTTTATTCTTATACATGATATAAGAAGAAATTCAATTTTTCGAATAAAACAACTATTTTTCAAAAAAAAAGAGATTTTTTACCCCCTCTTATAATAGAACCTTTTTAAAATCCAATATTTGACAATTGTATATATTTAATTTAAAAAATAATCCTCGTATTTATAATATGGACATAGAAAAATATTTTGTAAAAAAATTGGTGTTTTTCTGTCAACTTTCATAATTTAATGAATAGTGAAAAAACTGCATTTTAATTCAAATTTTCATTTTCATCTAATTTATTTATATTGTTAGATTGTCCTTATAATTATTTTTAATATATTAATTGATTAATTTGTATCATTAAATATAATTTAGGTCATTGGAATTATTTCCACATTAATATTAGCTATAAAAAAATATCAATCTTTTGATGGTTTTTACTTTTGAAAAACTTGTCTTCTCTTTTTGTTAACGGGGATTAGTTTTTATTTAATTACTCCAAATTATACGTTTTCAATTTTAGAAAATGGATTCCATATTTGGAATCAGTCGTTATAAATTATTTTAAGGGTTACTTTTATTTCTTTTATATATTATGAATAGTAACATTAGTAATTTTTTTATTAATGTGGTTAAGGCTAAATCTGGTAATCAAAGGTAAAAATAATATTATAAAATTACCCTAACACCTATAAAAATCATATTGGAAGACGAACATCGACAAATATCACATATTTTTTCTAAATCTAATCATTCAATGGACTATTGTCCATGAATATGACATGAATATTTTTAAAATTAATGAATGTGAAAAAAATTTACACTCTCATTTATTATGAGAATAATAATTTTAATATAGAGATATCCATGAGATAACTTCAATTATAAGTAGTATCTAAAAATATAAATGATTAACCTACATCATAGAAATTTATTTATAGTTTTTAAATATTAAATAATTACCATAAATGATGAATTTATATTGAATATGAAATTATTTTGTTCAAAAATATCAAATAAATGATATTAAAAATATTCAAATAAATATAATATGACTTGATTAAAAACATAAAATAATTTTATATATATAACATAAATTTTAGTGAAATTTTGGATATATTCTTTTATTTATCATGTTTTTTTGATTTTTTTAAAAATTTCTATAATAAATTGTATCAAATTTGATATAAATGATACTTAACAATAAATACTATTTTCTTAAATGTTATAAAACTCATATTAATATAATATTATTCCAAAAACATTAATATTGTTAAATAAGTCATAAATTTTCTTATTATAGTATTTTTTTCATTTTATAGTCACTATATTAGACCTAAAGTGTAGAAATACAAGTTGTCATGGTAATGGTAAAATTATTTAACTATGGGTTAAAGAAAAAATATAAGGTTAATTTAATGACCTAAACATCTCTAAAATTAATTGGTTGATAATATTTAGACTCATAATATTATTATAATTTAATTTAATCACAATGGATCCATTTTTAACAAAAAATTAATTTATATCAGTTTAACATTTTAGGAGATTCCTAAAGTTCCATTCCACTCTCTTATAAAAGAGAACTTCTCCTTCTCTTTAATTCACACATATAAATCCCTATGTATCAGAAAAACCCTTATCATTAACTCTCAATAATTTCCTAAATACACCCTAGAAGATATAATTTGCGAAAAAATTCATTATATTGAGTTTTTTATTTTCAATTCAAAAAGAGATACCTGAAAAGAGGTAATTGTTTTATCACCTCTTTCAAAGTTCTTTTCTTGTTATAGTTTCCCTTTATATATTGTTTCCATAAAACATTAATAACTATAGTATCATCCATATATATATATTTTATTATAATCATGGTATAATCCTATTCCATATTTTATTTATCAAATGAATAACAATATCACCATGTGTGCGTACGTACGGCTTACCATCTCCACATCGTGGGGGAATTTGTTATTCAAAACAAATTTATATGGATGGGTATAGTGATGAGAATAATGGATATAAATAATGAACATAACAAGATAATGATTATGTATAATTAATATACCATCATGTTTCATACCATTTTACCATCAAGGTAAGGATATTATCGCTCGTGCTTACGTACGGCCAACCGTCTCCAATACCCGATGAGATTCATCATCCATGTTATCCATTCAAGAATGATTCTAAAGATTTTATGATTATTAAAATAATAATTATTAACATAATTTAATTCTATATATGAATGAAATACATTCTATGCATAACAAACACGACTTACATGAAAAAACAGGAATGGTAAAACAAAGTAGTTAACACAAGAAACAATGGTAATACTGAAATATTATTACCAAAAGGATATAAGAGGATCATATAAGATATCATAAATATGGATATCATACTACTATAATTTTATGACATGATTTTTCCATTATATAGGAGATTAATGCACCCTCTACTAATGAAAATTACACGTTAAGGGTAAATTTTTAAATCTCTTTATTTTTTGAGGTTGTTTATATGTATGTGTCTACTGAGAGGTCTTTATCATCTATGTCCATTTTTAATAAAACTTTCATCAATTGGAATCCTTTAAATGTTTTAGGTATTGTAATATTTAAAAAAAATATCACTTTAAATGTTTTAAATTTTTATTCTTCTAAATCATTATCTTTGTTTTTTATGTTTTAAATATGGTTTTAAGTATTTATTTATATGGGAATGAATGTTTAAAAATTTTAATTCTATTCAAAAGTTACAAAGAGGTATGGGGATATTTGATTCGAAAATATATTTTAAATGCCTTTTTTATATTTGTGTGACTTTTAAATGGTATCAAATTAACGAATTTAAATTTCTCTCAAAGAGTTTTAATGGTTTTATTAGATTATTTTCATTTATGCCAATATGATTTTTTGATTTAATGATTAATTGAAGTTCATTTATTATGATACAATCATCTATATTGCACTGAATGTTTTATGATATGTTTGAAAGTGTATGTGATAGTTTTATAACATTCATGATTAATGGTTAAACTATTAACATTTAATATGTTAGTTTTAATATGAATGGTTATGTTACGTTTCACCCATTTTATATGAGAAATGTGTTTGACTTAGTAAGTGATGGGAGGGGTCCCGTTATAGCCCCTCGATGCATCGATAGGTTTAGTGAAATAAAATAGATGTGTTTTTTTCCAAGACCTTACCTATTTCTTATATTCGTGGCATGAATCCTTGAAAGTATTAGATTCTTGGAATGAAGTATTGATAATATTAAATTCATGGAATGAAGCCTTGATAGTATGTTTCAAATGTCCAACATTATGCATTCCCTCATTATGAGATCAGTCATTGATATAGAATGTGATTATTTTACTAATAAAATATCCATATAAAAGTTTAAATGGAATAATTTTATTTATTCCTGCCATTTTATGTTTATTATTGTGTTTAAGAGGTTTTTATTTCAGTTTTATACCTTGCCTTAAAAGGTTATTCTTATTCAAAAAAGTTTCTATTGTATTTTTTACCCTTACTAATCATCTAAGATCACCCCTTTCTTATGTTTCTTTAAGATTAAAAGAAGTGTATTATGATTGATATATAGGGGTAATCTAGGAGAATAATGGAATTCTCAAAGAATGGACTATGTTGCATATTTTGTTATGAATTGTAATGAAAATTTCATGTATTATGATTGATATATAGGGGTAATCTAGGAGAATAATGGAATTCTCAAAGAATGGGTTATGTTGCATATTTTTCTCACCCCATATATTGTTGATTTAATTCCTTTAAAAATTTATTAAAATAATTTATTGGTTATGTTCATATGGGGTCTGTGAGTTACAATAACTGTATCAACTAAAATATGAATCTATTTTTTAGTATGAGTTGTGTTATAAATGTTGAGTATTTGTAGGGAGATGATAATTTGAGTTAGTCTAGTGGAAATTATATTTTATTTCACTTTAATATTTCATATATACCAAAAAATATGTTATATGATTTATTTATTATGATTTTTCACGCACATAATTCTATAAGTTCACTATAATATTTGATGCATATCACATATATTGTTTTTCTTTTATATTACAGATTATGAGACACCCCGTTCGATCACTATTTTTTTTTATCTATTATTTTTTGGGTATATTCATTATATATATAGGGAATCCAAATTTTTTAATAGATTTGGGAATGAAACAAAAAAAATTTATTTCAGGAAATACTCCCCCTAAAACCATTTTAGTACCTCATAGTTATTCATTATCCTTCAGCATATAAAAAGGTTCACAATATGTTATAAAAACTATAGGTATTGTTTAACATTTAATTAATAGATTTTAGGAGTGCTATAGGTGGTCATGATTTGTATAAGTTGGTGGGGATAGGATTCTAGGTTTTAGGAGGTATCCCATGAGAATATCAGAATATCATGGTTCCAGTTGAAACCCATGTCACCATGGGATGTTCTATATCAATTGTAGGAACACTAAGATGGGTGAGGATTTCGTTTAGGTATCTGAGGTGGGAAATAAATGGGATCTATAATGAGAATTAGTCAAGTTCCAATTATAATATTCATTAATCTTTATAGTGGCATAATTAGGTAATTAAATAAGCCCCTATGTTGATTATTTGTGATATGATTCCACAAAATGATCCAATGGTAACTTAAATCAAATAATAATCAATCTTATGTCAACTTAAAAATATAATTAGAGGAAAATTTATTCATTAAAATCATCAGGGTTTCCTATTCATGTGATTTTCAGTTTTTTATTTTTTGGCTAACATAGGGAAAATATTTCAGTGTTTTATATTTTTTTTAAAATATCATAGTTTTTTAAATAAAATTTATATAATGGAATGAATCATATAAAAACATTATTTTTTTAAATAACTAATGAATCTAGGAATACTGTGAATTTTTAGATTTAAAAAGGCTAAGTAATTTTATTTTTCAATAAAATTTGAAAATTGGGTTTTAAAATTGAAGTGGTTTACAAAGAAAATTCCACCAAATCTAGTTGTTGTAGAATTTTCAATTTCAACATAAACCAAAAGTTTCAATATAGGATTGTTATTCCATGATTACACTATTTTTTTGTCATGAACAAGTTTTTTTACATGTCTTGGATTTTATTCTAGGATGATTAAATAGATTCACATCATTAGGCTCAACAGATGATTATTTGGAGTAATGATTTGAATAGAAGATGTGTAAATTTGATAGTTTTCTAGAATATACCACGTAGGTTCTATATTCATTGTTTTATTATAATTTAAATGAGAACCATTTTATGGAAACTTATTTTTATTGGAAATTCTTTTTTGTAAATAGATTTATAAGGCCAATAATGGGTTGAAATCTGGTGTTTTAGGATTATTGGGAGTATTTGTACAATAACTCAATGTGAGTATAGAAGATTCAACCATAGTGATTTGGCGATTGGGATTTTTATATAAGAGTTTTTATGAATTATTTGGTGTAAATAATGTTAATAGTGATATATTGATCATGTTTTAATCCTTATAAATATTGATGATCATGGATTTTGGATTTCATAGTGTGGTGTGATAGGGTATTCAAGTCATGAATTAGAATCTCATTAGAATTCGTGAATAAATCATGGTCATAAATATATTAATTATCAATCTATATAGGTTGAGTTTTGTGGGGGAAAAATAGATAAGACCATTGGGGATAAAAATAATTATAGTTGATATTTATAAACTACATATTCATTATGGTCATTGTTAAAAGGGGGAAGGGTGTACTTACATTGATTTTATACTAGGGTGAATTTGTTTTATTTTATATAGATCCCATGGATATATTTGAAGAAATTTTTTAAATATTTAATTGGATGTTTTAGAGGTTTAAATATGCTTGTAAAACACTAAATGTGAATTTCTGGGTTGTTTGTAATTAAAACATATTAGTAGATGATAATAGCCACTAGTTACTAGGTAGAATACAACATAGAACCCATTAAAGATATCAATTTAGTTTCCCCATTGGATTATATAACATTTGTTCAATGGTCCTTCATGAGGTATTTGGAGGTTCCCCTAGTACCGAGTTGAAGGCAACCTAGTACATAGTGAGACCTTAGTCCATTTAAAAAAAATGGTTTTTAAAAGAAGTTTTTTACCATTTATATAGAAAATTCACTCTGGGGGTTTCCTCAGTGGTTGTGAATATTCAATTAAATGGAAATCTCTATCTCTATATATATCTAGAACATACTCTTATCGTGTTTTCTTAGATGATATTAATGTGATCCACTATGAAAATATGAGGCAATCCTCCTCTTATCCTTTACACTTTTTCATCCCTTTCCATGTCTTATAATTTTAGTATGACCACAAATATATTTAGATGATGATTCTAGTAGATCATGGCGGAATAATATTTAATTGATGGGAAATTAAAGTGTGAAATCAATATGATCAATAAGGAAATATTCACATGTTACAAAATATTTATATTAAGTCATTTCAGCAGGTTAATTTATGTTGGAATTTTGGATAAATTTGATTATCATAAAAATCAATCTATAACTAATAATTTATGTTTCCATGGATAATATGCTTGGTGAACATGGTTAGTGGAATAAACTAGTTTTCTTATTGTGTTAATGTTTTCACATTGTTCAATAATATTTTCTATCTTTATGGAAATCATGGTTTTATGATCTAAATGAGTTATTGATTAATTTCATAGTGTTAATTTCTGAGATAAGTGATCATTGATGACAGAAATGGTTGGTATGATCATGGGATGAATAAATTGATGATAAATTGAGGTAGGTATATTATGTTTCCCCATGCAACATCTACTCTTGGGGTCATTGGTAAGTGTTTAAAAATTAATACATATAACACTGATTACTAAAACTACTGAAATATAGTAGATTGTTTTTGATTTATGAGAGTGAAATCAAAGGAATGGAGAATACACTAACCTAGAAGTAATTAAAAAATATTATCTCAGTAGGATGAATGTTCACAACATTTTTAGAATACAAAATATTGATAGAAAGGTCTAATTAACCATTGATGACAGAGCAGAAAAAAACTGAGGTTGGATACACATTAGATGAGAAATGGATGTTCTAAACTAATTTTAGAGGATTTTTTCCAAAACAATATATTATTAATTTGTTTTATGAATTAAGAAGAGTGATTAATTGAAATAATTCTTATGATAACTAATACACATGATTATTGATAATCATAAAAACATATTTCCATTCAATTGGCTTAATCATTGTAACCATGTAAGCCCTAGATTCATAATGTTTGATCTTAAGAGAAAACATTTGATATAAGGCCAAATATATCTCTCCCATTCCCCTGTACGACAGTAGTGTTCATCTATTAGTCCCCACATCACTCTATCTGTGTGATTAGAGGATTGGATAGAAAAAAGGGAAATGTGATATTAATCCAACCTATGTAATTCAAAAATAGACTAGTCATTTAATTTTTAAGTACTATCCTCCTGCTCTCAATCCAATTTCACTAAATTGGATTCTCACTCATTATTAATTTATTCCCCATAAAATGTTAATTGGTTTGTTTTAGGTTTGGTGAAAACATTTATAAATAAAATAAAAAATCAAGTGTATAATGCAGATAGTTAAACTTTACAACCATGAAAACTCTAATATCAATCCACAATCATGAATCAACACATTATATTCTAAAAATAATGATTGGACAAACCCATGTAATTTAACCATCCTTGTTCATGTTTCTACTAGTATCTTTCTTCTATTATTTAGTTTCAAATTACCAATACTTTCTAAAAATAACCCGTTTTAGTTTAAAAAATAATGAATCACCATTACATAGCTATAAGAATAATGTCATGAATAAATAATAACATGGATTTTATAAGATTTCATTAAAATAGGTATACACTAAGACAAATTCTTGGGTATGGGGTATTAAAACATTCTATGAAATCTAAATATTGTAATGGTCATGGAATATTTACATTGAGTTGTCTAGTCATAGTTTGACCAATAAAATAATAACATCAAGATGGTTACAAGGTGAACTAAGTGTTGTGTCATAGATGTTGGGTATCCAAAATCCATATCTATTCCATTTTGTAACTCTCTATTCCAGGGTAATAATTATATTATATGGAAGTCATATGGCCCCAATTAGGCCTCTAAAACTCTTTAATTCTATGCGTAATGGTAAAATATATCTATTGTAAAATTTCATCCTCTATATAGAAATAAATTTCTATAAAGGGTATCTATATTACCACACTACAATAGAAATTGAATGGGTTAACCTCTATTTAGCATCAAATAGTTTCTATCTCATCAATCCCACATCAAACATTTCATTATAATCTAGAAATCTAGATGTGTTTAGACGTTGGAAAAACATCTATTGAAATCCCATAGTGCTACCTAATACCATGACCGTCGGTCCTTATTCTCTAAACTGAATCCCACCACCACAAAAGTATTCTCCCAACACCACCTTATATTAGGTTGACTTTATACTCTCTCATATTTACCAAGACCAATACCTTAATTGAGATTATCAAATTCTCAAAGGGGTGGTTGGTTGCTTCTATACTGTTATGGTAGGGTTAGTTACATTTTTTAATTTCCACGTCCATTGGTTACCATGTAGTGTCTCAATCAGGGAACCTAATCTACCAAAATAAACATTAATGAAAAATCATGAACCTTATATAAGAGACGGTGAACCTTATTCGTTTTAGGTTATAGAATAGTGAGCCTCATCATGATGGAGTATTTTTCATTATATTTTCCAATTACCACTTCATAGAGAAAGATTTTGGCATAGGGATATGGGATAAACCATGGGTTACACATCCATATTCATTAAATGAATCTCCCTTCTTAAATCATTTCATTTTTTCCTAAGTTACAGTGAAATTGTTTTAATTTTATTCTACATTATTCAAAATTCATAAATTGTCTTCATAATAGTAATTGGACATGAAAATCACTAAAACTATCATTCATATAGTATCCTTTCAATAACAAAATAAATTAATTAGTTTCCCAAAGGTACACAAAATTTCATCTTATGAAGTTCCCTGCCCCCAATAGAAATTATATTATCCAAAAAATATAAATTTAAGAAAAACAATTATCCACACGTAAATAGGGAAAGAATGCATTTTGGAAACCTTTTAGAGAGTTTTTTAATCATTCCTTTCACAATATTTTAATTTGATTATACTTTTCTAATTCATTCACACCATTCAGTCTTTCATTAATATATTTTCCAATTATAAACTACCACATAAGAAATTCATTTGACTTCTCACCAAAGAATGTGTAGTTGGATTAATGATCAATCTCAATTATATTCATTTTATCAATATTATTTTACATTTTCTATATCTCCAATTAGAAATTACATTCCCAATAATCAAAAGGAATTGGTATTTATGTTATAATGATGTTAAAGATAAATTTAGTTGGATAATGTTTTGATTACTTAAATTATTGGATGAAAAAAGGATGGACAAGTTCTATAAAAAAATTTAATATTCAATATAAATACTAATGAAAAATATTCCTCATTAATCTCTCCATAAAATAAAAACATCCCCTTATCCTTTTCTACTACAAGAATTAGGTTATGGATACAAACATACAAATAAAATATGAATTTCTCTTTTATTTTTCATAGTTTATTTTATCTATTGATGATTCAATATTATATCTATCACCTAAAAATTTTAAACCCCACTTTTTCAAAAATTAATGAAGAGATAATTCTCTAATACATATTCATGGAACTCTCACCTAATTAAACAAGGGATCACCTAACTCCCTTAATAAATCTTAGATAAATAATAATTTAATGATAATAAAGAATAATGGGTGTGAAGGAATATTTTTCATATAATATGGCTCCCAATAAAGATATTTTTGTTTCCTATATGGGGATTAAAAAATATCAGATATATTTCTGGTCTCAAAATAAAATTGTCTAAAACATAATCAACCAATGAAATCAATAATTTTATTATTTTTCCAAATCATCATTATTTTGTAAGATAAATATTAAAATTCTAGTAGTTATAGAATTCTGTATTTCTCCCAAGAAAAAAATTATAATAAAGAAGATATCATAAAGTCTTGGAACCCTCTCAAGAATATAAAAAACAAATTTCTATTAGTTAGGTCATGGAATAATGGCTAAAAATTAGTCTAATAATAGTTATTTTCAAATAATTTGAATGAAAAAATTAAATAATATCGGAAATCATTTTAGAGAAACTCCTAAACTAGAATGATCAAACATCTTCTGAAATTTAATTGCAATGAAATAAATTTCTATGATCATAGTTAATTTAATTCTTCCATAAGATAAAATATTTCTCTAAATTATATATTTTTCCTAGATCATTTAGGAGAAAATATTCAAATAGACCCACTTTCACCTCACCCACACATCGGTTTCATATTTTCTCCACTTTTTAAAACAATGGATAAGGGGGGGAGCAATAGTAAGAGTACAAATCACAAGAAAAAATACCGAAAATAAATAAATGTATTTAATATCTCCAGTAAATAATATAGCTGCAATATATTGATCTATGGCCAGTGATTAGGTAATGAATTATTTTAAAAGGATAATTATGTGGGTAAGGGGCTCTAAAATATAAAATCCTAATATGGTGAGATCAATACTGATGTGATAGATAATGTATACAATAATAAGTTATATTAAAAAAAATATTTCCATGTATATAGATTAATAGTGGATATGATGAATTGAAAAAAAAATTCAAACAATAATAAAACACAGTAATACATGAGACAAAAACAAAAAAAAAGACAACCAAACTAGAAAGAAGACCTTATGGAGTAAAAAATCCTAAGACTCATATGTTCTTTCTAAATATCCTTATTAGTATACCCCAGAATTTATATATAATGAAATGTACGAGTAGTGTTAATATTTGGTAGTGTATGGGTTTTTTATTTTCTTATTTTTATAAAATTCTAAAAATTAGAGACAATAATATAAGTTTTAGAATAAGGAACATTCTCAAAAACAAAATATGAGTATATAATGTTGGGAGAGGTCACCTGATGAAACATAATATTATGAAATCGAATCTCTATGGGTGAATAAAAAATATTATCTTTTCTATTTATTTAGGAATAAAAATCCAACTTTAGATAGGTAGTTATATCAATTTAAGACATTGGGTGTCATGAACTAACTTGGGTCAACCTCGAACCGGTCACCCAAGATGGCATGTAAAAATGACTAAGAGGCATTCCCAATCCCTTGTGGCTGGGAACATGTTCTGAGCATCAAATATATATAGTTAGGAATGATTTATCCCATCAAAATAGATAAGAAAACAATTATAACGAACAAACCACATGCAATGGAAAATAAAAATAAAACAGAATGTGCCTATTTCTGACCTCATGGGTCACATACAACTAAAGAACAAGTGTTTGATCTATGAGAGATAGTGATCCAAAATGAACCTAAACAAAAAACATAGTGATGAATGTAGGCATGAATACCAAGATGATTTTTATGGATACCAATAATAACCAACTCCCTATTACTTTCATTTAAGTTTAAATCCATTAATTCTAGTATAATATATATATATATAAATTTTGTTTTCGATTACATTTCATAAATAAGTATCAAGATCCAATTTCATTTTAAGATAAATACTTTTCTATGATCCTTTCAAAAATAGTTCTTAAAACATGAGGAAAACATTTAAGTCAATTATCCACAAAAAGAAACCAGTTCTAAAATAGTTGTTTTAATTAAAATAAAAAAAAATAAGAATGAAAAATCATAAGAAAAACTAGAATATAGAATAACGTTTTCTATTAAAAAATATGTATTATAGGATTTCAGGTGCTTGTCAAGATGACCTAAGACAAATCCCAATTACATCTCACATAATTAATCTATATTGGTACTATTTATCTAAATATAGTTCCCAAACACCTAGAGACACCCTCATTGTCTCAACCATGGGGAACTTCCCATGGGAAGTCAGACTATCTACTCAGGGCCACTAGCCAATTCATAATATCAACTAGTGATGCAAGTGTACCTATTCTCCCACCAAACATCCCGAGGATTCCAATGATAATAAATGGTTCTGAGTTTTATCAATACATTATATATATACATATCATGAAATTTTAATTGCAAAAAACCATTCACATTCTAACCTCTAACCCCCCCCCCCCACCTCAAGTACAACCCATTTTCCATACATATAAACAAAGAACTAGACCGTCATCAAGAATATATTCCATGCCACACATATATTCCATGTATAAAAAAATATCTATATAAAAAGGGGCACAAATTAAGGGGGCTTTCCATTCTTATTAAAATGATTTAAAGTACAACTATTAGTCACGATTTCAATGGGAACACTTTTAATTTAGAAAAAATCAATTCCCCAAAACGTTTCCAATTCTAAAACTATATCCCATCATTGGGAAAACCCATTAACAATGATTAAACAAATTAAAAACCATTTTATAAATAAAATTATCTTTCCAATATAAAAAAAACATCAAAAAATTATTGAAACTAAACACAATAATAATAAAACTAAAAATGAGTTCTTTAAAGAGATAGAGAGAACCCATTTAAAAGGATTTAAAAACTTACACAACATATAAATTTCATTTAATATTTTATCACCCTTGGAAAACACCAAGAAATTATGGAAGTCAATTTAAAATCTTCTAAATAGGGAGAAACTACCTTCAATATTTATTCTCACTCTGATGGAAACTCAAAATTACAACTAAGATGTGCGTAGAGCCAAAGGGAACCAAGAAGAACCCCCAAAAGATCAAAAACAACAATTTAAAAAACTTGTAAACATTAACCATAGTTCATATAAACCCTTATAATAATTGAAATAAGAGGAATCTTGATGATAATAAAATTAGGAGTAGTAAGGAGGTATTTTATTTGAATATCCACCTTAAAACATCAATGAGTATCAAGATTCTACAATGAAGGAGGTGTGGAACCCAATAGAGAGGCATGGGGAGAGATCTATGTCCATTGGAGGTCAAATCATAGAATAATAGGGGGAATAAATGTTGAAAATATAGAGGATAAAAGTGGTAAAATAATTCTTTTTATGTGACCCGGTAGACCACATGTTTTGGCGTCATGGTCTGCAAGACCATGCGCCAACCGTACACTATCCTCTTACCAAATGAGAAGATAGTTGTATAGTTTTTTAGGTGAGGCCTCATAGTCATGTGCCAGTCATGAGGTTTGGAAGATCCCATAGTGTGGGCCACACAGTTTAAAATGGGATGGTTCATAGTCTCTACTAATTGTGTTCCAACTATGTGCCACCTAAAAATTGAACCAAAAACAAAAATTTCTCTAAAAACACTAGTGAAAACTCATAGAAACCAAAATAGATAAAAAAAATAAAAAAACTCAAAATAATGTGTTGGTTCGGGGTGTGATAATATTTTTCGGGGTGTGATAATATTTTCTAGGGTGTATGGCCAAGGATGGATCCATTGATAAGTATGATTGAATATTATGGCTGGTGGACCCCTAATAGTGTAACATATTGATTTATTGGAGGGATCAAAGCCTAGGGTGGGATTAATGGTAGTGTAAGGGGTATGAACGGCATGGGGAAGGGGTTGGGGTTGGGGTAGGATATTATGGTTTTAAATGGTGGATCATCAAAATCTAATCACATACCATCATAGATGGAACACATTATATTGAATAAAAACTGAAAATTTCATTATCAAATACTTTATTCCTCTTATATTATAGAATTTATAGTGATGATGGATAATCCAAATCAAAATGTAAGCATTCCAGAGAGAATTTAAGGTAAGAGGTTTCATAAAAAAAAATTCATCTCATTTAGATATTATAAAACTAATGGTATTCTTCTTATCTCATAAATAGTTATATTTTTCCTTCCATAACATGGCCAACTATTCTATTTGAGTTAGATCCATAAAATTATTCTTACCCATAATGGTAGGTATCTAGAACCCCTTAACATAATTAAAACGGTGGGCCAAAATATGAAAGAATTTCCCTCCTGTGAGGGTGTGTTTACGAATCCAAAATTGACCATAAAAATAGATTATTAACTGATGGGACCTATTTATCATGATTTTCCCAAAGAGTGAAAAAATAATGTTCATGTCATTATGGTTGACACATCGCTGGGAGTCACCCTTTTCTAACCAAGAAAGTGTGATAGACTTGTAGATAATATGAAGAAGTGTTTTTTTCTCCTATGTAATCCTTTTTATGAATTTTTATAGAGAAAAGTGGGATACACCTCTAAAAAATTCAACTTCTCTTTCTCTTGTTCCATATTTAGCCCATGATCCAATGATTAATATGGAACATTGCCCATAAACTCACTCCTATAAATCTCAAGGCCAACCACAGGCTCATCCAAACCCATATTCCACTCTTTTATACCAAATTTAAATCAAATATATTCATTTATTACATCTAATTTGGTTACGAACTGGTTCATGATTTACTTAAAGTTATACTTTCATAACTCATGGATATTCTTGAGATTCAATGCATCTAAATACTCTTGAAACTTTTCTCACATCCTAATTTATCACATTACCTCTATATCTAAAGAATTATTTATGTGTGATGGTTTGTTTTAAAATTTCTCTATCCACACGAAACGATTATTGTCATTTAATCTATGAGAAGGGTGGTAGTGTAATTAGGATGATTGGTAAAGGGTGAAGGATTTGGTCATGACATGTAATTGGTTTATGGGAAAGGGTTGGATTGGGTGTTGGTCCAGGGGTAGGGTTCTTATTTTGGGTGGATGTGGGACACTTAGTTAGCGGGGCCTTACATTTTGGGTATGATATGGATTTTTTATGTAGTTTTTTATTTTTATTTAGAAAGATTGGTTTTAGATTTTTTAGGAGTAACTTGGTGGAAAGTTGATGAAAATGTAGGTGTTTCATGAATTTCAGTGGTGGGTGCAGAAGATGAGAAGTTTTAAGAGAAGGAATAGTAGTAGAACAATTCATTCCCATAATAGAGAGGGTTGAAAATGGATAAGACATGCGGGTAATAGTGATTTTAATTATGTTTTCTCAAGAGGTGATTGTTGATAAATTGGAGGAAATAGTTTTAAAAAAGGTATGTTATGAATCAAGGAAATTTAAAGGAAAAAGGTATTACAAGATCACTTAAATGAAGAAAGGATAATAATTCTAGAATCATTAAATTCACAATATTTAGTCTGAATATCATTTATCAAATGTCTCTAATAAATTAATATTATGAGTATTAGTGTTTGGGTGATGAAGTTACACTATGTAATTAGTGCTTCAACCTTTTTTTTTGTCGGATTTAAACTCATCAAGTCATGAACCTCAATATTAAAAATTTGATTAATACATTGTATTTCTAGAATCTAAACAATCACATTCCCACCATGTAATATTATATTACATTTAGGGGAACCTAAATTATAGTATGTGAAACATGTTCTACTTTTTCAATAATGATCTATGTAGTGACTATGTACACCATGTACTCAGGGAATGATTTACCTTTTCCATTTTATTAGTTGATCATGGATTCCAAAATGGATCATATTTTATGTATTGGAGGTGATAAAAATTATAACATGAAAAAAAATCCACTTCTCATACACTAAAATTACCTATTTTTTTATTAAATAGACTTTTCCATTGTAACCTAAAATGAATCCCCTTATTGTAGTGTGGACGTAAAATTGCAGTGTGATCTGAACTCACCTTGAAAAATAATGATCAATCCAAACAAATTTTTTCACTCATATTTTTTATGAGGATCAATTCATCTAATTTAGACTCATGGGAGAGAATTTCAAATCCTCGATATTGAATCAATTATTATAATAATATCTATTAAATGACTTGTAAAACTATCACATAATAATTAATATTTGAAAAAATGTCTTACTTTCCTCCCATTTTATGGTTTATTTAATGTTGACAGCCAAATGTACCTTCCATTTAATTCTGATTCTAATGATATAACACTACCCACATGAGAATTATCAGTGCAGAACATCAAATGATGAAAATTAAATTTTACTTGGGGTTATTCATTCCTCTAAATCCCCACTTATCCATTGAGGAGCACTTTCTTGACTATGAATTTTTTTGACCATATTAACATTAAATATCTTATAAAAAACCATGACTATGATTTATACTAGAGTACCTAATATCCTAGGTCAACTTTTATCAATCAGATGTGTTGATAATTTCATCTTCTTTCCTTTTCAATGAATATTTTTACATTTTCATAATCCTCCCTCTCGATCTCTTCACGATCATCCAATATAGTACTCCCCTACTTCGAACAACATATTTTCTCTAAAAAATATCCCTGACAAACCAAAATGATTAGTGGTCGAGTTCACTCAAAATGTGACATAGTTTCTATTACACCATCAGAAATTTACACATTCTCTACAGTGTCTTATAGGCAATTCGGTGATCTCATGAAGAATTTTAAGTTTCCTTAACCAGTATTTGCAACATCAACACAAAAAATTATCAATAGTGTTCCTCAAATATCTATCAAAAATCTCTATCCACCCACTAGATTTTGGATGCAATGGAATTCATGTGTTATAACCTAACATATATTTCTTCATCACTTCCAAAAATATCTGATTATATAATTGATTTCACATATTTTTAATTAGAAACTTTGGCACCCAAAGACTAAGAAATATGTTCTTTTCCATTAATTTAGTCAATAATATTTAAATTATGGATGTGGTAACCACATAATAAGCCAAATTTAAGACATATTAGATGCATCTCACGATGTATGAGTGGAAAACCTATTTGGGGATGTAGTCCATGATATTAATCCCATAGAAATCAAACACATAAACAACCAAAATTCTGTAATAAGGAATTTCTCACTTTTTTGATATTACATTCTTGCTTATAACTTCAACACCCAACCAAAAAATATCATTCATTTTTATTAAATGGTGATAAAAATAATACACTTTTTAAAATCTTAATTGTAGTGGGATTTAGTTAGGGGTGTCCTGTAGTTAGTGAGATGTATTATAACATCAAAACAATTTCAATTTAACTTTTATGAAAAAAAACATTAGATCACCAACTCCCCCTTAGTCCTTAAATGATAGTGGATACTCCTTAAAATATATTTTAACAACACCTATAAATATATTGTTTTACTAGTGGAAATATTTTTGTTTATGGTTTCATAGGCCATTTTTTCATGTGAACAAATTGAGGTCTTTATTTGAGATTGAATATGAATAAATTATCATGTGATAACTCATATTTAATATTTACTTATTTGTCCCTTGATATATTTGGAATATTAATTCATAAAATTATGTTAATAACTACATATTATCAGACCTTATTATCTCAATATTCAATATAAAAATCCTGGAATAATAGAATCCACCTGATCAAGATGGGATTAGAATCCATTTTTTCAGCATGTATTTTAGAGAATTATGATAAATATGGATTGGTATTCTATAAAGTTTAATGTAAGGTAAATATTTATTTAGAAAAACTACAATAAAATTTCCTTCTCCGTAGTGGTTTATTTCTTCTTAACCTTTATCAATGTTATACTGGCATAGTAAATTAGATGGGAAGTCTCTTTCTTACTCAACCAAAGAACTAATCCCATTGAATAATGTTTTGAATTACATATAAACTCAAATGGTTCATCCAAATTCATTGGTAGTATGATGAATGAAGTCAGTAAATATATCATTAATTATTTGAAATATTTCTGACACTCTATTATAAAATTGATTTCCTCATCCTTTATAAGATGGTAATTTAGGGTATGAGTTATATATTGTGTTTCCTGGAAAAAAATTATTAAAAACTATCATGGACTAGAAAATTCATAATCTCTCACATGAAAGTGATAACATATATCATATTAATTACCCGGATATTTTTTTGGGTCAACTTCAATCCCACCTTTGGAAATATGGTGTCGAAGCACAATGCCATATGTCACCATGATATGAAAAATTTCCAATTTTATTATTAGGTATGTATCTTCATATATTTATAGAAAAATTAATATTCTATATTCACTAATTAAATAGAGTCTTTTATACTAACAATTCTATGATGAAAACCTTATAGAAATCCTCTATCAACCCATGAATGATATATTTAATGAACCACTAAAATATTTATTTTCATTTCAGATGAGAAATGAAATGTGTTGATCGGTGATGGATCCATAAGTATAGGTGAATTGTACCATGTCTTAACCCTAGTAATCCTAATGTTTTTTCCATCCACCATTACATTGGAATAAAATATGGGTAAACGCATCCTGAAGGATCGATCAGATTGGTAGTCTTGGTAAACTAGATATATAAATGATTCCCATATTACATTTGAATACCAAAATAACAACATATTTTCTTCAGAATAGAATTATTCCATCTATTATCTTTCATAGTAAACTTCATGGAATCATTAGGAATCAAAACGAAATAAGGGTGAGATAAAATGCTCAGTAAGGGTTAAGTACAGAAGAATAAATAATTAATCAATAAGAATAAAGTACACATAAAGGTAAATAATTGATCACACATACCTTTTAAAAAACAGAAGAAACCATAATCAATATGAAAATATAAATATCTATAAAAAATTCCATTTAATCAATGAATTTAAAATAAAATTCATCCATATATTTTATAGTAGTTAAAATTTCATGGATAATAATAACTGAATTGTAAGTGTTGAAAATGATTAATTATTGAACATAATGTTTCTTAAGAACATGATACCATTACCGTATATACCTTTCACAGTATATTTTTCAACATACGTCTGGAAATTATTTTCACAATATAGTTTAAAACATAGTGGTTACAAACATGTGGGGATTATTAAACAAATTTACTCTCATGAGACCATTGATGCATACATGGACATAATTTAAATAGTCATGAACCCATTTTATACCTATTCAAAAAATTCCACATTTATCTAATAATTTATTTAACTTATATATAATGTCCCTTATCATCATGTATTCGTATTGAATAAAGGATACAAATTTATCAATATTTCCTCAATTAATAAAATAAATTTCAATGTAAACGTTGTATGCTAAAATGGAATATGGTTTAGTAAATAATCATATAAATAACCAAAAAATATGGATATTTAATAGGAATTTAAATTAAAATACATAATTATTGTGATAAATAAATTTTTTTAAGATAAATTTAAAAATCATAAGAGAAAGTGAGATTGCACGATAACTTTTACCATTTTTAAATTTTCTATTAAAAACCAATTTGATTAAATAATTTAAATTTAAAAATAGTATACCATGAAAGTAGAATAAAACATGATATTTCAGGTAAAATATTCAGTATATACACCACATAAAATTTAATTGATCCATAATAACAAATAAGCCTTAGTTGAATGAAATTGAGACCAAATCCTTTACTGTATGATTCATTTTGGTTGAACACTGTTCAAATTCCTATATAATGGTTTTATACATGTTATTATATTGCACTATAAAAATATTAATATTTTTAATTTCATATATGATACTTTTATAACATCGTTTGGCGTGTCTGTTAATAATATTTCATTATTTTAATTGTTAGGGTATTAATTGCATAATTTTTTGTGTATGTTTTGACTTGTTATTTTTTGTTCCTCTTAATTAGATCATTATTTCATCATATTAAAAATATAAACCATGATTTAAATATAATATATATTCATTATATTTGTATTTATAGTAATCCATAATTTTTTCTGCTGGGAAATGAAATACCCAGTCTATGGAGATGGAAGGTCGTACCTACACATGAATGTTGTTTCCATTTTCTTGTTGTATATAAAGAATTAAAATGTAATGATATATATATTTATGTATTGTAATTTAATTATAATTATTATTTCATATATATCACAAATATTTATGAAATCCATCCATAATACATTTGAATTAAAGCCTGAATAGATTACATCACTTCACAAAATGGTAGTCCACCCCACACACGAGCGCTTTTATCGTATTACCACAAAATGGAAAGCATGAAGGTATGTATAATAAAAAAATAAAGAAAAAAAATAAATCATAACTATCATATATAAAAATTAACTTCATTATTATCCCCCACATTGATAGGTCGTAGTAGAAAAACAAATTATATTGGTTCATGAGGTAGTAGTCCACCCAACACACGGACGATGATTTCATAACCCATTTGATGGGAATATGTGAAGTTGTAGGTCATACCCTTATCATAAAAAAAATATCCATATGAGAAATATAATATTTTTATTATATAATAATTGTATAATAATAATTTAATATGGAAGAGAAGAAAATAAAATAACAACTCTTAGAAGAACGTCACACATTCTTCAGGTATCCTCCTTAGGTTTTCACTAATTCATTCATAATTTATTTTTCTACCCAATATGATAATTCTAGGATGATTAAAATTAATTTGGGGAGTAATTAAGTTATTTATTTTCCAAACCAAAATGGTTCTAATGGTGTAAAATGGGGGAGAGGGGAGGCCTTTAATAATTAGGGGAGAGGGCACACATGGTGTCTTGAAAAGGACGTTAGGTAACCCATGTTTTTACTTAAAAAAGATTAAATAATTCAATTAAATTTATCCATTAGTATTTTAGGTTGAAATATGTTCATCCAATTGGTTTTGAACATGTTTTGGGTCTTTTTGAAACATAATATTCTTTGTATAGTAATTAAGTACACTCTATGTACCTTAATTACAATAATTAATTTTAAATTGTTTCACTAATAACTATGGTAAAAAATAAATTTTTCCTTATTAGATATTATAAATTATTCTTATTCCATATATTAAATAAAATTTTCCAAATTCTATTCATTTAAATGGCTAAAATTAATTTAAAATTTATCTTAGAGACTAGATGAGATAGCGGGGTTTTAAATTGAAATTGTTCAAAAGTTTATTATGATTTTATATCAAAATTAGATATAAAAATGAATACAATGAACTAAATTGGGTTAATATATTTATAATTGTTCTAATTTTACTTTAAAATTAATTTAAAATAAAACTTTACATTATAAAGGTTATAAATGAAATGTTTGTTTTGAATTAAATTTTATTATTGTTCACTATTCATCGGAAAATAAATCATCTCAAAAAAATACCAAAAATTTACCCAATGATAATTTTGAAATTATTATTTTAAAAAATGAATTTTAGTTTTTCAAATAATATTTAAAAAATTCCCAAAATCTAGTTTTTAAATAAGTTTTACATTAAAAGAAACAAAACTATCTTTCAGAAAATACGGCTTTTCTATACATAGAATATGATTTATTCTTATCTTATGGCTAGAAAATCTATTAGATGAATAACATAACATTTTATAATTTTTTAAGATAATACAATAATATTAATTAATTTAATTTATTAATATAAAATTCCTTTGGCGTATAAAAATAGTGTTTTTATAAAAACGTTTCCTTTACATTTAATTGGTTTTCATATTCATTTCAACTTAACAGGTAACCAATGAATTTTATTTATTTTTGTGTAAACCATGCATTTTTCAAAGTTATTTAATCCTATTCATAACTACTAATTTAATATTTATAAGATAGTTATCATGTTATATAATAATATTAACAGTATTCAGTAAAACTCAGCCTTTCATGTAATGCAAGCTATCGAAGAAAATCATTGTTGTGTATAACACAAGATAACTCATATTTGTGTAAATTAGAAAATTTATCATATATTATACTAACTTAAAAAGGTAAATATATTGTAATGTTTCATAATATTATATATTCCCATATACTCTTATTGTTGTGTGTCACATACACAATTGAATAAAATGTTATTCTATTATAATTTTGGGGTGTTACATTCTACCCACCTTAAATAAATTTCATACTCAAAATTTAAACTTGATTTCAATAATTTATGGTTTTATATATTAATGTTACTTGGTTTAAAACCCCACATCATTAAATAGTTAATAAAACAACCTATTTATATGAGTGAAAGGGATGTATATTGGTCATATGTATTATCATATGACTAGGTTTCTACGTATGAGAACATTATTTGAAAGTGAGGAAATGGACCTAGAGGAAAAGTGTAAATATTTATAGAGAGTGATTGAGGTCATTTATCACAAGAAATTGGGTGTTAAATGGAATTTTTAGGGGTTAAAACCCATAAATATTTGATGATTTAAAAGTCCATTAGTTCATCAAAAATGAAGGTATTAGAATAACATGTTTATTTCAAGACCCTTTTTCCTAGATTTGATGAATTATTCACTCTCTAAGAAATCATTTAAATATACTTGATACATTTATATTTCATAGAAAAAATTTCATCCTTTGGTTATAATTCATTTGATTTTTCAAATTATCCCTTACACCAAGAAATGAATATCCAAAAATAAAGGGTTATTCTTGAATTAATAAAGCTACCCTTTAACGGATCATATGATCCATAAAAGGGTAATAAGATATTCCTCATATCTTTATTAAATCATCTATTATTGGAAAATATTATTCAAAAACACTATAATTTCAACTTAATCAGTTCTATAAATAGTTAACCCTAAAGCTCATCAAAAATATTTTTGACCAACTTTAGAAGGAAGGCTACTAAAAATACATTGTTTTCACAAGACAAAATATAGTATCTCTAAATCATCACATACCAATCATTGGAATACCTATATCAAGTATTCTCTTAAAACATGATAATAATTAAAATTACAATAAAACCTTATATAAACCATGTATGATTTCATATTCTTTAAATGAAACCCAAATAATTCAATATATTACATAAATATAAAAATGTTGCAGTCCCCATCAATGATAGAATAAACAACTTTGTCAAAAAAATAATTAATTAGTTATGAGGTAGTGAGTAATATCAAATGTACCCTATCCAAATGAATCATATATTTTCCCATCATCATTATCTCAACATTAGAAACATATTAATGGTTTTCTTCCCCTTAATCATATGTTTTCCAAGGTCAACTTTTAATTGAATCATTTTCTTTGTCATCGGTACCGTTCAACACATGCTTTCAAATAATTAACAAAAAAGTAATATATTAAAATCCTTACATATTTCTTAATTTATATAACAAATACATCATTGATAAAACATTAAAAATACAAAAATCTCAAATCCAAACACATTAGCATTATTCATTGTTCTCCATCTGTGGTAATAGACTAAGCTTTATCATGATCTATTGTCTTCTTTTGAGGTGTATTTGACCTATAATATCATTAAAGACGGTAAAAGTTTAAAATTTATAATCCTGCTAACTACAGTATATGTGGAAAGCAGGGTCATACCAAGAGAGAAGTCAAATCTGGCCTTTATTCTTCTAAAAACTTTTAAAAGATCCCACTATTGTCAGCAGTTGAATAGTTTTTCTTTTTTTCAACATTTTTTATATTGTACACAAATGAAACACAACAGTATTTTTGAGTTTTTGTTCTAAACAATAATAAAACAAGGAGAATGATAAAAATAGAAAGAAACAGAGATATAAAATGCTAATAAGTGAACAATTAAGTAAATGCCCAAGGAAAAATCGCAATTATAATGGTTTTAAAAGTATTACAATTCACTTAAAAGTTACTGAATTGCACCAAAAAAAGAGAATGACTTATCTCCCTCGCCAAGAGGTAAGTCACATAGGATAATTGACTTCGGAGTTCACCACTCCAAAACAAATCAACTATGAAAAGTTTGAAAAGATAATGACAACAGAACGAACTCATCATAAGTCCCGAAGTAATTGTGAATGTATTATTATTTTTAAAGATGTGTCCATGATCAATCTTGCAGATTTGATTTTAGAGTTTTGAGAATTAAGTTCTAGTGGTAAGAAGAAATTGAATGAACTCAACATCAATCTCGTCGATTGATACTGAACACATTAATGTATTAAAGTAAAAAAGGATGGACAGTAACCAGTAGAAGTAGTAATTCCCCGAGCTCAAAGATTTAGCTATAAAACATGTATATTATCCAAAGATTAATTGAAGACATGCTAAATAGATTGTATTAATTAAAAAACAAGGGAAACCAAACTCCCTGAAGATACTATACTCCTATGCTCCTCCGGCTCCAGGAAGAGGTTCCAGAGTGGCCCTCCGGACTCCCTATGCTCCTGATGAGAGGGGCACTCTCGGATCTCAAATCGTTCACTTAATGTGTGAATTCCCATCTCAAATCTGCTACTTTATCTGCATAAAGTAGCTATTGTCCGAAGCTCCTTCTCACAGCTTGTTTTCCACTGACTTCAAATGTCTTTCAACTATGCACCGCAGAGGTGCACTTTTTTGCAAACCACATGTCGCGCTACTTTTTCCCTCTTAACTAACTCCTAATGAGTTAGTTGTGTGAATCTGGATGTATACACATCTCATGAATGAACTTTGATAGTTAGAATATAAAATAAATAAATGAATATGCAAAGAATGTAAAGCAGTATTCTTTTTAATTTAAATTTATATTACTTATTAAAAAGTTAACTAATCGTTAATTAATAAAAAACTTAATTGCTAACTATTATTAAATATTATTATTATGATTATTAATTTATTATTAAAAATTTAATAAAATATAATTATTATGTTTTTAATTTTTTATTAATACTTAAGTTATTAGTTTAAGTATTATTAAAAATTAGATAGTGTAACCTAATTAGATTCTTAAATTAGATCTAAATTAATCTCTCTATTAATTCAATTATTAAATTTATTCAAGATTCAATGAATTTATTTTATTTAATAATTAATTTAACTTATGAATTTAATAAATTATTATAAGATATCTTATATTTTATTTTATAACTAATCTGTTTATTATTATAAATAACTTTTAATTATCTTTTCTTAATTTTTATTGATTTATCTATTTTTTACTTCTCCCTCCATTTCCATGAAATGCAGTGGGGGGGAGTCTTCTTCTTTGATTCCTTCTCCACGGTGGTGAGGCCTCCTTGCATCGGGTACCAGCTTCAGCTCCCTTTCCACATCATCAGTGTCCCCTTCATCCCCTGAATACCCTTTTCAATTGTATAACATTCCACTCTTCTCCTTCTTCCTCTGCCATTTCAGACACTTTTTGGTCATCCCCTCCTCTGCAACCATCAATTTCTCCTCCCTACTCATGCTGAACTCATACGCTTGCTTCTTCTTCGGGTAGTACACCTCCATCCTCGGCACCTGATCCTACTCCTTCCGTCTCATCTGACAATACTGATAGAAGTCCCCTAAGTCGGAACCATCTGAGCTGCCAGAAGTGTTTCTTATATGGACAGGGAGATGGTCTAATATCCGACGAAGCTTCACTTCCAGGTCTTCATCTTCCTCTTTGGAAGCTTCAGGTTTGTACTCTATGATCGCATCAGATGTCATCCTTGTGAATGGTCGTGGAGGTAGGAAAGGAACATGAGCCTTCTTTTCTGGCACCGCCACGACTGTTGAGCTCGGGCCGTCAGTATGGCTCCACTCGAGATGGTATGACAATCTAGGAAATAAATCTAGTTTGTAGGCTGCAGTTGGGTGGAAAGAAGCGATGTGGAAGAGGTTTAAGAGGCAAAAATTGAGGAGGTTACCGTTATAAAGAAATAAAGAGGGGCATCCGCAAAGGACACTGGTTGTGAGAAAAAAAATTCCACCGTTACAAATAAAAAATAAAGGATCACTATTGGAAATAATAAAGATAAGTCAGTCCCCACTGTTAATATAAAAGTAACAGTCCGTTTCTTTAACATAGGGTCACTGTTAGGATAAAAGGATATGGTTACCGATGGGCAAATGAAAATAAGAACAACAGCTATGTGTGGTCACTGATAAAAATAAAAATAAAAATAAAATGTCACCATTACTGAAAAATCAAAAATTCATTGATACAAATAAATAAGAGGTCATTGTCAGAGCTACAGGTCATCATTGCAAAAAAAGACTAATGGTGACCTTTGGAAATTAGATTGAACATAAAATTAAAACTTAATCAAACTAAATATAAAGATTAAAAATAATTAATTAAAATAAAATAAACACCATAAATTTAAAATATGATTTTTATTAAACTTAAAAAATTAAAATTATAATAAAGGGTATTAATTGATAACACTTAAATAAAAAACAAGATATTTAATAAACTAAATTGATAAAAGGCTTAAATTAAAATAACTATATAAATAATTACAGGGTAGCAACAAGTGAAAATAAACAGCAATGGTGACTCATTAGGTTACCAATAGTTATAGTCTACCTCACTAGTAGACTAAAACCAATAAATAATAAAACTTAATACATAAAATTAAACAATTAATTTTTTAAAACTCTTAATTAATTAATTAAACAACTGTTTGAATACATAAAATAAAAAGCGAACTAATTTATTTAATTAAAACTAAAATTCTTAACATAATTAACTATAAATGTAAAGTGAGAATAAAATTATTAATTTTAAGACTAAAAATACTAAATTAATTATACAAAATTTTTTAATTGACAATGTTAATTATAAATATAAAAAATCACAATTATTTTGTAAAAAATGATTAAATAATTAATTAAATAATTAAAAATTAATTAAAAATATGTGGCAAAACTACGTAAAAATAGGGCCACATCAGTATTCCTTTTATACTTGGGGTATTTATTTTTATATTGACCAAATAATAATATTTGAAACATCGAACATTGGAATATTATTTATTTACCTTTAACTCAATAGTTTTGTGATCTGTTTATACACACTGGAGGCAAACTCTTTTTCCTCTTAAGTATATTCAAAGGGGTTTCCCTCAACAATTATCACATGTGTGAGGATACTTCTTTCCCTTCTTCCCGTTATCCATATTTTCCTATTTCAACCAATTATACACTTTTTCCCCTTTGAATGCATAAGACATATAAAATTATTTCCCTATCTTGTCAGAACAATATATCATTTAGTCATATGAAGAGACTATTTGGTAAACTACTTTCCTTAAAAATAAAGGCTTAAACCCATCAAAGAAACGATTATTTTTTCAATTGGTATTACAAGCATTGATGTGATGCCAATTCCTCCTTCTATGTTAAATTTATAAATAAGGAAATACACTATATTAGTTCATATCATTATGATACATAATGCATAACCCAAAACAGTAGGGTTTTCTTATATACTTATCCTCAATTTCCATCATAGAGTTATGCTCCCTGATCTATCTTTTCTTAAATATAGTTTAAAATGTCTCTATTAAACAATATTTGATGGTAAAAATAGTAACTCTACTTTATTAATCCTAGATTAAATGACTTATACAATTAGATTGGAATTATATACAAGGAAACATATCTCAAAGGCCCGATTATTTTAGTAGTCTTCGAAAACTAGATACATAGAAGTTTCCCATATTACACTTGAACACAAAAATTACAACATATTTTTTATAATAACATTATTCCCTATTGATTATTATTTTATTAATTTCATAGTAAGAATCATGAAATCCTAGGGAAAGGAAAAGCATAATGGTGAGCTCAAATGCTGAGAAACAGTTTCGTACAACAAATTTAATAATTGGTCATTAAAAAATCAATATTGAAAGGTATATAACTTAGCACACATACCATTTAAATAATTGGTTAAGTCATAATGAACATGTAAATTTAAATAACTAACCACAAATTCCATTTATATAATTGGATAATCCATAATCTATATAGAATGTTAAATAAATGAAAACACATTCCATTTAATTAATTAACTAAAAATTAAAGTCATCTATAAATTTTTTTCATATTGAAAATATCATGGTTAATAATAAATAAATTTTAAATAAAATAAATTCATAATTATTGGACTTCATTATTCCCATTAATATTATACATTTACCATCAAGACCATTCTATAGACATTTTAGAACATACTACTGACCACACCTTTCACATGATAGTTTAAAACATACTGTTTAAAAATACATGGGATTTTTCAAACTAATTCCATCTCATGAGACAACTGATACATCAAGGGGGTTACTTTAAAAATTCCCTAACCCATGTTATACTTTTACAAATAATTCAAAATATATAGAATAATTTATTTATCTCATAAAAAATTTCTTTATCAGCATGTATATATATTGATTAAAGGTTAGGGATTTATCAATATTCCCCTAGTTAATCAAATAACTTTAAAAATATACTCCATATATGAAAATGGTATATAGACTATTCATTAATCATATCCATTACAAAATAATATCGATATTTGAGGTAAATTTAATATGCAAGTAAAAATTATAATGACAAGTGATTTTTTTAATAGAAAGTTAAGAATCACCAAAGAAAGTGAGATTCCTTAATAACTTTTACCATTTGGTAATTTTTAAGTCAAATCCCCTTGGATAAAGTAATTATAATTGATTCTTAAAATACCATGATTAATTAATTTATTAAAAATATTACATGTTAGAGTGGAATTATATACACAACATAAAAGTTAATTGGAACATAATTACAAATCAGTCTCAATGGAATGTAAATTGAGATGAAATCCATTACCTTACACTTCCTTTTGTTTGAACATTAATTAACCTCATGTATAATGGATTTAAGAAAGTTATTAAGTTACAAAAGAACCATATTTATATTTTTAATATCATGTGTTATCCTTTTATAGTATCTTATCACATGTTCATTAATAATCATTCATTGTTTTCATTGTTTCTAGTGTTAATTGCCCTATTTTTTTAGTATGTTTTTACTTGTCATTTTTTGTTCTTATTAATTTGATTATGATTACATCATATACATAATTTAAACCATGATTGAAATATCATATGTATTCATTGTAAATTTATTTATTGTAATCTATAAATTTTACTTATTGCTAATAAAATACACTATCCTTGGAGATGGTAGGTCATACATAAACATGAACATTGCTTCCAATTTCCTATTATAATGAAAAAAAGATACACAAATGTGATAAATTTATTAATTTTTATTTCATTTTTATTTCATATACATCACATATTATTATTAAAATTATAAATATTATATTCTATATAAATTGATAATGAATCGCATCATTTTATGAGGTAATAGTATGTCGTACAGACGAGTTATGTAATCATATTACCAATAAATACATTTCATGAAGTTATGAGTTATATAGTAATTATAGAAGCATAAATACAACATTAATTTCATTAATTTCATTTTCAAATATTATTTAATAAATTAATTCTGACCTTTAAAAGTGGTAATGGAAAAATGAATGACATCGACTATGAGGCGGTAGTCCGCCATGCACATGAATGATTATTTCAAAAATAAGTTGATTAAAGTGTATGATGTTTTGATTATTAATATTATAATGAAATCATCTTAGTATATGGAATATACACATATTATTATATAACAATGGTTTTAAAAAAAATAGAAGGTGTTGGAGAAGAAAATAAAATAAAACTGCTTTTAGAAGAACAATACCTCTTCTTTGGGTATCCTCCATAGGTTTGCACAATGGCCTTCTTAAGATGAAATTTTTACAAATATGAGGATTCTAGGATGTAGATATAGAATTTGGTAAGTTATTATGGTTGATATTCTCTTATCCAATCATGTCTTAAATTTTTTCGTAATGGGGGAGAGGGTGACCTTTTATAAGTGGGGGAGAGGACACACGTGGTATTTGTAAAATAATGTTATGTAAACCAAAGTGTTTACCATCCAAAAGTCTTCAATAATGAAATTTTTTTGATCCATTAAAATTTAAAATCAAAATATGACCATAAAATGGGAATTGGAAATGTTTTGGGTCATTTTTACCCCTTATATTCGAAGGCTAATACTTAAGTAAACTCATTTCACCTTAATTACTATAATTAATATTAACTATTTTCACTAATATTTATGGTCAAAAAATTTGTTTAACCTATTATAAATTATAAATTATTATGAATCAAATTATCGAATCCATTGTTGCAAATTCAATTCCTATAAGTTAAAATAATTAATTTAAAACAAATCCTGTGTATGGGACAATAATGCGGCTTTTTTGATGTGAAATGTTCAAATGTTTACTAAATTTTTATACCCAAATTACATATAATCGGGATTAAAATGACATAAATTAGATTAATAGATGTTTAATTTATCTAATTTTACTTTTAATACTAATTTAAAATATAATTTAACATTAGTATTTATTTATATGAAAAGTCAGTTTTTAATTAAAATTCAAGGTGTTTCTCTATTAATCAAAAAATGATACTTCTCAGAAAAATGCCCCAAATTCGACCAAAGATAATTTTTTTATTACGATTTGAATAATGTTTTTTCTATAAAAAAATTTCAAAAGTTGTTTTTTAAAAAATTGTGTCATTTAATGTCGGTAACACTGACTTTAGAAGAATATGAATTTTATTCATAGAAATGGATTTGTTGTTATATTATGAAAATATAAACTATTGAATGAATTTAAAAAATATATAAATTTCATTACGATCATCCAATATTATTAATTAATTTTATTTATTAACTTAAATTTCCTTTGGCTCATAAAAATGGTTTTTTATAAAAAAATCTTTATATTAAATTGGGTTTTATATTTATTTATAATTAATTCGAAACTAATAAATTCATTTTATATTTGTTAAACTATATATCTTTATAATTTTGATAAACTTATTCTTCACCACCAATTTTAATTCAAGAAGGTAATTATCATGTTAAATAATAATTTTGATAGTATTCAGTAAATCTCAGTATTGTGTGTAATGTAATCTATCAACGAAAGTAACTGTTATGTGTAATGCAAGCTAACTCAGGATTGTGTGAATTTCAAGCTATATCATGAATTGAATTTATTTTAAGTAATAAATATATTTTAAATTATTGGGATGTTATATACACTTCTATTTTTGTTGTTTCATTTAACATATGAAATTAAATAATATGTTATTCTATTAGAATTTTTGAGGTGATGCAAATGTAGTATTTTTATGGTCCTCATGTTCAGTAAAAATATGATTATATTGAAAAAAGTAGTAAAAGAAACAATAATACTAATTCTCATATATCCTCTTCATCATATGACCAAACAATAGTAAAGGAAATTACCATTCATCATTGTGTCATTCAATTTTATGTAATCAACATACAATCTCCACCCTATCATAGTATAAGTAGAGATATGATCGTATTCCCTCTTCATCAAAGTTATACCTCCATTATTTAGGAACACATGGATTGTAATTACCCTTTTACTATCCCAAATTGAATAAATTCTCCCATTATCTAGTACTTTTAAAAATTACAATTTCATGAATTATTTTATTGGTGGGATTATTATCCTTGGGAGATGCCACATAAGCTTTTCTCCTTCCCATAATATGAATTTTATAGTGCACAAAAAATGCATGATTACTTTAAAATCTATGATGAACCATATAATTACATTTTTCCTCACTTTTAGCACTATAACTAATCACTCCTCTTATTATTTGGGGATTTTAGCATTAATAATCACTATAATCACTCACTATTATCCATGAAATATATAGTTATGGTTTATAGGTTTTTTCATAAGATATAGTTGTATTTTCTTTTCCAAAAATGGTGTTGGTTCCAAAAATGATTCCCTAGTAAACTGATCTATAAAAAGAAAATTCTCTCCAACTTCCAGTCTATTACTATACGATAATTTCTATACTTCCTCATCATCAGACAAATGTTTTTCTCTATTATTTATAAGTATAAATTTTTAGATCTCTTTAGTTCTTGTGATGATATGATCATTGTCTGTTGTATCTCTAAATTTTACTTAATTGGTCTGGAAAAATTCCACCAACTCATCTCCCACTAAGAAAATTTTATTCCCTTGGTAAATGATGGTGATAGGATTCCCCATAGAGAGAAAGAATATAAAAAAATTATCAATACCTATCCTTCTACATATTTTCAAAAATTATAATGTGAGTGGGGATAATAAAATTCTCCACATTCCTCAAAACATATTTAATATTTATTTTCGGGTAATTTATTGTTCTATATTTCAATTGTAAGTAACAAGATTCAGTTATATATAATGTAATTTAAAATTCATGAATACATTAAATGGAATAAAATTGACACTTGATCCCAGATCCCAATGGTCATTGATGAATTTTCAAGATCAGATCATGTAAGAGAAAAACCAGATACCCAACTCTTAGAGTATGAATAGATGATTTGGTTGTACCAGTTCTAAACATTCATGGATAGGTGAATGGATATGCAGTCTCTGAAATTTATTTTTTTATAAAAGTTCCTTGATGAACAGGTCATTCTTTTTTATTTGTGAGATCACCTATGTGAAAAGGATATCGATGTTCAAAAATTATAATATATCTAATAAATTTATATAGTACTTAATTTTCCAATGTTTCAACATATATAAAAATACGAGAGGTTTATGGTAAGATTATAATTTTTACATCTTCTCCATAAAACTTCCACTATATAACATTTATATATTTCTTGATCAGTTTTTCATCATTCATTTAATGTATTTTTATGACTTATTCATCCTCTTATTTCTTATCTTCTTATTTGAACATTATTTTCTTGAAATGATCCTTATCTTCTTGTATCTCTATTCCACTCTTTAGGGTGATTACTTTCTCCAGTTCCATTAGTAATTCAATGTTTCCTGATAAAACTACAACTGGTCTCTTGGTCAAATTTTGGAAAAGTTATCCCAACTTTTATCTTTATGTTCTAGATAAATACCTGATAATTATCTAGATAATTCTATTTTTCATTTTTCATTCAATTTATCAAAGGAATGAGTAATTATTTTTATGTATTTTGTGACTACCTTCCTAAAAAAGGGTTATACTACATATTGGGGAAGTATACAATATTATTTTTGCTAAAATGATGGTTTGGTGCTATGAAATTGATGATCAGTGTCTCTCAATAGATGTTATCCTTCAGGTAACCATAGGGGACCAACATTGTAAATATTATCATTCCCCCACTGGTCTCTAGCCTTGAGTCTGAGTAACTAGACACATCCCATGTCTATATTTATTTTCATAGTATGTTTTAGGTTAATTAAAAGTCGGGAAATTCAAGTATCCCAGTAAGATTTCTTCATCTATAGCATGAAAATATTCTAAAATATGGGATCAATCCTGTATTTCACTTGAATTTAATAGATAATGATTTTGGGTATCTATTATTTTTAATAGATATAAGTATTTCTAAATTCATAGACAATGACTCATATATAGAGGCTAGTTTGGTTGTCTCATCAAATTGATTCTTAACACTCTTGACCATGCCTTTCTTCCCATTTCATTTTTTTAAAATAATAATAGCTAAATCATCAAAAATTTAATGGGATTCTATGGGTCTCTTCTTCATCAATCATCCTCCAGTGGTTAAATTGACTATAACCATTGATTTTTTTACAGGGAAAAGTAAATGTGTTAGATATTTATATTCATGGTGACCCCATACTTTGGGAACAATCATATTATCTATGTGAACCTCTTCCAAGACACATTAGTGGATTTTTAGTCTTAATGTGTGTTCATTTTTATATCAATTTTGAGTTTTTTCAACTTTGACAATGTAAAATATGAATTAATAATACACCAAGAGATTACTTCCTAATTATTAATGGATCAAAGAGGTTACGTCATTAGGGATTCATGGGAATGCTTCATCATTAAAAATGGGATGACTTGGTTTTTTATAGAGTCCTCAAAGATTCAATATTTCATTATGGTTTCAAAAATATCTATGAATTATGAAATATGGCCTTGGGATCGTAATTCTACAATCCAACAAATTCTATAATTCAAAATCAATTGTAATAAATTCAACATATGCAAAAAAAACTTTTCACATAAATAGGGTTTGGAAAAATATATAGAGTATATAATTTTATATGTGGATGTTCATTTTCAAAAAAAGTCATTAATTGAGGTACATTTCCCCCACTAATTATTTGGTCTAGTTCTTATCATCCACTATGTGATCATTTGTTGGTACCCATTATTTTTCTTTGATTATGAAAAATATAATGGTGATTCTTAGAGTGGAAATCAATAGACTCTAATAAATAAAACATTATTGACAATGTTATTTTTATAACGCCCATAAAACAATGATATCTATCTAGAAATGTAACAATAACCCATGTATTTTTAAAATTCAAAATTGTACAAACAAAAAAATAAAAAATAATGAACTAATCAATTAGTGACCGGATTCAATACATCATTAATTTATTATGATTGAATTTTTTTATGATTTATATTTTAAATAAACTAATATTAATCCTAAAATTATAGTATAGTGATAGTTAAGTGTTACTCCAACAACGGACTAGGAATTCCAGTATTTACCTTTAATATAATTATTAGAATCTTATAATCCTATCACTAATTCTGAAATTGAACTATACTAAACAAAATTTTGGGCTCTAAATTGGAAGAAATGGTTCCTAATTTATTCACCTAGTATTTTTCTTCATCGGGACTGATGCATTAAATCATTTTACAATGTACTTTTTAGATGACCACGTCATCTGGATGTAGATCAGTGAGGGATGTGTCAAAGATATCTATAGAATCTTCCCAATCATTTTGGGTCCTTGGGGCATGAGAAACATTTATCTATGATGGAAATTTATCCATATATTAATGGTTGAGCTCAATAAAGGTATCAAGATCATGTATTTTAATATATTTTTCACCATTGATATGTTGGATGAATAACTCATAGACTTCTTCAATGTGAAATTTGGGAAGCTGGATCTCAAGAGCCATATATAGATCAGTAATGGGGGCATGGTATGTGGAATTGTTATTAGTGTATCCCAGTGAAGGTAGGAATGATTAAAAATTGAGGTACATTACTGGAGTGATAAAAAATCCAAGGATATCCTTATTATTCTTAGGGTTATTAGGCCTTCTCCAAGTCAGGAATTGACAGGAACCATCAAAGGGCGTATTCCAGCATAGTGTTCCTTTATCAATAGATATAATGGCCTCTTAATGAAATTAAATATCTTTTGGAAACTTATCAGATGTTATATTATTAGGAATGAATTATTTAATCACTTTTCCCCTAAGGAACTTCTATTAAATATAAATAATGTTTATAATTGAATGATAACTTCCCAATACACTAGTCATCTATTCAACATGGTATAATTACAGAACTAATTCAGGAAATTAGTGTAGTAGATCCATAGAACCATATGATGATGTGGGTAGTGAAACGCCTTCTAGAACATGAAGACTAAGGAAATTTTTTTATTCTCTGAGAGATAAAATCTTTCCTTGGTACCCAGAAAAATGACTATGTAAGTAGATATTGTTATCTTTTCCTTCAATATTGGTTTTCATTGTGAAGATTCTAATGGACCATTATAGAGTGATCTAACAAAGGAACAATGGTTTCCCATTAAAATATTGCAAAAAAATAGAGTAAAAATAGAAACTTCTTTGTTTAATAGATTAAGGTATGTTATTCATAATCCCACTGAAATGTGACACATTTTTTTCCAACATGGGAAATTTTTTCAACTTTTTACTAGATTAGGGAAAAGTAATAAATGTAAGCTATATTACATGGACGTCATCAAAACCACTAAATATTGTGTGGAGGGGGAATTCATGTAATGATATCAATCTTTTATATATTGATATAGATGTCTACGTACAAGGAAATGATGCTGAGAAATTTCCTATTTGTGTCCTTAAATTCACAGTTCAAAGTGTTTAATTCAAGTAGTTGGCATAAATCATGTTGGAAACCTTTCCAATATCCTTGAGATTGTTTTTCATTTTAGGTAAATGACTAAAAAGTGATCCAAATGGAACTCAACCATCATTATATGGTTGGGAAAAAATATGTGATGTAGGAAACATGGTTTTTCCATTTTTGGTACGTGACTAAAACATAATCCAAATGGAACTTAACAATCATTATAAGGTTGGGACAAAATATGTGATGCAAGAAACATAATTAATATTCTATAATTATCTTCAAACTGTACAACATCACTTAGTATAAATATTTCTATGGAGACACGAATTCAGTAACCAATTCCACTTTAGGGTCATATAGATTTAATTATATCAATAGTACCCATCCATAAAGGTAAATTATTTAAATATAGTGGTTTTATCAGAAATAAACATTGTGACCGATATAGAAAAGTAATCCATTGAGTAGTGGTGGTAAAATATATAGATATAGATATAGATATAGACTCTAATTTCACCATTATTGTTATTTAATGGGTAGATTATTTCCTACCCTTTAGGGTAATAAACATCCCAGAATAATTTATCTTTAACCATATTACAAATGTTATCCACAATCAAGGCTCCATGGGAGGGATAAATCTTCTTCTGTTCTTTTTTAAATCCATGTTGACCAATCATAAAAACAATGTAGTTGATCAAAACCTTGGGATCATGCCTTGAAATTTCCTGGTTGTTCAAAAAAAATCATGGTTGTTCTTGATGAATTTAATATACTTATCTTTCTCATTGAGAGGCATGAATAAACCGATCAATGTCAGCCTCAGATATTCCTCAGTGTTAAGGTTCACCTGAATAATTTCTTTGGTGGTAGTGGATAATCTTCCATCAAATATGGTAGGGGTATCATCCATGTTCTCATAATAGAAAAAATGAAAACTACCACAAAAATATGAATTTTTATCCACATTAGATCATGGCCTTGATGTGGAATCATCTTCTTATGTGGATATGAAATGTTTTGAAGAAATTTCTAGTTCTTTTATCCCCATAGAGGTCATGTATCCAATTGGAACACCTCACCCCTACCTAATTGGATTGAGGAGGCGGTGAGGGTTACTTGGCCTTAAGAGACGTTCCCAAGGCTCCAAAGGCTTGCAATAAATGTCGAGGGCTTCGAGAACAAATTGGGGAATGATTTTTCATTAAGACAAAACCAACCAAACCATCCACTATCAATCCCTATATTATGCATGTCAACCAAAACCTTCATGCATGTATTCCTAAAGGACAACCATGTTGTTCCACAATACAACTCAAAACCAAAACAACCAATACCATATCAGAGTACTATGAAAAAGAATGACCAAAAGACCCAAAATAAGCCAAGGCACACTCCATGGCTCCACACCAAGCTCCATTATCCATGCTCCACCCAGACATCATGATGCACCACTAAAGGAGGGTGATCCCTTACCTTTTCCCACATCACGATACACAACATCTACAAAGACACCAACGTGCCAAAGTAGGGGGTGATTACAACTACTCCTTAGGATTTCCCCAAATGACATCCCTACATACACCGCTAGGATAAAACTGTTAGCACATTTATATAAAATAGTTTATATAAAATAATCACAAGTGCAACCATTACCATAAGCCAAACACATCCTTACCATGCCATCTTACCCAAACAAAGAAACCAAGGGAAATTCAAATAAACATTCCACAAGCCATTTCATCATTTACATACTGGAACAACAATTTCCAACTTGCAAAGAAATGCACAACAAACAACCAAATGGTGGGACTTCCACCCAACCCGTTCCCCATTCACACCAAAACAACCAAAACGGTGGGACTTCCGCCCAACCCGTTCACCCATTAAAAACTAGAGGTACTTAAAGACCACTACTAATTTGGGGGTTCTTCTGACCACTATCCATCACCTTTTATAGTGAGACTTCCCGCCCATTCCAACAATATTTCAACCATTCACAACGAAGAATATAACCCAACAATTTCACAAAAAACATGCAATCAACCAATTCCATCGCATACCAGTCCACTTCAATAAATCATCCATTTATTGAAAACCTTTTTCCATGCCAAACCACATTTAAATAAAAACAAACTCATTATTTAAAACCATTTTTCATCAACCATTTTCCCAAATCAATCTTAACGACCCATTTTAAAATCCCTATTTTAAAATCCCCAACAAGAGCCTTTCACCATAAAACCCCTTTTCCCCAAAAATCCCCAAATGGATTTCCAAACACCTTCGCACATCAAAACACAATTAATTTCAATCCAAAAAAATTAATTGTAACCAAAACCACTTGCTCTAACCATGTGGAGTAGAGAGAGAATCCACCCACCTTTAGGGTTCCCGAAAAAACGACCCACAAGCAACCGCACCTCGAATCCGACGAACGCACCACAAAAACCTCTCTAGATCCCTTTCCCTAGAATTCACAGCCCTTAAAATCAACATCCCAGGAACCAGAACCATATATATACACACAATGGGTGTATATATATAAAACCGAGAGATATGGAGATGTAGATCTAGAGGAAAACACAAAGAACCCAAGAGGAGAGACTTGCCTGGGAAAAATCACCTTCAAACCGCTAAGAAACCACTTCGAAATGATTCCAAAATGAGTGGGAGAGCCCTCCAACCCTTGAAAACCGAAGAACCAGAGTGAGGCTCGAGTGGGAGGAAGTTTGGAGAGGAATTAGGCAATCCCAAGTGAGCCCAGGTTTTAAAACCCTATTCTTAAGTGGCTGCATGGTTAGCCCGCAAGGTTTGAAAAACCGTGTGCACGCTACTGCCTAGAGAGAAAGGGTATGCATGGTTTCCTCACATGGTTTGGAAAACCGTGCATAGGCCTTGTGAAGCCTATTGTCTCCCCCTGCACGGTTTCTTGGAGAATCCGCGCAGTTTCCACTAACCGTGCTCAAATTGTGCTCCATAATAAAAGACTCAAAACTCATTCAAAACCATTCCAAACTCTCCAAACCTCTTCTGAATTCATACCATGAACTTTAAACACGTAAATAAGAATAAAAAGAGGCTAAAAACCTCAAACCGGGGGTACTAAATTCTCCCCACCATTGGACATTCTTTCCTCGGAATGTTGTGAACCCGCCCTTTGCCGAAAGAGCTCAGGCCACTGCTCGACCATCACTTTCTCCCACTCCCAAGTCTTCTCTTGAATCTGACCATGCTACCACAAACACGAACTAAACAGATGCTTTTACCACGCAAGTCTTTCTCTTGCCTATCCACAACCCTCACTGGCATGTACACCAATGAAGCATCCAGTTCTAGTTTAACATGATCCCATCGAATCGCATGGTCAGAATCCAGCTGATACTTTTTCAACTGCGAAACATGAAACATATTGTGCACTGCACTGAACCTAGGTGAAAAAGCTAAATGATAAGACACCTCACCAACCTTCTCAATAATCTCAAAAGGTCCTATATTCCTCGGAGATAACTTTCCCTGCTTCCCAAACCGACGATGTACCAACCTAGGAGAGATCCTCAAGAAAACATGATCACTCACCTCAAATGACAATGACTATCAATGATTATCTGCATACAATTTCTGATGATTCTGAGTCATATACATTCTCTTCATGATCAACTTGATCTTCTCTGTAGTCTCCTAGACAAGGCTCGGTCCAACCATTGAGGACTCACCCGTTTGCACCCAGTATAGTGGAGAATTACACGGCCTCCCATACAACGCTTCAGATGGAGTCATCTATATGGATGCCTGATAACTGTTATTGTATGATAACTCAACCAACGACAAGTTCTCCTCCCACGAGACCCCAAAATCCATGACACAAGACCGCAACATATCCTCCAAAGTTTGTATCATCCTCTTGGATTGACCATCCGTCTGAGGGTGATACGTCGTGCTCATAGTCAACTGTGTCCCAAGGGCTTACTACAAGGATTTCTAGAAATGAGATGTAAATCTAGGATCTCTATCAGATACAATCAAAACTGGAACACCATGCCTCTTTACCACCTCCCAGATATATATTTTGGACAGATCCTCCACCGTATGAGATTCACGAATTGGGATGAAATGGGACGACTTCATTAATCGATCCACTATCACCCAAATGACATTGTTCTTTCTGACCGTTCTTGGGAGACCTGTGACAAAATCCATAGTTATTTGTTCCCACTTCCACCCAAGGATTGGTAAAGACTATAACATTCCTTCTGACCTCTGATGCTCTGTCCTGACCTGCTGACCAGTCAAGCATCTCGAAACAAACTCATCCTAACTTATTTTCATACCAGCCCACTAGAACTACGCCTTCAGCGATTTATACATTTTCTAAATTCTAGGATGAACAACCCACCTGGAATGATGATACGCCCTTAGAAGATCCTCTTGACAAGAAAATTTTACAACCATTTGATTCCAAAAACACAAATCTGAATCTCAATTCAGTTTCCAAGCCTCAATGGTCTCCCCACCATTGAGTCTCGACCCCATGGTCACACACTCAGAATTAGATATATGTGCCTCTTTAACCAGGCCAACCAAGTCAGGAATCAAAAAAACCGGAAATAAGACCGCTCTATCACCATGGCCCTCACATTCCAACCACATATCAGCTATAAGTGACATCAAATACCACTGGTCTGATTCCTGTTTTTCCACCTGAGTGTATGATTTTATACTTAATTCATTTGCCACCACATTTCCCTTAACTGGTGTGTACATTAAGTCAAAATCAAACATCTTGAGATATTCCATCCATCTTCTTTGCCTCAAGTTCAAATCCCTTTGTGAGAAAATGTGCTTCAAGCTCTCATGATCTATATATACCGTGAATTTCTCCTCTAAGAGATAATGACTCCACACTTTCAAAGCACAGACCACTGCTACCAATTCCAAATCATGAGTTGGGTAGTTATTCTCATGCACCCTCAACAGTCGTGAGCCATACTTAACCACATGATTTTCTTGCATGAGAATGCACCCCAACTCTGATCCTGAAGAATCGCAATACACCATACCCCGTTTTCTTGGTTCTGGAAAAACCAAGATTGCTGTTGATGTAAGGCGACCCTTTAGCTGTTCGAAACACTGCTGACACTATTCATTCCATTGGAATGCAACATTCTTTCTTGTCAAAGCTGTCATCGACGAAGCCAAATGTGAAAAATCACGAATGAAATGCTGATAATACCCAGCTAGACCAAGGAAACTCCATACCTCAAACACATTCTTTGGCGGTTTCCATGATATAACAACCTCTATCATTTCCAGATCAACTGAAACAACTCTTTCATAAATCACATGGCCAAGAAAACGAACTTCTTGTATCCAAAAGTCACACTTTGATAATTTTTCATACAAATGCTGATCCCTCAAGATCCCCAGTACTGTGGCCAAGTGCTTCTCATGCCCCCGGAGAACACTCTACTCAACACCAATTACCTATTCCAATGACAACACTACCAAATGATACGATAACATGCCTATTGCTAGTGCCAACAAACCTGTTTCACCTTACCTTTCATTCCTCTATTCCCTAAAGATATGTCTAACACCATCGTGTGTTGTAAAATCCAATGTCTATGCATTAAAATCAATGTGGGCCTTTAATGTCACCATCCAATCCATTCCCAATATTACATCATACATATCCATCTCAAGCACTGATAAATTCTAGGTTATCTCAACCTCGCCCACAATAATACAACATGCTCTGCACAAGAAGGCTCGGCACTCTCTTCGACCCAGAGGAGTTTGAAGTTTTAAACCCGAGGGAATCATTTCTACCCTTAAACCCAGCAACTCAACCATACATGCAACAATAAAAGAGTGTGAAGCACCCATATCAAACAACACATGCATCAAGGTAGAATTTAAAATAATAGTACCTTGCACTGTGGATGGTCTCGACTGATCATCCACCACAACCTGCTCAGCTCCAAATAATTCCTTTGTTTCCACACTCTGCCCTTTATTGCTTTGTTGAGGCGTCGTGGTATTCTGAGAATCACCATGACCCACTTTACTCTGCTGATGAGGGGTGTGTTGTTGTCCCCGTCCCATTGAAGCATACAACGTCTTTGATCCCTGAGGAGTGTCATGTGTACTCAACCTTGGAGTATTTAGACAATAACGCCACAGATGACCCATCTACTTACAATTATGAAATTCTCGAGGTTGTTCCATAAAATCTCTCTTGATGTGTCTCGTCGAACAACATTGAAAACATCCTGGTTTGCTCTGGGGATTCGGAGGAAGATTCACTGATCCTTCCGTCAGATTACATGTCATACTCTAACACTAGGAATAATTGTCCCTCCTCCGCTTGAACCCAGTGTTAGATTTCCCACTATTCCCCATGGGTACCACCATTCTTCCTCTACCCGGAGCGCCCAACAGATCCCACTCAGCCACTGAGTCTTTATTCACCATCTATGTGTAATAATCTATACACAGTACTGCTATCTTTGAACATATTTCTTGCCTTATCCACGCTTCCAAGATCCTTGACTTCAACGATGTGCTACCCGCCACCTCAGGTGAAAACCTCTCAAAGTTCATAAACTTAGCTGCATACTTCGTCACAGATATATGCTCTTTCTTCAGACTGAAGAAATTAGACATGTGCTGAATTCTAAACATATGTGGGGAGAATTGTTTATTAAACAATTCATCAAAGCCTTCCCACATCATGCCCTGGTCCATCCCAACTTGGACTGCCATCTCCCGCCACATAAGGGAATGATCTTCCAACGTATATGTGGCCAACTTCACTTTCAAATATACTGGTGTTCCCAAGAACTCAAAGATCTTGTTCATTCTATACAACCATTCTTCTTCCCTCTCCGGATCTAAATCACCCCTGAAGATGGGTAGATTTTACTTTTGAAACAGAACCACATGATCCACATGTCGTGGTTCATCCATTTTATTTCCACTTTCCATAGCTTGGAAATCCAGCACTATGATTTACACTAACTACTGGTTCACCTAAGGCTCAGGTGCTACCAAATTCTTAGCAGCCTCCTCCAGTTGGTCTCTATAATGCCTACCTGGTGCCATTTCTATAAATAGAAAGAAAAAAACCATGAGTCTAATTTCCGTAGACATCACGAAATCCCATTTCAAATCACATTACATAATAGTATCACAACAAGGCTTTCCACCTTTCCACATTTTCCATGTTTTATCATTTTGAAAACCAAACCATTTTGAAAATACCAGATTTATTAACATTTCCATTTCACACATTTGAAAAACCATTTCTCAATTTATCCCATAAATCATTATACCCAGTGAAATATGCATCCTAGTGGGAAGTCATTTATACGATCCATGCCATGCTCATCTCATTGGCTACACCCACGAGAATGAGGTAACCAATTCCTATAAGTGACTCCAAAACACCTATGTACCCAACTCCCTGGTAACATGAATTTTAGCATAAGAGGGTTAACTACGTCCTTTTATGCAATACATTCCAAGTTCCGACATTCCTATGCCTTGATACCATCCTGAATCAAGGAATATACCACAATGAATGTCAACACCAAAACCAATGATCAACACCAATGATCGAACAACTACTTTCACTTGAAAGCTAAGTACCGAACAAACTGATACCACTTGTAATGACCCACCCCTAACTCACTGGCTTGAGGAGGCGGTGAGGGTCACTTGGCCTTAAGCGACGTTCCCAAGGCGCCAAAGGCTGGCAATAAATGTCGAGGGATTCAAGAACAAATTGGGGTACGATTTACCTTAAGACAAAACCAACCGAACCATCCACTATCAATCATTATATGATGCATGTCAACCAAAAAATTCAAGCATGTATTCACAAAGGGCAACCAAGTTGTTCCATAATACAACCCAAAACCAAAACAACCAATACCATATCATAGTACTATGCAAAAGACTCAACAAAAGACCCAAAATAAGTCAAGGCACACTCCATGTCTTTACACCAAGCTCCATGCTCCATGCTCCACCCAGACATCATGATGAACCATTAATGGAGGGTGATGCCTTACGTTTTCCCACGTCACGATACACAACATCAGCAAAGACACCAATGTGCCAAAGTAGGGGGTGAGTACAACTACTTAGTAGGATTTCCCCAAATGACTTCCCTATACACACCACTAGGATAAAACTGTTAGCACATTTATATAAAACAATTTATATAAAATAATCATAAGTGCAACCATTACTATAATCCAAGCACATCCTTACCAAGCTGTCTCACCCAAACCAAGCAACCAAGGGAAATCCAAATAAACATGCTACAAGCCATTTAATAATTTACATACTAGCACAATAATTTCCAACTTGCAAAGAAATGCACAACAAACAACCAAATGGTGGGACTTCTGCCCAACCTGTTCACCCATTCACACCAAAACAACCAAAACGATGGGACGTCTGCCCAACCTGTTCACCCATTCACAACCAGCGGTACTTCCAGGCCGCTACTCATATGTTGGTTCTTCTGATCACTATTCATTACCTTATATAGTGAGACATCCTGCCCACTTCCATGCAACATTTCAACCATTCCCAACCAAGCATATAACCCACCAATTTCACAACAACATGCAATCAACCAATTCCACCGCATACCAATCCACTTCAATAAATCATCCATTTATTGAAAACCATTTTCCATGCCAAACCACATTTCAATAAAAATAAAATCTTTATTGAAAACCATTTTTCATCAACCATTTTCCCAAATCAATCTCAACAAACCATTTTAAAAACTCTACTTTAAAATCCAAAATAAGAGCCTTTCACCATAAAACACATTTTCCCCCAAAATCCCAAAATGGATTTCCAACCAACTTTGCACATCAAAACACAAATAATTTCAATCCAACCAAATTAATGGTAACCAAAACCACTAGCTCTATCTAGGTGGAGTTGAGAGGGAATCCACCTACCTTTAAGGTTCCTGAGAAATCGACCCACAAGAAATCACACCTCAAATCTGACGAACGCACTACTGAAACCTCTCTAGAACCCTATACCTAGCATTCACAAGCCTTAAAATCAACATCCAAGGCGACCAAAACCCTATATATACACACAAAGGGTGTAGATATAGAAAACTGAGAGATAGGGAGATGTAGATCTAGAGGAAAACACAAATAAACCAAGAGGAGAGACTTACCCAGGAGAAACCACCTTCCAAACACCAAGAAACCTCTTCAAAATGCTTAAAAATGAGTGAGAGAGCCCCTCCAACCCTTGAAAACTGAATAACCCAAGTGAGGCTCAAGTGGGAGTATTTTTGGAGAGGAATGGGGCATGCCCGAGTGAGACTGGATTTTAAAACCCTATTCTTAAGTGGCCGAACAGGTATCCCTCATAGTTTGAAAAACCATGCACTAACCGTGTGCATGCTATTTCCTTAAGAGAATGGGTCTACACAGTTGCCTCGTACAGTTTGGAAAACCATGCATAGGCCGTGAGAAGCCTATTGTCTCCCCCTTCACATTTTCCTGGAATATCCGTACGGTTTCTACTAAGCTTGCTCAAATTGTGCTCCCTAAGAAAAGCCTCCAAACTCATTCAAAACCATTCCAAACTCTCCCAAAATCTTCTCAACTCATACCATGCACTTTAAAAACATAAAGAAGATTAAAAAAGGCTACATACCTCAAACCAGGGGTACTACACCAATTTTATATGTCCTTAAATGGATAATTGTACCTATCTTACTGAATTAATGTGTTTTTTTAATTCATGTGGGTCAATAATTCTCTAAAATAGGTAAACGAAAAGGCTAATTGTCATTTATGGATAGAAGATTAATATATGTAATGATATTGGGACTTCTAATCCAAAGAGGCACATTTCCTTCATATGATAAGGATTTTATCGGATCACACACTTTTTTCATGGGCACGATGGTGCAAGGACTTGGATTATTTTGTAAACCATTGGACTGGTATGATGAAATGGATCATCATGAATTCTTAGGGATATGTATAGGTATGTTTGAAGTCATTAAATTATTTTAAATTCTTGGTTTATTCAAAAAAGGATTTTTTTTAATAAATAATAATAATACAAGACATCAATGTAACTAGATTCACATGAGACAAATGGAAATAAATCACCATAGAGTTCCTTAATATTAATACTGAGGTAGTAATTTTGGTAGGGGTGATATGATGATGAAATAACTACATGAAAGAAGAGAAAATACATTCCTAAAAAGATATTGAAAGGAGTGTATTATGAGAAAACCTTCAATTTAAATGATAAGACTAAATCACTAAACTATTTCTTAAAATAGATCTTCCCATACAGTCTTTACTCACTCATTTCATATCCCTAATTGTTAAGGTTTTATGGGGATATATAATCCATTATATACCTCATTATTTGTAGTGTCCGGGTTGGGATGGGATTGATCCCATAATCATTGTCTTCTAAACACTAGTAAAAATAGATTCCATTGAGCTTGAATGAAATATAGGAGGTTATGTTTCCCTAGATAAATTCACATTCATCATCTCTAGAGAAGGATATGATGGATTTTAATTCCTTTTTCTAAACATCATATGCATGGTGTACATAAGAAACATCTACCAAATGTTCAGTCTCAAGAGGTATATTTAGGGCCTTACAAATCTCATTTGATAGGTGGAGAATATTTAGGATTAAGATAAAGTTTGGGATTACAAGGATATTATTAATCATGATTTATGTATGATCCAAGGTTATGTTTTTGATTTTAATATGTCTCTTAATGATTGGAAGTGTTAATGTTCCAATTGGATTATGTGATGGTTCTAGACTAGTATCTATCGAGATCTTTTTACGATTGGGTGTATGTAATTGAGAATTAGGAGATCATGGTTGATACAAATGGAAACCATCTAAATAATGAAACATATCTACACTAGAATATCCTACAATATATTTTATCTCTTTATATTCTAGAAATATGCTTACAATATGGTCTTAGTAATATAGAAAACAATTTCTTGGATAACATCTTAAGCATTGCGCTTATCAAAGGGTGTCTTCTCTCATTCCTTGTGACTGTCAATAAGTGGTCATAAGATCTTGTTAGATTCCTACATCTCTAATATCTACACACTTGTAAAATAACATGATCATGTTCATAGATGAATATTCCATTTCATTATTTGAGGAGTCCTTTAGAGTTGTATGAGTCATCAAACTTCCTCCCAATGTAGGGGAAAAAAGTCTATAAGTGTTCTTTCCAGATTTGGAACTGAAAAATTGATATTAATAATTCATTATATGTTGATAACAATTTTTTCAGAAATAGAATGATTTTAATGGAGTGTGTGATCATTCTTGGGAAGGGGTTGAGTAATTTAGTTTTTTCATTAATGAACTCATGGGTTCAAGTCATCTGTTTAGAAGTTAACTAATCATTAATCACTTAATCCACTCTATTAGAAAATTATTTCCATTAGATAGTATTATAATCATAATAAGTGGTTGAAGAGATATAATTTACAAGTGTTAATGGTTCATTTAGTTCCACAATTTAAAGATCTATTATTCGTTGAATCCCATAATTAATGAAAAATGACATTTGATGATGTTCCATTGGAATCCATGGTATGGGTAGTACATGGAATAGCTATTCAAATAATAATATTGTATATTTTTTATCTCTAAGAGTTTAAAACAATATTCTATATATAATATAGTATTAAACTTGGTAATTGATCTTCTTTATTGGATTAATTCATTTTCTTTTAGTTCATAAATAGTATGGCATCACATCCTTTGTGGGGTTACAATGAAACATTTAATTTGTGTTTTTTTTCTTGATGGGGATTATTTTATAGGTTTCCTTGGAGATTTTTTAACCATGTAGATGGAGTATATGTGAAATAAACTATTTTTAACCATATATAATTTCATGATGGAGTGGGACGTAATTGGTGAGGACTTTTCTTATTCTACTACACAACCTCCTCATGAAATTGAACTCTCTCAATGAATTCAAGAAATATTTCTTGATAAATTATAGAGAGGAGAGCTGAGACCATTTCATATTGAATAGTCACTACACATAATAACAATAAAAAATATAGCTTTAAAAGTTAAACTTCCAGACGATATTTCAATACCATGAACCATTTAATGAAATTATCCATATTATAACTCTAAAAAATATATCACTTGTATATTTCATTAAGACTCATCATTCACATGGTATATATAAAATTGTAGACAAGATTTTAGAATATATCCTCAAAGTTGGTGATGGACCATAGATCCATGTAGTTATACTAGAAGAAGGCATTCCCTTCCAGAGTATGGAAAATACATTAAAAAATTTCTATCTCCATCTACTATATGGTTCCCAACATTGGACTACCCCAAGAGGTGAAATGGTCATGGTTCTTCTCTAGTTAACTTGTACCATTGAAGGAGTTAAATATTAAATGTCCAATGTGTAGAGGTGGGGGGACATTGTACACATTTTATGTATAAAACTTTTCATAATGTTTTATTAGGATTATTTTCATCTCTATTGATTCTAGGTGAGCGATGAGCCCACTAATTAGGTCATTGCAGTTTGTATTGAAAGGCTTTTGGCCCATGATTAGTTGACTTGCTCGTGAAGTGGAGTAGTCAAGATCCAGTGCTAAGAAGACATATTGATCCACTGATAGGCATCCAAATAGAAGAAATGACTATTTATTAGGTTGGAAGTTCAATAGAATTTTCTCTTAGATAGATGAACAAGTACTATTATTTTTTAGGGTTCTATAGGAAGTGTGTCAAGGTCATCTTTTGACGCCCTGTAATCACTAGGATATCCTCATAAGAGATCAAAATTAAGCATTCTGGTGATTTAAATATTCAGAAGAAAAACTATTATTGTGGAATATTTATCTGTTTCCTCATTAGATTCTGAATTTATATAATAATCATCCACTCCTTTTCATTTTTTGATGTTATGAGGAATTATTTTTAGTAGTTGTTCCTTAGATAGACATTTCATGCCCATTACCTATCTTTAATAATAGGTGTGAACAAATTTAAAGTGTTCACCTCTTGTCATTGATGGTATTGGGATGGATTCCCCTATCACGCCACATTATTGATAATACACTCTTACTAATTATAGTGATTTACATGATATAATTACATATGACATTGGTATGTGGTGGAGATCCACTAACATATTCAGGTGGATAGGCTTGATATATCTGTTGTTAATAGAACAGAGGGGTAAACTATATAGATTAATAATTCCCAAACCTCTATTTTTTACATGGGGAGATACATCCTTGATAATATGGTATATCAAATTGTGACATTCAATTAATTCTCATCATAAGATCTGGCGATGTCCATTAGGGTTAAGATATAGCAACATTGGAAATGAAAGTAGATCAACCTTACAGTATTACTATTAAAAGTCTTAAAGGTGGTTAGAGAATCCTAGATAGGTCAGCTGATGATCTTTTTGGAGGTTTAACACATCCCATAGATTCGAGAAAATATTTTATAGATTTTTTTAGAGAGAAACTCTATAATGAAAAAATTTTGGGTCTCAAATAGACATAACATGACTAGATGCAATTTAGTGTGGAAAGACTCCCATAGGATCTCTTCTTCTTCTTCACATTAAATAGAGAGTAAATCCTTATCTACAGGAGTTAATTTATCATATATTTGATGTGGAGGGATAGATACCTCTTTTTGGTGTATCCTTGAGTGGGAGTTCTATTACCTAATCCATTATACCTTTTATAAAAGGGATGATTTTTTTATGTTTCTCAGGATTCTCTAGTATTCACATATATTTAGGTGATTTTGAATCCTCATGCTGCAGGAGCTTGTGTGGTGCCTTTTTATTAGAATGATGTTTCTACTCACTCTAAAATAGTTGGTTGTATGATAATATGTCTCTTGATTTTAATGTAAAAGTAGGGAGAAAGGATATTGATGAAATTAGGTGAGACTGAATGTCTAGTCCTTAGAAGGAAACCCATACATATGAAAAATATAAGCATATATAAAAGGAATTTGGGAACCTATGTAATAAAACCTTGTGAAAGTGAATCCTAATATTTTGGTAAGATACTCCCAAATGTGGAAGAATTAAAAGGAATATCCTGTTAGAAATTTTGGAGCTCTAGGATTTTGAATGATCAGGGGAAACCATATGTGGATACAAATATCTTACCATTAGTTCCTACAAGAAATTTCCCCCTGTGATAGATTATATGAATCACAATGATCATTCCTAGGGGAATTAATAATCATTTCCTAGAGATTACCTCCACAATGGATAGAATACTCTCTACCATGGGGAGGACATGAAATGTGGTGGACTTTCTTTGACACTGGTAGAATATCAATAATGATTGGTAAAAAGCTATAGGTTGTAATATTGGACTCCGTAGAGTCATTTAGTGAATGGGGTCTTGATACTAATCTTATAAGTGTGTACCCTTGTGTATCTACTGGGGTAAAAGGGTATGCATCAATATCAGTAGGGTCTACACAATCTATTGGGGTGGAATCTCACGGATTAGGATTAGTGTCCTACCCCCAATGATAGTTTCATGTTGTTTGAAATATATCATCCTAGATAATAATAGACTTAACCTATTCATATGATAGTTGGGATGATCTACACTGTTAGTGATGTTATGTATTGGGAGTCTTCCTTGGAGATGGTAGATGTGGCTGAAAAAACATGGGTGTCCCCTACCATATCAATATATGGGAAGATATCATCAATTTTTTCAAGAAAAGAATTCTATAATGGTTTTTAGTGGTAAAAGGGGCGGTGTTTTCCCCATGTGATATCTCTATTGGAAGCACCTTCATGGGGATATGTCTTATAGGTCATGCAAAGAAATTTCATAGGATTTAACTACTCCTTTATCATAACAATGGATAAAGGAATTGATGACCCTTCACTGTATGAGAACTGGTGGGGAAATAAGGTGAGGTTTCCTGGGATATATGTTAGAGGTAGGTATCAGCACTTAGCCATAAGTGTTTGAGAGTTCCACATGAGTAGTTATACTACCCATTTTATTTTGGGGAATTCATAGAGTATCTCACTATGCATTACAATTGGCCAACATTTTTCAGGAAACATTTGAATCCCAACATAAGTACTTGTATAATGACTGTGACTCAAAGAATTATGAACTTCATTGAGCTTTTATAATGTGGAATTGTAATTTCAATCATTTGACCACTATTAAAGGTGAAAGGATTCATTTTAGGTTCACCATTTTATTTTCTGACACTTTATACTGGGATAGAAACTTCTACATTATTACTATACACCTTGGATGTTCATGATCATTTGGTCTCACATTCCCAAATTTGAAACATGGTCATCCTGTCAGCACATGGGTTCAGGGTGTCTACTCTTTGGTTAAAATGGGATAATAATATTTCAACTCATCTATGGAATCCTCTATAGAGTTTGTTACTTAGTACAGTTCTTCCTCAAAGATTTAAAACATAATTATGAATCATATTCCTTATTCCATACTCATGTGGACACTATTTAATTAATTCACTAGTTTTCATACTATGATGATAATAATTGGCTGGAAAGTATAATCCCATGAAACATTATTTGGTGCATTGAGTATCAAAAACTATATAATTTTAGATAGTCCATGAGGGAATATTCTTTTTTACATGTAAGGAATATTATTTCCAGAACATAAGGTATATTGTTTTCATTATACAAGGTAACATACACTCATCACATATATAATTTGAGGCTCATTACACCTAGAAACATTTTCTCATCATGTATGGGGTATAATCTTATAAATTAATGCTTTCTATTCTCATACCATTGGGAAAAATTTGCTGGTAACATAAGTAAGGGTGAAATATTTTGCTCATCGCCTAAGGGGAGAATGGATAAAACCTATTCCCATCACATGGTATTGTTATTCTTCTCACATAAGGCATCACAGGTTCGACACCAGTGGCAACACATGTTTTACCCAAAAGGGGATAATCTTATTCTCATCACTTAATACAAGGTAAGAGAGATCATATTCTTATCACATATAATTATTACGCACATCATATATGTTATATTAGGCTTCTCACCTTAGGATTCCTTGGATTATCACCTAGGGATGATTTTATAATGTATTATTGGGGGGTTATACTATGTTTCTCATGTACAACACCTTATTATTTTCAAATGAGGTATCAATACACATCGGCTCATCACCTAAGGGTGATTATTAGTTAACATTTAGTTGGTAAGGATATATATTTTTTCTTTACACACGTAAAGGCACATATATATCATTCAATTGGAATTCCCTAAGGTTTAAATTCCCAAGAAGTATTTTAGAGGATTATTTATAGGTTGAGTACACTCCACAAAGTTGACCAAACATTTGAGATACCTCCTCCCAAGGTGGGATGTAACAGCGATGTTTTTAGGATTGAACATCAAACAAAATTTTTAAACCTCATTCTTGAAACTATAATCAAATAATACACAATTGAATGAAAATAGTTTAAGGTAGGGTAATATGATGGTACCTTTCAGATTAATGTCATCATGTAAGGATACATGTGTTGTCAAAGGAGATAAAATAATGGATTGTGTGGGTATTATAATTTTGGTGACCCAGTAATACTTTACATGCATAGTGACTTAGCTGAAGGAAAAAAAGATTTATTTTTTAAAACTATAAAGATTCCCTTGGTGATTCTTGGGATGTATGAGTGCATTAAATATTCTTACACAATACTATGGCTCAAATAACCTAGTATTTAGATACACAAGAATGGATTCTTTCTAGACTATGATTGGTGAAAGAATTATTAGGATGATCATTCCTATGAATAATATCATCGGGAAAGGAGACCTCCTACCCATTCTTGGTGGATGAATTCTATGGATGAGGGTGGATGATACCGGTCATGTGTATAAATTCTTTATGAATTAAACTACATCAGATAGGTATGGATTCATCATATCATCAACATTTATGAAATTTATTTACATAAAATGGAGAAATCTAGAATATTCATAACACATAAGTTTCATAAAATATTCGTGTTTTGTGAATACATGAATTTTATAAATAGTTCGACTCTATGAGAATTGAATTCCTAGTTTGAGAGAGTTGAGTAAAAATATATTATGCCCATAAAAATTAATTAAAGTACATTACCATTACTATTAATCTCAAATTCTCATTTGGGGGGCTTGATTAGGATTTTTGATTGTACGAATGAAAAAAATTCTCGGTTTAAAATTGAGAGATTCAACATCAAAAACATAAATGTGTTATGAAAAAATACTGAGATGATGGTGTATTTATAGTGTTGTATCCATATTTTTAAAAAAATCATCTATGATTATAACTGTTTTTCATTTCATGATTCTATAAAATTCATTTCTTTTAAATTATTACGTAAATTAATAATGTGATGTTTCAGGACAGCCTCGATTACAGACTCATGAAAATATGGGTTCTATGAAACTTTTTTCTTTTCTCTTGAAATTTATTTTTCAGCAATCTTTCCTCCCAGATCAATTTTGGGTGTGTTTTCCAGTTCAAATACCTTAACCTCTTCCACAAATATTTTTATACCATCTTTTAATAAAAATAAATAATCTGGTTTCCTTTTGTAAAATTTCCATTTCTATGTTATTCTCTAAAATCCTTACTTTTTCGTAAATATTCATTTTTAGTCATTAATGAACATAAAATTAAGTACAATTAATGAATTATATTGAACCGTTTCCCCCAAAATAATCATTACACTCTTCCCCCAAACATAATTCATGGAAATCTCACCTAATAGTGCCTTGAAACACTATATTTCATTATTAAATCCCAATAGATTAATCCTAAATTGGTATAAATTAATAAGGGTTGGAATGATAGACAAGATTCTATTATGGATTCCAATCAATTTATTTCCTGATCACTTGGTTTTCTCTAAAAATAATTGATGACAGGGAGGCCTTATGATTAAATGTGATAAATATAAACCAATCCATAACCTCAACCATCATAATTCATTTTAAAATCATCAGTATTCAGTATGATAAACAATAAATTTATAGTAACTGCGCACATTAGAGATATCTTAAGAAATAGGGCATGAGACTGAATATTACGAAAGGGTCCAAACCCTTTTGGCAAAGGGAATTGAAATATTTCAGCCAATAAAGTATTTTCTTGAACACTTATTTTAATTCTAATAATTGAAAATTTATAAGAATCAAAGTTATAAATTGTAAACATATCCACAATCACTTCTAAACAACTCAATACTATAAATATTGTGTAACTTTCAAAAATATCCACCTATATCTATTAAATTTATGATACTGATAAATTGAAATTTTTTAAAAAATAGAAAAATATATCTATAGTGAGGATGTATCCAGAAATATCAAAAAGGTAAAACAGTTCAAATAATTGTTCTATAGATTCGAATACCAAACTTATATTTAAAATTTTCCCCGATTTTTAACCAATGATAGGTGTGCACATGATTAAAAATGTATGTTCAATACATTAATATCCCAACTATAATGGAATAAAATAAAATTAGTTATATAATCAAGATAATTAACTCCCTTGATCCATATAAATAAAATATTTCATTATAATTTCTTACATCAGTCACATCATTATATTTTCACTCTTCCTTATTCTTATCTCCTTAATTATTTTGGCCTAAAAATAAAAAATCAATTATTAAAGTGTGAGGTCTACACCATAGAATTTAAAAGGTATTAAGGGGTTGGATCCAATCTTGACTACTAATAATAATCCTAAAACTGAAACTAATTAATAAAACTAACTCTAAAGAAAGAAATAATTAGTATGTTTTCACCTTGAAGAACTTTTTTTAGGAACATTGAGTAAAACCCTACATCAAGTGTCATTTTATATGTGAGTTATATGAATTTAACTAATAATAAGTTAAAATTTAATTTAAATTCCACTAATTCTACTCATTTACTCACATGTTTTTTAAATTATATCTTCTCAACACTCTTATGTGGAAGAATTTCATTTTTAGAGAGCTTTAAAAAATGAATAGTTAAATAAAACACTAACATATTTTTGGGTTTCTTTCCCCCCACGAATTTAGTCCTCATCTATTATATATTTTTTTTACAATTTTAAGAAATTTCGAAAAAAAAATCTTATTCATATTCTACAGGTTCCCCTTCCATAAACTTTTAGCATGAACCAATCACTCTTCCTCTAATACTATAGTTATATTTCCTTAATTTAATTATACAATGTATCATTTAATTTCAATAAGTGTTCTTTCAATTTTAGGTGCTAGTGTTTTTTTCTCCTCGTAATGATCTTCTATTTCACTAAACTTAATATCCTCTCCATACTTATCCATTTTTAACCTCTTCAAATATTGTTCTGTCTTCATAAATAGATGAGTTATTTTTATCTTCCTCTAGTTAATCAATTAATCCCATTTTATTATCATTTTCATCATATATGATAATGAGGTATGGTTTTTATTCATTGTCTTATCTAGGATTCAGAATCTTTTATTTTTCCGAAATGTATTTATCATGATCAAAAAACTCATCTTCCTTGCAAGCATCTTGAATCTTTTATAGCATTAAATTTTCTTCAATTTATATATTCCATATATTTGGATTTAACTTTGAGTTATTTATAAGGGAATATAAATGTTAACCATTTTAGTAATCTAACTATTAGCTGATTTAAATTCTATAAAGAAGATGTCATGTTTGATGAGTTTTTCCTCATTTTACATGATATCCCTATTAATATTCTCATAGATATTCATATTCACTTCTATTAAACATCTGTGTTAATATTACACTTGAGGCCCTTCAAGTAATGACTCTTCTTATTTCCACTTATCATCCCATTTCTAATCTTTATTTTTCTAAAAAATAGGGTTTCTCTCTAGGGATAATAATATTATTCATTCTGCTATTGAGTTTTGAATTCATCATATCAATGTTAATGTAAATCACTACATCCCACTCCTTTATGATTATACCATCTATACTTTTCAGTTTCCCATGATATTGACTCCAACTAATATTCAATGTGCTTGTATAGAATAGTAAATAACTTCTCCATATAGTAATATATCCATTAAACATACTAACGAACAATAAGTGAATAAAAAAAATAAAAAAACTCAAATTCTAAATTTAATACTGAAACATAAATTGGATGAGAAAATACTTAATATAAAAAAAAAATTTCCATTCATATCAATAAGAAATGTTGTCTTATCAATGGAACTAAAACACGACTGGCCATGAGACATTTTCATTTTCCTATAATTAAAAAAAGAGTGTAATTTATTTTTCCTCCATACTATAAATAACCATAAAATCCAAATATAAGGAATTTATTTTTTTGATCCCATTAGGAATTAGGAATCCCAATAACAACCTTCTATCTAGTTATTTGATATTCACAATCTTATAACTAATTTAAAAACATAACTGAGCTAAACTAAATTTTACTAGGTTAAGAAATTGAGAAATTAATTAGTGAAATTTCAATTAGGATAAAATATGGGAAAATTAATATCCAAATAATAATTTTCACTATTTTATACAACTCAAATTCACTCATGATATTAAACAAATTATTATATATGAGACGCAATGAAGTAATTTCTTCCACTTAGTTAAAATTACAAAATCTATCTAATCCCTCTAATTACTATGGTTGAGATAACATACCAAGACCTTGATACATTATGTTTTATCTTGATGAAAAAAGTGGAATTCAGTTTGTCTCTCACCCTCCCTGACCCCTATACAATATTAGGGTTTCTCCCTTAACCCCCCTCACTATCTCTATTTGACTAGAAAATATTTTATAGATTAAGTTTAATGTATTAAAAACTAATAATAAAACTCTTGGGTGAAAAATGAATGTGAAACATGCAGTATAAACCTTATTCTATGAATTCCACCCTCCCCTATGAGTCTATCCATTCATGATTAAATTTCCCAGAACCACTAATAATATAAACACCATAAGAGAGAGAATAATAATTTTTTACAAAAATGTACTGATAAATGATATAAAACATACCAGAATTACTTTTAATCAAAAAATATCTGTGTCTACTATTACAAAATAAAAATTAAAAGTGTAAATGTCTTTATCTACATAGTTTTTTGGTGGAAAATGTCTTTCCCGGTCCTCAATCCTATTGATAACTGATCATTTACCTTGATTTTTTATCCTCCTATTATTACTATATTTATCATTTAAAAAATTTTGATGAATAAATCAAACTATGGGATATATTCTTTGTAAAAAATTCCTAAAATATAAGAATTCACATTAAAAGTTTTGGGTTAACTCAGATATCATTATGGAATAGCCTTGACCATCCCACCATAACTATTTATTCATTTAGTAGCATCACCATCATATTTTTATTTCATTCAAACCACCATGGTTTAAGACCTAAAACTATGGTGTGGAACCCTATCCCAAAAAAAATCATAAACTCTTTAAGAAAGAATTTAGTATTATTTTCTTTCAAAACAAAATTGTTATTACATTAATTTCTCCTTTTTTCCTTCTTGAAACTATGCTATAACATGGTTTCAATGTTTAAATGTAGATATTACAAACTAAATTTCTCTAACCTATAGTTATTTTATGTTCTTAATGGTGTAGAGATACACTACATTGAATCCTCTATCTTTATGTGAGCCACATTCTATTTGTAATACAATGTGGAATTTTTTGGAACCACGGGTCTACACATGCATCAGTGCCTCGCAGGCATGAACATGCTTATGACCCAATGAAGACAGAAAGAATCACCAAACTAAGAAACCCTATTATAAAAAAGAATAAGGCCAAAGATATGTTTTCTCAACTGGTGTACATGTTTTTTATTAAAATTTAATATTATATATGATTTTTTATATACTATATTGTACTTTCACCGTAAATTGCGTTCTTTCATATATAAGACAATTCCATAGTGAATTGTTGCCTTCCATGGTACCACCTCTAACCATGGCCACCATTAAATATTGACATCCTAAACCGACTCTATATATTCTTTTTCAGCACTGCCATATGCATGTAGTTCTTCTGATCATCTTCATTTCCTTGTCAAGTGCATGTGGTTAAGACTAGTCAGCTACATCATTATGTTTAGTTCAGGTTGTGATACAAGATAAGGTATGGTCCCCCTTTTGGGATATTTAATTTATTTTTTCCCCTTTTGAAAAATAATAGTTGTTTCCATATTATCTTTCGTTTCAAAAAAAAATTATAAAAACAACTTCAAACACAAAATTAATCATTCACCAACTATAAAATTATAAAATAATATAAATAATATAAAAACCTTGAAAATGAGTGAAATTAATAATGATAATAGATATTATTAATTTATTTTATGAATCAAAACAGTTGATTAATTACAAGTCTTATTAGTACAACTAATCATCGTGGTTATTTACAATTATAATAACATATGTCTATCTTTTTTTCACCAAGGAAACATTTTAGCTCCTTTATGCATTAAGTTAAACCTCAAGAAAAAATATGGAGTTATTGTTATATTTTTATCTTCAACTCACATTTTCCACATTTTGGTTCATCCCTTAATTTCCATAAATATCAATGGGATATTAGAAGAAATGATAGATAATTTTAACAATGTAATATTTATTTATAATAGAAACCCACGAGAATATAATAATATGAAATAAGATGTATACATCCTATTCCACCAATTCCACCCTGGTCTATGAGTCTAGTCGCTCATGATTGAATTATTATCAACCACTAATGAACTAAAAATTACATGATAGAAATTAGAATTACTAAAAAATAAAAAATAATAGATATAAAACATACCTAAATTGTTATTTAAATAACCAATATAAGAATCCACAATTACACAATAAAAATCCTTACTTTTATCCCTTTTTATAATGTCATTCACGATCAATTATCTTCATATTAGATTATCCATTTATTTTAAATTTCTTTCTCATTTTATTACTCTCATTATCACTATAAAAATTCATCTACAAGGTCATATAAATCCCAGTCAATGTATCCCCAATAATGTTACTCTAAAATATTAATTCAGATTATATAATTTGCTTTGACTCATATCCCTTTGTGGCATAGCTAGGACCACCACACTAAATTCCTTTATTTTTTGGAAAATTCCTCTTTGTTATTATTTTTTCCTACATACCACCATAGTATAAGACCAACTATTATAAAATTTCACAATGGTCAAAAATAGATCCGAAAAATCATTAGTATTTCCCATTTTATGATTTTCCTTCTTTCAAAAATATCATATAGGGAATTAACTTTTTTTTCATCTCAACACTAGGAAAATGAGTGGTTGAAATGATATTATATGGATCATATAGAATCAATTTCTCAAAAATACTAAATTTTATGTGTTCCACAGTACTATGATAACACTACACTGCATGCTCATTCTCTACATGATATGTTTTTCATTCATTGTTAAAGTGAATAATTTTTATATAATTACTCCATTCACTCCATAGAGCCACCCATGAATACACACATACATGGTGAAATTAATAGAGACACAACATTGTGTGAAAAAAAATCTTATCATTATGATGTTGATGACCAATGTGAAATTGTTTCACTTGTCCAATGTGTGCTTCAAGGTAATTGAATAATATCAGATGTTTTTTTATTAACTTATAAAACGTGTTCCTATAATTTCACTTTTTCATATATGAATCTATTCCCTAATGGTTTATTCCTACCTTTGGTGATAACCTATACCACAAAAAAAATATTCATAAGTTCCACCCTACACTAGAACTAATGCTTCTCTTCTAGAACCTGCCCCTAATGTTAGTTCTTCTAGTCTATGCTGACTTAGATTAAAACAAATAGTTAATCTCATATAGCTTCGTCATGGTTAATAACTACTCTTTTTGTGCTTCCTAGGTGTTGGATCTCTTTTTCTGGTCTATGATATTAATTTTATTTCCATTTTCAACAAAATCCTTTTTAGCCATATTCTCCTTTACTATTTTCTAAAAAGAACAAGAACGTTATAAAACTAAAAATTAATCACTCTACTACTATAAAATAGACTCAAAATAATTAGTTCAAAAATATAATAAATTATTGAAACTAATAATGAAAATCTCTATCAATAATTATTTTTATGAAACTTTATGGGTGATTAATAATGAGATGTCATAGGATTACCAATCCAATTGGTCAGTGAGAATTGGAATAACATATATTATTTTTATTTCATTTGTTAAAATAATCAATTAATATCATGATTCATCATGTTCAATATCAAGGGTAAAATGAATTTTTTAGATCAAATCTCTCCCTCCCACTCCCCTCTCCAACATTTCAGTTCACCCCCTAGTAACCTACCCCCTCAATAGAAAATTAAGGAATATGATAAAATCACAGAAAAATGTAATTCAAATTGAAAAGGAAAACACATGTGGTGTGAATATTTTAAAATGGTATGAATTCATTTTCATCCAGAAATTACACCATCCATTATGATTTTATCCACTCATGATTAATTGGTCATCAACCACTAATGAACGAAACCCCGTAAGTGAGTAAATAAAATTACTAACTCAAACTATTTTTGTAAATGACATAAAACATAATTTAATTAATTTAAAAAACCAATATATAAATCCATTTTAAAATAATGGAAATAAAAATGGGAATGTATCTATCTATGCTTATCTCTTGTAGATGATAATGTTCTTGATCCTCCATCTTCATCATAACTGATCATGTTTCTTGGAGTTTCATCTTGATTTTATTCCTCACATTTCTATTATGAATATTTTTTGAATAAATCCTCAAGATTTGAGTCAAATTTTCCTCTTGAAAATATATATAAGATAAGAATTCTCTTAATATATTTGGGACCAACTCAAATATCTTTACAGTTTAGGTAGGCCCACCACACCACAACCCCTTATTATTTGGAAAGATTTTATTCTATTATTTTATTTATTATGTCCTATCTGAGATCAAGACTAAGTATTTTGAGATTACACTATAGTCCAAAATGTATCCATAAAATAAATCTAAAAAACCAAATTATTATTTTCTTTCTTACAAAAACCATTGTTATAACTTTGAATTATTTTTTCCCTATTAAAACAAGGACACATAATGGTTTCAACATTGTGATGTAAAACTTATAAATCCATTTTTCATGAAACCACCTAATTAAGGTACTCCCCAATGTAGTTAAAATTAAATGCTATGTACACCTTATCCACATGATTCATCAATAATTTAATGAATAATACTATATTTTTTGGAGTAAGGAGTTGATGAATTACTTAGAATGTCTCATGATTACATGAATCTATGAAACATGAAAGAAAAAATCATCATTGAATAAAGAAACCATATCATAGTGATTAAGATGATACAAGAGTCCTTGTATCACATAGATAACAAGTTATACATTAAAATTGAAAATTTTCACATGTTTTTCATATTCATACATCAGACATGGACCAATAACAACACTAATTCATATTGGTCGTTATTCCCTACCAAATTATTACCTCCATTGGTATCACCCTACACCATGTCCTCTATTGAACAGTATTCCCCTCCACCAGCAGTGCATATGATCTTTTAGCACTACCCCATGAAAGTAGTTCTTATTCTCTATTACATTTCCCAGGCCAGTTCTTATTATTGATATTTGTTTGATACCACATAGTGATCGGATACTCAAGTGGGACTGACTAAGGGATGGTCCCATTTTTTTATCTATAATTTATTTTATTAATATTTTCCAAAAAAGAAATTTTTCTATATTCTTCTTTATTTACATTAAAAATACTGGAATTATGCATAAAAAACAAAAAATCAATGAAATTTATGAGGAAAATAACTATAAAATTAAGAGTTCCCATCAGTTTTTATGCATCGAGTATTTTAATCACCTATGTTGTGTTTGGATCAATGTAAAATTATTATTTTCTCAGATACATATTATTATTATTAAAATAATTATTTTAAAAAATGATATCTTTTAGTCAAAAAATATAAAGATCTTGAAGCGGTCTTATAGTCACTAAAAGACCATATGGGTTTCTAAATGGTTTTTTGGGGGTTTCCCTTACAAAATGAGTTTTAGTTACCCATATTATGGTTTTCATGGTTTAGTGAGTTATTTTTTATCTAATTTTCTTATAAAAATAGACTAACTTTGAAATATATTTTGAAAAGAAATAGACTATGGGAAAAAAATTACTAAATGTATTATTAATGTTTTGAAATAAATATTTTTAAATTAAATTTCAAATCATGGGATATTTCTTCCCAGAGGTTTTCTCTATAATTTTAACTAATCTTATTGAATATGTGAATGGGTATTGAGTTATAATTTTCAATTATTTGTAACTATGGGTTTAACTGATATTTTTTGTAATAAAATTATTTTCTATTAAAATAAATGATTTAGATTAATTAACCTTTTAAAGGTGATAAATTATTTTATGAGTTATGATGGATTATATAAGTCCATTTAATTTATAGTTTCATTATATAGATATTGATTATAGTATAATGATGTTTGATAGAATAGAAACCAGAAGTTAAATAGTCCCTTGGGTGATCGGTTAGTAATACTTGGCTAAAAAATTTAGTTTCTTTTTTAATGGTCATATTTTACAGGGACCATGAGAGGTACCTGGGATGGGTATTGATTCTAGGGATCTTTTCATCCCCAACTACTTCACAGAAATTCAAAAAATCCGTTTACAAATAGTTATTGATCAAATAAGGTATTTGATTAGCTTATGTGATAACCTTTGGATTCTGTGATCAACATATTACTGAACAATTAATGGTTTGAGAGTTTATAATTCACCTTTGGTCTAAATTATTTTCAATTTTCTTTTTACAATAAATATGGTTTTTATTAACATCAATTGAAAAACATTATAGAGCTTGTTCCCCAATTTTGATGACCCATGGTGGGGAGAAGGATTATGGGATAGGTGTGGGATGATTTTTCCTTTATTTATTTTTGATTAAGAGGATAGTGTTCTTCAATCCATTGTATTGTCAGTTATGATAAGAGTTATAAATATCTTTATCATGTATAGATATTATTTATATAATAACAAAAATTTTGTATTATATAACGTGAGACAAATATTGATTTAGAAGTGGACCATATAAAAGGATTAAATGTCTAGGATGATCTCACAAACAATGATAAAACCTATTTAGGGATGGAATATCCATAATTACCCCAAGGATTTGGATTTTTATTGAGAAATATGACTTTTATTTTTTTGAGGATTCATACATGTGTGATGATAAGTATGGTTAATAATGGTTATTATCCTAGTGTTTATCTTCCACATTGGTGTCTAGTTGTAGTGTTTTATTAGATTAGTATCTTAAAGTGTATGGTGATTCATTTGATGGTAGAAAAGAAATCAACTTTAGAGAAGGTTTTTCCTTCATCTTACTTAACCATACTAAGATTATGGGCATTAAACATGAGATGTTTTATTTTGATGACACTAATATATGATCTAAGGTATTAGTATTAAACATTATTTTTATGTTATCATACATTTGGGGATAGACCCAGTGATGAATTGAAATTTGTAGGACTTATACAAATGTGATCTATGGTTTTTTATTTAATAATTCTGATGAGGAATGGTGAGGTGAAATAGACAAGGACAAGATTGTTGTGATTTTTATTTATTTCAATTTGGAAATAGTTTTTTCTTTTTTATTTATCATAGAATTTATATTATATTTTTATTTGATAATTTGGGAAATCATTGGATTTCCCTATTTTTTCATTTTATTTTTTCATATTTTAGTGATTGTTGGGAAACCTTTTATTACCCATTACTGGTTTTTATAACAAGGAAATTTATTTCCATGGTATTTTAGGTTTTAGTTTTTGACACACAATAACTTGATTTATGGGTTGAGTGAGACTGATGAATGATTCATTATGGATATCTAGTGAAACCCCTTTTTGATAACATCATTGTGATTGTAGAGACTATTTTTATACTGCCTTTTGATCATCACAAAATATGAATTAGGTATTATTGGACGGTGGTTCTTACCCAATGTAGGGTTATAACAATATATACATTGGGGAACATGTGTCTTCTAGACAAAATAATATTAAGGTATTTATTTTCATGTGTATTACTCAATTTTGTTTTCTATGGGTTAATCTACAAACACCACAAACTTTTATAAGAAATATTGTTAACTTTTTTCACATAATGAGTCTATGAAAGTGGGGGAAACCTATTGTGTTGCTGGTCTCACACTTACTTGCATACACAATATTGGTTTTTTACTTATACTTATAGAATGAAAATTTCATGGTAGGTACATGTATCATCATATAGAAATACGCAATGGCATAGTACATTGAGTTCCATATTGGGTGAATATTTTACATGAACAATTCATATGATTGGGGTCAAAGGCCATTTTATTTTTTTTTAATTATCATACAACATATGTATCATCCCTAAAGTTATCTATTTTATTTATTATGAATTATATTTTCTATCATTTACTACTGCTCAATTATTTTTTATTTATATCATTAAAACTTGTTTTTTTATTATCATGATTTTTTTACAACATATAACCATAATATTTTTATGATTATATGTTTTTGGTATTTCCATTATATAGAATAGTTATGTAAAACAATTATATTTGGTCTTAAATATTATAAATTATATTTGATTGTAAAGTTTTTCCATGATAATTTTAGGTCGTGATAAGATGTTTTAAGCATCTATTTTATCATGATGTGTTCCTTATGTTTCATAACATCTATAGGTCTATTAATGTTTTGGTAGTAAAAGATAGTGTTTTTACTAAAACAGATTGAGATAGAAATATAGTCAAATATCTAAATGATAATACAGTACATAACGATTAAAATTTCATCATTATGATCTCAAGCTAACTCACTTTTATCATAAGTTAGCTCTTCCAACTTCATCTTCCTTTTGGTAATATCCTCTTTTTTCACCCAAGACATTTCTTCATGTCATGTTCTTCTCAAATCAATTTACCAATCCCCCTCTATTTTTCTGTTATATAAAAAATATAATTTCTTATAATTTCCTCGTGAAAATATTAAACATAATATTTTGTAGGGGATAGGGATGTGATCACTCCATCTGGTCATGGAATATTTTTGAAATATTTTTTTTTGAAAATTTAAATTTCAACAAAAAGTCTCCTAATATCCCTTTTTATTACTGTTTCTAGAATATTCTTCCATGTACAATTTTTATTATAGTATTACATGATTTAGTTAATAATTTGTGTATGAATATCCTCTTTTATCCTACGGCTATTTCATTTTTGTCACATAAAATACCTTTTTATTCATAGTTAATAACTCTTTCACTCCCTCTTATCTCGAGTCTATCAACTTAAATAATCTTTTCATTTTATAGAATCATGAACTAGTTTATAGTATAATTGGAATAAAATTTTAAATGTTGTATTTTCTATTTAAATGATCAGTCATGTGCATCAATGGGATGATAATTCTTTCTATGTTATACATTATAATAACCTTTTTTTTAAAGGTATCATGGAAAATCCTAGGTTCTATTTTTTTGTCATTTTGGGAATCATTATTGATAACATTGGAATGGACCCCACATCCTGTAATATAATACCATTGATTTTATTAAGTTTTCATAGTTTTTATACATACATATCTTCTGAAAATAGACTTTCTCCCTAATTTTTTATGATACATGTAGAAAGAATCACTATCCTCTTTTATGTAAATGATGTTTCACAATGTAGTGATTCTCTTACACTGTGAGTTAATTAATTATCCATAATGTAATGGTTGATACATAAGTTGTTATACATTGTAAAGGCAATTATGACTCAATTCTTTATTTAATGGTGTATCATAATCGGTGATCTCCCAAATCATTTCCTATGATAAATTATTTTAATGTGTAATGCTAAATTAAATTCCTTAGAAATTTATTATATGACATCATCTAACGCATAATCGTTATATTGAAATAAAATTTAACATTTCTATTTAGATAAAAAAATTTCAAATAACTAATAAAATTCACCAATATAGCTCGATATTATAAAATAATTACAAAACTCAAAAAATTAACCTATCGAAAATATTTAACCAGTAATTTAAGAAATTATGATAATTTTTCCATTATTTACATGTAAAAATACTTTTATTTTTTTCCTTATAATATTTCCACGTATATAAATTATTTCACTCATGGAATATAGTCAATAATTTTAAAAATAATTTTTACCCTACCATGTTTAATAATGTATCTTAATGGGAAAGAACAACTAACTCATCCATTATTGAAATTTATTATCATTCCTCCATATATCAAGTTCTCAACTCGCTTCCCTTTAAAAATGTTTTTTAACCTTTTATTCCTTCACTATCACACTAGTAACAAAATTCTTGTAAATTTTTCTCTTCTCACTCTATAAATTATTTATTTAAAGTTATTTTAATTCACAGTGTACATGTATTCCACTATCCACTTTTAACGATTTTACATTCATTACTACTTCAAAAGAACACCACTCATGAAGAATTTTGAAATTATTCTTCTAGGGTGAATAGAATGGATATAGTGGAATTAAATTCATATGTTAAAATAATATTTAAATCATTAAGAACATTTCAAGGTGTAAATCTAACATTATATATATATCCTCACTCATTATCTACGTATTAATTATCCCTAAATCATTCCATTATGTTTTTTATATTGTTGATAGGTCATTACATTGAATAGCATGAATAATTAATCCTATTATCATATTGAATTTTCCTAATTTTTTATTTTCTATGCTTATATTTATATAATATTGAATCATTTTTATAGAGAGTAAGAGGATAACAATAATTTCAAAGAAACACTAATTTTTGATATTACTACCCATAACCAATGAAACATTTCTACATGATTTTCCATTTGTTGTGAAATTATTCCAAATATTTCCATGTAAATATAACTCACCCCACTCTTAGCTAAAAGTATATCATTCTTTCACTAAGAAATAGGTAGGTGAAGATTAATTGTTTGTCGTTGTATATTACCTAAAAATATGTTCATGGTGTTATGGGATTTAAAGAGGAAAAACATAAAGGTCACATTAAATGAATTTATAAGAACATTAAAAATAACAATGTCCAAAATAAGTTTTAATTCACTTGACTCCTATATCATAAAATAGAAAACATGAAAAGATCTAGTTTTCCACATTTCCAAATATAATAAAGAATAATTGTTTAAAAATGAATATTTTAAACTGAATCAGAATGTCTCTCAATGATGGGAATAAAACATTTTATATTAAACCTATGGAATGAAATATTATATCCAATTTATTAATACATGATCCAATAAATTTAATTACAGAAATTAATTATATTATCTATCATATAAAGTTATGACTTTATAATGAGAATGATCCTTGAAAATGGAATGATATTAATACCTATTTGGATTTTTTGATGCTCTTATAAGTACCCAAACTATCAATTACCATTCCTTTAGTCTCTAAAATATTAATTTAACTATTTTAGGAATCCAATAATAAATTAATTTTACATGTGTATAGAGAAGTATAAAATAGACAGGAAAGAAAGTGTGAAACTATATATTAATCCACCTCCTCATAGTAATGAGTCAGGTCTTTCTCTTTTTCTAAAGACACTATAATGATATAAATAATTTAGGGATTATAATATAATGGAATATTTTTTTAAAAATATCAAATAAAAAAAATAAAAATAAATAGGAATGGAAATAAATAAATTTTCCACAATATTTGGGTTGAGTTTATTCCAAATAGAACCTATATTTATAACCTTTAACAATTAATTTTTAAAATTATCCCCTATATAAGGGGTGTGGTTTTCAAATATTGATCTTTCTTAAGTTTATTGATCCATGGCCCCTTAGAATGAATACATCACTCATGTCTTATAAGATAAATTATATGCAACCAAATACTCCAAATCATTTAATATACCCTTTGAGTTCCCCATATCCAATTAAATATAAAAACATCACTCCCTCATCTATGTTAAAAATCATACAATATTCTAGGGTGGATGCTGAGGTAATTTTGGAGTTGACCATCTGGCATCTCATGAGAATACTAGTTAAAACATGCTTTTAATGCTGTTTTTTTCTCATGACTGTCAATACTAAAATAATATTCAAATAAAAAATGATAACATACCTTATAAAACACTAGACAACCAAGTAGTTATAATCCATAAATAAATATTGTTGATGACTGATTGGATCTTCTTTCACATGGGAAATCCACTCTTCATAGATCATTAAATCTATAGTGATATGGATAATATTTTCCTTCAAATTCTTATTTATTCTCCATGGATTTCATTAATAAATTTGATTATAGAATTATCATACTAGTATATTATACATGATCATCTAATTTTTATTCTAATTCAATATGACTTATTTAAATCCAATAAATACAATTTTTCATAAATTAGTCATACTCAATTCCTATTAACCCTTTCTATTCTTGGAAACAATCACTCCACGTGATCATGACATAAACTAGTGTTTCAGAAAATTCCTCTTTCTAATCCTACTCAAAAAAATCATTTCATCATTGTTAGAAAAAAAATTATACTATTATTTTAATAGAGTGGTGTTATTATAATGAATATTTAACAAAAACACATTCACATTCTATGAATAATGTAGTTAGTGTATTAATGAATGAATTTATCAATAAGGTTTATATGAATTTTTGGTGTTCTTATATTGAATAAATATATTTTATTTTAATATTTTTCACATCTATGTTTTTTCTCTAAAAATTTAATCTCAATGGAAGGACTGTGAAAATAATACAAAAAAATGATTAGCTTTCTCCATAAAAGTGAACTGTGTTGAATCATTGAATTTAAAAATCTATGGAGTAATTAGGTGGAACCATGTGGCTAGTTTTCTTATTTCACATGTAATTAATTGAGTATTGTATGAAATATAGTAAAAGATATAGTGGGTGACTCAAGGGTATATGGGTATAATAGAACAATTTGATGACACAACGACAAAATAGAGAACAACTAACAATTATTTGACATCTATTAAAGTATATTACACATATCGTGGGAAAATATTGAAAATATATATTTAAATATATCCAATTATCATAAAAATAGAGTAAGAATACACCAATTTTCTATCAAGGGGTTAGTTTTGGATTCATCCCATAATACATTCTTGAAATATCATAGGTAACCTTGGGGTTTCTAATCTACCAAATGTTATGATATTGAATCTCCCATTAACTGTGATGTTATCCATGGCCATTGGGAAAATAATTTTGGTATGAAAATTTGGTTTTGAATATAAGAAATTATGGGAAATAAAACCACATAACTCTCACTCTAATGATAATTCCAAAATCACATCTTCTTAGTGTTATATTTCACTCTCATAACATCACTCACAACCTTGTATCACTTACCCACTGGTTGACTATGTGATACATTAATAAAAATTAATAAAATAATCAAACACTAACCCTAATGGTATAAAAACATATAGAAACTCTACTAAAAATAATCAAATAGTCAACATAAAAACACCATAAGTTATACGTTCAATTAAATATAAAAATATTAAAAAAAATTAGAGAAGGAACATAAGGTCCTACTAATGATTTTTGGAAATCTCATTCATATCACAGGTAATAATCTCCAATTTCATTTTCTAAAAGGAATTCCCCTCTTTTCAAATCCCTGTATAACACTTTCAACTATTCGAAAATCAACTTAATTCATTAACCCCCAATTTGTTCATATACAAATGTTTACGGGATAAGATCTAATAATCCCCTCGGGTAAAAGTTGATCAATTCATGTTGTAGGAAATATTCATGTGATCACTATAAGAACCCGGATCTTCCTTTTAGGTATTTTTTCCTTTTTCTGCTGTTTTTGTGGAAAATAGGAGTTTCTAGAAATTTTTGAAGTACACGTCGTGTACTCAGTTACCGCAGGTAGCTGGGTGTTGGCCGTGTAATGGTCCTGTACATGGCCATGTGTGGTGACCTGGAGAATGCCTAATGTGGGGTCTGGTGAAGGCAAGTACACGCCATGTACTTATAAAGTACAAGCCATGTACTTTTTTTCATTAAACACATTGTGGTCACGTTTAATTGGAAGAAATCCCTCCTTCTAATTCTGGTTTGTCTGAGAGCGAGGGTATGACCATGATCCTTCTCCAAGCTCCCAATCGAGCGTTTGTTATCCGAATCGACTACCCTCGATTGCATTGGGATTTCTTTGGTAAGCTCTTTCTTCTCCTAGATCTTCATTTCTTGATTCCTCCTCTTTCTCATTTTATCTTTGGTTGAGAGTTTTTATTGTTTTTTGTATATCTATATTGTTCTTGGGAGAATCAAGGATTTAGTTTCACTTATATCGATCCTAAAACACTGAGGTAAGTGTTTTGTTCCTTTCTTTTGAAGTTATTTGAGTTATATGTGAAAAATTTCCCAATACCCTTGATTGGGGTATTGTGTGTTTACGTTTTTAGCCCTATCGGTAGTGTGTTATGCTTGTATTCTTGAGTGGAGGTTAATTGAATGTGAATAGGGTTAATTTCTATGATTTGTAATTGTTTTTCCATGCATGTTTTATTTATGACTTTTTGGTCTTCCTTAGCCTGTTAGGATGCCTTGTTGTTTCCCATGCCTAGTATTGTAGGATAGAGTGTTTACTATATGACATGCGGATATGCTATAGACTGGTTATCCAAGTAGTTCTTGATTTTTACTTTGGACTCTTTGCATTCCTATGCTTGCCTGACTTACATAGGGCCATGACAACCTGGTGTACTAGACCATAGGGAGAATGGGCGTAAGAGCTTCTCTAGAGTGTCCGTTATTTTTGTTATAATGTGAGACCATAGGGTTAATTGATGTAAGTTCTTCTTAAAAGTGTTTGTAGTTCCCCTACGTGGGCCATAGGGGGAATGTGATGTATGTGCTTCCCCAGAGTGCCTTTTAGTTTCTGATACGAGACTATAGGGGGAATTGAAGGTGAGTGCTTCCCCAGAGAGTCTATATTAAAGGTGAACCAGAGGGGTTAGACTTTGTGTACCTCCCGTAGGGTTTCCTGTGTTTCTAGGTAGGACCAGAGAGGATTATGTTGTGATTACATCCCAAAGGGTTACGAGTTTGTGATTATCTATTTACTTTCTATGTGGAACTGAATTCTTTTAAATAGTGGAATTGTTTACTTGTGTGTACTTCCCTATTTATTTCTTACTTTATTGCTTATTGTCTACCATATGTATTCACTAACTGTTAGGCACAAATCATGGGGTGGTTGCCTACTAGAATTTAGTCTCACACCCTATGTGGGTCATGATTTTGGGCCCAAACTGCTTATATTGTTGCAGGTATAGATAAGGACAAGAACCCTTCTACTTCAGGTACTTGACTGCTTTTGAGCTCAAGAGCATGTGTCCAAGATGAGGCTTGCAATGCTGAGGATAAGATTACTCATTTTTCTTATAATTTGGTTTAGTTCTGTATTTCATAATTGTGATGTGTTTGGATTATTTCCTAGAAATATGCACCATGCATCATTTATACATGTGTACTCCAGTTCTTCCTTCATTAGTCTTCCGTTGTTTACTATGGTTTGGCATTTTTACGGCTTCTCCTATTGTATATCTATTTTACATCAGCTGTGTTACTTGGCCAATGAGGGCATAGTTTCCCTGCTTTCCCACTCAAGTCCCTCACCGCTAGTCGGAATCCTCTGGTGTTAGGGGAAATGCGCTTGAGGCCATGTAACCAACTGGGTACGGGGCGCCTCTGGGCGGCTTTGGGAACTGGGACGTCACAAAGTCGTATTAGAGGAATTCTTTTCTCTTGACTGGCTATTTAGATCCTATATCTAGGGATATGATGGAATGGTTACTTGATAATAATTTGTGCCCAGGAGTATCTAACTCGTGTACAGTGAAAAGCCAATCTACCTCATTTATTGCTTATTTTTCTGGATTTCCAATTTTACAGTTGATTTGATTTTCACCATTGGGTGATTCACATGTTTTGTGCTATTATTGTTGATGTTTCTGAGGTTCTATTTTCATTTCAACTCGATTAGATGAGGGTATGCCATCTCATGCATCATATAGTCACTTTCTAAGAATCACATGTCATGCATTCTTGTCATTCCAGCTAGGGTGCATTATAAATTTCATGTTGTTGTGATAGGTGTTGTGATAGATATGCATGCTATTGTGATAGATGCCTTGATAAAATAACTAATGTTTTATAGGGTATTTTTTGTGTATAGTTTTTATTGAATTAATGTCAAACTCTAGTTATTGAGGTGTTATGGGCCCTCATTGATTGAATTTGGTGGACCATTGATCTGTTATCCTTATTTATGACATGTATTAGATACCAAGATTTGATTATCGGGGAGTATGGGCCCTCACGGATCAGAATTTGGAACATTAAGGTTTGTTTCAAGGTTTTTCTAGGTTTCGAAGTAGTTTCCGGGGCTTACTGTCTGTAACAGCCTAGAATACACGACGTGTAATGATGAATACACGCCATGTGTTCTTCTGTTTGGGAAGAAACTATTTTTCTTGAGTACACGCTATGTACTGAATGTACACACCATGTAGTCTCTAACCATGTCTTAAAGAATGTGGGCAGAGACATGAGGTTTGAAATCTTTGGTAGGACACGTCGTGTACCGGATGTACACTCCATGTTGTAGAACTGTGTAGTCGACCATGTCACTAACAACACGGGTCAGTTGAGTCTTCTCTAATGTACATCGTGTCAGTATTAAACACACCGTGTAGTTTAATCAATAGAATTTGGCCATGTAACAAACTACATGGTTTAGTGGAAACCCTTTAGTGCACGCCATGTCCATATGGAACACGCCGTGTAGTGTGAGTCATTTATCTGTCGGTGTCACTAACAACACAGGTCGGTGAAGCTTGTCTAGTTCACGTCGTGTCTGGCATAAACACACCATGTATTCTTGTTCTAAGAGAACCGTGAGGCCTATCCATGTGAGGAAAATCGAGCAGGGGAAGAGGATTCAAGTACACACCATGTATAAGGATAACATGTCGTGTATGGGGTGTTACACGACCAGTTTTGGCAGTTGTACATGTCCATGTGAAAGGCTTAAGGGAACACGTCATGTAGCCATTATACACAATGTGTATCCATGTTTTTTTAAAACTTGAATGCTTTATTTCTCATGTTCCCTTATTACTCTTCTAGTTTTCAGTCCTCGAAAATATTGAGCTAAGGTGTGCTCTTGAACTTGTAGAGTCATTCCAATGAGATGTCCTCCAGTTGTCCACTGGTTACAAGGCAATGATCAGACACCAGACATGATAGATCAAGGACTACCTGTAGATCCTCTAGTTGTGCCAGTCTTGGCACCAGCTGTCATTCCAAACATAAGTAATGATGCACAGTTTCAATAGGGCTTCATGAGATTCATTAAGTTCTTTAGAGGGGTACCACATCCTTCCCCTTTTGTGGAAGTGTTGACGTGGGTTTTCCAGAAGCATCATCCTTCCACCTATATAGGGGAAGGAGGACCTCAGGCTACAGATTCATGGTTGGAAGCCATTCTTTCCATCTTCAAGCATCTCGGGATGACTCTAGAGAGGAGGGTCAATCTTGCTACGTACATGCTTCAGTATTCCTCCAATAGATGGTAGGATGTGATATCATAAGAGGGATGCCAAAAATTTATGGCTTGGGATGACTTATAGAACATTTTTTTGACTAATTCTATCCAGATACCTTGAGGGCCAATCGAGCCCGAGAGTTCATGAGTTTGAAGCAGGGTACTCTTTCTGTTATGGAGTACTCTTATATCCTCATCGAGCTGAAGTGCTTCACACCAATTCAAACAGGTTAGGATTTATTCCTGGAAAGAAAGAATGAGGATTATATGAGTCACGACATCCGATCATAGGTAAACATCTTCAGATTGACTTCCATCACTTCTATCACCAACCAGGTGCTGATCACGGAGCGCAATCTGAGGGATTATGGAGTTGTGATCCAAGGCGGTTCGACATCCGGTGTTAGTATTCCTTCTATTGATAGTAGGAATCACTATAGGGGGTCTTCAAGTGGTGATATAAGGAGGTGAGACACCTCTTCTGGTAGCTAGGTGGTGTGCTACTAGTGCGGGAAGAGCGGGCATACTAGGACACAATGCCGGAGGGACCTAGTGGAGTGTCGATCTTGTGGAAAGATGGGTCAAATTTAGTGTTTATGTCAGATCTTCTCACCAGAAACTGGTGACAGAGGTTCTTCTATGACTCCGTGTTTAGGAGCAGTGCCACCAGTTTCTCATCAGTCTAGGAACTAGAGTTCTTCTAGCCATTCAGGCCAAGGTAGAGGTTGTGGTCGCGATAGTCAGTCACCAGGATTTCAGCGACAGTATGGTGGATCAGCTCGGGGTGTTCAGGTAGGGTCACAGGGTCACGCTGTAGGTCAGACTATTACAGTGGAGTAGACCCAGCAAGAGCAGGATCCCCGACCCTCTACAATTTGAGGTAAGATCTTAGTTTCCTCTGTTCTAGCTTCTGCACTTTTTGATACAAAGGATTATTATAGCTTAATATTTTTTTCTATTGTGGAGAGTCTTGGTCTCTATATCTTTACTTCTATTGATTTCTTGACATTGGACACACCGGTGGGGATAAGAAAGACTAGTGTATATCTGTTCAAGGAGTTCCTTATTGAGTTTGTAGTGTGTCACTTCTCATGGGATTTTTATGTCCTAGAGATGACAGACTATGATTTCATTCTCAAAATGGACTGGTTAGTTCCCTTCCAAGAAGTTCATGATTTCTATTGACGTAGGGTGAGTTTCACATCACCAAAGGGCAGATCATTTCTTTATAAGGGAGAATGTGATGTCTCGGCGAGCAAAGCAGGACCCGAGCATCATGGGTTATGAGGATTTACATCCCAGATTTCTAGTCTTTATCTAGGTGACCAGGGGACTTCACAGATGGACTTTTCTCTAGTGGTGGATCATTTCAAAGACAATTTTCCAGATGACTTTTCATATTTGCCTCCAGAGTGAGATGTAGACTTTCCAATTGAGCTTATTCTAGGAGCAGCACTGGTGTCCATTCCTCCTTATAAGATGGCTACACCAGAGTTGCAAGAGCTCAAGATGAAGATATAGGAGTTGCAGGAAAAGGGTTTTATCTGACCCAGTACTTCTCCTTGGGGTTTTCCTGTCCTGTTTGCGATGAAGGAAGACGGTACCCTTTGGCTTTATGTGGATTATCAGAAGTTGAACTAGTTGATGTTCAAGAACCGATATTGCTTGTCGAGGATTGATGATCTCTTTGATAAGCTTTTAGGAGCCTGTGTGTTCTCAAAGATTGAATTGAGGTTTGTTTATCATCAGTTGCACATTATACCATATGATATACCTCTTACAGCCTTCCGGAGAAGGTATTGTCTATACGAGTATGTGGTTATGTCGTTCGGTCTCACGAATGTGTATGCAGTCTTCATGGCACTAATGAACCATGTTTTCCATCCATACTTGGATTATTTCATGTTAGTCTTTATAGACGATATATTGGTGTACTATCACACTCAACACGACCATGCCACCAATCTTGGGATCATTTTGTGTACACTGAGAGAGAATCAGTTAAATGCTAAGCTCCGAAAATGTCACTTTTGGATGGACCAGATTCACTTCTTAGGTCATGTTATCTCAAAGATAAGAGTATTAGTGGACCCAGAAAAAGTGGGATTTGTAGTTTCTTGGGATCAGCTGAAGATCATCTTTGAGGTACTGAGTTTTCTAGGGTTGGCTGGATATTACAGACGTTTCATATAAGACTTTTCATGATTATCTACGCCACTGATGGGCCTGACTGAGAAGGGTGAAAAGTTATTGTGGTTATATTCTTGTCATTCAGACTTTTAGGAACTAAAAGGGAGGTTCACTTAAGCACCAATACTAGTATTACTAGAGACAAGAAACAGATATACTGTGTATTTTGATGCATCATGTATCGGGCTTGGAGTAGTGCTTATGCAAGCAGAAAAAGTCATTCCGTACGGGTCCTGACAGTTGAGGCCACATGTGAGAAACTACCCGACACACGATATTGAACTGGATGTAGTTTTTTATGCTTAATTATATTGGAGACACTACCAGTTGGGAGAGAATTTTTTGGTTTTCACTTACCACAAAAGTCTCAGGTATATCTTCACTTAGCGTGACCTGAATTTGTGACAGCGAAGGTGGGTTGAGTACCTTCAGTCCTTTGACATTGATCTTGCCTATATGCCAAGAAAAGGCAACATTGTGGCTGATGTGTTGAGTAGGAGGACACAGATACTGATAGTTGAAAAGGCCAGTAGTGAGTGGAAGCTAATGGTTCTGTTCTCTGAGATGCATTTTGAGGTGCATGATAGGCAGGGGAAGATGTTTCTTTCTTCAATATATGTTACATCTACTCTTATTGATCGAGTGCGAATGAGGCAACTATCAGATTCTGAAGGCCTAGTCCCATGGGAATGTGTGTTAAGAGGGGACCCTATTCCTAGATGGATCGTTGGCAAGGATGAGATCATGCGTTTTCATGGGCGCGTATGGATGTCAATAGACATACGTGAGGAGCTGATGTGGGACTTTCATTCCTTAGGTTGGGCACTTCATCCTAGGGTCACCAAGATGTATCGTGATCTACACCATCGGTGATGGTGGCTAGGTATAAAGAGAAATGTTGATGGTTTTTTGATGAGGTGTTCCACCTATTAGTAGGTGAAGGAAGAGCATCAGCGACCAGCATGAATTTTGAAGCAGTTACCCATTCCCAAGTGGAAATGGAACTATGTCGCTATGGATTTCATGATAGGTTTACCAAGGTCTGATTAAGGGAATGATTTTTTATGGGTTGTTGTTGATAGACTCACGAATTTTTCTCACTTCTTGTCAATCAAGGAGACATTCAGTGTTGATGAGATGGGAAGGTTGTACATCTGATATATTGTATGTTTACATGGGGTTCTACACTTCATTGTCTCACATAGGGATGCATGTGTTTACTTATTGGGTCTGGAAGGGGATATAGAAGGCCTTGGGAACACAGGTACATCTGAGTACAGCATACCACCCCCAAATAGATGTCTAGTCTGAGCATACAATTCAGGTTCTTGAGGACATGCTTCGAGCATGCATCTAGGATTTTGGAGGTTCGTGGGGGAAACACATACCTCCTGTGGATTTTTCCTACAATAATAGATTTCAAGCAACTATTCATATGGCACCTTATGAGGCTTTGTACTGTAGGCCATGCAAATCACCATTATGTTGGCTGGAGGCAGGAGAGGCAACTATGCTGGGACCTCATATTGTCCTGGAGACCATTGAGCATATAGAGTTGATTTAGACGAGTATGGATACTTCATAGTCTTGACAAAAGCCTTATGTTGATCAAAGAAGATGAACTATGGAGTTTGAGGTCAGGGATCAGGTTTTCCTACGTGTCACACCGAGGTTGGGATACAAGAGGATTAGGAGACACGGTATAAATTCGCTGATGTAAGTTGGGGCATTTGAGATTTTGGAGAGAGTTGGGCTAGTTTCCTATTGGTTACAGTTACCTCAGAGTTATCGAGATATGCATGACATTTTCCACGTTTCTCAACTCTGACGTTACTTCTCAGAATCATCTCCTGCTTTTCAACCAGATGAGGTTGAGTTATAGGTGGATGCCTCATTCGAGGAGCATCATATCCGGATTTTTGATAGAAGTACGAAGGTTCTCCATGGTTGGTTTGTTCCTCTAGTATGAGTGACATGGCAGCACGAGCGATTATAGGTAGAGACCTGGGAGAGGGAGACTGATGTCTGATCACAGTGGCCAGAGCTATTTGAGAATTATTCTACTACACCACCATGCTAGGGAAATTCGGGGACTAATTTCATTAAGGGGGGAAGTTCATAAGAACCCATATCTTTATTTCAGGTTTGTTTACCTTTTTATAGTGTTTTTTAGGAAAAGAGGAGTTTATGGATATTTTTTAAGTACGCACCATGTACTTTATGAGTACATGACGTGTACTCAGTTACCGCGGGTGGCCGGGTGCTGGCCATGTAACGGCCATGCACATGGCCGTGTGTGGTGACCTAGAGACTGCCTAATGCGGGGGTCAGTTAAGGTAAGTACACACTGTGTACTTTTTTTTCTGTCAAACACATCAAGGTTACGTATAATTGGTAGAAATCCCTCCTTCTATGTCTGGTTCGTCTGAGAGCGAGGGTACGGACATGACCCTTCTCTGAGCTCCCTATCGAGCGTCTCTTATCTGAAGTATCCATCATTGATTTTTTTAGGATCACCTCTATATGCTCTTCCTTCTCCTAGAGATTCATTTCCTGATTCCTCCTCTTGTTCTCGTTATCTTTGGTTGAGTGTATTTATAATTTTTGTAGATCTACGGTGTTCATGGGCAATTAATGGATTGATGTTCACTTATATCAATCGTAAAACACTGAGGTAGGTGGTTTGTTCCATTCCTTTAAAATCTTTTGAGTTATATGTTAAAATTTCCCAATACCCTTGATCTGGGTATTGCATGTTTACAGTTTTACCCCTGTTAATTTCCTTATATGATTGTATGCTTGAGTTGTGGTTAATTGAATGTGAATATGGTTAATTGCTATGATTTGGAAGTGTTTTCCCATGCATGTTTTTTTTATCGTTGAGTCTTTCTTATCCTGTTAGGCTTCCTTGTTGTTTCCCATGACAAATATTGTAGGATGGAGTGTTTACTATATCACATGAGGACATGTTGTAGAGTGGTTAGCGAAGTAGTTCTTGTGGTTTAATTTTGATGATTTTCATATAAATTCTTTCTTGACTTACACAGGGTCGTGAGAAACTGGGGTAGGGGACCATAGGGAGGATGGATGTAAGGGCTTCTCTAGAGTGTTTGTTATGTTTGTTACGATGCGAGACCATAGGCGAAATTTATGTAAGTGCTTCCTCAAAGTGTCTATGGTTCCTCGACGCCGGCCACATGGGGGCTGTCATGCTAGTGATTCCCCAGAGTTCCATTTAGTTGCTGATACTAGACTATATGGGGAATTGATAGCGAGTTCTTCCCCAGAGAGTTTATACTAAAGATGAACCATATGGATTAGACTGTGTGTACTTCCCAGAGGGTTGCTTGTGTTACTAGGTAGGACTAGAGGGGATTAGGCTGTGAATACATCCTAGAGGGTTACATGTTTTTGATTATTTGTTTACTTTCTATGAGGAACTGAATGATATGAAATGGTGGAATTTTTTACATGAGTGTACATCCCTGTTCACTACTTCTTTTCCTTCTTATTGCCTACCATAGGTGTTCACTGACTATTAGGCACAGATCTCATGGTGGTTGTCTTCTGGGATTTAGTCTCACACCCTGTTTGGGTCATCCTTTTGGGCCCAAACAGATTATATTGATGCAGGTATAGATAATGGAATGCACCCTTCTACTTCTTGTACTTGACTTCTTTTGAGCTGGAGAGCATGGGACTAAGCTGAGGTTTGCGATGATGAGGAGTTCTTTACTCGTTTTTCTTATAATTTTGTTTAGTTATTTATGTTAGTATTGTAACGTGTTTGGATGCTTTCCTAGAAAAATGTACCATGCATCATTTATACATGTGTTCTCTAGTTGTTTCATCACTCTTCTTCCACTATTTTCTGTTGTTTGGCATTTTTACAACTTCCTCTATTGTATATAGGTTTTACATTAATTGTGTTACTTTTCCGATAAGGGAATAGTTACCCCAATATCACACACAAGGCCCTCCCTGCATTTCGGAAGCCTTTAGTGTTAGGGGAAATGTGTTGTGGCCATGTGACCAACCGGGTACGGAGCACCTCTGGGCGGCTTCTGGAACCGGGATGTTATAATCACTCTACATGGTCATGGAAGATTCATTAAATATTCTTTTAAAAAATATAAATTCAAGGTCCTAGACATGAAAAATCATATTTACTTATTCCCTCATAGATCTTACCCCATGTGTAATTTATAAGAAGACCTCTCCCAATTTATTTTGGTCATGGTGTAAAAATATTATCTTGTATCCCTAGGTGTTTACATGTTGGGAACATGGATCACATTTTTATTCATGCATGAGATATCTATCACACTTTCACAACTTATATTCAACATCTCTAAAATTATTCACCTTTATTGGAATCATAACTTTTCCATTGCTTGTTTGGGTGAAATATTTGATGAATTGGCCGTTTAATTATCAATAATAAGTCAAATTTGTTGATATGAGGAAAGAAATGCTTGCATAGAACATTGTTTCTATCCCCTCAAAACAAGGAATCAAGACATGAACTCCGTTATCTTATGTTACTGTATTGGATTCTAGTGAATACATCATTTTCATGGTTTCCCAAACCTAGAATAAAATTATGCTAAAGTGATGGATTCATCATATTGTAGGAAAGGAACATACACTACCACAAAAAATTCCTTTAATAGTGCTATGATTGTCCTTTGATGTAACAAACCAACCAATGACTAATAAAGCATGATTGAAATCCCTAGGATTTTACAAGTGTGGAAAAAATAACAAATAAAGGGTTACATTATCCACACATTTAGAAGTGTTGATAAAGGGCCCCATTTATCATCACGTAAATTTATAGATGATCAATGTGTCCTTAATCAGTTCTTATACATGAAATGATAAAGGGACCCTTCATCACCACTTTTAGAAGTATTTTTTTAGGGTCTATTTATCATCGCATCTCTAACAGCTAATCAATGGTCCCTTTATCAATTCTTTAAAAAGTGTTGATCAGGGGGCATACTATAGTCTGTGGATAAATTTATATCATAATGCAACACTACAAATTAAAGAAAATATTAGTAAAAATAAATATTATAAATGAAATAAAATTTATAATAGAAATACATGAAAAGTATTATATTATAGACAATTTTTTATGCTCTTTTCCATCACAGAGTCTAACGACTAAAAAAGATGAATACCACAACACAAAGTGATTCATCCTTTGAAGAAACATCAAAAATCGACAAAGGCATGAACAAGGATTTATTTAAGCATGGGTCGTGCAAGTTCCAAGCTGGTAGTGTAGGTATACCTGTGCACCACATTTTGGGAGTACAGGTGACCTATGTGCCTTATTTGACTTTCACCCAAGGTCTCTAGTAGCCTATAAATACCCCATGTGGGCCCCCCATTTCGAGGAAGAAAAATCTATAAACTTAGATTTCAGCTCTCAGCACCCTAGTCACTTCTTGAAGTCTTATAAACACTTCTAAGGTAATTTCTTACCTAGAATGGAAGATCTGAAGAGGGGGAACATGGCCTAAGTGTTTAAATTCATCAACACTTGCGCGCCTATGTGTATAACCCTTAAGACAAATGGTCACACTTGTGCGCCACCTTATCCCTTAAAAGAAACCTGTGCGCCACCCTTTTATAATCCATTAGGGATAATACTAAGGGCTTGATCCAAGTCTCACGCAAGTATTACCCTATGGGTTAACCGGCGCGCAAGTACACATGTGTCGCGCAGGTATACATGCACGGCCAGGACCTGCGCGCCCAAACAAGACCTACACGCCTACCTTTTTTTGGGTGTCCCTCGTTTCTATTCATCTCTTTTCTTCAAATCCACATCTCCTCTTCAAGATTTAGCCTTAAGAACCCTCTTCAAATCTATTTATGGCATGATTCCTTGGTTGGATTTCTTATCGGAAAGGAATTCTGTGGAACATCTCTCAAAACCCAGTGATTTACATATCTTAATGTCACTGAGATGAGATATTTCATTCATTCAACCTAATCCTTTAAGATGAGAAGATCTTTAACCTGGGACTTCTTTTCAGGAGTAAGCCCCAGTCGAGGTTCTCTTAACCTGGGAATTCTTTTCAGGAGTAAGCCTCAGACCAAGTTCTCTTAACCTGGGCCTTCTTTTCAGGAGTAAGCCCCAAGTTTCCAAATCTATGCATCCTCCTTAGGAGTAAGCCCCAAATTCCAAATTCAATTATCCTAGGAATCCTCCTTAGGAGTAATCCCCATTCATAATTCCACTTAACATGGGCCACCTTTTCAGGAGTAATCCCCAGTTCTCAAGTTCCTTTAACCTGGGCATCCTTATTAGGAGTATGCCCCTGTCATAATTTCTCTTAACCAGTCTTAATTCCTTTTGATTCAGACTTCCTTCTTAGGAATAAAACACAATCTTAAATCCCCTCTAATTTGGGCATCTTTCTCAGGATTAAGTCCTAAGTTAAGTATCTAAATCTCCATAAAGCACATATACCTTTATGGACATTGTTCCCAGGTTTCTTCCTCGAAGTAAATCCCAATCCTCATCTATCTTGGGCAGTCATGCATTCATAATCCCCACATCATTTCTTATGATTGCATCTTTCATGGTACAATCTTCAGGTTTTACCAATACCTTTTTTTTCTCACATCGAGCATGACTCACATGAGATTAGAGCATAAAAGTAATTATGAAATCTTTCTTTGAGCCATCAATCATATATAAACCTCATACTTCTTTACTCAAACTATGTGGGTTCTGATTCCTTTTATAAACAAGGATACATATGTAGCCCATATGAGGGTATGATCCAAACATTGAAATAATCTATGTCTTTCGGAATGACAATAAACTTCAAGTGCCCCGCTGAGTGGCTTTAAAACTAGTATGGTTATCATAATGACCAAGAGATTTCTATATAATGTGTTGAAGGATACCATTTACTAATAATATCTAACAAATAAAGATGATTCTCTATCGATAAAGAACCTTGAATACATATAAAAGATTATCTAAATCTCCTACATACTAAATAATTGATTATAAGATCTAAAGGAAAGCTCATTTTCATACTTGGTAATTTAATAAGGATTCACGAAAATAACTCAAATCAATAAAGAGAGTCCCGGAGTATACAATAATTCCCCTCAAAAAGGTTTGATGAGTCTGACCTCCCATCCTCTCGACGAATGAAAATTCTTAAGCCTCATCGGTTCACAAATAATGAGCACCTACCTTTGGAAAGTAGGTCCAAATGGATATATAATCATTGGATGTTTCTGGTTCTACGAACAAATCTGTTAGAAACCGATTGGAATGTTTGAACCTTAAACCAATGAGGTCATCCCCATTTCTAGAGGAAAAAAAATAGTGAACCCGACGTGAATCCCTAACCAAGTTAAAATGTTGTTTTACTTATTTTTTATGCCCCTATTTAAGCTCAATGAGAGGGCCAACAAAACAATCAATAACAGATGTTCTCATCCAAAAGATGTAGTGGCTGAACTTATCTTGATTATGTCTGTTTTATCAAATAGGCACTCTTTTCTAAGATCTTCTGCATTACAGAAATGGCTTCTCTAAAGTTCACACCTTTGAATACCTCTACTGCTACTCCTGCTGGATCGTCGTCCGCTCTGAGGACAACATCAACTATTCATCATCTTCAACACTGGGTATCAAATTCACTTGTTAAGTAATATCGTCAACATGGTACCATTATAGCTTTGGAGGCCACTCGATAAGCCCTCCAAGTCAATAATTCACCTTGGTTGTCCGGGCAGCGACGACCAGTGATCAAGAAGCAGGTGGTGTCAACCAATGTCTCTAACCGTTTCGGGTCCTTATCCCCAGAACGCAATCACCAGTCCCTCCCATGTTATAAGGAGGTGAATGAGAATGTCACTCAAGGACTTAATTCAAGGATACAGGAGCCATTCCTGAGGGCTTCCATCAACAATCGCCCCCAAACTTGTGCGGCAGTGCGCCCTCAACATGATGAGGGTATTGCCTTCAGGGGTTTGGCTTAGGTTCCTCATACCTGAGTCTACAAGAAGAACTGCCAGAGGTGAAATCTGGTCAACAGGGAGCAGGTTCTTATTTCTTCTCCCACCGGAGAAGTCCATCAAGACAAATTGATGGAAAATAATGAGCGGGCATATACACCCATCCGTCCTAATGTTACTGCCCAGCAGACTCATCTAGAAGCAACACACCAATCCCACTAGGAAATTCTGGCAGAGTATTATATGAAAGAATATACATCTGTTTATAACTCATCAGCTAGTCAGCAGTCTCTTCTGACTAAAATCAAAGAAGTTCACCAAGCTGATATGGCGGAAACCGATAAGCAGGAACAAACACCTATTTACAGTCAAAAATTATGTCAGTATTCTAGTCTTCTAGTAGTAAAGGAAAATCATCAACCATACTTGATGAGGAATACGTGGTAGGAACATACATCTTCCAATGTTAATCAAGCCTACCAACAGTCTCTTGTGGTAGCATTCAGAGAAGTCAGTGAGAAAGCTCTGACGACAAATTTGGAGCAGACTCAACTCTCTACCCCCACACATGAGTGCTGTCAAAATTCACTAGCAAGAAAAAGAGGACAGGAGCAGGAATACACACCTACTCCAAGTAAAAAATGGATGTATATTCCCTTTCCAGCAATTGAAGTCACCAAGCACATTTTGAAAATGGTGAAAGAGAAGAAGAAAATCCCTGCTCATATTTTGGATGTCTGTCAGAATATTATAACAACTTCAGTAGCATCACAGGGAAAGAAATGAAAATTTATCCCTACCAGTGGAGTGACACATCAATATTTCACTCTAGAATGGACAAACATCTCTGTTCCAGTCCAAGATGGTTTTGGGGCGTACTCCCCCATGTCATACGGACAACCAAGTCAGGCACAAACACCTGATTTGAGTGGAGATAATTAGCCTAACCTGATTATTTCTCCTGAGCAGGCACATACACATGCCCATAATAACCACTTTTGTCAAAAATCGGTTCCCAATGTGAGTAAGAATGAGTCTAACAAAAAGACTCATCTAGCACAACCAAGAAATCAAGGGCCAATCTATAATAAGGCCATTCTCGATGTAGGAGTTCTTGAAGCCCTAAGACAATTATCTGTTGGAATTCAAGATTCTACTCTCTCATTTCCCAATAGTGGGAACATTAATTCGGAACATCTTCATCAGAAACTTCCTTATGAAGTCTTTCTTCATGACATATCAATCGATCTCTAAGTTTCATCTTCATATGAGAGCTATAAGAACCCTTTATGTGGCCAAAAGATCAAGGAGCAAAAGGTTTCATCTTTTGTTGTAACCCACCATGGTTTTCCTCCCCTTGATGATGAATTTAGCTACGAAATCCCTATCCTCAATAGTAATTCGCATTTTCTGGAAAATTCTTTAAAATACAATGCAGTAACGAGAAAGACATTTTATCTTGAGGCACTTGAAAATGTGATGCCAGTCATGTCTGATGCTTTAACACTAGCAGGTGAAATACTTTCTCAATCAGAAGATAGCCCGGGGTGTAGGTCATTCTCCGAGCCACCCCTGGGTCATTCATCTTCTAGTCTGGTAAATGAATTCTCAACCAATCTTTTTGAATCTCAGGAAGTAACAAAGAAGCACCAACTCTCGTCTAATCAGGTTTAAGAATCTTCACTGATTTATAAAGAGAAAGTGTTGAATATGAGAAAACAACTGGTGAAAGGTGAATTTCCAGTTATGTTTTGGCCTTTGGCTGACTCTCAGTATGACATTCCAGAAATTTTGACGGAAGATTGTATTCATGAAATTCATCTCAATATGTGAAAAACTCTATGTCAATTTAAAACTTAAATATTATCTTATGATGAATATGAAAATCATGTCAAGATAATAGAAGGGATAAAACACCAAATTGATTTGGCCTCTCTCTCAGTTTCTCGATATCCGAAGGCTGAAAAGCAGTAGAGATCCCTTCTGTATTCATGCCTTGAAGCACTAAAATGGTTGCGTTAGTTAATTGTCAATGCCCCATCTGATATTCAAATCAAGGGATGGGGTGTTCATGTAGAACTACATTTCATTGTACTCTCCAATCAACAAAGCCTTCCGAAAATGGTCTCATGCAATTTTATTGCCCATGGCCGGCCACAACCAATTGGCTTTGTTTGAAATCAAAGGCTTGCTCAGGAACAGGCCTCAACTAGTTCTTCTCAAAGCCAGGCATACAGAGAACAAGTTGTTTAATTACTCTTGCATTGGGAAAATGAGAATATCGAACAGGGTTCTCATTTAGAGCGTGCACATCATCAAGTGACAGAAGTTTCAGAAATCATCCAATGGTCTTTTGAGCCAGGTGATTTGAGTGGATGTAGGTTGATGCATCCATCCAATTTCTGGACTAAAGTCCGCAGGATCAGGAGAGATTTTAAGAAAGTCTCAGATATAGCAACTCAAGGACCACCCCAGCTTGCCAAACTGGTGACTCTTTTAGCCCAACCCTCGGAATCAACAAATAGGATTCGAGGAGTTGAGCAGGAACAATAGGAATAGCCCCAGTCCACAGGACTGGGGACTTTTTTAAATCCTCAATATCTTCCTCAGAGAAATTCAGTCTTATCTCGATTAGGTAAGAATCCACAAGAGGAACGAAGAGACAAATTATCAGAAAATTCCCTCCAAAAATGGTTCATCAAGAAGTTCTTGAGGGATCAAATCAACAAAAGGTAATGTCTCATCAAGGACATGGAAGACGACAATATCGCAAAAATTCCAATAGAAGGGATGTAATGAATTATGCATCAACTAATGTCATCAATGTCATTGTTGCTAATCACCCAGATGAGGCTCACTCAGAGGGATTAGATGAAGAAGTTTATGCTCAAGCTGTTGAGTACACCGAGGTAAATGAAGAAGGTGTGCGTACACGAAACCAAAGGCTTACCCAGAATCTAGGTAATTCTTCAAGTAATCAACTTCCCCCTCTCTGAAAGGCATCCGACAAGTGGAAAAGAACTAATCAGGTCACATTACATCCTACCTATGGAGAAGGCCAATCACTCTCACTAGAGCAACGATTTTCACAACAGGAGGAAGAAATGAAGGAATTAAGGAGGTTGAATGCAAAACTACTTCAAGGTAGTCTTCCTCCTAAGCGTGCTGGAGTCAGTCATCCAAGGTAATTTGTTGCAGCTACTAAGATAGATCAAGAGTATCCTCTTTTACCAGTACACCCTCATATGTCTAGTCCTATGGGTCATACGAAACAACAATCAGTGGTGTTACCATCATTTGCAGTACCATCCACCACACATGTCCAAGCTCCAGTTATTGCACCTACTCAGGTCCAAGCTCAACCAGATGTTTATCAAAAGTTAATAACTACCATTGATTCATTAACATCTCAGTTGGAAGCTATAGAGGGAAAGTGTTCACAAATTAGACCAGAAAAGAGATCTTACCCTAAATGGGTTGATGCAATTCATCCCTCATCAAATTTTTCTAGTACCACATTCCGAATATTTAATGGTTCGGGAGACCCAGAGAAACACTTAACACAATTTGTTTCTCATTGTGATCCTATGATGGGAACCCCTTAGCAACAATAAGCAGTTATGCTCGGGTGTTTTGTATAGTCATTACAAGGTCCTGCTTTTGTTTGGTATACAAGCTTGCAATCCCGATCAATTACCTGGTGGGACGATCTTAGTCAATGATTTCTTCTTCAATTCAACTCAACTTTTACAAAGACAACAGTTTTTTATCTTACAAATTGTAAGAAAATGGAGAATGAAAGAGTTTCAGATTTCATTGCTCGCTGGAAGAGATTAACATATTCCCTAAGATTAGCACTCCCTCAAGAAGAGTTATTGACAATCTGTGTGGAAAATTTGTGTGATGAATTACACACACCGCTGGTCCCTGTGAAATACACCAGAGTGTTTCGAGACCTTACTTTGATCGCTCAGCATATCGAAGACTCTCTTACAAAGACTAAGGATAAAACTCGTGTAATTCCATCAGCTCCAAGAAGGAGAATGCGTAAAGTAGAGACTGCTACAGTTATGCTTAAACAAGCACCTGTACCTACTTCGACTTCAAAAAAATTATCTTATCGAAGGGATCCACCTCCCGAGCATCAACAAAAGAGGTTTTTCATCAAGATCATCAAAGAAATCAAAGATGGAAAAAATTTGAGTATTTGAATAGAAAAGTTTATTCTTTTCGAAATGAACAAGTTCGTGGTTACTTCATTTCAGCTCTGGAAAATAATTTGGTTCAATATCTAAGGCCCAAAAGGCCGAAAAAGGAAGGATATGAAGACTATACCAACTATTTCCCATTTCATCAGATGTTGGGGCATCCCATTCATGAGCGTTTTGTCTTCAAATACCTCCTATAAAAAATGGTGGACTCAGTACAATTCAAATTGAAAGGTTCTTCAGCTCAAGTAGCATGTGTTACTGCTACAGATTCAGAGGAGGAAGGTGAGTGGCAAGAATTCAAAAACAAAAATGTGCAGAAATATGATGATTGGATGGTCAGACAAATGATCAACCGAACTCATGACATTTTGCGAACACAATTGAAGAAACCAATTGTGTCTTCTTCTATGAATGCCACAACAAAACCCTCTTCATCAGAGGGAAAATCCTCAAAGGGTCGATATAATTCAAAGAAAGAGGAACAATCAGAAGAATATGAGATCATGTCAAATCCCAAGTTTCCTTTGACTTTGGAAGATTTTATGTCATCTACTTCAAATACACGTGCACCGTCCCACCAAATGGAACAGCCTAAATTGGCTAATCAGGCAGAGTATTCATCAGATGAAGAGTTGATATTTGGTTCTGTTAACATGATTCACTTAACAGATCCTTATGCCAGTCAAAGTTTCAATCTTGATGAACCTGAGTTCCCTATATCAAATAGAGGAATTAGAGGTAGTTCCAGAGGTCTGGAATACAGAGGAAGACTTGGATATCCCAGAAGCCACTATTCCAATTCCACCCTTGGTAGAACTGTTTATACAGCTAAATACTCATGGCCATTTTCCACATGGGGAATGGATGTAGTAGGACCTTATCCTTCAGCTACAACCAGGAAGTTTAAGTATATTATTGCTGCTACTACCTTCTTTTACAAATGGGCAGAGGCAATACCTCTCAAAGAATTCAGTTCTAAAAGCATTGTTAGCTTCATCAAGTCTAATATCATTACCAGATTTGGTGTCCCTCATACCATATTGACAGACAATGGAACCAACTTCTGTTCATCCGAGTTAAGGAAGTTGTATCAAGAATACAACATCAAATCCAATCATTCATCATGGTATCATGCATCATCCAATGGCCAATAGAAGCCTTCAACAAGACTATTTCAAACATATTGCAAAATATGGTGGATAAAGATAAGAAATCATGGCCTGATAAACTCTTTCATGCTTTATGGGATTATCGAACCACCACCCGCACTGCAATGCGGTCAACTCCATATTCATTGGTATATAAAACAGAAGCAATCCTACCCATTGAGGATCAATTACCCTTGCTCAGAGTAGCCATTTGTGATCAGTCATCTACAGATGAACAATCTCAAAAGAGATTGGATGAATTGGAATGATTAGACGAAAAAATATTGTGCACCCTGCACCACTTGGAAGTCCATCAGAATTGAATAGCACAAGCTTTCAATAAAAAATTTCATCTTCATTCATTCATTCAGGGAGAATTGGTATTGGTTCTCAGAACTCCAATGATACCAGGAATGAATCCTCCCAATATTGAGCCAAAATGGGAATGACCTTACTCAATACATAAGGTCTACTCTAATGGAGCTTATTCTTTAATCTCAATGGATGGAGAACTCATCACGACTCCAACCAATGCCATATTTTAGAAGAAGTATTTTTTATAACACCAATACATCATTCTGGTCTATTCATATGACCTTAAACTATTAGTACCATCGTCCAACATGATGTTAAACTGTATTGTCCCTCTTATGTCCTAGCTACATGACGCTAAACTGTACAACACCCCAATGTCCAACATGACGTTAAACTATGAAAAAATCCCTAATACGTCCAACATGATGTTAAAATGTTTCCCCATTTTCCTCACTTCAAGAAATTAAACTGCATAGCCATACGTCCTAGCTACACGATGCTAAACTGTACAACACCTGTCCTTTCTATACGACATTAAACTATACAGCCCCTCTTTTCTTCCTTACTGCATGACATTAAACTGCATAGTCCCCCCCTAAGTCCTTAATGCATGACATTAAACTGCACAATCCCTTCTTCATCCAACATGACATTAAACTGTGCATTGTTAAGGTTTTTTCTACCTCTTTTTTCTCACACCGAGTATGACTCATGTGAGCTTAGAGTAAACTTCAATCATAACACCCTCTTTGGTCAACTAACCATGTGTAAGTCCCAACACCATTTTTTAGGTCGTTTTCCTCAATAAAAACTTGATTACCAATTCATTATTTAATCGAACTACGAGGACTTTGATCGTTGCCTTCTAGGCCGGGTACGTAGGAAACCTCCTAAGGTTCAAGCCCAAAATAAATCTTTTCACATCAGTTCATCCTCATCTCATATGATGTTGATTCGTGAAACCGCCCCCAGAATCAATATTTGTTACATTGGTTCACCATCGTCCTTGCTATCTGACGTTAAATTGTTCACACTTTTGTCCTGCAAAACAATAAACTACAACATTCTTTGAAACCCTCACCTAAGAGGGAATAATTATTTACATTAATCTCTAATCATGTTATATTCTAAAGACTACATGCATACATGGAAATGCCCAAACCTTTTATCTTGGGTTAAACCATCATTGCACTAAAGTCCCCTTTCACCCTTCACTTGTACGAACTAAATCTGTACATAGGGTATTTTAAGAACTATGTGCGGCAAGATTCCCATCCTTATGGGATACATAGGAACATTTGAGCATCCCTCGAATCCAGCCCCATGTCTTTGGGCCTAACCCCAAATTCCACTTTCAGTCCTTTGGATGAAAAGTCCTCCTGTGAAAACATGAATGTGGTATAGAAACACTAGTCTTCATTCACATCAGGTTTATACAACACATTGTGTACTCTTTATAATGGTTTGAGCTCTATGACCCTAAACAAAGATATCTTACACTCTCATCCCACATAACGTTAAACTGTATTTCAAGAACTATGTATGGCTTGATTCCCATCCTTATGGGATACGTAGTGAAGTCCAGCACCTCCATTCAGGACCCAGCCACAACATGATTATGGTTAGCATTGGTCTGTGTATCTCTACATGCATTGAACAATGCCCATTTTGATGTGTCATACTTCTAACCTTAAATACTTCCAGATCTTCATAATCCTATTTTCTTGACTTTTGGTCACAAAATGTTTGATACCCAAGAGTTCTTTTTCCTGACTATGCAGCACGTTCCCTTAGGCGTCCTTGCATAAAAAGTCTACATAACAGACTTGTCAGCCAAAAGATGCTATTATTTGACTATGCAGCCAATTCCCTTAGGTCTCCCTATATAATTCAACCCCCTAACGGGTTTGTAAAATAATGGTAACTTCATTATTGGGAAGAAAACCTCTTTTTTCCTTAGTTGTTTTAACGACAATATGTAGGGATCCACAAAAATAGCCATCCTTAACATATTTGTCCCATACTCTTTTTCATGATCTAAAAGTATTCAAGTATATGGTTTATATTTCCCTTCCCTATGTTTGGGTCAGACCTTCGTGGGAGTAACATTCATACAATTCTTTGACAATATTTATTAGAAATATCCTCTCTATATTCAAGTACCTCTCTCCATACAGCAGACTCTATTATTTGGAAAATTTGAATCTACATAAACTTCCACTGGCTTTTTAGAAATAAAAAAAGTAAAATTTCTAAGAGTTATTTTTACTAACTATGTAGAATGTTCCCTTAGACGGCCTTGCATAAAAAGTATACATAACAGATCTATCAGCCAAAAGATTCTATTATTTGACTATTCATCCAATTCCCCTAGGTGGCCCTGCATAATTCAACCCCCTAACGGGTTTTTTAAATAATGGTAACTTCACATTTGGGAAATACTTATTCTAATGCCTCTTAGTCCTTTTTTCATATCATCTCTCAAATTAAAAATTTCTTAAGTCATAGTTTACATTTTTTCCCCCATAATTGAGGGTGGAAATATTTTTTCAGATAAATTATCTTGGAATTGAGTCAATTTTAATCCATTCGGTCAAAGATATTTCGACCTTAAACATTTTATTTTTTATGTCTGATGTGCACGACTTTAAACTGCTCACAAAAGATAAGGGAAATATGAATAAAGTCAAGTCCCAGCTCACTAAACGTTCATTTTTTATGATTTAGGTAATATTGAGCAATAAAAATATTCAATGTTTGAAGAGTTTTTTATAATAATCCTAGAAAAAAATCAAAATATGCTTACTAGGCCCATTGGCTTAGAAAAACATTAAAGTAAGTAGCATAAGAAGTCATGCAAAATTTATTTAAGATGAAAGTTTTTTTCATTTGATGCACAAAAGTTAGAATGACATCCACATACTGGAGTCTCTTCTCTTTTCTCAGGGATTACAAGATACTTTCAACATAAGTCTTCATTTGATTGATGGCATCCCGAGATTCCTCAACATCCACTTGAAGTTCATGCACATGACAAGCTTCACTCTTTTCATCTTGATGGAGTGATTTCTTGGCTTCATCAATGTCTTTCATATCATTTGTTTGAACTCCTTCTAGTGAATTGTTTAGCTGGTCAAGTTCCCCAGTAACAGCATCTAACTGTTGCTGAAGGTGCATCGGCTAGACAACTTTCTCCTTGATCTTATGCTTCAGCTCCTTCAACTTGGCAGCATGATCAACCTCTGCTCGAGACACCACAACCTCAAATTCACTAATATTGGCTAATAGCCTTACTCTGGTCAGGTCTTGACGGTACTTCTTCTCCTACTCCCTTCTTAAGATGACTTGTTTTACCATGGCATGGATCTCTTGATATCCAAAACTGCCAAGTCCCAACATGACGAAGATGGATTACGGTCGGGGGATCTTCGATGACATCTCTTCAAGGGGAAATTTAGATATGATCTTCTATATATTCTTCTATGCCTTGTGTCGTGAAAATTGGAGATCCATTTGTACTTCCAGGTCTGACTCAGCATCACTGTCACAGGGGGGGAATATAATCCGAGATTAATGCACTTAGAGAAGTGACTTGTTCTGCTCCTTCCCCCCTGAGCCTTGTTATTTCACTTTCTATTCTCGTTGAGGCTGAGGCTGAGGCTTCACCTCCAGATCTAGCTAATGAAAATGATGGCCCTTCACAGTCAATTGAAGGTTTTGGTTTTTTTCAAAGGATACCATAAGTTGATTATGATGTCCTGCAAATTAAGTACAACCACAAATTTTTTTATCTCTTACCCAAAGGTAGATCAACAACAGGAGAAGGCTCCCCCCCGTATTTCCTAGCTTCAACAGGATCTTCATGATGAGTTTGAGGAAGCTCTGCTGGGTTCAACTCCACTTGAGTCAGTGTCTCAACAACAGTAGTGTTGTCTGTACACCCTTCAGGGATTGGCAGTTCGGCAGCTTGTTCAGATGGAACTACAAATTTGAACCAATCATGGTGAGAGATGTAATAAGAAGTTATTTTAATAGGACAAAGTATAACACTCATGTCCAAAATCTTCTAAATTACATGGTAATTTAACATGATCTAAAAAATCTTCAAAATATGCGCCAAGTTCCATCATTTCATCCAATGTTATCTCAGATTCCTGGTTATTCTCACCAGTGGGAGCATTCGATACATCTTATTGGCGACCTTCATGCTACGACCTCTAACCCCGGGCAACATATTTAGATAAAATTATAGCGTCAGTTGCAGTGGTCGCTAAATGTTTCGGTGATGGTGTTGAACCTAAAGTATCACATAATTGAAGTTAGTTGATGTTTCATTCAAAATTTTATGAAGCATTGTTAATTTACTAGAAGCAGGATCTTCTCTCCTTGCAGCAAAAGCAGGAGTAGTACTGGGAACAGACGCTGGCTCCTCTTCAGGAGCAGCCAAGCCAGCATGAACTTGTGACTGTTCACCAGTACCCTCTGTCGTCCTCAAAGGAGGGTCAATCCTCGCCCTCAAAGGGGTAATTGAATAATCCCCTGAAATCCCAATAAGTATAAGAAATCTTTTCATGGGTTAAGACTCGTGACTGTCTGAAGGACTTACCACTACTGATAAAACGATTAGTTGTGGACTTCTTCCTTTGATGTCTTTGTTTCTTCGGCTTTTTGGGAGTGATGACATCATCATATCCAAATACAGGAATTGGAGGATGAAAAGCCATATCTAACTCCTCATCCATGGCCTGTTGGCCTGGAGATATATCACCTGGCTTATGAGGAGATTCATTAGCCCTGATGGCAGTACCACCAGGGCTATACTGTGGTGAAGGAACCTCAGAAGTTCCTTTCTTTGCAAGCTGTAGGATGAAGAAAGTAACTTCCTTGAGTAACAAATCTTTAACTGGATTCAAGTTACAAAGCAAATAAGTATAGAGACTTACATCTTCAGGAGCCATGTAATCGTGCCACTCCTCATATCTGGAAGCACCAGGTCCCTCAGTGGTGCCACAATCTATCATTTCCTTCACCCGCTTGGTGATAGGAATGGAATCATCGGTGACATACATGTGCATCTCCAGCTCTCTGATGTAAGCACGTACTTCATCAGGGTTATCCTCGAAAAGGATATCAGTGGAGGCCTGAAGATTCCCTATTCTAGGGATGTGTAGCCCCTCACATAGATCTAGCCAGGCAGTTTCAGCATCGCAATATAAAATCCTCCATGTATGGACAACCTCTGGTCGATGATATTAAGTGTGTGTACCAGAAGGCTGCGAGGAGGGTCCTACAAACATAGACTTCATCTTATTCCCATCTCTTGTAACTACATATAGAGAATAAGAAAATGAAATTTGTTGCTTTATAAGGTAATGGCGATTAAATTTCCTCAATTAAGTAACTCACTAGGATTTGATGGAGTGGGTCTCTTGATTCTGATAGGAAGATTATATCTGTAACGAGGCCGATTTTCCGCATGTTGTGCCTCCTCATCCCCATCTTGGGAATCCAGCGATTCACCCCTAGGTGAGGAACCTGGTGAGTCAGCTCCAGGTGGGGAACCATCACCTTCCAGATGAGGGGTTTCTTTATCTACAGTTCTTTTCTTTTTCCCCACCTGATAAACTATATGATTCAATACCCCTTCAGGGTATGATGTTGCCCAGTTCTCTTCACACCATGTAGTCATGTTACTCTCTGCTTTATCAACTGGTAGATAAAACAATGCTCTGGTACTCTCCATAGAAGTCAGCAACCATAGTTTTCGGGCAACCATCAGATGCTACTCTGAGCTGACATGCACAGGAGGGGATACAACAGTCTAATGTAGACACTTTAATTGGCATGCAAATCTGTATGGAGCATAGGCCTCGCATATAATCTCTTCATCAATCCTGGTTTCCAATACACCATCTCTACAAGCCAGCATGTACGACCTCAATTCAAGGTCAGCTGTTCCATCGTCAACAAACCACCCAGTTTGCGGGTTTCCATAAGGAAATAAATTGAATTCCTTGTACATGTGCAGCCTCACCTTCATATCAAAGATGTTGATAGCTAACAGAGCAACTTCAGAAAATGTGTGCACTGATGGTCTGAAAGAGCTTCCAGGAATCTATACTCCGTTCTATACAACATATGTCCTGAAATGAGTGGCGATCCATCCCCACAAAACTTGGAATGGTCCCACTATTCTCAAAGGATACTTACCCATAAAGACACGGAGTAAGCTCCTGTGAATCTTTCCCAAAATGGGGGTGTCCAACCCAACCATTTTCTTCTCATCCAACTTGGATGCCACAACGAAGGTCCCTGGCCTAACGCCTCCATTAGAATCCTTGACTGACATAAGATAAACACCGAACCACAAGGCTAAGAAGCCTGCTAGACGGGTCTTTTTGGGATTCTCTGATCCACTTCGTACCCCCACTTCTCAAATTCTCTTGCTTCTAGGGTCATCCAGAATGTGCCAATAGCACCCCTATTCTCTATTCTGGGGAAAATAGTAGGACGAGTACAGGTGGGCCCCTTCACATCCTTCTTAGTTAGAAACATATCCATTCACTCCTCTGTATTAATATCCATTCTAGAATGAGTTTTGGAGGTCTAGGAATTCTTGATCTTGTAGAATATTTTCAATAATTCCCAAGCCAAAGTCAGAGTCTTCTCGGAATTATTCCAAGTTTCCTTGGGAGGGATGAATTCATCATACATGTCGCCCAGAATTGGATCCCCTGAGATCTTGTAGACATCCCGTAAACTGATGCCTACATCTCCATGTGTCATATGGAAAGAATTGGTTTCTGGGCTCCAGCGGCTGATTAGCTCCGGCACAAAGTCATCATTCCTATAAACAAATGTCTTCCTAGCCTAGACGGATTCATATATTGTATCTCCTTTCAGATCCTCGACAAACTCTGCACATTTTAGTCACACCCAATATGCCCACATTCAGTTTGGCTTCACACCTCCTCCAGGACGGAAGTCCCAACTCTTCTTCCAGTCTTTGGATTGATCCATCTGATAATTTCGGAAGATTGATGGATAAAAATGGGGTTATAGCTTAGTCTTGTGAGGTTTCAGAACTAGGGAACAAGGGATATGATTCATTATGTAGGCCCTTTCCACTGTTCTAGTATTAATAAATTCTCCTCCACTTGAGACATTTTCTGAAGAAAAATTGGTGTAATTCTGAAACCAAGAATGTGGGAGATAATTCTTTGCCTCCGGAATATTGACTTCTTGCAGATGACCATGCCCATATAAAGGCAAGTAGATGATCTGTGGAAAGTTAAGATGATACATATTCAAGTACCAGGCCAAATCTGGAAGAGTGTTGTCGCAGATATCATAGTAACCATGGCCAACAATGTTCATCATGTCATCAATTCTTTTGCTAGCTAGTTCATCAGTCGTTCCAATTCTTCTAGGAGCCATTCAATCTGCAAAAAGGTCCAATGTTGGCGCCCAAGTTTAACTGTGTCATGCAAGTTTTGGCATGCAGGTATCACCGCATAGGTCAAAATACCTATGCAGAAGTGCAACACATAAAGATGCAATGAAACCATGGAAAATCATCAACCTGCGTGACGAGAGCAACATGCGCGGTAAGAGCTCCGAAGCATTCAAAGCCAAGTGCTTTGCACGAGAATGATGAGCCTATTTATAGGCAAGTCTTCACCCTATGCACTGAGGCCTACGCAGCTCTCACATGCGTGGCACAATCTGCGTGCTCAGAACATGTGCGCCGCAATTTCTTGGTTTTCCTCTTTACCTCAGAGTCAAATCCTCCTCCCGTTCGGATCCAACATTGAGGGGGGGACTTTTGTTGACGCTCCTTTCCATCACAAAGTCTAACGAATGAAAAAGGGGAATACCTCAACACAAAGTGATTCATCCTTTGAAGAAAAATCAAAAATTGGCAAAGGCTTGAACAAGGATTTCTTTAAGCATGCATCACGCAAGTTCCAAACTGGTCGCACAGGTATACCTACGACCCACATTTTGGGCGCACAGGTGACCTATGCGCCCAATTTGATTTTCTCCCAAGGTCCTTAGTATCCTATAAATACCCCTTGTGGGCCCCCCATTTCGAGGATGAGAAATATTGAAACTCAGATTTAAGCTATCGGTGCCCTAGTCTCTTCTTGAAGTCTTCCGAACACTTCTAAGGTAATTTATTACCTAGAATGGAAGATATAAAGTGGTGGAACAAGGCCTAAGTGTTGAAATTCATCAACACATGTGCGCCTAAGTGTCTAAACCTTAACGAAAATGGTCACACCTATGCTCCACCTTATCCTTTCAATAAAACCTGTGTGCCACCCTTTTATAAGCCTTTAGGGATAATACTAAGGGCTTGAGCCAAGTCTCTCCCAAGTATAACCCTATGGGTTGATCGGCACACAAGTACACATGTGTCACGTAGGTATACTTGCGTGACTAGGACCTGCGCGGCCAAACAGGACCTGCACGCCTACCTTTTTTTGGGTGTCCCTCCTGTTTATTTATCTCTTCTCTTCAAATCCACATCTCCTCTTCAAGATTTATCCATCAGAACCCTCTTCAAAGACATTTATGACTTGATTTCTTGGTTGGCTTCCTTATATGAAATGCATTTTGTGGAAAATCTCTCAAAACCTAGTGATTTACATATCTTCATGTCACTAAGGTGAGATATTTCATTCATTCAACCTCATCCTTTAAGATGAGAAGAACTTTAACCTGGGACTTCTTTTCAGGAGTAAGCCCCAGTCCAAGTTCTCTTAACCTGGGCCTTCTTTTTAGGAGTAGGCCCTAGTCTAAGTTCTCTTAAAATGGGCCTTCTTTTCAAGAGTAATACCCAGGTTCCCAAATCCTGGCATCCTCCTCACGAGTAAGCCCCAAGTCCCCTATTCATGGGCCTTCATTTCAAGTGTAAGCCCCAGGTTCCCAAATCTTGGCATCCCCCTTAAGAGTAATCCCCAAATTCCAAATTCCTTTAACCTGGGCATCCTCCTTAGGAGTAAGCCCCAGTCATAATTCCCCTCAACCTGGGCCTCCTTTTCAAGAGTAATCCCCGGTTCTCATGTCCCTTTAACCTTGGCATCCTCATTAGGAGTAAGCCCCAGTGATAATTTCTCTTAACCTGTCTTAATTCATTTTGATTTGGAGTTCCTTCTTAAGAATAAACCCCAATCATAAATCCCCTCTAATGTGGACATCCTTCTCAGAATTAAGTCCTAATTTAAGTATCTAAATCTCCATAAAGCATATATACATTTATGGACCTTGTTCTCGGGTTTCTTCCTTGAATTAAATCCCTATCCTCATCTATCTTGGGCAGTCATGCATACATAATCCCCACAAAATTTCTTATGATTGCATCTTTCATGGAACAATCGCCATGTTTTACCAGTACTTCTTGTTTCTCACACTGAGCATGACTTGCGTGAGCTTAGAGCGTAAAAGTAATTATGACATCTTTCTTTGAGCCATCAATCATACATAAACCTCATACTTCTTTACTAGAACTACGTGGTTTCTGATTCCTTTTCTAAACAATGATACTTAGGTTTCCCATATGTGGGTATGATCCCAAATCTGAAATAATCTATGTCCTTCTGAATGACAATAAACTTCAAGTGCCCTACTGAGTGGCTTTAAAACCGGTATAGTGATCATAATGACCAAGATATTTCTATATAATGTGTTAAAGGATACCATTGACTATGAATATCTAAAAAATAGAGATGATTCTATATCGATGAAGAACCTAGAATACATATAAAAGATTCTCTAAATCTTCTATATACTAAATCATTGATTGTCAGATCTAAAGGAAAGCTCATTTTCATACTTAGTAATTTAATAAGGATTCACGAACATATCTCAAATCTATAAAGAGAGTCCCAGAGTAGACAATAACATGCAAGGTACTTTATTAATGCCTTGATTATTAAAATTGGTATCTTTTTCCTCACAAAGCCATAGATTTTCATCTATACAATGGCCTAAAACTAATTTAATAATTTGTAGGTTTGTGAAAAAAATAATAGGTAATATGAAATACACCATTAAATAATTTCCTTTATTAGATGTATCATCTAAAAAATGTGGGTCAATTAATATAGGTTAAGTACTACTAGATGACTTACTAGGTATACTTATAAATTTCAATGTGTAAAAAATTGAATAACGTGGAGGGAAGAATGAGAAGGGTATTAATCATGATGATGACATTAATTAATGAATGTTGTCCTCTTTTTTGGAGAGGATGCCACTAATTATATACATATATGGAAAATTATTTAACTATAAAGAGTTCAAGATTAGAAAACTCATGCTAGAAAATAAGTTTTTGAAATAATCGGAAAGAAGCAACCAACCATGTTGTATTTTAACTCAATAAAATTAGTTGGTTAAATATAGATATAGGTGAATTTAGTTTTGATTTTGGGAAAAAAATTCTTTATTTCCATTATGTGATGTTTTTTTTTTATTAAAATTTAAATTATAAACTAAAAACATATATTTCGAGTCATACCAAGAACACCATGTATCATATTAATGAGTTCCCAATTGAGTATGTGATGTGTTATTTTCTTTCAACCCTCTTCACCAAGCTATAAAATAAAGAAATGTTCCATTTGGATGTAATTGTAATCCCCATGCCTCTTTAAATTCATATTCCAAATGAAACATGATCACTCTTTTCAAGCATGTTGCATATATTAGAAAGAAAAAATATGACTTCCCAAAAGAGCCATGAAAAAAATTATTAATTATTAGATAAAAATGTTGAGGAAATTTACTTAAAAATAGTAGATACAATTTTTACCAAATTTTAAATATAATTAGTTATAATTCGCAATTTCATTATTTAAATATATATTCTTGACCTATTTAATTGTTTTTGTTATCGAAGTTACATCCTTTAAGTCAAATCTCTCTCAAGAACAAGTAGCTTCGAACAAAATAACCCAAATCGAGCAAAAGAATCTACCTGTAAATGAAAAAATATCCTATTTTAGTATTACTAAAAATAAAAAAATTAAACATATCTAAGAAATAATATATTAATAAGATATCAATCTGAAACTAAAACCCAACAACTAAATTAATACTGGGTACGTCGTGTATTTTTATCCTATAGTGTATTCAACATTCTGGTTCATCTAATAATATTGAATTTTGATATCTGGGAATGTATAATTAATTGGAGAATAAAACTAAAAATGCACCATTATTATTGTAACATCCTTGTATAGTGTGTGACATGCTAAAAATTCTAAGATTAACATTTACTTAATGGAATTTATGGAACGCAACACCAAAGGTAGAAAGGAATATAACCAATTAGGAAATTATGGTATATTTATTTTTAAAAATATATTTTATATATTTTATATCTTTCAAATCAGGAAATACATAGTTATATTTCATTACACGCAATAAATACTTTTTTTGATAACTTATGTTGCACGAAAGACCGTGTTTTATCAAAAAACAAATATTATTATTATAAATTATAATAAAAAATAACCTAGAAATTAAATTATTTGTTATGAATAAGATTATATAAAATATAAAAATATATATTTTTTTAAAATATAAAATCAATTCATTGGTAACCAATTAATTAGAAATCAATATAAACCCCAATTGAAAATAAAGGAGATGTTTTTATGCTCACAAAAGTGTTTTATCCTAATAAATTAAATTAATATATATTATTGAATTATATTACAGAAATATATATGTTATATATACAATCTAAGAGTTATTACATTCATCCAATAGATTTTATAGTCCTAAAATAAGAAAAAACCTAATTTTATGCATAAAAATCAATATTTTTCAAAAGAAACTTTTACTCCCTTTTGATGGGGAACATTCTTTAAAAAAATTAAAAAAATTATAAATTTTCTATGTCAAAATAAAAATAATTTTTTAAATCATAATGTAAAAATTATCTTAGGGTTATTTTTGGTATATTTATATGAAGTTTCATTTTTTTTATGAATAGTGAAAGTATTGAATTTTAATTGAAAACTATCTTTTTTTGTCAACAATTTATAAGGTTAATTTATATTTTTAACTTTTTTTAAACTAAAATAAAATATATTTACAGGAATTAATATAAAAATTTTCATTAGAATCAATTTCAAATTGAAAGTTTTTATAAAAACATTTCAAAATTTTTATCATTTTTACTTTAAATATTGTTTTGTCATCGTGTTTGTGGGATTAAGTTTAAATTAATTTCTACCAATTATGTGATTTAAAGTTGGCAAAATTAGTTCCATATTTATAATCAAAGAAAATTATAATATATAATAATTTCACCTTAGTTTTTTACAAAAAAAATTAGTAAAATTAATTAGAATTAATTACAGTGATGAAGGTAGAATTAAGTATACCAAGGGACTAAATCTTAATCTTAAGAACCAAAATGACCCAGAAGCATTTCAAAATTTTATTTGATGTAATTATTTTCAAAATATATCCCTTTTATATAATTGTTTTCATTATTATATTTACATTATGTAAGGGATACCTCTCAATAGTGTTTATCTTTTTATATTTCCAAGAATGCCACTCTGCATCCACTATAAAAAGGCACTCACCCCTTCAACTTATTAACACCTATCAATACCTTTAGATCATCCAAAAACATCATAAATAATCTCCCAAATTCGATCCATTAATCCTATAATCCTTTATTTTGGCATTAATCCAACCAAGGAAGTCTTTTTTTTAAACCCAAAGGAGTTACTGGAATAAACAGAAACACTCTTCAACAAACACTTTCATTTTATTTACTTATAAAACCCTTTAAATTATATTTATATCGTGATTATATAATAAATTCAGTATATTTAATATAATTATATGTTTCTATGATAATATTTTTACCTAAAATTTCACAAACATCCATAAAATGTGATTTTCAATCATCGTTCATGTTTACGGTGGACTACCGCCTTGCAAACCGATGTTGTTCATTATTCCATTTACAACCATTAAATGTTGGTAATAATGATGTATTTATAGTTAATATATTAAATATATGAAATTTATAATGTTTTTATCCTTATATAATTCATATATAACTCATATTTTCATTCTTTCAATTTTGTAGGAATGCGATAACATTGTTTGTGGACGTGTGGACTACTGCCTCCTCAATGTGATGGGATTAATTCATGCTATACCTGGAATTTATGAAGTATGGTTTTAATTAAAAAAACTATATTTATGACATAAATATGGTACTATAATAATAATACATATATTTATCATTTAATTTTCATTCTTTTAAATATTAAAAAGAAATGGAAGTGGCATTTATGTGTACGTACGACCTACCCTCTCAATAAATGAGGCATTTCATTTCCTAAACCAAAATATTATAGATTATAATAAATACATAAATAATGAATATATTTGATACATAAATATTATTTTAAATCCTCTATATTATTAAATCATGATTTATGTATGAATAAAAAAATAAAAACTTAAAACATACTCAAAAAACATGAAAATTAACACCCAAAATGAAGAAAATAGAGAAATTTTGTTAACAAATAGATAATAATATATTATAAAATAATAATATATGATATTATATTAGTAATTATGGATCTTTTTTATGTTAATAACATTCTTAAAACCATTTTAAATAGATTTAAGGGATGTTAACCCAAAATGAAACGCTGGGTAAGGAATTCTTATCTCACTTTTCTTTCCGTGAGGCATACGCCATTTTCACCACTTATTTATTTTTTGTGGTGTAAATACTCTAATATTGTATTTAATATCATGAATACCTTTATCTTAATTTTTTTAGGTTATATCTTTCATGGTGACTATAAATTAAAAATTTACCAAGTGGTAATGGATTTCATCTCAATTTTATTTCATTGACACATATTGTATGGTTATGCATCTTGTTTCTTTTATATGGTGTAAATATTTCCCCTATTATGTTTAATATTTTAACATCAATTACTTCATTGAGGTACTTTCTTTATTATATTTTGTTTTTAATCACTTAAAATTGGCTAATTATATGTTTACTGGATGCATGAAAAGGCTGAGGGGTGTTTCAGGGGTTTGGGAAATGATATAAGAGGAAAATGTCCATCCAATTCTGGTTGTACAATTGTAGAATGGTTAGGATTAACCATGTTTCCAACCCATTCTCTCTAGGATGGGGGTTTCATGGTTATCGTAAACCATAGTAGGGGGAATTCCTAACCATACAGACTTGGACATAGCCATTTTTCATTATTGGCACACATTTTTTTAAACCTAGTAGGATCCCTAGGTAACTGTGAAACTTATACCCCTATTATATAGAGGCTAATGATTTTTTTGGAGCATGTTTTTTCAAACTATGTGGGATCCCTATGTAACTGTGTGAGTTTTACCTCTCTTGGATATAGTTTGGTGCATATTTTCTCAAACTTTGTGGCCAAACTATGCACCCCATTAAAAGTGGGTTTTTACCATTTTTACCCTTAGTATTTTAAGTGATTCACCTAATTTTTCACCCCATTTCGTCTCCATCAACCATAGTGATGAACCAAAGTGAAAAACTATTCAAAAAGATCAGTCTCCTTCAATTCTAGACCGTTTGGAGTGTCATTGGGTGAGGATTTAAGCTATGAGTAAGTATAACTCCCCTCTCTGTTATCTTCTTTAGATTAGGGATTATGGTTTTTTCTTCTTATTCTAAATCCCTAAAATCCTTTTTTCCAGTGGATCTTATTTTTTCACTCCAAAGGGTGGCTGAATCTATGTCAAAGGCCATGGTTAAGCATGAATTCATCTTCATAATCATCGTAGGTGGTCTATAAGTTATATCACATAGTCTTGATGTTGATTTATGCATGTGTGGGGGTGATTTTTCTTCACTCTTGTTGCGCATTTGATTCCTTTAGTAATATTTGGTAAATTTTTTGGATAAATGATGAATTGAACCTTTCATTATCCACTTGGGAGGCATTTAGATTTACTATATTATTTTAGGGACACTCATTGTGTGTTCCCATAATCCAAAACATGGAAAAGTGTATGGTTAAGAATTTCACTAATTTATGGTGGCATATATCCCATGATAAATATGTTTATATGTTTTTATAATTATAAATAGTCACTAATAGAAGTTGTGTCCAGTCATTTTAAATTACATAAGGGTTTTTTTGGAATTATGTGAAAAATATTTAAATGGATTAATGTGAATGTGTCAAATAGATTATGAATTCATAATGGAAATGTATAAATTGATTAAGGCATATTAATTGATGAATATATTGAATGGGATAATGTATTAAATTAATGAATATGATTACTAGGTTATGGCATGAGAGAAAGGTAATGGTTAAAATGGGATGTGCAATTTAAATTGTAAATTCTCTAATGGATTAAGGCTAGGTGTTGAATTATATGTTAAACGGTTATGAAATGGAAATGTTATGTGTTTTGATTGTGTATGGTTATGATATGGTATATGGGGTAAATGTATAAATAATCATGTGAACATGGATTAATAGTTGTGGTGTATTGGACTTGAGGATATACTCACATGGTTCAGGTTAGACTAAGGCTCTAAACCCCACCCCCGTAATGCATGGTTTTGGGGTAGGGGACTGAGGATCTATGCCCCTAACGGTTTTGTTTGATGAGACTTCCTAGATCAAGTCACCAAGGTAAGTATTGTGTATTTGTTTATGAAATGTTTATCTGTAGTGAGATAGGGAACTTGATTTATTCCCTTATGCATGGTATTTGATCGTCATAGGCCGTAGTGTAAATGACATTAATTCATAACCCATGGATTGTGAAATGGAAATGAATTAAGTGATGGAAAAAAATAATGAGGTGAATGGTTTAAGTGAATATTATTAACTAATTATACCTAGAATATCTTTTTTATCATGCAATTTATTTATTACTTGTATGAAATAATTGTTTAGGCTGTATATTTTGTATAAAACATTGGTGGTGGCCTGCTGAGTTATACTCACACCCTACTTGGGCCGTTATTGGGTAATCGAGTAGATTTCATGGTTGTTGGTCAGGATAAGGGAAAAGTCCTTATGATAGGGAGTTGAGTTGGTCTTGTAATATGCATGGATGAGGATCCAAACTTGGAGTCAGGAGCTTTTTTGGGGGGTTGATTCTATTGGTATTTATTTTGGGTTTTCATTACTTTTTAACTATTAGCATGACATGCCATATTTATTGTTTGGTTATGTTTTCTACCCTATTCAAAAATTGTTCAGTAATGAATGATCCTGGTATATGGGTTTATTGTTTCTTTTATTTCATATGATACCTGATGTGGATTACTCTAGTAAATAGGGTGTAGTCTCCCACATGATCCATTAGACCCTATCTACTAGTTTTCAACCTCTAGTGTATGAGTAGGAATGCTTATGTTCATGTGGTTACCAGGCTTGGGGAACCGGTTCAGTGGATTTCAGTTTGGGGACATTAAAATTTTTTATTAAAGAGGCTCTTTTTTTTCTTAGAAATTGGGAATTGTATATAGGATATTATGAGGTTACAAGACACAGTAATGAGCTCATTCATGGGAGTATCTAATCTATTTATGAGGGAAACCCCATGTACCTTGTGTGGTAATTATTGTTCTTAATATGTGTTATTAAAATTGAATGATATTTTACCAATGTGTAATGCACTTGTTGTGTGATGAGACTATTTTATGATATATTTCTCAAGGTCGGAATGGCACAAGGTTGGGCATTCATAAATCCTTATATGAACTTAAGGATATGGGTGGCATAAATCCTGATAGGAAAACACAGGATGGGTGTGTGGAAACTGAATGGAAGAATTCATTTCATATTCCTTAAAAATATAAGGAAAGTAATGTATAATAATGGTTATAAAATTGGGTAAATGGAAAAAATGTTAAATAATTATGCTAAATGAAATGTTAGGAATGAGTTAAATGTTGTCCATATATATTATTAAGGATATAAAGGTTACCAACTGAGGAAGATTTATGTTGTGAAGGTAAAATGGTTTGAAAAAGTTTTCAAATAAAGACTCATGTCTTTTTTATTTTGTCTAACCCATATTGATCATGACCCTTGTGATGGGTGGTTGAATGTTGTGTTATAGGTGTGACGATGTCAATTTTGATAGTGTATGTGAAATAGTTTATTTATGGCTTGTAGATAGACTTATTTTATTTAAACATACTACTAGAAATTCATGCTATAGACATAGTTTATAACTATGGCTATAGATGCAGAAACTATGTCTATAGGTAATAGCCATGATTTAGTGGAACATGGATCTTATTAGTGTGGAAATTGGGCCACATCTATACCCAATATTAGAAAAAATGGATATATATTTTTCTATACAGACATACAACCACAGTTTGAAACTGTGGCTATAGGACTACTTACACAGTTTAAACCATGGCTATAGGTATACTTAAACTGTTTAAAACCATGGATATATCCGCCCATTTCCAGAAAAAAAACACTTAGTATATTGACACAGATTACAACCTTTACTACATCTTCAAATTTCCATAAAAATAGCAGTAGGTTTAACCCCGAAACCCTGGTAAAAATCGTATATGATAATAAATAGATATTTTTATCCAAAGTGAATGAATTCAATATAACTATAAATTCACTCTTAGAACAAGAAAAACTAGTAGAACCAAACCCTGAAAATATCTCCTCAAATTTAAAACATTTAATTTACACTGACCCAGACATATTAATACCTTAAATATCTTCTTATTGTCCCTTTTTGAACCCTTCTTGGATTTTATAGGCCTCACAATAACCCTTTTCAGCATTTACTTCTTGGTTGTGGAAACTTTGTTCATTTCCTACACCTTCTTTATCGATGCACTCTCTATCAAAGTCTTTGTGATGTTGGTTGGATTGGCCATGGGATTTGAATTTCTAACCTTATGCTTCACTGCTTCAATATTTGGATTTGTAATAGCATATATAGGCTTCGACTTCACATCCACCTTATTTGGATTCACCTTCGGCTTCACAGCTATATGTTTCGACTTTAGCTTCACCATAATTTTGACCTTGGTAGCTGACTTCATCACAGTCTTTGGGTTGTTCTTATCCATTGTTTTCTTGGATATAAGTTTTTTTTAGTAGTTATAGAGTTTTTCATCTTGGTTTCTTTAGGCATAGAAGACTTCGGAGATAATTTGAAGGAGGCCTTCACCTTTATGATCTTTCCGGCCACAATCAGTTTCTTTAGTTGAATATTCAAATAGTCAATGATTATCAATTCAATATTCATCATCAATCATAAAGAAAATATTCATACAAAAATATATCAATAAGGTGAATATACAATATAGGAATGATGTGGATAATTTCAAAATGTATACATATGAGTCAACTGTATATTTGAGTAAACTATATTAATGTATCATATTCATCTTTAAAATGAAATAGTTTTATTAATTAATCAGAAAACTGTGAATAATTCTATTAAATAATTCTTTTTAAAACATTAAACATATATGATGTACATATAGTGTTTTCCTGATGAATAAATTTAACAAAAGGAAATAATGCAATGTGTATAACACTAGAACAAAACAACCCATTTAATGATAAAAAACAATACCAACTATAAGTGAAAATTGACAAAAACAGTTACCAAATCAACTCACAGTAGTATATGAATTAGGGAAGCACCAGAAGCCAGTGCACTATAGGAAAGATCATCTCCCCCAGATATACTTTCTAGCTCCTACTCTTTAAGCAGGTGAACATTACAGCAATTTTTCTCCAAGTATATTTAATAAAAATAAAATTTAATGATTGATCTCTAGTTATCTTTGTTTTTTAAAATATGGAGTCCACTAAAGATTCTTGAGAAAAGCACTCACACATAGAAATTGTATTTTCATATTACATATACATATAGTTTCAATTATTAAAACATATTGTTGTATATTTTAAAACCAATATTTATGTTATTAAAAAAAATTCATGTATAAATAGAATCAAAATATAGTTTAAATGTAAACTGCAATGTGATGGTATTAAAATATGGTTTAAAAAACAACCAAGTATAAATATAAATTGTATAATTTTTATTATTAATTGATGTTAATGTATTATGATAGTATTTTAAAGGTGGTAGTTGTATTCTGTTGTGAAATATTCCAATGTAACTAAAGTATTAATTTAATGAATTTTCATATATTTTTAAGAAATTTTGGTGAAATATATAACTTTACATTAAAAGAATTTATAAAGGTAGTAAATACAGAAATAAAAATTGAAATGAATCTTTTTAAGTGAGTTTAAATAAGTAAATGATCAAGGAAATAAATTTTAACTTACCATTGGGTGAAAATATGACATTGATGTAGTGCATGAGTCATTTTTCTTAGATCTTTCATCTTCAGAAACATCATGCAAGGAAATAAACAATAAAGAAGTCAGGATGTGGATATCTTAGAAAATTGTAATATATGATGGAATTTATTCTATTTATATTAAAATTGTTTAAATTTATAGTGGAATAAAACTATTACTTTTATGTGACCAAAATCCAATATATCAATAATAATTTATAAATTACAGTAGGGTAATTGGTTTTACAATAAATAATGGGTTTCCCCTTTATTGTATGTACCTTTCACCACATCTGATAAATATTATGGAACATCTTATAGGAAACTGAACTCTGTAAAAAATATAAATACAATGAATATATGACTGTTAAATTTCTGTAAGAATTGAAACTATATAATGGAAGTAGTTACCTTTAAACATATACTGATCTCATGTAAGGTTTTCTTTATTGATGATATATAAAAAAGTAAGAAAATATGCATTCTTTATTGATGTTAATGCTAGACTAATATGTTAGGAAGATGATAGAGGTGATAACCTGAAATTGATGACAATGAATAATCATATGAACGAACTATTTTTACATATACATTGTATAAGTATACAGTTTATAAAATAATCCTGAATAGGAATAACATGGATAAAAAAGTAGATAATTGGATCAAAAAATGTATAGATTGTACATAATAAATCACCTGGATTTAACTTCTCCAGAGAGGGAATATTATGGTTTCACATTGTTTTTTTCCCATTCATTAATTTATTAAAAATTTCAAAATCTTCAAGATGATATTTAAAAAAATATAACTGTTTAAAAAATTAGGTTTTTGATATATGTGAAATAAATGAAACATTGATATTGGAATTATACTAAAAATTTTTAGTTTTGTACGAACCCGTTACATATCAATAAACTAATGATAGTGTGTGGTTTTTCATTCAGGAAATAGCTCATTTGTATAGTGGAAGAATACCAGAGTGTGCTGTTTATTATTACACTAAGAATTTTAAAATGAAAATTTGATAGTTAATAAATTTTATGATACATGTATCTAGAAAGAAATTATATATATTAAATAACTATTTATTCTCCATAATAATTTTTATATTATTCCATGTACTTTCCCAAGGTTAGATTTGCTGATACTGATGTAATTATACAATCAAATATTAAAAAATAGTTTTGTATGTGTGGAAGGAAATATAGGTAGAAATTATATTTTATTATATTAGAGTGCCTCTCCCATCCAGTTTGGAGGGTGTAAAATGAATCTTCTACTGAGAACTGGAACCACTTCCCTTATGAAACTCATTCTTCTTTATCTTCCTTTCCTAAGGGCTACTATAACTTCCACGAGATTTTCGAGGAATCCCAACCAATATCAACCTTCCTGGATAATCAATTTTTAGGGTGTCATCTAAACAGCTCAATAACACCCCATAAATTGTTCCAAAAGTATAATTTTTTAAATAAATTAATTGTGATCAATTTAAATAAAAAAAATAGTAGGAGAAAATATTTTCATATTATTATATAAGATAGTTAATCTAACCACTTTTCTATACTTTTAAATGAAATTTATGAAGAATGGTTTCTTTTATTTTTAATAAGGCATGTTAATAAACATTTTATAATATTTTACAAAGAATATATCTATAAAAATTTTCAAAAACATGATGCAATAACAAATAATGAAAATAAATCCGTCATTAAAATAATTTTTCATTTTTATAGGAAGTCATAAGGTAAATCTGACCAAGGATATCTAGGATCCTCACACCTAAAGTAACAAAAGAGGATAAAATAAATTGTTGTGCACATAATTGATATCATTATCATGTTTCTCCCTTACTTAACATTGTTATTTAGAGTTTTAGTGTATGTCTGATTTCAAGTAGATATAATACATTATAACTATGGTTTTCTAAGACTACCCAACTAATACCCAATCACCTATAGGTTTTCACCATTTTCATCAATCAAACCATTTCAAAGGGGATTTTTTATCATTCAAATTCAAGATATATTAAAGAAACAAAAAAACTCAATGTTATGCATACACATGCCTAAAAAATTTTTATTTAAAAGAATTATTTATTTTTTCAAAAAAGATTTCTGGAAATGAAAATGAAGACTTTAAACAATTTAAAACCCCTTTTAGTAGAAATAAATTAAGTAAGATTCATATCACACATACTTGTATGAAAACACCTACCTTAAAATCACGGGACAACCAAAAATTGGATGGTACCCTTGAACCAACTGAAGATAAATATCCTATATGATGAAATAAAGACTACCACAAACCCTCATCAAGAATGTGTAGATGTAAAAAACCCTCGGATTCTATATCCTTTCAATGATTATAAAAAATAGAGATGATGGAAAATATCCATTGAAGAAGATATAAAACATTTAATATTAAGTCACTTGAATATTTATTATGAATCAAAACCAAAATCAAACCATGAGCATAATGAGAAGGGATTCTGTATGAGAGGAATTCTCCCATGTTTGGTTCTGGAAAAAAATAGGTGATGAAAATGTTAGATCAAAACAAGGTTAAAAATATAAATCATAAATGAAGCATTTGGTTGAACAGGTTCACAACTTTATAATGGACAATATAATACGAATATGTAAAACAAATAAAGTGATATTTCTCATCAATAAAATACATTGTTTACTTATAATAAAAACAGTAAAACATAATGAAAGTAATTATATACATTTAGTGACAACATTACTACATTATTTTATTAGAATAAATATGAGGCTTTGTAATTTACCAATATAAAGAATAACTGAGAACAAAAAAATCAGGAAACAACATATTTTCATCAATAAAAAAACATATAAATTTAAAATGTGTCTTCTATAATGTTATGAAAAATGATTCCTACATATAAATATAATATTTATTACAGTATAAAAAATAATGAAAAAATTAGATATCAATCTATTATGAAACTAATCTAATAGTACATTGAAGTAATGTTTGAATTCATAATATAAAAAAAATTATAAGAATAATATTATATCACACTAGTTACCACATTAGATGTTGGACTTATCCTCTCAAAAATCATTATATTTGAACCTAAATTATAACAGTAAAATTTGAAAAATATTAATTAAATCATAAAAAGTAAAAAAATTAAATAAATAATACAATTAAATCTTACCTTACCATGTACATGTATATATGGTATAATATATGCCCATTAAAAAAATTGAATGGTCCCACTGAAACAATGTTAGGAAGAAAAAAACTCATGATTTCTTAATCATAACTAAAAATCATAATAACAATCAAAATGAAATAAGAAAATGTTAAGAATTAATAGGACTTAATGATAAAAAAACATACAGATTAACCTGTGTTTGAATATTTATAGTTGATGAAATTATTTAAGTAATTAAATAAAAATAAATAAGATGAAAATCAAAATCATAAGGCATCCCATATATAGAAACATCAATGACTGTATTGTTTAAACTTGATACATGTTCTGCATGTTATGATACGTATAAATACTCACCAAAAATTTGGAATAATTTCAAACTCAATCATTCTTAATCAAAACTCTGAAATCATATTAATAATAAAAATTAAATAATAGTGTGATATGAATTAAAAAGGGATTTATGATAAGAAAAAATTAGATTCAAATAATGTTGAGAAGTTACAGCTGATTAACTCAGTTTATAAAGAAAATTAGAATCTGTAATATCAAAATCTAAATCATAATGGTGATGAATGAAAAGTAATAATTATGGGCAATAAAAATAAATATGAATAATCCTATTTTTTCAAAAGTCCATACCTAAATGACTAGATTTTAATGGATGAGAAATCAATTATATGGTTTTGAAAAATTGTTGTTTTTATGTGTTATGGTAGGTCGATAGGATAGAACAAAAATCTATGATGAAATGAAGTTTTTGTAGGGTTACACAAGGTCGGATTGGTTGTAATGTCAAAGGAGGATGTGGGGAGACCATCAATGAGTAGCATCAGTGGGGAGGTGGGGTGGCTAGGTTGGATGACAGTGTCAGGGGAGGAGGTTCGTGGATAAGAGAGCTTGGGATGGGTGTTCCTGTTGGGATGTAGCATTGGGGGAGGAGGGCCACTGAGAGGAGATCTTGTGATGGTGGAAGAGGGTTAGGGAGAGGAGATATCATGAGGGTAATTGGAGGGGGGCCACTGAGAGGAGAGCTCACGAGGGTGTAGGAGGGTTGGAGAGAGGATAGTTTGTGAGGGTAATGGGGAGGGGTTAGGGAGAAGAATAGTGTCATGTGAGGGAATGTAGCCTAATTCCATGGAATTGTGGCTTCAAATAACCATATAGCCACAATTATAATTAATGTATGGCTCTAAAATAAGTTTTAGGCATGTGCCTATAAAATTGTGGCTATAGGTCCATGTCTATATATCATTTTTCTAGTAGTGATTGTGGATTCTTTTTGGCATGTGTTCAAAGACTCGGGTTTGGTATTATGTAGGAATACCATCATGGTGGCTTGTACCATCCACAAAATAAGATGATATAGCTATGAATTCTCCACCAATAGAAGAGAAATAGAACCTATTTTTTCAATATAACCTAGTATAGGAGAAGTTTCGTGAGAAATTTTCTTATTTTATTCAGATGATGGAATGAGAGTTAGGGCAGGTCATGTCAAGTATGTTTGGTTTTTCTAGAGTGTTTCAGTTACACCACCCTCCAAATTTGGATATAGAGGGTGCAGTTGATGTAACCGAGTTATAGATAGAGTCCATCTAGATTATTATGGATCACTTGGAGACTCTTGTAGAGGTGAGAGTCAAGTTGGAATCATATATGTTTTGGGGACCAACAAAACACTGGTGGTACATTTTCGTTAAGACTCATCATGCTAATGGTAATTTATAGAAATAATTTTAAGGAACATTTCTAGATAATTTTTATCTAGATTCCTTTAGGTAGTGTGACACCCCCAAGATTTCATAGTAAGTTATTTTCTTTAATGTAATTCAATAGCTTGCACTACACGCACCACTGAGTTTGAGCGCACCACGACTCACAAAACTTGTCGTTCAAAAAGAGGTTATGAAAAGTATTAACGGTATTTTGAATTTTATATACTCTATATAATTTTAATATCCATATTGTGTGTTAATTATATTTAATATAAAAATAAATTCAATTTTCTAGATAAAAGAAGTATTTCTCAAAAAATGTAATTTTACCGCCTTTTAATGGAGAACCATTTTTAAATATAATATTTTACACTTTTATATATTCAATTTGAAAAAATAAACTTCTTTTTTAGAATAAGGACATAAAAATTTAGTTTGGATAATTTTTTGGTGCTTTTATGATAACTTTCATATTTTATGAATAGTGAAAAATACTAAATTTTAATTAAAAACAAATTTTTTAATCAAAATAATTTACAGTGTTAAATTATATATTTAATGGTTTTGAGGTATAATTAGATTATATTTTTTCATTTAATCAAATTTTGGTCATTGGAAGTAATTTTACATTTAATATGGACATAAGCACATATCAATCTTTTGATAGTTTTTACTTCTCAAAAACCCGCTTTCTAATTTTTAAAATTGGAATATTTTTTAAATTAATTAATACTAATTCTATGTTTTTAATTCTGTTAAATATACATCATTTTTGAATTTTAAATATCAAAATAATCTTAGAGTGAATTTTTGGTATTTTTCAGAAGACTTTCGATTTTAGATGAATAGTGAAAAACACTTTGTTATTGTTTAAAATCGAATTTTTATTTAAATGATTATTTATTTTATTTTAATTTATTTTAATTAAAAATAGATACATAATACCTATATAAATTCAATGTAATTTATTTGTGTCATTTTATAATAAGATTAAATGTACAAAATTTTATTGAACTTTTTATTGTCTTTTAAACATCTTCTAGGGACATTTTAAAATTTTCATAAAACGTAATTTTAACACTTCTATAGATTGAATTTAAAAATTCCAAGAGACAAATTTTACATCAGTAAGTAAAATGTGGTTCAATATAATGAAAATAATATTTGGTGAATAGTTACTCTTGACTTTTATTTATCACTGTTAAAAGTAAATAGGGCAATTAAAGGTAAAAATTATATTATAATTACCCTAACACAGGTACTAATTATATTGGATAAGTGTTTTTTAACCCAAATCAACCTTAGTAATAAAATATTATCCTCTTTGGTCCACTCTGATTATATTAGGATATTTATTATTATTTTATTTAAAGAAGAGTTAAAAGTGTTAAATTCAAATTTTCATAACTACAACATTTTAAATATAGGTTTATACATAAGATAAATTCGACTATAAATATTATTTAGAAAGATAAGAAGATTTCCTACATCATTTTATTTTATATATAATATTTAAATAATAAATAATGAAATTTATTTATGACACAATGATAATGAAATAATTACCTTATTAATGAAAGATTAAAATAATTGATATTATAAATATCAAAATAAATGTAAATTGATACTTTTAATGTATTTAAAAACATTTTTAGGTTAATATGACATGTTATAATTGATTTAATTAATTTTTTTCAAAGTAAACATGTTGATATGACTATAACAAAAACCAAATACTAAATAGTGTCAAAATTGACATAATTGAATTGTAAAAACAAATAATATTTTATTAAATTATAAAATAGTCCTCAAAATATACGGTTCTTCCAAAGGACATATATAATTATATATATGTTATTAATGAACCACTTTGGGTTCTCCTTGCAGTTTATAGTAAGTTTATTAACCATATAATATATAAATACAAGGATACATGGTAAATGTCAAACTATTAAACTAAGAGTTAAATATAAATGTTAAGGTTAATATGGAGACCTAAACCAATCTAAAACCTATTTATTGAAATGTTTTAGACCAATACGCACATTATCCTTGAAATAAATCCATTTTTAGCCATTAGAAACCGAGAATGAATTTGTAATAAAATAATATTTCTTGTTTTTTCTAAAGTGACCCACACCTCTCTTATAAAAATCCATTTCCCCTTCTCTTACTTTAAAACATACAAAGCCATATGGATCAGCTAAATCCTCTCCCAATATCCTCCCAACTACTTTCACTATGTCCTAGAGGCCTTCCATTGATCAAAACTCCTACCTAAGGAGCCCTTTTGATCAAATCAAAAGGAAGCACCCAAAGAAGAGATAATAATTTCATCATCGCCTTCAAAGTTATCTTTATCTTCCACTTCCTCTTTATTTGTTGTTTCCATAACAAAATAATAAATCCAGTACCATCTACAAACTGTGATGTTATTATAAATATGGTACAATCATATTCATTATTCTATCCATCCTATGAATTACAATGTCACCATACGTGTGTACATAAGGCTTACCGTCTCCACGTTGTGGTGTAGTTATTATTCAACACTTCATTATTTGTATGAGTATCATAATGATGTATAATTTAGTTCAATAATATATATAACATGTTAATTATTCTTTATATATGATATAAAATCCAATTATATAGTATTTCACCTTCAATTGTATGATATTGTCTCTTGTGCGTATGTACAGATTACTATCACCACGAACACAATGAGATTCATTCCCCATCGTAACCATTAAAAAATAATTTTCATTTGTGATTAAAAATATTTTTTAAGAACTTAATATAATTATGGATATTAATAAAATACATCATATCCATAACAAACATTACTTATGTAAAAAATATATAATGGAAAACATATTAGTTAACAACCGAAACAATAATACTACTAAAATATTATTAACAAGGCAATATTAGAAGCTCATATTTGATATTATATTTATGTATGTGGTTATTTTATAACATAATAACAATGATTTTACTATTATACTGGAGTTTAACATACCCTAGACTAACACAAAGTACAAGGTAAGGGGTTTTCATCTCACTTCATATTCCAGTGAGATTCATGCTATATTGCCACTATTTCTTTTTGTGTGGTGTATGTACTTCCCATGATTGTATTCCTTATGTAATAGAAATTAATTTATGGGTATTTACATCTTCATTGTACGAAACATCTTTCATGGGGTTTATGTTTCGTAATTTACCAAATCGGTAAGTGAATTTCATATTTCGATTTCCACTCATTGAGTTTTATGCAAACTTCATTGGTTATTTTACTCCAATATTATGTGTGAAATCACTATTTATTTATTTATGAAGTAATTTACACTCCCCTTTATGTGGATATAATTTTTATACACATAATCACTCCATTGATAAATTCTCATGTCATCGATATGAACTTGAAAAGAGTAATCATAACTGAATTTCCATTCATTGATTTAAAATCCAAGTCATTGGTGTTGTTGTTACAAGAATATGTGGGAATTTACTATGATTGATTTAAACTGAATATCCAATCATATTGTTTGTATATATATGTTTCACACATAATTATATCATTTATTTATCCTTAACCTATGGATATGTTCTTTATAAGGGATTTCATCTCAATTAACATTCTATTGATACTTCATTGTTGTAATGCACCAACTCACTTTTATATAGTGTATATATTGTACCTTGACATATTATATCATGAATCACTTTGTTCTCATGATATGATAAATTTTTTATTACCTCAATTTTTTGTATTCAAGCATCTCTCATTTTTTTGTAACTCCAACTAAAATATCATTTTAAATTTTTTGAACGATTTATTCTTCTAAATCATTCACATTAATTTCCATGTTTTAAAAATGATTTTAAGGATTTATTTGTATGGAAATGAATGTTTTAAAATTAAAATTCTTTTAAAAAGTTTCAAATTGGTATGGGACACTTTTATTCACAAATCTATTTTAAATGACTTCTTTGATAAATAGTGCGACTTTTAAATGATTTTAAAAAATGGGGATATTTCTTTAAAATAATATTACGGATTATTTTCATCAATGTCAATATCCTTAATTATATTTTATTCTTTATTGAGGTTGATTTATTATAATACAATCATCCATATTGTATTGAATAATTTATGTTTTACAGTGGATGTGATATATTTATACCATTCATGGTTTATGGTAAAAGTATTAACATTTCGTATGCTAGTTTTAATAAGAATGTTTACGTTATGTTTCATCCATTTAATATGAAGAATGAATTGGACTTATTATGTGACGGGTGGAGCCCGCTATAGATCTTTGATGAATCGCTAGGTCTCATTAGACAAACTAGTGTCTGGGAACAAGGCCTTGAAAAAATATTATTTGTAGTCTTGGCACAAGGCCTTGAAAAAATCTTCTTTGTAGTCCTAGCACGGGGAATTGACTATGTGGTTATGTTGTCCGGCATTATGCATTCCATCATTATGAAATTATCTATTGATATTACAAGTGATTATTTGACTGGTAGAATATCCATTTGAATAAGTAAATGACATTATTTAAATTATATTTCTTATATTATGCTGAAATTTAGGTTTAAAAGTCTTGTGTTTTACTCTTATACATTCCCTGAAATGTTTATATTTATATAAGAAAGTTTCCTCTATATTTTTATCCTTATTGAGCACCTGATATCACCCCTCTATATGTTTTATTTTTTCCTAGATGTGAAAAGGTATATCATGATTAAACTGCAGGAATAGGCTAAGGTATATGAGTGTGTTCAAAGGGCATACAATGTTGTTTTTCTTTATTTCATGATGTAATATAAAACATTTTTTATGTATCTAGTACTTCCATGGCTAATAAACTAATAGGTCATTCAGGAATTGATATCTTGTGATCATTCCAATGTTATGTAATAATGCACCGACTCTCGGTAACTAGGGTCGGGGCGTTACAGTTGGTAGTAGAGGAAGTTTAGTAAAACCTTAGAAATAAGATTTAGAAAAACTCTGATTAGAGAATATTACCCTAATATAGACTTCAGGTATTAATATAGAATAACATCCAAAAATTTTGGTAATGTAAATATTATGTGGGTTTTCCAAAAAATATATCCATGTCTAGATATGAGCATGTAGAAGGGACTCTGGCACAGATGTACCTAGGTGTAATACCTGAAAACACCACTTTGAGATAGACTTGTACAGAAATAGGTGCATGACAACGGGCCTTTCTGCACTCTTGGTTGCAACACTCCTGGGGGATATGCTTAGGATAATTCCCATTTTATTTACAAACCAATTTGAAGGATTTTAATATAAGATGAAAATAAATAACCTTGGTTAATCATATGGTGTTTTAGTTTGAAAATAAGGTGTCAGAATATTTTGTAAATGATTTCATTACTATTGTTACTCATACAATGTTTTTTGGTTTTATTCAATGGTTGGATTCCAAAGAAATCATAGTAACATTGGACATGATTTAGAATGTGGGAACTATGGTGGAAATGAGAAACTAAATGGAATGTTTATAGGAATAAAAGATATTATGTTCATGTCGAATCAGTTTTCCAAAAATCTGATCAAAAACATATATATTAACCAACTCCCAGACTCAAAAAAGAAGATAAAGGGGGTTAATGATAATATCTAAAGTAGTAGAGACCATGGAGAAAAGAAAGCTCAATTTCCATCATGTAGTAAATATGGAAGGAGACACCGAGGAAAGTGACTCAATGGAACAAAGAAATGCATTATGTGTGGGAAATAAGGATATAAAGTAAATAATTGTCGAAGAAAAAAATAAGAGTACTATGAAAAAAAATAAAAATGATCCCAAGAATCCATTTACAGTCATTTTCTATAAATGTAGGGGACCTGGGAATTAACCTAGTGAATGCCCTGTTCTATAGGATAACCTATTGGTCAAGGAAGAACCAATGTGGAAATAAATGGATTTCAAAATGTGTAAAAGTATTAATGGTCTTTCTTTATGGTATTATTTTGGAAGACTGTTCTCTTTTATGTGTAACTATATAGTTTTTTATGTGAAAATTATATTTGAGTAAGAATTATCTTTTTTTTTGTGGATATAGTTATAAAGAACCATTTGGGTTTATATAATCCTTGAATTTGAGGCAATATAGGTTATTAATTTTTGGGATAAAAATTCAAGGTATGAGATAACATTTGTGGTTAAATTATGTTATAGTTATTTTGAGTAATTTATCTCATTTTAGGAATGATATAAAATATAGTTTTTCAAGTAGGACAATAGGTAGACTGTGTTACAACTCATTGTGTCAGACAATGCTGTGGAAATCAAACCCACAACCAGAGTGCAATTGGGATTTATCGCCTACCACTGGACTAAGTTAATTCCCTGGTAAGTGTGACTAATTATTTTTAGTGAAATGATTTTATTGATCAATAATAAGTTGATTTGGTATCTTATATTTTATCAAATGGATATCCTTAGTATAGAAAAAATGATTTTTTGATTAGGTGATAAATTCTATTTTAGAAGACGTGTGCACTGTTGGGAACACTATATGCCTAAGGAAAATATGATAGTGTGGAATTTCATTTGAGGAGTAATGATGGATTTTTTATTTTGGAATAATTTATTTTTTTCTGTAGATATTCATGTTATTGATGGAAATCATTAACCTTTCAAAGAGAATATCTGATCTGGTTAATTACCCTTCTATGTGAGACTTTAAGAGTAGTTAATGTTATTTGGAGACAAATGTTAAGATTTACTATGAAAGCATATGTGATTAAATTATTCTATGTTTTGGGTTTCAATATTAGTTTGGATTATATTAAAGTATTGTAAGGACAATTGTTTATTGAATGGTCTTTACTGAACATTGGGTATCGTTTGTTAAATTTTGGAAATTAAGATTAGTATTCATTTCTATAAAATATTATCCATTTTGGGGATCATCTAATCTTGTACTAAACATTTGGTTTTGGATAATCTCTAAAGACAAGGTAAATATATAGTTCATCCTTTTTGGATTATGTGATTCTCTAGAAGTTGATTCTAGCACTTCAAGTGTGACCAAGTCATCTTGAATACTCATCGTTTGGATAAAAGATGAGTTAGTGGTATAAATTTATTAAAGGATGAAACTATACTTAAAATTTATGTATATATCTTTATGTTCTTAGTCAATATCATAAATAAATTCCTAAACTTTATGAAAAGGAACTTAAAACAAAAAATGTTGTTCGTTTACTTTTCCTACAAGGAAACTAATAACCATTTAAACAATCACAATTTTGGGGTTTTCTTGTTATTAAATTTCTTCTGATCATGTTTTCTATCACTCTCCATCTGAATTTGACACTTATTTTATCTTTCATATCCAGTTTTTCTTACATGGAATCCTAATATTGGTTATCTCGAGTAACCATTGTACTTCTCTTCTTTTCTTCCAAAGTGATAGTTTTATTGACTCTTTTTCTGATGTGGGATTTTCAATGAAGGTCCCAAGCCTAATTTTAAAATTGCGAGGATTTCAATCCCAAAAGGGAGAAATAATGTAACACCCCAAGATTTCATAGTAAGTTACTTTCTTTAAAGTAATTCAATAGCTTGCGCTACATGCAACACCGAGTTCGAGTACACCACGACTTACCAAACCAGCCATTCAAAAAGCGGTTATGAATAGAATTAACTAAATTTTGAATTTTATATACTCCATATAATTTTAACATCCGTATTACGTGTTTCTTAAATGTAATATAATAACAAATTCAATTTTTTTTATAAAATAAGTATTTTTCAAAAAAAAAATCAATTTTACAGCTTTTTAATGGAGAACCATTTTTAAATCCAATATTTGAAACTTTTATATATTCAATTGGACTAAATAAACTCTTAATTTAGAATAGGTAGATAAATATTTTGTTTGGATAAATTTTTGGTTCATTTTTGATAACTTTTATATTTTGATAAATAGTAAAAATACTAAATTTTAAATAAAAACAACTTCTTTAATCAAAATAATTTATATTGTTAAATTATATATTGAATTTTTTTTAGGTATTTTTAGGTTATATTTTTATCATTTAATCCAATGTTGGTCATTGGAAGTAATTTTACATTTAAATTGTATATAAACACATATTAATCTATTAATAGTTTTTACTTCTAAAAAACCCGCTTTCTAGTTTTGAAAACGGGAATATTTTTTAAATTAATTAATACATCTTCTGTGTTTTTAATTTGGTGAAGTAGACATAATTTTTGAATTTGAAATATCAAAATTATCTTAGAGTGATTTTTTTTATTTTTCTGAAAACATTTGATTTTTGATGAATACTGAAAAACACTTGGTTATTGTTTAAAACCGAATTTATATTTAAATAATTATATATTATATTTAAATTTACTTAAAATAAAAATTGATAAAAAATACCTATATAAATTTAATGTAATTTATTGGATTCATTTTATTATAATATTAAATGTATAAAATTTTATTGAACTTTTTACCGTGTTTTTTCCCACCTTCTAGAACCATTTGAAAATTTACATAAAACGTAAATTTACCAATTTTGTGGATTGAATTTAAATAATCTGAGAGACACAGTTGACATCAGTAAGTAAAATTTGGTTCAATAAGATGAAAATAATTTTTGATGAATAGTAACTTTTAACTTTTATTTACCACCGTTAAAAGTAAATAGGGTAATTAAAGGTAAAAATGATATTATAATTACCCTAACACATGTCATAATTATATTGGATAAGTTGTTTTCAACAAAAATCAACCTTAAGAATCAAATATCATCCTCTTTGGTCCACATGGATTAGATTAGAACAATTATTATTATTTTATTTAAATAAGATTTAAAAGTGTTTAATTCAAATTTTCATAACTACAACATTTTTAATATTGGGTTATAAATAAGATAAATTCGGATATAAATATTAATTAAAATCTAAAAATATTTCAATCATCATGGTATTTTATTTACAATTTTTAGAGATTAAATAATTAAGTTTATTTATGACACTATGATGATGCAGTAATTACCTTATTAATGAAAGTATAAAAAATTGATATTATATATGTCAAAATAAATGTATATTGATACTTGTAATGCATTCCCCAAATTTTCTAGGTTAATATGACATGTTAGGGTTGATTTAATGAATTTTTTTGACGTAATCAAGTTGATATGACTTTAACAAAAACCGAATACTAAATTGTGTCAAAATTGACATAATTGAATTTTTAAAATAAATAATATATTATTATATTATATAATAGTCCTAAAAATATAATTATTAGCCAAAAGAATTATACAATGATAGATATTTTATTAATAAACCACATGGGGTTCTCTCAGCAGTTTATATTATGTGTATTAACCATATAATATAAAAATACAAGGAGTCAAGGTAAATGTCAAACTATTAAACTAAGAGTTAAATCAAATTGTTAAGTTCAATAACATGACCTAAACCTATCTAAAACCTATTTTTTAAGAGGTTTTCGACCCATCCCCACCTTATCCTTGAAATAAATCCATTCAGTGAAATTAGAAACCGAAAATGAATTTATATTAAAATAATATTTCATGTTTTTTCTAAAGTGACCCTCACCTCTCAAATATAAGGGAACTTCCCCTTCTCTTAATTTCACACCTCCAAAGTAGTTTTTCTTGGACAACCCCAACACAAATATCCTCCCAACTACATTAAATACATCCTATAGGCCTCCCTTTGATCGGAAATCCATCCTAAGGAGCCCTATTGTTAAAATAAAAAGGAAGCACCCAAGAAGAGGTAATAATTTCATCACCTCTTTCAAAGTTATCTTAATCTTCCACTTCCTATTTCATGGTTTTTTCTATACCAAAATATTAACTACAGTACCTTCTACATATTATGATGTTATTAAAAATATGGTACAACCATATTCATTTTTCTATCTATCCTATGAATGACAAAGTCACCATAGGTACGTGCGTACGGCTTACAGTCTCCACGTCGTGGGGTAGTTGTTATTCAACACTTCATTATTTGTATGGGTATAATAATGATGTATAATTGATTTAAAAAATAAATATAACATGTTAATTATTCTTTATATATGATATAACATCCCATTATATACGATTTCACCTTCAATTGAAGGATATTGTCACTCGTGCGGACGTACGGATTATCATCTCTACAAACGCGATGAGATTAATTCCCCATCATAACTATTAAAGAATAATTTTTATTTATGATGAAAAATAATTTTTTATAACTTAATATAATTCTGGATATGAATCACATACATCCAATCCATAACAAACCTGACTTACGTAAAAAACATATAAAGGAAAATGAATCAGTTAACACCCAGAAAAATGATACTACTAAAATATTATTAACAAAGCAATATTAGAAGATCATATATGATATCATATATATTTATGTGGTTCATTTATAGTTTATTAAAAATTATTTAACTATTATACATGAGTTTAACTTACCCTCAACAAAGGAAAAGTACAAGGTAAGGGGTTTTCATCACACTTCTTATTCCTCTGAGATTCATGCTATATTGCCACTATTTCCTTTTGTGTGGTGTATGTACTACCCATGATTATTTTCATTGGGTAATATAATTTAATTTGTGGGTATTTAAATATTCATTGTATGATACTTCTTTCATGGGTTTTATGTTTCGTAAGTTACCAAATTCATAAGTGAATTTCTTATTTCGATTTCCCCTCATTAAGTTTTACGCAAACTTCATTGATTATTTTACTCCATGATCATGTGTGAAATCGCTATTTATTTATCTATGTAGTAATATCAACTCCCCTTTGAGTGGATATAATTTTTATACATATAATCACTCCATTTATAAATTCTCAATTCATCGATATGAACTTGATATGAGTAATGTTAACTCAATTTCCATTATTTGATTTAAACATCCAAGTCATTGGTGTTGTTGTTAAAAGAATATGTGTGAATTTCACCTAATTTATTTACACAGGATTTCCAATCATATTGAGTGTATTTATATTTTTCACACATAATTATGTCAATAATTTATCCTTAACCTAAGTATACGCTCTTTATAATGGATTTCATCTCAAATAACATTCTATTGAGACTTCATTGTTGTTATGCACCAATTCTATTTTATATGGTGTATATAATGTACTTTTTATATGGTGTATATAATGTACTTTAACATATTATATCATTAACCCCTTTATTCTCTCAATATTATAAAATTTCTATTACCTCAATTATTTGTAATCAAGCATCTATCATTTTTTTGGAACTCTAACAAAAATATCATTTTAAATGTTTCCACGATTTGTTCATCTAAATATTTATCATTGATGATCGTGTTTTAAAAATGATTTTAAGGATTTTTTAGTATGAAAATGAATGTTTTGAAATATTAATTCCTTTAAAATGTTTCAAAATTTTATGGGACACTTTGATTCAAAAATATCTTTTAAATGACTTCTTTGATAAATAGTGCGACTTTTAAATGTTTTCAAGAAAATGGGATATTTCTTTCAAATAGTATTGCTTATTATTTTAATCAATTTCAATATCCTACATTGTATTTTATTATTGATTTAGGTTGATTTGTTATAATAAAATTGTCTATATTTAATTTAATGAGGTATGTTTTACTGTGGCTGTGTATTTTTATACCATTAATTGTTTATGGTTAACGAATTTACATTTCGTATGATAGATGTAATATGAATTTTTTTGTTTTGTTTCAACCTTTTCATATGAGGAATTCATTATACTTATTAAGTGATGGGTGAAGCCCTCTACAGCTCCTCGATGTATCAGTAGGTCTCATGAGACAAACTATTGTCTCGACACAAGGCCTTGGAAAAATCCTATTTTTAGTCTTGGAACAAGGCCTTGACTATGTGGTTATGTTGTCCAGCATTATGCATTCTATCATTATGAAATTAGCTATTGATATTACAAGCGATTATTCCACTAGTATAATATCCATTTGAATAAGTAAATGACATTATTTTATGTATATTTATTATATTACGCTGAAATTTATGTTTAAAAGGCATGTGTTTTAGTCTTATACATATCCTTAAATTTTTATACCTATTTAAGAATGTTTCCTCTATATTTTTATCCTTAATTAGCATCTCAGATCACCCCTTTTTATGTTTTATTTTTTCCTAGATGTGAAAAGGTATATCATGATTAACCTGAAAGAATAGGCTATGGGATATGAGTGCATGAAAAGGGGATACAATGTTTTTTTTCTTCATTTCATGATGTAATATAAAAAATTAATTATGTATCTAGTACTTACGTGGCTACTAAACTAATCATTCATTCGGGACTTGATCTCTTGTGATCATTCCAATTTTATGTAATAATGCACCAACTCTGGTTAATGACGGCCCAGATGTTACATGCAGGAGTGGGCTGAGAAGTTTAGGAGGTTGACATGGGGAACCATGTTAGTGATGGATTATGTGGGTCGTTTCACGGACTTCCAATGCCTTGTTCCAGATTTGGTAGGGGATGAGGCCTCTATAGAAATATGGTTCCATGATGGACTTATAGATGAGATTAATCCCCGTTGAACATATTCCATTTAAATATGTTTTTATATGTGGTGGACTAGGCCCTTATTTTAGAGGGTAATATAAGAGAGGGTTCAGGAGTGGGTTTTGGGTTCCAGTTGGATGGTCCATCAGTGTGACTTCTGTGGGTATAAATAATAATATCAAAAATATTAACTAGGTTGGTAGTGTCAAGAGTGGTTATAAGAGGGGAATATCCTTTTATAAGGGTGAATGGGTATTTTTCTATCAATTTGGTACCTCGTGGCACATGCGGAGTCAGTGCCATCAACCGTCGGTTGAGTGTCGAGCATGCGGTATAATGGTTCATGTGTAGAGTTTTGGTAGGAACCCTCAACCATTGGGAATAGATAGTGGATCGAGGCCGATGTTGACCATGGGAAGGGGTTCGGTTACCCATTATCAGGTTGGCATTTGGATCTCGACTTGTCATACTAGTTGGGTCAGAGGATGTGGTACTCTGGGGTGATAGATTTCATATCAGCAGGGACGTGTAACTCTAGGAACTCAGACTAGAGCCCATGTAAGAAGGGAATACTAGTATCATGTAGTTCAGTCTACAACTAGTGGTGGTGAGGCTATACCATCGACTTTTCAATGTATTATTGTTATAGCTTCCATTCTTACAAGTGATTTATTTGATACAGGTGTTACACACTCTTTCGTATCTTCTTAGATTGTGGTTGTATTGGGTATGGAGGTGGGATGTAGGTGTGGGGTTATGTTAAATGAAACATCATTATGTGTAAATAAAGAAACTATTTTTCAATGTAAGGGGTGTTCTCTTAAGGTTGGTGGGTATCTTTTTTCTATGGGAATTGTTTTACATGAGATGTCAGGTTTTGATCTAATTTTGGGCATGGAGTAACTAGTGTTATACCCAGACCATATTTATTATTACCATCCGAGGGTAGCATTATCATCTCTTGACGGAGACACGTAAGTCTATCGAGGTGAATGGGGTGTCTAGGAAGGCTATAGAGGTAATGTTTTCCAGTATTTAGGTGAGCTCACAGACCAAGTATACTGTCTTCTTCTTTCTAATGGATGAGCAGAGAAGCTTGTATTTCCTCCCATGGTTGATCAGTTTTCAAATGTGTTTCTTGAGGACATCTCAGGGCTTCCACACAAGAGGGGTGTTGATTTCACAATATAGTATCATCCTAGAGGAGAAATACTTTCTATTTAGGAATATATAATGGCAAAAGTGGAACTCTATAATCATAAAACCCATTCGGTGGATTTGGAGAATAAAGGGTTTATCGATCCAAGTATTTTTCCTTGGGGATCTTCAATATTGTTTGTAATGTAATTTTATGGATACCTAAAAATTACGAATTAATTATATATAGATGAATCACATAATGATTAAGAATGGATACCCTCTACCTTGAATCGGTGACATTTTTTACCAGCTGAGGGGTTCAGAGTGTTCTACAAGATTGATTTGAGATCAGGGTATCTTCAACTAAGTATGATACAATTGGATGTACTACATACTGGATTTAGAAGTAGTTATTGGATGTATGAGTTTTTTATGATTTCATTTGTGTTGACCAGAGCACTGTAAGTTTTTATTGACCTAATGAATCGAATCTTTCACCCTTATCTGGTACAGTTTTTAGTAATTTTTTATCATATCCTAGTGTACTCTAAGACTCATGAAGATCATTCCAAACATCTTGACATCATCCTTAGTACATTGACATAGCATCATCTATACTCCACGTTATATAAGTTTCTTATATTTATTGACATGGTGTATTTATATGGTCATATCATCTTATGGTAAGGCATGTCAGTTGACCCAGATAAAGTACAAGTCATTTTATATTGGGAAAAGCCTCATAATTTTTATGAGGTCCGAAGTTTTATGGGTTTTTCAGTTTATTACTCAAGTTTTATCATTGAATTTTCTCTTTTTTAGCACCACTTTTGGTTTTGACCAATAATGGAATCATGTTTTAATGTTCTGGGCATGTGAGGGTGTTTTCAAAGAGTTAAAGAAGCAGTTTCAAACTGCACTGATTCCGATCTTACCCGATCTGGGTAAGGGGATACCTTGTTTTGTGATGCATTCAGTGTTGGGAATGGGGTATTGTTGGTGCAGGATGATCGAGTTATGGAATATGGGTCACAAAAGTTTTTGTGTCATGAAAGAAATCACCCTACTCTTGATCCTAAGTTAGCCACAATAGTATATGATTTAAATTGTTAGCAGCATTACTAGTTGGTAGAACCTTTTACTATGTATAGTGATCATAATATCCTTATGGGTATCTTCTCATAGTGTGATTGGATATTGGAAAATTAATATGGGTTGAGAACATGCATTCCTTTGACTTTGATCTAGTTTACACACTGGGAAAGGGAAATAGTATCACAGATACCTTGAGTTAGTAGATTTGAATTCAAGTGGTTCAGGAGTCCATCATTGAGTGGTGGATGGTGCCATTATTTGTTGGGATGAATATGGAGGAGTAGGACGGGAAAGGGAATATGAACCTTGCTTCCTTGTAAGTTGATTACATGCTTCTGAGCTACATTAAGGAGAGAATGTATGAGAATCTGGAATGTTTGGCTTTGAGGGAAGGTTTTAAAAGTGGGGAGCCACCTTCTTGTTGGATTTTTTGAGATCATGGGATTGTTTATGTCTATGGTTGTGTTTTTGTGCTATTGAGTACGTGAGAAAAATTGATTGGTGACATTCACATATTGAATTATGCGATGTATCCTGTTTTGACCAAAATTTTCCATCATCTTCATATGTAGTATTGGTGGATAGGGATGAAAAAAGAGGTGGTCGGTTTTGTGAAGTGATTCCTTACCTTCTAGTAGTTGAAGTTTGAGCATCAGTGGCCGAGTGGTTTTCTGAATACCTTCCTATTCTAAAATGGAAATTTTATGACGTGATGATGGATTCTTTGTTAGGTATCCTAAGGATTCCTTAGATGAATTATGTGATCTGGGTAGTTGTGGATTGGTTAACAAATGTGGCTCACTTCTTTCAAATTCAAGATACTTTCATCATGGATTAGTTTGTTGTGTAGAATGTTTGGGAGACAGTATGGTTATGCAGGGTGATTGGGACTATAGTTTTGGATGATGATCCATGTTTTACATCATTCTTCTGGTAGGGGTTGTAGAAGGCACATGCTACCCAGGTCTTCATGAGTACATATTTCCTCCCACAGATGGATAGATAGTCAGAGCATACTATTTAGGTACTCTAGGACATGTTGAGATCTTGTTTCCTAAACTTTGGTAGATTTTGGGGAAATCATTCTATGCTTGTCGATTTTTCCTATAACAATATTTACCAGGAAATGATCATGATGTCTCTATTTAAGGCACTCTATGGTAGAACTTGTCGGTGTCTGTTGTGTTGGTCAGCTATTTGGGAATTATAATTTTTGGGACCAAGACTCATATAGGAGACATCAGAATAGTTTTAGTTAATTCAAAATCATATGGAAATGGATCTATGTAGAACTAATTTGTATGAAAATCGTTTTCATAGACCTATTGAGTTTTTCGTGGGTGATCATGTGTTTTATTGGGTGTCTCTAATGTTGGGTCACCAGTAGGATCAAAAGTAGAGTAATTTGGTCCGAAGTATTTGTGGTCATTTATAATTGTGGAGAAGATTATAATGGTGGTGTATAAATTGGTTCTTCCACGTCTGTTTAGTGGAATGCATGATTTTTTTCAGGTTTCACATAAATTGTAGTATCACCTTGACCTATCTCATCTAATCAATGTTGATGATGTTTAGATTGAGGTCAATGCCTCTTTCTAGGAGCGTCTGGTTTGTATCATGGATCATAGTGGAAATATTTGTGAGGAAAGATTGTTCTTTTGGTTAGAATTTAGTGGAAGCATGGTACTGTTCAGGAATAGACTTGGGATAGATAGACATATACATAGGTATAATGGCCTGAACTCTTTACCATAGAAGCCCATGGATGATTGAGAGTATGGCTCGAGGATGAGCCATTTTAGTTTATAAGAACATGGAATTTTGAAGAGGTGTTTTATTTCATAAATTTTAGTTATATTCCCTTAATATTGGATAATTAAATTTCATTCCATTGTATGAGGAGGTTCAAGGGTGTTCTAGGTGTTTGACAAAAAAATACAGGAGAAATATGGCCATTTAGTGAATGTTGCGTGATTGGAACATGGTTAGGATTATCCATGTGTCCAAACCATGATAGCCAGAATGAGGGGTTCATGGTAAGAATAAACCATGAATGGGGGATGGAAAAACCATATATACATGGATAAAGCTATTTTGTATGGTTGGTACACAGTTTTTCATGCCGTGTAGGATAACCAGGTAACTATGGGACTTGGTCCCCTCTTGGACAGATGCTAGCATACAGTTAGAGTATAGTTTTTTAAACCGTGTAGGATCACCATGTAACCATTAAACATAGATTCCTCTTGGATAGAGGTTGGTACACAATTTTTTCACTATTTTTAAAACTATGTGGAAAAACATTGTGCCCCATTAATGTGGGTTTTTATCATTTTTTTTTCCACTCAGTATTTTAAGTGACTCACCGGATTTTACCCATCATTGCTTCTCCAGCAACCCCAGTGACAAACCGAAGTGACCAAATATTCCCACGGATCGATATCTTTCATTTATAAGTAGATTGGAGTGTCTTTGGGTGCATATCGTGTAATACCCCAAGCTTCCACAGTACATTTCTCTTTGAATAATACAATAGCGTGTGATGTACGCTACATCGAGTTCATGTGCATCGTGACCTATCAAACTAGCCATTCTAAAAGCAGTTATGAATAGTAAAACCCAATTTTTTAAATTTTATAAATTTTGTTTTTTATATTGGACTTCATTTATAGATTCTAAATATAAAAATTATCTTTGGGTAAATTTTATGTATTTTTATGATAACTTTCAAATTTTTATGAATTTTAAAACATACTAAATTTTAATTAAAAATAACTTTTTAATCGAAATAATTTAAAGTGGTGAATTATAAATTTGAGTGTTTTCAATGTATCATTAGATTATATTTTTATTATTTAATATAATTTAGGTCATTGGATGTAATTTCACATTTAAATTATACATAAACACATGTTGATCTTTTTATAGTTTTCACTTATTAAAAACCTGCTTTTTGGTTTTGACAACGAGAATTAATTTTAAATTAATTTCTATAAATTTTGTGTTTCGAATTCAGTAAAATGGATTTCATATTAGGAATCAGAAGTTAAAAATTTTATAAATAGGTAACATTTATTTTTAGACACTATGAATAGTAACTTCAGTAAATATTTTATTTACCATGGTTAAAAGTTAAATCCAGTAAATAAGGGTAACCAATAATATTATAATATTATTAAATTAACATAAAAGGTATTCTAACCCTATTGTATGATTCATGTCTGACCATGGTCATCCATGGGTCTATTTTTGGACCCCATGTAGCCACTAGTAAGTGAAAATGACACTATAAAAATTAATTTAAAGTTAAGGAAAATGTAACATAAACATATATCTTTTAGTAAAATAATTTTAATGAGGGTTTATATAAGTAATATTTTAGATTAGAATTATTCATTAGAGATGCAAAATTATTTTCTATATCATGGTATTTTATTTATAATTTTTATAAATAGAATAAATTTATTTAATTATGACACAATAATGATACAGTATTTTTCTTTATTAATGAATGAATCATATAAATGATATTGTAAATATTAAAATAAATATAATTAGAAAGTTTTGATGAAATACACAAATTTTATAGGTAAATATGAAAGGTTACAGTTTATTTAATTTTTTTTTTTGAAGTAATCAAGTTTTTATTACTTTTACAAAAACCAAATACTAAATTGTGTCCAAGTAGACAGAAATAATTTTTTAAAAAAAATCTATTTTATTAAATTATTTAATATTCATAAAAATATAATGATCGGCCAAAGTAATTATATAATTATATATATTTCATTAATTAACCACTTGAGGTTATCTTTTCATTTTATATTAAGATTATTAACCATGTATTATATTAATACAAGAAGACGTGGTAAAAGATAAACTATTTAACTTCGAGTTAAATATAAAAGATTAGGTTAATATGGTGACCCAAACTTGTCTAAACCCTATTTTTTGAAATATTTTAGACCTATACCCACCTTATCCTCTAACTAAATCTATTTTTATCCATTATAAACCTAAAATGATATTATAATAAAATAATATTTCAATCTTTTCCTAAAGTGACCCTCACATCTCTTATAAAAAGGTACTTCCCCTTCTCTTAATTTCACACCTCAAAATCATTTTTTCTCGGCCTAAAATAGATCAAATATCATCTCAACTACCATAAATTCAACATAGATGCCTTACTTTCATCATAATTCCAACCTATGGAGTCCTTTTGTTCAAATCAAAAGGATGAACCTGAAGAAGAGGTAATTACTTCAGCACCTCTTTCAAAGTTCTTTTCTTCTTCTGCTTCCTCTATCTATGTTTTTTATATACTAAAATAACTAATAATGTACCTTATATATACTTATATGTTATTATAAATATGTTACAACCATATTCATTATTCTATTTGTCCTATGAATGACAATGTCACCATACGTGTGTATGTACGACTTACCGTCTCCACATCGTGGGGTAGTTTGTTATTCAACACATCATTATTTGGATGGGTATAATAATGAGTATAAGATATTTAAATAATAAATAGAACATTTTAAATATTATTAATATATAATATACCATCCAATGACATATGATTTCACTACTAATAGAATGATATTTTTTCTCGTGCATATGTACGGCTTACCATCTCCATGACATGATAAGATTTCGTTTCTCATAGTAACAATTAAAGAATAATTTACATTTGATGATTACAAATAATGTTTAAGAACTTAATATAATTCTGGATATGAATCAAATATATCCTATCCATACCAAACTTGACTTACTTATCAAAACATATAAAGGAAAATGAATCAATTAACACCCAAAATAATGATACTACTGAAATATCATTAATAAAGAAATATTACAAGATCATATATGATATCATATTTATGTATGTGGTTCTTTTATAATTTAATAACAATTATTTATACACTATACATGAGGTTAATGTACCCTTGACAAAGTAAAAGTAAAAGGTAAGGATTAATTTTACAATACCTTTATTATCCGAGATTGTTTTTATAAAATTACATATCGAGACTTCTTTGTCATCCGCATCCATGTTTCTTAAAAATGTATTTAAAAACATTTCTTCTATTTCCAAGACTATATTTTAATGTCATTTATACCCTTGTTTTACTTTTTATAAAATTATTTTAATGTAATATTTCCTTCATTTTCAAAACATGGTACTTTATGACCATTTCAAAAAATTAAGGAAAGAATGTTTTTTAACATATACGGCAAGTGTGAATATGTTACTTCATTATAACACCTTATAAGATTCCATTACAAGCTTATAAGAATTTTTCAATTTAAAATTTTTCTTTTCTATTAAATTATTTTAATGTGGAAATAGATATTTCTCTCAAATATTTTTTTGATTGATTTCATCTATGTCAATATCCTTTATTGGATTTTATGCATGTTTGAAGTTTATTTATTATGATTCAATCTTACATATTGTATTTATTTTTTTTGATATATTTGACTGTGGATGTTTTATTTTTATACAATTCATGGTTTGTGGTTAAATTATTAACATTTCGTATGATAGTTTTATTAATAATGTTTATGTTATTTTTCAACTTTTTCATACGAGGAATGAATTGGACGTAGTAAGTGATGAGAGGGGCCTTCTATATCCCCTAGATAGTCATTAGGTCTCATGAGACAAACTACTATCTTGGCACAGGACCTTGAAAAAATCTTATTTATAGTCTTGGCATGAGTCCTTGACTATGTGCTTATGATTTTCGGTATTATGAATTCCATCCTTATGAAATTACCTTTTGATATTACATGTTATTATTCGACTAGTAGAATATCTATGTGAATAAGTAAATTGAATTATTTAATTTATATTTTCCACATTATAATAAATATTAACTTTAAAAGGCTTGTGGTTTACTCTTTATACATTTCCTTAAATGTTTATTCTTATTTATGAAAGTTTTTGCTATATTTTTATCCTTACTAAGCATCTGAGATAACCCCTATATATGTTTTATTTTTCCCAAGATGTGAAGAAGTATATTATGACTGGATTTTAGGGATAAGCTAAGGGATATGAGTGTGTTCAAAGGAGACACAATGTTTTTGTTTTTCGTTTCATAATGTAATGTAAAACTTATGTATGTATCCAATACTTCCAAGGCAACTAGAATGATCGGTATTTAGGGATTTGATCCCTTATGATCATGAAAATGTTTTGTAATAATGCACTGACTCTGGGTAACTAGGGTCGGGACATTATAGTTAGTATCATAGGAATTTTGGTACAAACCTTGGAAACTTGATTTAGAAAAACCCTTGTTAGGGAACATTACCCTAAGATAGACTTTAAGGATTAGTATAGAAGAACATCTTAGAATTTTTCTAATGTATAGATTTGGTGAATTTTCAAAGAAATACATTTCTATCTAGATATTATCAGGTAGAGGTAGCTCTGGAACAGATGTATCTAGGGTTAAAACCCAAAAACACCACTTTGAGCTAGACTAGAATGGGAACTGGTGCATGACAATGGGCCTTGATGAAATCTTGGTTACAAAACTCCTGAGTGATATTATTAGGATAATTCACATTTTCTTTACAAACCATTATGAAGGATTTATAGGAAAATTTATCCTCAAAAAAACAATTTTTTATGATTATGGATTATATGCATAAACTGGTCAATTTATGGTAGGTATTTTACTAGTTTGGAATTATGTATTGTTATTCATAAACTAATCTAGTGTATTCCATTGTTTAGAAATGGAACCTAGTAGAAGGAATGGAAATTGTATCAATGAACATAATCCTTGTAGGGATTTCCCTCCTAATAAAGATAATTATAGTGGAGCTGGTGATTCAAATGGGGTTGAATAACATATAACCATACTGGGACAACTCACTCAAGTTATGAATAATAACCTTACCCATATGGAGCACCCTGATCTACAACATGGAGAATCAATGTTAAAATGCTTCATGAGGAAACAACCACCAACATTCAATGGGGCTACAAATCCATTTGTAGCTGGATAATGCATAAATTCCATAGAGGAAATATTTCATGCTTTGGAGAGTAGAAAAATGGAAAAAAAATCATGGCAGTTTATCGCCTCATAAGAGATGAAGATCAATGGTGTTCACTAATTCAAAACACCAAGGAGGATGAAGAAGTATCAAATATGGAATATATAGAGTTTAAACATCTTTTCAAAGAAAAATAATTTCCTCGTGAACATCAAGCGGATATGGAAAGGAAATTTCTGAGACTGAGGTAAAAGGAGGATGAGAATGTTGCAAAGTATGAGGAAAAATTTACAAGGTTAGGAAGGCAGGATATAGATTATATAATTAACCCAAGGAGTAAGATTGATAAATTATTTAATGGGATAAAACTATTTCTCCATAGAGCATTAGTCTCACAATCCTTCTCATCGTATGAAGAGATAGTCTCATGTGCCATCAAGACAGAAAAAAAATCTCTAAGTCTGACAACTTTAAAGCAGATAAAGAGAATAAGAGATCTGTTTAACACTCGAGAAATGAAAATTAGGGGGAGTAGGAAAAATTATAATTTCCATACTGCATTAAATGGGGTAAGAAACTCCCAGGTACTTGCATGGGGGGAATGAGAGTCCGTTACAAGTGTGGAGAAAAAGGCGATCAATCTCATGATTACAAGAAGAAGAACGAGGCTGTCAATATTCAATGCTAATATAGTGAAGAAATTTGGAATTATGCAAATGAATTTCCTAAGAGTCTAGGAAACTTACCTTAGAAAATGTTAAGGGAGAAATTCCAAGCTTATGTGATCACAACTGTAGTGGTTGAAGTTTTGAATGATGTGGTGGCAGGAACATTAATCATTTCCTCAAATTTAGCCAATTCTTTATTTGATTCTGGATCATTTCATTCTCTCATATATTGCCATTTTTTCATGAAAATTATATATTTCTAATTTGATTTAACGAGTTAGTTTTCAGTTAAAACTCCTAAGGGAATTATCATTGTAGCAATGATTGGGAATCAGTTACCATTAAGGCATATAAAGGTGCTTTATCTGTTGATCTCATCATCATACCCATGATCTAATTGGATATAATACTTGGTAAGTATTGTCTTTCTAACTATGATGTGAAAATTTATTGTAAGAAGAAATAGGTTACAATTTTTCATGATGATAAGTAATCCCTTATCATTAGAGAAAAAACATCACCATCTGATTATCATCTATATCCACCCCCAATAGCTCTACTAAATACAATTATTGGGGAGTAAGAGAGTGAAATAACTAGGTGTGAGGAAAGGATAGTTCAAATAGAGTATGTACCTATTGTGCAAGAATATGTTGATTTGTTTCTAGAGGATTTACCTAGACATCCTCCAAAATGATAAATTGAGTTTTCCATTGACTTAATTCATAGTTCAAGACCCATATTTAATACCCCTTATAGAATTTCCATTGTGGAATTAGTGTAACTAAAGAAAAAACTATAGGAATTGAGTAATAAAGGATTTATTGACCCTAGTGTTTCACCATTGGGAACCCTAGTTCTTTTTGTTAAGAATAAATATGGATCTATGATGTTGTGCATTTACTATAGGGAGATAAATTCTATAATAATAAATAACTAGTATCCCCTACCTCATACTTATGATTTATTCAATCAAATTCATGGAGCTAAATATTTTTCAAAGATTTACCTTCAATCTGGATTGACTAATGCACTCTCTATTTTCATGGATCTAATTAATAGAGTATTCAAGGAATATCCTGATGACTTTGTAGTGGTATTTATTAATGATATATTGATATATTTAAAAATCTACAAAGATAATGAAAATCACATGTTAACTATTCAGAAAACTTTTAGAAGAAATTAATTATATAGGAAGTTTCGCAAGTGTGAATTATGGCTTCTAGAGATTTCTTCTATTGGCCATATTTTCTCTAGGGATGGAATCTATGTTGATCATTCTAAGACAATAGAGATTCAATAATGGTCTGCACCGACAAGTACAGCTGAGGTACGTAGTTTTATTGGATTAGTAGGTTATTTTCAGAGTTTTGTCCAGAATTTTGCCCAATTGGATAACCCATTAACCAATATCACACGTAAAGGGGTTAAATTTGTTTGGAAAAAAGAGTGTGAAATATGTTTTGAATAACTAAAGAGAATATTATTCAATTCTTATTTCTTGACTCTGCCATTGGGGAATGATGGGTTTGTTATTTATAGTGATGCTTCAAAAAAGTACTTGGTTATGTCCTTATGCAGAATGATAGAGTTATTGCATATTTCTCATGGTAGCTAAAAATGCATGATCAAAACTAAGATACTCATGATATTGAGTTAGCATCTATAATCGTTTCTATGAATATATGGAGACACTGTCTCTATGGTGAAAAATGTGAGATATATACTGATCACAAGAGTTTGAAGTATATTTTCTCACAAAAATAACTTAACATGGGGAAAATACAATGGATATAACTACTCAAAGATTATTATTACACTATACACTACCACCTGGGGAAGGAAAATAAGGTGGTAGATTCTTTGAGCAGAAATTATCCTGAAGTTCTTAACAAGATGAAAGTTGAAAGGGATCCTATGTTCATGGATCTCGTAAAGATTAACATGGGAATAATAATGGAAGGTAAAACATTGATACTTTTTCAAATGGTTTCAAAACCATATTTACTAGAAAGGATAAAATTATCTCAGACTAATGATGAGGAGTTTAAAAAGAAAATTAAATTTTTGAATGATGGTAGATTGATTGACTTCGTATATGAAAATGGAATTGTGAAATTTGGGAGAAGGATTTGTGTTCCCAATATTCCTGATCTAAAAAAATGAATTTTTGGATGATTCTCATAGATTCAGTTTCTCTATACACCGTAGTAGCAATAAGATGTATAGATATTTGAAGGAACATTTTTTAAAGGACAACATGAAGAGGCAGATTGCTTATTATATGTCATGTTGTATGGTTTGTCAACAGGTGAAGGCTGGAAGAAAACATCTTGGAGGAGTCATGAAACCTCTTCCAATAACTAAGTGGAAATGGGATGATATTATGATGGACTTTTTCATGTAGATACCAAAGAATCATAGAAGGGATGATGCAATATAAGTCATTATTGATCATCTTACCAAGTCAGCACATTTTTTTCTATAAGAGAATATTTACCACTTGAACATTTAGCAAGACTATATATATATTAATGAAGTTTTAAGACTTCATGGTGTACCCCTATCGATGGTTTCTGATCAGGATCCCCATTTTACATCAAGATTCTAGAAAATTCTTCAGAAATCCCTAGATACAAAACATCATTTAAGCACTCCCTACCACACTCAAAATGATGGAAAATCAGAACAGAATATTAAAACCTTAGAAGACATGTTGAGATCTTTCTCACATGACTTTCAAGGTAGGTGGGATCAATATTTACCTTTGGTAGAATTTTCTTATAATAATATCTTCCATTAAAGTATTCAGATGGAGCCATATGAATCATTATATGGGAAGAGATTTCCCACACTAACTTGTTGTGATGATGTTAGTGGAAGAATAGTCATAGGCCCAGAACTTGTTGAGGAAACAATAGAAAAGGGTAATATTATCCAAACCCACATCAAAGTAGCTCAAAGTAGGAAAAAGATCTACATCGATAATTGAAGGAAAAAATTGGAATTTCAAGTAGGAGATCATGTTTTATGGAAGGTATCCTTGTGGAAAGGTGTTGTACGATTTGGTAAGAAGGGTAAATTGAGTCCCAGGTACATCAAAACTTTTGAAATTCTAGAACTAATTGGAGTTGTAGCTTATATTTTGTAAATTCCTCCAAGTCTCTCCAAATTTCATGATTTGTTTCATGTATCACTGTTGAGAAAATACATGTCTGACCCAACGCATATACTCACCTAGGAAGAAATAGAGATGGAACCCAAAATTTCTTATTGTGAAGAGCCTATCAGGATCCTTGATACCATAGAACAAGTGTTGAGAGACCGAATGACTCATCTAGTAAAATTTTGTTGGGGAAACCATTAAATGGAAGATGCAACCTGGGGACCCAAGGAACTTATGATAAAGAACCACCCAAATATTTTAAGGCAGTAGTATCATATAAATTTCATGGACAAAATTATTTGAAGGTGGGAATAATGTAACACCCCAAGCTTCCACTGTATGTTTCTTTTTGAATAATAAAATAGTGTGTGTCGTACAGAACACCAAGTTCAAGCACACTGCGACTATCAAACTAGCCATTTTAAAAGTAGTTATAAATAGTAATAACCAGTTTTTGAAATTTTACAAATTTTATAAATTTTATTTTTTAAATTAGACTTCATTTTTTGATTCAAATTTTCAAATTTATCTTAGGTTAAATTGTTGGTATTTTTATGATAACTTTCATATTTTGATGAATAGTGAAAAATATTAAATTTTAATTAAAAACAACTTTTTATTTGAAAATAATTTATAGGGTTAAATTATATATTTGAGTGGTGTTAAAGTATCATTAGATTATATTTTTATCATTAAATATAATTTATTTCCTTGGATGTAATTACAAATTTAAATTTTTCATAAACACATGTTGATCTTTTGATAGTTTTTTACTTCTTAAAAAAACACTTTTTAGTTTTACCATTGGGAATGAATTTTAAATTAATTTTTGAAACTTATGTGTTTTGAATTTGGAAAAATGGATTCAATATTTTGAATCATAAGGTAAAAAAATTTAAATAGGTAAAAAAAATTAGACATTTTGAATAGTAACTTCAGTAAATGTTTTATTTACCATGTTTAAATGGTAAATTTGGTAAATAAGGGTAAACAATTATATTATAATAATAATAAATTAGCCTAACATGTTTTCTAACCCTGTTTTCTGATACAGTTCTGTCCATTGGCATCCTAGGGTTGATTTTTAGACCGTAGGGAGCCACATGTTAGGGAAAATGACACTTTATAAAAATTAATTTAAAGGTAAGAAAAATGTAACATAAACATATATCTTTTAGTAAAACATTTTTAAGGGTTTAAATAAGTGATATTTTAGACTATAAATAGTCATTAGAAATATAATAATACTTCTTATATCATGTAATTTTATTTTTAATTTTTTGACATAAAATAAATATATTTAATTATGACGCAATAATGATGCAGTATTTTCGTTATTAATGAATGGATCAAATAAATGATATTGTAAATATTAAAATAAATATAATTAGAAAGTTTTGATTCCATAAAAAAAATTATATGTAATTATTAAATGTTATGATTTAGTCAACATATTTTTTCTAGGTAATACATTTTTTATGACTTTCACAACAACCAAATACAAAAGAGTGTCAAAATGGACATAAATGAGGTTTTAAAACAAATAATATTTTATTAAATTATATAATTGTAATAAAAATTTAGGGTTAGGCCAAAGGACTTTTATAATTTTAGATATTTAATTAAGTAACCACTAGATTTTCTCTTTTCATTTTATATTAAGTTTATTAACCATGTATTATAATAAATAAGAAGACCTGGTAAAAGTTAAACTATTTAACTAATAGCTAAATATAAAAGAAATGGTTAATATGGTGATCAAAACATGTATAAAACCTATTGGTTTAGATTTTTTCAACCCATAACCACCTTATACTAGAAATAAATCCATTTTTATCCATTAGAAAAAGAAAATTATTTTTTAATAAAATAAAATTTCAAGATTTTCCTAAAGTGCCCCTCACCTCTATTATAAAATGGTACTTTCCCTTCTCTTAATTTCACACCTCAAAATCTATTTGTCTTGGCCAACCCATACTCAAATATCCTAAAAACCCATCAATTCAATCTAGAGGCATTACTTTGATCAAAAGGATAAACTATGGAGCCATTTTGTTCAAATCAAATGACAGAATCTGAAGAAGAGGTAGTTACTTCACCACACCTTTAAAGTTATTTTCTTCTTCCACTTCCTCTTTCATTTTTGTTTCCAAACTAAAATAATAACTCTAGTATCATATTCATACTAAGATGTTATTATAAATATGTTACAACCATATTCATTGTTATATCCATCCTATAAATGATAATGTCACCATATGTGTGTACGTAAGGCTTACCGTCACCACGTCTTGGTGTAGTTGGTTATTCAACACTTCATTATTTAAATGGGTATAATAATGAGTATAACTAATTTAAATAATATATAAAACATGTTAATAATTATTTATATATAATATACAGTCAAATTAAATATTATTTCACCACTAATAGAATGATATTGTCGCTCGTGTGTATGTACGGCTTACCATCTCCAGGCTGTGATGAGATTTCGTTTCCCATCATAACCATTCGAAAATAATTTTCATTTTATGATTAAAAATTATTTTTAGGAACTTAATTTCATTCTGGATATGAATCAAATACATCAAATCCATAAAAACATGACTTACATAACAAAATATATAAAGTTATACGAATCAGTTAACAACCAAAACAATGATACTTCTGAAATATCACTAACAAATAAATATTATAAGATCATATATGATATCATATTTATGTATGTGGTTATTTTATAATTTAATAACAATTATTTCAACATTATATAGTAGTTTAAAATACCCTCGACTATAGAAAATTACAAGTTAAGGATTATTTTTACAATCTCTTTATTATCTGAGGTTGTTTTTTACGAAATTATTTATAGGGACTTATTTATCATCCACATCCATGTTTCTTAAAAATATATTTCAAAAAACTTTTAATATTTCCTAGACTATGGTTTAAAGTCATTTATACCCTTTTGAGTTTTTATTAAATGATTTGAATGGAATTTTTCCGTCATTTTCCAAATAAGGTACTTTATGACCTTTTCAAGAAATTATGGAAAGAATGTTTTTTTAACTTATACGGTGGGTGAAACTATTTTCCACCATTATAACTCCTTCGAAGCTTCCCTTAAAATATTATAATAATATTTTCAAAACAAATGTTTTATTTTCTTTTAAATTATTTCAAAGTGTAAAGAGATATTTTTCTCAAATAGTTTTTGGATTAATTTCAACTATGTCAACATCCTTTATTAGATTTTACGCTTGTTTGAAGTTGATTTATTATGATAAAATATTCAATATTATTTTGATGGTTTTGTGATATTTTTGACTATGTATGTTCTATTTTTATAACATTCATGGTTTATGGTTAAAATATTAACATTTTTTATGCTAGTTTTAATATGAATGTTTAGGTTATGTTTCAACCTTTTCATATGGGGAATGAATTGGACATAGTAAGTGACGGGCGGGGACTAATATAGCCTCTAGATGCATCAGAAGGTCTCATGAGACAAACTAGTGTCTTGGAACAATGCATTGAGAAAATATTATTTGTATTCTTGGCACAAGGCCCTGACTATGTGGTTATAATGTCTGGCATTTTGCATTCCATCCTTACAAAATAATCTATTGATATTACATGTGATTATTCTATTAGTAGAATATCCATGTGAATATGTAAGTGGAATTATTTGATTTATATTTTCTATATTATACTGAAGTATAAGTTTAAGAGTCTTGTGTTTAGTATTATACATTTCCTTAAATGTTTATGATTATTTATGAATTTTTCCACTATATTGTTATCTTTAATGATCATCTGAGATCACCCCTTTCTATGTTTTATTTTTCATAGAATGTGAAGAATTATATTATGACTAACTTGTTGGGATAATCTAAGGGATATGAGTGTGTTCAAAGGATAAATGATGTTTTTTAGTTCATAATGTAATGTAAAACATATGTATGTATCTTGTACTTCCAAGGCAACTAAACTGATCAGTCTTTTGGGATTTTATCCCTTTTGATCATGCGAATGTTATGTAATAATGCACCGACTCTGGGTAACCAGGGTTGGGCATTACAGTTTCAATATCTGGGTAACTCTTATAGTCATCTTTGTTCTCTTTTACGGATTAAGGATTTTGGTTTCGTTATACTTATTCCAAATCCCTAAAACTCTATTTTTCCAATATATATTAGTTTGGTTCTTAAAATGGTGGTCCAATTTGAGTCAAATGCCATCTTTAAGTGTGCTCTCATCAAGAAAATAAATGTAGGTGGTCTACAAGTTATATCCCATAGTCTAGAAGTTTATTTATTCACGTTTGGTTGTGATTTTTCTTCCCAATTGTTGTTTATTTGATTCCTTTTGTAATACTTGGTAAAATGGTTAGATAAAAGATGAATTTAACATTTCATGATCTCCATACAATGCATTGAGAATAACTATACCAGTTTGGGTCCACCCATGGGGTGTACTAAGATTCTTGAATGTGGAAAATTATAAGGTTAAGAATTCTATTTAAGTATGTTGAGATAGATCCCATGATAAATATGTTGATATGTTGGATTAATTATAGATATTCACTAATGGTAGTTGTCTCTAGTCATTGGTAATGACAAAAGGGATTGTTTGGAATGATGGGAAAATGGGTTAAATGGATTAATATAAATGTGTCATGTTGATTAAGAGTTCATAATGTAAATTTTTAAATGGATTAAGTCATATGAATTGATGAATAAGTTAAGTGGGATAATGTATGAGAATTTTTTAGTATCCTTAATAGGATATTCCATGAGAGAAAGGTAATGGGTTAAATGGGATATGCATTGTAAATGATAAATGTGAAAATGGGTTAAGGCTTGATATTTAATTATATGTTGAATAATTATGAAAGGTAAATGTTTTGTGAATTGATTGTGTATATTTGTGATATAGTTTATGTGGTGAATTGATAAATAATAATCTGCACATGGATTGGTAGTTGTGGGATATCATACTTGAGGAATTACACCCATGGGTTAGGTTTGACTGATGCTCTAAACCCCACATTTATAATGAATGGGTAAGGGAATCAGGACTAAGGATTTATGCCCCTAACAGTTTCATTTGATGAGACTACCTCGACCGACGCACCATGGTAGGTGTGATGTATTTGTTTATGAAATGTTTGTCCCTAGTGAGATAGGTAAATTGACTTATTCCCTTATGTGGGGTAATTGACCAGCTTAGGTCGTAGTGTAAATGATGTAAATATGTAACCCATGGATTAAGTGAGGAAAATGAATTAAGTGATAGAAATAGAAATAGTGTAGTAAATGGTTAATGTGAATATTGATAACTAATATTACATGAGTTACCATTTATTTATCATTTCACTTATTTAGTTCTTATGTTCACTATCTCTTTTGACTATATATTTTGTAGACACTATTGGAGGTGGCCTATAAAGTTGTTCTCACATCCTACTTGGGCCACCATTGGGTACTTGAGCATATTTCATGTTTGCGAGACAAGATAAGGAAAAATTCTATATACTATGGAGTAGATTTGGGCTTAGGATGTTCATAGATGGGGATATAGACTTAGAGTCATGAACCATTTTTGTGGGGATTTTGTTTGTCTTTATTTTGGGTTTTTCTTTACTTTGTAAATGTTAGCATGACATGGAAGATTTATTATTTGGTTTTGGTTTATACACTATTTGGTAATTGGTAATTAATTCATGTTTCTGGTTTATTATTTATTGTTTCATTTATTTCATATGATATCTATTATGTATTACTCTGGTAAATATTGTATAGTCTCCCCACGTGATCCATTAGACCCCTGCTGATAGTGGGAAACCTCCAGTGTATGGGGATGTGCGCTTGAGATCGTATGGTAACCCAGCTCGGGGAACTAATTTAGTGGATTTTGGGTCAGTGATGTCAAAAATATCATGAATACTTCATTCTTCCAGTTATTTTTAGTGTCAACTTGAATTCTTTCATATAAGGGGATTTTAACTTAATGTTACCAAGTGGTAAACCAATATCACGCCCAAATTCCTGTTTATTGGTTTATATTACATTCTAATTGTATTTAATATTCTATAATTATGTGTATAATGACTTTGACTATATATTTATGTATTTCCACTTAATATATGTCGATTTACCTTTGATTATCATATCCAATTCTTTTATACATTCTCACATCAACATTATTATCATTTTAAGGGTTTATTTCACAATTTCATTTTAATCAAGATTGATCATTCTTGAAATTCTATTGAAGGAATTTATATGATATTTTTTCAATATACCTTTTAATTTTATTATCCTCTGGTTCTTCATGGCCTTTTTCAACTAATAGTGCCAGTTTTTTCACACATTGGTACTCAAAATGATTTAGATAATTTTTTTAAGAAAATATGACTTTATTTCTCTCTTTATTGGGAGAACTTGTTTTCTTATAAACACTCTATTATATAAAAAGGAATTAAAAAATATTTTATACTTTTCCAAAATGATTTTTTATATAAATTTTTATCCTGTTTTATTTTACAAATTTTTTCAAAGGAATATTATTTTCTCTTTCAGGACAAGGAACTTTTCTAAACATTTTAACTTTAAAAAGAAATGTTCCTTTTACATTGTATGACGTATAGGTAATTATTGACCATTTTTTATTTAAATATCACTTCGTATGTTTAGAAGGATAATTTATAATGGAAATGTTTTTAAAAGTGATTTTTGAAGAAAATTATTTTCAGAAAAATCAAAAGAACAAATATTTTCCTCAACAATATTTTAAAAGTATATATTTATAATTATTCCATACATTAATGAAAAAACCAATTATTTTTACTCCAATTGGGATATATTTTATTGATACCATCTTTATTATTCATATTTTTGGTTTTTGATTGATTTTGACAAGGATAGTATTAACATTCACTTCCTTGATTAATTGTTTTACTCCCCTTGAATTATTCAATTTTCTATGATCATTTGACATTAAATTTCAAGTAACTATCTATATTATTTATCATGGATGTGTTTATTTCTTAAAACAAATACCATTATTACATAATGTGTTTAATTTAATAGTTATTTGATCATCTGGGGAAATATTGATAAATATGTGTTATTTACTCAATGTGGGTTTTTGATAAGGCATGTTATTTATTAATTAAATCTATTACTTGATAGATGAGGAAGGATTTGGATGTGAAGTGATAGGTGGGGCCTGGAATTTTTATACCCCCTCAATTCATCGATAGGTTCTTACATGAAAAATTAGTTGTGAAAATTAAATGGGATTATACCAATGGTTTTAAACAGTTTTGTGAAAGGTCTTGACGGTATAGGTTTTCATTTTTCATAGACGTGATGTCCAATAATTTAGCATTTATTTCATTCTGAATTTAGTTATTAGTATCATTACTTATCCATGATAATTTCTACGTGACATTATCTATGGATTAATTTAATTCTAATCTTATCAGTTTAATGGGATGGGTTTCATTTTATTACATTTCCATATTGAATATGTATTATCCAGTCATTTTTAATGGAATGTGTTCTCAGTTATTTACCATTTAATATTGTTCACTCAATATCTATCAATTTATTGATTACCTAAAATGTGTGGCTAGTTATTTACTTTTCCATATTGATTATGTTCAGTGAATAATTATTGTTACCAATGTACTTAACCCTTATGGAGAATTTGAGATCAACCTTATTTTCAATCTTTTCCTAGGAATCCAAGACATGTACAAAGAAAGATATGCATGGATAATCTAAGTGGGAATAAATTAATCCTATAAAATTATTTTTTCATTAGTGTATCTAGTTGTAATGGATAAACAATGTATGTTTCTAGTTTACCAAGACCACTCAACTCTTCCGACCATCAGGATTTGATTCCTTATAATCTAGCTATTATATCGATAGTAGACACCTGCTCCTAAAATATTAGGGTCAAGGATCTATAGATGGTATAAAAGGTTTTTTAGTAAAATCCTCAAGAACTAGATTTAGAAAAGCATAGATTACGAAACATAACACTAAGATATAATTTGAGGATAAGTATAGAATAACATCCTAAAGTTTTTGTTAGATGGATATTGTGTGGTTTTCCTATCAATACATCCTTGTCTTGATGCTGCAAATGTATATTGTTATAAAATAGATATATCTAGGGGTAACAACTCTAAAAAGGTGCATCAGGCCTGACTCAAGCATAACCTTGAACATGACAATGGTCCTTACTACACACCTATTTTGACACTATGGGGGTATGGTTAGGATAATTCATATTTTATTTACATATAGCTTTAAAGATTTTATATATATAATAAATAACCTAGGTTAAACCTCTATTGTTCTAGATTGAAAATAAGGTGTCGTGATTTATATATCCCATTATTTATTATATGTTTTTTTACTATAAATATTGTTACTCACACTATGATTTTTATTTTTAGCCAATGGATGGAACTCAATGGAATCATGTTAACATTGAACATGAAGGAAAAAGCAGGGATAATAGGAAACAAAATGTGATGTTGATATGAGTGAAAGGTATAATGTTTATGCCCAATTAGTTTTCCTAGAATACAATTAACAACATACACCTTAACCAACTCTCAGAGTAACCAATGAAGAAAGGGGAGTAGTTTTCTATGATCTTGAGTGGTGGAGACCATGGGGGATAAAGATCTTGATTTCGCTCATGCAAGAAATATAGAAGGAGACATCCAGGAAGGTGTCTCAATGGAATAGGGAAATGGTTTATATGTGGTATATACGGATATAAAGAAATAATTTCTGAAAAAAAAATAAAGAGTATGATGAATGGAAATAAATCTCTACTTGAGGATCCATTTATAGTTCATTGCCTTAACTTTAGGGAATTCGGGCATTACATGGGTCAATTTCATATTTTAAAGAACAAAATCAAGACCTAAGAAGGACCTACATGGAAATAAATTGATGAATTATTTATGAATTTCGGATGTATTGAAAACCATAGTTAAAAGGATATTTAATTTCTTAAATTTCATGAATGACCATCATATTTTAGAAATTATATTAATATGGGAAGGTTGTGGCTCTTGAAATAAATACCGTAAGATGATAAGGCTTTCACACCTACAACTATCTTATTTGATGTTTAGGTTATTATATATTTGTTTTTAGAATAATAAATTTCAAGAATAACTGATATTGTTGAAACATTAGTAGAATCAATTTTCAAGTTTAGAGATTAATGTACGAACCATATTGGATTTGGATAATATTTAGAGACAAATGGAAATACATGTCACTCTTTTATGGGGCTTACAATCCTTTAAAATGTATTTTAGTTCCTTAAGAATCCATTTTAATTTTGGGATACCCATTTCTTAATGTAAGGGTTGAATTATAAATTTATTTAAGTAAAACCAAAAGATGAAATTGTTTTTGTTGAAATTGAAACCTATCAAGTAAGCATATTTCATTATATTCTTGGTCAATAAAATAATTCCACAACATTAATAAAGGGATCTTTAAACAAAAATTTTATCCAAATACATTCATTTTTGTTGAACTCATGATATTTTAAATCATCATAGATTTATGGAAATAAGGCCCTCAAATTTACATTGATTATTCACTTGTTTGTGATCAATGACCTAAATCACCCATATAAATATTTATAATTTTCCTCTATGTACGTATCTTCACATTCAACTATTTTTCTCCTACATAGAGACCTAATTATATGTTATTACATTTGACCCTTATACTTTTCATTCTCTGTTATTAAGAGGATATATTATTAACTCATATCATGATGTAGGATTTCAACAAAGTAGTTTCCAAATATCAAACACTATATTTTCAAGATTGAGTTAAAATTGTTAGGATGTAATTTATTTAAGGTGTGGAGAATGTAACACCCCGAAAACAATAAAAGAGTAACTTTTAATCGATTGTTTGCATCAAACACAACACCAGACATATAAATAAATAGAACCTCTCACTAAATTATGGTGTATTTAATTTTAAAAAAAATTAATATATTCAATGGATTTCAATGCATGCAATACTGAGTTTTCTTATTATAAACCCAACAAATACTTTCTTTTATAGCTTTCGTTATAAAAAAGACTAGGTTTTACCGAACAACAATATATTATTATTATTTAATATAATAATATATAACTTATATATTAAATTAGAGGTTAGAATATTGTTAAATAACTTATACAAATATACTATTTTCACAAATATAAAATTAATTCATTGGTTTCCAAATAATTAGAAATGAATATTGAATATAAAGGAATTGTTTTTATGATCACAAATGTGTTTTATACTAATAAATTAAATTAATTACGAGTATTTATTGATATAAATTAAATATATATTTTATATATTCAAAAAAAATTAAATTCATTTAATATATTTTATAGTCCTAAAATAAGAACAAACTCAATTTTACTTAAAAATAAATAAATAGTTTTTTAAAGGCAATTTTGCACCCTTATTGATGGCGAACCAAATTTAAAACTAAATTTTAGAAACTTTATATATTTTATATGTAAAAATTAACTTCATTTTTTAAATTTTAATGTAGAAAATATATTAGTGTGAATTTTTTGTATTTTTCTATGAAGTTTAATTTTTTGATGAATAGTGAAAAATACTGAATTTTAATTGAACACTAACTTTTCATCTCAATAATTTATAAACTTAAATTATATATTAAATTAGTTTTAAAGTCACATTTAGTCAATTTTATATCAATTAATACAATTTATTCCATTGTAATCAATTTTACATTGAAATTTGATATAAAAACATTTCAAGCTTTTGATCATTTTTACGTTAAAACTCAACTCTGACATCCCATCTTCGAGATTAAATTTAAATTAATTTATTCCACTTATGTGATTGTAATTTTGAAAAATAGATTCCATATTTTGAATAATAAAAATTTCTAATTTCTAATATGGTAAAATTATATTCTGGCCATAAATATTAGTGAAAGTAATTAAAATTTGTCATGGCGATTATAGTAAGATTAAGCTTATCAATTGACTAAACCTTAAACTGAAGATCCCAAATGACCTATCCACATGAACAAAACATATTTTATGGACATATTTAGACCATATAAACCCTTTTATATAATTTTTTTCATTATTGGAGGATCATGATATGAGGGAGACCTCTCAATAGTGTTTACCATTTTATAATTATAAGAATACTGCTCCTCCTCCACTATAAAAAGGTACTCACCCCTCCCACTCATTCACACTTATAAAAACCTTTATATCGTCCAAAATCAACCCATATAAGCTCCAAAATTTAATCCCATCATCCTATGTTCCTCACTGTGGGTATTAATCCAACTAATTAAGTCTTTTGGTGTAAACCAAAAGGAGTTTCCCAAATAAGAGGTAACGCTCTTCAATAATCAAATTTGTTTCATTTAATTCTCTAATCCTTAATTATTTTTATTTCATGATTATATAATAACCAAAGTATATTATATATAATGATATTTTTTATTGTAATATTTGTAACTACACTTTCACACACTTCCATCAAATTTGATACGCAATTATTGTTCGTTTGTATGGCAGACTACTACATCATGAATTGATGTCCTTATTTCATCCATGTAAAACCTTTCATGGTTGGAAAAAATGATGTCTTAAAAGGGTATATATGGTATATATTACATTTATAATTATTTTGTCATTATTTTATTCTTATATAACATATACCTTCATTATTTCCATTTTGTGTGAATATGAAAACATAATTTGTGGACATATGCACTACTTCCTCCTCAAAGTGATGTGATTTGTTCACACTATACATGGAATATATAAAGGATGGTTTTAATAAAAATATTTCAAATATATAAAATTAATAAGGTAATATAATTATTACCTACATATATATTTATCATTTAATTTTTATTCTTTTAAATAAGATGAAGAAATGGATGTAGCGTTCATGCGTATGTATGGTCTACAGTCTCCATAAATGGTTTATTTTATTTACTATCTCAAAATATTATGTATTATCAAAAATAAATATATAATTAATTTATATGATACTTAAATCATCGGTTAAATTCAGGAGATGATGAAATCAAGATCGGCATAATAAGAACAAAGATAAAATGTAAACACATACTAAACAACAAAACATGAAAATAGACACCTGAAACGATGAAAATAATTAACGTTTGTTAAGAAATGGGTAATAAGATATTATAAAAGAATAATATATTATATTATAAATACTATTATGGTTATATTATATGTTAATATCTTTCTTCAAACCATTATACATGAAATTAATGGACGTTCACCCAAAAGGTAACTTAATGAAAGGGATTCTGGTCTCACTTTTCATTCTAAGAGGCATACGCCATTTTAACCACTTATTTATTTTTTTTCATGTATATACTAACTATATTATATTTAATATAATTAATATCTTTATCTTAATGGTATTTAAATTTTAATTTGGGGTTATTTATTTCATGCGTCTTTTAAATTCAAATGTTACCAAGTGGTAAGGGATATGGTCTCAATCTCATTTCATTGAGGTGTGTTGTAATTTTATGAACCTAGTTTATCTTATGTAGTATATATACATACCATTTACATTTAATATAATTAATTATTAATTATTCATTGTATTTTTATTTTCAATTTGAATTATTTCATCTAAGGGTATTTGAACATAATGTTGCCAAGTGAAAATGAAATCTCATAACTCAATTAATTTCCATTGGGTTATTTAATTTACAAATTGTTGTTAATATAGTAAAATTATGTGTATAATTAATTTAAATATCTATTGATGTATTTAAAATTTTTATATGTGTATTAACATTTGATACACATAATCAATTTATTGCTTAATTATGACTTCAATGTTATGACCATTTTAAGGTATTATTCCACAATTTCATTCTAATTGAGTTTACTTATTCATGAAATTACATTAAAGGAATTTATATGAATGTTTTTTAATAAAACCGTTAATTTTATTAAACTATATTTACTCATGGCATTTTTAAGTAATAATACCATTTTTCCACTCATTGGTACTGAAAATGTTTTAGAAAATGTTTTTAATAAAACCATACTTCATTTGTATCTTTAGTCAAAGAACCTTTTTACTTTTAAAAATTGTATTTCCTAAAAATTATTTCAAAAATGTTTTTAAGCTTTCCAAAATTATTTATTAAATAAATTTTTACTCTTTTTTTCTTTTAAATATTTTTTTCTAAGGAATCTTCTTGTTTATTTTCAAACAAGGAACTTTTCTAACCTTTTTACCTTGTGAAAGGAATGTTCTTTTTACCTCATACAACATGTATGTATTTACCCACAATTATTTATATGAATATTTCCTTTCGTGTTTAAAATGTTATTTTTTAAAGATACTTTATTTTAAATTTATTTTAAAATAAAATTGTTTTCAAAAAAATCAAAATAAAATCAATATTTTCCTCGTGAATTTTTCTAAAAGATCTTTTTATAGTGTTTCCATTCATCAAATACAAAAACCCATCATTTTTACTTCACTTGAGATATGTATTATTGATTCCATCCTTATTCTTCTTCTAGATGGTTTTGAATTGATTTGGATAAGGATAGTATTTAAATTCACTTATGTGATTCATTTTTTTAATCCCCTTGAAATATTCAATTTATTATGACCGTTATACAATAAATGTTCCCTTAATATCTATATTATTTATCATGGATGTATTTATTACCTAAATCATGTAACATTTTTAAATATGGTATTTTCTTTTATATTTATTGGATTATCTGGGGAATTATTTATAAAACCATATTCTTTACACAATATGGATATTTGAAAAGGAATATTGTTTATTAAATAACTCTCTTACTTGATATATGAGGAATGCTTTAGACTAGTAGTAACGGGTGAGGATCAAACATTATATTTCCCTTCAATCCATTAACAGATTATCATTATACAAATTAGTTGTGAAAAAGAAATTGGCATTAACCTATAGTTTGAAACTATCTTATGAATGGTCTTGACAGTATAGTTGTTCATGTACCTCATACATGACATGAAATAATTAAGCATTGTCTTAATTCAAAATTTAGTTATTATTATTTATCCATTCGATTTTCTCTTTGGAATTATCTATGGATGCATTTCATTCTCATCATATTTATTAAATGTCATGGGTTTATATTATTTTCCATTACACATTGATTAATTATTATCCAGTTATTTTAAATGGTATATGTTCTCATTTATTTACCATGACATAATTTTTACTCACTCCATCTAAGTTTATTTATTACAAGAATCTTATTTCAGTTATTTAAATTTTTATATTGATTATGTTCATTGGTTCATTATTATTTCCACTATACTTAACCCTCACTGAAAATTTGAGCTCACCCTTATTTTTTTCCATCCATAGGAATCTAAGATGTGTACTAATAAAGATATGCATGGATAAGATAAGTGGGGATAAAGTTATCCTCAAAACAATTATGTTATAATTATTGTATCTAGTTGAAATGTAAGACTCATGTATGTATTTGGTTTACCAATACTACTAAACTATTCGGTCCGTCAGGATTTGATTCCTTATAATCATGCCACTGTAATGGTAGTAGAAACTATCTCTAGGCTTACTAGGGTCAGGGTGCTACATAGTGCATGATCATAGTACAAGTATGAAGCATGCTTGTTGATGAATTCATTACTTCATGATCTCTATGAAAATTATCAAAATAAGTATTAGATAAAAATTACTTGTAAATTAACTAAAAAGAGTAGATAAAATTATGAGAAAATAACTTAAAAGGAAATTTTCAATAGTTATAAATCCTTATAATATAATATAATTTTTATTTTCATATGATATGAAAATACAAGGAATTTAGTAAATTTTATATGACCATAAAATAAGATATTAGAGAAGGTTAATCCCAACAACATGATATATTTAATCACATTACAATAACATAACATTCACGTATTACACAAAATTCTCAAAAAAACATTTATCTTTTTGGGTTTGGGTAAAACTCATATATAAATATTATCCTTCTTATTTTATAAAAAAATAGCATAACACGTTATATATTCCTAGATTTTACTAAACATTAGTATGTCCATTAATTTATTCCTATAAAACATTATCTATTAGTTTAAACCTATTATAATTTATTGACTAACCTAAAATAAATATTTACAATTTATATTTATAGAACATGATAAAATATATCTTTTCGTTTAACTATCGTAGAGAGTAAAAACTCCGTGATATACCATTTACCTTATTTGATGGAAAAACTATAATGTGACCCAATATATATTTTCATAAGACACTAAACTATATTATAAATTGTTTACCCCTTTTTGATAGTATTTAACATCAGTATAACCCTTTATATCATCCAAATTAAACAAAAAACATTCTCATCCATTATTTATTCCTAGATTTTGATATAGATTCGTATATCCATTTCAGTATTATGGGTGATAATGAACACTAATATAAAAAATCATTATATTTTCATCAAAATGGGAACATCTATATTTTTATTTATTTTATATTGAAATTTTATATGAGTTTTTAATTAATGAGCTTCTGAACATGGGTAATTATATAGAAGGAATGTGCACAAGAATATTAGTGATGAACAAGTGGACACATTTTTTTATGGTGATCCAATGAAAAATTATCTATATACATATTAATAATAGTTTATACACCTCTATTAGTGAAATGATTATGAGATTCTATGAGAAATAATGGTGGGATTATTTAACTATGCATCATGTTCATTCAAAATAATTAGTTTTAGTCAATGAATTTAACTTCTGTAAACATAATGTACAAATTTAATGGATTTCCTGAGAATGTTTTATATTATATCATGAATCTAATTTATGATACAATAGAATAAATAATTCAACCACCCACCAAAGATAAAACACTGTATTTTTATCTTCTTTTACCATTTACCACCATCTATGATGGGACCCTATAGAGGAAATTAGTTTAATTTTATTCTAAAAATGATAAGGAAGTAAATAAGTTGTAGGAAGTCACCTCTTCAGGATGCCTATATACATTCTCGCACTATGTTTTATTCTCATTTATAAAAATATTTATTTCCTACATTATACTTATCCTTGAGAAAGATATCATAAATAACATATAAGAATTTAGAAACTAATTATTCACTCACCATATATCATTTTCAGGTCATAGCTTATACTAGATCACAATCATTGTAGGTAATGACATAAATATTTTATAGGAAAACATTCTGAACCCATGAAATCTACCCACTCATATCAATACAAATTTACTTCTCTTTTTTGGTATAAAGGTTGTCATATTTCTTGGTAGTACTAAGAAAATATAAAAAAAACAATTAAGAAATATTTTTAACAAAATTACAGTTCTTTTAGAAATAACATGTTCTATTATGCTAGTCTTTTCATGGTTTATAATCTCTCATTTATTTTTAAACATAATATCCACAATCATTTCCAATATCTTATTTCTATAGAAAACATTCACCAAAATAAGTAAATTTTTTAAAATATGTTTTTATAGTTAAATCATTATATATATACCGTAACGTGTTTCCATTTTAATTAATACACATGATTTTTATGTTCATTCACCGACTTCATTCAATGATTTAGAATATATTTATCGACCACCCAATTATAACCAAATTCTTGTTAAAACACAGACTAAAACATATAATTTTATGTTTATCTATTGAATGTTGATTTATGTGTATTACAAATTCACAATATACATTATGTGTGATCAGTTTTTGGGATTTCCATGCATTGAATCCAAAAAATAAATATTTTTGGTGTCCCAATTGAGTTCGATCATGTCACGACCCATCCCCCAGGGCCCGTTCCGTGACTACCCCAAGCCCGCCTTCTATAGGCCAAGGGCTGGTGACTAGCACCAAAGGCATAAATCCCTAAAACAAGGAAGGCATTTTCTTTATAGAGTGTAAACACACACAACTGAGTAAAAGTTGCTAGACAAACACTATGTAAAACTGTATATAAAGAGTGTTGAAAGTAGAGAGGCCATAATACAAGCCCAACTGGAAAATACAAGTACAAATGAAAAAAAAGTTCAACAGAAGAAAGGTAAAACAACTGTTGGATCATCCTTCGAAATCCCTACCTAAAGGGTAGGCACATATAGCCTCTTTAGTACTCCATGTATGTCCGTCTCCTCCGTGTACCGACTCATCATAAGGTCCACCTCCGGGTACCATCCAGTCCTTCTACTCTCAGCCTCAATGAGAATTGTCCGTTATCTGCAACCAACATAGCAAGGTGCGGGCATAGCCTGTGCAGGGGTGAGTATAACAATAATCAGTAGGGACCTTGAGACCCTCAAGGTCTCACAAAATCCAATAAGAATAAACCGCAATGTATTAAATCAACAGATAACCCCACTTAGTTATATGACCATACATATAACTAAGTTATCATGTAATCCATCTCAATCATGAGGTAAAATACAAAAATTTACTGACTCAACTCAACCAGGATTTTATTCTAGGGATAGTATTAATCTGAACCCTCGGCTGTTGGAGAACTCCTCCTCTATCAAGCATAGTGGTCCTGCTGTGTCACAAAGAGATTCTTCCTACTAACCTTGAAATACTGAGGTACTCTTATTGTTGAGTACCGTGGGTCTACCGTGCTCACATAGAGGCTCCCCCCACTGTGGGTATGCCGCATCACACAGAGGTGCTCCCCCTCATAGCCTTCTGAGGTACTCCTCCTATCAAGTACCATGGGTCTGTCATGCTCACACAGAGGTTCTCCCCACTATGGGTCTTCCACGACACCAAGGAGCTCCCCACTGGGCCTGTAGAGTCACTCCGAGTCAAACGGTCAGCAGTATCTGGGTCTCATCCAGCTACTAGGTTCCCACACAAATTCTCGCTCGTCTCCAGAAGATCTGCTCCACAAGCTACTATTCGATGCACCAACTATCACGAAGTCCCATGAAGAATTATCTCAAAGTTCTATGATGTCATAGAGGTATCAATGCAACAGACAGCGCGTCAATCTGATGTCTGATTTGTGAGTTATTAGTCATTTAGTCCCGGGGGCCCGGTTGGATTCGTGTACAATCCAACTTGACCGTATCTCAACTTTACCCTGAACTCCAGTGGGGTATAATCAAAGGTAATATCGCAATCCAAGAAAACCAGTGCCGCTGACGGTTCATCAAACAGTAATCTGGTGCCAAAGATATGGCCAAAGAAAGTAAAGGGTCAGTAGTGGGCCTCATTCTGGTCCGACCTGGTTCGACCGACTCAAACCATCCCAGTCTCGGCAGACCCGGTCTTGGTTGAATCGGTTAGACTTGTTGGGTTTGGCATGGCCCACTGTGCCCATCCCAGCAGGCCGCGAGGGCTGTTCGGCCCGGGCTCGGGGCCGGTTTGGCCTGGAGTGTCATGAGGGCAAGGCTCGGTTCCGCTCGTCCCGAAGGGTGCGGCTCGGCCGGTTCAGACAGGGCACCACAAGGGGTGTCGCGGGCTAGTTCGGGAGGTCGGGCGACTGGGAGGTGGCCAGGGAGGGCACGGCTAGGCGGGCACGCGACCGGGAAGGGTGTCAGGCGGGCGGCCTGGCGGCCGGGCAGGGCGCGGCTAGGCCAGGAGGCAGCTGGGCAAGGCACCAGGCGGGCCGGCGGGCGGCCAGGCAAGGCGCTGCCTCAGCGGCAGGCGGCTGGGCATGGCTGTAACATCTCAGGTAAATAAAGAATAAAATATTCTCATATTTATGAATTAAATATTAATTTTACTTTAAAGGGGTTGCTATGTTCGATAGCGTACCCGATACGCAACAAAGAGTTTCTTTGATATCTTACGTTGCACACTAGTAATAAAACAATATTATTTTAAATGGTAGATAACACGTAGCCGTTGTATTGGCAAGAATGAATAGAAATAACTAAAATATGATTATATATGTTTTTTTAAATGTTTCTACATTTATCAAATAAAAAATAAAGGCTTAAAATACGAAAAGAATTCAATTTTAGGCATATATACTCTAACATTCACAAAAGGTCGACTTATCGCCTTTTCATGGAGAACCGTCTATAAATATAGTTTTGGTCACTCTTATACATTCTATCGGACCAAATAAAATTCTTCTTTATAATCCAGACATCAAAATTTACTTTGTGTAAATTTTTGGTATTTTTCCGATAAGTTCATTTTTTTAATGAATAGTGAAAAATGTTGTATTTTCATTCAAAACCTCTTTTTAATCAAATTTATTTATATGATTATATTATCATTTGAATTGGTTTTAAAGTAAAATTATAATATATTTTTACCATTTAATCCAATAGTGGTCGTTGGATTTAATTTCACTTTGAAATCGGACTTAAACTAGTGTCAATCTTTTGATACTTATTGTTTCATAAAAACACGTTATTTGTTTTGACAGCGGGAATTAATTATTAAATTAATTAATGCAATTTATATGTTTTGAATTTTATAAAATCGATATCATTTTTGAATTCGGAATATCAAATATAGACTAGGGTGAATTTTTGGTATTTTTCTGAAAAACTTCAATTTTCGGTGAATAGTGAAACCACTAAGTGGTACTTAAAAAACTGATTTTTCTTTTAAATGAAATTTTACGACCTTTGTGTTTTGAATTTCAAAAATCTTACATACATGGTTTTCATTAGGAATTAAAATGTGGTTTAATGGGATTAAAATAATTTTTTTGGTAAATAGTAACTTTTATGTTTATTAATCGCAATTAGAGGTAATTAGTGTAGTTTAAGGTAAAAATAATGTTTTAATAATATGAAATGACCTAGACACAAGTCCTAACCTTATTGGATGTGTCATGGCCGATCAATAAAATCCATGGGTCAACTTGGGGACCCCATGGAGCCACTTTGGTAAGAAAATGACATTAATAACTTTTTATTTAATGTTAAAATAAAAAGTCACAAACATGAGTTGTTTTACTAAAACAATTTTTAAATGGGGTTATACAAGTCATATTTTTGACTATAAATATTTATTAGAAATATAAAACTATTTCCTACATCATTATATTTGTTTTATAATTTTTAGACATTAAATAAATTAAATTATTTATGACACCATGATGATGCACCGATTACCTCATTATTTAAGGATTTAAATAAAATGAAAAGATAATGTAAAATCTAAGACCTACACATGTCAAAAACCTATTGGGTGGGTGTATTTAGAACTATTATCACCTTTTCCTAGAAATATAAAATTTTGGGACCTTTTAAATCCGAAAATCATTTTATAATAAAGTAACCTTTTATAACTTTCCAAGAGTGCCCCTCCTCTCCTCTTATAAAAGGCCCCCACCTCTACCACCATACTCACACCTCTCAAGCCTTTGTCTCGGCCAAAGCCAGCCCATTTTGTCTCTCCACATCCCTATCTTACTCCTAGAAGCCTCACTTTGGGCAGAAGTCTTCCCAAGGAATCCTTTGAGCTCAAATCAAAAAGAGTTACCCATTTTAAAGGTAGTGTTTTCTCTTGTGTTCTTTTGTTTTATTTTGCTTCTCCAACCCCCTAAACTCTTTTTATTTATTTATTTTGTAACAACTCCAGTATCTTAAATATACAAGGATGTTTTTATAAGAATAATTCGAGCTATAGTTACACAAACCTTCATCTAATGGTTAAAAAACATATTGTCTCTGTGGATGGCGAATTTCTGCCTCACGAAACGATGATTCTTCAACACTCATATAAAACCTTCAATGTTAGCCATTAAGATGACACTATATTTATATATGATATATAATATGTTTATGTTTTACTTAAGCTTATGTATTTTTCTTTTTTGCCAGACCTTTATGGTTTCCATTGTGGGTAAACATGATAATTTCATTTTAGGAAGTGCGGACTACTGCCCCCTCAAAGTGATTCGATTCGTTAATGTCATACGTGTGATGTATAAAGGATGGATTTAAAGTTATTATATATGATTTTATACTGGAATTATAATATACCTTTATATAATTATTATTTATTTCCATTAAAGTATGATATAGAAATGAAAGTAGCGTTCATGCGTACGTACGGCTTACCGTCTCCATGAACGGTGCATTTCATTTCTTATCCCTAAATGTAATGTACTATTATAAGTAAATATATATAATGGATATATATGATGTATGTTACATCTAAATGATTAATATAATTCTGGAATTAAAATATACAAATCTCTCATTTAGTTTTAATTCCATTAATATGACATAGAAATGAAAGTAGCGTTCATGCGTACGTACGGCTTACCGTCTCCATGAACGGTGCATTTCATTTATTACCTCTAAATGATTATGTAATATTATAAATACATGTATATTCTGTATATATATGATATATATTATATCCAAATCATGAATATCATTCTGGATATAATGAACCTTTGACCACACGAACAACATGTAATTGTAAGAAGTCCACTTTCGACTTAAGAACCAAATATCGACAAAAAACATTATTAACTTAAATGATTACATAATGTTTATAACATGGAAATAAGTGATATAAAAGGAATAATGAACCTTAAAAAGGTTCATAAGCAAGTATAAATTAACTCAAGTTTATTATTCTGGAGATTAAAGAGCAATCGAGTCAAGTCGGACCCGAGGTGAGGGACTTCGTCTCAATCTCCTTTCATTGAGACATATTTGGTTTTATACACAAATTTCTTTTATACGGTGTATAAAACCCTTTGAATTTTACTTTTATACAAAAGGAATCTTTTTCTACGAAGAGTTTTACTAAACGACAAAAAGGAATGTTTCTTTTAACGTACGCGGTGACAACGACCTTTTCCGCCACTGCGAGTATTATTTGGTCTTTGGCTTCCTCAACAAGTCATAATGTTATTCTATGTTAAATAAAAACTATATACTATTTTATGTATTTTTGTATTGAAAAGGGTTTTTTATAATGGATTTGTTATGTGAATATAGTTAAGTGATATATTGTGATCAAAGTGTGGAAATGTTTTCTTTCCATTATATTTTTTTTTATGTCTTATGATTTTATAATGGTACTTGGACATTTGATGGGTGGTTACGTGATAAACCATATAAAAAGTGGTGCCGTGAATACTAGGATGGGTGGTTACGTTATAACCTATAATGCATTGGGTATGGAAGTTGGTCGTATGGCTATTCCATTAAGTGATATGTATGGAAGTCGACCGTATGGTTATTCCATTTAAGTATGTTTATGTCCCAATTTACCTTTATATGTTATGTGATCTTTATGTGGGTTTTATGGTAATCTTTTGGTTAAAAAAGGGTAAGTAATGAACTTTTATTCAGTGAATAATTTTTACTACTTCATAAAGGTGAAAAGTATTACTTTGATAAAGTATACATGGTTTACTTGTTGTTTTGAAAAACTAACAGTTTTCATTCATTGTGTATCCCTTACTGAGCTTTTTATGCTCACCCCAAGTTTTTTTGAATTGTTTTTCACAGGACATAATGTGGAACAGTGTCAAGGATGGGATCAAGGGAAATTCATGCTATCTAAAACATGGAACTATACATGTTTCTATTTAAGAGTTTTTATTTTATGGAAACTTAGTAGAAGTGTCTACTTTGTAATATTTTGAGATGTAATAGTTATGTCCTAATTATCTAAAACTATAAACTTGAAAAGATCCTCAATGTGAATTATTCTTTTAATTCAATATTATGTAAGGTTTAAGGCCAAGGCCTTATAGTTGGTATCAGAGGTCGGTTTAGACAACTTTAGGAGTTAGAAAATTTTTAAATAATAAATTAATTTATGGTATGATTGAAATGATATAGCATTTAAAGATTACCATGTTTCTTTGCCAAATATATTTCTGTGTTAAGAATGGTTTTTCATAAGGAAACAGAACAGCTTTTCTGGGAAGGCATACAGAGGGAAATGACCTTTCAAATCAGTATCCTGAGATGGTCAGAATCAGAACTAAATAGTTTGTTGCAGTGATGGCTCAGTTGACTCAGGTGAAAAATGTTGGTTGTTTTTATTGATGATATTTTGGTGTTTTCTAAAAGTAAAGAGTAGCATGAAATACATTTAAGGGTTATCTTTCAAACCTTAAAAAAATTTATGGGAAATTTAGAAAGTGTGAGTTTTGGTTACAAAAAAATTCTTTCCTTGGTCACATTGTTTCAAAAAATAGAATAGCTGTTGATCCTGCTAAAACAAAAGTTGTTGAAGAATGGGAAAGACCCAAAAATGTAACCGTGATCTGTAGTTTTCTTGGTTTGGTGGGTTACTACCGAAGGATTTTTGAACATTTTTCACGGTTATCTAGTCCAATTACTAAGATAACTCAGAAGGGTGTTAAGTTTATCTGGACAAAAGAATGTGATGATTTTTTTCAGGAGTTGAAAAGAAGATTGGTGAATGCTCCAGTTTTGGAACTTTCTTCCAGGAATGGTGAGTTTGTTATATATAGTGATGCTTCATTGAAGGGACTTGGTTGTGTCCTTATACATAATGATAAGGTAATTTCATATGCTTCATGTCATTTGAAAACTCATGAGGTAATTACCCTACACATGACTTGGAATTAGCTGTTGCTGTTTTTGCTCTAAAAATTTTAAGGCATCATTTGTATGGAGTAAAGTGTGAAATATATACTGATCATAGAAGTTTAAAGTATATATTCACTCAGAAATAATTGAACATGACACAGAGGAGATGGTTGGAATTAATCAAGGATTATAATTGTACAATTCATTACCATCCAGAAAAATCAAATAAAGTGGCTATGCTTTGAGTGGAAAAAGTAATGCTTCATTAACCATGCTACATTTGGAACGAGATCCTTTGGTTTTTGATTTGATGAACTTTGGCATAGAAGTTTTTGGTGCAGGATTTCCTTCTATTTTGTTTCAGGTATCAGTGAAATCTTCTCTATCAGACAGAATTAAGCAAGCACAGAAGCAAGACAGTGAGTTGTAGAAAAAGGTAGAGCTGGTTCAGAAGGGTAAGTTTCCTGAATTCAACATTGATAATGATTGTGTTTTGAGATGTTGGAAGAGATTATTTGTGCCTAGAGATTCACAATTGAAGAATGAGTTTTTATGTGAGGCTCATAGTTCCCCATTTTCAATTCATCTTGGCAGTACTAAGATGTACAAAGATCTGCGGGAGTATTACTGGTGGTATGGAATGAAAAGAGATATTGTTGATTTTACTATAAAGTGTTTGACTTGTCAGCAGGTTAAAGTAGAGCAGTAGTTACCGAAAGGGATGCTTCAGCCATTACCAGTGCTAGATTGGAAATGGGAAAATATATCCATGGACTTTGTTGTGGGATTACCGAAGACATCTAGAGGTAATAATGCAATCTGGGTTATTATTGATCGATTGACTAAATCTGCTCATTTCCTTCCTATTCAAGATACTTTGTCTCTAGATCAACTTGCTCAGTAGTATCTTAAAGAGATAGTCAGGTTGTATGGAGTTCCCCTCCCCATTTTATCTGATCGTGATCCCAGGTTTACTTCTAACTTTTGTAAAGTCCTTCAGAAGTCATTGGGTACTGAATTAAATTTTAGTATAGTTTTTCATTCGCAATCAGATGGGCAGTCAGAACGAACAATTCAGACCTTGGAGGATATGCTATGAGATTTATCTAAGAATTATCAGGGAAGTTGGGACCAACATCGTTCTTTGGTTGAGTTTTCATATAATAACAGTTTTCATTATAGTATACAGATGGAACCGTTTGAGGCATTATATGGGAAACGGTGTCGAACTCCAGCTTTTTGGGATGAAGTGGGTGAAAGGAAGCTGATGGGACCAGAATTGGTAGAAGAGATGGAAGAAAAAGATCAGTTGATTCAGAAACACATGAGAACAGCTCAGAGCAGGCAGAAGAGTTATGCGGATAACCGGAGGAAGGATTTATCTTTCGAGATAGGTGATCATGTTTTTCTCAAAGTTTCACCGTGGAAAAGTGTGATGCGATTTGGTAAGAAAGGAAATTTGAGTCCAAGGTTCATTGGAGCATATGAAATTCTGGAGAGAGTTGGATAAGTTGCATACAGAGTGGAATTACCTCCGATTTTATCTCAGGTACACAATGTTTTTCATGTTTCGATGTTGAGAAAGTATATGCCAGATCAATCTCATGTTTTGAGCCCAGAGGTAATTCAGTTGGAAGATAATCTCTCTTATGAAGAACAACCAGTCCAGATTATTGACCGAAGAGAGCAAGTGTTGCGAAATAAGGTAATTGACCAGGTAAAGGTTTTGTGGAAAAACCATACGGTTGAAGAGGAAACATGGGAATCTGAAAATGCTATGAGAGATAAATACCCCCACTTATTTTGATAAGTGAATAAAATTGCGAGGACGCAATTCCCAAAAGGGGGGAAGGATGTAACATCCGAGGTAAATAAAGAATAAAACATTCTAATATTTATTAATATTTATGAATTAAATATTAATTTTACTTTAAATGGGTTTCTATGTTCGATAGCGTACCCGATACGTAACAAAGAGTTTCTTTGAAATCTTACGTTGCACACTAGTAATAAAACAATATTATTTTAAATGGTAGTTAACACGTAGTCATTGTATTGGAAGGAATGAATAGAAATAACTAAAATATGATTATATATGTTTTTTTAAATGTTTCTAAATTTATCCAATAAAAGATAAAGGCTTAAAATACGAAAAGAATTCAATTTTAGGCATATATACTCTAACATTCACAAAAGGTCGACTTATCGCCTTTTGATGGCGAACCGTCTATAAATATAGTTTTGGTCACTCTTATACATTCTATTGGACCAAATAAAATTCTTCTTTAGAATCGGGACATCAAAATTTACTTTGTGTAAATTTTTGGTATTTTTCTGATAATGTTCATTTTTTAATGAATAGTGAAAAATGTTGTATTTTAATTCAAAACCTCTTTTTAATCAAATTTATTTATATTATTAGATTATAGTTTGAATTGGTTTTAAAGTTAAATTAGAATATATTTTTACCATTTAATCCGATAGTGGTCATTGGAATTAATTTCACTTTGAAATTGGACTTAAACTAGTGTCAATCTATTGATACTTACTGTTTCATAAAAACACGCTATTTGTTTTGACAGCGGGAATCAATTATTAAATTAATTAATGCAACTTATATGTTTTTAATTTTGTAAAATAGACATCATTTTTGAATTCGGAATATCAAATATATCTTAGGGTGAATTTTTGGTATTTTTCTGAAAAAACATCAATTTTTGATGAATAGTGAAACCACTAAGTGGTACTTAAAAAACTGATTTTTCGTTTAAATGAAATTTTACCACCTTTGTGTTTTGAATTTCAAAAATCTGACATACATGGTTTTCATTAGGAAGTAAAATGTGGTTCAATGGGATTAAAATAATTTTTTGGTGAATAGTAACTTTTATGTTTATTAATCGCAATTAGAGGTAATTAGTGTAGTTTAAGGTAAAAATAATGTTTTATTAATATGAAATGACCTAGAAACATGTCCTACACTTATTGGATGTGTCCTGGCCGACCAATAAAATCCATGGGTCAACTTGGGGACCCCATGGAGCCACTTTGTTAGGAAAATGACTTTAATAAATTTTTATTTAATGTTAAAATAAAAATGTCACATACATGAGTTGTTTAACTAAAACAATTTTTAAATGGGGTTATACAAGTCAGATTTTTTACTATAAATATTCATTAGAAAGCTAAAATAATTTCCTAAATCATGATATTTTTTTTATAATTTTTAGACATTCAATTAATTAAATTATTTATGACACCATGATGATGCAGCGATTACCACATTATTTAACGATTTAAATAATATGAAAAGATAATGTAAAATCTAAGACCTACACCTGTCAAAAACCTATTTTATTGGTGTATTTAGAACTATTATCATCTTATCCTAGAAATATAAAATTTTGGGACCTTTTAAATCCGAAAAAAAATTTATAATAAAGTAACCTTTTATAACTTTCCAAGAGTGCCCCTCCTCTCCTCTTATAAAAGGCCCCCACCTCTACCACCTTACTCACATCTCTAAAGCCTTTGGCTCGGCCAACGCCTACCCATTTTGTCTCTCCAAATCCCTCTCTTACTCCTAGAATCCTCACTTTGGGCAGAAGTCTTCCCAAGGAAGCCTTTGATCTCAAATCAACAAGAGTTACCCGTTTTAAAGGTAGTGTTTTCTCTTGTGTTCTTTTGTTTTATTTTGCTTCTCCAACCCCCTAAACTCTTTTTATTAATTTCTTTTGTAACAAATCCAGTGTCTTAAAAATACTAGGCTGTTTTTATAAGAATAATTCGAGCTACACTTACACACACCTTCATCTAATGGTTAAAGAACATTCTGTTTCTGTGGATGGTGAATTCCTACCTCACGAAACGATGATTGTTCAACACTCATATAACACCTTCAAAGGTGGAAATTAAGATGAAACTATATTTATATATGATATATAATATGTTTATGTTTTACTTAAGCTTATGTATTTTTCATTTGTGGTATAACTTTATGGTTTCCATTGTGGGTAAACATGATAATTTCATTTTAGGAAGTGCGGACTACCGCCCCCTCAAAGTGATTTGATTCGTTAATGCCATACATGGGACATATAAAGGATGGATTTAAAGTTATTATATATGATGTTATACTGGAATTATAATATACCTTTATATAATTATTATTTCTTTCCATTAAAATATGAGATAGAAATGAAAGTAGCGTTCATGCGTACGTACGGCTTACCGTCTCCACGAACGGTGCATTTCATTTCTTATCCCCAAATGTAATGTACTATTATAAGAAAATATGTATAATGGATATATCTGATGTATGTTACATCTAAATGATTAATATAATTCTGTAATTAAAATATACATATCTCTCATTTAGTTTTAATTCCATTAATATGACCTAGAAATGAAAGTAGCGTTCATGCATTCGTACGACTTACCGTCTCCATGAACGGTGCATTTCATTTCATACCACTAAATGATTATGTAATATTATAAATACATTTATATTCTGGATATATATGATATATATGATATCCAAATCATGAATATCATTCTGGATATAATGAACCTTTGACCACACGAACAACATGTAATTGTAAGAAGTCCACTTTCGATTTAAGAACCAAATATCGACAAAACAAACATTATTAACTTAAATGATTACATAATGTTTATAACATGGTAATAAGTGATATAAAAGTAATAATGAACCTGAAAAAGGTTCATAAGCAAGTAGAAATTAACTCAAGTTTATTATTCAGGAGATTAGAGAACAATCGAGTCAAGTCGGACCCGAGGTAAGGGATTTCGTCTCAATCTCCTTTCATTGAGGCATATTTCGTTTTATACACAACTTTCTTTTATATGGTGTATAAACCCCTTTGACTTTTACTTTTACACAAAATGAATCTTTATCTATGAAGCTTTTTACTAAACGACAAAAAGGAATGTTTCTTTTAACGTATGTGGTGACAACGACCTTTTCCGTCGCCGCGAGTATTATTTGGTCTTTGGCTTCCTCAACAAGTCGTAATGTTTTTTTTAAATTAAATAAAAACCATATATTGTTTTATGTATTTTGGTATTGAAAAGGGTTATTTATAATGGATTTTTTATGTCAATATATTTAAGTGATATACTGTGATCAAAGTGTGGAAATGTTTTCTTTCCATAATATTTGTTTTATGTTTTATTTCTTATGATTTTATAATGGTACTTGGACATTTGACGGGTGGTTACGTGATAAACCATATGACGGGTGGTGTCATGAATACCAGGATGGGTGGTTACGTTATAACCTCCAATGAATTGGGTATGGAAGTCGGCCGTATGGCTATTCCATTAAGTGATATGTGTGGAAGTCGACCGTATGGTTATTCCATTTAAGTATGCTCATGTCCCAAGTTACCTTTATATGTTATGTGATCTTTATGTGGGTTCTATGGTAATATTTTGGTTACAAAAGGGTAAGTAATGAACTTTTATTCAGTGAAGAGTTTTTACTACTTCATAAAGGTGAAAAGTATTACTTTGATAATGTATACATGGTTTACTTGTTGTTTTGAAAAACGAACAGTTTTCATTCATTGTGTTTCCCTTACTGAGCTTTTTATGCTCACCCCAAGTTTTTTTGAAATGTTTTTCACAGGAATTAATGTGGAATAGTGTCAAGGATGGGATCAAGGGAAATTCATGCTATCTAAAACATGGAAATGGACATGTTTCTTTTTAATAGTTTTTATTTTATGGAAACTTAGTAGAAGTTTCTACTTTGTAATCTTTTGGGATGTAATAGTTATGTCCTAATTCTCTAAAACTCTAAACCTGAAAAGATACTCAATGTGAATTATTCTTTTAATTCAATATTAAGTAAGGTTTAAGTCCAGAGCCTTATAAGGGCTCCAGGCAGGGCGCGACCTAGCCGGAAGGTGGCCGGAAGGCCGATCCGGTGCGGTTCGGGCTAGCGTGGTTCGGCGTTGCTTGGGCTGGAGGGGTTTGTCCGGGGTGCGCGGGAGGTCGGCTGCAGTTCGGCTCATGGATCCATCTCGGGCGGGGCATCGGAATGCCACGGGGGCGGTGTGGTTCGTGGAGATGACAAAAAGCATGGCCTTTGCATGTGCGTTCGTCGCCTTCAACGCCCCTTCATCGTCATGCCGAGAAACAACACAAACAAAGAACGGTGGATGGGTCGGGCCATGTTGGTTGGGCCCACACCATCCGCATTTAGGGTGGTAACACTTGGCTCATCAAAGAGTAATAAAGATGAACAAAAGTTGTTTTACAACCACACAATGATTCCTTTCCAATCTGAAGAAGGGAAAAAGAATAGGAATTTACACAAAAATAAACCCCCTACATTTGATTGTCGGTTGTCTACGTTGAAGTCACAGGAAGAAGATGAAGGAGTTTGTCATTCACCGCTTCCTCCATGCACTCCCAATCCCGAGCTACGTCGGCTCGTTGACGAAGATCCGGAGGGTAGGTCAGTTGAAGAAGCCACATATCGATAGGATCTGATGGAAGAAGTCGAAGAAGGTCGGTGTTCTTCGTAGGTGGAGCGTTCTTCGTTGGAAGAACTTTTATCCCAAGCTCTTCTCTTCCCAAGCTCCACCAAATGAGAAATGCTAACAAAAAATAATAGATTGTCTATTATTTTAGTTGTTGGAACAAAATTCCAATTGATGACTTAAATTTAATTGGTCCCAGCTAATTAATGCATGAGTTTTGGCACAAATTAATTATAGCAGTTGGAACCAATTAATTAATGGGGAAGTCAAGAGGATCTCCCTTATTAATGAGGGAGATTTGAGAGGTTTTACTCTCCTCCCATTAATTGGGGGGTTTATCCCCGTGAGGTCCCCATGTCGTAACCTCTCGCTGGAGGTTAGGATCGGGTGGGCCTGACCACCATAACCTCTCATGGGAGGTTAAGGTCTGGTGGTCCCACCTCCAACATCCATGAGGAGGTTTTAACCACCAGAAACCCACATGGCAGCTCAAGAAAAAATAAATTGAAGCTCACTTTATTTTATTAATTTCCACAAAAACACAAAAACTAACTTTTATTCTCGACTAACTATCATCGAGGTGAAAGTCTTATTAAGTGAATACTGGCGATGTGAGTTCAACGGTTCCCTCCGATTCCAATTTTGAGCACCGGTTCAAATGTTATAAAAACACGCTCATATTTTTAATGAACGTACCCGAAAAAAACTTTAGGAAATTATTCCTTGAAAACCGGGCCTTGGAATCACACACTGTTAGTTCTTGCGGACACGTAAAATTCTCATGTATTTAAGGAGAAATTTTTCACAGGAATTCTGGGTCTTTACATTCTCACTACCTTAGGTTTTTACGTCCTCGTAAGCTACTACTTGAACTAAGGGAAAAAGTGGGGGTACTGAGCACACATACGAGCCTCCCACTCTATTGAACTCTCTTGGAGGTTCCCATGCTGACAGCGAACACACACCAGAGGTATCGACTGTCCATATAGGACCCACTCCTGTCGATCCTCGATATCCACTCAAACCTCCGTAAAAGTCTCCCCATCATCGATGTCTAACTCTCCATGGTTGATGATGCAGGAAGAGTCATACACTTATCTCCTCAGCTGAGATTTGTGGAAGACGTCATGCACACGGTGCAACTGAGGTGGAAGAGCCAGGCGGTAAGCCACCTCACATACTCTTCTGAGGACCTGGAAAAGTCCGATGAAACACGGAGATTACTTTCCACCATATCCAAATATCTATAGACCTTGTTGAGGTGAAACTTGTAGGAAGACGTGGTCTCCATCCTCGAACTCCATAGGTCTCGGTCTCCTTTCAGCATACGACTTATGTCTGCTCTATGCGGTCTGCATACGCTCCTGGATGATCTCCACCTTCTCTGTGGTAGCCCGTACCATCTCTGGTCCCACTAGTGCTGACTCCCCAAGGTCATTCCAGCACAAGGGTGATCTGCAAGGTTGCCCGTATAATGCCTCGAAAGGTGTCATCCTGATGGTGGAGTGATAGTTGTTGCTGTAGGAAAACTCCACCAAAGCTATGTGATGCTCCCAGCTACGACCAAAGTCAAGAACACATGCACAAATCATGTCCTCAAGGTTCTGAATGGTCCACTCAGTCTGTCCATCCATCTAAGGATGGAAGGCAGTGCTCAGACGAAGCTACATCCTGAAAGCCTCCTACAACCCCTTCTATATCTAGGAAGTAAACCGTGCATCACGATCGGAGACAATAGAAGAAGGTACTCCATGTAGCCGCGCAATCTCCTGCACATAGAGGTGTCTCAAGATCTCTACTGAACCCTGATCTCTGATCGGTAGGAAGTGGGCCGACTTGGTGATTCATTCAACGATAACCCAGACAGAGTCATGACCTCTAGATGTATGTAGAAGACCCATAATGAAGTCTATGGATATCCCATAACACTTCCACTATAGAACATCTAAATGTTTAACCATGCCTGCTGGTACCTGGTGCTCCGCCTTCACTTGCTGACAAGTGAGGCATCAAGAGAAAAACTATGTAACTAATTTCTTCATACCTTGCCACAAATTCTATTATTGAAGGTCCTAGTACATCTTCGCCACTCCTGGATGTACCGTTAGAGGGGATGTGTGGAACTCCCTAAACACTTCCTCCTGAAGTGACACTGGTACCATAGTACGTCCTCTGAAGAGAATGATGTGCTCCCCACCATTATAAAATATATCAGGTGTCTACCCTGTGGATATCTGAGCACATCGTGTCTCACAGTCAGCGTCCCCATGTTGTGCCTCCTTAACTCGCTGAAGATGTGGTTCAGTGACAGTAAAAGACTATATAAATTTTGCTCTATCTTTATTCACAAAGGATATCTATAAGGCAGCCAACTGCTCTGTCACCTCACCTAGCAGCTTTATACCAGATCTCTTGCTGAGTGCATCTGCAACAATGTTCACTTTCCCAGGAGTATAGACTATCTTGAAGTCATAATCCTGAAGGAACTCAAGCCATCATCGATGTCTCAGGTTCAGGTCCTTATGAGAGAAGATATACTTGAGACTCTTGTGATCAAAGTAAATGGTAAAACGTTCTCCCATCAGATAGCGCAACCATGTCTTCAAGGTGAAGACCACTGCTGCTAACTCTAGGTCATCGGTAGCATATTTTTTCTCATGTTGTCTCAACTTTCAAGAACCATACGTGATCACTTCTCGCTTCTACATGGGGACACACCCGAGTCTGGTCCCTGATGCGTCGTAGTAGACTACGTACCCAACGCCTTCCTCTAGAAGCCTCAAGATGGGGGCACTAGATAGCCTCTACCTCAGCTCCTGGAAGCTCTGTTGGCATCTCTCCGACCAAACGAAGGGTTGTACCTTATTCTCCAAGGTTAATAGTGGTGATGCAACTCTAGAAAAGTCTGGCACGAACCTCTGGTAGTAACCAGCCAAACCTAGGAAACTTCGTACCTCTGTCACACTCCTAGGTGGCTCCCAAACAAGTACCGCCTCAATATTCGCTGGATCCATGGCAACTCCAGCCACCGAGATGACGTGTCCCAAGAAGTGAACCTCTAGGATCTAGAACTGACACTTTAAGAGATTACTATAAAGCTGGTGCTCTCGGAGTGTGTCCAGTACTACTTGAAAATGATAGGCATGCTCCTCCTCATTAGTCGAGTAGATCATAATGTAGTAGATGAAGACTATGACAAAGAGACCGAGGTATGGCTGGAAAATAATGTTCATGAGTCCCATGAACACTATTGGAGTGTTGGTTATGCAGAAAATAAGAACCAAGAACTCGTAGTGGCCGTACTGACATCTGAAGGCCATCTTCAGCACATCCTCGTCTCGAATTATGAGCTGGTGATAGGCTGATCTGAGGTCTATCTTCGAGAACCACCGTGCTCCCTTAAACTAATCAAAGAGGTCGTCAATCCTTGGGAGTGGGTAATTTTTCTTCATGGTCACCTGGTTCAGGCGACGGTAGTCGACACAAAGCCTCAAGATTCCATATGCCATCTTGGGGAACCGAATTGGTTCTACCCATGGAGAAAAAATGGGACGGATGAATCCTTTACCCTGCAAGTCCTCTAGATGTACCCGCAGCTTTTGAAGCTCTGAGGGATCCATCCAATATTCTAGTTTAGATATCAGTGTCGTCCTGGGGTACGGGTCAATTTAAAAGTCCACCTCTCTAGGAGGAGGTAGACCTGGAACATCTTCAGGTAGAACATCTGTGTACTAGTCCACTACTATAGGATAAGTTATACTTTCTACAAAAAATGATCTGATGGTAAGGCAGGCCAATAGATGAGTGATCGGCTGAACCCTCCTCCGAGTAAGTCTTTCATGTGTTGCAAAGGCTCCCTTCTCGTCGTTGAAGGTAAACCTGGTCCCATCCGTGCAGACACACCGCACTTTGCGCCTAATATAGTCGATCTAAGCATAGACTATCGATAACCAGTCCATACACAAGATGACGTCGTAATGCTTCGATGCCGCTATGAGGAGATCCCAGCCGAAGCTCTTTCCTCCTAGAGTAATCTCACACTGCTATCACCAGTGCATAATCATCGAGTCTGCTCCCGTAGGAGTATCTAGTCCTAAGGATCGAGCCAACAGCTCCATCGGAATCTCAGAGCTCCGAATGAGGGCAGTGGCAATGAAAGAGTGATTTGCACCTGTGTCTATAAAAACTGCAGCTAAGTTGGAGTAGATACAAATCATACCTCGAATCATCTCCAGAGCGCCATTATCGTAAGCCTCAGCTACCTAGAGCTGAGATCTTTCCTGTCCACCTACTCCCTGTGGTCGGGGTGGTCTTCTTGGTGGTGGTGGTGGTAACACCTCAAATTGTCACCCACCGCCAGCTGCTCGAACAGCTGCTCTGTCACATCTTCCTTCTCCCAGCGGACCGCCTCGGTAGAAACTATGTCTCTTCCTGGGTGGTCATTCGACCGTCTGATGATCATCTGAATGGCGGGTCAGACAGTCATGATCCATGTGACCATTCCCGCCGCATGAGTACCACTACCCTCTCCAGGCATGTGTGTCTCAGCCCTGGGTGCCCCGTACAACCGATCTTGAGTCATGAGGTCATCCACCCATGGGTCTAGTTATCTTGGACCTCTGTGACATCTATCTACTACCAGCTTTAGAAGACTCTGCTACATGTCGACTAGCGGTGGGTCTCACTACAAAAGACTGCTCAGCAAGGAAACTCTCCACTAAGAGGGTTCTCTCCAACACCCATGCATGCATCGGGATGCTGAGGGTGATCATCGAAGAACTGATCTCTTTTCTGAGCCCCTTCTTAAAGGTTCAATCTATGAAGAATGGGTCTAGCACCATATCTGTGGAGTAGCACGAGAGGTCGGCGTACCTCATTGAGTACTGTTCCACTGTCATGTTTCCCTGCTGCAGATGAAGTATCTCCTGTATGCGCACAGCAAGAAGATTCACTGGAACAAACTCCTCCCGAAATAGGCTCTCAGAGTATGACCAGAGAAGTGTCTTCTTTTTGTGAACCTGAAGCATCAAGCTCCACCATCTACCCACTACTCCCTGTAGAAGGATGGAAATAAGAATCACAATGAAGTCAGCTTGTGTCCCTACCAGTCTGAAGACTTTCACCACAGCCTCCAGCCAATCCTCAGCTACCTGTGGGTCCGTCTCTCGCCGGAACCTGGTCAGCCTCTGGTGCTGTAACTCATGCAATGCGCTCAAGCGGCATTCATCGTATCCTGTAGGGGTTTGTGGAATCGGTTTTCCAACGGGGTGCGGTACCGCTGGTGCCTCCACTGGAAAATGGCCACGCACCGAGGCATCATCGCTCGATGGGCTATCTATGCATACAACTCTCGGGGCTCTAGCTGGTCATCCTTGGGGAGGCATCCTGAAAGAAATAGATGCGACTCAGTAAAAATATTATACCTGGTGAGATGACCTATTTGAGCTGACTTAAAGAAAACTTATGAAAACACACACGCAATTAGTGTTTTAGTGCACTGAGTCAGAAATCATAAGCCGGGGTCCTAGTGTATGGATACATCGGCCACCACACCAACACTAGAATCCCTGAACTGAAAACCACCCTCAGTACCCTTAACTCTATTTGTTCACAGAAAATATCAGAGTCCTAAGTTCTACATTAGATCTGACTCCTTTGATACCAATTTTGCACCTTTGGTATCAGAGGAGGAACTCACCCTTAAGTGCCGTGCACTACCTGGGTTGAGATGTAGGGCCCACAATGAGGACATTGTGATCTAAAGGGGGGTAATTATAATACCCCAAAATGGTAAAGGGTGAAATTATTAAATGATATGACACATGTCAACAAGGTTCACATTCCTTTTCGGGAGCCTATCTGATTAGAACTCTACAGTTAAGCGTGTTTGGCCTAGAGTAGTGATCATGATGGGTGACCTTCTGAGAAGTTTCTCAGGGTGTGTGCGAGTGAGGACAAAGCACACTGAAAAGGACATGTGTTGGCCTATGGGGACTATCATTATTTAGATGACCCATTCAGGCATGTGGATGGACCCTTATGTGGGGACCACGTGTCTGCGGGGCAACTGGTGGTACCTGGCCGGCCAGGACCCAACGGCCGTGTTAAGGCGGGGTGGTTGTGCTGTCATCGTGACCCAGTTTTCACAGATCAACATCCCTTTCTTCCTAAAAAAATAAAAACAAACAAGTAATGACAACATTTAAAATATATTTCATGTGATTAGATTGTAACGTTTTACCCATACATTATAGGAATAAAAAAGATTATGGAATCTATTTTTTTCACAAATACATCATCTAAAAACAATTTTATTATCAATTTCTTCCTTATCTAAATAAATTTCCTAGATATAAATGATATAGGGATTGATGATTCAAAATCATGTTTTGCATGTTTTTCCCTTTATTTAGTAATAATATAAATTCTTCTATAAAATATGAATATTTATTATCTTTAAGGAAAATATTATATCATTTTTTTAGATAGTCATATTATAAAAATTTAGCTTATGTATGTATTCATAACTGATAAATCCATCCATTCAATCTTGATAATATCATTTATACTCACAAGAACTACTACATATGTAGTTAAAGTCCCATATATTTCTTCTTCATATGGAATATAAGACATATTTCAATCTATAAATGGGGTCAATGCATGATGTTGTCATAATAATAAATTTTTTGTTTAAGTGAAGGGAGAAGGTTATAAAAACCCATAATTTACATAAATTTTTATTACATCATAATGGAATCATAATTATTACAACATATAAGAAAACCATTATAGGACCGTTTAGGTATAGTGTCTTTAGAAACTGGGAAACATAAACAACTGGGTCATAAAGCATTTACATTGTCTCCTATTTAATTAATCATATCTAGGGTCCCTTTTAGAAAATCCTACTTAATAGACTTCATCCTGACCTAGGGAAAAGAAAAAATTAAAAAAATGGTGAGCTCAAATACTCAGTAAGGGTAAACAAAGGAAATATCAATCATATAACATTTTTAAAATCTTAACCTGCAAAAGATATCATAATATAATAACATGGGATAAATCATAGTAGTGAAAATGCAATCCCAATATGTAAAGACCCGTAAATTTCAAGGAAATTTTTTTCCTTAATTTTCTTTGGAATTTTACAAGAACGCAGTTTCTAACAGCACGTGATTCCGAGGCCCGGTGTGCCTGGAATCATTTTCTGAAGTTTGGCTCAGGTACATTCAGTGAACGAACGAGCGAGTTTTTCTAACTTTTGAACCGGTGCTTAGAATCGAATTCCAAGGGCACCGATGGGATCGTAGCGCTGGTACTTTCTTAGAAACACCTCTTCCAGAGTTTTGATTGCTCGGGTGTGGTTTTTAATTTTTGGGGGTTAAGTGAAGAAAATAAAATAAAGTGGTGCGACAACTTTATTTTATTTCACTTAAAGCCGCTTAAAGCCACTTAAAACTGCTTAAGCTGAGTTGAAGCGGATAGGGTGGAACCCAAAATATCCTACCCTTTTGGTAGTATATTTGTGAGGTGGGGCCCGCACGAGCCCCACCGTTTCTTTTCCGCTAAGTAACGCACCCGCAAAAACCCCTATTAAATGAAAGTCAACTGATGCATTTTCTAAATTCTTAACACCCCTATTAATTGGGCGGTTAGTTCGTTGCAATTAATTCTATGAATTAATTTTTCGTTACCTATCTTTCTTTTTCTAATTCTTTAGTTGATAATAAAATAATATGAGGACTTATTTTATTATCTGGTTGTTGTGCTAAACCTTTGGAGAATCTCTAAGGATTTTCAACCTCCTTCGCGAAGAACACGAAGAACGTGAAGAACGCCGGCCTCCGACGAAGGGCGACGAAGAACGCCAGACCCCCGGAGATCGACGCGACGCGACGCTGACGCTTCTTCCACGAAGTTCCATCCCCGCGACAATCTTCGATCGGCATCTTGAGTTTGTCTACGTGACGCCGAGTACCGCGCGACAGCGACGCCCTTCCGCGACGGGGTGATCCTTTTCTTCCGCGACGGTCAATTTCGCGACGAACTTGCGTCTGACGACGACGAAGGTAGGAGTCGTTTTGAAATTGATAATACCCATGTTTGTTTTCCTCCAAGGCAAGAACGCAGACCAACCAATTAACAAGTTGGTCCGCGGATTATTATTGCGGGTCGAGGTTTATCAATTGCTGGGAATTATGGTGTTGTTTCAAACCGCTAACGCGGTGGGTGCGGACCAACGAATAAGACCGAACCCACCGCCCTTTTGTTCTTGGTGTGCGGAACGGAGGACGATGACAAAACGGGCCGTAGAGACGATTTTTTGATTCCGCAGTGAAGAACGGGACCTGGGATGAGCTACGGCACAGACGGAAATGAAATCGGACCACCGAAGCAACTCCGGTGGCCCGCGGACTCCACCGGTGGCGCCGGTGGCCAGAGGCGGTGGCGCCCTAGCGCGCCGCCAGACGGAGCCGCCGCGGCTGAAGCCGCGGTGAAGGGGTGCGGTTCCGCGGCCGCGTGGAACCGAAGGCAGGACGCGGCCTTGCCGCGTCCGTTGGCGAGAGGCGGCCCCCCACGCGGGGTCGCGGAATCATCAAGGGGGGGGGGGGGGCCTTGCACCCGCTCGACCATCACGGCCGAGCCGCCAGGTGCCCGGGCCGCGCTGGCCGGGTCGGACCCGAACCCGGGTCGGGTCGACCCAAGGGGGGTCGGGCCGGGTCGGTCCGGGCCCATACCCCCCTTTTCCGGACCTTTTCAGTCTTTTGCTCATAACATGAGCTACGGGCCTTCGAACGACGCGCCGTCAGCGGCGATGCGACCCTTGCATCGAGCCGGTCGTTTCAGTATATTACACTCAAGGTTTCAGAATACCTTGGGTTCGGCCGAGTTGGTTCGGATACGAAACCAACCGGGCCCTCGGAGCAGAAACGCTTATATCTTGAGCCCCAGACGTCTGATTGACGTGCCGTAAACTTTTATGGATTCCTATAAGTCATACGGATCTTTTGGCTTACTCCGCTCGGGGTTTGGATGCCGTCGGAGTGCGGTCGGCTTTGTTCCCTCACGAAACCAATCAGGCCCCTGGAACGAAAAAACCAATAACTCACAGACCGGGCGTCTGATTGACGCGTCGTCTATCTCGTTGATTTACTCTTGTTGAGACGGAACTTTTGACATACTTCGCCTGAGTTTTGGTTGCAGTTGGATAATGGCCAGGTTGGATTGCACCCGAAATCCAACCGGGCCCTGGAACGGAAAAGATGATATCTTTCAGACCAGACGTCCGTTTGACGAACCGTCAGTGGCATTGGTGATCACGTTGAGAAACAGTCCCTTTGAGTATACCATATGAGAGTTCGGGGTACAGTTGAGTTACAGTCGTGTTGGTTCGCACACGACACCAACCAGACCCCGGGGATGAAAAGGCTAGTAACTCACAGACCGGGCGTCCGCCGTTTGTTGTGTTGAGACCCCTGTGACGAGGCATTCCATTGAGATACTTCTTCGTGGAACTTTTTGATACTTGTAGTCTCGACCAGCAGCTCGTGGAGTGGACCCTCCCGGAGACGAGCGTGCGGAGTACAGAGACCGTGTGGCCGGCTGAGACCTGACGACTGCTTGACTGATCGACTCGGTGCGTTTCGGATAGCCCAGTGGGGAGCGCTTGGTTGTAGCGGCAGACCCATGGTGGAGGAGCGCTTGGTTGTAGCGGCAGACCCGTGGTACTCAACAGAAGGAGTATCTCTGGAGGCTATAAAGGGGAGCGCTTGGTTGTAGCGGAAGACCCATGGTGGAGGAGCGCTTGGTTGTAGCGGCAGACCCAAGGTGGGAAGCACTTGGTTGTAGTAGCAGGTCCATAGTACTTGACAGGAGGAGTACCTCAGCAGTCTTAGGTTAGTGAGCAGTACCTCGGAGTCGTGACAGGACCACTGTACACTCCAGAGACGGGGCTCTTCAGTAGTTACGGTTTCGATAATGAAAATCCTGGTTTGAGCTGAGTCTATGACCTTTGTGTTTACCTCTTGATTGATATGGGTCACTTGATAACTTAGGTATATGTATGGGCATATACCTGGGTGGTGGTTATCTGTTTATTTCATGATCTTGGTGTTTTCCTCGTGATTGAGATGGGTTACTTGATACCTTAGGTATATGCATGGGCATATATCTAAGTAGAGGTTATCTGTTGAGATCTTTTTTGTAGTTATCCATATTGGTTTTAGTGAGACCTTGAGGGTCTCGGGGTCCCTACTGAGTATCATTATACTCACCCCTGCACGGTCTATGCCCGCACCTCCTTGTGTTGGTTGCAGATGACGGACAGTGCTGACGGAGGCTGAGTGTTCGAGGACTGGATGGTACCCAGAGGTGGACTACACGAAGAGTCAGTACCCGGAGGTGGACTACACGACGAGTCAGTATCTGGAGGTGGACTTCACGACGAGAAGACACTCAGCGGAGGTTGACGGGCGAGAGCGTTGTGGAGGCTATCTGTACCTACCCTTTGGGTAGGATCCGTGGTGGATGATCCAGGAGATGCACCATCTGTACCTACCATTCAGGTAGGATCCGAGGAGGACGACCCAGGAGCCGCTTCCGTCCTTCTAGCTGTTGTGTTTTTCTCTTTTTACTTAGTGTTTTACTTTCTCTTGTACTCTGTGGTGTTTTGTTTACTTTTATAAAGGCAATGCCTTCCCAGTTATCAGGATTTACGCCTTTGGTGCTAGTCGCCAGCCCCTGGCCTATGGAAGGCGGGCTTGGGGTAGTCACGGCACGGGGCCCGAGGACGGGTCGTGACAAATTGGTATCAGAGGAGTTGGTTCTACCGCAGAACTTATAACTCTGATATTTCCATTCTGTTAAGCAATAGTGTTAAGAGTACCGAGTGTGGTTTTCTGTTCAGGGAGTCCAGTGTTGGTGCGGGCGGCCGACGTATCCATACACCAGGACCCTGACAACCGATTTCCGACTCTGTGCACGAAAACACTGATTGCGTGTGTGTTTCCAGAAGTTTTTAAATGTCAGATCAAACCAGGTCAGCTCACCAGGTATAATCGTTTGACCGTGTCACGTTGTTTCTTTCAGGATGCCTTTTCATGAACGACCAGCTAGAGCCCAGAGGGATGTGCGTACTGACAGCCTGCAGAGTGACGAGGCTTCAGTACAAGGCTCTCTTGTAGTTGAGGGACCAGCCGAGGCACCAATGGTACTACCATACGTTGGGCCACTGATGCCACCAGCCCCCGAAGTAGGCGATGCACTCCACTTGAGCGCGCTGCACGAGTTCCAGCACCAGAGGCCACCCAGGTTCTGGGGAGAGACGGACCCGCAGGCGGCTGAGGATTGGCTGGGGTAAGTGGTGACAGTCTTCAGGCTAGTGGGGACGCCGGCAGACTTCATGGTGATCTTTGCCGCCAGCCTTCTTTAGGCAGCAGCAGGCAGGTGGTGGAGCCACTTGTTCCAGTTTTGCGATGGGATGACCTTCACATGGGAATACTTCGAGACCTTTTTCAGGGTGGAGTTTGTGCCAGTAGCTCTACACCCCGAGTGTGTATAGGGGCTTCTGCATTTGTCGCAGGGTTTTTGATCAGTAGCTGAGTCATCTGTGGGCAGTAGACAGATGATGCAGAGGTCCAAGTGGGCTAGAGCCAGCCGTACGAGGAGCAGGAAGTGTTATGAATGCGGTGGAAAGGGTCACCTGGAACGTGACTGTCCGACTCCTTGTACAGTTGATCCACAGGCTTTGGAGGAGTCACCGAGGTAGAAGCAGAGGAGGGTGCTTGAGCAATAGCCGAGCAGTGGACAAGGCAGTAGAGCTCCGGGAGTAGGTGGATAGGAGAGTAACTAGTGGATACGTCCCTTGTACTTCTAGTTCCATGTTGTAGTTGTATTCGTGTCTTTGTACTATGAGCTGCAATAATAAAAAGACACGTATCTTTGTGATGTTTGCTTTTCGTTCCTTTTGTTTGGTTGATACTGAGTGGTCCCGGTTAAAACTGTTGACTTGACCCTCACTTTCAAGATTTCTACTAGAGGAGACCCAGTGACCTCGCACTGATGCCGACAGTGTGACTTGACCCTTGGAGGCGAGAGTGACAGTTGGATCTCTTTGTAGTTACGTCGAGGCCTTACGACGTCATCCATGGCATGAATACATCATTCATGTTAGGATTGACTGTATTAGGAAATGGGCGTGGTTCATCTAGGGGATGAGACCAAGTTTCTCTTTTAGGGAAAGGATAAGTTTTATCAACTATTTCAGATCGTAGGTAAAGAAGGTGCAGATCATCCAGGAGCAGATGAAGACTGCACAGTGCAGTAAGAAACAGGAAATTGGCACCAGTCTTAGAGACTCGGGCATGTTAAATGTTTCCATAAGAGGAAGCTTAAAGGATAGATGAGTCTGCGAAGCAGCAGACGTGGAGGCAGAGTTATGAGAGAAGCATGAGGTGGTGTACATTTTAACATGCTACAACCACCCACCTTAGTTATCCCCGCCAGGCTCAGGGAGCTGGAGAGAGGAGGAAGAGTGCGACCGCTTGCGGTCAAGGAGAGTGACCTGATGGCTCTATGAATGATTCAAGGGACAGTCTGTGTCCACTACTAGCTGCTGTAGTAGAAGACGTTGATATGAATCATTCCTTGCTTTCACAAATCTTGTTCCAGACCTAGAGTTTCTGGTAAGACGTGGACTTGACCCTCACGTCTGGAGATACCTTGGGAGGAGACTCGATAATCACACATACACCGACGGTGTGGTCAGACCCTCGAGGCGATAGTTTCGGTTGGAATCTCTTGGTGGCAGCGTCGATGCCTTACGACGTTGGTTTGAGTATGGACTGGGCAATCACAGTTCATACACAAATTGACGGTATTAGGAAAAAAGATTGTGGTTTAACTACGACGTCAGGTTGGGTTTTCCTTGGTCGGCGAAAAGGGAACCCTAGGAATCACAGGATAACTCGTGCACATGGGGGGTGTGACTGAACACTCTTGAGTCGGTCAACCTTACCCTCGTGGCAGCAGTCGTTTTGAGTTCTAGTTCTAACAGGAGTTGGAGACCTCTGGAGTTCGAGGATGAGGATCACGTCCTTATACGGGTCTCACCTCGATGAGGTTTACGGAGATGTGACCAAGGTGGAAAGTTATCTCCGAGGTTCAGCGGACCTTCTTAGGTCCTCAGCTGGGTAGGCGGGCTGGTTTACCGCTTGACCCATCCACCTCAGTTGCACCAGGTGCACGACGATTTCCACGTATCTCAACTGAGGAGATACATACTTGACCCTTCGCATATCATCGACCATGGGGAGCTGGACGATGGTGACGGGGTGTCTTTCACGGAGGTTCCAGTGGGGATCGAGGATCGACAGGAGAGGATCCTTCGAGGATGGCCTATTACTCAGGTGCGCTTTCACGGGCAGTATAGGAACCTCCAGGAGAGCACTTGGGAGCAGGAGGCTCATATGCGTGCTCAGTACCCACTTTTGTTTCCCTAGTTTATGTGTATCTTTATGGGGACGTAAAGCCCTGATGTGGGAGTGATGTAAAGACACTTAAATTTCAAGGAATTTTTTTTCTTAATTTTCTTTGGAATTTTATAAGAACGCAATTTCTGACGCCACGGGATTCTGAGGCCCGGTGTGCCCAGAATCATTTTCCGAAGTTTGGCTCGGGTACGTTCAGTGAACGAACGAGTGGGGTTTTCTAACTTTTGAACAGGTGCTCAAAATCGAATTCTGAGGGCACCGATGAGATCGCAGTGCCGGTACTTGCTTAAAAACGCCTCTTCTGGAGTTGTGTTTGCTCGGGTGTGGTTTTCAATTTTTGGGGGTTAAGTGAAGAAAATAAAATAAAGTGTTGCGACAACTTTATTTTATTTCACTTAAAGCCTCTTAAATCCACTTAAAGCTGCTTAAGATGAGTTGAAGCAGATAGGGTAGAACCCAAAATATCCTACCCTCTTGGTAGGATATTTGTGAGGTGGGGCCTGCACGAGCCCCACCGTTTCTTTTCCGCTATGTAACGCACCCGTGAAAACCCCTATTAAATGAAAGTCAACTGACGCATTTTCTAAATTCTTAAGGCCCCTATTAATTGGGCGGTTAGTTCGTTGCAATTAATTTTATGAATTAATTGTTCGTTACTTATCTTTGTTTTTCAAATTCTTTATTTGATAATAAAATAAGATGAGAACTTATTTTATAATCTGGTTGTTGTGCTAAACCATTGAAGAATCTCTAAAGATCTTCATCCTCCTTCGCGAAGAACAAGAAGAATGCGAAGAACGCGAAGAACGCCAGCCTCCGACAAAGGGCGACGAAGAACGCCAGACCCCCAGAGATCGACGTGACGCGACGCCGACGCTTCTTCCACGACGTTCCATCCCCGCGACAATCTTCGATCGGCATCTTGAGTTTGTCTACGCGACGCCGAGTACCGCGCAACAGCGACACCCTTCCGCGACGCGGTGATCCTTTTCTTCCGTGATAGTCAATTTCGCGACGAACTCGCGTCCGATGATGATGAAGGTAGGGGTCGTTTTGAAATTGATAATACCCATGTTTGTTTTCCGCCAAGGCAAGAACGTGGACCAACCAATTAACATGTTGGTTCGCGGATTATTATTGCGGGTCGAGGTTTATCAATTGCTGGGAATTATGGTGTTGTTTCAAACCGCTAACGCAGTCGGTGCGGACCAACGAACAAGTCCGAACCCACCGCCCTTTTGTTCTTGGTGTGCGGAATGGCAGACGATGACAAAACAGGCCGCAGAGACGATTTGTTGATTCCGCAGTGAAGAACGGGACCCGGGATGAGCTACGGCGCAGACGGAAATGAAATCGGACCACCGGAGCAACTCCGGTGGCCCACGGACTCCAGCGGCGGCACCGGCGGCGCCCCGGCACGCCGCCGGATGGAGCCGTCGCGCCGCGGCCACGCGGAACCGAAGGCAGGACGCATCCTTGCCGCGTCCGTTGGCAAGAGGCGGCCCCCCACGCGGGGCCGCAGAATCATCAAGGGGGGGGGGGGTGGCGCCCCCTTGCACCCGCTCGGTCATCACGACCGAGCCGCCAGGAGGCTGGGCCGCGCCCGCGCTGGTCGGGCTAGGTCGCGCGCAGGCCGGGCCGGTCCGGGCCCAGACCCCCCGTTTCCGGACCTATTCAGTCATTTTCTCATAACTTGAGCTACGGGCCTCCGAACGACGTGCCGTCAGCATCGATGCGACCCTTGGATCGAGACGGTCTTTTCTGTATATTACATTCAAGGTTTCGGAATATCCTGGGTTTGGCCGAGTTGGTTCGGATACGAAACCAACCGGGCCCTCGGAGCGGAAACGCTTATATCTTGAGCTCCGGACGTCCGATTGACGTGCCGTCGACTTTGATGGATTCCTCTAAGTGAGAAGGATCTTTTGGCTTACTCCGCTCGAGGTTTGGATGTCGTCAGAGTGCGGTCGGGTTGGTTCGCTCACGAAACCAACCAGGCCCCTGGAACGAAAAAGCCAACAACTCACAGACCGGGCGTCCGATTGACGCGCCGTCTGTCTCATTGATTTCCTCTTGTTGAGACGGAACTTTTGGAATACTTCGCCTGAGTTTTGGTTGCATTTGGATAGTGGTCGGGTTGGATTGCACCCAAAATCCAACCGGGCCCCTGGAACAGAAAAGCTGATATCTTTAAGACCAGACGTCTATTTGACGAACCGTCAGCGACGTTGGTGATCACGTTGAAAAATGGTCCCTTTGAGTATACCCTATGAGAGTTTGGGGTACAGTTGAGTTATGTCCGGGTTGGTTCGCACACGAAACCAACCAGGCCCTGGGGACGAAAAGGCTAGTAACTCACAGACCGGGCATCCGATTGACACGTCGTCTATTGTGTTGAGACCCCTATGACGAGGTGGTCCTTTGAGATACTTCTTCATGAAACTTTGTGATACTTGTGGTATCGAACAGCAGCTCGTGGAGTGGACCCTCCCGGAGACGAGCGTGCGGAGTATGGAGACTGTGTAGCCGGTTGAGACCTGACGACTGCTTGACCGATCGACTCAGTGTGTTTCGGATATCCCAGTGGGGAGTGCTTGGTTGTAGTGGCAGACCCACGGCAGAGGAGCGCTTGGTTGTAGCGGCAGACCCGCTGTACTCAACAGAAGGAGTACCTCTGGAGGCTCTGAGGGGGATCACTTAGTTATAGCGGAAGACCCACGGCGGAGGAGCGCTTGGTTGTAGCGGCAGACCCGCGGTACTCAACCGAAGGAGTACCTCTTGAGGCTATAAGGGGGAGCGCTTGGTTGTAGCGGCAGACCCATGGTGGGAAGCGCTTGGTTGTAGCAGTAGGCCCACAGTACTCGACAGGAGGAGTACCTCATCAGTCTTAGGTTAGTGATCAGTACCTCGGAGTCGTGACAAGACCACTGTACACTCCAGAGACGGGGCTCTTCAGTAGTTGCGGTTTCGATAATGAAAATCCTGGTTTGAGCTGATTCTATGACCTTTGTGTTTACCTCTTGATTGAGATGGGTCACTTGATAACATAGGTATATGTATGGGCATATACCAGGGTGGTGGTTATCCTTTGATTTCATGATCTTGGGGTTTTCCTCATGATTGAGATGGGTTACTTGATAACTTAGGTATATGCATGGGCATATACCTAAGTAGAGGTTATCTGTTGAGATCTTCTTTGTGGTTATCCATGTTGGTTTTAGTGATACCTTGAGGGTCTCGGGGTCCCTACTGAGTATCTTTATAATCACCCATGCATGGGCTATCCCCGCACCTCGTTGTGTTGGTTGCAGACGATGGACAGTGCTGATGGAGGCTGAGTGTTCGAGGACTGGACGATACCCGGAGGTGGACTACACGACGAGTCGGTACCCGGAGGTGGACTACACGACGAGTCAATATCCAGAGGTAGAATTCACGAAGAGATGACACTTGGAGGAGGTTGACGGGCGAGATCGTTGTAGAGGCTATCTGTACCTACCCTTCAGGTAGGATCCGTGGTGGATGATCCAGGAGCTGCACCATCTGTACCTACCCTTCAAGTAGGATCCGAGGAGGATGACCCAGGAGCCTCTTCCGTCCTTCTATCTGTTTTCTTTTTCTCTTTGTATTTAGTGTTTTACTTCCGCTTGTACTCTGTGGTGTTTTTTTTTACTTTTATAAAGGCAATGCCTTCCCAGTTATCGGGATTTACGCCTTTGGTGCTAGTCGCCAGCCCCTGGCCTATGGAAGGTAGACATGGGGTAGTCACGGCACGGGCCCTGAGAAAGGTTCATGACACAATAATCATAACATAAGACATGAAACTTTTTGGCATACACACATAATCATAGAGAATCATTTCTTAGTAGTCAAGACTCATTTCCAAGACTATCTTAGCGGACAAAGTCCATTTCTGAACCGAGTTCACTCCTCGTTTCAGTCCCATATCACTGAACCAAATTAACCTGCCATTCCAGCCATGTTTATCTCATGAGATATAAATCTTTACCCAATGCATTGGAGGGAGATATAGGTCCCACCCATCTCATAATGATACCATTCTTATGTGTTCCACAAGATCATAAATCATACAACATAGCATAACCAATGTAATAAAAATGGGATTCTTAAACATCATGCCATCATAACATAATCCATATAAGATAAAAGAACATCATAAAAATAATTCCATCATAACATAATCAAATCAGTGTAAAAATAGGGATAGAAACAGAACCCTATTTTATCTTAGATGGAAAATAGTTTTGATAAAACACTTGAACACCATTCTTGAGGAAAATATCATTTCTACTTTAAAAGCATTTTCCCTTTCTTAACATGTCATACAATTTTAAACTAAAAGAAGTTGATTAAAAATAAACTTGAAAACTTGTAAAGGAAGATTCAAGGAAATAATTTTCTAAAAATACATTCATGTCGTATAAGTTAAAGAAAAACATGTTTCTCGTAATTTGGCCGGAAAAGTCAAAAAAGTACCTCGTACTAAAAAACGACAAAAGATTCCTTTCATATCTTTTACTAAATACTCACCGAAGGGTAAAACTGTATTTAAAATTTTTTTAGGAGGATAAAAATAATATTACATATTGAGGAAACATGGATGTGGATGATAAATATTCCCCAATAAATTCTGAAGTATAAACAATCTCGGATAAAAATGAGATTGCGAGATTTTCCCTTACCTTAGGTCCGATTTGCTTCGTACATGTCTGAAACTCCTGTATAATGATTTATATAATGTTATTGACCTATTCAAGAATCTTAATCATTGTTATGATATCATATATGGTCATATTATTATCTTCTTATTATTAATATTTCATTGTTACTTGTTATTCGGGTGTTTATTTCTTTTTGTTCTTATGCGTGTTTTGTCGAATAAATTCTTATTCTTATTTTTTTAGGTTATAGATACCTCATTTACAGAATGGTATTATTGTAATATATATCAAATTTATTCATTCAATTCATTTATATAATCATTATGCAATTAAGATCATGTAGAACGAGTCGCATCACGTCGTGGAGACGGTAGGTCGTACGTATGCACGAGCGATGATATCGTTCCCATGATCGTGGAATTGTATTGAAGTGTATGTAAACTATTTCAGAATCAATATCACTTTAAAATAATCATATATAGTTATTCTTTACATCATTATAACCATCCAAGTAAGGTGGTGGTGGAAAAACTGATTACACCACGGCGTGGAGACGGTATTCCGTACGTACGCACGCGCAGTGATTTCATTTTCCGTAGGATGGATAGAAGGAGAAACGTGGTTGTTTCATATTTATATTAACATATAATTATATAAGTAATACTTATGTTATTACTTTATAATGAAACAACTAAATAATAAGAAGTTTAAGAAGAAAGAAATTGGATAGGATTGGTAATGTATATTACCTCTTATTTGACGCGCCTCTTTAAAACCTCCTCATAGGGAACTAAAATTGGCCTTTGAAGAAGATCAGGACCTCTTCAATATTACTATGGAAGTATAGAAGAGAAATTGGCAGAGGTTGGCCGATCTTGAAGGCTAAAAGTGGTGTGAGGAGGAGAGGGGCACCTTAGGAAAAACTAAAAATATTATTTTATTATAGAGTCATATTCATTTTTTAATAGCTCAAAATTGATTTAATTCAAAGATAAGGTGGGGATGGGTTGAAATACTCTCAACCAATATATTTTAGATAAGTTTAGGTTACTATTTTAATCTTATCATTTAAATTTAACTATAAGTTAAATAATTAACTTTTACCGTGTCTTCTTGTTTTCTTACACTATATGATTAATGAACATACTATAACAAGACAAACGAACCCCAAGTTGTTTATTATTAATATATATAACTTTATCTAATTCATTTGGAAGAACCTTGTATTTTTAGTAATAAAATAACAATTATTAATATAATATTTGTTTTAAAATAACTATTTTATGTCAATTTTGACACTATTTGGTAATTGATTTTTGTGAAAATCATAACAGCATGATTAGTTTGAAAAAAGTTAATTAAATTAATACTAATATGTCATATAAACCTATAAAATTAGTGTAATTCATAAAAATTCTCAAATTACATTTATTTTGGTATTTATAATATCAATTATGTTAATATTTTCTTAATAAGGTAATTACTGCATCATTATTATGTCATAAATAAAATAAATTATTTAAAGTCTAAAAATTATAAATAAAATAATAATTATGTAGGAAATATTTTTATCTTTCTAATGAATATTTATAGTCGAATTTATCTTATTTATAATCCTATATTAAAAATGTTTTAGTTATTAAACTTTGATTTTAACTATGTTAACTTTTCTTTAAATAAAATAATATTAAATGTCCTAATCTAATCCAAGTGGGCCTAAATGGTCATATTTTTTCTTAAAGTTGTTTTTGGTCGAATTAAACATATCCAATAGAATTAGGACACGTGTTAGGGTAATAATAATATCATTTTTACCCTTAATTACCCTATTTACTTTTAACCGCGGTAAAAAAAGTAAAAAGTTAATATTCACAAAAAATTATTTTTATCTTATTGAACCAAATTTTACTCATTGATATTAACCGAGTCTCTTGGATTTTTGAAATTCCATTCACAGAAGCGGTAAAATTAAGTTTTATGTAAATTTGCAAATTCTCTTAGGAGGAGGGTAAAAGACGGTGAAAAGTTCAATAAAATTTTTATATATCGAAAATTAATATAAAATGACTCCAATGAATTACATTGAACTTATATAGGTATTACATATCAATTTTTACCTAAAATAAATTTAAATAAAATAAATAATTATTTAAAAAAAAATTCGGTTTTTAAATAGTAACCTAGTGTTTTCACTATTCATCAAAAATTGAAAGTTTTCAGAAAAATACCAAAATTTCACCCTAGTCTAATTTCGATATTCTCAAGCCAAAAATGAAGTCCATTTTGAAAGTTAAAATTTATAAAATATCAAAAAGTGGGTATTACTATTCATAATGGCTAGTTTTAATAATATTTTAATAGCATATCGTTGTTTAGTGAAACTCGGTATTGCGTACAATGCAAGGTAACGAGGAAGGTCGTGATTGTGTGTAAAGAAAGCCAAGCTAGTGTTGTGTGTAGTGAATGATTCCTTTTGTTATTTATATAATATAAAAAAAATATTTCTCATAAAAATATCGGGTGTTACATTCTACCCCCCTTAAAATGAATATCGCCCTTGAAATTCATCACTTTGTAACAAATAGATGAGGATACCTCTCCCTCATCATATCCTCAAGCTCCCATGTAGCTTCTTATAATTGTTGGTTCCTCCATAAAACTTTCACCAAGAAAATGGTCTTGTTCCATATAACTTTTTCACTATGATCCAAAATCTCTATCGACAGTTCTTCTAAGAAAGATCTTGCTATAGCGGTACAACTTCTGAGCTGAGTACATGTGAAGGATCGGGTATGTACTTTCTCAGGAGAGATACATGGAACACATCATGAACTTGAAAGAAATTCGGTGGAAGCGCCAAATGGTAATCTACCTTCCCAATACGATCTAGTATTTCGAAAGGACCGATATACCTAGGGCTCACCTTTCCCTTCTTTCCAAATATCATTACTCTCTTCCAAGGAGATATTCGTAAGAACACTTTATCACCCACTTCAAACTCTAGGTCTTTTCTTCGATTGTTGGAATAACTTTTTTGTTAACTTTGAGCTTCTTTTATGTGTTGTTGAATAGATCGGACCTTTTCTTCCATCTCATCAACAAGATCAGGTCCTAATAGCTTTCTTTCCCCAACTTCATCCCAGCAAGTTGGAGTTCTGCATTTCTTTCCATAGAGAGCTTCATAAGGAGCCATCTGGATACTGGAGTGAAAGATATTATTATAAGAAAATTCCACCAAAGGTAGGTGTTGATCCCAACCTCCTTTGAAATCCATAGAGAAAGCTCTCAACATATCTTCTAGAGTTTGAATTGTCCTCTCATACTGACCGTCTGTCTGAGGATGATAAGAAGTGTTGAAACTCAACTCTGTATCCAAAGCATGCTGAATAATTTGCCAAAACATTGATGTAAACCTCAGATCCTGATCAGATATAATGGAAAGTGGTACTCCGTGAAATCTTATCACTTCCTTTACATATATCCTAGCAAGCTGATCCAGAGAGAAATCCTCTCTAATATCAATAAAGTGTGCCAAATTTTTAAGAAGATAAACTATGTCCCAAATAGAATTATTTCCTTTTTATGTTTTAGGAAGTCCGGTGACAAAGTCCATAGTGATGTTTTCCTATTTCCATTCGGGTATGGGTAATGGTTGTAACATCCCCTTAGACTTCTGTCTCTCAGCTTTAATTTTCAGACAAACCAAGCATCGAGAGAAATTTTCAGCAACATCTATTTTCATTCCATCCCACCAGAAGTACTATTTCATGTCTCTATACATCTATGTTATTTCAGGATGAATAGAGAATGGTGAACTATGAGCCTCATCCAGCAGCTCCTTCTTTAATTCTGGTATGGGAGGAACACAAACCTGATTCCTGAACCTTATCATCCCATCACAATCAAGGTTGAATTCAGGAACATTTATCACCTTCTTTTGTAAATCTACATCTTCCTCTTGTGCATATTTAATCTTCACATGTATAGATGGTTGAACATTCAGTTGATAAAGATAAGATTTTTCCCCTTCCATTATAATTCCATGATCCATCCTTTGTAAATACGTAAATATTGGATCTTTTGTGATCCTCATCATGGATAAGCTAGCATGGTCATGTCGACTTAATGAATCTGCCACCTCGTTTGCATTCCCATGGTGATAATGAATTGAGAAGTCATAATCCTTAATCAGCTCCAACCATCTACTTTGGTGCATATTCAGATCCTTTTGTGTGAAAATATACTTTAAACTTTTATGATTAGTATAAATATCACACCTTTCACTATAAAGATAATGCCTCCAAATCTTTAATGCAAAGATTACCGCAGCTAACTCCAAATCATGAGTTGGGTAATTTTGCTCATGTATTTTCAACTGTTGTGGGGAATAAGCTATCACCATATCGTTTTTCAGGAGAACACACCAAAATACCTTCTTGGATGCATCACTGTAGATCACAAACCTTTCTCCACTACAAGGTAGTGTGAGTACAGGTGCACTGGATAACCTTCTTTTCAACTCCTTGAAATTCTCTTCACATTACTCTGTCCAAACAAACTTAACTCCTTTTCGAGTCAATTTGGTGAGTGGATTGGATAATCATGAAAAATATTTCACAAAACGCCGATAATATCTAGCCAAACAAAGAAAACTTCAGATCTCAGTTACTGTTGTTGGTCTCGACCATCTTTCGATAACCTCTGTTTTTGATGGATCCATAGATATCCCCTCTTTTGTAATTATGTGACCCAAAAATGAAACTTTTTAAGCCAAAATTAACACTTGGTAAATTTGGCATAAAGCTTCTCTTTTCTCAAGGTCTTCAATACAATTCTCAAGTGATCTTCATGTTCTTATTTTCTCTTTGAATAGATAAGAATATCGTCTATAAAGACTACCACAAACTGATCAAGATAGTCTCTAAAGACTCTATTCATTAGATCCACGAAGATAGCAGGGGCATTAGTAAGACCAAATGGCATCACTATAAATTCATAGTTTCTATACCTTGTACGGAATGTCATCTTTGTCATATCCTCCCTTTTGACCCTTAATTGATGATACCCTGAACGAAGACCAATCTTGGAAAAGTATTGAGCTCCGCGTAGTTGGTCAAATAATTCATCAATGCGTGGGAGAGGATATTTTTCATTGATAGTGATATTGTTAAGTTATCGATAATCAATGCATAGTCTCATTGATCCATCTTTCTTCTTAACAAACAGAATAGGTTCTCCCCAAGGTGATGCACTAGGGAGTATGAATCCCTTATCAAGATTCTCTTGGAGTTTCTTCTTCAATTCCTGCAACACAATTGGGGACATTCTATAAGGTGTCTTTGAAATAGGCAAAGCACCCGGTACAAGTTCTATTGAAAACGCAACTTCACGATTTGGTGGAAGACCAGGCAATTCCTCCAGAAAGACATCATCAAATGCCCTTACAATGGGAATATTCTTAATCGTGAGTTTCTCTCCAACCATTTGAGATAAATAACCTTCATTTAGTGGGATCAAGACCCATTGGATGGATGAAATTTCCACTAGAAGGTTATGGTCATCCTTGCATCGATAGACGATCATAGATTGATCTAGAATGTGAAATGTGACTTCCCTTCTTTGGAAATTGATATGAGATCCAAATAAAGAAATCCAATCCATGCCACGAATCACATAAAATTCCACTATAGGAAGGATCACAATATTTGCATGAAGCACTTTCTCACAAACTTCAATCGGAGAAGAATTATAAACTCTTGATGCGACTGTTGTACCATTAGGGGTTGTCACATTTAAGGTCTTATCATAGGTTTTTCATGGCCATTTCTAAAACACTAAGATTGTTTTATGCTTAGATATATCCTTAGGGTTCTTACTAAGGCTTTCACATCCTAGTTTCCAAAGGTTGACTATACATTTCCTCTGATACCAACTATAATGACCCATACTTTACATACATTGTTATTACTTCATAATGGAAGAATTCTTATTACAACATATAAGAAAACCATGATAGGACTATTTAGGTATAGTGTCTTTAGAAACTGGGAAACATAAACAACTAGTTCATAAAGCATCTACATTGTCTCCCATTTAATTCATCATATCTAGGGTCCCTTTTAGAAAATCCTACTTAATAGCCTTCTTCCTGACTTGGGGAAAAGAAAACATAAAAAAGGGTGATCTCAAATTCTCAGTAAGGGTAAACAAAGGAAATATCAATCATATAACATTTTGAAAATCTTAACCTGCAAAAGAGATCATAATATCATATCATGGGATAAATCATAGTAGTGAAAATGCAATCCCAATAATCATAACATAAGGCATGAAACTTTGTGTCATACACACATAATCATATAGAATCATTCCTTAGTAGTCAAGACTCATTTACAAGACTATCTTAGCGGAAAAAGTCCATTTCTGAACCGAGTTCACTCCTCGTTTCAGTCCGGTATCACTAAACCAGATTATCCTGCCGTTCCAGCCATGTCTATCTCATGAGATATAAATCTTTACCCAATGCATTGGAGGGATATATAGGTTCCACCCATCTCATAATTATACCATTCTTATGTGTGCCAAAATATCATTAATCATACAATATAGCATAACCCATGTAATAAAAATGGGATTCTTAAACATCATGCCATCATAACATAATCCAAATAAGATAAAAGGACATCATAAAAATAATTCCATCATAACATAATAAAATCAATGTAAAAATAGGGATATAAATAGAACCCTATTTTATCTTAGATGGAAAATAATTTTGATAAAACACTTGAACACCATTCTTGAGGAAAATATCCTTTCTACTTCAAAAACATTTTTCCTTTCTTAACATGTCATACAATTTTTAACTAAAAGAAGTTGATTAAAAATAAACTTGAAAACTTGTAAAAGAAGATTAATGGAAATAATGTTCTAAAAATCCATTCATTCCGTATAAGTTAAAGAAAAACATTCTTCTCGTACTTTGGCATGAAAAGTCAAAAAAGTACATCGTACTAAAAAACGACAAAATATTCCTTTCATATCTTTTACTAAAAACTCACTAAAGGGTAAAACTCTATTTAAAAAATTTTAGGAGGATAGAAATAATATTACATATTGGAGAAACATGTATGTGGATGATAAATATTCCCAAGTAAATTATGAAGTATAAACAATCTCGGATAAAAATGAGATTGCGAGATTTTCCCTTACCTTAGGTCTGATTTTCTTCGTACATGTCTGAAACTCCTATATAATGATTTAAAAAATGTTATTGACTTATTACAGAATCTTTATCATTTTTATGATATCATATATGTTCATATTATTTTCTTCTTATTAGTAATATTTCATTGTTACTTGTTATTCGGGTGTTTATTGCTTTTTGTTCTTATGCGTGTTTTGTCGAATAAATTCTTATTCTTATTTTTTAGGTTATTTATACATAATTTCCATAATGGTATTAGTGTAATATATATCATATTTATTCATTAAATTCATTTATATAATCATTATGTAATAAATATCATGTAGAACGAGTCGCATCACATCATGGAGACGGTAGGCCGTACGTACGCACGAGCGATGATATCGTTACCATGATCGTGGAATTGTATTGAAGTGTATGTATAATATTTCAGAATAAATATAACTTTACAATAATCATATATAGTTATTCTTTACACCATTATAACCATCCAATTAAGGTGGTGGTGGAAAAACTGATTACACCACGGCGTGGAGACGGTATTCCGTACGTACGCACGCGTGGTGATTTCGTTTTCTGTAGGATGGATAGAAGGTGAAATGGGGTTGTTTAATATTTATTGTAACATATCAGTATATAAGTACTAATGATGTTATTACTTTATAATGAAACAACTAAAGAAGAATAAGTTTAAGAAGAAAGAAATTGGAAATGATCGGTAATGGATATTGCATCTTCTTTGATGTGACTATTTGAAACCTCCTCTTAGGGCACTAAAATTAGTCTTTGAAGAAGAAAAGGACCCCTAGAATATTACTAGGGAAGTGTAGAAGAGAAATTTTTAGGGTTTGGTGGAGATTTAAGGATCAAAGTGGTGTGAGGAGGAGAGGGATGAGGTGCCCTTTTATAAGGGAGGAGAGGGGAACCTTAGGAAAAACTTAAAATATTATTTTATCATAAAGTCATATTCGGTTTTTTATAGCTCCAAATTGATTTATTTCGAAGCTAAGTTGGGGATGGGTTTAAATACTCTCAAACAATATATTTTGGACAAGTTTAGGTTACTATTTTAACCTTATCATTTTGATTTAACTCTAAGTTAAATAATTTAACTTTTACCGTGTCTTCTTGTTTTCTTACAATATATGGTTAATAAAATAACTATAACAAGCCAAACTAACCCCAAGTAGTTTATTATTAATATATATAACCTTATCTAAGTCATTTTCCCGAACCTTAGATTTTTAGGAATAAAATAACAATTATTAATATAATATCTTTTTTAAAAAAACTATTTTATGTCAATTTTGACACTATTTGGTAATTGATTTTTGTGAAAATCATAACAGCATGATTAGTTCAAAAAACGTTAATTAAATAAATACTAATACGTCATATTAACCTATAAAATTAGTGTAATTAATAAAAAGTCTCAAATTAAATTTAATTGGTTATTTATAATATCAATTATGTTAATATTTCCTTAATAAGGTAATTACTGCATCATCATTGTGTCATAGATAAACTACATTAGTTAAATTCTAAAAATTATAAATAAAATACCATTATGTAGGAAATCTTTTTAGATTTCTAATGAATATTTATAGTCTAATTTATATTATTTATAACCCTATATTAAAAATGTTTTAGTTATTATTGTTTGATTTTAACTATTTTAACTCTTCTTTAAATAAAATAATATTAAATGTCCTAATCTAATTCTAGTGGACCTAAATGGTCATATGTTATTCCTAAGGTTGTTTTTGGTCGAATTAAACTTATCCAATCGAATTATGACACGTGTTAGGGTAATAATAATATCATTTTTACCCTTAATTACCCTATTTACTATTAACCGTGGTAAAAAAAAGTAAAAAATTACTATTCACCAAAAATTATTTTTATCTTATTGAACCATATTTTACTCCTTGATATTAACTCTGTATCTCGGATTTTCTAAATTCCATTCACATAAGCAGTAAAATTAAGTTTTATGTAAATTTGAAAATTCTCCTAGGAGGTTGGTAAAAGATGGTGAAAAGTTCAATAAAATTTTTATATATCTAAAATTATTATAAAATGACTCTAATGAATTACATTGAAATTATATAGGTATTATGTATCAATTTTGAACTAAAATAAATTTAAATAAAATAAATGATTATTTAAATAAAAATTTGGTTTTTAAATAGTAATCGAGTGTTTTCACTATTCATAAAAAATTGAAAGTTTTCAGAAAAATACCAAAATTTCACCCTAGGCTAATTTCGATATTCTGAATCCAAAAATGAAGTCCATTTTGAAAGATAAAATTTATAAAATTTCAAAAATTGGGTATTACTATTAATAACGGCTAGTTTTAATAATATTTTAATAGCATATCGTTGTTTAGTGAAACTCGGTATTACGTACAATACAAGCTATCGAGGAAGGCTGCGATTGCGTGTAAATCAAGCCAAGATAGTGTTGTGTGTAGTGAAATATTCCTTTGATGATGTATATAACTTAAAAACAAAATATTTCTCATAAAAATCTCGAGTGTTACAAAGGTACTCCTGGCAGGTCCTTTTAATTTCTTGGTTGATTCACTAGATTAACTTGATCTGACCTTCTATTTTCCCATATATCTATCCATCTGTGATACGATACCACACATAAAACAATTTCAATCAATTTTTAATAGTTTTAAAAATGAAAAAAAAAAAAATACATACCTCATATATCTTTATAAAATGATATGGTCCTGCTATGAACATTCTAATACATCATTGACCATTGTCATATTTGGATCATCAACTGGAACAAGAAACTCAGTAGTAAGATCTAGAGATACTATATTTTGTACTCTCATGTGATAGGTTTTATTTATTATGTATCTTGTATCTTTGAATATTATACATTGTAACCCTCACGAAAAATCATTGTCTAGGTTTTAACTAATAGAAATCACATATAACTTTACCTTATAAAATTTTTGTAATATAAATCTATTGGATGATTTTTTATTAACTTTTACGATAAAGACTAATGAAAAAATTTATTAACTTATGTAAGGTATGTGGTTAAGGGTAATGATTATCCTCAAAGCTAGTAGTGTCATTTGGTTCTTTATGTGATGATCTTTGTTCCATAATCAGTTCTTTTTTATTCTTTCTCATATATTGGTTCTCTAAACTAGACCGAACAATAATATCTTTCAAAGAATCTATTTCTACCTAAAATAATTTCATCATATTATATTTATCTTCTTGTGGTTTTATCTTCTTGAAATATACTCAAGGATAGACTTCAAAACATACTCATATAATGTGACCATATTTTTCTTACCACTTCAAACCTACTTAATGTAGTTTATCTTTTGGTATGGTCACTGCAGATTAATATTTTTAAAGCATATAAAAACATATGAACATAAATAAATATTTTTATGTAATATTGTTATAAATCATAACATATTATTATTATGTCATACTTATACATGTTTCCCATACTTATTTTGTGTTTTCATCAACTACTTTACTCTCCTTATTTATGTGATCCTCCTTCCATAGCACATGATGTGGGATGGAAGTGGCATTATATTTTGATCCATCAATATATATATATATATAACACATAAATTTTTTCATATCACTTAAAAAATTTATTTTTTATTTAAAATACATTCTAATTTCTTCTCTAATGAAGCATACCCCATCCCTCATTCTTTTAGGGTTGCATTATTATTGATGTTCGCTCTTTATTTTCATCACAGTTTTTGTTTCATAAATTAATTTTTTTTAATAAATTAGATTAAATGATTAATTTCAAATAACATATTATTGACTACAATGCTCCTGAAATGATTTCCAATCAGTATGAATAGTGAAATTATTCCAGGTTTCCTAGTTTATAATTTTAGTATAACAAACTTGTGGGTAGGGCATTACATTCCCCTCATCATCCCAAATATATAACTTCATGAGAATATTTGGTAAGCCTCTATGGGATTTTATAGTCCCATTAAGACATATTTATTATGAAATTATTCTAAAATAAATAAACTCTACAATGAATAATGAAAATTAATTCAATGTTTCATTATATAATTTTTTAGTAAAATAAAACAATTATATCATAACATTACCTTTACATCTTTCTAAATGGTTTCATTAATTATGGTCTGGATATGTCTTTGAGAATATATATAAATCAGTACATTCATATTAATTGTGACCCCAATATAAAAAATGAACATTAACTTTTTTGGGTTAATAATATGTTCATGTTGGCTCTAGACAACTCCAAATTTTATACCCTTACATATTGCCTTGAAAAATTTATTCAACAATGTGATGATGTGTTGTTCTTTTTATTTTATCAAAACGTTTTTTATCCCATAATAATTTTATAGTTTTGGAATCAAAAGTTTATTCTTCCTTAGGATTGGTAAAATCACTATGTGAACAAGAAATTGTCCACATGATTAGTCAAACATTAAATTTATATTATGTTAATATATTAGATAATGTATAATATTATGAATAAAATCATATTATATTAAAAAATTCATTTACTTTCTCAGTTAACTAACTTTATTTTTATTAAAGGTTGAAGTAATTTGGCTCCTCAATCCAGAATCCAAATCCCCTATTTGTGGTACCCTCTAATGTACAAGACATTGTCTACATTGGGAACACCATGAATGGATTTTGATTTACTTATAAAAGAATTTTCTTTCTATTGAATGTTCATATAACACCGCATTTGTTTTATTCGCTAGAAGAAAAATTTAACAATTCATGTTTACTGGATTTGAGATATAAAATACTTTCATTTCTTGTGATTCCATTATGAAAAACTCATATTTTTTCCTTCCACACTAAAATTCACCTTCATGAATCCCATTTCATCAAATTTTACTACAATCCTTTTGTCATCCCATTTGAAATAGAAAATCCACACTTGAAATGTTTTTTAATCTAACTAGTATATCTATTTGATAATTTCAAAATATGAAATATTCACATGAATTGTATTTCTATATTTATAACCATATATGTGCATCACTTCTTCCACAAGAGTAACTCCACTATATTGCATTATACTATAGTCATTATGTTATTTTATATTGAACACATAACCATTTATTACAAAACCAATGTGAGATATAACATTTTCATTTGGTCCCTTGGCTACCCATCAAATTCATTCAACAATTAAATTTGTATTTCTATATAAATATTTATAAATTTTATCTCAGAACCATCCTATTAAATGTTTATTATGTTTATTTTCTATCTATACTTTAGTCCTTTGTGGATTCAAATCTCTAGTGATTTATTTTTTGGATTTAGTGTATGGCTAAACAACTTTACTATCATGTAAAATGAAAAGGTGTGATTTCCCTCACTCTGTAATGGTAATTGTAATAAAATCACTTCCAAAAATACATTTTCCTATAAGGTAGCCACTATTATGAGACTTTTGGAGACCAACGTTGTCAACATATGATAGGAAATCCATATGGAATTCAATAGCTTATTCAATAATATTACATTCTAAAATAAAACCTTCAGGATGACATCGATTCTTGACATAGCCTTTCAAAATCTTCATATATCATTAAATGGTTTATATCCATATCTAATGGATAGGACCATATATTGGAACATCTATAACCATGTAAATCATCAGGTGGACCACTATATCAATGAATTATAGTGGTAAGAACATATCTATTTCACATAATATGAATGAAACATCCTTATTCATGATAGTAAACTTCTCCAAGTCAATAAATTTACTTCAAATGGATTTGAAAAAAAAAGAATATTTTGTTTAATTTATTTCATACATTTTTAAGAAGAATTAAACATAAATAAATGGGCATAAAATATTTCATTAAAACATGAAATTTGTTTGATTTAAGTCCCTGTAAATTCAAATTAGTCATTGAAATGAAAATCTTGATATTTTGGGAATACTTATCTGGACCTTTTACACAATTAAGGAAAATGTAAAATATCTTTTTTCCCTACCTGGACAGACTGTAAGATACTAGAGGAAACAAAATTACCCTTTACCCTTCACCAGTTCCAAATCTTCACTTATCTCCATGTCAATCATGTCCAACTTAGCTTTGATTCAAAATTTTCTAGTAATATTTAGAAATGTTCCCATAACACTATCAAATAAAAAATTTCTACATGCATGACATCCAGAAAATGTGTGTCATTGGAACAATTCCAATACAATAATTCAATGAAAATTGATATCTCTTTCTAAATTAATTTCATAAGGTTTTTTTAAATGGTTTACCAAAAACATTGTAAATATATTTTACTTTATCAAACATTTTATCACATGTTAGTGTAGTTGGGGTTGTACCTTGTTCAGTATTCCCATCGAAATATGCCATCTAAGATTGGAATTTATGTCATCACGGTAAAAATTTCTAATGTACTAAAAATATTGTCTTTGATAAATTTTCAAACTGAACTAAGTGTGTGAATTATTCACAAATGGGACACCCCAAATTTCCTTTAATGATATATCTTGAAAAAATTTCATAAGGAAATAAGTCATTACTCATCCTATAAAACATGTCCCCTAATGTGAATTATTTACTTCTTTTAGAATCTTATATTATAACACATGTATCTCACATCAATTTTAGTATTAGATCAATAGAGCCAAATAGACATCAATATCAATACTGGGTTTCTTTGGTTTAGATATAAGCAGAGACAACATAATGTATTTTAGCATCATGCATAACCACGGTGGAAAGTTATAATTTACCACCACGATGGGCCATGAATTATGAGTACTAATCTTTACACGAAGAAGATTTATTCCCTCTATAGATAATGAAAGATAAAAGTATCTTGGTTAATTTTCAAATTTAGAATACTTGTAATCAATTTTCTTCCCTTTAGGAGAATCTACCAGATGAAGCAGGTTCGCAAATTTAATTCTTATATCTGTATTCCATGTCAATTGTTTTTTGGTTTCTTGACATCCATATAGTCTTCTGAATCTTGGAATTATTGGAAAGTAATATAAAACATATGAATTACTTGATTTATTTTTCTTTTATCTCAATGCCCCATAATTAGGAAATTTTATGAGTGATTCATCGACCTTGACAAACAATATGCAATCATTTAGACAATTATGATTTTTTATAGATCATTTCCATTGAATGTAGAATTCTTTTAGCCTTTATTTTCAACATGGAAGTTCACCTACTTATGGTAGCATATATTTTAGGATACCAAGTAGTTCTATAAAGTTGGTGTCGCTCCATCTACTTCCAAATTTCAAATTATATAACTTCAATATAGTGGGAATTCTTGTGAATTTAGTAAAACTGGTATAAAATAGTATCTTAGCATATCTATTTAACATATCAAACAACGTTTTACAATAAAAAAAATCATCATAATTTTCCATTTTCATTTCTTCCATGAAATTTTCTTCATCAATTACACTATTATTCAAATGAAATGATCCATAATTCATAGTTTCGTCCCAATCAGATACATATTCATTTTTACCCAAGTTTATTCCAACATATATAGCTCTTATATATTCAATTAAAGATCAATTGTTCATACAAATATTTTATGATAATTTTTATTTAATAAAAACAACATAAACATGGAAAATGGATTTGAGAAGGGTTGTATACATTCTCTATTCAAAACGTTCTGAACACTTTAATTTCATATTCATACACTTTTTTCATATAATTGGAACTCATTCATTTTTTATTCATATCCATCCAATTACAATCATAAAATATTATTTCTTCACAAAAAATAAATAAACACACATAATATATTTATTATAAAAGGTGAATGCTTTAGATAATTCAAATTAGGGGAACCCAACATTTGATTGCTTCAAATAATTTCAGTATGAATTGAATGAAATGGGTAACTAAATTTAAGAAAAATAATTTCTCAACTATGGTAGGTTTCATCCTCTGAATTCATCCAAAAAGATCATTGACACCTGGTATTTGATGACTACTACTGAGATTATTCCAAGTAACATAAGTTCATATATAGAAGCGATGGGGGATGAGTCTCAAGAAACAAAATAAAATTAGTACACCAAAATAATCTATTATAGTTGGTTTTTTAATGGTTTTTAACAACTGATATAAAACTTTCAAAATTTAATAGTGGTTTATGAATAACTGTCATTAAATATTTTACATTTTTTTAAAACACTTCTCCCCACACACCATACCCCAACATTGAACCCCCCCCCCCCAAGCCTGATCTCGAGATAGCGATATTCTCCTCCAATCCATCGCCAGCATCCCCCTTCTCCCCCAAATCCAATCCCTCATAATCATCCCCCCTTCTGGCATAATCCCCCCAAACTCAAGACCAATCCAATGAAACCTCTCTCCCCCAAACCCTCATCACCACTAATCTCACTCAGTACTGCCCCTTCCCCCTCACCATCACTCTTTCCCCCTCAATCGTGGATCCACAACACAACAATAGATCAGAAAACTTCCTCCCTTAAACTAGATCTAATCTTCAAATTATAAATTGTGTCTACTTTAACTCCTCTTCCCAAGAACCCAAAAGCAGACATAATTTTGTGAACCATAATCTCACAGTGAATAGGAAGTCGACAATATCTATATCCCTATAAATTGGTTACTCCCCCTCCTCTTTTTGTGGAATCACTTCACCTAAATATTATATCTATCACTAATCACTGCTCAATATGGTCTATTGATCGAATCTTGTAGTGTTTAATTTTTTATTTATCAATAAAGTTAATATAATTTTCTCCATTTCATTAAATATACACACACCACCAGTGATAATATCGGCATTTGTAGTTGTTTTTTAGTAATTTGATTCCATTAATCATTTCATATTTATTTTATTTAAATAACTTATGGTTTGTTATATATATAAAAAACTATGGTTTTTCTATTTGGTTTAGATAGGTTATCAATTTTTTGAGGCTATGATGCATGATTTTTTTAGTTATGGGTGGAAATATATTTAGGAATTGAATTGTTTTCTTAAGTAGTACTACAGTTTCTGGTAAACAGGGACTTCATGTAGAGAAATTTATTGAATTTTACTACAAAAGGCATGACTGAAGATCTTCGAAAAGCGTTGTTTAGTGTTTTTTTTATTTTTATTAAATGTTTTGTTACTTTTTTATGGAATTTTTTGAATTACATAGGTTTCACTAGTCACCCAACCTAGCCAAATACTAATCAAATTTTGGGCGTTCCATTTTTTATTCTTGGTGTCTAAGGTTCATGAGCCCTAATTGAGGTAAATCCTTGCTATGAAAATTGAAGGTGATGATTTTTTTGATTATAGGTTATGTTTTGGTTATTTAATCCATTTTGGATCGATGTTAATAAAGTGTTTATAGCTTTTTAGGTCTTTCTTTGTTCTCTAGGGTGTCTTAGACACTGTTGAGGTGGGATAATGGCACAATTTTCAAAGATAGTGTGTTTAAGGTATATGGACCTTTGTTTTGGTTATTTAATTTTTTTAAAGTTTATTGATTGTATTTTTAATATATCATTTGGATATAAAATTATAATAATTATTATGTTAAACAGGTATTTGATGTGGAAATCATGTTTTACTTTATTTCCACTTCAGTTGTTAGGTTTTTCACTAATTTAATGTTTGTTAAAATCCTACATTAATTCCTTTTGCACAATGAATGTTTTATAAATGATAGAAAAACCATTAATTTATAAGTTAATTGTTTTATGAGAGTTTTTGGTTTTAAATGTTTGGTTTTATCTTATTCTAAATTTTTTTATTAATGTTATATATTTTTAAAATGTATTTTGATACATATATATATATATATATATATATATATATATATATATATATATGTTCTACAAATATACATAAGTATACATATATGTGTCTTTGTGTGCTAATTTACTTGATAAAATGAGAATTTGTGCAATAGGATATTTGTATATATATAAATTTATAAATTAATATGGGTATAATAATAAAATTATTGACTTTTATGCTTAATCTTGATTCTTTCTTAAATTTTCTAAATGATTATATAAATTTGAAAGAGGATTTCCCATTTAATTCTTAATATAATACTTTATGTTATCTGTTGTTCTTGTTTGTAAAACCCTAGGATAATCCTAGGGTTATTTTATAGGATAACCTATACTGGAAGAGGTCCTCCTCAACTAGAAATACTGGTGAAGTGTTATGTGAAATCGCATCTATCTAGATATGTTTTAAAACACTAAATCCACTTTTAGGTGACATAGAATTACTAGGTTCCCCTAGAATTAGTGTCCTTATGGTGTTTCTCCCGTATTTCTTGTTTTAAATTAATTATTTTATTGTTTTTTTATTTTTTAAATTTAATATAATACTATCCATTTCTGATTCTATTTTTTACTTTGAAATTTTTAGTAATTCTATGACTATTCTTATAAATATTTGGGTTGTTTTATTTCACATCTATTTATCTCTTTTTCTACTTAGTAATACTCATGTGTTTTTCTAAATGTTCTCAGTACATTTTGGTATATATGGATAAAATTTGGATCACATTACCATGTAACACACATCATTATGCAAATGGTTTGGAGGAGTTTTTTAATTTTTCATTTTCTAATCGATCTGTTGATGGGAAAAAAGACATCCATGCCCTAAATATAAATTTGGAATATGGTTGAAGAGACATCAAGATTATGAACACTTGATATTTAATCAATTACTTTCTCAATATTTTTGTTGGATTTTTCATGGAGAATCGAGCATTATAGAATGTTTGAGTGCTGATGTCAATCGATATAATGAGCTCCCAACTTCATCAAAAATGGAAAATAAAATGAAAAAATTTATAAAAGTTTATTTTGGCATTGCAAGACAACAACATCGAAATCAAAACATATCAAAACAACCAGTTGAGGGTGCTACAAATATAAACTTGACATGTGATATTTTTGGGACTATAGGACAACCATATCAGGATTGTAACATATCATTGGGTTCTTCTCTTGATTTTGTAAATCCGGATGTTTTTGATAACTTCACTAAGTATAAAAAATGTGTTTCATTATTTAGTTGATGATGGAATTAAATAGCTCTATGGTGGATGTTTGAAATATTCAAAAGTTTCTTTTATATTGAAGTTGTACCATATCAATTACCTATACATAATTAAAAATAAGGTGATGCCCAAGATATTGGAATTTTATTGTGAATAATTTTTGTATACTAAGATCTATGGGTATTTTATGATATGAAAAAAGTTCTTAACAATCTTGTAATAAGTTATAAAAAATAAATTCCTATCCTAATGATTGAGTGATATATTAGGGAGAGGATTTAAGCAGAAAATATTGGAGAAAATGTTCTTCTTCTAGATGGAATTCAATTAGTGACATTGGAAGTATGAATCAACATACCACTATAAAAAAGAATAAAAAATAAAACACCTATAATGGTTTTCTGTTACTTCCCTTTAAAACCTTGACATAAAATATTATTCATGTCAATGAAAGTACCTGAGCACATGAAGTAGAATTTTATATATAATAACAATGATGAGTTAATGTGACATACCAGAGATTAAAAATGATGGATTACATTTTTATTCATTACATACATATTTCTCTTATAATCATATAATTATGAAATTGGGATTGGATGTTAATATATTAAAACCATTTATGACTTTGAGTAATAGTTATAGCATTTTTTCAGTTATTTTGATCCCTTACAATCTACCTTCATGTATGTGTATGAATTAAACATATTTAATCATTTTGATGATTATTCAGGAAAAATTGTACTGAAATGATATTAATGTATACATTCATCCTATCATTGAATAATTACAAGATTTATAGAGAAATGGTGTTGATACATATGATGCAACTTCTAGAACAATTATCAAAATGTTCATTTCTCTAATTTGGACCCCTTGTGACTTCCAAGAAGTTGGGAACTTATCCAATTAGAAAACTTACACCGTTTTGGATTATCTTTTTTATAACATGGTTTTTGAGCTTTAATTACTACCTTATAGTAAAAAATGTTTCTTATTATATCATGAAATATTTCTCAATGCATATCATATAAATTGGTTGAACAATTAAAAATTAAATGGTTTTATTGATTATATACCACCTTCAAAGTTTTTGATAGGTTCTAAAATTCTAGCACATCTTGGAAAAGTAGAAATTGAATTTAGAAAGGTTTGATATTTGAATGGTTGTGGAAAATGAGTTCGGATTGGATTGTCAAGTGAAATTAGAATTCAGTAGTTGAATGAAAAAGTAAATTTCCCAAACTTAAATATTGGTAATTTAATTGTTTGTGGCATGATATTGATGTTATGTATATTGAGAATAATTTTCATGAAATTTTGATCTTTTAAATACTTAATGAGAATGGAAAATTGAAATAACATCTCAATGCTTGGAAGGAATTACAAAAAATGAATATAAAGTGTCATAGTTGGCTAGAATAAAATAGAAATACTTATACCGATATTTTTTCAATGAAAAATTTAAATAAAGATACATTCCATCATAATTTAAAACATTTGAAGGTATATGATTGGTATTTAAGTAAAATATCAAGGTTATTTGACTTAAAGGATAATAGGTTACATGTATTGAAAATTCCTGATTCATATATAGTTTTTTTAATAGTGAATACCACTAAAATTGTGTATATTATTACCTAAAAAGATTACTACATTTTTACTACAATTATACACATTTTTCCAAAAACAATGTCAGAAAATATACAAAAAGTTGATCTTGACGACCTTAATGGGATATTTTTATGGACACTTTTATCAATGGAGATGATCTTTGATCTGTCATTTTTTATATTTATGATGTATTTAACTATGAATTTTTTCTAGAAAACTAAATTGAAACACCCCATACATTATCCGTGGATGTATACAATTAATTGGTACTTTATTTATATGTTTTTCATCAAAAGGAAAAAGAATATTAGCATTTTATTAAATAAAAAATTATGTTTTATTTATTTTATTTCAAATATATCTTTTTCATTTGAAATCAAAAATGAAAAATAATTCTTAGTATGGAGGCTCTATTTCTGAAGGCTATTTAGTAGAGGAGTGTATTACCTTTTGTTCTATATACATTGATAATAATGAGAAAATATTCAATCAAGTTGGATGGTTTGATGAAAAATTAAATCAATCTCAACTAAATAGGAAATCAAAGAACTTTACTACTATTGGCCGGTCAATTAGGAGGGTCTCAAATTTTACACTGATAGTAATAGAATTATTATAAGAACATAGATATTTTCTCTTGAATAGTGAAATTGAAAATCATTTATTGAAGTGATCATGATAAAAATCGAGATGAATGAGAATATATAAATAAAATTAAGAAGATATAATGAAATATGGTAATAATGATCATGTGGAAATTTTTTCACATGTTGTTAGTTTGGAAATATTTCAATAAATATGGATATTTGGTTGAACCATGTTTTTTAAATATAATGATGTATATTTCTTTTTAGATCATGAATACTGATACTTGGGAAGATTTGTTAAAATATTTGAAGTTTCTAAATTTAATTCCTCTCAAATAGTCTTGAAAATTGAACACTTACAATGTTAATGGATTTAAATTTCATACAGTCAATCGGGAAGATGGTTTGAAAACATATAATAGTGGTATATTTATTGTTTCTGAATTGGGATACTATAGAATGTTTATTGGTATTATCGAATTAAACTCCCATAGGAATTTTTTAGTTTTTTATTCAAATGTAAGTGGTTTAATATTACAAGGGGTATTAAAATAGATTCATTGTAATTTATTAATATGAAATTATCTCTCTTGGGAAGGTCAGTGATTGTGAATTACCTGATCCGTATATATTTTCATCACATGTGAAAATAGTATATTATGTAGAAGATTTCATGAATTATGGGTGCAGTGTATTTATCCAGGTAAAACAATGTGACTTGTATGACATGGGTGATAAAGTGGAAGATTTGACCTCTAATAATGAATCCCCTCAACAATAATTAATTAACTTATTTTTCCATCATTATATTGAAAATATTTTTCTTGAAAGGGTGGATGAATTAGATGAAGTAATGATGGATCATGACAAGGATATGATTCCATGAAAAAATAATTGTATATTCAGTCATACATTAATTTATCAACCACTTATGCTATATGTGAAGTCATTCATTATCCTAGCCTTGTATATTTTGTTTTTTATTATTGTGCATTTATTATAATTTCTATTTTTTTGGATACATTTTTCAAAATATATTATTTGATGTTAATTTTATTTGATTAAATGATTATAATTACAAGGAAGAATTATTTCCCTGATCACTATTGACTCCCAGTGGACATTCCATCAGCCACACTGACAAATGATGATTCATCCCCTCCCTACATCATTTGATACACCCTCCACCTTCCCCCATAAACATCTCTCACACCCTCCTCCATTTCGTCAAAATCTGGAACACCCTCCTTCTCTATCCTATAAATATATGATACATTGCCTCTTCATTTAGCAGGTTCAATAGTAAGGGAATAGTTCCTCACCCAAGTTTCTTCTTTAGGATATTTTAGGCTGATAGTTATACATTCAAATTTTAATTTGAATAATGTTATTAATTTTTTTTATACTTCTAACTATTTTTTCCTAAAAGATGAAAATAATGTTACTATGGAGTAAAATACGAATAGTGTAGTTATTTACAATCTGAATGAATTGAATATAGTTTTCCCATTTTACTATTATGGGATCACCACATATGATGCCACGTGATTATTTATCTAGATTATAGGCCAGCTGGTGGCAGAGCTGGTTACCCTTCTGATTACCTATTCTAATTGAAGGGATATCCCTCAATCATTGAAAACTAAAGTCCTTAATTCCTATATAAAGGTAACTTTAATACATTATAGTGTAATTTAATATAATTATATATTTAAATTATAATATTTTTAAAATTAATCTCTTTTTTTAAATGTTATTCCACTATACTATTGAAGATCTTATCGCACTAGAGTGGATATTGAATACTTTGGGTAATAAATAGAATGAATTTAAATGAATATTTTTGAAAGAATTCAATGATACATTTTTGAACACTCAGTACGAGTATGATGAGAAACATAAAGGGGTATATAGATAGCAATGGAAGGTGTTTGTTGATAGCCATTATTATGGTAAGCACATGGTATTGAAATATATATTATTATAATAATCTCATTTTACATATATACATGAATATGAAAAGTATATGACATTGAATACATAAATATTAAATGAAGTTTAATTTATTTCAAGTTTTTAAGGAAAAAATGCATCATGTTGTGATAGATAAATCATCTCCCACACTATGGGTCAAATAGTTTTTCCAGAAACAGATTGACTCTAGTAATATATTCATTAGTTTAAATATTTATCAGATAACATTATATATTTAATATACTAAATTATTGATTTATCTTTATTTAATATAGTCAAAGAATTTAGGGCCCCAAGTCTCCCAAACAGAACATTGGTTGTATGTTAATAAAAAATATAAAGGGATTTATGGGAATGATCCTTCCAAAGAAGTTAGGATATGGATTCATTTTCCATTATAATAACTTATTTCCAGTTTTCACTATGTTAATATGTATTTCTTAAAATATTAAGGATATTTTATTTATAGGTAAAAATAAAAGAATTATATGTTTCTTATCATGTAAGGTCCTTCTCGGTCTCCCAGGATGATCCAGTTGGTCAACTCCATGGGATGCAGTATTCTAGTAATGTGTGTGGGCTAGGTTTGGGACCATTACCATATGAGGTATTTCGTAGGCCACCAAATATTGTGGAATCATTTACTCCTAGATACAGTTACTCTTTACCTCAAGATCCTTTGAGGGAGTTTGTTGCAATCAAAATCCCAATTCAAGAATAGAGGATGATATAAAATTGTAACATGCAAAGGTTACTTCACTATAGAATGTTTTGATTGAATTATATAAGAATATGATTGGATCTATCCCTGGTGATATTTCATTGATGGATGGTATTGAGTAGTTAAATAACATAAATTTATAATCATTGTGTACAAAATATTTTAATATTTTTAATTTTAAATTTAAATATAGAAAATTGTTTAATTTTTTGAAAATTTTCATGCTGGTTCAAGTACTAGGGAGTAGAGATGTAGAAAAAGATGGCGTAGATAAAATTTTATTGGTTAGTGATTAGGGTTTAATTTGGATTTGGTGATGATTTTGATCTAAATTTATGAAAAAATAACACTAATATTGTGATTCAGAAACCATGTTGTGGTTTCTAGTAGGGATATTTTTATTTCCCTTACATTTCATGAAACTATATATTATTGGTTCATTTTATGTGTTTTATTCCAAATTTTACCTTATACTAATCATTCTTAAAATCTTCAGTTTTTTATTTATTTTAGTACTCCTTGAAATTCCACCTCATATTGTTATTTTCAAAATATAATGTCTCTTTCAACCATTTATGAACTTTGTTCAGTTCTTAATTTCACTTGGTAATCCACCAAGTACTACCTAGATAACTAAACATCTAGGTTAGCTTTCATTTGGACATACCAATAGTATTTGGTTATTTGTGAAACATATAGATAATTAGCTTCACTCTCCTCTTAGACAGCTGACCTTAAACCAATTTATTCACAATGCTAAAAGTTCCATTAGTCTATACACACCAAAAAACTCTTCTATAATTATAATGTTAATATAAAATTTTGTTAATAAAATAATATACCATAATAATTCTACATAATTTGTATCTTGAATATCTTCATTCAACAAGATGAAACAACTACACCATCTTACCCCTTCTTTCCAAATGATTATTCTTCATGTACAATTATGAATGGAAGAAACTTTTTCCATCATATTAAATATTATTTACTATGGATAAACCATGAGAGAATATACAACTCTATTCTAGTGAAAATACTTGGGAACTCCCAACAACTTCATAGATGTACTCCACAATACATATTTCGTTCACCCAAATTGTCATCATCTTTATGGGTTAAAATACAACAAAAGGTAAGCGATTTAAATATTTATACTAGACAAATCACCACCCCCAACTACAAAAATTTGTTATCACGCACTTAGAGTTTATGTGAAGGTATTTGTGGGGAGGTATAATGTTGTCTTTATGATTTTATAAACAATTAATATTTATTGTGATAAATTCTTTTAAAAATATATTGTAACCTTGTCATGGTCACCCAATTATTGGCATTCTCACCCAACTTATGTCACAAGGCAGACATATAAAATCCAAGAATATATAAACTCAAGATATAATTAATAACTCAGTAATCAAAATAATAATATTAAACATTCCAATTAAAATCATAAAAGTACAAGGGTTCTCATAGGTTCGAAATCCCAACACTAAATGCTACACATGATAGGGCAGATAGATCCACACATACAACCACTTTCAAATTCCCCCTAATTCATAAGGATACTACCACTTTTTTCTTACCTTGACATTATATAATTTATCATGGAGGCATTCAAGGTTTATAACTTAGTTTACTGGTTAATTATATGATTGTAAACACCCCACATGGGTTTCTTTATATTATTAATGTAGAATGAGGTTCAAAGGAACGGTAATGTGAGACCTATCCATAAAAATAAACTAAAAAGGAACATCAAATAACATTATTCATGTTAATTTATTATTTTTTATCATCCTTGTTATATTACAGAATTATTGTATTCTGGTTTTTTTATAAATTGAACTTGGCATGTTATAATAATGTTTTTATTATATTAGAATAGTTTATTTTCTATTTATATAATATAATATCTTTTTTACTATTCTAGGGATGTAGTTTCGTAAGATTTTTTTTTTTTGAAAAGAGATATATAAAAGCAGTTTAAACATCCACTATGTATAAATAATTATTGTTTATTAGTGGTTTAAATCTCCACTATATAGGACTGAAAAATGTTTAGTGGTGGTTTTTCATTTTTACCTGTGGTTTCCCATCCCAAAAATACCAAGGGGATATTGGATGTTTATATCACCAATAAACAAACCATACACAATGGATCCTAGAAACTACCACTAAATGGATGGAGCAAACGTGATTTGGATACTGACACTAACTTTAGGAGCAGTTTTTTTGGAAACTGTTGTGAAACCATATGGTGTCAGTTTAAACCATCATGAAATCAAAAAATAACCCCCACTATTAGTTGATTTTTGTGTGGTTAATAATAACTGTTCAATAGATGATAAAGATGAAATTGGTCACATTATATCTAAATGTTCTCAGGATAAGAGTTAGATAAGCACTGAATAAAAATTCGTAGTTTATTTCCTAAAGATGAAAAGTTTCTTAGAAACATAATGATTTGAAATATGAGTTGATGATATAATAAATTTTCATATTTACCTTACTCTTTTATACACATTTTCTTATTACCAATGGGTTGAGATACATTTTCACCATGCCTCGATTAAACAATTACCACTATCCCTTGAATATAAAATTTCTTTCACCACGACAACAATATGCTCCCCTAGTGGAAACAGATCCATGGTTTCCTAATCCCACTTATTTCAGACACTATTGTGAGGCGCCTCGTTGGTATAAAATGAATTAAACATAGAAACCAACTTTCTAATAATGAATGAAATAACATGTGGATGACTTCCACAAAATATGACTCGGGATATATATTAATGAATAAGAAATTAATGATCTTATGACAATGGAAGTTTTCCAAATTCCATATAGAAACCAACCACTTTACAAAACTCTTTTCAAGAGATAAATGTTTTTTAAATGAACACGTCTTAATTTTAAATTTAAAATATATTCTCAAAACCACTTTCAAATTTCAAAAGGATAATTTTTTATTTTCTTAAACTACACTTGAAATCCATTTGTTCTAATTCCACAAGAAAATCTACCATTTTTTTCAAAACTCTAACTGGTATATGTACCCAATTTTCAATAATAATTGTCAGCATCAGGTGAAAAATTTTAGAAAACATATTCAAAACAATTAACAACAAATTAAAATTTTAACACCATTTCAATGGAAATATGTACACTTTGAAATTTTTAAAACATTATAGGTTCACTTTGAAATAACTCCATGTTTTTAAGAACACCAAATCAATTTTAGTTCATTTTATTTAAAAAACTCATTTATTCATTTCAAAAACCACTGAAAAATTTAAAACCAATTTTAATTTTTCTAAAATTAAATTAACAATAGGTATGAAAATAAAAAAGTTAAGTAGGACACCACCCAGTTTAAAGAAAATCATTATTATTAATCATTTTATAAACATTTTATAAAGCTTACATGAATAAATTTTTTTTCAAAATATGGTAGTAAATTAAAATATTAAATCTTAACATGGTTGTCTTGTACTACCTACTATAATATCGAGGATCCCATGGGATTCTTCCAAAATTCAATAAAGGGAATATTTATTCATCAAAAACTAGTTTCATAAAATATCACATAAGAAGCCACAAATAAATGCTTTCACATGCCACACAATTTATTCATGAATCAACACCAAAAATGTTTTACAAGTATTCATGTCATTGAAAACTATTTTCCAAAAGATCATGAGGTGTTATACAAGTTTTGTGTGTGATATTGGGCTTAGGTTTTATTTGAATTTATCTGAGTGTGAATAAAATTAAAGATATTATAGTACCTAGGGTGAGAGAATGATAACAGATTTAGTTCATGTTTGGAAATGAACCAATCATGAAGTTAAACCTAGTTTATATTTTTAATAGTTTTTGGGTTTTTAGAAGATCATGGGATGATTTCGGTTGTTTAGGAATTGTGACAGAGGGATAAGATAGTGCATCGATGGGTGAAAATAAGCATTTTAATTAAAATGTTTCTAGAGGAGGACATAATATTGTTTTTATATGAGATTGGGTGTGGTGAGATGGAAACCACATCATTCATGTTGTTTATATTTTATATTTATACATGGTTTATTGGGTAAAGTCTTTTAATCATGTTTAAATATTTAAAAAAATATTCTATGAAATTAATGTTTGGAATTGTGTTTTTTAATTATTTACCTTCTTTTATTTATATAAGTTCATGATTCTAAATTCTATAATCTCTAACAAATTCTGGGATCCATAACAGAAGGTTATTATCAGGTTTTTGTGTTATTTTAACTCACATTTTTTTATAATGTAACATTATTATTCACAAGTCTTATACCATTGTTCAAGAAAGGAAATTAATATTTGGTATATATTTATATTCTCATATTTTTAGTACTTTTATTAAACTGTAATTTAGTTTTAAATCATGAGTTTAAATAGTATTAATATTCATATTTAGGTCTCCCCTGTTATACCTTTTCTTATATTGTAATAGAATTCATTTCCTTTAACTATAACCGAAATGAATTATATGTCAACGAAAAATAATTAAACTTGATTTAGTTATTCTATCAATGATGAGATAACGGTTGGGTTGATTAAGTGGGAAGGAATGATTTGTTATGATAACATATTATGTATCATCAACTTTCTTTACTTCTAAAACTAAAATGAAAACCTTTTAAGTACTAATTGTGTCTACTTTCATAAAGAATTATGTATGGATTTGGTTTAATATTAATACCTTAAATAAAAAGTTTGTTTTCCTGAAACCGCAACCTTAGGTATTTTCATTCATTAAAATGTTATATGAAATCATAATTTTACATTACTAACATGATATTTTATTTTTATATTTTAAAGGTAAAAAAGGGTAAAATTTCATTTTCATAAAATATGAGTTATATGTGTGTATCTTACCATTAAATAAACTCTTTCCCTTAAAAATTGTTGTTACTAAATTGGGTTATAAATTTATAAAATTTATTTAAAATAGATTCATTCATTTATTTCTGTTAGAGCATCTTAATTGGTTTTTAAGTCACCAATTATTCCTTCTTTGGATTATTGTGACTAAGCATTGGTTAAAGATAATGTTATGTTTAATAAATTACCAAGTATAATTCTAGGATTCATTAGTTATTTCATATTCCGTATTTAGTACCTTGTTTGGATTGACACTAGTGAACATTAAACTTTATATACACCATTATTTTGAATGGTTTGTGCCCTAGCTCACCCTGGCAGGAGGTGTGGTGAGGCGCACCTGGTGCGCCTCGCTATTACCGAGTCGATGCACCCTGACCGAGGTGCACCAAAGGCCTGAACTTCACATGCCAACCAAAGAGGAGCGAATGTGCCAAGTGCCATAAAGGCACACCAGTGGATATATAAATCATGGGTACCAGTGGCGGAAATCGGGGTGACTGGATGGAAATCATGAGTGAGAGGAAAATCAAGGTACATTAGGGAAATTTTAAAAAAGTAACAGTGGAAATCATAGCTTTATAGAGGATAGAAAACAGAGAATATTTTTTGAGCCATAGGGGTAAATAGTTAAATATAACATTTAATATATTACTAAAAAATTGAACCAGCCTCTATAAAAAAACCTCCAACTAGACAAAAATACACTTCACACATATTAGAATAGCATAAAGTCTTATTGACTGAATTCTAAGATTGATTATTTGATTGTTATTTGGTTAAAAATATTAATATGATCAAACAATTGGCATTATAAAATAATTAATTCAAAGAATTCTATCCAAATCCATAGAAACCCCTTTAATACAAGCATGTAATTCAACCAATTCTTTTTCAAATCCATTATAAACATTACATGTTGGAATAATTTAAATAAAAATGAATATAAAATCAAGATAAAATAATTACATAAGACATCGGAATGGAGGGATAACATAGCTGCATCAGAATGAAGAAAGAGGTTACTTACATTGGAAAAACACATGAAAATTGAGGGAGGAGCCACCTAAATCGATGTAGAAGGATGTACAAACCCTCTGATGGATCCGAGAAGGTTCAACTAGTCATGAGGGAGAAGGTATGAGATGAGCCCAGAAAACACCACACTAATGCAAACAAAGGAACCCAAACAAGCAACTAATGAGTGAGGAGGAAGAAAAATAACATACCTTAGATTCGAGCATTTATACGTTAGAGATAAAGTAGAGAAGAAGTGTCGGCAGTAGGAGACTATTGTGAAAGCTAGATAATCATGACGGAATCAGTCACCGTTATGGTTTATTTAAATAGATCAGAGATATTTTTATCATCACATCCAAAAGAAGATGATAAAGATACATTTTATCATCACTAAATTAATAGGCGTGCTTTATCAGGGCTTTTTTATCCCTGATAAAGATAGAGCTCCATCAATTATTTTTTAGAGCTGATAAAGCCCGCTCTTTATTAGTTTTAAAGAAAAACTAATAAAAGACATAATTTTTCATGCTAAAATATTAGCGTTGATAAATGATTTTTAATTATAATTATAAATAACAAATGTAAATATACTTATAAATATTTTTATATAATTATAAATATATTTATATCACAATATATATATATATATGTATATATATATATATATATATTAAATATATTCCTTATTTAAATATATTTATTATAATTTTATAATTATTCATATATATATTTATTTATAATTAAATATATACTTTTAAAAAATTATTTTTTTTTACTTATAATTTTTAATATATAATTTTACAAATATAGAAAATTTACATTTATAAATAAATATATAAGTAAATATATTTATAAATAAATATATTTATAATTATAAATATATTTCCATCATTATATATATTTATATGAATATATATATATGTAAATGTATATGTATATGTTAAAAGTTTATAAATATAAATATAGTACATATATTCATTATTTAAATATACTTGTTATAATTTTATAATTATAATTATATTAATATAATTATATATTTTTATATAATTATATGTAAATTTATTTAATAAATATAAATATAAATATAGTAAATATATTCATTATTTAAATATATTAATTATAATTTTATAATTACTTAAATTTATATTTATTTATTTATAATTATATAAATAATTTTAGAAATATATTTATATATTTATATAATTATTTATATTTATATAATTATATATATATATATAATAAAAATATATAAATATAAATATACATATACATATACATATGAAAAATATATTCATTATTTAAATAAATTTATTAAAATTTTATAATTATTTAAATATATAAAATTATTTACTTATGATTATAGATATAATTTTTTGATAAATAATAATTATTTATTTATAATTATAAATATATCAATATATCAATATAGTAAACATACATTTATAAATATATTTATTTATAAATATTTATTTACAAATATATTTTCAACATTATTAATTAATATATAAAATGAAATGAATGCATGTTAAAAAAGTGTGAAATTGAATAATTTAAAATGCGTAGACTTTAAAAATATTGAAAAAATGTATAAGTTATATTAATAAGATATAAATTATTAAAAATATATGGATATATATTGAAATAGAAATGAATACATATTGAAAATACTAAAATGTATTAAATATATATATATATAAATAAGTATTAGAAATGATTAAATTTCAAATAAATATTAAAATATATATATATATATTAAAAATGAATGAATAATACTTAATTGTATAACATTAAAAATAAAGAAATAAAATTTACCAATTAAAAACATAATATATTAAATTTATCATGTTAATAAATGAAATTCTAAAATAAATATTAACATTAAAAAAAATTACATAAATATTTAGTGTATGTGTTTCTATATAATATTTCATTAATTATGTAAGAATTTGTTTGTGTGTGTTGTATAAAAAATGCATTAATTGCATATATGTATGTGTGAAATCAATGTAACACATGTTTGATATTTTGTAAATTGAACATTCAAACTATAGTCAATTATATTCATTAATCGATTCAATTAGTTTGTAATTTTAATTGATATTAATTTTAAATTATAAATAATTCTTTAATAAATATTGGACATATTTAATGTAAGCATAAATATTTTTTATATAAATCATATTTTAGGAAATATTATATATATATATATATTAAAGATTAGGATGAAGCCTTTTTTATTTAAACAAATTACCTCTTTTTTTGGTAGAGGAGACCCATTACATGGCTTGTAGGCCTAGTGGGCATTAAATCCTATTACATGGTCTTGAAGACCCATATTTTTAGCCCAAAGGCCCACAGGTGAATATTAATTCTACAGTACCTTTGCTGCTATATTACATGCTACAGTGTCAATTCTATTATAGTTTCCACCACCACAATAGTGTTAGTTGGGCTATAGTTTTACATTTACTACAGTTCTGCTACAATATTACAGTAGTGTAGCTATAATGGCCTGTGCCTAGTGGGTTTTCAAGCCTTATCCTTAATGTAGTATTACGGGGTGATTACCCCTAAGTGAAACCCCAACTACACATATTACATACATTGATATATATATATATATAGAAATATATTATAATATATTTCTATATTTAATGTATTAAAGAATTATTATATATAAAATCCGTTAAAAATGAATAATATTATTATTTTTAATTATTATGTTATATTCATTTTCTAAATTTATATTAAAATATATTTTTTATTATTGATTATAATTAAATTATATATATATTAAACTTATTAATTTTTATTAAAAATGGTTTCATTAATAAATTATTTTATAATTTTATAATTTATTCATTTTCAATTTTTTTTGTTTAATTGTTATAATTTATTCATTTTTAATTTTTTTATTTAATTATTAATAGTTATTCATTTTATATATCTATATTTAATATATACTATTTATTAATATTTAATATATATATATATATATATGTATGTATGTATTTTACATTTATTCATTTTTAACATTAATTTTTTAATTAATTAAATATTTAATATTTGTAATAATTTATACATATTTTTATTTTTTTAATTATTTTATTTTATTCATTTTATATATCAAAATATTCAATATATACTATTTATTTATATTTAAAATTTATATATATTTATACTAAATTTTTTCATTTTTATCAATAATTATTTAATAAATAATTTTTTAAAATTTCTCATTTTTTGTTTTCATTTGTTTAATTATTTAATTTTTGGGACCTTTATCAGCAATAAAAAGAGTAGATAAAGGATACCCTTTTTAGTGATAAAAATAAGGATTTGATAAATGGTACCCTTTATCAGCGCTAAAAATAAATCACTGATGAACGATACCTTTTATCGGTGCCAAAAAAACACTGATAAAGGGTACCTTTTATTGGGACTTTTTTAGAACGGAAAAATGGTCCTTTTTGTCAGTGATTTTTTATCCCTAATAAAGGCATGTGCTGTTAAAGGTATGTTTTATATTAGTGACACTAGGAGACATGGCATTTTTTACTCTCTTTTGTTTTGATGCATACATTAAGGATCTTGGGCCACCATGAAGTAAGTCATAGTTCACTATGTAGTTATACTTGTCTATCAATAAGTTATTCGTGGTCCAATATGAAATATATGCTTCAACCGTCAAGCTCCACCTTTTGTGGGCAGAAACAAACCTTCTTTTTTTATATCATGAAATGATATTAAATTTCCATGGGATTAGCTGAACTGAAATTTCTCTTATAGAAAATCAAAAAACCCACATAAAATTTGAAATTTATAATTAAATTCCATATTATCAAAAAATTAATTAAATCTATCAATTTAGATTATACTTAAAATAAATTCAAAAATTCCAAAAATTCCCCATCTGAATTTTTTTTAAAACTAAAAAAATTAAGGTATTTTTTCATTGATTTTCCAACACAAAATATGCTTATTTTTATCCTACTCAATTCATCTAAAAAAAATTAAAGCATGATATAACCCCAATCAAGGTGTTTAAGACCTTGGTCCCAACATGTCTTTCAGTGTTATTATAACACCATAAACTGTATCTCAATCAACATTACAAGTAAATTTTTTTTGTTTTACTATAAGAGGATGAGTGATATAGGGATATTTTTTTCTAATATTTGAAATGTCAACAATTATAATGAAAGGATAATAGTGATTCATTATATTGGAGAATGTGATATATAATATTATCATTTTTATTACTAAATCTAGTCATATGGTATAACACTCAATGTTTCAAAACATTGATATATCATTTTTATATCATACATAGTGATATCAGGTATTTTATAGTGAATGATATATAAGGTTTTTAATATTATATTTTTTATTTATTAAATTTATTATAATTAAAAAATATATTATATATTCTAAAGCATGTCATATTCCAAGACATGTGGATATTCAATATCATTTCACACTGGTGTGTAATCTCCTCCTAACCCCGCATCTCCCTCTTGAGGACCAATTACCTTCTCAATTCCATCTAATACTTTAAACAGCCTGACCTTTCCAAATCATATCAAGATTATCTCCTATTGTACATATTTCTATGTAATTCTTTTGATTGTGAATAGACCATCATCCATTGACAAACCCTACCACAAAATCCTCCTCCAATTGGATGTGCTTCCATATACTCATGCATTTCTCCTTCGGTTAGTATCGACCCTCATCTGCATACCACTATTCTTTTATTTTTTCATTCTAATAATATTCATGCAACTATAATCAATTTTCAACTCCTACATTTATTCAACTATGATCTTATCAAAGATAGGATGAATACATTAAAATACTATATTTCAATATTGTTGAATCATACATTATACTTGCAAAATCAAAACTTCTTTCTTCTTAAATTCACCAATGACAGCTAATATGGATGGATACTTATATTCTCTACCACTATAGGTATGATTTTTTTATTTTAATTATTTATTGACAATCTATAAAAAATAAATATATTTTCTAAATATTTTCTATTTCTTATCGCAACACACTATGAATAAGTCTATGTTATCCTAATTTCTCTGGTTTCACTGTCTACAAAAAGGATCTAAATAGAAGATGTCGAATATATCTTCTAATAATCTTTTCAAGATATGTCCTCATGATTGTATTGTAACAACCCCAACCCTAGTATCCTAGAGTAGGTGGTTATTTTACTACAATTTCATAGATACAAGAGATCAAATCACCATGGACCGATCGGATTAGTAGTCTTGAAGAACTATTTACATATACAGTCCTTTTATTACATGGTTAGTTAAATATAGAATATAAAAAGGAAAATAAATTACTTCCTTGACACTTATTCAAATATTTCATATTCACAACCTGGGGAAGGAAAAAAATAAAATTGTGAGATTAAATTCTTAGTAAGGGGTATATGAATCAATAATAATTGAGGCATAGTTAAAAAGGAATAATCAATATTTCAAGGTAAATAACTAAAAAACACATTCCATTAATAAACAAAGAATGGAAATTCATCTATATATTTTTTCATAGTGAAAATATCATGGAAAGTAATAATTGAATATTGAATGAATAAAATTCTTAATTATTAGACGTCATCTATCTATAACATAAACCACTACCATCAAGACCATTCTTATGATAATTTAATTCTATGGATAGAAACTGGTATAATTCTTCGAATAAAGAAACACAAAGGGTTTGTTGCAATCTTTTTTTGTCTTGTGAGACCTGTCAACAAATTGAGGGGATATCAATAATCAATCCCCACTCACATATTCATATAAAAATAATTCTTCATTGATTTATTAATATATTTAATCATGAAAAATATGACTTATAAAAATATTTTTATTGAGTAAAGGATACAGATTTATCTGTATTTCCCTAGTAAAAATAACATTCATGGTACACGCCATATTTAAACATGGTATACGACTTAGAAAATAATCATATACATGGTATAATAAATATGGATATTTAGAAGAAATATATATTAAAATAAAAAACTATCTCAGTGGGGTAGTATATACCCCACATTAAAATTATTAGTTGCACAATACCAAGTAAGTATCAATGAAATGAAAATTGAGATGATGTCCCTTACATTATGTCTGAAAATGTTCTGCACTAGTACGCAATGTCCTAGAAAATCAAATTAAATTTATTAATTACTTAATTCAGAACCTATTCAACATATATTTGATTTATAATAATTTTATTAAGGTCATTTATGGTCATTATGATGAGTTATAATGTTTATTTTCATTGTTCATAGAGCGTTCATTTTATGGTTTTATGGTCGGTTCTCTTGCATTTAATTATGGGGAATCAGGTAAAATAGAGGAATTACATAATTGAAATTTTTTAGATTTAACGAACTTCCAAAAGTTTAAATGGTCTCCTATATAATTTGGTTATATTATATGAGGATTATTCATTAGATAAAATGTTAATGAAAAATGATTAGTTTTATTTGTCAGTTTTTATGGACATCACGTATTAGTATCATTTTATTTAATATTAGGTATATATACTGGTTCAAGAATATTAAATATGTTTTAATACACATATTATAATCTATTTTTACCATAAAAACTATTTTATGATGATCCTTTAAGGAGGTAATGAAAAACGAAAACTAGTCCTCCATGAAGGCGGTGAATCAACACCTCCTGGATAATATTTTAATTTTTAGAATTAAAAAAGAGGATAATAGATTTTATGATGGATATTACATTAACATAATAAAATACAAATATATATATTATAATGTAGTTATCATGCCTCTTTGGATAAGGTTAGGTGAGGATAGAATAAGAAAATCAAATAAAGTAAATTGAAAGAGAATGATTAAGGGTTTTACCTCTTTAATTTATTCTCATTGAGAACACCATTAAGGCACATGGGTTTGGGATAGTAATGTAGAGACCCAAATCTTGACTTACATAGACATTACATTACTTTTTAGGAATATCTAATACATAACAAAAACAGGCACCAAAGGACCGTAATAGTTTAGTGTCTTTGGAAACTCGAAATATAATCTTCTAATCTTGGTGAAAGATCTTCAACATCTCCCATAAATATATTCCTATTTTTTCTTACCTAAAAACATTATTAATGTCCTGGAAAAAAAATATAAAGGGTGAGCTCAAATTCTCAGTGATGGTAAGAATGGAGAAAATAAAACAAACCATATACATTTGATCTTCAAAACATGAACGTAATATTTAAACATCAAAATCTTGAGCAATGACATAAAACATGATAGTACGTAAGGCATAGATCATAAAGATACATTAATAATGATAAAATAGCATGGGAATAAAACATGTAATTTTGAAAACCGTTAAGAACATGTTATTATTTCCATAGTAGCCAAGGCATTGCTGCCAAGACCATCTTAGTGGCAAAGTCCCTTTCTGAATCGAGTTCACTCCTCGTTCCCATCCTGTATCACTAAACTGGATTAACTTGTCATTCCAACCATGTCTATCTCATGAGATATAAATCTTTACCCAATGCATTTGAGGGAGATATAGGTCCCACCCATCTCATAATGAAATCATTCTTTCGTGTGCCACAAAATAAACATACATCATTCATATAACCCAACAAATAAAATGGGTTTCATAAACATCATCCCATAATAACATAATCCATATTAAGGAAATGGATATCATTACATCATAAGAAAAATCAAACCATGTAAAAAATAGAGACATTATACATGAAACATAAAAATACTAAATAATTTCATCTTAGATGGAAAATAGTTTTGATAAACCACTTGAAATAAATTCTTGAAGAAAATATCCTTTCTTCTTCAAAATCATTTTCTTTTCAAAAAATTCCATTCAATTTTAAAAGAAAATTATTTTTTTGAATACAATCATGAAGTATTTTAGAGGAAGATTCATGAAAATAAGGCTTTATGAAACCGTAAGAATCCGTTAATGTCGTATAAGTTAAAAAAATTCTCCTCGTACTTTTGTCGGAAAAGTCAAAAAGTACTTCGTATGGTAAACAAAAGAAAGATTCCTTACATATGATTTGGTAAAAGTAAAAAAAGATAAAAATGACTTTAAACATACATGTAAGAAAAGTAAACATTTTATGAATAACATTTTGAGAACATATAAACATGGATGATAAACATAACCCCAGTAAATACTTACGAATAAACAATCTCAGATAAAAATGATATTGGAATAATTATCCCTTACCTTAGGTCTGATATGATTTGTACGTATCCTAACCTCCTTTATAATGATTTAAATAATGTCATTGACTTATTAAAGAATCATATTCATTGTTATGATATCATATATGGTTCACTTATGACTTTATATTAGCCGTTCTTTTGTAAATTCCATGTTAATTCATCGTTTTGGGTAAAGTCGTTTAATTTATCGTACGTGTTTGGACTTGTTGTTCTTGATATTATCATTACTTATATCATGATTTAATTACTTCCATAATTTAAATCATGATTTATATATCATATATATTCAGTATATATATATATATATATAATATAGATAAATGAAGTGAAATAAACTATTCATGGAGATGGTAGCCCGTACGTACGCATGAACGTTGTTTTCCTTTCCTTATTAACTTGAATGGAAGTAAGTAGATGAAATATATATATATATACATAAATACAGTAGCTTTATAATTTCATATATTTCATTTTTATTCATTACATATACTTTATAATCATTTTTGAATGGTTAACATGGAGAATGAATCTCATCGCGTCATGGAGACGGTAATATGTACGTACGCACGAGCGATGATATCATTCCCATAATTATTGTATTGAATTGGAGTGGATGATATAATATCTCAGAATCAGTATGATGTTATAATAACCATATATAGTTATTCTTTACACCATTATACCCATCCAAGTAAAGTGGTGGTGGAAAAACAGATTACACCACGACGTGGAGACGATATTTCGTACGTATGCACGCGCGGTGATTTCGTTTTCCATAGGATGGATAGAAGGTGAATTGGGGTTGTTTCATATTTTTAAAAACATATCAGTATATTATTGATACTGATGTTGTTACATTATAATGAAACGACTAAAGAATAAGAAGTTAAAGAAGAAAGAAAACTTGAAAGAATCGGTAGAAGAGATTACCTCTTCTTCGACGCACCACTTGTCACGACCCGACCCTACCCGGGCTCGAGCCGCAACTACCCCAAGCCTGCCTCCATAGGCCAGGGGCTGGAAACCAGCGCCGAAGGCACAATAACTCGGGGAGGCCTTTGCCTAAGTACCTGTGCACAAACACACAGCACACTCAATGCCAAAGTGCAGAGTAAAAGAAAGAACAAGAAGAGTAAAAAGAACAACTACTATATATATTCCACAAAGTGCATCGACCTCTACAAGTACAAAGAAATATGAAGGAACACTAAAAAGAAAAGGGGAAAAACACACGCCCAACCCAAAAGTGCCACAACCCGGCAACAGGTAAACAAAACAAACAGCTGATGGGTCTCCCACCTGGAACCCAGCTACGACCACTGCACGCGGTCCAAGCTCCCGAACTCCTATGCTCCACTGAAGTAGCGCTCCACCTGCCTGTCGTCTGTAAGGGCACACCAAGTGCAGGCAAAGCCCAAGCAGGGGTGAGTATAAAAATACTCAGTAGGATACCCCGAAGGCTCGAGGGAGCAACAAAGGAGGTACCGAAGGGTGAGCAGTAGAGCGAACAGAAAAGTAGAGGAGTACAATTGAAAGTACAGTAAGAGTACAGTAAAGAGTCCAGCTCAACCCAACAAGAGAGGGGAAGGTAGACTCGTCCAGACACAAGGAGCTGGAAATAGTGAAAAGATGAACTTCCCATCAAGTCTTCGCTACCTATAGCAGGAGAGTAGACTCATCCAACCATGAGAAGCTAGACACGAAAAGCACGCGGCATACCTCGCGCGTCTTCGCCTCCCCTGGAAGGAGAGTAAACAAACCCAAGAATTGGGTACTAAAATAAGGTATATACAAGTCCATATGCTCAATCAAGAAGCCTAAACAAGATCGTAAGGGGATCTCCATCCCGTAGCTCAGCCTAAGAAAAAGTAGCCAACAGTCCCAGAAGAAAACACCATTGATGCCCAGCATCCCGCACGTTTGCCCCGAACCGCAAGACAAGGGGATCAATCACCACACCTCGACACTATCCGCCGTGGGCGGCACTGACTCACCCGCACGGTTTTAGGTCGCGTCACAAGGACACGTCTCGGTGGGGGGGAAATCTCCTCGTACATGAGAGTTCTTGGGGAACGTCAACCACAACTCGTCACTACCCCGCAGTCGAGAGGTCTGCTCAAAGTCGACAGGCGACCCCCTGCCCAGCCTCGCTGGAGGATCCCTGGATGTCAACGGGTTCCCACTACAGGGAGACCCGGAAAGTTGACGGGTGCCACACTTCCCAGTCCCATAACAAGGTAATCCACTGGAGCGTGACCCGGCTAAAGTCGGTGACGGGACCACTGCCCAGCCCAGCTGGAGGTAACCCGGCATCGGGGACCACTGCCCAGCCCCAGGTGGAGGTAAGCCCGGCATCGGGGACCGCTGCCCAGCCCCGCTGGAGGTAAGACCAGCATCGGGGACCACTACCGAGCCCCGCTAGAGGTAAGCCCGGCATCGGGGACCACTGCCCATCCCCGCTGGAGGTAAGCCCGAAACTGCTCTGGCCATCCCTGCTGGATGGTACTGCTCGGTGAACACCATTGTACTGGCCATCCCTGCCGGATGGTAACCCTCTAGCGAGCCCAGCTCGAAACAACCTCAGCCCCGCTGGAAACAACCTCAGCCCTGCTAGAAACAACCTCAGTCCTGCTGGAACAACTTCCTGGGTAGAGGATCGGTGCTCGCGTAAATTGTTGGTCACACCGAAACCACAAGCTCTACCAGGGAACACAGAGCAACGGGAGAAACTCCCCATGCCTCACAAGGCGATCCCGCTCCAATCCGCTGAGTCACTGTCGAAGAGGACCGAGACACCTCATCCCAGAAAGTGGGGAAAACTCCCACACTGCACGAAAACCCGTAGTCGCAGACGGTGTCACGGTCCGGTGAAAGGGCACAGTACTGAAACCCCTCACAGCTAAATAAGCAGACAAACCAAACCATCTCTACCGTCCAAACCATCAAAAACAAGGCCAAGGGGAGACCGCTCGACCCAACTGCTCAGACAAAAGAGCACCAGGACAGGGGAAACTCCACTCTGCTGTTCAAACAAACGAGCACAGAGGGACCCTCTACGTCGTGAGAGGTCAAGTACGCAAAACAGATCACATCACACATGTGGGGGCCACACGACGTGTGGCCCCAAGTCAACCCCAACTGAGCGCACAAACATCCTCAGGTACAAACAACCACACGTACCTCCAAGCACTCCCGTATACTCCTAGAGTATACCTCATTCCAGCCCAAAGGCTATCGTGCACACGGCACCCGGCATCAACGCAAAGGCGTGACGTAATAACTCCACCTCAAAGGCCCAGGCACGGCCGACCACATCTCTTGAACCATTTACATCACTCTCCCAAGAGTGCGCGATCACACGCCAAGGGTCCGCTACAAACAAGGTAGGGCGAACCACCACTAGAGCACCTTCCATGCTTCCGCTGTTAATAAGATTGTGCAAGAGGCTCCGCACAGCCAAACGGATCACACCGTTGTAATCCTCGAGAAAAAACACGCGAGATCGACTACTTACTCGCCTCACACGGATATGTGACGACAAAGTCACCAACACCGCCTCACGCCCGAACGGCGTCCCGTGATCCCGAGCCTCGGCCCCGAAAATAGTCGGGCGCATCGCACCATTGCGATCCCCTCGGGAAAACACGTCAAAAGCACTACTCACTTTAGTGCAACGGATATCTGGAGAAAAAGGTGCATCCCGGCACACCGCACACGAGCGGTGCCACATGGGACCCGTATCTCGGTCCCGAAACTCAACGAACGGATCGCACCGTTGCGATCCTCTCGAAAAAGTACACGAAATGGACTATTCACTTGTCCAAAACAGTCGCCCGGTGATAAAGCTGGAAATCACCGTCAACTCCTGAAACAACCCTCGCGGGGTCCGCACCATCATGCGGAATTACAGTGGGCAGACTGCACCAATGCGATGCCCTCGAAAAAACACCCAACATCGACTACTCACACGCCCCGAACGGACGTCCGAGGAAAAAGTCGCTAAAAGTTGCGCGCAGCTCAAAAGACGGGTCGTGGGTCCTGCGTCTCAACTTCGGCCTCAATGCCTGAAACCACCCTGGAAAGCTTCGCCTCGATGCCAGGGTCCCAACGCCACTTACGGCACTCAAAACAGACATCGGACGCGTCCGCGCCGTCCAAAACAAGATTCTCGGGGAATACGCTCGTCCACTTAAGGACACGTTGTGCCTCCGCGGCCCCTCGTTTCAGGAATTAAAAATTCCCGAAACTAGCTCTAAACATTCCCCACGACGCAAGGTCCGATCTACCACTGACGGCGCACAAAACGGACGCCTTGCGGATGATTTATCATTTTCCATAATAATAATAATAATAATAACAATATTATTATTATTATTATTATTATTAGAAAACACATTTTTTTTGCTTTTTTTTTTAAACAAGACCGGCCGAGAGGCCAGTCTTCTTCTCCAACAGGACCCGCAGAAGGCGGGCCCTGGTCGGCCAGCCGGGGTCCGACGACCCCGGTCCTCCCTCAGGCGCAGACCGGCCGACCGCCTGCACGATGCCTCCCTGCTCACTGCTGCCTTCCGCAGGCACACCGCTGGGCTGCCCAGAGGTCGTCGCGCCGCACGCCTCCTCCGCCAGCTCGATCGCGCGCCTTGGGCCGCCTCGCCGAAGACCGCTGGAGCCCGGTGCCAGCACCGCCTCGCACCTCCGCCTGGCCTCGCGCCGCCGCCACCGTTGCGCGCTCCGTCGCCGCCTGCCGCCTCTCCGAACCGCCAGAACCACCCAACATCCCCCAAATTCAGCCGAGAAGATCCAAAAAACCCACAAACTTCAACGAGGTGTTGCGGGATCCTCCGAAATCCTTTTTCAATTCCGAAAAGGGCGATAGAATGCTCATAAATTATACTACGCACCAATGGGCTTTGATTGCAAATTCGATGGCAAATCGATAGAACAAATTTAGTATGAACATGGTGTGGGAACTAAAAATGAAACGCACAATCCTACCTCTTGGGCTTCGCCCGAAGCTTCACCGCACGATCCGTCGCCACCGCAACACCTCGCCGGAGTCTCCTCGCCAGACCGTCTCATCGGAGATGGAGGAGGAGAGGGCAAGGGTTTCTCCAGGGGGTTCAAGGGAGAAGGGGAGGGGTGTTTAAATAAAATTAATTAACAATTTAATTAATTTTAAACCCCGAAAAGACCCACATTCGAAACTCCCGAAGAGGTCGAGGTTAAGCCTCGCTTAGGGTAAACACCACCACCCGAGCACAACGGCGGTCTCAGAATTATAATCTGAGGCCCCGTTCAAAAGTTATTAAACTTAGCGCTCGAGGCCGCCAAATTATGAAAACGCCCCTGGGGCCATTTTTCACAGACGGCCCGCGCCCGCAAAACTTACACCCATCCTAGGGTAAATGACACACTCCGAACTCAACGGTGCCCTCAGTTTTCCAATCCGAGCCACCTTTTAAGAGATACCTGTGTTTTAACATTAAACGAATAAATTAATTAATTAATTTATCCGTTTAACCTTCCAAAAGCGAGCGAGGGGTCCAAACATCCCGTGCCGACAAGTTTTATGTCGTTCCTAGGGTAAAAACCCCATTACGGACTCATACGTACACTCGTATCCCTGATCTGGTTCACCATTTAAGAGTTATCTCATTTATTTAGCCTTTCCAGTGTGAACGCACTGAAAATTTAATTCCGGCCACTCTGGGGCTCAGAATCGCACGCCGTCTGAAGGCGCTGCTCTGGAATATCATCAAGAATATTCCGAAGTCTTTCGTAGCAAAAACAAGGTTCTTACATTATTCCCTCGTTCAAGCTTTTCGTCCCCAAAAAGCAAAACTAGGGAACAACACAGGGTACTAAGCCCACACCTGGCTTTCCCATACCCAGAAGAACCCATGCACAGCTCTATGTCACCGCACACAGACCAAAGGATTGATCCGTTCACGCGAGGTCAGACCTTGCCGATGTCATGCACCCACTCCAGACTTTGGGGTTAGGGAAAGGCAGTAGGTAACCTCACCATCCCTTTTCACGATCTCAAATGGCCCGAAGGCTCTCGGGGGTAGCTCACCTCCCCGATAAAACCTCTACATCGCTCGCCGTGACAGGAATCACCGCATGGGCATAGGACAAGGCCCGATGATTCCCTCCTTCAGAATATCCATATGGTGAAGCACCCAAGGATATCTAGTCACGCAATATTTCACAGTCGATGTCTCTCACCCAAGACTCTCTTACACACTCAGAAGCGAAGGAGTCAACACCATCGACTAAAGGAAAAGGTCTCATGCCTTTTACCTTACCAACACAGGGTTACACCGACGCCCTGCGTCACCCTGGTAACACCTCTAACAAGGATCAGGGAGGAAATCAGTTCACACACAGAGTCTAACAATTCTACTGAAAAAAGGTATAAGGGATGCAAAGGGTTCCTCTCACCATCCCATGCTCTGCAGGATCGTAGACATCCAAAGCTCGCGGCTGTCTGCGGTCCCAACTGTCAGCTCCTGGAGCTTGACGTGGACCACCTAGTGGTGATGGTAAGACCTCGTAACGTCGTCCCCCACCTCCAGCTCCTCATGCTCCTCCACTATCACCACATCTCTGGGTACTACTCCGATCACGGCGCTGCCTCTGCCATGGTGGTGCGCCTACTGCCTGCCCGAAGCGCTCAGAAACTCGGGTAGGGCAGTCTCATGCCAAGTGACCTCGCCCGTCACAAGCATAGCACCCACTCTCTCTGGGCTTCACTGGTTCCCTCTGGTGCCACTGTGGTGTACGACCACGCCCCTGAGTCCGGTTGTCAGTAAACCACCTGCGTCGAGGTTCTGCTTGCCGACGCCCACTAGCTGTGGCAGACATCTCGGCTCCAATGTGTCTGCTGCCATCACGAACACTAGAATGTGACCAGAAGCCCTTTGTCACCAGCGCCTGCTTTAGCACCCCGGCATATGTAGAAATGACCAGGGGTACAATAAAAGCACAAATCTCTCAGTGGAGACCCATCTCAAACTTCCGCGCTCAGAGGTTGTCATCATGGACCATGTCTGGGTAAAAGTGTGCACGGTCTGCAAAACTAGCCGCGTACTTGGCCATCGTCATCCCTCCATGCTGAAACTGAAGGAGTTCCTAAATCCGAATGGAGCGCAATCAGGAGGGGAAAAACTCCTCATGAAACAACAACGGGTAGTCGCCCCACAAAAGTGACGACTCGTCAAGAAGCTGAGTCACCAGACTCCACCAACGCCAAGCCGATCCACGGAAAAGGTTGGCTACCAAAGCAACTCTCTGATCTGTCGGTGTCTGCACAAGCCTGAAAAGGAAAACCACTGCCTCGAGCCAAACCTCTACTGCCTGAGGGTCTGGCTCACCACTGAACCTCAGCGGTCCCTGCCGCTGGAACTCATGGAGCGCGCTCAACCTGAGCTCAAGCTCAGCCTGCTCTACTGAAACTGCCTGCTGCTCAACAGGTGGGGGTGCTGCTACCGGCCCACCTGGAGAAAGGGGCTCACATGATAGGTCCTGGACTGTGGCCTCATAGCTCATAGGGTCGTCGTCACGAACCAAAACTGGTATCCTGGTTGGCTGTCCTCACGGAGACATCCTGAAAATTATCAAGGAGTGTCGCGGTCAGATGAGCATATATGTATATACCAATAACAACGATGGGGAGATGAATCAAGAAGGATAGTCATAGACTCAATCCTATGTGATTCACAAATAAATTTTCCCTGCAACAAGTGTCTCAGCTTGCCGAGTCGACAAGCGGGTTATCAAGGTCCTTGTGAATGGATACGTCGGTCGCCGCACCATCACTGGACTCCCTGGCCTGAGAGCCGCTCTGGAGACACGTTAACACTGTTTCCCTATATCCCAACCAATTCCTCTTTAAGGGACATTCGCACAACGTCCCAAGTAACGAACCACCTTTGATACCACTTTGTCACGACCCGACCCTACCCGGGCTCGAGCCGCAACTACCCCAAGCACGCCTCCATAGGCCAGGGGCTGGCGACCAGTGCCGAAGGCACAATAACGCAGGGAGGCCTTTGCCTAAGTACCTGTACACACACACACAACACACTCAATGCCAAAGTGTAGAGTAAAATAAAGAACAAGTAGATTAAAAAGAACAACTGTTATATATATTCCACAAAGTGCATCGACCTCTACAAGTACAAATAAAGCTGAAGGAACACTGAAAAGAAAAGGGGCAAAACACGCGCCCAACCCAAAAGTGCCACAACCCGGCAACAGGTAAAAAAAACAAAACAGCTGATGGGTCTCCCACCTGGAACCTGGCTACGACCACCGCACACGGTCCAAGCTCCCGAACTCCTATGCTCCACTGAAGTAGCGCTCCACTTGTCCGTCGTCTGCAAGGGCACACCAAGTGTGGGCAAAGCCCAAGCAGGGTTGAGTATAACCATGAGAAGCTAGACATGGAAATCACGTGGCATACCCCGCGCGTCTTCGCCTCCCCTGGAAGGAGAGTAACCAAACCCAAGAAGTGGGTACTAAAACAAGGTATATACAAGTCCATATGCTCAACCAAGAAGCCCAAATAAGATCGTAATGGGATCTCCATCCCGTAGCTTAGCCTAAGAATGAGTATCCAACAGTCCCAGAATAAAACACCATCGATGCCCAACATCCCGCATGTCTGCCCTGAACCGCAAGCCAAGGGGCTCAATCACCACACCTCGACACTATCCACTGTGGGCGGAACTGACTCGCTCGCCCGGTTTTAGGTCACATCACAAGGACACGTCTAGATGGGGGGAAAAGCTCCTGGTACTTGAGAGTTCTGGGGGAACGTCAACCACAACTCGTCACTGCCCCGCAGTCGAGAGGTCTACTCAAAGTCAACAGGCGACGCCCTGCCCAGCCCCGCTGGAGGATCCCTGGAAGTCAACGGGTTCCCACTACAGGGAGACCCAGAAAGTCGACGGGTGCCACACTGCCCAGTCCCGTAATAGGGTAATCCACTAGAGGGCAACCCGGCTAAAGTCGGCGACGGGACCACTGCCTAGCCCAGCTGGAGGTAACCCGGCATCGGGGACCACTTCCCAACCCCAGCTGGATAGAATCTCGGCATCGGGGACCGCTACCCAGCCCCACTGTAGGTAAGTCCGGCATCGGGGACCACTGCCCAGTCCTGCTGGAGGTTAGCCCGGCATCGGGGACCACTGCCCAGCCCCGCTGGAGGTAAGCCCAGAACTGTTCTGGCCATCCCTGCTGGATGGTACTACTCGACGAACATCGCTGTACTGGCCATCCCTGCTGGATGGTAACCCTCTGGCGAACCCAGCTCGAAACAACCTCAGCCCCACTGGAAAAAACCTCAGCCCTGTTAGAAACAACCTCAGCCTGCTGGAACAACCTCCTGTGTAGAGGATCGGTGCTCGCGTAAAGTGTTCGTCACACCGAAACCACAAGCTCTACCAGGGAACACGGAGCAATGAGAGAAACTCCCTAGGCCTCACAAGGCGATCCCGCTCCAATCTGCTGAGTCACTGTCAAAGCAGACTGAGACACTTCATCCCAGAAAGTGGGGAAAACGCCCACGCTGCACAAACACCCGTAGTTGCAGACGGTGTCGCAGTCCGGAGAAAGGGCACGGTACTGAAACCCCTCACAGCTGAAGAAGCAGAGGAACCAAACCATCTTTGTCGGCCAAACCATCTAAAACAAGACCAGGGGGAGACCGCTCGACCCTACTGGTCAGACAAAAGAGTACCAGGCCAGGGGAAACTCCACCCTGTTAGTCAAACAAACGAGCGCAGAGGGACCCTCTGCGTCGTGAGAGGTCAAGTACACAAAACAGATCACGACACGCATGTGGGGCCCACACGACTTGTGTCCCCAAGTCAACCCCAACTGAGCGCACAAACATCCTCAGGTACAAACAACCACACATACCTCCAGGCGCTCCCGTATACTCCTATAGTATACCTCATTCCAGCCCAAAGGCTATCGTGCACACGGCACCCGGCATCAACGCAAAGGCGTGACGTAACAACTCCACCTCAAAGGCCCAGGCACGGCCGACCACATCCCGTGAACCATTTACATCACTCTCCCAAGAGTGCGCGATCACACGCCAAGGGTCCGCTACAAACAAGGTAGGGTGAACCACCACTAGAGAACCTTCCATGCTTCCGTTATAAATAATATTGTGCAAGAGGCTCCACACAGCGAAACGGATCACACCGTTGTAATCCTCACGGAAAAACACGCGAGATCGACTACTTACTCGCCTCCCACGGATATCCAAAGAAAAAGTCACCAACACCGCCTCACGCCCGAACGACGTCCCGTGATCCCGAGCCTCAGCCCCGAAAACAGTCGGGCGCGTCGCACCATTACGATCCCCTCAGGAAAACACGTTAAAAGCACTACTCACTTGAGTGCAACGGATATCCGGAAAAAAGGTGCATCTCGGCGCACCGCACACGAGCGGTGCCACGTGGGACCCGCATCCCGGTCCCTAAACTCAACGAGCGGATCGCACCGTTGCGATCCTCTCGAAAAAGTACACGAAATGGACTATTCACTTGTCCAAAACGGTCGCCCGGTGATAAAGCTGGAAATCACCGTCAACACCCGAAACGGCCCTCACAGGGCCCGCACCATCGTGCAGAATTACAGCGGGCAGACTGCGCCAACGCGATGCCCTCGGGAAAACACCCAACATCGATTGCTCGCACGCCCCGAACGGACGTCCGAGGAAAAAGTCGCTAAAATCTGCACGCAGCTCAAAAGACGGGTCGTGGGGCCCACACCTCAACTTCGGCCTCAATGCCTGAAATCACCTTGGAAATCTCTGCCTCAATGTTCGAGTCCCAACGCCACTGACGGCGCTCAAAACGGACGTCGGACGCGTCCGCGCCGTCCAAAACAAGATTCTCGGGGAATACACTCGTCCACTTAAGGACACGTCGCGCCTCCGCGGCCCCTCGTTTCGGGAATTAAAAATTCCTGAAACTAGCTCTAAACATTCCCCACGACGCAAGGTCCGCGCTGCCGCTGACGGCGCGCAAAACGGACGCCTTGCGGATGATTTATCATTTTCCATAATAATAATAATAATAATAATATTATTATTATTATTATAAAACACATTTTTTTCTTTTTTTTTAAACAAGACCGACCGAGAGGTCGGTCTTCTTCTCCAACAGGACCCGCAGAAGGTGGGTCCTGGTTAGCCAGCCGGGGTCCGACAACCCCGGTCCTCCCTCAGGCGCAGACTGGTCGGCCGCCTGCGCGAAGCCTCCATGCTCGCTGCTGCCTTCCGCAGGCACACCGCCGGGCTGCCCAGAGGCCGTCGCGCCGCACACCTCCTCCGCCGGCTCGACCGCGCGCCTCGGGCCGCCTCGCCGAAGACCGCTGGAGCCCGGTGTCGGCACCTCCTCCCGCCTCCGCCTGGCCTCGCGCCACTGCCGCCATTGCGCGCTCTGTCCCCGCCTGTCGCCTCTCCGGACCGCCAGAACCACCCAACACCCCCAAATCCGGCCGCGAAGATCCAAAAAACCCGCAAACTTCAGCGAGGTGTTGTGGGCTCCTCCGAAATCCGTTTTCAATTGCAAAAATGGAGATAGAATGATCATAAATTATACTACGCACCCGTGGGATTTGATTTCAAATTCGATGGAAAATCGACAGAACAAATTTAGGACGAACATGGTGCAGGAACTAAAAATGAAACGCACGATCCTACCTCTTGGGCTTCGCCCGAAGCTTCCCCGCACGATCCGCCGCCACTGCAACACATCTCCGGAGTCGCCTCGCCGGACCGTCTCACTGGATATGGAGGAGGAGAGGGGAGGGGTTTTTCCAGGGGGTTCAACGGAGAAGGGGAGGGGTGTTTAAATAAAATTAATTAACAATTTAATTAATTTAAAACCCCCGAAAAGACCTACATCCGAAACTCCCGAAGGGGTTGAGGCTAAGCCTCCCCTAGGGTAAAAACCACCACTCGAGCACAACAGCGGTCTCTGAATTTGAATCCAAGGCCCCGTTCAAAAGTTATTAAACTTAGCGCCCGAGGCTGCCAAATTACGAAAATGCCCCAGGGGCCATTTTTCACAGACGGCCCGTGCCCGCAAAACTTACACCCCTACTAGGGTAAACGGCACACTCCGAACTCAACGGTGCCCTCAGTTTCCAATCTGATCCACCGTTTACGAGATACCTGTGTTTCAACATTAAATGAATAAATTAATTAATTAATTTATCCGTTTAACCTTCTGAAAGCGAGCGAGGGGTCCAAACATCTCGTGCCGACAAGTTTTATGTCGTTCCTAGGGTGAAGACCCCATTCCGGACCCATCCGTACACTCAGATACCCGATCTGGTGCACCGTTTAGGAGTTATCTCATTTATTTATCCTTTCTAGTGTGAACGCACTGAAAATTTAATTCCGGCCACTTCGGGGCTCGGAATCGCACACCGTCTGAAGGCGCTGCTCTGCAATATCATCAAGAATATTCCATAGTCTTTCGTAGCAAAAACCGGGTTATTACACCTCTTTTAAGCTTCCTCTTAAGGCACTAGACTTGGTCTTTTGAGTAGACCAGAACCTTTATAATTATTCTAGGTAATTTTATAAGGTAAATGTTTAGGGTTTGGCCAATCTTTAAAGCTAAAAATTGTGTAAAGAGAAGAGGGAGGAGGTTCCCTTTTATAAGGGAGGAGAGGGGCACCTTAGGAAAAACTTAAAATATTATTTTATAATAAAGTCATATTCGATTTATAATAGCTCCAAATTGATTTATTTCGAAGCTAAAGTGGGGATCGGTCACAATCCTCTCAAAAAATAGGTTTTAGACAAGTTTAGGTTACTATTTTAACCTTATCATTTATATTTAACTCTAAGTTAAATAATTTAACTTTTACCATGTCTTCTTATTTTCTTACACTATATGGTTCATAGACATACTATAACAAGCCAAAAGAACCCCAGTTGGTTCATTATTAATATATATAACCTTATCTATGTAATGTTTCTGAACCTTATAATTTTAGGAATATAATATCAATTAATAATATAATATTTGTTTTAAAAACTATTTTATGTCAATTTTGACACTATTTGGTAATTGATTTTTGTAAAAATCATAACATCATGATTAGTTCAAAAACAATATATCAAATAAATAAAAACATGTCATATTAATCTATAAAATTCGTTTAATTCATAAAAAGTCTTAAATTACATTTATTTGTGTATTTATAACATCAATTATGTTAATATTTCATTAATAAGGTAATTATTGCATCATCATTGTGTCATAAATAAATTATATTATTTAATGTATAAAAATTATAAATAAAACACCATTAGGTATGAAATCTTTTTATCTTTCTAATGAATATTTATAGTCGAATTTATCTTATGAATAATCTTATATTAAAAATTATTTATTTATTAAACTTTGATTTTAACTATTTTAACTCTTCTTTAAATAAAATAATAATAAATGTCCAAATCTAATCCAAGTGCACCTAAATGATAATAATTTATTTCTAAGGTTGTTTTTGGTCGAATTACAATTATCCAATAGAATTGGGACATGTGTTAGGGTAATAATAATATCATTTTACCCTAAATTACCCTATTTACTTTTAACCGTGGTAAATAAAAGTAAAAAAGTTACTATTCAACAAAAATTATTTTTATCCTATTGAACCACATTTTACTATTTGATATTAACCGTGTCTCTTGGATTATCTAAATTCCACTCACAGAAGCAGTAAAATTAAGTTTTATATAAATTTTTAAATTCTCCTAGGATGGGTAAAAGACAGTGAAAAGTTCAATAAAATTTTTATATATCTAAAATTATTATAAAATGACTCCAATGAATTAAATTGAACTTATATAGGTATTATGTATCAATTTTGGCCGAAAATAAATCTAAATAAAATAAATAATTATTTAAATAAAAAGTCAGTTTTTAAATAGTAACCTAGTGTTTTCACTATTCATAAAAAATTGATAGTTTTCAGAAAAATACCAAAAATTCACCCTAGGATAATTTCAATATCCAAATCCAAAAATGATTTCCATTTTGAATGATAAAATTTATAAAATTTTAAAAAATGGTTATTACTATCCATAACGGCTAGTTCATAATAATATTATAATAATATCTCGTTTAGTGAAACTCGGTATTGCGTACTACACACGCTATCGAAGAAGGTCTTGATTGCGTGTAATGCAAGCTATGTCAGGGCTACATGTAGTGAAAGATCTGTTTGGTGTTGCGTATAACATAATCAAAACTTATTTCATTTATACATTAAAAAAATCTATACTTAATGTTGCGTAGAATAATTTCCACAAAACGAACTTGAAATTGTGTGTAACACGAGCCAAGAATAGTGTTGCGTATACTGTAAGCTAATATGGTGTTGCATATCGTACAATCTAATATTATTCTAGTGTATAATAGAAGACATCAAAGGAATTAAAAATAATATATCTCATAAGATCTCGGGGTGTTACATTCTACCCCCCTTAAAATGAATTTCGCCCTTGAAATTCATCAGGGCTATAAATCGTTTACTTCTTGAAAGTTTCATTCATAGAAACCCACATCGTAAAAAGGAATACTAAAACTTCATTTTAAAAAATAAAGTTAGAATCATAACTGTCACCCAAAGTAACTCAGCACCGGGATTCCACTTTGGACAATATAGGTGAAATATGGATATGGAAGAGAAATCTAACCATCATGTTTGGATGGAGAGTGGTAGAGAACATGGATATGAAAAATACAGCAATTACAAAGTCATAAATTTGTGATGATCTAAGGTACCATCTAATTCATCAGATATTAGGGAACTAGGACAACATTTTTGTTTTTTAAGATCATTTCCCAAATTAAAATAAATACTTACTTGATTTTGGTACAATCTCACTATTTCTCGATCCATGAACAATTTCCACTTCATCTCTTAAATAAATTAAGTTTAATTTGTCTTTCGTGAAGTGTTATTAGATCATTTGATAGAATGATAGGTCATTCCATCTGTCTCAAACAAAAGGTTAGAAAAAGTTATTAAATATTCATAAGTCCATATATGGTGAGATTAATCGTATATGGTTGCCAAAATTGACGTATACATCTTATACCATACCACATAATAAATTGAAACTAATTTATACTAACCAAGGACATCATGTAGGCTAGTGGTAGGTGATAAAGGCATGTCTCACTTCGGTTGTGGGTTCGATTCCCACATCCTTGTCCGACGTGACAGGTTTTCGCCCATCCTACGGGTTGTCCCTTTTTCAAAAACTACATTATAATAACATTCCTATAATAATATCAAAAAAATTTCTAACCTTAAACAATACTATATTATGTCTAACATAATTCATTCCAATCCTTAGGCTTATCCAAAATAATTATGTCCAAGATCATAGTATAATGAAAACAATTACTAGAAATGTAATCTACCAAGCATGTGAATACCATCATTTATCCCCCATATATCATACGATATATATTATTTATCGCATTCCAAACATGTGAATACCATAATCATGTATTCTCATAAATTACCATAGAACCATAGTGAAAACATGAATTCTATCAAAAGGTAACTCTTTCCACATACCAAAATCCCCAAAATTCTATATACTCAAACCATGACATCACTTTGTCCTTATATCAGTAATGATCTCATTAATACTATCAAACATTTCGTTATCTCCTTATCCCTTATTTATTCACATATTAGGTACCTTCCAAAAATATCTAAATAACCTTTCATGGTTACTAGTACAATTCAACATATACTTTCAAAAACACAAGGAAAATTTTTTTTGTAACAATCCTTAGATGTCTCTTTATTCCATAGTAACATGAGATTACTTATACAACATTACTCTTGATAAACATGTAATCATTCCACTACCTTCTTAAACCATTGACTAAGCTTGAAAAATTATTTCATCTCACATATCATTTGTATTCTCTTCATCATCATCAATATAAATACTACCCATACGACCATGGTGATTCTATTCATCAGATTTTCCCTTAGGGAATTGGTTTTCATAATGCCCATACATTCCACATTTATAACATTTAACTGTTGTTGATGTCTTAGCAATACCATTATCCTTGTACATGGTGTTAACTGAACCTTTTCCTTTACAATTAATGTCTTTGTGTCCTTCTTTTCCACACCCAAAGCATTTTCTAGATCCTTTGAAACATTCTCCATGATGCCTCTTCCCACATGATTTACATGAGGGAAATTGAACTTTCTTTCCTCTATGATCATCATGAAACTTCATCTTTCTCTTATTAGATGGGTCAAGAAACTTACCAAAGTTAATATTATTGATCATATTATGAGATTTCTGATTAGGCATAATAACAATATGTGAACCTCCAGATCCCATTTTATTTAGTTTCTCATGAAAAATATCATTCCATTGTCCATCATATCCTCCATTATCGTGGATCTTCCTATTTACATCCATTTTCTAAAACCCAAAAAGAATAGTGTGAGAGAAATAAAATCATAATCAATGGGGAGTACCTTCAATATCTAACATCGTAGGTTTAATTCTAATATTGTTATCGTAATTCTAGGATTATAACCTATACTTATAATTAACCTTAGAGACATCCCTAGACATACCTTATAAATATATCTAGGGATTTCACTAAAGTTTTCTCATCCTAGTTTCCAAATGTTGACTAAACCTTTCCTCTGATACCAACTATAGAGACCCAAAGCTTGACGTACATAGACATTACATTACTTTTTTGTAATATCTAATACATAACAAAAACAGACACCAAAGGACCGTAATAGTTTAGTGTCTTTAGAAACTCAGAATATAATCTTCTAATCATGGTGAAAGATCTTCAACATCTCCCATAAAGATCTTCCTTTTTTTTACCAAAAACCTTTCTTTATATCCTGGGGAAAATAAAATATATAAATGGTGAGCTCAAATGATCAGTAAGGGTAATCATGGAGAAAATAAAACAAACCATATACATTTGATCTTCAAAACAGGAACATAATATTTAAACATAAAAATCTTGAGCAATGACATAAAACATGGCAGTACGTATTTCATATATCATAAAGAAACATTAATCATGATAAAATAGAATGGGAATAAAACATGTAATTGTGGAAACCATTAAGAACATGTTATGATTTCCATAGTAGCCAAGACATTGCTACCAATACCATCGTAGTGGACAAAGTCCCTTTCTGAATCGAGTTCACTCCTCATTATAGTCCTGTATCACTAAACCAGATTAACATGACATTCTAGACATGTCTATCTCATGAGATATAAATATTTTCCTAATGCATTGGGGGGAGATATAGGTCCCACCCATCTCATAATGAAGTCATTCGTTCGTGTGCCACAAAATAAACATACATCATTCATAATAACCCAACGAATAAAATGGGTTTCCTAAACATCATCCCATAATAACATAATCCATATAAAAGAAATGTATATCATTTAATCATAAGAAAAATAAAACCATATAAACAATAGAGACATTATAATTGAAACATAATCATACAAAATAATTTCATCTTATATGGAAAATAGTTTTGATAAAACACTTGAAATAAATTATTGAGGAAAATATCATTTCTTCTTGAAAATCATTTTATTTTCACAAAATACCATTAAATTTTAAAAGAAAAGGATTTTTTTGAATATAATCATGAAATATTATAGAGGAATATTCATAAAAATAAGTATTTATGAAATCGTAAGAATCTTTTCATGTCGTATAAGATAAAAAACCATTCTCCTCGTACTTTTGTTGGAAAAGTCAAAAAGTACTTCGTATGGTAACCAAAAGAAATATTCCTTCCATACGATGTGGTAAAAGTAAAAAATGTAAAAATGAATTTAAACATACATGGAAGAAAAGTAAACATTTTATGAAAAAAATTAGAACATATGGGCATGGATGATAAACATAACCCCAGTAAATACTTACAAATAAACAATCTCGGATAAGAATGAGATTGGAATAATTATCCCTTACCTTAGGTCCAATATGATTCTTACATATTTGAACCTCCTGTATAATGATTTAAATAATGTCATTGACTTATTACAGAATCATATTCATTGTTATGATATCATATATGGTTCATTTATGACTTTATATTAGTCGTTCTTTTGTAAATTCCTTGTTAAAGCAGTGTTTTGGGTAAAATCGTTTTATTTATCGTACGGGTTTGGACTTCTTGTTATTGATATTATTATTACTTATATCATGACTTAATTACTTCAATAATGTAAATCATTATTTCTATATCATATATATTCAGTATATATATATATATAATAGATGGATAAATGAAGTGAAATACACAGTTTATTGAGACGGTAGGTCGTACGTACGCATGAATGATGTTTTCCTTTCCTTATTGACTTGAATGGAAGTAAGTAGATGACATATATATATATACACATAAATCCAGTAACTGTATCATTTCATATATTTAATTTTTATTAATTATATATAGTTTATAATCATTCTTGAATGTTTAACATGGAGAATGAATCTCATCGCATCGTGGAGACGGTAATCCGTACGTACGCACGAGCGATGATATCATCCACATAATTATTGAATTAAATTGGAGTGGATGATATAATATCTCAGTATCAATATGATGTTATAATAACCATATACAGTTATTATTTACACCATTATACCCATCCATGTAAGGTAGTGGTGGAAAAAGAGATTACACCACGGCGTGGAGACGGTATTCTGTACGTACGCACGCGCGATGATTTCATTTTCCGTAGGATGAATAGAAGGTCAATTGGGGTTATTTCATATTTATAATAAAATATCAGTATATTATTTATACTGATGTTTTTACTTTATAATGAAACAACTAAAAAATAAGAAGTTTAAGAAGAAATAAAACTTGAAAGAATCGGTAGAAGAGATTACCTCTTCTTCGACACACCTCTTTTAAGCTTCTTCTTAAGGCACTAGAGTTCGTATTTTGAGTAGACCAGAACCTCTATAATGTTTCTAGGGGAGTTGATAAGGGAAATTTGTAGGTTTTGGAAGATATTGAAAGCTCAAAATTGTGTAAGGGAAGAGGGAGGAGGTTCCCTTTTATAAGGGAGGAGAGGGGCACCTTCGGAAAAACTTAAAATATTATTATATTATAAAGAAATATTCGGTTTATAATAGCTCCAAATTGATTTATTTAGAATCTAAAGTTGGAATGGGTCGAAATCCTCTCAACAAATATGTTTTAGACAAGTTTATGTTACTATTTTAACCTTACCATTTAGATTTAACTCTAAGTTAAATAATTTAACTTTTACCGTGTCTTCTTGTTTTCTTACACTATATGGTTAATAAACTTACTATAACAATCCAAACGATCCCCAAGTGGTTCATTATTAATATATATAACCTTATTTATGTAATTTGGCATAAAGTTAGATTTTTAGGAATATAATATCAATTAATAATATAATATTTGTTTTGAAAACTATTTTATGTCAATTTTGACACTATTTGGTAATTGATTTTTGTGAAAATCATAATACCATTATTAGTTAGAAAAAAATAAATAAAATAAATAATAACATGTCATATTAACCTATAAAATTGGTTTAATTCATAAAAAGTCTCAAATTACATTTATTTTGGTATTTATAACATCAATTATGTTAATATTTCATTAATAAGGAAATTATTGCATCATCATTGTTTTGTAAATAAATTAACTTATTTAATGTCTAAAAATTTTAAATAAAATACCATTATGTAGGAAATATATTTATATTTCTAATGAATATATATAGTCGAATTTATCTTATGTATAACCCTATATTAAAAATGTTTTAGTTATTAAACTTTGATTTTAACTATTTTAACTCTTCTTAAAATAAAATAATAATAAATGTCCTAATCTAATCCAAGTGGACCTAAATGATAATATTTTATTTCTAAGGTTGTTTTTCGTCGAATTACACTTATCCAATAGAATTAGGACATGTTTTAGGGTAATAATAATATCATTTTTACGCTTAATTACCCTATTTACTTTTAATTGTGGTAAATAAAAGTAAAAACTTACTATTCATCAAAAATTATTTTTATCTTATTGAACCACAATTTTTTCCTTGATATTAACTGTTTCTCTCTAATTTTCAAAATTCCACTCACAGAAGTGGTAAAATTAAGTTTTATGTAAATTTTGAAATTCTTCTAGGAGGTGGGTAAAAGACAGTGAAAAGTTCAATAAACTTTTTATATATCTAAAATTATTATAAAATGACTCCAATGAATTAAATTGAACTTATATAGGTATTATGTATCAATTTTGACCTAAATTAAATTTAAATAAAATAAATAATTATTAAAATAAAAAGTCGGTTTTTAAATAGTAACCCAGTGTTTTCACTATTCATCAAAAAATGAAAGTTTTCATAAAAATACCAAAAATTCACCCTAGTCTAATTTCGATATTCCGAATCCAAAAATGAAGTCCATTTTGAATGATAAAATTTATAATATTTCAAAAAGTGGTTATTACTATTCATAACGACTAGTTCATAATAATATTATAATAATATCTCGTTTAGTGAAACTCGGTATTGCGTACTACACACGCTATCGAAGAAGGTATTGATTGCGTGTAATGAAAGCCAAGTCAGAGTTGCGTGTATTGAAAGCTCAGTTTGGTGTTGTGTATAACATAATCAAAACTTATTTCATTTATACATTAAACAAAATCTATACTTAATGTTGCGTAGAATAATTTCCACAAAACCAACTTGAAATTGTGTGTAACATGAGCCAAGAAAAGTGTTGTGTATACTGCAAGCTGATACGGTGTTTCCTATAGTACAAGCTAATCTTGGTGTAGTGTATAATAGAAGACATCAAAGAAATTAAAAATAATATATCTTATAAAATCTCTAGATGTTACAAGTAATTGGGAAGAATATTAGAAAAAACTAAGACTTAGATGGTACGAGGAGAATGGGGGTGAGGGGTGGTATTTATAGTGGATGAGAAGGTGTTTTTTTAATATTTTATTCATTAGTTTATTATTTTAGCTCAATATTATCAATAGTGATTATTATAATGACTATATACAGTAACTAGATCATGTGTGTTCAAACTAATGGGTGATTACCTCATCCATAAATCTAAATGACTCAATAATTCATTTTTTTACTAATAATGTTAAATATCATAAATTACCATATTTCACTATTGACCACAAATTGAACTGTTTCAGAAAAATCCCAAATATATACCCTAAGAATTTTGTGACATGTAGATTTCAGAAATGGAATCCATTTTATGAAAATAGTTTTATGACTTTGAGAAATTAAATTTTTAATTAAATTCTTCATTTATTTAAAAAATACTGATTTAATATTATAATCGATTAAATGAAACTTTGAAAAGATATATATGGTCTCATAAATTATCTTATAATTATAATATAACAAAATATTAATTCATGAATATATTTTCTGAAAATAAATTTTCTTTTAAATAATTATATTAATAATAAAATTGTAAATAAACATTTACCTTTCATAAAAAAATACCAACTCCTAATTTATCATTTTAAAATAATTTATTTACTTATTTCATGATATAAATATATCATGTTTTCATTTATGAGACACCTAAATTTTATTTATAATTTCATGGGAGATGTTATTATTCTAATGTTAACAAAACTATTCCTAATGGTCACATTACTATTTCTACGTTCATGTTAATATTTAATAGTATATCACTATTTTTTTATGATCGATGTTGTGTGCAACATAAGATATCAAATGAATTGAATTTATTTAAGAAGGCACATAACATAAAATATTGGTGTGTTATATTCTTCTCTCCTTTCAAATTTTCTTCCTTCAAATTTTTCCTAAATATTTCCTTCTAAACAGATGTGGGTGGTTCTTCTTCATTACATCCACAGGTTCCCACATTGATTCTTCAATTTTTATGGTTTCTATAAAAAAAATTTCATTCATGTAGTTTTATTTCTTCATAATTTCTATATAGTGTTACATCACTTTAATCTATTCATAGTAAGACAAATCAGTTTCCATTTCTATTTCTTCATTGGTGATTAAATGTGTTAGGTCTAGAACGTGCATCTTTAATAATGATATCGTGAACACATCATGAACTTTAGATAGGCTTGGTGGGATTTCAAATTAGTAAGATAATGATTCAATTCATTCCAAAATTTAAAATTTTATAATGTACCTAGGGATCATCTTCCCCCTCTTACTGAACCTTATGACGACCTTCCATGGAGATTATTTTAGTAATACTTTATATCCCCCTTAAAATTACAAATCCATTATCATGTTGTCAATATAACACTTTTTCCTAATTTGATTTTCTTGAATATGATCCTCAATTTCCATTTTCTTTCTCATTGATTCCTCAATAAGTTCTGGGCCTATTTTTTTCTTCTCACTAAATTCAACCCAGCAAGTTAGAGTAAAAAATCTATTTCTATAAAATTCTTTATAATTCTCCATTTGAAAACTAGAATGAACACTATTATTTTATGAAAACTCAAAAAAAGGTAAATAATGATCCCACATACCTTTAAATTCAATTGAGCATGATATCCACATGTCATCTAATTTTTGAATAGTTTTTCAGACTATCTGTTGGTTTGAGGGTGATAAGAAATGCTCAAATGAAGCTCATTATCCAAATCCTTATGAAGACACTTCTGTAATTTTGATGTAAAACTAGGATCTTGATCAGACACAGTCAATATATGTGCACCATGATGTCTAGTAACTTCATTTATATAGATTATATCTATTCTCTCAAGAGGTAAATCTTCTCTTATAGAAAATAAATCTGCCAATTTTGTAAAGTGATCAATAATAACCCGTATTGTATCATTATTTCTGAGGATATTTGGTAATCCATTGATGAAGTCCATAGTAATGTCATCCTACTTCCACCTAAGAATATTTAAAGGTTTCATGACTCCTCTAGGATATTTTCTATCAACCTTAACTTGTTGAAAACTATATATCTTGACTCTTAGTAATCAATTTCCCACTTCATATTATACCACCAAAAATGTTCTTTCAGATCTCTATACATCATGGAAGTACTAGGGTGTATAGAGAAATTTGAGCTATGAGCATCATCTAATATTTTTCTTTCTAGATCAGGTATTAATGGAACTCATAACCTTTATAAAATTTTTATAATTCCATCCTCATACATGAATTATTCCAATCTTCTATCCTTAATGGATTTAATTTTATTCTGAAAATTATCATCATCCGATTCAGATATTTTTATCTTTTCCAATAAATATGGTTTCAAAATAATTTGAAAAAGTATTTATGTTTCCCTTTCATTAACAATTCATATTTCCATCTTTGATAAATCCATGATCGTAGGATCTTTCTCAATCCTCATTTGGGTTATAATTCCATGATCATTCTTTCTTAATGCATCGACTACCTTATTTCCTTTTCCTTGGTGGTAGTGTATTGGTCAATCATAATATTTGAGTAACTCAAATCATCATATTTACCTCATATTGAGTTCTTTGTGTGTAAATATGTAATTCAAACTCTTGTGAATTTTATACATCTCACATAGTGTCTTCATATCATTAGGGAAAAGATTAAAACTGCTAAATCAAGATCAAGATTTTTATAATTTTGTTTCTGAATCATCAACTACCTTGATTCATATGCAATAACATTAGAATATTTCTCAAGGTAATAACCTTGTAATTTTTTTGATGCATCACTGTATATCACAAAACCATCATCTGCTGATGTTAGATTCAAAATTGGAGCATTGAATAAAATTCACTTCAATCATTCAAAATATTATGCATATTCCTTTTTCCATAATAACTTAATCCTTTTACATGTGATCTTAGTTATTGGGTTATCCAATCTGTAAAAATTCTGAATGAAAGCACCGATAGTAGCATTCTAAGCCAATGAAACTATGTAGATTAGTTATGTTCGTTATAATATGACATTCTTTCATTTACTTAGTCTTTAAAAGATCAACTGATATTCCATCCGTATAGATAATATGGAAAATAAAATAAATTTATTAAATCCAATATTCACACTTTCTAAATTTACCATATAACCCTTTCCTTCTAAGAGTCTCAAGAATGATCCTCAAGTGATTGTCATGGTATTCATAGCTTTGAGAATACACTAGAATATCATAAATGGATACTGCAACAAAATCATCAACATATTCTTGGAATACATTTTTCATTATATCCATGAAAAAGAGGTTTCATTAGTTAATCCAAATGGAATTACTGTAAAGTCATAATGTCCATAATTGAAACAAAAAGTTATCTTCATAATGTCTTCCTTAATTACCAGTAATTAATGATACCCGTAATGAAGTTCAATCTTCAAAAAATATCAAGATCCATGAAGTTGATCAAATAAATCTTCAATATGAGGTAGGAAATACCTATTATTTATTTTAATAACATTGATTTTTATATAGTTAATACATAGACTCCTGGATCCATCATTCATTTAAACAAAAAGAATAGGGGATCCCTCATAAAGAGACACTAGGTAGAAAAACCCCATTATTACTTAACTCCTCTACTTGTTTATTCAACTCCATTAATTATATAGTTGTTATTATAGAATTATTATTTGATATTGTTCTTATATTAGGGATTAAATCAATTGTAAACTCAACTTCATGCTTTGGGGGATTTCCATGTAATTCCATAGGAAATACATTAATTTATTCCAGTATAATTGGTACATCCTAATTGTTTAGATTACTTTCCTCATCCCAAGATTTTCTTTCTCTTCCTTGCCAATAATTTTATTTATTAGAGCTACTAGATATGGATCTAGAGAAGAATCATATGATCAGGTTTCTAATCTAATGATAATGGATTCTACATCTTCTGAATGCATCATAATTTCCTTCTTCTCATAATAAATATTTGCATCATATTTTGAAATTCATTCCATACCGAGAATTAAATAAAATTCAACTATAGATATGATGATAAGGTCAGAAACTAAAGAACACAAATGTGTCATAAAGGGGACTTACAGACACATTTTTATTGTAATGGTACTTCCCATGGAGTTTTAACTAAAAACTCCCATATTAAATCCAAATGGAAATGTCTAATTTTCTTATAAAACTATTCAGATATAAAATTGTGTGATGATATAGAATAAAATGAAACATTGGATAAATTTGAATATAGGATTAATGAACATTCCCCCACAACATTGGGTACTTCTAATTCAGGTTTGGTGATCGTATAATCTTGTTCATCTCCCCTTGACCTCTTCTATGGTAGATTCCCTTGACGCATGAGACATTTGTTTGAATAATTCCACATTTGATTTCAATTTAATAATTGAACATCATTTATTTGTTTCTTCTACATGAATTCATTAGATTATGACATTAAAATAAATGATCAGTCTTGTTTTGGGAATCATGTGTGTAATATGTAGCATAACTTTATAGTCTTGTGAAGCTAGAATAATACTTTACGATACGTTATTCTTCCTTTTACTTTAAGCTGAGTAATTTTCCCTTTATTTTAGTTTTTTGGTCAAGATGGAAATTTGTTTCAAAGAATTATCCTATAAAGTATTTACACTCCATGTGTTCTATGTCCTCATCCTCCATGGTATTCTGGATCAATAACCACCATTGGTCAGGATCTCCCTTTTGACAATATGTTTCCAGTACTACCTTTTCATTTTCACTTCATAACAATTCTAGAAATATCTTTTCAATGTACCTGATCCATTTCTCAACTACCATTAGATTAATAGCCCAAAAAAATATGGGGGATTTTACTCATGAAACGATCCAACATAGGTGTAGTATGGTTATACATCATAACCAGAGTAAATTTTCTTACTATGGTCATGATCTTATCATCTCCAACACCAACTGTATTGACTTTCTCAGTGGGGAAATCCCTACATGATCTATGAGTATTGATTCCCTTTATTCCATTAGGAATGTCAGGAACTGAATATGATTTCCCTCAAAAACGCCACCTGACCCGGCCCATGACAAGGCCTGAAGGGCATTCACGATCCCCATGGGATGGAAAAAGTGCCCTGGTATCATAAAATGATATTTGGGAATGATTTACCTGAGTTTTCAAACAAACAACAACAACCAAGTCCACTAAAACCAATCTGGATTTTTCGAATAAACCCATCTTTTAAAAAAATTAAAATTTAATTACATAAAATAAAACAATTTTTAAATACTATTACAAAGAAAAAAACCAGAAATTGACTTCCAAGAACCTCTTCATGGCTAGAGGCATGTCCCTCAAGCCATCTCCAAAACACTGCAGCACAAAAAACATTATAAAGAAACTCGAACCATTGGCACAAAAGTTGCACCCAAAACCTGCGAAAAAACTAACCAAGTCTACTTAAACCCAAAGGTGTAATTAGGGTTTGATCCAAGTAATAGTAGGATACCACCACTAGGATATTCCATGTAATAAACATTCAAATTTTAAAATCATTCATGTTTTGAAAATAAGAAATGCTAGTTACAATTTCTAAAATATGCAACTTTGAATAAAACCAGTTTACAACTATACTATTTTAAAGAATAAAAACATTCAAAAATAATGAAAACATTACTTAATTTTCCATCCAACCTTACCATATTCTGAATTTTGGCACAAAGTATTTAATAATCACAAGAAATAAGAAATAACCCCTAGTCACTAGCTCATCGTGGGTCTCAGGTACCTCGTATCTGAGTGAAAGTAACCATCAAAATATCTATTCTCATAAACGATCCACTAGTAGGGAACATACCCATAACCTAGTGGTCCCCCATCATCATCATAATTATTTAGTTAGTGTTTTAAGTGTCAAATATACTACATAAAACTGAGTCCAAACCCCATAGGATCACTAGCATACTAGTACACGTCCACCCGCCTAGATACTTGGGATTCCCTCTTGTTCTCAAAAACGTTCAACAAGATAAAAAATATAATTTTCACATTGAAATACCACTTCCACATCAAAAATTTACCTAACATCCCACATGTATATCAAACAAGTCCCAAAATCCACTTTTTCATTCAAATTCATTTTGAAATCATACTCAGGCCAAAATAGCCCACAACACTTTTTACATTTCTTTAACACTTCCACAAATCCTTTAAACAGTTTTATAAAACATTTCTAAAATAGTAAAACTCACATAAAATCACTCTAACATATCACATAATACTAATTTAATCAACAAAATTATTTTTTCACAACACGCTCACACAAAACTACCCACAACCATGTTTTACACCTCTCACTCCATTTGATAAAATAGTTCAGCACTTTATAAAAAATTCTAAAACATTTTGACATCCTAAATCACCAATTTACCTTTAAAAAACCAATATTATGTGAACACACTCATACAAAAATTAAATATAGATTATTTTTCCCACTTTTTTTAACCAAATAAAACATTTACAATTTTCATAAAACAAACCTAAGGGGTGTAACTATGCTTCACACACAAAACCCATTTAAAATCCGTCATTAAAGGAAAAAACTATAGAAATACCAACCCAAAAAAAGAATTGGAATCCTGATCAATGTTTTTTAAACCACTCCCAAGTGCTATAAAATTACCTTTAATAGTACCACATAAGAAACACATGAAAACACTCATTTTCATTAAACACTTTCAAAGAGAAAGACAAGATTTTTCACCTAAAACCCATTAAAAAAACCATATTTTAAACCCAAAGGAACACCAAGAGCCTACCAAAAAAGAATTGGTAGCCCAAACAAGATTTACTAAACCAATTTAATATGTTATAAAATACACCCAAATAATACCCCAAGAGTTACACATGAAAAACATCCAATTTCAAGCTAAAATGAAACTTTAAAATTAGACACTTAACAAAATCCATAATAAACTATTTATGAACCACATAGAAATTATTATGAACATGATAAATTAATAACCCAAGAAATCTAACTCATCATAAAATTTCTACACATGTAATCACCTATCAAAATTGTTGAAACCCTAAAACCTTGGTGCGAAACATCAACTGCACCACCACCACACCACAAGGAAGATAAATCCATCCCTAGACCACAATATTTGAACAAAATGAAACAAAATCAAACCCTACATTTGAAACATAACTTCTTTACATGAGGAACTTCAATGAATACGAAATAAAACTAAAGGAAGATGGAAGAAACAAAGATGGAATTCACTTACTTGAAAGATATTGAGGTTCCTCTACCAAATACTCCATAAAAATGAGTCCCTTAAGACTTTAAGGGAGCTTTGAGGCCTCCAATGGCAGCTGGGGTCAAATAGGGGAAGAATGGGGTGGATTAGATTTTTTTTCTGGGAGGGGAAATTGGAAATTCAAAATGTTTTTAATGACTTGGAAACACTTTCACGGTTTGGATGCACAGTTTAGTAAACCTTACGGCCAAACCTTGTAGCATGTTCTGGACACCCAAAAACCTTCCATAATCCTCCAAATTCAGGGGGATCCAAAGGGTAAACCAAGGGGGAAAGATAGGCCATGTATATGGGAGAAAAAATTCCCAAAAGTAACCATCCTCTTTATCCCAAAACCTGAAAAACTCAATGGTACAAACCACCTCAACAACTTACCCAACAAGTGGTGCAAGGTGGAGTGTCACTAACCCAACTCCAAAACACCACAACCTAATACCTAAATAGGAGTCCATGTACCACACGAGACCCCCAAGATGAAGCTCATAGATCAACAATACAAGAGACACCAAAATTTCAAACCCAAAACACCTTAACACCAAGATAAAGTTAAGAACTGAAAGTGGGTTTCAATCAAAGAAACACTGCAAAAAAATCGGCTATTAGTGGCGGTTTTTTCATATAGCGGTGGTTTAAACCGCCGCTATATGGTTTGGAAGTGGTTTACAGAAACCGCAGCTAAACTGGGCGTCGAAAATCTATTAGCAACAATTTTTTCCATTTCGCACTGGTTTATAGGAAGAGTCGTCGATGCGTCATTTCACGGAGGTTTTTGTGACTTTAGAAGCGGTTTTACAGATGCCAGATATTTTTTTATTCGTGGCAGTTTTAACCACCATGATATTCAGGCATTTCATGAGCCTCTATCACGGTGGTGAAAACTGATGCTAAATATGAACTGATTACATTTAGCGGCAGTTTTAACTACCGCTAATGTTTTACCAGTAAAGCATTAGCGGCAGTTATAACCACCGCAAAATGTTGACCAGTAAAGCCTTAGCAGCGGTTAAAATGGCCGCAAAATGCTGACCTGATAAAAAATGCATTTTTCCTTCTACTGCCCCACTGCCCTGAAAAACAAATCAAACCACAAAATTGAACAAGAGACATCATACAAATAAATAAAATTTTCCTTCAAACTTGGTATGCCCAACATGATGAAACAGGAGACATCATACAAACAATCGACCATAATTCTATAGTAATAATAATCAATAATGGAACTATAGGGAATCATGGAATCCATTCCAATAATTACATCATACAGTTACATGATGGGAAAGAATGAATTCTATATAAAAAACATTTTCCTAACTGATGGGGAAAATAATTCCATCAGTGAACAATCATTGATCGAATAACCAATGAGGTTTACAGATTCTTAATGACACATAAATACACTATATCAATGACCAGAATCACTATAAATGTATCAAATATAACATTGTATGATGCACTTGGGTCAAATAATGTAGAATCTATAGTAGAGGTTACTATATTAGTACCTCAAACAATAGATGAATTTGAATTATGCTCCCTATCATATGTTGAACGTCATTTAGTTTTCCCATACCATGAATCTATGCTACAGCCTGACTATTCTGAGTGGGATCACATTTCATGCACATTAATTACTAATTCTAGTATCAACTATGTCGACTACCACCTAGGCCTCATTATTATGTGGTATTATAGCTACATCCCTACTAAAAGTTAAGAGGACCCACATAATAATGTGGAATATGTAAAGATCTTATCCCCCTAGGAGGAACTGGTGGAAAAGTTTTGAAGATGTGCAAGATATGGCCCAAACTCCTATAACCTCTACATTCAACTAAATACACCATACGTTGGGAGAAAAGATGTGTATCTTCTCTAAATCTCCTTATATTGTGTTAATGAGTCACCCAAATTATGGTAGAATAGTTGTGTGTCTTCCCTTTAATGATTTTTAGAATATTCTAGGTGACTTCAGTGACCATAACATGCATATTTTCTTATTTTATTATTGTAGAATGTGTATGGTCCTGATCTTTTCCTCCACTTCATATAGGTATATAACGATGTTAATCAAGTCAGTGGGAAAGGATATGGGTATTCCCTATATGTTTTTACCAAAATATTCTTGGTGATTTATTTGAATAATACCAGATTATACCGACAAGCTTTGTAAATGTGGGAAATGTGTCCTCTTTCTCATAGTTTTCCACCATATTTAGTTAGTGGGATTCTTTGGAGGGTATAGATGTAGGTCCATGTTCTTTGTTGATTTTTCACTACCCTCAGTGGGTTTTCATGACTACCTCGTTTTGGGAGAATTAAGTCAGACTCCCGAGGTAAACACACACATCATATAGAGGTTTTATTGCTTTGTAGCATTGGTGATGGTGAATGCTAGAAGGATCCCTTTGGAGGGTCCCTTATGCTATCTAGATGAGTCCATCAGTGACATCTTGATCAACCTCCCAAGATAAGGGAGGAACATGTTATTTCCTTCCATGGATATGACCATGAAATGGTTTGAGATGGAAACTATTACAACAAATTATGTTCCACTAGTCATTGTTGAGTAGACATCTCGTAGGGATTTTTGAGATGAATGGATTTTTTAGCTTCCTCTGAAGATGGAAAGGTACCATTTAGGTGTGACTCCCAAACCAGTGAATTTGAGACCCAATGTTGAGGGTGCAAGGTTGATAATAGAGCCCTAGTTTTAAATGAGGATCCAACTTGTGCAGTAGTCAAAGCATATGTGTTCTTAAAGTAGTAAAATGTCATTTGGATCAAAGGGAGTTCTAGTTGAAAGTTCCAGAATACTTATGAGAAACATTTAAAAAAATACTCATGAAATCAGCATATCAATAAATAAACACATGTATAATCAATTGTATCGGATCCATGTTTGTCCACATTTCATATTTTGAGAGAGAAAAATGAGCCTAACATGTGGGTGACACATGCATTTTGTTTAAGGTTCCATGTTAGGTTCACCGTTTTTTTTTTCAACTACTTTTATTGGTGAGTATATGATTTGTATCACATGATTAGGCTAAACCACATTCCCATAATCCTCTTATGTTTGGTCTCTATACTGCCTACTAGGTTCCAATTTATATAACCAGAACAAAATAACAAAAGGATTACTCTTTAGTCATCCAAAATCTCGACTACCAATTCAAACACAGGCCTAAATGGAATGATGCATACCACACTCGAGAAATCAAGACATAAAATGAAACATCATAAATAAAAAAAATGCATAGAAGGAAACATGAGAAATTAAGAAAATGTTAGGACATGGAAATGTTTGGTGGAAACTATGTGCCATACATGTTACATATACAAACCAACCGTTCTCATATTTGTTCAACACATCAACAATACTAATACTCATGGTCTGATGATGCATCATCACCCTCTCCACCTCCATCTCCACTACCTGTTCCCACCTGTAAGAACATTATATTGAATATTAAATATTTTTGCATATTTATAATTAAACTTTAAATCAATAAAAGTTTGAAAACTAAATGATTTTGATTTTTTGTGATTTTCCTGCTCACCACTAGTCGATCCACTACCACTGGGGGCATATCTGCTTATATGCTGACATATTTCAAGAAACTCTTTCTGCAAAGCAGATATCTGATCCCCCTGCTGGTGAACTATGTTTCATAGATAGGACATCTCCCTCTGAGCATCTTCAGGTATGAAATGACTATAACCAGAAGTAGATATAGCTGGAATCCCTGGTGTCCTGCCAAAGACCTCAGATGGTATGGGTCCCAAACCCATCCCATGCACTCCACTAGGATGCTCCTTCCCAAGGAATTTAGCAACCGGGTCATCCTAGGAGACTGAGTAGGACAACCCAGGATTGGAATCCCATATTTCGTTAATTTTTACCTATAAATCAAATATCAATATATATTAACAGAGTAAAAATAGATAATAAGTTATTATAATAAAAAATTGACTTTATACCCCAACTTCTTTTGCAGGCTCATTAACAAAACTTCTATCTGTTTTTTATGAACATCTAGTCACAGTTCAGTTCAGGATGCTTCATGCCCTAAACTCTGTGACTGTATTAAACAAAGATAAATCAACAATTCAATATGTTAAATGGATAATATTGTCTTATAAATATTTAAACTAATTAAAAGATTACCAATGACATTCGGCTTCTAGAAAAGATTTTTGAGCTCGCAGTGTGTGGGATGACTTACTTTTCCCAGTTTGATGCATTCTGTCTTGAGAGATCCTAAAATAAATAAAATTCAATTTAACAGTAATGTATTAAATGTCATCTCCTCTTCATATACATGTATAAATGTAAAATGAGGATAATATAATAATATATATTTCAATACCATCCACTTCTCATCACGATGTCTATCAACAAAAACTTTCCACTGTTCTTTCGGTACCGCACTGGGTAGCTTCTCATACATTTGTTGCACGGTCAACGAAGTATCATTGACATCACACCACAAACTCCATTTGAAATATTTCAATTTTTTACCAAGATTTTTCAATGTCCACTTCCATTCTATCACATCCGAAATAGTAAAGTGAAAGAACATCTGTAAACAAAAATTCATTTTGAACATATTAGTAACATGAAATTAAATTAAACCATAAAGTAATAAAGTTACCTTTATCTGAGAATAAAAAACTTCATTTTTTCATTTTGGAGTCATATGCCTTCAATAATCATATTAAATAGGTAGGGAAATGGGCTCCGCTGCCAGCTGACCTATAATCTGGCCAAGTAACCCTGCCGCGTCATCAGTCGGGACCCCATAAGAATCAAATGTCACGACTATCTTCTCTACATTAATGTTCCAAACATCTGAACTTTTTATGTGTTTTTCCACGGTTGCATTTTTTTCATCTACAATGAGCAAAAAATTAGTATAAAAAAATGCAATAAATTTATTTAATTAAAATTTGTACCTATGACTGTGACCCTCCAGAATATCCTTGATGAACTTGAAGGGGCGTGTCGCTGCCCCACTATTGAGTCTCCTGTAGGGGGAGTCGATGACTCATCCTCTAATGAGACATCCACAGTTGGTGTCAGAGATGGTGCAGGGGGAGATGGTGTAGGGGTGTAAGGTGGTGCCTCAGCTGTCATGGGGATAGACGGATCGTCATCTGTCGCAGAACTATATACAATAGTGTATCGCTTCTTCCTTGGAATTCCTTTCATTTAATCAAATAAAATTAATCTCAGAATATATGTTTCAAAAAAATTATGCAGAAAATAAATTTAAAATTGATAATTGATGCCCAGTACTAAATATATATATATATATATAACAATGATAATGAATGACTATAGAAATGAAACAAGTGGTTGATGAATGAATAAATAATTATACATACAATCATTTTCCCCTTCAATCATGTCGGTTTCCAACTCCATTGCTTCATCCACTTCATTCATCATTGCTAGACTAATATTTTCAATATCATGATGGACAAATAATTTTGCTTCCTGTTGTTGATTAAATTCAATTGCAAAGGTCAAATCTTCCACTTCATCACTCATATCATACAAATATCTTTTTATTACATGAGTAACTACACTCCACACTTCATCCACAACATCATTCACATAATATACCATTTTTTCTTGCGATGCTAAGATATATGGATCATGCAGTTAACAATCACCAACATCCATCAAGCGAGAGAAGTTTACAGAAGTAAATTTCAAGGAATCTCTTTTAACACCTCTAATAATATCGACCCATTTGCATTTGAATAAAACAACAGAAAAATTCCCATGGTAGTTTAATTCAATAATATCATGTAGCTTTCCATAGTATTCCATTTCAGAAAATGTAAATATACCACTATTCTATGTTTTCAAACCCACTTCTCGATCGATTGTAGGAAATCTAAAGTCATTCACATTATAAGCGTCGAACTTTTTAACTTGTTTTATAGGACCTCTAGCAAGAAACTTAAAATCTTCTAACAAGTCTGCTCAAGTATCAGTATTCATGATCTGAAAAAAGAAATATAATTTAATATATTTACAAATTGTATGAGTCAAACTAATATTCATATTTATTGCAATATTTATAAACTTACACGTCGTGAAAACCATTCTACCATCTCTTTATTCACAGATTTCGTTATATCTTTCTCATTTCGTGTTCAGCCTCTCATTCGTCTCTTTTTTTGTATCGTCAAATATTCAATAAATGGATCTGCAATTTCACTATTCAGTAGCACATATCTATGTGCCTGTAATAATTCCAATTCTTCCAGTCTCACATATGAGGTTCTCCCAACTGATCGTCCAATAACAGGAAATATTTTTGATTTCTGATGCATTTGAGATTGAGTTGATGTGTCTTCAACACATCCAACTCAATTAAATCTTGTCTCAATATCATCCAAATATCTGGAACAAAAGATGACACACTCCTCGGCCAAATAGACTTCACCAATAGAGCCTTCTGGTTGAGCTTTATTTCTCACGTATGCTTTCAAATGCCCAATATATATGTGAAATAAAATAATATTATTATGCATTTATTTAAATGCCAAATTTTTTTTACTTAACTGGAAACATATAAATAAAATACCTCTCAATTGGATACATCCATCGATAATGAACGGGGCCTCTTAATTTAGCTTCTTCAACCAAATGCACAGTTAAATGCATCATGACAGTAAAAAAAGATGGAGTAAAGATCATCTCCACTGCACAAAGGGTCAATACAAACCTCTCTTGGAGGTTTTCAAGCTAAAATGGATATAGATCTTTCTCACATAATTGCCTGAAAAATGAGAAGAATTGGAGTACAACAGCAGTAATGTTTTCAGGTAATAATGTACGCAATGCCAATGGTAGTAACTGTTGTAACAAAATATGTGAATCATGACTTTTCAATCCATATAACTTACGATTCTTCAAGTCAACACACCTCGAGATGTTACTCGAATACCCATCAGATACCTTCACATTCTTTAAAATTCGAAGGAACATATCTTTATCCCTATTTTTCATTGAAAAAATGGTTGGAGCATACTTTTCATTCTCATCTGGCCAGAGATCACGTTTTATGTTCATTACTTGTAAGCCTTTGCGAGCATTGAGATGATCCTTCGACTTTCCATGCACATTAAGTAATGTGAAAATCAAATTATCACATAAATTCTTCTCAATATGCATCACATCAAGATGGTGGTGAAACAAATTAAATTTCCAATACGGAAGTTTGAAGAATATACTATTTCCCTTCCATTGTTGCATTCTTATTTCACTTGACGATGCACTTCGCACTCGTTTTCCACTATCATTCAAATGATGAACCTTCCCAAATTTTGTTTTAACATTTTCAATATGTGTCAATATTTCATAACCGGTTAACATCGTTGGAGGTGGTCTATGATCAATGGAACGATTAAATTTTGATTTGTTCAGACAAAATCTATGAGATGCATCAAGAAATCTTCGATGGCACAAGAAGCACCATTTTCTACTGTGAGGTAGTCGTTTGGGATTGAAATCAAAGTTCCAAATGGGAAAAGCCAAACCCATATAAGTTTTCTAACCAGATAAATTCCCAAGCCCAGGTAAGTCACTAATGGTCCACATTAAAGCAGCATGCATTTTGAACATTCTTTTAGAAGAAACATAAAATTTCTCAACACTATTGCTCCATAACTCCTATAATTCTTCAATCAAAGGCTGTAGGTATACATCAATATCATTTCTAGGAATTTATTTTCTAGAAGTAATTATCGAAATGATAAAAGATGTTTGTTTCATACACATCCACGGAGGCTGATTATAAGGGATAAAAACAATTGGACAAATTTTATAACTGGTACTCAAAGTCCCAAATGGGTTGAATCCATCGGCAGCCAATCCCAATCGAACATTCCTAGGATCAGCTGAGAAATATGGATGTAATGGATCAAATGAATTCAACGATTGGGAATCTCGTGGATGTCTCATTAACCCATCATTGTTATTATCTATAGAATGACACTTTTTGTGTTCAGCATTTTTTGATGACATGAATAATCTTTGCAATCGAGGCTTCAAAGGAAACTAATGCAAAACTTTTACATGTGTGTTCCTTTTCTTATTCTCCATGAAATTATGTTCAGTCAGACTTCCAACATCACCCTTTGACTGCCATATAGAAGAAGAACATTTCTTATAATTCTATCTACTTGAATCCTCTCCCTAATAAAGCATACAATCATGGAGACACACATTTATTTTTGTATAATTCAGACCAAGCTTGTTAACAACTTTTTTCATATCATAAAAAAATTCTGGGATTTTTTTCTTCAGGAAATGCATCACGAATCAATTCCAATAACATAGACATTTCCTTATTTGTAATTCCACATAGACATTTGATATGGTACAACTTCAACAGAAATGAAAACTTTGAATATTTAAAACACCCACTATACAACTCTTGATTTCCATCATCAACTAAATCATGAAACGCATTTTCCTCACTAAAGTTTTCCCTTACATTTGGATCCATGGAATCCAGAGGAGGATCCAATTATATGTTACAATATTGATCTTCTTATGTTACAGTCTCTAAAACATCACTTGTCACGTTGCAATTTGTATCACCCTCTTCTGGTTGTTCTGATATGTTTTGATGCTCATAGTGGTGTCTTGCAGTGCCGAATGCATCATTTATGAGGTTTTTCATTTCATTTTCCATTGTCGACGAACTTGGGACCTCATTATGTGGATTAACATTAGTGCTCAATCTTTCTATATTGTTCGATTCTCCATGCCAAATCCAACACAAATATTGATCATGGAATTCCTTCAGTATTAAATGTTCATAAACTTCATCTCTCTTCAACCATGTTCTAAATTCACATTTAGGACATGGAAATCTTATTCTCCCTTCAACGGATCAATTAGAAATTTCAAAATCTAAAAACTCATTCAAACCCTTAACATATTAAGGTGTGTTCCTCGATAATGTGATCTATCTTTTATCCATGTATATAATAATGTTCCAACATAATAATAAAAAAATTAAAACAAATAGTTACTACTAAATAGAGAAAAAGTTTCATATATATGATAGTGTAAGATTACAGAAACATAATATAATAAAGATGATCCATTGATCATAAAGTGTGCATAATATAATAAAGATGATACATTGATCACATTTACCACTTACTTAGCATGCCCAAACAAACCGAACAATTCTGGTCCCTAGGAGACAACATCAACACCTCATTGAGGAGCAGTAAGAATATCGGGTTACACACTTATCATAACACTATCAATCACACATTTATGTTGCCTCAAATAACACCCCATTGAAAGTGATGTCATTGAACACACCAAAGATGCACGATTTTAATACCATTAGTACAACGACATTACTAGAAATATTTATCCCTTATATGACACCCTTTGAGACTTATCGCATGCTAGCTTGGGTACCCAGATTATGGGTAGCCTAGTTCAGTTCATGAAAATTGGTCATGTTTCATCGCTCTTTATGTTTTTCAATATTTTCACTATCTATTTGAATTTAGCCCATTCAAATATGAATTTTTGGAATGAATCTATAGAATTGAAATCATGAAGGGAGTTTTGAAAGGGGGTTTCAATACTAAAAAGGTATGAATTACCATGAAATTACACCTCTGTGCATTATAGGCAAATCATCTCTTGTTTGTAGGAATGATATACGTTAGGAATGTCATTGCCAAATAGTGGTGTTATTTAAAAATTAGATACACTCACTACCAATAGACATGAGAGTTTTGGAGTGATTAAAATAGTTAATGTATAAAGTGTTTCTTATATAAATATGATATATAAAAGGTAACTGAAACACTCTAGTCCAAATATATCCAAGTTTAAGAAATTATAGAATATTGAGGGGGAGTGAAAGTAGATGAGGAATAGTGACTAATACCAATATGGATAGTTTAGGTGTTTCTATATATCCTATAATAAGAGTAATCATGACACATGTAGTTCTTGTAAGAAATTTTATTATCATAGTATAGATTCAAATATGGAGTGACCCAACATGAATAAGGGTACTATACACTAAGACAGCTTTTATGGTGATGAAATGTGTTTTTGGGTCCATGTTTAGTGGCTCAAACATCATTATATATCCAGTAATTATAGAAATAAATACACATGTAGTTTCTATAAGGTCTCAACAAATATCTAGATATTGTATATGAGAGAAAGGGAGACATGTATGGGTGCCCTGGTGGGAATCGAAAGGATGAAAACTGATTTGAATTGTTAAATGTATCTTTATTGGGTAAGAATTGGGAAATTAAATGGGAACTACATAATGTCCTAGGATTGTAAATTCGTGTGTCATTATATATCCCATAACAATAAGAATCATGTCACGTGTTGTTCTTATAATATATCTTCACAAATATATCTCTTATTAAGGGGAAAATGATGTTGTCCAGTGTCAAGCTACATAAAGGAAGGTTTGATGCAAATCCATGAATCCCATATGATATAATCCAAGGAAATAATTGTGGAATTTTATTTTTTCATAGGTTTTTTGAGAAATAACTCTTCCCTGAGGATTATTACATGGATATTTATCTCATGTAAGGAAATTATATTGTATATATTGAATTTATGAAATAGGTTTAAATGTAATTTAAGGGGAACCATATTTCATTCAGTTTAACGATATAATTAAAAGAATGACTTTTGTGCAATGTAGTATAATGTGGTATGGTGAGGAACTTTATGTCATTCATTTTAAGTTCCTATGACTATGATCAATGTGAAAAAGGCTTTGTATATATCTGGATTTAATTAAAAATGAAATTCTTGAGTCTTAGTGTCGAGTCAATAAAGAAAATTTTATTTTAATAGATGAAGTCATGAATAGTAGGATGAGGTTGGTTTTTTATAGGAATTAAATTTGTGGTTTGGTCCAATATAAATTATTTGGACCTAACTATATATATGGACTTAACTTGAATTAATCCGCACACAGTTCTTAATATAGGATTGTTTCATACATGTGTATGGAAATAGGAGGAAACCTGACATGAATGAAAAAACACATAAACTAGGATAGTATAGAAGATTATGAATTAAACATATCATTAGCCATTATTCATATAAGAGATATGGAAACCACTATGTATCCTATAAGAATAGGAATCAATCCATATGTAGTTCTGGAAAAGGAGTCTCTATTTAGATCTTGATTATGTATATGAGATAATAAAATGGTTTTATCCTAGTGTAAATTTGTTGGTGAAGACCAACTGAAAACATGTAAGCCCTTACACTAAGAACTATTACATAGATATGTCTAATATAAAAGGGAAGAAGTTCATAAAAAAATATACCACTCAAGTTATTTTACACTGTTATAGGATGGATCATATGTTATATGAAAATGACATGAGTTTCATACATTTTATGGTCCTACTCCGAGGACCTTCGTGTCTTGCAGTTTGGGGTCTAATGAATGGAACCATCTATAAGAAGTCTAAAGTCATTAAAAATGGACTTTCAAATCCCCATTGTGAATTTATAAAACGTATTTCTTTGAGAATAATTATGTTGGTGGTAGACATTATATTCTCTCAATCCATTATAATCATGGAGTAGGCATTGTTGGAGTAGAAATGTTGTATTTTATATGGCCCTTCCCATTTTACTCTAGATTTATAGGTTTCCTCCTAGGTATCATATGTGTTCTCGTAGATAATACTAGTTCTCCTTGGATGAATAATCATATATGGGCCTTCTTATGGAATTCTCATATAATATTATTATTATTTAACTCAAGGATGTGAAGTGTGTGAAAATAGTTTTCATCAAATTTCTCTAATTCATCAAGTCTGAGTTGAGATTACTCATTCCTGAAGAACTGATCAAAAATGGAAATTTTAATTGAGGGTAATTAAACCTAAATGGGAAGGACTACCACTACAACATCTCGACCCCAACCTATTGACTTGGGTAGGGCCAAAATTCCACTAAACTTAGGTGCATCCCACAGACACTAGAGGATGACTATAAATTACAATGGTATATGAAATCATTGCGGTGGTTTGCTCTGAAACACAACATAACCAGAATTAGACCCAAAAAAATGTTATAACATAAATATGATGCATGATTGAAAATCAACCAAACACAATGGATATAACATGACCAAGATAAGAGTTATGATAGTCAATTTTATATCATATAAGTCTCCAAAACCCAATAACTCATAAATTTAATTAAGGTGCCACAATAAAACCACCCCAAACTCCACCCCTTAACCATATACAAAAACATAAATGGATACATACTTAGAAAAGACAGGGTTCACTGGAGACGGAGGTCACAGGGTCGCTAGAGACGGAGGTCGCGGGGTCGCCAGAGACGGAGGTCATGGGGTCATCGGACGGTTGGTGTTCGCGGGTCACTGGACGGGGTCGCCAGACGGTGGGGGGTCGCCGGGGCTGGGGGATTAGGGGAAGAAGGGACGGCATAGGGGTCGTCGGGGCCGGGGGGTAGGGGAAGAAGGGGTCACGAGGGTTTGGGGGAAACGTAGGGTGGGGGTAGGGAAGGGTCAGGTTTTTAAAAAATTTATGGGTTTCACAACACTTTATTAAAAACCTCCGCGAAAACTTTCTGTGAAAACATTTAGTGGCAGTTTTGTGAACCGCCGCCACAAAACCACCGCTAAAACGGATTTTTATTGTAGTGAAAGGAATTGAAAATCTAGGTGTGACAATTCTCCCCACTATAAAGCTTTCCACCCCCAAAAATCCACAGCAAGGAAAAATAGAAAAACCAAACCCAGATAAGAAACCACGATGTACTCAGTCACTAAGTTCCACCCTGAAAGGCCAAAATACATCTACTGATCAGTTAAGGAAGGAATTCTCCCACAAAACTAACTTAAACCACTTTCCAAAAACAGTCAGAATTTATCCGAAAGGAAAAATACTCAAGAACTCTCCGAACAAGACTTAATCAATTCATAAAAACATACAAGAACATCGAACAATTTTACACTTACCATTCTTTAACAAAATTGTTGGGCATTATCCAATCCCAATGTTTACCCAAGGAAGATGTAAGTAGCTAGATATCTCTGAACAAGACTACCTACGGCCAAGACAAGACCAAGGACTAATCTGATTTACTAGTATGGGGAGACACAAATGGTCTCCCCATCATAAGAGACAACTTAAATTTTCCTGATACATGAACAAGGTACTAACAGGGGTAGGCCCAAACGGACCCCTTAGTACAAGGGCTAAACTCCCATTAGACCTTTCCAAAAGAACTTACATAATATTCATAGTGGGTATCCCCACCATAAAAACCAACCATCTTAACCAAAAATCATGGGATGGTACCTAAAGTTCCCAAAACATAAATAGTTATGACGAGTACACGGTTAGACCACACAGTTTGGGAAGTTGTGCGCTACTTGTGGAGATCATTATTTTCACATGGCTTCCTAGAACACAGTCACTACTAATAGTTCAGAAACCGTGTTCTCAACCATGATGAAAAAATGCTTAAAATATTCACACCTTTCATACTGTGGCTAAAACATTGTACACGGGTTTGAACAACACAGTGATTTCCCCAGACTATGTGTCGGTATCACTCCATAACCTATGTCTGGAGCTAGAATTATTGAAGAATCTTCAGCGTCATAGTTATGAATTATACACCCCCTGAATTGAAATTCTTCTTCCAGTGCTACAATCAAATACAATGAAATCCCTGATAATTTTACCGAGACATAACACTTTCCAAATTCACATTACCCAACCGGAAATTTCACTGAAACAAGGTCTTAGAATATGCACACACATATCATGCCTTGTTTCTTCATGTGAGAAACAATATAAATAATGGAAACATATAATCACCTTCCTCTAAAACAGATGCTTTTGATGTTTTTCCATAGGATACATACTCCCATCATGATAGAGACTCACATAGGATTGCACGACCTTCGCCTTGATAGAAAAAATGAGGACACGACATCACAAGTCATCACTATATGTGACCATTGAGACTGTTAGAAACAATACATGGAAAGGGACCTTATTCCAAGTCCCCAAAAAACACACAATTCCAGAAAGTGTCCATAACAGCCTCTCATGACCGTATTTCACACACTAGTGGTTTAACATAAACCCCTAATTCAAAGAGACTATGAAGGAACTAGAGGCCTTCTTAGACACCATCCAGATACTAATCAAAACAAACAACCCCAGACCACTTACACCTTCAATGAATCAAGTAACTTTAGAAACAAAGGTCTCTTTCAACCTTCCATGAGAACTCTCTTGCTATAAGAGTTTCCAAAAAACAAAGAAAGGAAATGATGTAAAATCAATCTCCAAAGCTCGAGAAAAATATTCCTTTTATTGATCAACTAGAGGGTCTTCCTATGGAGAGACAATCTGGGTTGCACTTCAGTTGTGCACTAACCCTTAATGGGGGTGTAACTTATCCAATGATATAACCCAAGGACCCAACCAACCTTGTCCATTTTTCAAGAAATACCATAAATCAGATCCAAACAAATGAGGTGAACCACCATAAAGTCATCCTAAAACATTTCCCAAAAGAGACCAATAACCGGCCCTTCAACACAGCTTACCGACCAAACACAAACCCTAAAAATGGTTCAAACAAGAAGGGTTCTTGGACTCAAAACATCCAACAACATCAAAATTTTCAAAAACACATAATACACACCATACCAAACTAGTCATCAAGAAATCTTGTTTTCCTTTAAAAACATTTCTTTGAAAACAAACGGATCAACGATTATCGTATCCACCAATGGTACCCCATGGGCTTAACACATGCATGTTTCTGATCCACGCTGGTAATCCTCCTCATATCCATCCCAAAACTCATCCATTCATTCCATTGAATATCCATTATCCCATATAACCCAATACATGTGGTCACTCATAGATATTCCATGGTTTAAAACAAAAAAAATCCTTCCAATTTTCGAAACCAAAATAGTCAACCAATACATCCATTTTCTCAAGGCCGGTAACCATGAGATCAAAACCCCAGTTTACAGCATAAAAAATTTTCAGAAAGGAACAACCATTTATCTAAGAACTCATTTTCAAATCATTCGCATCAATATCAAAACATATCATCCCATTAAAATACCTTTCAATAGTTTATAAAACACTATTGGAAACACTTTTTCAAAACCAACATTAACATAGTTTCTGTTCTCAAAAGAGGTGTAAACACACCATTATCCATTTCGAAAAAATTATGAAAACTCAGTTCCACCATTTAAAACATATAAAAATTACCTATTTATTTGAAAATAATTTCACAATAACATTTTTCTTCTCAAAACCAAGTCATTTTTTCTTTAAAACTAATCTTCCAAGATTTCAGAACTAAAGGGAACAAGACAATGCAAGGGGAAACTGTTAAAGTGGGTGACTTGGATATATGATTGGACTTCATACACCAATCACTTCATCAACACATAGTGTGTTATAGATAAATATCCTCAGCTCCACATGGATTTCCAGGCCCTGTGAGCTCACTGAGAAAATTAACCCAACACTCTTTTCATTTCCCCTAATCATCATCAAACGAAGAAACCCAAAGGACTTAGATAAATCCTGAATTCCCCTAGAGACTCAAATACCATAGAGATGTTTGGGGATCAGGAAACTACCAATAAATATAATACCAAGTCTCAATAATCCTAATAGAAGACTATCCCGATTATTCTCCAAATAACATGACACAAAGAGTTAACTTGAACCTCCTTTGATACCATTTTGTCATGAACCGAATCTAGTCGATATCAAAACCAGAACCCCACCTAGCCTGTGAAAAGGACCGAAGGGCATTCACTATCCCCCATGGGATGGAACAAGTTCTCGGGTATCATAAAATGATAAATGGGAATGATTTACCTGAGTTTGAAAACATACAACGACAACTAGATCCATTAAAACCAATCAAGATTTTTCAAATAAAACCATCTTTTCCAAAATTTCATAATTTAATTACATCAAATAAAACAATGTTTAAATAATATTAAAAAGAAACAAAATCAAAAATGGATATCCATGAACCACCTCCTGGCAAGAGGCACTGCCCTCAAGCCATCTCCACAACACTGCAAAACAAAGGACCGCTAAAAGAAACTTGAACCATTAGCACAAAAGTTATACCCAAAACATGTGAAAAAAATTACCTTGTCTACTTACACCCAAAGGTGTAAGTAGTCTGTGAGGAAAAGACTTATAGGATACCACCACTAAGATATTTTATGTGATAAACATTAAAAGACAAAAATCTTGCATGTTTTGTAAACAGTAAATGATAGTTACAATTTCTGAAGGATGAAAATTTGAATAAAAATAGTATTTAAGTGGGATATTTTAAAGAATAAAAACATTCAAAAATAATGCCAAAACTACTGAATTTTCCAAAAAATCATATTGTATGTCGATGGTAGGCACAGAGTATCTAATAAGCACAAGAAATAGGAAATAACCCCAAGGAACTAGCTCGTTGTGGGTCCTAGGAACCTCATATCTCGGTGAATGTAACAATAAAAAATATATGTTCTCATGGATTAGACACTAGTATAGAACATACCCATAACCTAGTGGTCCCCCATCTTCATCATTATAGTTTAGTTAGTGTGGTAGTCATCAAAATTTCTACATGAAACATTGTCCAAACAAGTTCACGTCCACCCACCTAGATATCTAGTTTTCCCTCTTGTGCTCAAACAAGTTAAAAATTCCAAGAAATATAATTTTGACATGAAAATACTACTTACACATCACACATTCATAGAAAATAACACATGTATATCACACAAGTCTCATAATCCACTTTTTCATTCAAATTCATTTTGAAATCATACCCACAGAAAAATTGCCTACAACACTTTTTACATTTCTTTCACACTTCCAAAAATCCTTTAAACAATTTTATAAAACCTTACCAAGATAGTCCAAATCAAATAAAATCGCACTCACATATCACATAATACTCCTTTCATCAATTCATTTTTCACAACACGCTCACACAAAACAACCCACAACCATGTTTCTCACCTCTCTCTCCATTTGATAAAACATTTCAGCACATTATAAAACAATCTAAAAATATTTGACATCTTAAATCACCACCTTACCTTTCAAAAATCCATATTAGGTTAAAAAAATCACACAAACAGTACATATACACCATTTTTCCTACTTTTTTAACCAAATAAAACATTTAAAATTTTCATAAAACAAACCCAAGGGGTGTAAATATGTTTCGCACACAAAACCCATTTCAAAGCCCTCATTCAAGGCCAAAATGATACCAATACCAACCCAAAATAGAATTTTATTCCTTATAAATATTTATTAAACAACTCCAAAGTGTTATAAAACTAACTCTAATAGTATAACAAAATATACACATGAAAACACACATTTTCATAAAACACTTTCAAAGAGAAAGAGAAGGTTTTGCGCCTAAAACCCATTAAAACCCCTCTTTTAAACCCAAAATCACACCAAGTCCCTACCAAAGTAGTATTGGCATCCAAAAAAAGATTTATTAAACCAATTTCATATGTTATAAAATGCACCCAAATAATACTCCAAGAGTTACATGTGAAAAACATATAATTTCTAGCTAAAATGCAACTATATAATTAAACGCTTAACCAAATCCATCATAAACAGTTTTATCACTACACACAAAATATTAGGAACATGATAAATTAATAAACCAAGAATTCTAACTCATCATAAAATGGTTACACATGGAATCACCTACCGAATGTGTTGAAACAGTCAAATATTGGCGCGAAACATTAACCACACCACCTCTACACCACAAAGAAGATAAATCCATTACTAGAAAACAATATTTTACCAAATAGACACCAAATAAAACCATATTTTCTAACCCTAACTTCTAGAAATGAGTAACTTCGAGAAAGAGGAAATAAAACTAAAGGAAGGTGGAATTTACTTACCTGAAAGATCTTGAGGATTCTCTACCGAATCCTCCATCAAAAATGAGTTCCTTAGGAGATTGAGGGAGCTTAAAGGCCTCCCATGGATACTGGGGGTCTAATGGGGTAATAAAATGGCATATTAGATTTATTTATGGGAGGGAAAAATTGGAAATTCGAAAGAAAAATAATGAACTGGACAACTTCCCAGTTTAGCTACACGGTTTAGTAAACTGTGCGGCCCAACTGTGCAGCCTGTTATGGGCATCCAAAAACCTTCCATAATCCTCTAATGTTTGGGAGGGGGTATTAGGGGGTAACCAAGAGGGAAATATAGGCTAATGATATAGGATAAAATATCTCAAAATAAACCATCCTCTTCATCCCAAAACTCAACCAACTCAAGGGTACAAACCCCCTCAACAACTTACCACACAAGTGGTGCCACTAGGAGTGTCACTAACCCAACTCCTAATCACCACAACCTAATACCATACTTTAGTAAAAATAGGAGGCTAATTACCACACAATACCCCCAAGACTAAATTAATATATCAAAAAAACCAGAGACACTAAAATTTCAAACCTAGAACACCTGAAAACCAAGAGACAGTTAAGAACTGAAAGAGGATTTGAATAAAAGAAAGGAATTTAAAATCCGGGTGTGACAATGAACCATCAATAAATAATGAAACACACTAAATTATCTCATATTAATCATGAGTATTGATCCCAAAATTCACAATAAAAAATTATTGAAATTTTCTTTCTTATTTAAAATCGGGTTCCTAAGGTTTCTACTAAACTTACTCTGATACCAACGGTTACAACTCAGACCCCAATATCCCAAAGTTAGTGGTTATTTTATTACAATTTCATAGATACAGTATATCACATCACTAAGGATCAATCAGTTTATTAGTCTTGAAGAAACAGATAAATACACGGTTCCCTTATTACATTGGTAATTAAACATTGAATATAAGAAAGGAAAATAAACTTCTTCCTTAACACTTTTTCAAAGATCTAATCTTCATAACCTGGGGAAGAAAAAAAAGGTGAAATCCATCAATAAGGGTGATCTAACATTCTCATTTTGGGTTACATGAATCAATAATTACTGAAACATGGTCAATAAGGCATAATCAATATAGAGAGGTAAATAATTGAAATAAATAAACTCAGAATGAAAATGCATCCAAGGATATTTTTTTTCTTGTGAAAATATCATGGAAATTAATAACTGGATACTAAATGAAGAAAATGATTAATTATTGGAAGTCATGCATCTAGAACATGAACCATTTCAATCAAGACCTTTTGCAAGACGGTTTAATTCTTTGGGTAGAAACCCACCTGATTCTTTATGGAAAGAAACATTAATGGTTTGTTGTTAAATGTTTTGTCTCATGAGACATGTCGATGCATGAAAGGAATATCTATAACCGAGACCCACCCATGTCTTTATGCCCATATAATTATCCATGCATAAAAAAATATAGTGAATTCATGAACAATATTTTTTATCAAAATATCCAAATTGAGTAAAGGATACAAATTTATCAATATTTCCCCAATTAATATAACATTAAAGGTAAACACTTCATGTAAAAATGGAATACAGATTAGGAAATAATTATATCCATGATACAAGAAAGATGGATATTTAAAATAAATATAATTTCAAATAAAAATGGTCTCAAATGGGTTATAGATTCAAGATATAAATATGATTAGTTCCACAATACCAAGTAAGTCTCAATGAAATGTAAATTGAGATGAAGACCCTTACCTTATGTCCAAAAATGTTTTACACTTGTACTTAATGTCCTAGATAATAAAATTAGATTCATTAAATACATAAATTAGAACCTATTAAACATATATTTTATTTATTATAATTTTAATTATTCTATTTAATTAAATTATTCGGATTTATAATGTCTAATTTTATTGTTCTGGGATCATTTGTTTCGTGGTGTTATGGTCGATTCCCTAGTGTATAATTATGGGAATACTTGTAAAATGGAATAAAATCTCTAAAAGTAAAATTTTTTAGTGTTAATAAAATTTAGAATGTTTAAATGTTCTCATATATCATTTGGTTATATGATATGATGATTATTCATTAGATAAAACGTTAATTAAAAATTAACAGTTTATTTTTTTAGTTTTTAAAACCGTCATGGTCTAATATCATTTCATTTAATATAATGATTATATAAAGGTTCCAGAAAATTAAATAAGTTTTAGTAAATATATTATAATTGGTTTTACACATTAAAATGTTTTTATTTCCATCTATTAAGGTAGTGATGAAAAATGAAAACTTTTCATCCATGAAGGCGGTGAATCGACACCGCACAGATTATGTTTTCATTTTTATAATTAAAATGAGAGGAAAAGAGATATGATGTTATATATTCCATTATAATAAAACAATTCCATTATATATTTGTTATTGGATTAATCAATCCACTTTGGATAAAACGATATGAGGATAGAATAAGAAAATACAAGAAAATAAATTGAAAGAGAATGATTGAGGGTTTTTCCTCTAGAATTTCTTCTTCATGTGAACTTCCTTAAGGAAATTTGGTTTGGCCTTTTGGGGATAATAGATGCTCCTAGACATGGGGACGATATTTGGGAGATGAATTGATCAGAATATTAGAAAGATTAAAATCTTTGAGGGTGGGAGGATAATGGGTTGTGAGGGGTGGTATTTATAGTGGAAGAGAGGGGTTTGTTTGGTAATTTTATTCATTAGTTTATTATTTTAGCTCAAGACTATAAATAGTGATGTTTCATGTGAAAATTTATTGTAAATATAGAATTTGAGTTTCAATTAGTGCATTAATACCTCATCTATACATCATACATTACTCAATAATTCATTTATTTACTTATAATGTTAAATACTGTAAATTAATGTATATCAGTATTCTGTAAAAATTCTACTATTTTTTAGAAAAATTAAAAAACAATTACACTAACCATTTTTTATGTGTAGATTTTAAAAATAGGATACATTTTATGAAAATAATTTTCTATCTATGATAGGTTTAATTTTAAATTAAAATCATCATTTTATTCAAAAAATACCAATTTTAATAACATCATTGATTTTACAACACTCGGTAAATTTAATTATGTTCTAGTAAAATTATATTATAATTATAATAAAACAAAATAATAATTAATAAACCTATTTTATTGAAATAAATTTCTTTTAAATCATTATATTAATTATAAAATTGTAAATAAACATATACCTTTTACCAATAAATACCAACTCTTAATTTATAATTTTTAAAACATGTATATACTTATTTCTTGATAGAAATGTATAATTTTTTAATTTATGAGACACCTAAATTTTATTTATACTTTTATGGGTGAGGTTATTATTTTTATTGTCATGTTACTATTTCTACGGTCACATTAATACTTAACCGTATGTCACTATTTTTTTAAGCTCAGTATTGTGTGCAACATAAGATATCAAATGAAATGAATTTATTAAATAATGAACATAAGATAAAATATTAGGGTGTTATACGTATAAGGTTTGATTATATATAATAATTTATATTTTACTTTCCAAAACTATTACTTCTAATTAACTACGTCTTACATAAATTACAAAATAAAAATAGTTATGTGAAACTATATGAATTTTATATGTCATATGCTTATAGACTATTCATATTTACATATGGAATATATTTTTTTGACATGTTTATTTACATATTATCCTTCAATATATTATTATTTTACTTTTTATTCTTTTATATACACACATATGCATTCATTTTCACGGAACCACATCTTCAATTCACATCTTTGATTGAGATGTCTGAGAACTATTCATGGAATACCCGAAAATGTTTTAAAAAATGTCTAAAAATAAAAATAAACATGTTTTAAGGAATCTAGTTAGTAAAAAAATTCAAATACGAGAAAACAATGGAAAAAATATTTCATTTTTGGTTGTACCTCTTTTCTTTCATCATTAAATTAATTCCATGATTTTATATTCAATAAAAATATTTTCAAAGCTCCATATTTTCTATGTTAATTTATCCTTTATTTCTAGTTCAAAAATTAGATGAAGTCCACTAAAATATGTCATTAAGATATATTATTCTTTACACATAAACCATGTGACTTTGATTTCCAATAACATGGAAAATGTATCTCGTTATCCTTTATCAGAGGTTATACTAAAGGGTTTTCTACGATCACATTTTTCATCATTTATTTTTTTTCATATTTCTTATTTGAATTCGATTGTATCATCAATGACCATTATTAATATATTTTTTAACTTATGAAATAAGAAACTATATATTCAATTGTATCATAACCTGTTAATCATTTATGCAATGAATATGGTAAAAATTTTAAATGTATACAAGAAAATATTACTTTTTCTCTAATTTAACAACAAAAAAAACTATTGTAATAAAGGAGACAAGGTTGTGTGATAAGTTATGTGTGTATAAACAAAAATAATCTATATAGGAATTTTATTATTTAATTTTCCATGCCTTAAAATCTCCAAAGGTACTATATGATACTATATTATTTTTCTATAAATAGATGTTGATGAAGTTTTCCACCCATAATAGGATTATGTACTTCTCGGAGTTTATTAATTTCTAATAAATATTTAGACAATTTTTATGTCACTAATCTTACGTACTTCACTATTAACATTGAACATGTTGAAATTCAACTCCCACCAGAATAATTGATAGAAAACAATAAGATTGATGTTCCTACTGATGATAAATTGAAAAAATAGAGTAGGTTTTATTTGATACAATGTTATTTAATATATAAAAAAATGGAGTTTCCATAAGTATGTTTTATCATTTCATTTTATTTATTATTATTTCTTATTCATTCAGTTTTTAAAGAATTGAGAAGGTATTATTATATAATATATTGTATAATTGTATTTAATTTTATTTCTTCCTCACCGTGGTTGGTTCATGATGGAATTATTAAATAAGTTATATCTCTTTATTTATCCATATTTCAATAGAAGTGATATCCACATCACTAAAACTATAGTTATTTCTTTTAACTATTCGTGTTTCTGTTTCCATTGTAATAGGTGTTATATCTCTATTCTAGGCCTCTTAATTTTCATTTTACATATCCATTCAATTATTCTATTAATTGTCTACGATTATCTTTTTTAATCTATCACTAGTATTATACATTCGTTTCCATTAACTATTTTTTACTCTTAGACTTGTCTTAATCAGTTAACACATAGGGTTATGTACCATAAAAATAATAATGTTAAATAGATAAATTGTCTTTCTTCCTCATGGGGGAAGATTCATTTTCCACTACTATAGAAGGTATATCTATATTTTAAGTGACTCATGCACTAGAAGGTATATCCTAATTTATAAAACTATAGGTGTTTCCAGAAAACATTCATGTTTTTGTTTTCATGTTGGTAGCTTTTGTTCTAACATTGTTGCCAGACTTCCAAACCACATAGACAAAAATTCACGATCTACAATCATTATATTTTAAACTCACTTTCGATATATCAAGTATCAATATTTTTATAATTTATTCTTTTTTGATTAAATATATTCCATTTATATTATTTTATTATTATTTTAATGCACTCTATGTTAATATTACTATACTTACTGTATAACATATTTTATTAAACATAAATTAGCTACGTGACCGTGATTTATCCTAACAAATTTTGAATGACTCATTAAATTTATTTCCTATCCTAAATCCTAATAAATACCACCTATTACAAGACTATATTTTGGAATGCCTTATTTATAATATACCATAAATTGGGAAATTTCCATTAAAATTTATTTTTAGTTTCAACAGTCATCATATAAATCCAAACACTTTTACCAAAAGGTAAATGTTATTTAAAAGTTTCACCTCATTTTTTTTGTAGTTGCTAACTTTGGAAAAATTATTTTTTCATATGTATATCAAAAATAACTATTAACATCTCATTCAAAGCTATATATTCCATAACTTATAAGGAACCACAATCACATCATAGAATTTCAATATTGGAAAAAATACACACCACTTATACAGTCTTGTAAAATATCCATTATATATACTAAAGGGTGTGCCTCCACCTACACATATTTCCACAAAATTACTCCACCATCTATGTGTTAGATTCTCTAGTGTCATTACCTATCATTATTTCCCTCACTTTTTTCATCAATGACCATCTCATCCTCCACACAAAACACTACCATCAATATCTTTTTCATATGTGAAAATTCCTTCCGTGCATAATTTCCCTTTTCCTCCAACTCCAACATCACCTATGCCTCTGACTTTACTGTTATATCCTCCTCCTTCACCTCTTTTTCATCCTCTTCCTATTCCTCCTTATCTAGCTCCTCCACCACATACACCTCCACATACATCTCTATTTATACTCCAATATCATCTCTATATTGAGATCTCCAATCCTCCCCACCTCGACCTCCCCCTCTTTCTCTGATGCCTCTTTTCAATTTCATGAATCCCTATATACTCTCCTTTAATTAAATATTTTCAAGTAGCTTGATTTCTATTTCTTTGAACTATGATGATCGAGTATTCCATATCTTATTATGTTCTCAATCCATTGAACCTTTTGGTTTTGGTGATTGATTTTGAAATTTTGAATGATTTGTGACACCACAGACCCGAATGCAACTTAGGAAGTGCCCCAAGCCTGGTGGGCCATATGGCCTCAAGCACATTTCCCCAAATTCTAGAGGTTTCCGACTAGTAGTGAGGAACTATGTTGTGTAAATGGGGTTACTATTCCCTCATTACTAGAGTGTGTAATAGTGGATAATTATAAATATAGGTAAATAGCGGAAGAACTAATTAAACAGAATTCAAAACGAAAAGAGAAAAGGATTGAAATAATCGGAATAACTATAATAACATTCAATATCTAATGATGATGAAAGAAATGTCACTAGAAATTTGGAAAACATGGATTCAAATTATCATGCATACATGAAATACCTAATGTAGAAAAGGAAATACATAAACTGCCCCGAGAATCCTAGGAAATAACTTGGTCATCTGCATCATATCCATCCTAGCACAGCAAGAAATCAAGTGTGTAAAGCATTACACTTACCTTTATAAACAAAATCATAGATGTAATCTACCTCAAGTACCAAAAGGTTCCTAGAGAGTGTGTGAGATAGTTATTAATTGGCCACCATCAATGGGGTCTAAAATATTCTGCTTGTGTAGTGTAAATGTAACCATGTGCAAGCATGCATATATAAAGTAATCGCTACACTGTAACTAAATACGCAAGTGCCTTATCTAGCCATAATTTGGTGTTTGAACATGTAACTAGTTCATTAATTATTTTATTCCTAGTTTATATAAAAAAATCATGTGAGTCATATCCAAAACTAGCATCCCTCCATAATAGTATAAATAGTGAAGGTTCCAAGATGTAACAAGGAAACCATAATTAATAATTAATATGGACTGGTTCTATGGTATTCGCTAAGGAAACCTAGACATCAGGGTCCAGTAACTTAATAACAACTGAGTCTAGATAAAGGGTAATACTATAATCCAAGAAGCATCATCCAAATCATTCACACCATAAGATGTCTATCGAGTCCAAGGAGTTATTCCATGGTAAAACAGGGTTAATCAATGACTAGGCCCGATAGGCAAAAACAATGGCACCTAATTGTCAATGTTGGATCCAAGTAGTGTATCCAAGACATCCCATAATAAAAATTAAGTGATCATACGGTGAGAAACTGGGAATCCATAGGTAGACAATGATCGGGTTACTAGTTAGATCTCACCTAAGGCAACTGACATCCTTGAGTCAGAATGACATCATCGATTACCCAAGCCATTCCTTCAAGAATCCAAGAGCTCAGACAAGTCAAGCCTCCCTATAAATATTTCAAGGTCCATGTTCTTAAATGGGAACCTAACATTTAATTCACTACAATTAATTTGACCATACAATTACTGTGTCATTTATCAAGTCATTTGGTTCAAGCCTTTCCTTTCATTAGTTTGACAAGGCCATGTATCATGAAACCTCTAATTTAACCATATATATGATAATAATTTAATTTATTTCATCTGATACCTTCCGTCACAAGTGTAAATGGGTTATACGGTATGCAACCCACCACCAATTTTCAATTAATGTGGACAATTCATATTCATACCACCTACTTTCCAATTTATCACTTAAATCAATTAGTTACACTTAGGAACTTCCATAGGCGGTTCAAGTAGAAGTTACATGGTACATACCATTCACCATTATATAATTAAGTAGGAATTAAATATAAAAAATCTTGTCATTAGTGTCGTAAAGCTTGAGCACACCCAAAAGATGGCTCAAAAGTGTCAAAGCACTAGAAACTCAACTATGGAATATTACCCTACATGAGGTGTTGGGTGTTGTGGGCGTAACCACAAAAAATTAATCACATATATAGAAATATCATAACAATACAGTTCCAATGGATATAAAAAAGGAATATAAATTCAATAAATGACACCTGATTAAATTAGCGGGACCCACATGATAATTTTAAAATCAACGAACTTGAGAGATGAGTTATAGACCTCCAACCACAGGCTTGTATGACTCTCCTAATCAATTATTAGCCTCTAATTTAGATTGGTAGAAAGTATATATAAGAAAATAATAAAAATACATACACTTAGATAACTAGGTCGAGAGAAAGAGAGATGAAGAATGGCTCAAACGGAATTGAGTTCTTACCATTGCACATCCAATGTGACTAGCAGAAGCTCAAATGGATCACAGATGAAGGATATCTCTTGATTCCTAGGTAAGGAATTTGAAAATATCCAAAATGAGAGAAATGAAGTTTCATCCCACTATAAATAGGATTAGGGGAGATGGTTTGGGTAAATTAGATCATTAAGGGAAAATTTAAAATTACCCAAAATTTATCCTATGCACTGTTTGGCCACATGGTTTTTCAAACTGTGCACAAAACATGCACAACAACCTAGAGAAAGGGGAATTTTTCACAGTTTTAGAAACTATGTACCTACCATGTGATATGGATCTACATGAAAATTCACATCATCCACATGGTTAGATATAACCATACGGCTTAACCGCATGACTTCCTCTAACCTTGTGACAGACCCATTTTCCTCAAAAATGGTGTGTTTCAGACTCTGAATAAGAAACAAACACCCTTGGGAACGTATCTAACTCATTAAAAATCCTTATTAGGTCCAAAAAAATAATTAGATCAAAATTTAATGGATCCATACCTATGTGTAAAACTAGGTTCTTGCTATCTTTCCCCCTTAAAATAACTTGTCCCCGAGTTCACCTTCTAAGGGTGGTGAAACATTGTTTCAGGACAACTATGGAAACTAGGCATGTACGTCAGCTTCCCACTCCCAAGTCTCATCCTGCATGCAACCATGCTGCCATATTAGGCATAATAGAGGGACAAACCATCCATGGGGATCCTTCATGCTCCAATAAACAATGCATATTGGATACTCCTAAGTTATCATCAGCATCTATGTCAACTTCCTCAGGATCAAAGGTATTAGACAGGTCGGCATGACATTGGTGAAGCTGTGAAACATGAAAGATGTAATGCATGGCATGATACCTATTAGGAAGTAACAACTGATAGGATACTGTCTCGACACTCTCTAAAATATAAAATGGCCCTACATAATGAGGAGACAACTTCCCTTGCTTCTGTAACCAAATATCCCCTAGTTTGGGTGATGCCCGAAGGAAAACACAATCCCTAACCACGAACTCTAGAGGTCATCTACGATGAACTTCATAATATTTCTGTCTATACTATGTAGTATTCATATGATTCTTGTCCTTTATAATCCTTTGGAAACTATAACATCATAACCTTACCTACAAGGGTCATGAATTCTTTTTCAAATGGTTGGGTTTCATTTCCAAATTCCAAACACACCTTCAAACTGACTGTAATCATACCATGATTAAGCAATTAAAACCAGATTAAACTCTTATTTTCCAATTGAAACACTAAAAGGTGGAATACTCAATCCCTCTTATTCAGATACATGATCACATCTTTGTCTCATTAAACATCCATTCAAAGGTGTTTCACACCTTATGCCTTAATATTTTAAAGGGTTAATTTCGAGACATAGTACTCCACTGTTAAAATTACCTCATAAGGTGTACCTCTAAGTATTATACTAACTCTTAATGAGTTATTTATTTTATAGGGTGAACCTAATTACCTACGAGGTCATATCAGAGACCTCTTGTGAAAAAACAGTAAAATCCCAATTGACCAAACAAAATTTGGTCGTTCACTCTTTCAATGAAATACATAGCTTACCCTCTAAACCAAATTTTTCATAACATGATGGTATGTTTTTACGAGTTACATAAAATATTTTACATAAATCAAGATGGATCATGAGTAAATCCACCTCTAGATGACCAATTCTAGAAGAAAACGTTTTTCTTAAGTGGACATAATATTTTAAAGAGTTGTGCAGTACCTTCTTCCATGCCATCACGTGATTAGAAGGAACACGCTCACTAAAGCCCATACCCAACTTCCACATACTTACACTAATTAAAAACTTCATTTTGGAACCCTATGACAATATTGGATAACATTATAGTCATTAAAAAGGATTATAAAGAACTATCCATTGGTATTTTACACCCCATGTTATAAGTGACACATTGGTACAAGCCAAAACACCAACATAAGAACATTGACTGAGACGAGAGCAGCATTCACCTGGAGGTCATGTCAGAAGAAAGGGTCCAGTTTTTAGGATTCATTTCAAGCTATTCCTACTTGGGATCCCACATATCACTCAAGAATAACCAAGCCTTAGCAGAAACCATGCATCCAATGATCAAATCTTAAATAGATCACTAAACAACCCAACGGATTTTGAACTTTAGAGAAGGGTAACACTAATGTTGTCTTAGTGAATTAAAGATAAGATCAATTTAGGATAAATGGTCATCACTTTAAGATGATTACACTAATAAGTTTTCAAGATTTTCAATAAGATTAGGCGAACCACCACTGGTCGACTTCCCCTGAAAGAAGCATGGATTTTAATGATCTGGTCTTTTAGGAATAAAATCCCATTTCTTTTAATGTATTATGGATATAGAAAACAAAACCACTTATTTTTTGGGGTGTAAATGATCATTAAAAATCTTTACCATTGATAATATAGTCATTGAATAGTGATCACACTACTATTATAAAAATAAGTTTTTAAAAAAAAATATTTTCGACGCACACAAAGGAGAGAATGGCCTCATCACATAGTCTCGGGTCATATAAAGCTCATTTATCAAAGATTTAAAAGAAGTTACTGTCACTAGGATTTACTATTGAGTAATGCCAAGCCGAGATTCAACATGTTTAGTATTAATGGAATTGCCTACGGGAGAAGTTCAAGTTAATAGATATTACCTCTCGAGCGATATTATCTAAGTCGCCCCAAAAGTCTGTCCCCATCACACACCATAACCTTAGGTCTAATATGGGTGTTATAAGGGGTTATGAATTATGATATTAGTTACTTATTATGTAATATTTTTTTGAAAATAAAAGTCGTATTCCATCAATTCCTTCATAAGAATTGTCTTTCTTAAAAAAATAAAGAACTGATGAATTGATTTTTTGGGTAAAAATGTTACATTTGAGAAATATATACATTATTATATTAAACTAAGGTTTTTATTAATAATATTAGGAAACAATTCTTATAAATAAGTATTATATAAGTTTCTTATCTTTAAATTATTAGGTAATCTGTTTAATAAGAATTTTATTTTTATACGATAAAAAAAGGTGTATATTTTAAGGAATTTTTGAATTTTTGAAATAATTAATATTATAATAAAATACTATTATCAAATTACTTTTATAAATAATAAATTATTATATAATTTTTATGAAGTCAAATGTAATTTTTATTATGTTTGGAAAATTGTTTTTATCAAAACTCGTAAATTTTAAATAAATGTTGTTTTTCATTTTAAAAATGAAATATCACATAATTAGTAAATTATTTAGCTGAAATAAAAATTTTTTTGGAATCAGGATGTCGAAATTATCCAATGTTTAATTTTTCATAATTTTTTGATATAATTTAATTTTTGGGTAAAAATTAAATACCGTATAAATAAAATATGTGTTTTATGACATCATAATGAACCCAGAATGATGTAATAAATACTATAATGAGTATTATCCTCCAACTATATGTTTTGAATTAAAAATAATGTGATTTTGGATTTGTTTTAATTTTCTTATAAAGCCTTATTCAATCCTCTAACATGTATAATATACATTATGATTTTAAATTAATTTATTTAATAATGTGACACACATCCACATAATAAAGGATAATATTTTAATATGTTCGGTCATTGGACTTATAAAATATTTTTTTTCAATTAAATTTAGAAAAAACCATGGGGAAAACCATGTGAAGGTTATTCATTTTGAATATTTAATTATATAGATTTCAAAACATAAGTTTGTGAAATAGTAAAGAATTCCCCGCTCATTTCCTATATAAACCCACCCAATATACCACTTATCTTCACTCAAAATCCTTGAATCACGTCCCTAATCTACCCTAACTTCTCTATAATCCTACCAAGGTGCCCCAATATCTAAATAATCCCCTCTTCAAGTTTTTTAAGTCACCCACTAAAGTAAGGGATTCCTTCCTTTCTCATTTTTATCCAAATTTCTTCATGTTGTTATACCCTTTTATTTTCAATTAAAAATATTAGGGTATTATTTTTCACCTCCCCCATACTTCCCTCATTATTTTGGAATGATGAGGTACCACTTTCTGTCTCATTAATTCCTTCCTTGTACACCTTTTACTATGACAAAATTTCGTATGGGATTTCTTTCTTCTTATTTACATTCAAGTATTTCTCCCATATTATGCATCTAAATTAAATTTCATATGTTGGGATATTATTTTCCATGATCCCCTTACTGTTTATTTCATTTATAAATATTTAGAGACCCCATTTTTCTCTCATCAACCCAACTTATGAATTTATATATGGAAACGTTATGTTGCCAAAATTCCACCTCGATTTTCCAAGCCAAAATCATTGTGTAGTGAATACCATAATCAATTATCTATCAAGGTTATTCGCATTTATTTACATATAATTATTTGAATGGTACTTTCATTTATGTATTATAGATTCTTTAATCATGTAATAACTTATGATGTTGAATTATTCCATGTTATATGATCCATGTGGCACATTTATGCATGAAATAAAATGTTTATAAAGGGCGTTCCCCGATAGCGCTCCAATGCATTGGTAATGTTTAGTATCATGATATTCCATGTGAAATGAGGGTTTACTCATGATAATTCATGTGTAATTATGGTTTACTCATTCTAATACATGTGCAATGATCCTTGGTTCATGAAAATATCATGTTGTAAGTTGGTTCCATATTTCCATGTTATGATAATCACGATATATCATGCCATTAATTCATGTTTCTATTATGCTCCATTGATATACCTATTTCCTAAAATGTATTTTATTCTTCCTATTATTCCTTTTTTACTCCCATATGGGGATTTATAGCTAACCCTTCTCTTATGTATGTTCACATTTTATCCCATGCAATGCTAAGTACGATAGAATAATGCAGTCATGTAAAAGGAGTTTTCAATAAAGATGTTTATTTTTTATCTTAAGTTGTCATGTAATGTTCTTAAGCCCCATAGACACTATACCTCTATATATTATGGGTTGTATTAAGTTCATTTTTATGTCATAAATCTTTTTTAAGTCTGTAATAATGAGAATGGCTGTAATATTTGGAATCTGATGATAAGTTTAGTTATTTTTGGGATTAGGGTTATAAAAATCTAGTAAAAGCCTTAGGGATAAGACTGGGTATTAGAAAATAATCACCAAATTTTAGTGAGTATATATTAGTTTTTTTATCAATAAAATACATGTTTTTTGGGATACAAACAAGTAGAGGTGTCTTTCGCGCATATTTATCTAGGTGTAAAACATAAAAACACCGCTTTGAGCTTGACTCAAATGGGAACTGGTGCACAAAAATGGGACTTGCTAGACTCTAGGTTCAACACACCTGAGGGATATTCTTTAGTAAATTCATAAGATTATTTTTAACCATTATTAAAGGAATAAAAAATTCTCCTATGAATATATATTGGGAAGTAGATCATTGATAACATATATTGAAGATTATAAATTCAAAAGGTAAGGAAATCAATTTAGTTTTTATGTTTTCCCTTTTTTCATTGGATTCCCCTTTATGTGTTTAATAGTTTAAAATATTTTCCCATACTTTTCATTTAATTCTAGAAAATGTCCTTTAATAGGAGGACTTGGGATAAAAACTGATGTGAAGATCAATGTGATGATTTTTCTAATGAGATGCCCAATCCGATGGGAGGAGGAATCACAAAATTTTCCAGGATACTCTCTTAGTTAACTCAAGATTTTAATAGAAACATGGGTCAATAGGAACTTCCAATTCCACTTAATAAATAACAATCCATAGTCTCGATGTTTATGAGACAAAGGCATCTTACATTCAATGGATCATCTGATCCCTCAATCACCGAACAATAGATCAACTCCATTGACAAGATCTACCCCATCCTTCAATGTTCCGATCAAGAAAAGTTTCTTATAGATATTTATCATATAGAGGGTTAAGTTGATCAATGGTGGATATTGATCAAAAATAAAAATTCTGAGGAAGAGATTGAGGCATTGAAATAGAAGGATTTCTGGAAAAAACATTGATGAAGTTTTTCCTCACACCCTATGACTTAAGATGGAAAGGGACATACTTTCCCTCCTGAAAAAAGATGATGAATCCATCAGATCATACAAGGAAAAATTCACAAGTCTTGCATGATATGCCTCTGGCTCTGTAATTTTCCTTGAATGAAAGGTTCAATGCTTCTTTGGTGGGCTAAAACCTAGCCTACAGAAAGCCATAACGATCCTTGACTTCGATAACAGTGAATAAATTTTCATAAGTTCCCTAAAAGTTGAAATAAAGATCAGAGAATCTCAGGGGTATCATGGGGATAAGTAGTGGAAGGTGGAATTTAATTCTGGAAGTCTGATGGATAAATCCAAAAGTTCTAATATATTACAGCACCCCACTTTCCAATTGTGTGGAAAGAAGAACCCCTAAAATTGCATAAAGGGGATGAAGAAATTATTTAGGTGTGGAAGATAATGAAACATATACATTAATTGAATATAATAAAAACCTACTACTATGATATAGGAGAGGAATTAAATGTTCGACCCTCAATGCATTGTTCATTTCTACAACTGAAAAGAACCAGGTCACTATAAAAATCAGTTCTATAATATAAGGGTTTTCATAGGCAACCAACAACATCCAAGGCAGCAAGGGTAAGATTTTTCCATCACTACTACCAAAGATAATCCTTACAATGAGGAGGTGACAGATACTCTAATTATTCATTCAATGATAGAAAATATACTTTTTTATTCTAGTTCTATGCATTCTTTTATATCCAAAAATTTTAGTATAACAATCCAAACACCACCACAAATCATGGAAGTAGTTATGTTAGTGAGAATATAAAATGGATCTATTATTTCATCCGATGAATATAACTCCTCCACTATCATAATTTATGGATTAATATTCCCAGTACTCTCTTCATAATCCCTTTAGTGGAATTTGATATAATTTTTGGCATGGATTTTCCTTACCTATATAGATCCAACATAAATTTCCATTAGAGGGAAATCACTATCCATATGGAGAATCAACCCTAGATTCTATAAAAGTGAAAGGATGAGAATAGATCTTATTTAGCACAATCATCTCAAGTGTGGATATTATTTCCCTATGAGTATCTGTATCTTGCTCATATGACTTAGTTTAAAGAAGTAACTATCCCCGAATACATGCCTATTTAAGGGAATTCATTGACATGTTTCCCATATAATTTACATGTCTTCCTCATATAAGAGATGTTGAATAATCATTTGATCTTATACTTGGGTAATTTTCAATATCCAAGACTCCATATAGAATGGATATTTTGGATCTTGAGGATCAGAAGAAACAACTACTGAAGAATCTGGAAAAAGGTTTTATACACCCAAGTGCTTCAAATGGGGTGCACCGGTCCTATTCGTCAATAAGAAGGATAGGTTAATGTTCCTTTGCATTGATTATCATGAGCTAAATAAAATATCAATAAAGAACAAGTATCCTTTGTTGTGAATTTAAGACTTGTTTGATCAACTACATGGAGCATAATACTTCTCTAAGATGGATCTTCGGTTGGGATATTACCAATTAAGGTTGAAGAAGGAGGATATCCCCAAGACTGCTTTTCTTACAAGGTATGGGTACTGTGAATTCATATTAATGCCTTTAAGACTCACTAATTCTCTAGAAATATTCATTGAATTGATGAATAGAGTCTTTAAAGATTACCTAGATAAATTTTCGGTAGTCTTTATAGATGATATTCTAATAAACTCTAAAACCTAGGTGGAGCATGATGAGCCAATAAGAACTGTAATAGAGTCTTTGCGAACGGAGAAGCTATATGAAAATTATAGAAAGTGTGATTTCTAGTTGAAGGAAGTCTCATTTTTTGGTCACATCATCACAATCAATGCGATATCTATGCATCCCTCTTAGACAAATTCAATTGAGTGATAGATTAATCCAACATCTGGGATAGATATCCATATCATCCTTGGGTTAGCAAGATATTATCTCTGATTTTTGATAAATTTCTTATGATTTTCAAACCCACATACCATGATAACTCAGAAGGGATTCATGTATGTTTTGGAATGATGAATGTGAATAGAGATCGAAGAAGGTGAAAATAGGCTTATCCCTGTGCTCGTGCTCACACTACCCACAAGTGGAGAACTTTATGTGGTATTCAGTGATGCTTTGAAGAAGGTATTGGGTTGTGTGTTGATGAAAAATGAAAAATCCATTGCCTATGCCTCAAGGAAAGTGAAAGTTCATGATCAAAACTATCCAACACATGATCTGGAGTTGGCTGTAGTAATATTTGCTTTGAAAATTTGGTGACATTACCTCTTTAGGGAGAAGTGTGAAATATATACGGATCACAAAAGACTTAAGTATATATTCACAAAGAATGAGTAGAATATACACCAACAAATATGGTTATAGATGATCATATATTATGACTACTCAATACATTACCACCTTTGGAAAGAAAACTAGGTGGAAGATTCTCTATGTAAAAAGGACCCAGTGATTCTATCATTGATGATAATTTAAAAGGATCCAATCTTCTTATATTTGATGAAGATAGACATGAGAATCGTAATTAAGGGAACATCATCAATCCCTTCACAAATGATTCACCAACCGTATCTTTTGTAAAGGTTAAAGGATGATCAAAAGGATGATATGGTAATTCAGAAGAAATTGGAAAGTATAAGAAAATGGAAATCATTGGAGTTTAATGTTAATGAAGAAGGGATTGTGATATTTGGTTCAAGACTATGTGTTCCATCAAATTCAGAGTTTACGAAAGAACTTTTGGATGATTTGCATTGTCTGAATTTCTCTATTCACCATGGAAACACAAAGATGTGTCGAGAACTCTAAGAAATTATTGGCGGGATAACATGAATAATGAGATCTATGAGTATACATAAAAGTGTCTGGTATGTAAACAAGTAAAGTTTGAGAGGAATAAGTCTAAGGGGATGATGAAACAATTGCCTATACCAACATAGAAATGGTAAAACATCACCATGGACACTATCACGGGACTTCTAAAGACATCCAAAGAAAACAATTCTATATAGGTTGTTGTGGATTGTCTTACAAATACTTCACACTTCATTTCAATTCAGGGGCATTACTCATTGGATCAACTGGCACGAATATGTATCAGATAATATGTAAGGATGCATGGAGTACCACTATAGATTGTATCCAATTGAGATCCAAGATTCACCTTTAAATTTTGGAAGAGTTTCCAAGATGCTCTAAATAATTAGATAAACTTCAGTACGGCTTATCATCCTCAAACTGATGGCCAATCTGAGAGGACTATCCAATCACTTGATTACATGTTGAGAGCATATTCAATGGACTTCAAAGGAGGATGGGATAAATATATTACTCTAGTTAAGTTCTCTTACAACAACAGTTTCCACTCAAGAATCCAAATGGCTCTTTATGAAGCCCTTTATGGGAAGAGGTACAGAACACCGGCATGTTGGGATGAAGATGGGGAGAGAATACTTATAGGCCCAGAAAAGGTCAAAGAAATGGTGGAGAAGGATAAGTCCATCCTACAACACATTAAATATGCTCATAGTAAACAAAAGATTTATGTTGAAAATAGTCGATGAGACCTAGAGTTTGATGTTAGAGGCATGGTATTACTCCATAGATATCTATTTAAGAGAGTTATGATATTTGGGAAGAATAAAAATCTTAGTCCAAAGAACATAATCCATTTTTAGATCCTTTTTCTCATTGGAGAACTGGACTATCAACTAGAACTCCCACCAAACCTATCTCAAGTACATGATGTATTCCATGTACAACTCTTGAGGAAGTATATATCTAACCCATCACATGTACTCAATCTAGAGGTGGTACAATTGGATAATGACCTCTACTGTAAAAAGAAGCTGTTGAATATCTTAGATAATATTGAAAAATTTCTATGAAATATGATGATGCCCCTCATCAAGGTGTTGTAGAGAAACCAAAAGTTTGAATAAGATATATGGTAACATGAGGAAGTTATGAGGCAGAGATACCCTGGTCTGTTTTAGTTTGGTAAAATGAAATTTGGAGGGAATTTTTATTAAGGGGGGAATTTTTTAACAACCAGATATTTTATGAATAAAATTACCTTTCTTTTAATGTATTATGGATATAGAAAACACATGAACTCTTTTTTTGGGTTTAAATGACCATTAAGTACCTTTACCATTGAAAATATAGTCATTGAATAATGATCAAATGACTTTTATAAATATAAATTTTTTAAAAAATAAAATGACATATACAAAGGAGAGGATGGCCTCATCTAGTAGACTCGAGTGGTACGATGCTAAGTTTTCGAAGATGGGAAAGGTGGTAGTGTCACTAGGATTCACTCTTGACCAATCCCAATCCAAGATTCTGCATGTTAAGCTTGAACGGAATCACATACAGGATAAGTTCAAGTTAATATATATTACCTCACGAGTGATGTTGTCCGAGCCGCCCCAAGATTATGTCATCATCGCACACCTTACCCTTAGATCTTAGGTTGGTGTTATACGGGGTAATATAGTACTGTATTAGTTAGTTATTTTGTTATCCATTTTTTATAAATAAATGTCTTATTTTTTCAATTCCTTTATAGGAATAGTCTTTCTTAAAAACTGAGGAAATTCATAAATTGATTTTCAGGTAAAAATAGTACTTTTGAGAAATATATATATTATTATATTAAACTAAGGTTTTATTAATAATATTATAATCAAAATTCATATAAATATTGATTATATCATTTTATTTTCTGTAAATTATTATGTAATCAGTTTGAGAAGAATTGTATTTTTATACGATAAAACAGTAAGTGTATATTTTAAGGAAATAATGAATTTCTGGAATAATTAATATTTTAATAAAAAAAATATTATCAAATTAATTTTATGAATGATAAATGATTATATAATTTTTATGAAGTCAAATGTAATTTTTATTTAGGTTCGAAAAAACTAGTTTTTTTAAACCCCGTGAATTTCCAATAAATGTCTATTTTCATTTTAAAAGTAAAAATTCACATATTTAGAAAATTATTTATATAAAATTAATATTATTTTTGTAATAATGACATCAAAATTATTCAATGGTTAATTTTTCATACTTTTCTTAAACACTTGAATTTTTGGGTAAAAATTAAATATCGTACAAATAAAATCTATGTTTTATGAAATCATAGTGACCCCAAAATGATGTAATAAATACTATAATTATTATTCACAGAACAATATATTTTTTACCATTAAAATAATATGATTTAGTATTTGTTTTACTAATTTTATAAATCCTTAGTGAAATCCTACAAAATGTATAATATACTTTGGGATTTTAAATTCATTTATGTAATAATGTGACTCACCTCCACATAATCAAGGCTAGTATTTTAATTTATTTAGAAATTGGCCTTATGAAATAATATTTTTCACTTAAATTTGGGAAAAACCAAGTATTAAGAACATTATAAGGTTTGTGGTTTTAAATATTTAATTTTATAGATTCCATAACCAAAGTTTTTGAAATATTAAAGAATTCCCATTTCATTTTTCTATATAAACCCACTCAAGATCCCACTTTTCTTCATTAAAAATACATATAGAAAGTCTGTAATCATCCCTACCCTCTCTATAATCCTCCCAAGGTTCCCCAAGCTCTCAATAATCCCCTCTTCAATCTTTTGAAATCACACACTCAAGTAAGGGATTCCTTCCTTTCTCTTTTTTATCTAAGATTCTTTATGTTGTTATACCCTTTTATATTCAATTAAAAAATTTGGGGTATGATTTATCACCTCCACCATACTTCCCTATTGATTCTTTAATGATTATATACCACTTTCTATCTCTTTAATTCTTTGCATGTACACCTGTTACCATGCTGAAATTCTGAAAGAGGTTACTATCTTCTTATTTCCATTCATGTATTTCTCTCGTATTATGCATCTATATTACATTTAATATATTGGAAAATTATGTTAAATGATCCCCTTACTTTTTATTTCATGTATTAATTATGAGATACCCATTTCTCTCTTATCAACTCAACTTATAAATTTCCATATGATGATGTTATGCGGTAAATATTACATCACGATTCTCCAAGAAAAAATCAACATATAGTGAATACCATACCAATTTATATATCAAGGGTATTTAACTTTATGAACATATAAATATTGAATTTTACTTACATGTATTTATTCTAAATTCTTTATTCATGAAATAACTTATGATTTTTAATTATTCCTTGTTATATGATTCATGTAGTGCACTTATGAATGAAATGAAATGTTTATAAAGGGTGTGCCCTGATAGCGCTCCAATGCATTGGTTAATGTTTAGTATCATGATATTCCATGTCAAATGATGTTTTAATCTTGATAATTCATTTTCAATGAGGGTTTACTCATACTAATCCATGTGTGATGAGCCTTGTCTCAGGTTAATATCTTGTTATATGTTGTTGCCACATTTCCATGTTATGATAATAATGCTATATCATGCCTTTATATTCATGTTTCTCTTATGCTCCATTGATATGTCTATTGGATAACATGTATTTTCTTCTTCATGTTATTCCTTGTTTACTTCCTTACTAGGATTTATATATCACCCTTTTCTTAGGTATGTCCTCATGTTATCCCATGCAATTATAAGTACGAAAGAATGTTTTGGTCACGTAAAAGGAGTTTTCAATAAATATGTTATATTTTATGTCTTAGGTGGTCATGTAATGTTCATAATCCCCAAAGAAACAAGACATATTGATCTTGTGGGTTAAATAAAGTACAAGTTTATGTAATAAATCAGGTTTATGTGTGTAATAAAGAGTTGTGTTGTTATATGGATTCACTTACTGATCCACCGTTACATCCTGATTAGAAGCCTTCACTACCTGAGGCATCTCATGATCTCTCAAGATAAACCGCTAAAGTACATCCAAGACTAGTAGTGTTTCTCAAAGGTTCATACACATACAACCATTTAAAATTCATGTTTCTGATCAAGCACTGACATGACTCAAACTTGCAATCCTCAAGGGCATTCATGAAAAAACAACCATTTCCCAGTGGTCCTCTTAGTATGTTCTCCTTCAACTTGGAAGGTCATGTATTTACCAAATTATATGTGATTATAACACCTCAAGAGTGTCCTAGTGATTTAAAGAAGATACAGACCAACCGTGAATAATAATTCTAGATAAAACTCACATTAACTACATTTGTGATACTTCTTTGAGTCACGCTTACATATGTTATAGTATTTGTCAAGAAAGGCAAAACCAAACTGAAAGGTGTGTCAAAACACCAGAGTCTCTTGAAATTAATGCAAAATATTAGGACTAATCTATTTAATTTAACACCCAATTCACTTCAATATAGATATGACCTGTGAAAATACACAATAGAAAATGGCTCAATGATTTTTACCAGACCCAGCTGGTTTGTTATAACATTTTTCAACTCGATAGTTCCCACATACATGAACACATACTACCCCATGTGACTCCAATCATAGTATAAATGTGGAGTGTACTGGAATACAGACTAATGGGGCTATGCAGATAGTGGTTCTTGAGGACTTCTGCATGCAACCACCGTTCATGGGACGTGGCTTCATTCAACCCAGCCAGGCCAAGAATCTTGGTATGACAACGGCAGATGGGGAGGTTGGTTTGAGCAGGGAAAATTCTCTGCTGGGAGTTAATGAAGACCGGAGGTTGGGAAGGAATAGGCTTAATAAGGAGGTGGTACCTCCAAGAAATGTGATTTCTTCAGGGGCCGAGCATGCTGGTGTTTCCTCCTGTGAAGAGGTGGTCAGGGGGGTCCAGTACTCCATACCGGTGGGAAATCAATTTGATGGCCTCAATATGTAAGGGCTTAAAAAATCATGAGGAATCAGATTGTGCAAATGGGGACCGAGTGGAGCCTTCCATGGGAGGCAGTAAGTGTACCTCTACTGGTGAAACAAGCCCGAGGGGTAGGAGCAACAGAAGGAGGAAGTGCAAGAAGAACTACTCCTCCTTGCCACCTCCCGCGTGGACTCGGTCTGCAAAAAAGAGAGTGGATGAGAGGGTGGCATGGGAGGCGGTAGGTAAGCCGGAGCACCCTGATGAACCCGGATCATGGGGTTTAATTCTGAGTTCGGTTGATGAGGTTAAAGAGATGGTGTTGTATCTCAATGCGTCTAAAGAGGATGCATCCAAGATGATGGGCCGGAATATTGAAATCAATCTTAAGGAGGAGAAATACTCTTGGGTTGACAAACAAGACTCGATTATAGTTTGGGGATTCAAACAGGGGTTGTTAAAGCTTGAGGAATACATACAGGTATGGGATAAACTATCTTCATCTTTAGAAGTCCTGTTAACGGAAGTTCCACATATTCAGGTAATAGATATCTCATGGAAGCTCTTTAGGGATATGAACTCTAGCAGGTTGAAATTTTATTTCAATGACTCTATTCTTGCTTTTTCTAACTAAAGTTCGGTCTTTAATTTTGATTGAGTATTTGATTATGAGGACCTATCTTCAGGAAGTGGGTTAAAGGTGATTTTGGGGTTATATTCCCAACATTTTCTAGTTCTACTTCAGATGAGGTTTAGAGCACGAGTTCACCACTTCGGCATGGCACTTGGACTCTGAGAGGGTATGGCCTGTCCATCGGGATTGTGCCTGCGCATCTTTGCAAGGGACCGTCTGAGTGCTCATGTCTTGGTGGCGGACCCATTCATGGTCAAAATGCTGGGCAGAGGTAGACTCTTTTGTGCTTGGGAATTTTCTGTTTTTGGTTGTTTTTCTGAACATTATGGTTTCTCACTTTCCTTACAAAGTGATTTGATAAGAAAATAAAAAAAAAATTTCAGTATGAACACATACTACCCCGAGGTTCTAGAAACAAGACATCACCTCGATACTATCCATAGGATATCCACCCTATGTATTTGAGTATCAGGTGGATCGTATAAGATTGTTAACCAATATTCGTACAACCCCATATAAAATTTAACTAAGGTGATGATTTACTAAGTCTCTCATTACTGAGGAAGAAGAAAGGGTCACAATACCTGTGAAATGCCTAAAGATGCTCTCGGAATGGCTAGACCATTGAAACCAAGCATTATTTAATGCCTACATCTATAAAAAGGGTCAAGGATACTATGAATAACCATCCTAACAAGGGTTTCATTTAAAAGGTAAGAGTCATACTAGGGACAATGGAACCCAAACGACACTAAACATAATAAAATGACAACATTTAGCAAGAATTTTAAGATTTAATGGTGATACCTATCAAAAATATCCCCTTACGAAGAACAAACATTGACCATATCACTAGTTCATGCCAAATAAGAGTCACTAGGCTCAAAATCCTAATATTTAAGTCATTTCTAAAAATGATAAGGCCTATAGAAAATGATCATGTTTTTATTCCAAGGAAACTCAAAAAGAAATTTAAACAAAGGAAGCCACCTATAGGTTCCATTTTTAAGGCCATTACACTCATTCACATTCAACCTTTAATCATTTAAAATATTCAAATAGAAACATAAGAACTATTCTTAAACACAACCACTTGGTACTTTATTTAACTAACATGCCATGGAATAATAGTAAAGTCATATAAAACAATCTTTTAAAACTAATAAATTATTAACATCCCAACATAATTAGGAAATTTATAAAACAAATTACTTTTAATAAATAAGGAGACCTATGAGGGTCTCTTCAATCCAACTAGGGTTCATAAGAAATGTAACCCTATAGAATTTGTTTTTATCATGTTCATAAAAACCCAGAACGATTCATATCAAAAGAAAAATAACCCAACTAACATACCCATGCACAGTGTAAATCTTTAAATCCAATCACAAGCCTCAAAACATGTTTAGAGTCATATATATAGCATCACTAATGAGGTATTAATGTAAGAAATGTCTCTCTACCGAGGTATACTATTCTAACTACTCCCTTAGAAGGCTAGGTCTAGGTATGTTCTCAAGTATTAATTACAAGGGTTCTAGTAGATAAAGGTCCAATAGTTTCTTTCCTCATTATTTATTAGAAACCATTTCATTCATTTCATATTTAATTACTAGGTTCACTCCTTTACCTTTCATAAACATGAAAAAGTGGTATAAGGATGTGAAACCATTTTTATTTTAGAAGTATAGTTTCGCTTTTATATTTTCATTTGCTTATAAATTAAATGAAACTTCATTTTAAATGAGTTGTTTGTCCCCTTGAATTGGGGCCATCATTGAGACTATCACCTATTTGAATTTATAATTAAAGCCCTGATTTGGTAAATTACTAATCGAAACCATGAGGGCCCATAACACCTCATGAATTGAAATAGGAAAAAACTAAAGCACTCCCTGTAGTGCCACAGACAATATATAAAAATTTCAAGGCTCTCTAATCAATCCCAAGAATAAAAAGCATTGAAAAGTAGTGAAATTAACTTATATGGCATGAAAATATGCATGAGATGTAAATTATAAGTGCCTAATATAATGCATGTAACAATTCTCCTTACCCTTATATCATTAGGCCAAGGATAAAATATAATCTCAATTTGAATAAAAATCAATAACACCAGACAACATATGAATCACCCAACAGTGAAATGACATCAAATTTAATAGGTAAAATAGAGAAAAGAATTATAATTTAGGCCACTCAGCCTTTACCCCAAACATGTTTTCATGATGCCCAAGCACGACTTATGACCAAGTACCAATAATTATTAATCACCTAACTATTATCTTAAAATTGGAAAGAAATAAAGAAAATATACTATGATACCACTTTGTGACTTCCCAGGCTTGAATGCCCCTTAGGAGGTGCCCCGAGCCTAGTGGGCCACATGGCCTCAAGTACATCTCCCCAAATTCCATATATTGTCGACTAGAAGTGAGGTCCTACGATGTGTTTGTGGGGAGAATATACCCTCATTACCAGAGTGTAGCATAGTAGATAAATATAAATATAGGTAAAGAGAAAAGGTAATAAGTAAATAGAATGCATAGAAGAAATAGGAAAGGATAAAAATAACTGAAATAACTTTAATAACATATAATAACTGATTATCATGAATTTCATGTCACTAGAAAGCTAGAAGACATAGATAAAAGTACCAGGGATACATGATAAACCCAATGTAGAAAAAGAAATATATAAACTATCCTAATAATCCTGAGCTACAACCTAGTTATCTACTACTATCTCTATCCTAGCACAGCAAGCAATCACATGTCTAGAGAATTATGCTTCCCTTTATCAAGACCTTCATACGTGTAATCTACCCAGCGTAAAAAATGGTGCCTGGAGAGGGTGTGAGATAAATCATATTGTGCCACCATAAATAGTGTTTATAACATCTGGCCCATGTAATGGAAATGTAATAGTGTGAAAGCATGAATATATAATGTAAAGCATTAGAATGAAACTAAATACCCAAGTACCCATTTCAGCCATTCGCGGGTGTCTGAACATGTAACCAGTTCATTATTTAATTGATTACCAGTTTATATCATCAATTAATGTGAGGAATATCTAGAATTGACATCACCTCGAGATAATATAAATACTGAAGGTTCCATGAAGTAATAAGGAAACCATAATTGATAATTAAAATGAATTGGTTCTATGATGTTCATTAAGGAAACCAAGATTTTAAAGGACACTAACTTAGAAAAACAAGGTCTATCTAAGGGGTGAGAGTGTAATACAAGGAGCATAATCCAAGTCATTCCCACCAAAATACACCTATCGAGTCCAAGGATATGTTCCAAGGTAGAAAAGGGATTTGTAATGACTTGGACTGATAGGATATAACCATGGAACCTAATTTTCAATGTTGGATCTGAGGATTGTATACAAGGAATAATATAATAATAATGAATGGATCTTGTGGTGTTATATCACGTATCTAGAGTTAGACAAGTATCTGGTTCTTAAGTAGATCTCACCCAAGGAAACTGACATCCCTATATCAGAACGACGTCCATGAGTACCCAATGCATTCCCTCATGAATCAAAGATATAACTTGATTTAATACTCCCTATAAATATTTCGTGTTCCATATGCTTAAAGTGAAACATTACATTTAATTCATTACAATTAATTTTCCCATATGATAACTATTCCATTTTTCAAGTTGTTTAGCTCATGCCTTCCCTTTCATTAGTTTTACGATTTTAAGTAGCATGAAACCTCTAATTTAACCATATATGTTATAATATTTTAATTTCACTCATCCACTACCTTCCACCACAAGTGGAAAGTGGTGTTATGGAATGAAACCAACCATCATTTTCAATTTATATGGCCAAGTAATATTCATTCCAAAAACTTTCCAAATTATCACATTAATCAATTAGTGTCACATAGGAACTTACCTTAGGCGGGTCAAGTGGAAGTGACATGGTAATATTTATTAATGATTACATAATTCACAAGAAATTTAATATTCAGAGTTTTTCCATTAGAGCACACCCGAACAATGGCTCAAAAGTTTCATAACACTAAAAAATCAACTATGGAATATTATCGAACATGAGGTATTTGTAATTGTGGGAATAACAATCAATAATTAATCAAAAATATTTAATGGTCATAACCATATAGTTCTAATTAATATAATAAAGGAATATAAATTCAATAAATGGAAATTGATGAAATCAGCGGGCCCCATGCGACAATTCCAAAATCAATGAACATTATGAATGAATTACAGACCACCCACCATAGTCTTGTATAAATCTCAACATATAGTATTAGCCTTTAATTTGGCTTGGAATATAGTAAATCTATGAAAAGAGTAAAATTTATTACACCTCGATAACTTGGTCAAGAGAATGAGAGATGAATAATGACTCAAACTACCTTGAGTAGTTATCGTTGCACATCCAACGTGATGAACAGAAGATCAAACAGATCCCAAATTAAGGAAATATCTTGATTCTTAGGATTGGCATTCAAAAAGATCCAAAATGAGATAAATGGAGGTCCATACCACTGAAAATTGGATTTGTAACGAAGATTTGGGTTAATTAGATCATTAAGGGAAAAATGTAAAATTACCAAAAATTCAACATGTGCATGGTTTGGCCAAACAATTTTCAAAACCATGTACAAACCATGAATTGGTATATGGAGAAATGGGTGTTCTGTATGGTTTGGTATCACAGTTTTAGAAAAAAAAATCTAACCTTGTGTGACAACACTACCTAAAAATGTAGACCGTCCGCACTGTTAGATCTAACTGTGTGGCCTAACTGTATGGTTTCCTCTAACTGTGTGATAGTTCCATTTCCCTAAAAAATGATGGGTTTCAGGATTGGAACAAGCCACAGAAACCATTGGGACCTTCTCTAACTCATTATTCATCCATATTAGGTCCAAAATAAATAATTAGACCATAATTTAAAGTATCCATACCTGAGTGAAAATTGGTTTCTTACATGATTCATAGTCTTTGATCACTTGGCCAGAATTCATGTGGCATATATTTTTTGATCTTTAACCATTTCATATTTCATATGTGTAAGGTTATTCCATATTTTCTATAGTTTTGATTCTATCTTTTCATATTTTTGAATCCTATTTTTTGTTCTCTGTCATCTTATTTGATCTAGTTTTAAGTACAAGCCTAAGATCGAGGATGTCATGGTAAAGTAGCTTGACTAAATTAAAACAATAGTGAATTTATTATATGATTGTGGAAAATATATTGATACTATTATATTTTATTCTTCGATTTATTTCAACTGTAGTAGACATTCCTCCATAACAATAACGTAATGTTGTTTTAAATTAATGTTAATATTGTCATTGTTTTTATTATTATGTTTCTATTTGAACATAAATAAGATGATAGACCTAAGAATTACCTTGTGGATTTCCAGTTTCTACATTATTGATGTCTTCAAACTCAATAGATTATTTACAAAAGATGAGTTTAATTTATTATTCCTTTACTTTTTTGTATAAAATTTACTTATAATAACCCTTTATAATATAATACTATATTTTGATTTGTTTTTTTTTGTATGACCTTATAATTAATTGTAAACAGGGTGGTGTTCACTATTTAAATTCATTTAGTCTAGATGGGAGTAAGTCTATCAACCTATATGAAAAATGATTTCATGAGGGGACAACCAATGGAAGATCAGTCCTTTTATCAAATTCCTTCATATTATTGAATTATATTTTTCAATTCCTTTGGTGTCTGTTCACCATCATAGCTTCTCATCCTTAATTATCCTCTATCAAATCATAACTTGTGTTTATCTCACTATTTTCTCCTTCATATGTTCTTTGTTTTCTTTTAAAGGTATTCATTTTTTTCAATATTATTTGGTCATCATCTAACCAATCCATTATGGCACCATGACTATCATTAAAACACATACCCTGGTGTTCATCATTTTCTATTCATCCTTCGATATTCAATCAATCCTTATTTAATTCAACCCCTTAAAATATTATATGTTCTTAACTTGTGGTTCATTGTTTGTAAAGGATGATCCAAATAAAAATTTAAAACCATTTTTTTATAATTCATTATATTTTCCTCATTTATCTTCTATCAACATAAGGCTATAATTATTTTTGATAGGGTCATTTCATTTTTACCATCCAATTTTGTGACTTATTTCAACGTTAAGGGTACTCAAAACTTTCTTTAATACCTATTTTATTCATGAAAAATTCATTTTCACTATTTTTTTGAATGAATTGAACACAAGTTATAGTTTTACATGACTAAATTAACATTTTATTCTTTTTTATTTCATCCATATTTAGAACCATTCTTTATTATTATTTATATATGTTTTTTGTTTTAATATTGACTCTCTAATGACTTGATTAAATTTCTTTGAAAAAATTCTGAATTCAGCTATCTTTATATTACTTGATTGAATTTATTTTAATTTTTTGATGCCTTTGTTAACATATTTACACTTATTTTTTAACTTTATATATTTATAATTTGTTTTTTTATTGTACTATATAATTTTCACCACTTTTCCTATTGTAGTGGTGAACATATTCATAATAATTTCTAACTACATTTCTATTTGTATTGTTGGTATACTTTCCTTATATTATATATATTTTTTAGACAAAGTTTAATGTATATGATATTTTTATTTTTCATTAAATTATTATTTGATAGTATGTACTCCCTGTGTATTGTATGCATTTTTTAAATTTTTAATTTTATTCTTATTTTCATGTTCACTACTTTTTTATTTTTATTGTATATAGTTGTATTTATTTAAATTTTATTTACTCCATTAATTTCTCATTTTATTTTTATTTTTTTTTCTATTTACATTATTTTCCACTTCATATCCAAATATACAGTAGTTTTTACAAGAATAAAAAACATATTTTTTCTTCAATTATAACTCATTATTATGGATAACAGTAGCATATAATTGATTGTATAATTAAAATGACTCAAATGTTTAATTAATTTTTCAATTATAACTATATATAAATTCATTGGATTCTTTCATAATTTTTAATTCCATTAAAATAATCCACCATAGTTATCTTTGAATATTTCGTTGTGTTAGAAGAGAGTACAATTTTTTATTTTCTTTGGGAAATGCTTAGAAGGATGAAAACACAGATTTCAAATCATCTTTGAATACTTGCATATATAGCAAGGAAATACAATTTTTCATTTTCTCAAGAAATTCTTATAAAGAAAAAGATCAGGTTTCCAATTTTCTTCATATTTTATTAATTTTTCTTTCATATTCATGATGTTACTTGCATTTCTACTATTGATTTTGTAAAATATTCTCTCTACGCTTTTACTAGATTGAATTTTTATTATTTATTCTTCATAAAATGACTTTCAGTTTTTTGATATGATGTAGCCATTAATATTAGATTTAGTATTAGAAATTCTCTTTTTAATTTTTTTTATAGGTTATCTAAGTTCTAATACTTCCATTTTTCATACCAGTCAACTCTAATGTGATATTTTTTATAAATTAATTGAAAATTATCAATGTTTAATGCATGGTTGTATTTTATTTTTTCTTTTAATTTACTGTGTTCGATAAGTTTAATTTCTAAAAACTATTAGGTTAAGAATATTTATTTTTAGTTAACTGGTGAATCTATAAACTTGATAAAATAAATTAATTGTGTGATATATATTTAGGTTTTAATTAAAATTTCCTTTCAATATTGTTATATTATCTATTTACTCACAACCAACTTGCATTTATATTATGTTATATGGTTGTCTTCATGTATTTAGAAATTTTTTATCCATTACATGCCATGTGATTTCCATAGAGATTCATGTAATTTTATGATATTTTGGAGTGTTCAATTTTTCTAATTTTATTTCTTATCAGTGAATAAAATCACCTTTTCCTATATATTTTATGTGTGCATGTTTTCAATATTTGTGCACGTGATTTTATAACCATTTTTTTGGTGATAAATTATCATTGAATCCCACTTCCTATGTTCTATATTTCCTATCACTAATTATTCTTAAATTGATATAATTATTCTTTATGTTTAATCGATTTTACTATTGTAACATGTGTTATTTTCTATTTAGATATATTCTTTTCCTTACTAAAAAAATTTATCCATTTATTTGGGAAAATTAAATGAAATGATGGAATAAAGGATGTGTTTCAAGATTTTGAATGGTTATTATACATTTTATATGTATATTACCTTTATTAAGAATATCAAAATCTATTTTCATATCTTAATATAGCCCCTTGTAAAATCTAAATGTCTATCTTAGTGGCCAATGGAGTTAGGTCTTTTGAGACCACTCTACAGGTTTAGTCTTCTACCTTGAATCTAATCCCATTTAATTTTTTAGGTTTCATTTAATTCAATTTATTTTGATGAAATTTTCATTTGGTAGCTTAAAAGTGGTCCATGAAAAAAATTGGAAATAAGTGTGATGGGAAACTTGATTTATTACTAAGGAAGACTATCCCAGCTTCATGTCGTTTCACTTTCTTACAACTTCACTTTTTCCTTTTTTATGATAATATTATGCATTATTCTTATATTTATTTTTCCATTTACAAGATTTCTATTCATACTTTGTCTGAATTAATTTTTAATATGGTGTAGAAGGTATAAATTAAGTAAATAAGAAAATAATTTGTTCTCTCTATTTCCCCGTTATCTCTATATATGAAGTTTGTTTCGATGAAAATTTCAGGTTAAGTGGCTTATCAAAATATAATTGTTTTAATCTTATTAAATAGTACACATTTATTTTCTCTATTACATTAGTAACCTTAATATTATATACAAAATTCCTAAATAATAATCTAATATTCATTTCCCTTATACAATGGTTACAAATATATCATCACTACCTATTTTATATTCCTATCCCTTATAAAATGGTAAAATTGTTTATATTATATACACCTCACATTATTCTTTCATATTTATACTGTATATAATTAAAATATGCGTACGTTGTATATTTTATCTTCTTAGGTGTATGAAATATATGTATGTTATGCATGATTTGTTAAAATATACATACACTTGTGTGCACACTGTGTGAAAACATTGTTTGAAAGTACAAATAACTATACACATATAGTATATTGTATAAAGTATGTGATTACATACTCCCATGCTTCTTCAATAATCATATTGTATGTAATTACACTATGAATACCTTATAGATAAATTTTAGTATTCCTCTAATGCCTCCTCATAATTAATAAATTACATATAATATGCATATTGTATACATACATTTTTGAAATTTCACACCAAGTATACATATACTTCAAACATTTTTTGAATTTACCTGAACCATTAAAAATACATGCACATTATTTAAAAAACTCGGTGATGAAAACACTTATACACATACATTATATATAAAATCACATTTTTTAAAACCAACATTATATATACATGTAGACATGGTTTTTTATATTTATGTGCATATAGGAGTATGAATCATAAAGTTTAATTTACCTATAACTATAAACATACATGAACATATATTTTCCTGTATTTATGTGCATATTCCCTAATATTACACATGTTCTTTAAAACACCAGATTATTTATTTAAATCTTGGTATGGGAGGAATCAACTAAAAATAAGTTTGAGATTATAAAATAGTTGTTTCACATTAATTCCATTTGGAAATTTTGATCCCCATCAACTTATAATATTTATCTCTCATCGTACCGTGATAAAAAATTTAAATATGTGATTGTATATAGTATACAAATGGTGTTTTATTTGTATGTTTTTAATGATTCCATTTACTATTGGTGTATCTGTTGGTATAGTTTTTTTCAGATGGGTACAATTACACTTGTGTGCACACTGATTTAAATATGTGAATTTTTTTCTGATATCTTACTTAACATATTATATGAAAATACATTTAGAACATGAATTTTATCATGAAATATTTGATACATTTAAAGAATTCAATGATGAATTCAGTAGAGATGGTTCAACTACAAAGGATCTTAAAAATGAATATCAAAGCAGGATGAAATGAAAATTTGAATATAGTGACCAAAAGTTATATTCTTTGTTCTATTGTTTATTTGTGATCTGGTTTTGTTTTATTTATCAACTATTATTTACTCTTATGTTTATTTATCTTCTTATATTGCATATGTATAAAGTTTTTAATAACTCCAAATTATGATTTTCTACAAGTTAATTTTTAGTTAAATGATTACGTCTTCTAAATGCATGGGTTAGTTACTAGTTTTATATAAATTATATTTCTAAGAAATTCAGAAAAAATATTTTATTCATTAAGGTTTCATATATTAAATAGAAATTTATCAATTTTTTATAAATATTTTTTAAGTAATTATAACATATTTAATACATAAATGTTTAATACTATGTCTAAATATTAATTCTCTAGTTTCAAATGGTATAAATTTATTTTTTTATATAAAATTATTTTGGTAAAGTTATGAAGTAAATTATAAAATTTATATAAATTATAAAAAAAAGATAAATATAAAAGTTTCATATTGATTTTTTTAGTTGTTTGTAAATTATAATATTAAAATTTTTATATTAATTTATTCTTCTCAAAATTTTATTTAGGCCATTCCTAAAATAATTTTTAGGGATATGATGATTTTTTAAATAATTATACGGTATATGAAATTTAAAAAATATAAATTTATTAAATTATTAGTATGAAATGTCCATATGGGATTAAAAATATAAATGTTCATTGTTTTAATAAATAAAAATTTTTAAATATAAAGGAGTTTATATATAAATAATGTAAATATAAAATATGAATAGATCATACTTAAAAATTTAATATAAAGTTTCAATTTTTAAATATTATAAAAATTTAATATTCCTTTATATTACATTAAATATATGTATATTTATTCTTTATGAAATATTTATTGTATATCATGTTCAAGTTAATAAAATGTCTACTTATTTCATTATTCATTAATGGAAATTTATATATTACTAATATTACTATGAAATAATTATATAACATAAATTTTTTATATATATTTTATAAAATAAATTTGAAGAGTTTCAAGCTAACGTATAACATAAGAATTAATTAATTTTTTCCATATTTAGTGGTTTATTTATTTCAATTAAAAATTAAATATTTATTATATTTATTATTATATATTTGGATTTAAAATCATTTTAGAACATTGAATCACTATTTAATAATTAACTATATATAGTGAAAATTTTGTTAAGACTTCTAGTGGAATGGATATTGTAATTCTCTCTCGAAACTTGGGGTTAGCTACCTGTCACACCATACACCCACTTGGTCAGGATTTAAATTTAATTTCATGTTAAGAATTTACATGAAGTTCTTTAATTTAGCATTTGTATAAGATTAATATAAATATATATTAAATTTTATAGTTAATATTTTTCTATGAATATATAATATAGATCCTTTATTATACAAAGAGTTAAACAATAATGTGATTGGAACATGTTAATTTGGATGGTTTACATAAGATTTATAAATTAAATTAAATTGAATCATTCTTATATATATAGAGAAATAATTAGATGAAATATACATTAAATGTATTTTTATGGTGATATAATATAATACCCATCAAAATATTAACTGTTAGATCCCTTTTATTATGAACACTCTTCAAAACCATAATTTTTTTATACGAATGGTCCTGTAAATAGATTCCCATGAATTATTTGTTATGTGGCATAAGTAATGTGCATGACCATAATGGTTTTTTTATGAAATGGAAAAGGAAATAAAAACATCAATCGGTGTAAAAAACACCATAATAAAAAGTCGTGAAAAGAAAAACACAAGGAATCCAAATAGTATAAATAATTCCCACCCAGGTGTATCCTAAACAAATCACTGAAATGTATTTTATTATTATTCACTAAAAATAAGTTATTAATAATTTTGTATCTTATAGTGACTTATAGTCTAAGAGTTCCTAATCAGAATGACAAAAATAGTAGACTGTATCTTAATAGTGAAAATTAAATTTCAAGAGAAACCTTATTTGGTTGTATGTAGCATGATTTCATGGATATACTTATCTACATAACTGTAATGTTTTTCTAAATAGAGTAATAGAGTTGGGATAAACAAAAATATAGTTTAGGGAAATATATTTTCCTATTAAATTCATAAGAGTTATGTACCAAATAATTTTCATTAATATATACCTAAATGGATAAGTTGTAAGGTAATAACTGTAACACCCCGCCCCTACCTCATTGGCTTGAGGAGGCAGTGTGGGTTACTTGGCCTTAAGAGATGTTCCCAAGGTTCCAAAGGCTGTAAATAAATGCTGAGGGCTTCAAGGAACTGTGAGGAACGATTTTTCCCTTAAAGAGATCACCCAACTCAACCAACCAACAATGAAAGATGCATGCACTATCAAACCCAACCATATGAAACCAACCAATCCATCAAATACCCTAAAACCGTTCAACTAGACATGTCCACAAAACATCAGAGTACAAAGCGGAAACTAAACAGTAGAACACCATGATCCATGACACCACCACAGCTCCACACCAAGCTCCAAGATCCAAGCTTCACCAAAACATCTCAAGAATCACCACAAACCACTAGTAATGAGATGCCTTACCTTTACCTGTATCCCAGTACACGACATCTACAAAGACACCAAAGTTCCAAAGTAGGGTGTGAGTACATTTACTCAGTAGGTTTCCCTCAAATGACTTCCCTACACACGCCACTAGGATAAAACTGTTAGCACATTTATATAAAGCAGTTTATATAAAATAATCAAAAGTGCATCCAATACCATAAGCCAAGCACACCCTTACCAAGCCATCCTGCCCAAACCAAGTAAACCCAGGGAAAGCCAAACAATCATTCCATGAGTGAAACATGCCACACAAGGAAGCCCAATCAACCATGCCATGCAAGGAAGAAAATTCAACCATTTCACATTTCCAAAACAAATTACATCTATGAAAAGAAATACACAACAAAGAAACCATAACGGTGCGACTTCCCACCCAACTCATTCACCCCATCTTCAACTAGCAGGACTTCCCTCCCACTACCTGACAACCCTAAACGGTGGGACTCCCCACCCATCCAGTTCACCTTTTTAAAAGACCACATACATATCACAATAATACACCCATTATGTCACAAAACCAATACCATTCACTTTAACGGTGATACATTCACAGCCAACTCGTTTCCTTCATAGCGTGGGACTTCATGCCCATCACTGGTGTGAGGCTTCACGCCCATCACCCTCCCATCACTGGTGTGGGACTTCACGCCCATCACCAAAATCCCCACAACATTTTAATCCAAAATTACCAACATTATACAAGCCAACAATTACCAATACCAATTTAACCAATCATTTCGAACAATATTACAACGATAACATGTCAAGTTACCTCAATAAATCACACATTTATTGAATACACCCACGAACCATTTTCCATGTCAACTTACACTTTAATAAAACAACTCTTTTATTGAAAACCATCATTCAAAAAACATTTTTTTAATCACCCACTAATAATTTCAAAATCAACATTTAAAAATCACACAAAAACCCCTTTTTCAAAAAATAACCTGTTTGTTTTAAAAACCCCCCAAATCATCACCAAATGAGTTTCCAATAAGTTTTTCACATCAATATCACAATTAATTTCAATAAAAGAAAATTAATTGTAACCAAAACCACTAGTTATAACCAAATAGAGTTGAGAGAGAAGCCACTTACCTTTAGGGTTCCAACGAAATCAACCCACAAGAAACCACTCTTCAAATCCAACGAACGCACCACCGAAACCTCTCTTGATCCCCTTCCCTAACATTCATAAGCCTTAAAATCAACATTCAAGGCAACCACAACCCTAGATATACACACAATGGGTTTAGATCTAGAAAACTGAGAGAGAGGGAGATGTAGATCGAGAGTAAACTGCAAAGAACCATGAGAGGAGTCTTACCTGAGAAGAAATACCTTCAAATCACCACAAAACCCCTTCGATTTTCTTCCAAAACGTGTGGGAGAGCCCCTCCAACCTTTGAGAGGAGAAAATACTGAGTGAGGCTCAGGTGGGAGAGAATTCAGAGAGAAATGAGGCAACCCTAAGAGAGCCCAGATTTAAAAACCCTACTTTTAAGTGGCTGCACGGTTAGCCCGCATGGTTTGGCAGACCGTGCGCTAACCGTGCGCATGATACTGCCTTGCAAGAAAGGGTCTGCACAGTTTCCTCACACGGTTTGACAAACCATGCACGGGTCGTTCAAAGCCTACTATCTCCCCTTGTACGGTTTCCTGGAGAACCCGCATGGTTTCCCTTAATCGTGCTCAAACTGTTCTCCCTGCGAAAAGCCACCAAACTTATTCAAAACCATTATAAACTCTCCCAAACACTTCCCAACTCATCTCATTAACTTTAAACAAATAAAAAATCATAAAAAATCCTACGTACCTCAAACCGGCGGTACTGCATTCTCCCCACCATTGTACTTTCCGTCCTCGGAAAGTAGTGAACCCACCCTTTGCTGAAAGAGCTCAGGCCACTGCTCGACCACTTATTTCTCCCGCTCCCAGGACTTCTCTTGAATCTGACCATGATTCCACAAAACACGAACTAAACCGATGCTTTTAACGCACAAGACTTTCTCTTACCTATCCACAACCCACACTGGCACATTCACCAATGAAGCATCCGGATCTAGCTCAATATGATCCAATTGAATCACATGGTCATGATCTGGATGATACTTTTTCAACTACAACACATGAAACACATTGCGCACTGCACTGAACCTAGGTGGAAAATACAAATGATAATCCGCCTCACCAACTTTCTCAAGAATATCAAAAGGTCCAATATACCTCGAAGATAAATTTCCCTACTTTCCAAACTGACGATATCCCATCCTAGGAGAGATCCTCAAGTAAACACGATCACTCACCTTGAATGACAACGGTCGTCGACGATGATCTGCATACGATTTCTAACGACTCTGAGTCGTCTACATTCTCTTCCTGATTAACTGGATCTTATCCATAGTCTCCTAGACAAGGCTCGGTCCAACCATCGAGGACTCACCCGTTTCCACCCAGCATAGTGCAGAACGACACAACCACCCGTACAACACTTCAAACGGAGCCATATGTATAGACGCTTGATAACTATTATTGTACCAGAACTCAACCTACAAAAAGTGCTCCTCCCATGAGCCACTAAAATTCATGACACAAGCCCACAACATATCCTCCAAAGTTTGTATCGTCCACTCAGATTGACCAAAATTCTGAGGGTGATACGCCATACTCATAGTCAACTGTGTCCCAAGGGCTTGCTTTATGGATTTCCAAAAATGAGATGTGAACCTTGGATCTCTATCTAATACAATCAAAACTAGAACACCATGATACTTTACCACCTACCGGATATAGATTTTGGATAGATCCTCGACCGTATGAGATTCAATAATTGGAATAAAATGGTCCAACTTCATTAGGTGATCCACTATCAGCCAAATGGCATCATGCTTCCTGACCATTATTGGGATACCTATGAAAAAATCCATTGTTATTTTCTCCCACTTCCAAAAAGGGATTGGTAAAGACTACAACATTTTTGATGTCCTCGGATGCTCTGCCTTGACCTGCTGGAAAGTCAAGCATCTTGAAACAAAATCAGCCACTCTTCTTTTCATACCAGCCCACCAGAACTACACTTTCAATGCTTTATACATTTCATGAATTCCATGATGAACAACCCATCTGGAATGATGATACGCCCGGAGAAGATCCTCTTCACAATCAACCGGTATAACCAGCCGATTCCGAAAACACAAAAATGAATCTCCATTTAGTTTCCAACCCTCAATGGTCTCCCCCCCCCCATTGAGTTTCGACCTCATGGTCACACACTCAGAATAAAATATATGCACCTCTTTCACCAGTTCCACCAAGTCAGGAATCAACAATACCGAAAAGAAGACTGCTCTATCGCCCTGGTCCTCACATTCCAACCGCATGCCAGCTATAACTGACATCAACTGCCACTGGTTTGATGGCTGTTTCACCACCTATGAATATGATTTTATACTTAATGCATTACCACTGAATTTCCCTTACCTAGTGTGTACATCAAGTCAAAGTCAAACATCTGTAGATATTCCATCCATCTCCTTTGCCTCAAGTTCAAATCCTTTTTTGAGAAAATGTGCTTCAAGATCTTATGATCAGAATATAATGTGAATTTCTCACTGAAGAGATAATGACGCCACACTTTCAAAGCATGGACCACTACTGCCAATTCCAAATCATGCATTGGGTAGTTCTTCTCATGCACCCTAAACTACTGTGAGCCATACCTAACCATATGAATTCCTTGCATGAGAACGAATCCCAACCCTGATCCTGATGCATCACAATACACCACGTACCCTTTTCTTGGTTCTGTAAAAACCAAGATTGGTGCGGATGTAAGGTGACCCTTTAGTTCTTCAAAACACTACTGACACTATTCATTCCACTGGAATGGAACATTATTTCTTGTCAAAGATATCATCGGTGAATCCAAACGTGAAAAATCATGAAAAAAACGCCAATAATACCCAGCTGGACAAAGAAAACTCCATACCTAAAACACATTCTTTGGTGGTTTCCATGACATAACAACCTCTATCTTTTCCAGATCCACTAAAACGCCCCTTTCAGAAATCACATGGCCTAGAAAATGGACTTCCTGTATCCAAAAGTCACACTTTGACAATTTGGCATACAACCGATGATCCCTCAAGATCCCTAGCATTGTTTCCAAGTGTTGCTCATGCTCCACCCTTGTCTTAGAATACACCAAAATATCATCTACAAACACGACCACAAATGAATCCAGATATCTCTGAAATATATGATTCATCAATTCCATGAATACCACCGGTGCATTCGTTAGACCAAATAGAATAACCACATATTCATAATGACCATATCTACTTCTGAAAGCTATTTTAGGAATATCGTCATTCCTCACTCGAAATTGATGATATCTCAACCTCAGGTTGATCTTGGAGACCCACTGGTCTCCCCTCAACTGGTCGAACAAATCATCAATTCGTGGAAGTTGATTTTTGTTCTTTATTGTAACTTGGTTAATTCGATGATAATCAACACAGAGTCTCAATGTTCCATTACCTTTTTCACAAACAACACCGGCACTGCCCACAGAGACGTGTTAGGCCGGATAAACCCTTTGTTTTCTAACTCCTCCAACTGGACTTTCAATTCCCTCAATTCATTAGGTGTCATCCAGTAAGATGGAAGTGAGATAGGATTAGTACCCGGAAGAAGATCAATCGTAAACTCCACTTCTCTTATGGGAGGTAACCTAGAGAATTATTCTAGAAAAACATCCATGAACTGATCCACCATAGCCGGAAGAACACTCTGCTCAACACCCTCTACCAATTCCAATGACATCACTGCCAACTAATATGATAACGGGCCCACTGTTGGGGCCAACAAACCTGTTGCACCCTGACTTTCATGCCTCTCTCCTCTAAAGAGATATCTAACACCATTGTGTGTCGTAAAATCCATTGTCTGCGCATTACAGTCGATGTGGGACTTAAATACCACCAGCCAATCTATTCCTAGGATTACATCATACCCATTTATCTCAAGAACAGAGAAATTCCACATTAAGTCAACCTCGCACATTACGATACAACATGCTCTACACAAGAAGGCTCGACACTCTCTTCGACCCAGAGAACATTGAAGTTTCAAAACTAAAGTCATCATTTCTACCCTTAAACCCAGAAACTCAACCACACATGAAAAAATAGAGTTCCCACCCTGGGAATAAGTGTCCCTCCTCCACTTGAACCCAGAATTAGAGTTCCCACTATTTCCCATGGGTACCACCACGATTCCTATGCTCGGAGCTCCAAACAGATCCTGCTGAGCCACCGATGCTCGATTTACCATCGCTATGTAATCACCAATACAAAGAACTGCTATCTTTGAACAAATCTCTTGCCTTAACCTTGATTCGAAGATACTTTAATTCAACGAAGTGCTACCCACCACCTCAGGTGAAAACTGCACTAAGCTCATAAACATAGTTGCATACTTCGTCATAGACATATGCTCTTGCTTCAGAATGAAGAAATTAGTGGTGTGCTGAATTCTGAACGTATGTGGGTATAATGTTTTATTAAAAAATTCCTCAAAGCCTTCCCAGGTCATACCCTAGTCCATCCCCACTTGGACTACAAACTCCCACCACTGAAGAGAAATATCCTCAAGATTATACATCTCTAGCTTTACTTTCAACTCTACCGGCATCCCCAAGAATTCGAAGATCTTGTTCATTCTGGACAGCCACGCCTCTGCCTGTTCCGGGACCGAATCACCCCTAAATATGGGTGGATTCTGCGTCTGAAACTAAACTTCATGATCCACATGCCTTGGCTCATCCGCTTTATTTCCACTTTCCATAGCTTGTAAATCTTGCATTATAATTTTCTCTAACTTCTGGTTCACCTGGGGCTCAGGTGCAACCACATTCTCATCGGCCACTTCCGGTTGGTCTCTATGACGCCTACCTGATGCCATTACTATAAACAGAAAACAAACTACCATGAGTCTCACTTCTGTAGACATCAAGAATTCCCATTTCACATCGCATTACACAACACTATCACAATGAGGCTTTACACCTTTCCACTTGTTCCATGTTTCACTATTTTTGAAAATCATACCATTTTCAAAATACCAAATTTATTCACATTACAATTTCACACATTTGAAAAACCATTTCTCAATTTAGTCCATAAATCATTATGCTCAATTAAATATGAATCCTATAGGTTTATCATTTCTACCATGAATTTCATGCTCACCTCATTGGCTACACCCATGACAATGAGATATCCAATGCCTATAAGTGTCTCCAAAACACTTATGCACCCAAATCCCTGGTAACTCGAAGTTAAGTATAAAAGGGTTAGCTACACCTTTTATGTTATACATTCCAAGTTCCGAAATTCCTATTCCTTACTACCATCCCAACTCAAGGAATATACAACAACGAATGTCAACTACAAATCTGAGAATCAACTCCAAAGGACCGAACAAGACGATACCACTTGTAACACCCTGCACCTACCTCATTGGATTGAGGAGGCGGTGAGGGATACTTGGCCTCAAGCGATGTTCCCAAGGCGCCAAATGCTGGAAATAAATACTGAGGGATTTAAGGAATAGTGGGAAACAATTTTCCCTGAAGGAGATCAACCAACCAACAATGAAAGGTGCATGCACTATCAAACCCAACCAAATGATACTAACCATTCCATCACATACCCCAAAACCATTCAACTAGACATGTCCACAAAACATCAGAGTACAAAGAAAAAACTAAATAGCAGAACGCCATGAGCCATGACACCACCACAGCACCACACCAAGCTCCAAGCTCCAAGCTCCAAGCTCCACCAACACATCTCAAGCATCACCACGAACCACTAGCAATGAGATTCCTTACCTTTACCTATATCTCGGTACATGAAATTTGCAAAGACACCAAAGTTCCAAAGAAGGGGGGGAGTACAACTACTCAGTTGGTTTTCCCCAAATGACTTCCCTATACACACCACTAGGATAAAACCATTAACACAATTATATAAAGTAGTTTATATAGAATAATCACAAGTGCATCCAATACCATAAGACAAACACACCCTTACCAAGCCATCTAGCCCAAACCAAGTAAAACTTGGGAAAGCCAAACAATCATGCCATGAGCCAAACATGCCACACAAGTATGCCCTATCAACCATGCCATGTAAGGACGAAAATTCAACCATTTCACATTTCTGCAAAACAATTCCATCTATGCAAAGCAACACACAATAAAGAAACCACAACGGTGGGACTTCTCGCCCAACTCGTTCACCCTATCTTCAGCTTGCAGGACTTCCCACCCACTGCCTGACATCCCAAAATGGTTGGAATTCCCACCCATCCTGTTCACCTTTTTGAAATACCACATACATATCACAATCATACACCCATTATGTCACACAACCAATACCATTCACTTTAATGGTGATACATTCACATCCAACTCATTTCCTTCAGAGTGTGGGAATTCATGCCCATAACTGGTGTGGGGCTTCACGCCCATCACCCTACCAACACTAGTGTGGGAAATCACGCCCATAACCAAAATCCTCACAACATTTCAATCCACAATTACCAACATTATACAACCCAACAATTTCCAATACCAATTTAACCAATCATTTCAAACAACATTCCAACGATAACATGCCATGTTACCTCAATAAATCACGCATTTATTGAATACACCCTCAAACCATTTTCCATGTCAACCCACACTTCAATAAAACAAATCTTTTATTGAAAACCATATTTCAAAAACATTTTTTTAATCAACCGCCAAGGATTTCAAAAATAACATTTTGAAATCACACAACAACCCCTTTTTTGCAACAATAACCCATTAATTTCAAAAAACCCAAAATCTTCACCGAATGAGTTTCCAACAAGTTTCACACATCAATATCACAATTAATTTCAAGAAAAGAAAATTAAATATAACCCAAACCGCTAGTTCTAACCAAGTGGAGTCGAGAGAAAATCCACCTACCTTTAGGGTTCTGGTGAAATCGACCCACAAGCAACAACTCTTCAAATACGGCGAAAGCACCACCGAAACCTCACTAGATCCCCTTCCCTAACATCCATAAGCCCTAAAATCAACATCCAAGGAAACCAAAACCCTAGATCTACACACAACAGGTGTAGATCTAGAAAACCGAGAGAGAGGGAGATGTAGATCTAGAGGAAACCACAAAGAACCACGAGATGAGACTTACCCAAGAAGAATCGCCTTCAAATTACCACGAAACCCCTTTGATTTTCTTCTAAAATGTGTGGGAGAGCCCCTGTAACCATTAAGGGGAGAAAATAACGAGAGAGGCTCAGGTGGGGAGACTATTTGGTGAAAAATGAGAAAACCATGAGGGATCCCGGATTTAAAAACCCTACTTTTAAGTGGTCGCACGGTTAGTCCACACAGTTTGGAAAACCCTACATTAACTATGTGCATGCTACTGCCTTGAGATCTAGGGTCCGCAAGGTTTCCTCGCATGGTTTAGAAAACCATGTGCAGGTTGTGCGAAGCCTATTGTCTCCCCCTGTACGGTTTTCTGGAGAACCCACACAGTTTCCCTTAATCGTGCTCAAATCATTCTCCCTATGAAAATCCTCCAAACTTATTCAAAACCATTCCAAACTCTCCCAACCTCTTCCCAACTCATCCCATGAACTTTAAACACATAAACAAAGCATAAAAAAAGGCTATGTACCTCAAACCAGGGGTACTACAATAACTATAGGAAAAAATATTAGTGAAACATGCTTATTTTCATACTCATAAATATAATTATAATGGTTTTATTATTTAAGTGGGATTTTAGTCAATAATATCTGTTATTGAATATTTGAAAAGTAGGATACTCATATGAAAAATATTTCCATAGTATTTTAAAATGGAATTGAATAGACCTTGAACATGTCATTAAAATAAATTATATAAAATAAATCTAAATGGTAGTAATTTCCTAGACTGGTATAAAAATTTGAGAGTTGTTATTAGATAAGTAATATATATTTTTTTTAGAATAGACACATATTAAGGCAAACAATAATGAGTCCATTACTGTATAGAAATATTCTTTTAGTAACCAAAAAAATATTATCCTTACATATCTATGATTATAATGATATCCTTAGATAATAAGTTATAAGAGAAATGCTAGAATATATATACCAATATAATTATAGATAACCTAAATATTATTTATTAATAACATACTAGTCATGTGAGGTATATAGTGGTAAATATTCTAATTTTAATAAAGAAAATTGTTGGCACTAAAGTTTCAACTCACTTACTCAATTTTATTGAGTGTGTTAATGATTTTTATTGAATGGATTAATTGCAATAAAATATTTTTTATTCGTAGAAATTATTTATACCCTAAATTATTCATATTTCCTATTTATACACCCATATGAAGTAATTTTTCTTCATGTTGATTAGTTATTGTTATCTTTCACTTGATATGTAAGGATGTTATTCTCTCAATAAGTACCCAAATGGTTCTATTTATTTTTAATCTATATGGAAATATTGACATTTCTGTGATTGGATAATGGGATCAATCATTGACACATATACTATAAGTATAATAACTCTTCATAATCATATAATTTTTATATATCTACATTCTCCCATGGTATTAAGTTCATTTAAATACTATGTAAAAATTGTTTCATTTTTTAAAATTATATACATAAAAATTAAGTAGAAAACCATTTTGAAGGTGTTTCTGAATTTTTTATTTCTCTAAGTGTAATAATTTTTATTTAATTGATGAAGGGTTATTAAATTTTTATCTTTTTCACCACCTTATATTTGAATTGTTATAGGGACTATGGAAACATTAAAAAAATAAACTAGTACTGTGAAATACAAACTACGTAAATAGTTCACTAATTAATATTATGTTTGATATTTATATTAAAAGATTATTATTAAGTGATGAATTGTGTTTGAATGATTTTTCTATTTGTTTAAATAGATAATTTATTCCATTTTATGCTCACGATATTAGATTATTTCTTTTTTCATTATTTATTTAGAAATTTAGGATACCTGATTTTGAAAATTTATTTGCATTAATATATTTTATGTTTCATGAATTTGGATTCTATTAGAATTATTTTTTATGTTTTTATTTCCACTCTCATTACATTTTTCGCGTTATTTTTTTAGTCACCATCATTTCATGCTTCATTACTTATGATTTCAAATATTATGTTTTGTTAATCAATTGTTTTTTTTATTTTCAATTATTTTTACATTAATTATAAAAAGATGTTTTTAGAATACTATATGGGTCATTATAGCATCTCAAAATGTAACCAAACAAAAATTAAAGTATTTATAAAGAATAATTCATTACATACATTCCCACTATATTTTAGGTTTAGTGTTTTATTGGGTTCATAAAAATAATTAACTATAAAATACCATCTATTTCACAACTATTAGTTATTTTTTATTCAATACAAAGTACCGCTCAACACATAATACGTCTTCAACCTCTCCCATAAATTATCCTCACCAAAAAAAATTCAAGGTATATCATATAAATTAATTTTCATCATAATATTGGGAAATGAAAACATAAGAAAGGATGAGCTCTAATTATTAGTATGGGTAAAAACAAGAAATAAAATATTAGATCATAAGTTATCATAATATTATAATATGGGTATAATCATGGTAAATGGAGAAAACATTATAGAATCACACCAAAGAGAGAATAGGTCACAAATCCTGACTCATAGAAAAAGGAACTTCATAACATGAGACAATGACCAAAAGTATAGATAAACGTTAGTTTATATACCTAATTAAATAGAGAATAACATTAGGATATAATAGAACTATAGACCTAAAATTAGGTCTGAAAAAAATGATTTCATGAGTTATACAATTTCTCACACACTTATGAATAACTAAATTATGTTTGCATATACAGGTATGATGAGATATAAACCTTTAACAAATGCATTTGTGGATGATATAGGACCCCAAACATTATTATCTATACATACTAGTGACACATGAAATTATTTTTTATTGTATCATAAAGAAAACAATGAAAGAAAAAGGGTTTCATTTTCTTTTAAAATAGATTCATATAAGGAAAACATTCAAAATTCCATCAATAATACTTGAATGATAATCCCATGTAAAATAAATCAGTATACAATTATATTCAGTAAATTTCATGGAAAATACACTACAATTAATATGATTAGGTTAATATTATTTACATCATATATAAAAAAAGGTAAATAATTTAGTTAATAATTTATATAATCAATCTATTTATGGAATATAGGAAAATCCCCATTCAATAAATTAAAGGACTTATTGAGTTTTAACAGAGTTTAGACATTATAATAGAAATTATATTTATATAAAGTGATTAATTGGGAAATAGAAAAACAAAAAATATATTTCCATGAGATTAATCCCCAAAAAATAGTTTAAGATAATTTAAAGGGTAATCACTAAAAATTTATTTGTATGAAAATAAATCCTTTAAAGTTAAAGATAAACATGGAGATAATATTATAAAAATGCTATTAGAAAAAAATTATTATCATAAAATAATATGATGTATATCATTTTCAAATTTTTTTTGTAAATGTTGAAGTGGAAACTTTTGAAAATGTTTTATTTTAAAAAGAAACCAAAACACTTGATCCATAAAAATTAATAAATTGTATTTAAAGGAAATATATAGGGGAATATAAACCAAATGATCATGTAAAGAAAACCATTTTAATAATTTAAAATATATTTTTTGATACTAGTAACATAAAAATGGATAAAAATATTTGATTTTAAAAGTTAAAAATTGGAATTTTATGCTCACATAATTGTGTTTCAAAATATAATGAATATTATGGATAGGAAGGTGAAAGTATGGAAATTTAAGAAAATAATATATTAAAATTATGGGAATTATTCTTAACAAAATTATAATTTTTTGAAGAAAATGACTTTTTAAGGGAAATAATTTGATATGAAACATGAATTATCTATATAAAATGGTGGAAATACAACATAGATTCATGATATGGTATAATATATCAATCATAAAATATCATTTTCAAAGAGGAATGATTATGACTGTAGGAAAATATTTGCTTCAATATAACCCTTACTATTTGAGTAACATTTTAATCAAACCCCTTTTAAATAGATAGATTTAAATTGAAACTAAATTATTGTGAATGAAGTATAATTCATTATATAACCTATAAACTAAGAAATTCACACAACATTCAAATTAAATTATATACATAATTTTGAACAAGTATCAAATAAGGAATTTGAAATAAAACAACATTGCAGCTTTGGTAATAAAATAATAAAAAGAACATGAGAGGTCGATGATGAAATAGATATTAAAAATCATTAAAATGGAATATATTTCTCATTTTTGAATTAAATAGGGTATTTAATACAGTATATAAAAGAAAAATGGGTACATAATATCAATAATTTCTTATGGGTTTGAAAGTTGAGGCAAAGAAACCCTAACCATAATTAATAACTTTTATAAAAGTGAATCAATATCCTATATGATCAAAATAATAATCTAAAAAACATATTTTAAAACATTTTTAATTGATATAAAATTTTTTTAAATCATTTAAATACATTTTTTACAAATATATTATATTTTTTATTTTTATTTTTTATCCTTAGATATTATTTTTTTGATTTTTTGATCAGTACTAGCTTTATAATGGTTCTGTCGATTATTGCTTATAGATTAGAATTTTATCATTACAAGATCATTAAAAATACGGAAATAGATGATCCATCGTTATATATAATTTTATAAGTTTATTTCATAAGTTTTTTAGTTTGAATTTTTGATGATGATGATGTTAGTGATGAGCATTTTTCGATAATTTTAATGAGAAAAATGTTGGTATATTAATAATAAGTTAAATTTTAATATAAAATTAGTATAACTATAAAAAAATATTATTTCCTTATTTATTTATAAAAATGGTATTTTTTATGTTTCCATATTCATTCATGATATAAATTTAAATAACTGATCATATAAATGGTTAAACTGCACTAAACAAGAACATGCCATAATTAATTGATAAGTAAAATTATAGGGTGATTTAGTTCTAATATCATTATTAAATATGTATAATGATATTATTTATATTATATTAATGTGTATAATCATATTTTAAGGTATTTTTATAAATAATAATGTACTATTTGATAAACGAAATACATCATTTTTATGGAGGAGATTGTCTGCATGTATGAATGGGTGACATGTTTATTTTATATAGATTTGAAGGGATATAAAGAATGGTTTATAATTTTAGAATCCTAATAATGTTATAAATATAATATTAATACATTAATATAATTTTATATCTTGACATGTAAGGTGATGATGAAAAATCAAACACATTATTCATGGATGTAGTTGTGAGAATGTATGCATGAGGACGTCTTCCGCTTTAAAATTTTTTTAGAGGAATGTAAGAAATTGATATTACATTATTATAATAACATTTCAGAAAATTATTAATAATATAATTTTCCTACTTTCATGTATATAATAGGATTAATGGGTTATAAGATGAAATGAATCAACGAATTATGGTCGAGAACATTATCCTTCCTTTTAAATGTTCTCTACATGGTTACACCTTAAGGAACCATTGATTTGTGATTTTGAAAAGATAATAATTCTATGATATGTTCAAAGAGTTAATGAGATATTGGGATATATTTTTTATCAAAAAAAATCTTTATAATTAGAGTATAAATGGGGTGGTGGTGAGCTCCTTTAATTTGTAAAGGTAATTCCATTTTTGTGAGTATAACATCTATTACCATTACTAAATTGTGTGTATCATCCTCCATGTGTCTGTGTCTACGTTACCTATTTCCCTCTGCCGATTACACTCCAAAAAATCCACTTTCCCTCCCAACCTCCAATTACCCAAAAAAACCTTATTCCTTTTGATCCTCTTTTCTTCTCCCTCACATCTAGTCCAATTCTTCAAGTCTCACCATATCATCGTCGCATCTTCTACTCAGCATACCTTTTCATCTGCCTCCTTCCAATGTCAGGATACCTATTTCTCATCCCTTCCTCTACTTTCCCAATAACCTTATCCCATTTTGAAAAATTCTTCTCTATCATCTCCATCCCAAATGTCCATGCCTCTTCACCTCACCATCACAGCGTCTACTCGGTGTCCCTTTACATCTGCCTCCTTTTAATCACAAGAAACCTATTCACTACAAAAAAAAAGTACTCGATTATAAGTTTTTATTTTTTAGTTTAGAAGGGGATATAACCCCTTCTAAACATAGTTGTGGAGATTATGAATAACCGACACTAATGTGTCTGCCTACTCTTGTTAGAGGAAGTTTTGAGGAACCCTTGGTAAAGTGGTAGAAATTTTAGCGACAGTTCAGTTAGAGGTGGTTAAAACCCCTTATAATTTCAACCTAGAATATCCAATTAGAGGGAGTTTTAACACCCTATAAATTATTGATCAAAAAAGAAGTGATTACAAACCACCTCTATTGGAGTTGGGTGATCTGGAATAGAGGTGGTTATTTGAACCACCTCTATTTAGTACTAATTTAGAAGGAGTTTTAACCCCCTATAATTGGACCATTTTATTGGAGGTTATTTGAACTACCTCTAAAAAATTCTTTTTTTTAAATCCTCCCATGACCATTCATCCCTCCAGTTCTTACCATGACCCTAACCCTACAGTTCACCCACAAACCTTCACCTACACCCTCACCCTCACCCTCACCCTCACCCGCAACCCCACCCCGCACCCTCACCATCTAGTTATCTTGTGACCCCACTGAGCACCCTCACCGTGTCCCTCCAGTTCTGTACTATCTCCCTCTAGGGTCACCCACACCACGCCCCTCCATTCACAACCCACCCTCTGGTTTTAGAACCCCACCCGTGGCATATCGCTCCCCTCCTATTCAATAACGCTTCCAGCAAGATGTTAAAAATTCACACCAGTGAGATTCAATCCGAAGACCTATTGCTTTTAACAATAACACCTCTACAACTATGACCAATTCACTTTGATATTTCATTTACGCAATAGTTTATTTAAATATAATATAAAAATATTAAAATAAATATTATTTAAATAAATATTTAAATACATATATAGTTATATAAATTAATATATACATTTTTATATTATATATATATTATTAAATTTATATATTTATATAAACTATTTGTTGTATATATTTATTTATATACATTTGAGTATATATTTTATAATTCTATTTATGTTATGCATATACCATACATTTATATATTTATAAATATATTTATGTACATTTTTTATATACTTCAATGCATATTTATATATTATGTACATTTATATATATATATATGTATTTATTTAATATATTTATATAATCTATTTAAAAATATATTAATGTAATTTATTTCAATACATATATCTTTTATATAAATTTTATTATATTATATATAATTAATATTATATTAAATACATAGATATGAAATACAATTTATAAAAATATTTAAATTATATATAATTAATATTACATGGAATACAATTTACATATATGTCATTTATGAAATAAGATTTATACAAATATTTATATAATGTTATTAAAAATAGAATTTATACAGATATATAAATAATATTATATGAAATAAAATTTATAAAAATACTTATATAATGTATTTCAATACATATATTTATTACTATGCACATGGATATATATGTATTTCAATAAATATAATTTTATAATATTACATATATTAATATATATGTAATTCAACAGATATATTTTTATAATATTATGTATAGTAATATATATATGTATTTCAACAAATATAGTTGTATAATATTGTGTACAATAATATATATTTATTTTTATAAATTTTTATCATACAATATTAATTATATATAGTATAAAATCATAAATATATTATTTAAAAATATATTTATTATTATTGTAATATAAATTATAAAAACTAAAATCTTGGGTTTTTATATGATTTATTTTTTATAAAAATTATATTTATATAATATGTTTATGAATTATTTTATATATAATTAATATTATATGAAAGATAATTTATATAAATATATATTTAAATATATATATATATAAATGTAAATAAAATTATACAATTATATTTATGTATATATAAATACAATTAAATACAATCATATAATTAGAAATATAAAATATAATTAAATTATATATATATACTAAGTCAATTTACAAATAATATGGTATACTGAAATATATATTAAATAATTATATAATATTTAAATTTATATATCATAAAATATTTTTAATATAATTTATAATATATTTATATTTAATTTTAATTTTTTGTATATTATATTTATTAGTATACATAATATATTATAAATATATTTGTATATAAATATATAATAAAAATGTATTAAATATAATATATGTATAATATAAATCATAAAATAAATGTATGGTATTTATAAAAGCATATATAGATTTTATATATTTGAACAAATATACTTATAATTACATTTATATTATGTATGCCAATATTTATATATGTATATATTTTTGTTTATAAGTATAATTATTTATTTAAATTATGTATATAATGTCTTTATATATGTGTTTTTAAAAAATTTAAATATATTTATATAATGGTTTTAGGTAATATATATATGTATGTATGTATGTATGTATGTATGTATGCATGTATGTGTGTATGTTTGTATGTATGTGCACACACACATACACCCACACATATATATTATTAAATTTGAATTTATATGAGATTTATTTTCAAAAATTAATAAAATTTAAGAGGGGTTAAAAGACCCCTCTAATCAAAGAGATTAGCAGCGGTTCATGAACACTCTCTAATTTGTTGAATTAGTGGGGGTTGACAACCCCCTATAATTTCATCAATTAGAGGGGATTCAAAGCCCACTATAATATCTTAAATTAGAGGTGTCTCACAACCCCCTCTAATTTCTTAAATTAGAAGGGGTTCAAAACCCCCTCTAATCTAAAGGATTAACAGCAGTTCACGAACCCTCTCTAATTTATTAGATTAGAGGGGGTTGTGAACCCCAACTATTTCCTTTAAAAAAAATTACATGTTATATATATATATAGCCTTTAATATATATGTAAATAGATATTATATATATATATATGTGTGTGTGTGTGTGTGTGTGTGTGTATAAAACCTTTAAAATCCTATTGAAATTATAGGGCCACAAATTATTAAATCTATGGTGCTTTTGAAAAAACAACATTTAAAATCCTACCAAATATTACAAAGAAAAAATGATAAAAAAATTATAGGGGGTTGTGAAACCCCTCTAAATTTTATGATTAGATGAGGTTGTGAATAACCCCCTCTAAAATTAATTTATACGGGGTTTTGCAGAACCCCTTCTAAAAAACCGCTACTAATATGTTGTTTTGGTGTAGTGATTTCCCCTGCCTTCTTCCACTTCCCCGTAAACCATATCCTCTTTTGACATTTTCATCTATATCTCCTTTAGTAAAAATCTCCAAGATTCTCCATGTATCCATCATAGCACTCAGGGTCCCTCTACTCATGTTGTCCCCATTGCACAACTCCTTGAATCTTACCCCACGCATACACTATCTTTGTTACCCTCACACATCATAGGTAGAGATTTATTAATGACAGATTGAATCTGCGATCTTTCATTCCCCTCTATTGAAATGGCATTTATCCATTTTATTTTTTTTTCTAACTATTCATTCAGGTTTTCTACTTTAGGTTTCTATCCCCACTGGGCCTAAATGTTTTCTTCTTGAACAATTTCTATACATTGTGGAGTCTAACTAGTAATGATTTCTAATTTCAAATAAATTTTATTTAATTTCCATAAATTTTTTACTGATTTATTCATTGGGATATTTCATTATCTAGTTTTACACTATGTGTATTTCAATTCATCCCCATTGACTTCTACTGGGTTTTAACTAGGTTGATTCAATTTACTTTTGTTATTATGTATCCATTTTACACTATTTCTTCTATATGAAAAGTTTTATATTTGTTAAATCGTCATTTTTTTCATTTTAGTCTACTTTTTTGTTGTTTTTTTTTTGTAAACTATACATTTAGTATCAAATGAATGTTTAAATTTTCACCAAGTAAATCAACCCAAAGAATGGATTCATTATAATTTTTCTTGTGTCAATAACTTGGGATAAAGGTAAATTTCTTTAACTAGGAGATTATTAATTTATTATAACAAAACTGTTTATTAAAATTCTACTAGAAAAATAGAATAGATTTAATATATGATCAGAAATCACATTATTATCTAAAAAGAGTGAAGACAACATCAAAGTATGATGATAAAATAGAATAGTGTTATGATTTCAGTTCTATCTTATCTATACTTATAGTAATGTTGAATTAATACACCATACAATATAAAACAAATTTTCAGTTATTACTTAATTCAAGTAAAATATATGTTGTGTTACAGGTAGCATTATTAAATGTAGTCATTCAAAATGAAAATGTTTGATTCCTATTCCCAGTGATACAAATCATATGTGTTCAGATCATAATAAGATAAAGCTTGTAAACCGAATTCCACTATCCAAATTGACTAAAAATTGTACCTTTCACTTCCTTTATGAAGTTAAATTTAAAATTTATATGTTAAATTATCATTCAAATACTAATTTAATGTTTTTTCTACACTGTGTGGTTTGTAAAACATTTTCACTTATTATAGGAAATTTTTTACACTCCAGGACCACATGACTCCATACCAATTCAGATAATAAAAAATAAAATAGTATAATATATCTGTTAGAAAATATTAACCCAATATCTAAGATCATAGTGGCCTCATTGTATGATTTATCTAATTCCATCACATTACTTTATGAATATAGATTTGTTTCTTATATATTTATGTAAATTCTTAACAATAATACATATCTTTTATGAGTCTCATTTTACTAAAAAAATAAATAATATCATGTTTTTAATATAGGAACCAAATTATGAGAGACCATATCTATAAAAAAAAAGTGCAAAAGATATTAAGGTATCACACAACAAACCATGTTTAAAACTTCTTGTGTTATACTATAATTTGATCTTATTGTAAGATTTTTTCTTACGTTGTTCTATAAGGTTATTGATGTATCTATAAAGTATTTTTTGTTCTAGGAAAGGAAAATAGTTGGGATCATTCAACCCTAAATGTGTCAACCATCTATCCATGTAAAAACATATAGATAATGAAAATATTATAAAATCATATACTTTCACATGACAGAAAGATGATGATATTGGTATTCTATTAACTTCATTAGTTGACTATTAAATTATAATAATTTTTTGTTTCAAATTCAACTATGGATCTAATCAATACATTACATTGCTCAAGTAATGGCTTACTTTATTTTTATAACATGAATTATATTACAAAGTTATAATGAATTGTTTCGATTTCTTGTTTCATAGTTATAAAATGAACAAAATTTAATAATGTTTCTATTTAACTTTCTACTACAAAATATTCAATATAGAGGTTTATATGAACTTAATAATACTTCTTCGATATTTTTTTAAGACTAATATTTATTAATTTTCCATTTGATTTCTAATTTTACATTTAATACATATAGATTCATTGGACTTTGGTGATCTTGAACACTTTTGTAGCTATTATTATGTGATGTTTCGGTTCAATGAATGATTTAAACAATATAACACCTAAAAATCACCGAATTTATCATTGTGATGCTCATTTGGAAAATTCCAATTAACAAGACTATAAAATCCACTAGATTAGTTGAAGAACCTTATTATATTTTATCATTTTAAATATTCAAGAGAATTACATGATAATATTCTTATTTATAATAGGATATTTTCATTTTCATTAATGGGTGGGGTAATTGATATCTCTATAAATAGTGGATGTGGTACATATGTTTATAGGATCAATAGCCAAAATTATCATTACATTGGTATCTTATTTCTACCTGATTGAAACCCACAAAAATGTTCATAAAAATATATTTTTGATACGTTGAATGAAGTAGATAACAAAATTCAAGCTATACGGTACATTGCAAGCTTGAAATGAATTGATATGCATGTAGTTTTACATCAGTGAAGTTTTTAAATATTTTCATATTCTTTTAATCTTTTCAAATCAGAAAGAAAAAACATATCATATCTATCAACCCAATTATAGTCAAAAATTAAAAATGTATGTTTGATGAATGAAATCAATAAATCAGACAATTCAGAATAGTAAGATATTTTTTGACACCAACTACCACTCTAGATTTTAGAATGTATCTTATTAAAAAGAGTTATTATGATCCTAATACTTACAAAATACCAATGACTTAATAAATTGACATTATTATATTTGGTGAAATTTAATATGTCAACAACACCATAGATAATATCATATAAAGACAAATATGTGAATTAAAACATATAGATGAACTATATCCATTTTATATTACATCGTAGTTCCATATGATATATGAAACTGTTGAAGATATTCTAATTTTGTGTAACATAGTTTTACCACCATATAATCTGATAAATTACATAGAGTCCCAATGAGAGAGTAATTTTGAAACCAATTTAAATATCAATATAATCAATTGTTTTCACTATTACATTCAAGAATATTATCACAATAGTTTTTAGTATATGAATATAAAATTGTTGAATACTAACATTTATCCTTGATTTATTTTAATAAAAAACAATTGAGAGTTTATTTGTATAATGGGTTAAAGGATGTGTTCTTTATAGGTGAGCATGATGGCTTACTTTGTGGAAGATGTGTAATTATTCCATCATCTTTTACCGGTGGTCCAAGAAATATGATTTAAAATTATCAAGATGCAATGTCTATTTTTAATTGGGATATATTTCCAGATTTTTTCATAACAATCACATACAACCTATTCTATAAAAAGATTTAATGGTTTCTTCTAAATCAGGAGCTTGGTTCTGATGACACACCATTAATTCTCTTAAGAGTATTCAATATGATGGTGGACCATGTAATGAAGGATATAAAGGAGGTATTTTCTTTTGGAAACAACATAGTCAGTATGATTTTGGAAAATTTAATTATTTTTACGATTTAATTTAAATAAATATTATTTATGATTAATTTCATTAATGTATTTTTTTATGTTCTTATGTAGTATTTTATACCACTAAATTTAAAAACCATAGTCTTCCTCATGTACATACAATGGAATTCCTTCAATCTTCTCTTAATATTTTATGTGTTTTTTATTTTAATCAAAATATTTTAGCAGAAATGAAAGATTAAATAGTTAATCCCTAATTATATTAAGCTGTAAAAAATTACAGGATTTTTGGACCTTGTGGGGTTAACAACCTTGGCTCTCCATCCATGAAAAGTATACATTATTCAAAATTTATTCAAAAAACATTTTTTCCATTCCTTCTATGGATGAGGATGGGTTTGTTATTTACTAAATAAGAGATAACAACATAACACTAGTAAATAATGGGGCTGAATTGGATATTCATTTTTTATCCCTTGTAATCCATCTATGATAATTAAAAATCATGATCATATCAATTTTGAAGTCAGTAATAAATCATGTTCCAAAAAATATTTACTCAAGTACATAAACAAAGGGCATGATCATGTAAAAACCGGTCTTTGATGATTTGAAACTATGAGATTGAAATATATTATGCCTATCAATATATTTCACCATGTGAGGGTTCTTGGAAAATACTCAATTATGATATCCATTATTGGTTCCCTCATGTTGAAATACTAAAATTCCTCTTTCTTGGTGAGAAAATTGTAACTTAGAATAATGGATGCAATATTATTGACATTATTTCAAAAAAATATTACAAACTATGTTCACTTTGTGGTTTGAAGATAGTGGAACTTATCCAAAAGTAGAACATTTCACCTATAAATAATTCTCAATGAAATTTTTGTTCCACTCATGTGATCGGAAAGGGTATGCTAGAAAATGAAGATTAACTATTGGAATATTACATTATGTTCCTCCCACCATTGGTGAACTATATTATCTTTGAATATTGATCACTAAATTTGTATAACCCGCATAATATGCTGAAATATTGACTTTAATTCTCATGAATAGATTTATGTTACTTCTTGGGTTTACTTATTGATGATTCAGTGATTGTTGATGATATTATAGAGGATTATTTTTGGGAAATCAGGAATTATATGAATATATTATTTTCTCACTTACTGTTCTCAAACACTTTTTTTCATCCTCAATATTTAGGGAGTAAAATTTTGAAACTGATATCGTAATATATTTTATATGCTCAAAGAATGTTGTTACAAAATGAAGGTATCTGACTGCTAAACTACTAACATTATGCATCTATTTCTAGTCCTTCAAATTTTCCATTTCAAATATTTTATTCGATGAAAAATAAAAAAAATACACTCTAAGATCAAGTCATTTATTTATACGTAAATTAATTTGATAAGTACTCATATCCTCCATAATTGAAGATATGGGTAATTCTAATTCATAATCAACACATAAATGTTACTTAAAATATGTGTATTTCATAATGAAGAAAACATTTTAAGTCATTTTTCATAGTTTCTTCAAATATAATGGAATTTATATTTACAATTTTTTATAGAAAAAGATATGGTAGTTGGTTTAAATTAATATTTTTCTAAATACATTTTTAACAACATCATTTTTATAAATATATTTCAATATAATGTTTTATTGTCAACTATATAGATTTAATTATAATATATTTACATCTCAATAATAGTCAATTTAAGTATTATGCACTACTATATATTGATAAAATCCTTTTATAAATGTTAAATCATGGATAAATTAATCTCTAATGTCTATTCCACAGTTATCAACTATGTTTATTGGGAATAGTTTGGTTGCATTTGAAAAACAAAATGATAAGGATATTTTTTAAGAAGAATTTGACATTTTAAATAAAAAATGAATAATGAACCAAAATTTATTTTCACCAACATTCCTGGATCATCTTTCATAGAGAATAATGGAGTGTTTTTTTCATGGGCATGGATCCATCAGACAAACATTCTTACAGGGTTCCTTAACATCAAAACTACATTTTAAAGGGAACATAATACTTTTTGTTGATTCAAGTGGTATTGGATTCCAACTATTAACATGTGGGATAACAGTACATTCTCAAATTTTTATACCAATTTTTATTAATGAAGAATTGACATGAGACATTAAAAAAAGTGATTTGGAGGAAATTTTATAAAAAACAAATTTATTTATTTGGGATGAATCACCGATGGTTCAAAAATACTGCTTTGAGCCCCTTGATAACACCTTGAGTGATATTTTGTCACTATATGATACAAATAGTGTTTAATTCCCATTAATAAGTAAAACTATTGTCATTAGTGGTGATTTTTAACAAATCTTTCATGTACTGCAATTTGGTACCAGAGCTGATATCATATTTGCTAGTATCAAATCCTTTTTTCTTTGGTAGAATTTTTGTGTTATAACATTGAAAAAGAACATGATATTTCATTCTTCAAATACAAGTACTAATTATTGGGAGATAAAATAATTTTCAAATTATATTATTCTCATAGGGTATGATACAATTGGAAAACCAAAAAATTGTGAGGATAATATGGAAATTACAAATGAATATCTAATAAGTATTATTGAAAATCCATTAGATGCCATTATTCAAAAAACATACCCATCTTTAACATTGAATTAAAAAACCCCAGAGTACATAAAATCATGGTCTATTTTAGCACTAAAAGGAAAATCTATGAAAGAAGTAGAAGACTACATTATATCATTTATTTCTATAAAAGAAAAGGTTTATTTGAATTTATATTCAGTTTATAAAGAAATTTTGGATATTGAAACCCTGTAAAATATATATAAACCCAAAATTTTGAATGTAATTAACATCTTTGGACATCTGTATCATAAATTAATATTAAATGTGGGGGTTTTATTTATGTTTCTAATAAATGTTGACCATTATTTTTAAATTTTCAATAGAACACATTTAGTTATCACCATTTTGGTAAATCATTACATTAGAGAATAAATTCTATTAGGAACTCGTTCAAGACATAAGGATTTATTAAAAAGGATTAACATGACACACTTAGACTAAAAGTGTCCATTCAAGCTTTAAAAAAGACAATATCATTTAACTATATCATATATAATGAATATTAATAAAATTTAGGTTCTATATCTTTCATCTATTAGAATTTTATATCAATATACTATTTTCTATCTTGGTCAAATTTAAGTAGCAGTTTCTAGAGTTATAAAAAATGGCTTAAAAATGTTGATATATGATAGTAATAACATACCTAATAGTTATAAAAAAAATAATTTTTATAAATAAATTTTCCAAAACATGCAGTAGGTATAAATACTATTTTATAATGGTTGAATATGTTCTCTATACAATTCAATTCTATTTTCATTGAATTATTTCTTTCTTACTATGATACAAATTACATCTATGTGTACTTAGATATTTCTTTGGATTTATGTATAGCACTTTCCAATTAAATTTTCTTTTAATGAGTTGCAAAAAATCACTATTGAAAATGATGAGATGTTGAAGATTCATGTGCATCTTAAATGGGTATGGTAGAAAAAAGAATCAATATTTATAGATGAATTAGTTGTCATAGATCTACTTCTTGTTGATGAAACTGTATGTTTAATTTCATTAACATTTTTTAAAGATTCTTTTATATTATTATGTCTAATAATAAACAAATCATTTACTAATTTTTTTTCTTAACTACTGATGATATTGAAATATTTGAAAAGTTAGTCTTAAGAGTGTAACTAATTATAAATTTTTATTTATTTTTTTATTACTGAAATTATGAACACTTAAAATTGTAGTAAACAATAATTTAAGTAGAAATTATAAGATGAAAACTCATTTCAAAGTACAAAAAATTTTTTCTGGAATGTTTTTATTTTATAATAAAAAATTGAAATCAGTAAAAATATAGGAAAATATTTACCCATATGTCATAATTAAAAACAATTATTTAACTGTGACACCCACATCAGACTTTCTTATTCACCTTTGATGCTTTTTTATTCCATTTTATTTCTTTCAAGGATATCGAAGAGGGGAAGGTTCCATAATATATACTTTTAGGGATTCTATTATAATTTATAACACATGATAACATGAGTATTGTGTGTTATTGTTCTTATATATTTACTATTTCAATTTGATACAGTGTTGTTGTTCATTTATCTTGTGTATTTATATCAATTTTTATAAAGACATTACTGTAAAACTATTGATATTTTTTTAATAACACAAATATTTATTTTTCAACCTTAAAAACGCATTCACCAGAGTACATGTAATGAAAACACATGTATGGATCCTTTATTTATAGATAAATTTGACTAAGACCGGCTATTTTATAGTTACTATTTCTTATATATATTTTTTCTATGTGATACAGATGTTTTCTGTGTTCTTAATCAATATAAAAAAGCCCAAATTTTGGTAAACTACAGTAAAATAATATAGATCACCTTGAGGGATGGTAGGTAATGTTCAATAAACAATGAAAATAAAAAAAATATGTTACTTATATAATCTATTGATACATTCGAGTTCATATGTAATACCCCATAACCTTTCAGTCAAGTATGTCTTTAACCTTGTTTGAAATTTTATTTTTTTTCATTGTTTTTGTTATTCCAAAAAGGAAATTAACAGGATACCAGGATTGGTGATGTCAGGTATTTTTTGGAATTTTGATGCAAAAAACCCCAAACTATTTCTATTGGTTGTTGGGAACTTACAAAACATATAAGTTAAGTACAATCCATGTGTTGGAGGATGGGAAAATCCATGAACCGAATACAAATTTTAAATTTTATAAACATCATGTATCAGTTACATGTCATGTAATGGGAAATCAGGTTTTTAATAAATACGATAATTGGTTTTTTCAGTATATAAGGACCCTGAGGGTTACATGATGTGTAAATGGGTTACATGCTATGTAAATATTATGTTTTTTATTTTTAGGTTGTCGTATGATTGATATGTTTCATTCATTCTCTGTATAGCCCTCCTCTCTCATCCTATAGATCTCCCTAGGAAAATTTGGTTGATTTTCCTCTATCCAAATTACTTTGTTCACTAATTGATCATTTTTTTGGAAGGATTTATTCTATCCAGGTAATTAATACTTTTTCCTTTTTTTTTTGTTTTTTATATGTTTTGGATGTAGTTTTTTGAGTGGATAGTGTTTTCTATCAATCATTTTCAGTAATTTGGTGTACTTTTCTTGTGGTGGTCGTTCTCTTGGTTTCTAGTCTCGATTTTCAAAAGAAACTAGGTTTATACTGTGTTGAGGAAGGTTTTTTTATAAAATAGTTTAATTTAATGGATTTCATGTAGTTATTGATTATTTAATTTGGATTTTTCATTAATAAGAAGTGATAAAATGTTTCAAATAATTTCATATAAAAGAAAATGTTTTTCGAAAGGGTGTTTTTTCTTTGAAAAAGGATTTGATTGATTTAGGAATGGGTTTTCAAACTTCCAAGAATATTGGCATATATTTGAAAAGGTTTTAAAAAAATGTTATCATGTTTTTGAACTGAATTTAGAAAAAATCACATTGGGAACCTTAGGTGCATCGAGATAGAGACACGGGTAGCTTTAGTTTGTTTTCCACAACATGGAGGTAAATTGTGTGGTATCGATTAGTAGGACATGTTTTCTTTTGGATCCAACGTATTAAATTTTTAGGCATGTGTGTGTCTAGTATGTAGTGTCCCATATCCTTGATCATAATACTAGGTGAATTTTCAATTTTCCATTCTTGGTTATTATCTATTTTTTTATGTCATGGATTGTTGGACATAGTTTTTTTATGCGGTTATATCACATAGATTTTCAAGATAGGTTGTTTCATGGATATATATTTACTTATATAACTCTTGATTCATGGTTATGTTTTACTATTTTATAACTTCTACTTTTTATATTTCTAGTTATAGAATATGAAAGGATTTTATGAAAACCAAAGGAAAAAAATGGGAAATTTATTTTTAAATGGTTTGGATTTATGAAAATGATTTATAAACTATTTTTAAGCTATAATTGTAGAATTATTGATATTAGACCTTGTATAGAAACTGAGTTGGTATCCTACTAAGATATTTCTCAAACCCTGCTAATTCCTTTGGTAATATAGAGATGTTGTATTATATGATTTAAGTAAATGGAACAGAATCTTGTAGCATGTTCAATTCTCGTGTTATTTCTTTCAGTTTGGGTTAGTCTTCAGATGAATATTGGTCATATGGGGTCTTGACTTACAATTTGGTTTGGCATATTTTTCCTCTGATTGTATGTTTTTGTGGTATATTTTATATTTTTTCTTTTTACTCCAGTTTTATGTCTTTTTTATATTCAATACTAGTTTTTGTTATCCTATTTTACATATATCATGTAACGAGCTGTTGTGTTTGGCTTGCTTAGTTGACCTAGTTTGGTTTGTTACATAATATTTAATTTATAAAATAGCTAAACCCTTAGCTATATATTGTTGGATGAATATACAGATTATCTCAGTATATTATTTCTAGATAAAATATAAATGAAAATTTTAGTCCTTCAAATTATCTATTAAAAACATATCTCTATTATATTTTAAAATATAAAACTTAATAAAAAATAATATATTAATATTATAATAATGTAATGTATTCAAATTATCACTAAAAATTTTATTGAAATTCAAAATTAATTATTATTAGAATGAGTTTTAATGCCACTAAGATTCTACTAAATTCATATTTTCTTATAGTACACTCACTCGGAAACAGGTTATCCAACTACCTATTGTTGACAAAATCTATCATATCAATATAAAATTTTTATTTATAAGTAAAATTCATCAATTAAAATATATGAATAACATTATACTTTAAAGTCACTTACTTATAATATTTTTATAACATAAAATTTTTGTTAAAATAACCTATAGTTGGTCATATGTTGTTTACCAGATTCATTGTAAATACTTCATAGTATGCTGCCAAAACCTATAAAATAATACAAAACATTAGTGTAAGGAGTTTGGTTGTAGGAAAATTATATCAAAACATACCACCTTATTTCATAAAGAAGAGAAAATATTATACATATTTCTACTCATACTGAGGAAATGTGTGATAATCAAAATAGAATAAAATTATTTTCTCTATACACATCTATCATAATTTATGTAGTATTTTAAAACAAATTTCATTTTAATTGAAATATATGATAAATAATGTACCATGTTAGCCACTAATACCAAAAGAAAAAATAATTACAAATAGTACAATGAATCATGTGTTTCTTTTAAAATAATGTAGAATTGTTCAATGAAAAATATTTCTCTCCAAATTGTGGTATGCTCCCACTATTAACTATACCAAATAAATAGTTCTTAGTACACAATTATGATAATTAAAATATTTTAAATTCAAATTTTATACATTTCATTTTCTATTTTATACTAAAATTATTTATGTATATAAAATTTTGGGAAAAAAAACTCATTCTGATATTACCATCACATTAAAAAATAGTTTTTAAAAAAGTATATTGTATTTTGATAAGTAAAATTGTCATGAAAACATTAAAAATACATGATATAATTCATAAGTTATTATAACTACACTATATATTTTTGTATATGGAAACCGAAGCTACTGGTCAGTGATAGTACTTGAAGTATGTTTATTTTCCTCTTTGAGAAACTGGTGATGAAATTTGAACTGAAATCAGCATTTGAGATAAGAAATAATCTTATACATGTAACTCATTATTATTTGTGTTTATGTTATTAAAACTCACTGTATGTTACCTAATAAAAAATATATATTGAATGACAGAAAATTATGAGTTTGGTTTTCTTGCTTATCTGAATGTATTTAAACATAATACACTGCTCATGACTATTAAGATTTTAGATTACAATGTCTGTAAGTGGCTTCGACGATGTGAACAAAATAAATTCAGGATTATTTTTTAATATAGAAGATATAAAAGATATAAAAATTTATGATAGTAATACATAATAAAATGAGTTTTGGTTTCCAATTTTATTTATACTAGTTTAATACAAATTCATTTCAAATAACAATGTTATAATGTTACAGATTAAAAACTAATATATAAATAAAAAGTTCATATAATAATTTTTTTACACTTTTCATGATATAACATTTAACTAAACTATAAAATTAAAAATTCACTAAGTATTCTCAATCAATATAATTATATAAGATATAGAATAGGTTGGATTTTCAATCATGGAAAACCAGCAGGCTGAAATTATTTTACATTCCTCCCTCTAGTGTTGTAACTTTAGTACAATATACTAAATCTTTTCCAAAAAAAATATTAAAATTTAATAACTTTATAATATATTATGCCTTTATTTTTAAAATAAAATATATATTATACCTATATATTTTATATCCATGAACTAATGAAAATATAAACTATATAGTTGAATAATTTGGTAAATGAAATTGAATATGTAGACAACCCCGAAAGAGGAAGCGATAGAACAAATTCAAATTGTCGGAGCTCGCAAAATAATGATGTTCAATTTAAAATAAGATCTTCCTCCATTTAAAAAAGATGAAATCTAATAAGATTGATTAATTATGTAATCTAGTTAATGCATCTTGATTAATATACCATTAATTAAACATTCCCACCAAAAAGAACATAAGATATTTCATACTTTGAATTCAAAATATTACTTATTTTCCACTATTATCTACCAAATAGTCGAATGTGTGTTCATTTTGATGTTCTATGATTTTTAATGGATTTTTTTAGAATTTAGAAAAATGAGCTAGGTAATTAAAGTGAACATGTGTACTTTTAACCCACTAGGCACCAGATTTAAGTTTACTAAATAATTTTTGTGTAAATTATACAACATAGATTATATAATTGACTTCATTTAAGTGTGTATGATTACCTTCCATAAAGACATGGATAGTTCATTTTAAAAATTTATAGATTCATAAAAATAATTTAATGTTGTATATATTTTATTAATCAACATTTACATAAATATTTTTAAAATTCATTAAACATTTTTACAGATTTAACATATATATTTAGGAATGTACACATTTATCAAATTCTATTTATTATTACCTTGATATTAATGTTAACTTTACGTATTCTTAGGTAATGCTATTTTAAAAAAAACATACTCAGTCAAATTATTAATTATGGTTTGTATAGATTTTATTAAATTTATTTTATATATAAATGTGTATAATTAATTAAAATATTATATATTTTTAATGAATTTCATATATTAGTACATCTGGTAGGATTTCATGTAAAAAAATATAAAAGTTTCATATTTTACTACATATTTAAGGATTTTATGCACATATTCATGTATTTTGAAGAGATTTTATGTTAAAATTCATATTTTTTTCATTTTATAGATTTTAAAATATATAGATCTATACATTTATCATATTTTTTTATTCCAATTTTTAAATTTTTTTAATCCATATCTTTGTAAGATTATTAGTACTATGTATTTCTATATTTTAAGTGATTAATGTTTTTTCTTATAGATTTACAGTTTTCTTCTCCGTTTTAATTTTTATTGCAAGAAAATAACTTAATGTGGAAAACCCATTCTTTTATTATTTACATCAAGATTATATTTTCTTACAATTTCCCCTAACTTATAGCATTTCATTACTTAAAAATATTTCGTTGGAGTTTTTTTCATTTTATGTGCCATTATTATGAATTGTGTTCTGCAAATTAGAAGAATATACTATCTCAATTCATAATATATTTTTATTTATTTATATGATATTTTTATTAATGGTTTTATGTGACTCTGGAGGATTTTTTATGCAATGTTTCATTTGTTAATGTGGACCATTGGACATCATCTTTTTTGTACATATCAGTTTATTGTATTAAGTGTGAATCCAACAATATCGGGGAATAGTTTTTTTTAAATGATGATTAATTCATGATTTTGTTTGAGACCTAAAATATTTTAGTTTAACACATGTTTTTGTAATTTAATCGCATCTCAATCAAGGGACAAGATTCACTTGATGTTAAAAGATGTAATTATGCGTTAAATTAAGTTGATTTTTTTAATATTTAATTTAATATAAAAAACCACATTATTAACATGAAAAATATTGATAACTGTGTGTAATTAATTCACACATTATATTCATATAAGAATAATTTTTTAAATGGAATAAAGATTTAAATATTAATATCATTTTTATTTTTTCTTATAGAGTTATTTATTGTTGGACTACAATGATGAAAAATAACTGTAAGAAAATTAATAAAGTATTTTATTATAAACATTTCAACCATGTTCTTCATATCCTTTTAGGTATATCACATACATATAATTCTATATATTCACAACTATTAATCATTATTGACCCATTATTAAAATATATGAACTGTTTAACAGTGAATATTCTAGAAATATTTAATTCTACCAATTCACCATCTACACCTTCAATTAATATTTTAATCAATATGTTTATATTTTTCATAACCATAATAAATTGTGTTTTCTTCATCTAAAACAATTATTAAATATAGTGTTTAGACACACATGCATCACATGAAGGGTGTCTTCTTCAGGTGAAGGAGTTGGTGTGCTAGTGATTTTTCTAGAATCATCCTTCAATGATGGTTTTTTTAATTATAGTATCCTAAATTCTTAACACTACACCAACATTGCATCATTTATAGAATAATTTAATGATAAAATCCATTTATTTTATAGTATATAAAATTTCAATGATGAGGATTTTCCTAGAAAATAATAATGAAGTTAATAGAAATATGGGTCAATTCAACTTCTATATAATCCTGTTATAAAAACCAGAATGCACAAATACTATCCCCTCAGAAATCATATATTTTTTCCCTTTCAACATTATTAATACATATAGTATTTTCACCATATAACTTATGACAAATTTATTCAACCAAATAAATTTAATATAGGTTATAAAAAATAATAGTTGTGTTATGATTTCTTATCTTATAAATTATTCCCATGAAAAATTCCTAGTTATTACATCCAGTGGCACTACACAGGGGTGAATAAAAGTTTAATATAAATAAATTACATGATTCACATAGAATGTAGAACCAAACCCAAAATAATTAAGTTTCAATTGACATAAGGTTAATTATACATCAAACATTCATTTTCACACATTATTTTAATTCCTATAGTATTATATTTTTCATTTTTTAATTTATAGTTTTTACCGTAGTAATTAATTTTTACATGACGTGACATGAGAATTTAATATAATAATATAACATATTTTAAATGAGTATTAAACAAATTTAGTAAAAATACATTTCTAAAGAGCATAAAGTATTATTATCTCTGGAGACTAAAAACATAATCATTTTATTTCTTGAAATTTTTTCAACATTTCATAGAACTATCTTCTCATATAGTGCACTTATTAAACATGTCTTACTTAAAACATTTCTTAAAAACCTAGGGAAAATAAACATAAGAAAGGGTGAGAATAGATTCTTAGTATGGTTAAATGTAATAGATATCATTCAATGATCATAAGTGAGTATAATATTGGCATATTGGTTTGAGAACATGATCATGACTTGAAATAATACATAATCAGTAAAAGATTAATAATGATGAATCATTGAAAAAATCTTTTCAATAAAGACGCATCAGATATACGAGTTTGGAATCATTAATAATTAATCATGATCTACAAGATAATATCATAATTATAATACATAAGTTTTTGGTAAAAAAATAAGAATTTAAAATTACATCCTTGGTCAAGTATCACTCAAAAGACTATCATTTTGGACAAATCACTATAACGGAAATTCCTGAATAATCATTTCAAACATTCTCTTATGAGTAAAATCCTTCTAGTTAAATTTTTCATCACATATGAGTTTATCAACTCTATCATCTCATATAAGATTCTCAACCCCATCATCATTACCCAATTCATTTAATGGCTATATAATTTTTATCCCATATGTCACCAAATGAAAATGCTACAGATGTGTGCTAAAAGATCAAAAAACATTAATCATATCATCGCATAAAAACCCATAATAAGGAAACAATTTTCCTAAAAAATTATCATTTCATCATTCTATAACCAATGGAAATTAAATATGTTTTATAAATCCTTCATCATAACATAATTTACCCGTGGTAAAGAAATAAGTTTCATAGAACACACATAAATCATAATAATAAGACATATAGAGAAATAAATTTGATGATATCGTAATATAATATCCCTAGTGGAGAATAAAAAACCACAAAGTATGTTGAACAAGATTTAGAAAACGTCCATAATAATATTTATACATTTCTTTGAAAATAAGAGAAAAATTTCCAATTATTTTGACACCAATTTAAAATAAATTCCAAGAATATTTTTAAAATTATTTTATTTTGAAATAAAAATTGAATCATGTAAATAAATAATAAAATAAAATAATTTTATTTATAGTGGGAAAATCCATTCTTACTGTATACATTAAAAGCAAACAATTTTGTACATTTTTGAAAAAAGTCAAAGAAGGATTTTTTTTGAAAATGATTCAATAAAAGGATCCATTTTAATCATTTTTAATTAAATTAAAATGTAATGAAAATTAAAATTTATAAACATTTAATTTGTAGTTAAATACTTCCATAATATAATTTTTAATATCATGGATATGGAATAAAAATTTCGACAACCAAAATGGAAATAATGAAGACTTTTCTTTAAATGTATTTTCTCGATAATTTTAATTACCAGAGAGCAAAAAATGGTAGTGATACAAAAAATTATATGAATAACTAAAGGATAATAAAAATTAATCTTCTGAATAATAATATCACTATAATTTCTTTTAAAATAAATTTATCATAGAAAATCACAAAAATAATTGAGGTTGTAACATAAACCTCTTACTTCAAGTCCTGCCTTTCTTCATACATGTACAAATATCCTGTATAATAAATATATATTTATTATAAACATATTATAGAAACATATTCAAATATAACTAACAATTTATCATTCCTTTAGGTTTTCCAAATATCCTTTATTGAAAATTTCTTTATTAAAGTTTATATTCTAGTGAAAATATGTCTACTTTTCATGCAAGTTTTAGTTCAATGGTTCTGGTACTTTCACCTTCTTCATGTTCTCATATTTAATATAATATTAATAAGTACATAATTATCTTATTTGTTAAAAATATTAACTTTCACAATTATTTATATAAATCCATGATGAAAAATGAATCCCATCACTCTGTAGAGGTGGTAGCCCACACGTACGCATGAATGACTTTATTATTTTGAGACAAATTAAAAGTTATGAAGGTACATAAGATATTATAATTATAGAATGTTAATGATGAAAAAATTATTATATATAAACATTAACTACATCATAATAGCCAATAATGAATGACGGTAATGGAAAATGAATCATATCTCTATGTGTAGGTGATTTTCCACACTTATGTGTGAGATGTACTTTCATTTCAAATTTGATAGTATGTAAGTGGAAAATAGTTTCCCTATCATAATAATAATAATTAAAGATATTTTAGACATGGAATAAATTATTTTATAATTAAGATCTTGGATATATATGAAGTATAAGAAGAAATAAAATTGAAATTATTCTATTATGATTTTTAAAAATTTATTGAGAAACCTCATATAGATTACATCTTAAGCTTTGAAAGGATGGTATTCTAATCCAAATGGTACCTCTTGGAAATTTTTAGGTATTTCGGAAATTATTTGGGTATAAATTTTAAGATATGATATTCTCTTGATGTGTCAGTAAGAAAGGTGATGTGGTGTCCTTATATAAGGGAGGGAGATTACACACTTGTAATTTTTCAAAAGAATAAAATATATTAGTTCCATACTCAAGAATAATTCTTACAGATAGACAAGGATTATAAGGTAGGAAAATATAGGGTTGAAAAAACTATATAAAATAATAATTATATAGGTTTATATGATAAGTTTACTCATATATCGTGGTTTCACCCACCTTAGTGAACTCATTTAAACGATAATCATGGTAACAAATTTTTACAATTTTTACTATTCATTATGCAAAAAAATGACATTGGATTCATTATACAATTTTGAAATTATTATTAAAAATATGGAATCAATTTTACATAATTTAGTTTATATATATGGTGGAATTTAATTTTAAAACAGTCTCTTGAAGTGCAATGAAAAACAATTTTCTAGAAAAATGATCTTTTAAATATAAAATTCTTTTACATGAATATCAAGAATAATGTCAATTAAAATAACAATAACTGAATTATTTTCAATATAAATTAAATATTTAAAATTTAAAATCACATAAAAATAAAATTGGGATTTGTAAATACTTTAATAGAAAATATATTTTTTTATAAAATTAGTTTTTTTTCGCGGTTCATATAAAAATTATTCTTTTTCAAAAAATCATAAAATTTCACCTAAATATCATTTTGATAATTTTATTTAAAAAATTATATAATTTTATTTAAAAAATGATAATTTTATAAATTAAAATTTCTTAATATTTAAAAAAATTATTATAATATTCTCCCATGAAATTTAATAAAAACAATTTCTGATTAAAATATATTCTTGAAGCATAAAAAGAATTTACTAATAATTGAGTAATTTTTTATTAGGAATTAATAAATAAATTTTAATTACATAAAAAATTTATACATGTGTTTCATAATTTAGTTATTCAAATTTATACCGCTAACTTAATGGATCATTTATAATGGTATATTATATCACAGTTCATTTTGATCTAAGTTTTCGTGTAAAGAAATGAATCAAAGAAATTAAATTTATTTAAGGATAAATATGACAAAATACCTTAAGGTGTTACATTTTACCCATTTTAAGAATTTTACAAATGAAATTTTGTCACAATGATAAAAAAAACTAAGGATACATCCACATATTCACATCTTTGGGTTCCCATGTATCTTCCTCAAATGTATGATTCCACTAGAGAGCTTTAACCGAGTGAGTACTATTGATCTGTAGAACTTTATCTATATGATCCAAGATTAATCATGGTTATTATTTACATGGATGATCATGATCTATTCGTATAACCATTGATTTTAGAACATGTGAAGGATCAGGTATGTATTTCCTTAAGAAAGATGCATGGAACACATCGTGAACTTGGGAGAGGTTCGGTGGATGATCCAAGTGATAAGTAACTATCTAGGTCTATTCAATAATTTTGAATGGATTCATGTATCTAGGAATTATATTTACCTACTTTAAAAATAGCATAAACTTTATCCAATGATATATTCTTAGGTATATCCCTTATAAACAAAAAACTCTATATATCATCAATGATTTTCAGCAAAAATATTTTGTTGGCTAGGAGCTAACGAGATGTGTTGCAGAATTACTCTAATATTATCTATTTTTTCATCAAATAGCTCAAGTCCCAAAATAATTCTCTCTCCAACTTCATCTCAATATGTTGGAGTTCTAAACTTCCTTCCATAGAGGGATTTATAATGACCCATCTGAATTATTGAGTGAAATATATTGTTGTATAAAAACATAACCAAATAAAGGTGTTGATTAGAAAAAGAATTGAAAACTATAGAATCAAATCTTAGGATATCCTCTAGGTTTTTAATGTTTCTATAAAACTAACCATTTATATGAGGATGAAAATTAGTGTTGAATCTCAATCCTATATTCAAATTCTCCTGGAGACTTCTCCAAAACCTTAAGGTAAACCTTGGATACCAATTAAACATAATTTAATATGGTACTTAATATAACCTTACTAATTACTTAATGTATGTCATAGATAGTTGATCAATAGTGAAATATTATACCATAGAAATTAAATTTTATGATTTCATAACCCAAAAAAAATATATAACATTATTCCCTTTTATATGTTTTCGAGAGTCTAATTATTAAATCTATGGAATTGTTTTCTCACTCCCCTTATATTATGGGTAATGGACTAAAAACACCTTTATAGTATCTAAAAATAAATTTATGAAATATTAATTATTGAGATACATACCCATAAATATCTCTTTTCATGTTATCACACAAAAAATACTCTTTCAGATCTCTATACATATTCATAATTCCACGATGAATAGAGAATAATGAACTATAAGCTTCATCCAATACCTCTTTTTTCTAGTATTCTGTTTATGGTAAACATACTCAATTCATGAACCATATCATTCAAACATAGTCATGGTTGAACTCGGTAACATTTATCACATTCTTCTAAACATCCACATCTTCCCTACATTCCCCTTTAATCCTCACATGGATGGATGTTTGAACATTCATATGAGAAAGATATCATATATCACCTTTAATCATAGTTTCAAGATACATCATATAAAAATCCATAAATATTGGATCTTTTTTAATAATCATTATGGAAAAAATATCATGGAAATTACAACTTATATCATTATCCACCTTGATCACCTTTCTATCGTGATAATGTATTGAGGAGTCATAATCATTAATCATCTCCAACAATCTTCTTGAATTCATATTGAATTATTTCTATGTGAATATATACAAAAATATTTTCCAATCTATATATACTTTAGACCATTCAACATAAATTTAATGAATTTATATCTTTAACGAAAAAATTAATTATGCTTTGTCTAATTCATAAGTTATGTTATTTTTCTCATAAATCTTTAATAAGCATGAGGCATAAGTTATCACAATATTATTATTCATGAGGATGAATCCTAGTCCCTTCTTTAATGCATTACTATATATCAAAAACCCTTCTCTAATAAAGGGTATTATAAGTAGAGGTTCACTAAACAACCTTATTTAATATTCCTTGAAATTTCCCTCACATTCTTCTATCCAAAGGAACTTGGATCCCTTCTTTTTTAACTTGCTCATCATAATTTAATTCCAAGAAAATCCCAAAAAAAAGAGCTGGTAGTATCAATACAACCCAATAAAACTATGGATCCCAGTTACCATGCTTGGACTATGATCGTTCTCAATAATTTATATCATTTCAGGATCCACTGATATACCCTCTTTTGACATTATATGACCCAAAAAGGAATCATTCTATAACCAAAATTCACACTTGGAAGATATTTCATTTTGTTTCTCCTTCCTAAGGGTATTTAGTACATTTCTCAAGTGATATTTATGATCTTACTTACTATTGGAATATATAATAATATCATATATAAAAACAATCATAACTTAATCAATTAAATCTCTAAATACATTATTCATTAAATCCATGAATATAGTGGGGGTATTATTAAGTCCAAATTACATCACTATAAATTCATAATGACCATACCTCATACAGAATGTTGTATTAGGTATATCCTGCTCTATGAATCTTAGTTAAATATATCCATAAAAAAGAAAAATCTTTGAAAATTATTGATCTACATGTAGTTGATCAAAAAAATCATCAATGTGATGCAATTTACACTTCTTTATAGTAATCAAGTTATGTTCCCGAAAATCAAAGATAAGATGCATTGAAAAATATTTCTAATTAGAAAAAGGAAATAGTTTTCTCCATGGTGATGCACTAGGTCATATGAATCCATTATCAAGATTCTTCTTCAATTTTTGATACAAAATATTATTAATTCTATATGGAGTATTCAAAATAGTTGTAGCATAATGTATGAGTTATATTGAAAATGAAACATCACTATTTAGGGGAATTATAGGAGTTTTTTTTGGGAAATATATAATTATAATTCCAAAAAATTGGCATATCATCAATGTTGAGTTTGTACACAATAATTTGAGATAAATATCTTTCATTAATAGGTAGTAATACCCCTCAAATTGATGTAAATTTCATTATAAGTTCATATTAGTCCTCACACTAAAAGAATATAATAGATTGATTCAGAATATCAAACTTGACTTACCTTCCCCAACAATTTATTTGGGATCTATATAGAGAGTATTAATACATTCCCAAAATCACATAAAATTAAACTTCAGGGAGAATCACAATATTTAATTGAATTAAATTCCCCTAAACTTCTATAAAAGAGTATTTATAGACATAAAATTTGATCATTGTACCATTTGAATATTTTATAGCTAACTAAACATCTAATAATTGAGGTTGTAATTTGATACCCTAACCAAATTCTTTAGATACAATAGAGTGTATTGATCCAAAATTAAAGAAAATAGTTCTAGATTGGATGGTAAATATACCTTCTAACACTTCTTTGATAATACCCACCTCATCATTTCTGATCATATGAGATTTTCTATAGTCTCTTATCATAAGAGGTTACCAATTTTATTTTTATTATTACCCCTTGTATCCATAAAATAATTAGAATAATTTCAATACCCCTTTAATTTAAATCATTATACTATGGGTGGAACATTTTATTTTATTTTTCATCACTCTGTTCATTGACTAGCCAATTTCTATTAATTCAGTATTATTTCTCTTAATGACCATATTTTACACACATAGAAAATTTACCAAACCCCATACAGAAATTTCTTCCATGTTTCTTTCCACACTTCTTGTATGAAATAATATTCTTTTTCTTCCCTCCATGGGTTTCATTATTATAATTTCTTCGAAATCCAATTTTTCTACTTTTTCCATTAAACCATGAGATCCATAAGAGTCTGTAATTTCCATTTATAGATTGATATCACATCAAATGATTTCTATACAGCTATTAACATATCTTATATCAAATTATTTTCAAAGACATGGTATCAATCCAATAAAGAATTTATCCATTTTTCTTTTAAGATTGATGATAAAATATAAAGCATACATTGTATGTATTGTTAAATTTTAATCATTGGTAATAATGGATTCATCATCCATATATTTAAATTCAATGAATTTCATTTACATTTTGGTGTGAAAAAATTAGGTAAAATACATTTTGAAATAAACTTCTTCAACTAGTCCCATGTAATGGATTTAATTTCCTACTCTTTCCTCGTATATTTTATAAGAGTACACCATTGATCAACTTCAATTATAAATGATAAATAACCAAAATAAACTTATTAGGGTTTTAGAATTTCAAAAAATAGATATATTTTCAATAGAATTAATGAATTTATTAGTAATATCTTGACCTGAGGAACCACTGATGGAAAATGGATGTTTTCACCTAAAGGACTCAATAGGGAGTTTTTCCTTCCCTTGGATTTTTCAAAGTTCATCATGATTCATGTTTCTATTAATATCTTTAGATAGTTAGGTGGTTATAGAAATATTATTTTTCAACCCATATTCTATTTCATTTTCTTTCTTATGAGGATGGCCATTGCATTTCCCTTTAAATTCAGCATTGTCATGATTGTTCCTAGGTCTAAACATTGACTAAGAAAAGAATAATAGTTTGAGTAATAATAACCATAGTTATAAATCTTATAATCATGAAAAAACATTAAACCTATATCCAAATTAGTAAACCTTAATTTAAATATATGACACCTTATCTTTAACATTGGTTGTTCATAGTCATCTTCTATTAAAATCCATCATAACGGTTTGTAAAGAAAACATGTATCAACCCAATAATTTATCTAGGAGTTTCTATCAAGGTGGGTATCCATATTCCCATGCATCAAGCACCATTGGTGATTGAGTTGATACAAAAATTTAATTTTTTAGAGTTTTTACCCTTATGTTTGTCTTTCCCAAAACCACATCTATATTTCTAGTATCTAGATAGTGATGTAATTTCTAGGAAAACCCCAAAATATTTTCTTTACCAAAAAATTAGGATATTATCATATACTTATACTTATCCCTAGGGTTTTTAATTTATTTCTCTAATCCTAATTACTAAAAATCACTAAAAATTGATTTGATACTAAATGAGGTGACTCAGGCATTTCATACACTCATATTGTATCATTCTTGATAGATATTAAATATATTTCACAATAATAAATGTTGAAGGAGAAAAATGGTTTTGTGTCTTTAGAGAGTAGATACATAATCATATTATTTATTGAAATATCTTCAACATCTCCCAATAATATATTCTCATATATTACACTTCTTAGACATTTCATACTTAAGACCTTTCTTCATAACCTAGAGAAAGGAAATATAATTATGGGTGAGCATAGATTCTTGGTAGTGGTAAAAAATGGATATATCATTAAATAATCATATATGGACATAAAATAATTATAAGGGTTTGAAAATATGATCCTAATATAAAAAAAATATTACCTAATCAGTCAAATATCTTTAACTATGAATCATAGAATAAGTTTTTTCAAACAAAATACATAAGACAAAAGAGTGTGAAACCATCAATAATCAAAAATGATCCATGATAACATATCATAATCATAATACATAAGAATATAAAACAAATTATTTAGTTAAGGTTCACTATAAAGACTATCATTATGGAAAAAATCTCATAATGGAAATGTCTACCAGGTTATTTACAACATTATATTAGTATTGACATCCATCTAATTTACTCTATCATATCTTAAGATTTTATTAAATACATTTTTACATAGGTAATTATAAAATCTTTCATTATTACCCCATGAATTGGAAGGCTATATAATTTTTAGAGCACCCATCACATAATGAAAAACATGCATACTATAGCTATAGGATCAACAAAATCATCATATCAATATATCATAACCTATGGAATGGAAATATGGTTCATGACATTTCATAATTCCATCATATTATATCTTGGGGAAGGGAAGTGGGTTTATAAAGGTTTCATCATAATTTAATTAACTCATTGAAATGAAACATGTTACATGGAATCATCCCTAAATAAAATCATTATAATACTTCTTGAGAAATAAAGTGGATGATATCATAAATTCATATCCTTTGTGAAGCATAATAATCCTTAAATGATTCTAACATTGATGAAAAATATCATTAATGTAATATTTGATCCATTTTTGAAATCATGAGATAAATATTATTTTTATTTTTTATAAAATTTTAAGTCGAATTCCATAGAATATTGAGAAAAATTTTTCTTTAAAAACAAAAAATTAAAATTTTATAGGAATCATCAAAGTATAGATTGGTCTATATGTAGGAAAATCAATTCTTACCATATAAAAAAGAGAACATAAGTAAAAAATGGAGCATTCAGAAAAATTTTCCTAAAAAGTTTCCTTTGTGTACATAGTAAATAAATTAAAAGGTAATGAAATTAAATTTTTAAAACATTAATTTTATATGAAAAAGTTTCAATAAAACAATTTTTAAGTGAATATATATGGAAAAAATTTTCTACAACCAAAGAGGAAATAAGTTCGAGTTTTGATTAAAAATATTTTCCTATTCATTTAGGTAATAAAGATATTAAAATGGTACTAATACATAAATTTTATATTATTAAAGGGAAGAAAATATATGGGTTTTAAAGAATAATATCAATATAATTTCCCTCAATGAATATTTTTCATAAAACACACTAAAAATAAATGCGATTGTAATATGAACTCCTTAACTCAATTATCATATATATTCATAAACATTAAAATATAATATATAATTGATATTTATTTATTATAAATATATTATAAAACCATATTAATCTATAAAATACTATTTATCATTTTTGTATAATTTATAATTAACCTCTTATTATTAATTTCTTCATTAAAATGAATATTTAGGTGCAAACTGCTCTATTTCTCATGAATGTATCGATTCAATGGTTCTTATACCTATACCTTGATCATGGTTTCATATTATATAAAATATTAATAATCAAAAAAAAGTACCATATTTATTCATCATGTAAAAAATTTAGATTTATTAATATTAGGTTGTGATGATAAATTAATCACATAATTGGGTAGTGGTGGTAGTCACAACATATGCATGAATGATGTTACCATTTTTCCAAAGGATAAAAAGATAACAAGGTATGTAAGATATTATAATTATATAATAATATATATTAAATAAATATAATATTTGAAAATTAAATCCATAATAATAAAAAAACAATGAAAATGGGGATGGAAATTGAATCGCATCACTATGTGGAGGCAATAGTCTCCAAAAACACATGACTGATACTTTTATTTCACATTTCATGGAAAGGAGGGGAAAATGGATTTCCATCATCATCATAAAAATTAATTATATTGAATATAATTAAGTCATTATTTTATAATGTATTCCATATATTATATTGTATGTGGAAGAATAAATAAATTTAATGTACTTGATTAATAGTTATATGTATTCGATGAGAAACTTCCTTTATCATGCACCTTAATCATTTAATAGTGGGTATTATGATCAAACCAGGACCAATAGAATATAGTGAGGGATTTTGGTAAAGTATTTGGGTAGGTAATTTTTTATCTATGAGGATCATGGATAATGGGGAAGGTAGGAGAGGTGAAGTCCTTTTATATGGGATGTAGAAGACATGCTTGAAATTTTTCAAAGGATTAAAATATATTAATCTATTACTCAATCAAAATTTAAAGGCCCTGTCCCTAGTAGCATAGATCTGGAGCCTTAATTTATTAAATTGGTATAATAAATAATGAAATTTTATCCTGAAGGAACAAATAGTTTAGTAGCTTTGGAAAACCAAATACAAAAATATGTTTTCTATTAAAACATGAAATGAAATACAACATAGAAACTCCATTGGAAACATCAAAAACAATCCAAGATTATCCATGTGATTCATTCATAAAATAAATCATTGAATAGAGGGGAAAATAAAACATAATAAGTGGGTGATATTAGATGCTCTGTAATGGTATGAAATATAATAGAAGCTATCCTAAATAAACATAAACAATAAGTCTTGGTGAACACATTTCATTAAAACATAATCTTGAGCATAATATTGCTAAAAATAAAAGCTAAATAAATAATTTCATATAAATAATCACATGATAATGAAACATAATCATGGATATTATACTATTATAATAATAAAATGGATTATAAATTACTAATATCTTAATGAGGTAATTAATAATTCTAGACATCCTAAACAAACCATTAAGGCTTCAACCAAGACATCATACATAAATAGGTAAAAACCTAATCTAGTTTTTCTCATGAGACATACTGATGGATCGAGGGGCCATAGAGGGACCCAACCATAACTTACTAAATACATTTCATTATTCATATGAAATGGGTGAAATATAATCAACATATACATTCATATTGAAACTAGCATATGAAATGTAAATAATTTCCCTAATTAGTACTCATAGTCATAAACTATCCAAATTAGAATAGAGAATGGTATCAAAATAGTAAATACCTAGTAAGAATAAAACATTAAATAAAACAATTTTGTTAAGGGATCAATTTTAATAAATCATAATATTCAACATAGGTTTTTTAAATATAATCAAATACTCTAATAAAATCATTGAGAAATTCTTGAGAGAAATACCCTTTTACATTTGAAAGAAGAGTTCTTTTGGAAAATAATTTGTATAAAATCATATTGTAGTCATTTTTATTACATAAAATAAAATATAAGTAAAAATAAAAATTATTTAAGGTATAAATTATTTCCAAATTCAGTGAAAATATTTAAAAGCAGTCTTTAAAAATGATCCACTTTAGTGCGGTTTAAGAGAAAATATAAGAGTCTTTAAAGTGTTCAAGGATTAACTAATTTAATAAAACCAGATAATAACTAAAATATTTTTTCATTATAAAATGGTTTTTTTAGAAAAATATTGGTTTCATATAAACTATTATGGAGTGTACTTGAAAATGGGTAATAAATTGGGAAGTACCCTTAATTTGGGCTTGCTTATTGGGAGTAATTGAAAAGGGAACCTTATAAAACATGTATTTTCCCATAAAATAATTATAAACTGATATAGATTCATTATTTTTATAATATAAAGATAATTTATAATAATTATATAAAAAAATAAAAATTTCATTGGCTTAAAGAGATAGAAAGTGTAACCCGAGTGAAAAATGGAGGTTCGGGAGGAAACCCTTTCCTTATGTCAAAACGCATTATGCTCTTGTACTTGACATCTTGGATACTGAAATTAGATTCTTTAATAATTTAACTAAGAACATATTAAACATGTATTTATTAACTATAATTTTATTAAGTTTATTTATGGTATTTTTTATGTGTTATAATATTCAATTTCATCTTTCAAACATGTCTCTTTCTTTGGTTTTTATGATTAGTTCACTTGTAAACATGTACGAGAGATCATGTGAAATGGGAATAGTTATCCAGAATTAAAATTTTAAGTTATTAATGAGAATAAATAATATTAAATGGTCTTATATATCGTTTTTTCCATATATTATGATTATTCATTAGATAAAACATTATTGATAACCATTTGGATTATTTTGGCTTTTTTTCGATCATCATGCACTAGTTTGGTTTTATTAATTAATACTATATATATATATATATATAATTGTTATAGAATACAAAATAAGTTTTAATATAAATATTATGATCTATTTTAACCATATAGATTTTATTATGATCATCCTTGAAGGCGGTATTATAAAATAAAAAAATCATCATCCAAGAAGGTGGTGAATCAACACCTCACGGATGATGTTTTCTTTTTTAGAATAAAAAAGAGGAAGTGAAAAGAATTGATGGTGGATATACCATTAACATAATAAAATTCCAGTATATATAAGATACTGGAGTTATCATGAATGTTTGTACATATAAGGTAAGGAAATTATAATAAAATAAAAGAAATTGAAAAAGAAAATAAAGAAAATAAAAAGAGGATTTTATATCTTGAATTCTTTTCCTTGTGAACCTCCTTAGGGAAATTATTTTTGGTTATTTTTTTGATACTTGAACCTACTAGAAATGGGGAAGAGACTTTTGAATAGTATTGGTTAGAAATTTTACAAGCTTTAAGGCTCAATATGTGTGAGGAGAAGCGGTGGTGAGGGGTGGTATTTTTGTTGGAGGAGAGCGGTGTTACCTCATTATTATATTCATTATTTTATTATTTTATCTCAAGACTATGAATAGTTTGATAATTATCAGTAAATATATTAAAATAATGAATGATAATATGATATAATCATCTTAAATTAATCATACATCATCTATGACTCAATAATTCAAGTATGTATTAAATATCATAAATTACCGTATTTTACTATTCATTAAAAATTCAAATATTTTAGAAAAAACCCAAAAATTCATCCTAACAATTTTTAAATGTGTATAATTAAAAAATGAACTTCATTTTATGAAAATAATTTTTAAAATATGATAACTTATATTTTTAAATAAAATCATCACCTACTTAAAAAATACAGATTTTAATATTATAACTATTTTTATGACACTTCCAAAAAATCATTAAGGTCTCGTAAAATTATCTTATAATAATAAGTCAATAAAATAATAATTTGTGAATCTATTTTATGAAGATAATTTTCTTTTAAATCATTATATTAATTATAAAATTATAAATAAACATTTTTGTTTCACAAAAAATACCAACATTTAATTTATCATTATTAAAACATATATTTACATATTTTGTGATATAAATATACCATATTTTTATTTATAATATACCTAAATTTTATTTATACTTTCATAGGTGAAGTTTCTATTCTATTGGTCATATTACTATTACTATTTGTCCATATTATTATTCTAATAATCATTTTTAATAGTATACTACAGTTTTAAACTCAGTGTTTCATGATGTACAAACTATCGAATATATTAAATTTTAAAAGAGGCATACCATAAGATCTTATAGTGTTACATTCTTACCTCCTACAAAAAAAATTTATTCTATAAATTTCTAGAGTGGCACCTCAAAAAAATATTTGGGTGGTTCTTCTTTATAAGTTCATCTGGCTCCCACGTTTCATCTTCAATTTTATGATTTTTCAAAAGTACCTTTACCAAGAAAGTCATCTGATTCCACAACACATATTATTTAGTTTCCATAATATGGATAGAATCTTAATATTAAGATAAATTATGATTCAATTCTATTTCTTCATAATTTAGTACATGTGTTGGGTCTCGCATGTACTTCTTTAATAAATAGATGTGGAACACATTGGGAATTTTAGAATGGCTAAGTGTCAATATCAAATAAAAAGCCACATCTCCAACCCTCTCCAGGATTTCAAAATATACCAATATATCTGGGGATTAGTTTCCCTTTCTTTACAAATATTATAATTCCCTTCAGTGGAGATACTTTTAAGAAAACATGATCGCCCACTTTAAATTCCAAATACTTCCTTTGATTGTCATCATAGATAATTTTCCTACTTTGAGCTCCTTTGATATGGGTTTGAATAGTTTTTACCTTTTCTATTGTTTCATCCACAAGTTCTGGGCCTACAATCTTCATTTCACTAATTTCTACCCAACAAGTTTTTGTATGACATCTCTTTCTGTACAATGCTTTATATGGTGCCATTTGGATACTTTAATGGAAACTATTATTGTAGGAAAACTCTACCAAAGGTAAATACTGATCCCGAGTGCCTTGAAATTAATGTGATGATGATCTCAACATGTATTCTAAAGTTTGGATCATTATTTCTAATAGCCCGTCAGTTTGAGGATGATAATTAGTACTCAAATGAAGCTCAGTATCTAAATATTTATAAATATTTTTCAATAATTTCGATGTAAATTGTTGATCACAATCAAAAATATTGATATAGGTTCTCCAAGAAGTTTTAAAACTTCAATAATATAGAGTCTTTCATGGTTCTCTAATGGAAATTCCTTCATTATAGAGAGAAAATGTGCATATTTGGTAAGTCAATCAAAAATTACCCATATTGAATCATTCTTTCTTTATGTTTTTGGTAATCTAGTGAAAAAATCGAAAGTAATGTCACCCCATTTCCATGTAGGAATAGGAAGAGGTTTTATAACTCCTCTAGGATGTTTTCTTTCATACTTAACTTATTGACATACTAAACATCTTGATACAATATCTAAAATTTTCCACTTTATATTATCACACCAAAAAAGTTCCTTCAAATATATATACATATTAGTTCTACCAGGGTTTATAGATAAATTAGTACTATGGGAATCATCCAATAACTACCTTTTATCATGGGTATAGATGGAACACAAAGCCTTTTAGAGAATTTCATAATTACATTCTCATACAGTAAGTCTTCCAACATCCCATTTTTCACAGATTTAATTTTCCTTTGAAAATTCTCATCAACATACTGCTAACTTTTAATCACTACCAATAAATCTGGTTGGGAAACCAATTGAAATAGTAGTGATTTTTTACCTTATAATTCCCATATCTATTTCACTATATCCATGAACATGGCATCCCTTTCAATCAAGTTTTTTTAGAACTCCATGATCCTTCATTCCCAATCTATCTGCTACCTTATTTTCCTTTCTTGGGTAAGTGTGCATTGAAAAATCCTAATCCTTGAGTATCTCAACCATTTTCTTTCCCTCATGTTGAGTTACTTCTATGAGAAGATATATTTCAAACTCTTGTGATCTCTATATATCTCATAACTTTTACCATGGATATAGTGTCTCCATATCTTAAGAGAAAATATTATAGTTTCTAACTTAAGATCTTGAGATATACAGTTATTTTTAGGAGTTATTAATATCCTTGATGCATACGCGATAACTCTATCATTATTTGTAAGGACATATCCAAGTAATTTCTTTGATGAATCACTATAAATCAAAAATCCACCATTTCCCAATGGTAGATTCATGATCATATCAGTCGCTGGTCTCCTCTTAAATTATTCAAAGTATTCTTCACATTATTTTTCCCATAAAAACTTAACCCCTTTATGAGTAATAATGGTTAATGGGTTATATAATTAGGAAAAAATTAGAATGAAATGTCGATAGTCACCTTCTAAACATATGAAACTATGTACCTCAATTATGTTTATTGGTGTAGTAAATCCATGAACTTCCTTTTACTTCATAGGATCTACAAAGATTTCATCATTGGGGGTAATATAGCCAAAAAATGAATCTTTTTGAATGCAGAATTCACACTTTCCAAATTTCTCATATAACTCTTTTCTTCTAAGAGTCACCACAAAAATCATAATTTGGTTCTCATGGTCTTTATATATTTTGAAATATATCCAGATATCATCAATAAATTCCACAATAAAATTATCAAGACATTCCTTAAATAATCTATTCATTAGATTCATAAAAAAATGGTGAATAAGTCAGTCTCAATGGAATTAAAATAAACTCAAAATTTCCAAACCTATTTTGGAATGCTATCTTTAGAATATATTCCTTCCACACACACAATTGATGATATCTAAATCGATGGTCAATCTTTGAAAAATATTGAGCTCTATGAAGTTGGTCAAATAAATAATCATTTTGTGGAAGAGGATACTTTTTCTTTATTGTAATAGCATTGATTTCTATATAGTTGATTCACAGGATCATGGATCCATATTTCATAATGGCAAGGAGAGTAGGGGATCCCCATAGAGAAACACTGGGGTGAATAAATTCCATATTACTCAACTTTTCTATTTGTGTCTTCAACACCACTAATTACACAGTGGCCATTATATAAAGAGACTTTGATATTATCCTTGCATTAGGGATTAAATAAATATAAAACATGACTTCCCACTCTAAAGGTTATCTAGGTAAATCCTTTGAAAATACATCAATGTATTTTATAAAATAGGTACTTCCACAATTTGAAGATTTCTTTCCTCATCTATAAATTATGTTTTCTCTTCTTCACTAAGTATTTCATTTAGAAGAGATACTGGAGGTAGATCCAGATCTGACTCAGATAATGATTTCTCCCCTATAAAGATGATAAATTACATACCTTCATCACAAATCATAATTTACTTCTATTTGAAATTAATATTTGCATTATATTTTGAAATTAAATCCTTACGAATGATTATATCAAAATCAACAATAAGTGTGATGATAAAATTAGAAATTAGAGAACATTTATTTTTCCTAATAGGAACTACTTGACATATCTTTGTTTTAATAAAGTTTTTACTAGGATTCCTTAATAAAAACTCCCTTGATAAGTTGAATTTGAGATAGTTAATTTTTTAAGAAAATTAAGAAGATATAAACGAATGGGATGATCCATAATCAAATAAAGATTTATCTAAATTTGAGGAGATGGTTAAAGTATATACCATCACATCATTATGAAATTCAACCTCAGTTATTGTGATCACGTAAGATGTTCCTTTATCCTTTGTCCTTTTTTAGGGAAAGTTTCCTTGACTCTTCAAAAATTAATTTTCATAGTGTCCTAAATCTATAAAATTATAGTATTGAACATTGGAATCTTATTTCTTTCCCTTACAATCACAGTCTTGGTGTACTTTTTATCCATACTTGTAGAAAACGTATTTTCCTTTTAAGAATGCACCAGGGTGTTTCCTTCCACAAGTATCGTACATTTGAAAATTCTCTTTTTTATTCTTCCATTTATAAATCCTTTGCTATGCCACACCCTTATTCTTATGTTTTCCCTTAAATTCATAAGATATAGAGAATTATTTCTCTACCTTGATAGCACATGAGACTATATATTTATATGATAAGAAAGATTGGGAGACCAATTCCCTTTGTATGAATGGTTTTAACCCATCAAATAATTGAACAATATATCTATTTGTATTATAGATTTAATCTATAGAATACTTCATTAACAATGTAAATTTGGATTTATACTTGGAAACATTTTCATCCTATTTTTGTCTCGGGCTCAAGAATTGTCTCTTCGTATATTCTCGTTATTCTTGAGAGAAATATTTTTTATAGAAAACTTCCTTAAAATCCATCCATTCTATATTTTCAATTTATTCCTCGTCATTTGTGTTTTGAATAAATAACCATAATTGATCAATATCTCCTGAGAGATGATAAACTTCCATGATAAATTTCTCACATTCATTACTTCCCAAAGCTTTAAATATCTTCTCTAAGGAAATTATACATTTCTTAGCTACAAAGAGATTTTGTAGTCCCATTGAATGAGAGAGGTCATTGTCGTATAAAACAATCCCACATTGTTCCTCCACATTATGTATCAGAATTATCAATATGGGTAATGTTATTATTCATAACCTAAGTTAGTGATCCCAATATAGTTATAAGTTGCTCTGCTCTAGTTGTAACTCCTACTCCAACATTATTATCTTTTATATAAGGTAAATACATATATAAAATGTGTTCATTTATATAGTTTCCATTTCTTCCACTATGTTCCATTTCTAAACAATATAATAGAATAAATTAGATTATTAATCATACTGTATAATTTCGAACTAGAAACACATAATGTAAACTAAAAATATTATGCATATCTAATCTCATAAACTTGGTTTCTCTGGGGACATATTTAATTTTAAATCCTTAATAATTCTTTGTTAATAATATGTGAATTATTCTAATAATATCCACCATGACTATCAAACCTTGTGTGTAGTAAGGCCCATTGTCGTGTACTAGGTTATTCCAAGTCAGGCCCTAAGTACCTTTTCGGATTTATTACCCTTAGGTACATATGTGTCCAATCCATGTCCACTTGTAGTATCCAGAAAAAGATATATTTATAAGAAGACACAGATAATATCTAACTTACAAAAATTTTAGAATATTCTTTTATTCATACCCTCAAATTATATATTAGAGTAATGTTCCCTATTATATGATTTCTAAATCTAGTTTCTATGGTTTCTACTAAACTTTCCATGATATTAACTGTAAAGACCCTGTCCACAGTATCCTAGAGTCGGTGTCATACTTTATTTCATTGGTATAATAAAGAAGTAATTTTCATCCCAAAGCACTGAATATTTTAGTTTATTTGGAAAATATATATAAATATAAGTTTTACATTACAACATGAAATTAAATAGAACATAGAAACTCCATTGGAAACATCAAAAAACTATTACATTATCTCTCCAAGTCATTCATAATATACATATTTGAATCCGGGGGGAAAATAAAACATAATAAATGGGTGAGATAAGATGATCATTAAGGGTAAGAATTATAGTGGAATCTATCATAAATAAACATAAACAATAAGGCAAGGTGAACATATTTCATTAAAACATAATCTTGATCATAATATGGTATGAATAAAATCTGAATAAATAATTCCATATAAATAATCACATGATAATGAAGCTTAATCATGGATATTATACTATTTTAATAATCACATGGATTATGAATTAAAAATAACATAATGATGGAATGAATAATATCGGACATCATAAACATATCATCAAGTCTTTTTCTAAGATGTCGTACATAAATGGGTAAAAACCCAGTATAGTTTGTCTCATGAGACCTAATAATGCATCAAGAGGCTATATTGGGCCCCACCCATCACATAAAAAGTCAAATTAATTATTTCTATGAATGTGTTGAATCATAATCAACATATACATTCATATTGAATCTATTATATAAAATTTAAATGATTTCCCCAACCAGTAAAAATAATCATAAACTATCCAGAGTAAAATAGAGAATGTTATCAAAATAGTACATCCCCAGTAAACAAAATCCATTAAATAAAATATGGTATATGGTAACATAAGATATAAATTTCAATAAATCATAATATTAAATAGAGGTTTTTGAAATTTATGTAAATACTCAAATAAAATCATTGAGGAATTCTTTAGAGAAATAACCTTTTACTTTGGAAAGAAGAGTTTTTTTGGATAATCATTTGTATAAAATAAAATTTTAATAATGTTTATCATGTAAAATAAAAGGTAACGAAAAATTAAATTATATTTAAGCAATAAATTATTTCCAAATCAAGTGAAAACATTAAAAAAGAGTCTTTATAAATGACAATTTTAGTGTGGTTTAAGAGAAAATTAAAAAGAGTCTTTAAAGAAGGAAAGGCTTAATTATTTTCATAAAAATAGTTAAGAAATAAGAAATTTTTTCATAACAAAGAAATGTGGTTTTAGAAAAAAATCATTATAAAATATTATGTAGTGTACATAAAATGGTTAAGAAATTGGGAAGTACCCTTAATCTAGGCTTGCTTATTGGGAGGAATTTAAAAGGGAACCTTATAAAACAAGTATTTCCCCCATCAAATAAATATAAACTGATATGTATAAATGATTTTGGAACATATAAAGATAATTTAGAGTAATTATATAAAAATAAATAATAATTTTATTGGGGTAAAGAGAGAGAAGGCATACCCTGATTGAAAAATAGATGTTCGGGAAGAAACCCTTACCTTGTGTATGAAAGAGTTCTGCTCTTGTACTTAACATCCTGGATAATGAAATTAGATTATTTAATAATTTAAATAAGAACCTATTAAACATTTATTTTATTTATTATAATTTTATGATGTTCATTTGTAGTCTTTTTTATGAGTTATAATATTCAATTTCGTCATTCAGAAGTGTTTGTTTCCTTGGTTTTCACGATTGCTTCACTTGTATACATGTATGAAAGATCATTTGAAATGAAAATAGTTATCAATAATTGAAATTATATGTAATTTATGAACTTATAGAATAATAAATGGTATTATATATCATTGTTTCTATATATTATGATGATTCATTAGATAAAATGTTAATGATAACTATTTGGAATATTTTGGATTTTTTTCAATCATCACGCACTAGTTTTGTTTTATTAATTAATATTAAGTATATATACTGGTTCCAAAATATTAAATAATTTTTAATACAAATATTATGAAATTTTTAAACATATAAATGGTTTTATTTCCAACCTTGAATGTGTTATTAAAAAATAATCAACGTCCACACAGGCGGTGAATCGACACCGCATGGAAGACATTTTCATTTTTAGAAAAAAAAAGGGGGGTAGAGAAAAGTATTGATTGTGGATATCCATTATCATATTAATATTATAGTATATATAATAAATTTTAGTTATAATTAATGTTTGAGTTAATGAAAGTATAATAAATTAATAGAAAGTGAAAAATAAAATAAAGTGAAAGAGGATTTTACCTCTTGAATTATTCTCCTTGAGAATCTCCTTAGGAAAATTAGTTTTGGTATTTTTTGATAAAAGAAAATTTGGGATATCAGGAAGAAACTTTGGAAGAGTATTGTTTAGAAATATTATGAGATTAAATTCTTAAGAGTAGTTAAGATAAGGGGTGGTGAGGGGTAGTATTTATACTGAAGGGGAGCGGTGTTTTCTCATTACTATATTCATTAGTTTTCTATTTTAGATCAAGACTATTAATAGTTTAATAATTATAACTAAATATATTAAAATAATTAAGGTTATTTCTATATTATGGTATTACATAATCCATACATAATTTATGACTTAATAATTCATGTATTTGTTAAAAACTGTAAATTACTGTATTTCACTATTCACCAAAAAATCGACTATATTTGAAAAATACCAAAAAATTCACCCTTACCATTTTACAATGCATAGAATTAAAAAATTAACTTCATTTTATGAAAATAAATTTCTGAATATGATAAATTATATTTTTAAATAAAATCATCATTTAGTCAAAAAATACAGATTTTAATATTATAACTATTTTTATGACACTTCGACAGATTCATTAAGGACTCATAAAATTATATTAAAATCATAAGACGAAAAAATATTAATTTATGAAAATATTTTATGAAAATAATATTCTTTTAAATCATTATATTAATTATGAAATTATAAATAATCATTATATGAATTGATGTTAATTTTAAGATAAAATTATAAATGTTTTTTATTTTAATTAAATTAATTTTTTAATTATTTATCAAAATAGAGTTATGTGAATTTAATCGAAATATAAAACCTAATTTCACCTAGAAAAAATATAATTAAAATAGGAAGACTAAAAATATTTTTTATTAGAAAAAATCTCCTAAATTTTCTAAATTTTAAACTAAGGTTTGATTAATTCAGCATAATATTTTTTAAATAAATCATTTAATTTTTAAAAAAATTTGTACTTATGTATTTATATAGTTCTAAAAGAAATAGTTTTAGTAAAAAAATCATTTTTCACTTATTACTTAACAATCAATTATTTTAGAAAAATAAAAAAAATTATCAGAAGATAATACCGGTATTTCGAATCCATTAAAGAAGTTCATTTTAAAAAATTAAAATTCTAAAATAGATAAATTTATCTTTTCAATTTATATTCAAAATAGAAATAAAAAAATTGTGTTTTCTCAATATTATTTAAAATTAATTTCTAATTTATAAGATGATCGTATAATAGTTAATATATTAAAATATTATATATTATCCTAATAAACACTTAAAATTATTCAAATTTATTTTTTAAGACATTAAAAAGTTAATTGAGAATAAATAATCCTTTTACATAATATTAATTCTATATTTTATAATTTTTAGTTTTTTTATTGTTTATTGTATTTTTTATTTTGAATATGTATTATAAATCAGAAATTTTTTTAATAATCTTAATCTAATATTTCATAACTCGTTTTAGTTATATATTTCTAATGAAACAAACTGAAAAATATAAAAAAAATTAGAGAGAAACATATTCAAAATTCTTTAAGTGTTACATTCTCCCCTATTAAAATAAATTTCATCCTCATAATTTTAATTATTACTCTCAAAAAAATGGTAAAGGTTTCCATGACTCAATATTTAGATTTTAATGAGGTTTCATCCACACTATCATTAATATTACTATTGAACTCATTTATTCCCTTATAATAAGAATATAACTAATGTTGAGTTTTTCTCTTAATTTTTGTAATAAATACCCAAATATTGTGGGTGTAATTTTTCATAGTGATTTTAGTTAGCCTTATATTAATAGGTGATCATGGGTTGATATATTATTTTATATGTGATTTAAATAACTTGTAAATTATCATGGCCTATATGTTGAGACGTCTAATCCATGCCCAATATTACATAAAATTTGATGAATGGAAGGATAGAAATATTTGTAATAAGGCCATTCCTATAAACATATATTATAACAGAGTTATATATATAGGAAAAAATATTCATACCACTATAAGTTTTTATTAATAATTCAATATCTAGTCATAATGGTGGTGATGTTATGTTCTTATAAAACTTCTAGGTAAATTGGGATAGGTTGAAAAACATATGAATGCAACACTCACTATTCTTGAGTTGGTGATTAGTTTCACAAATTCTAAATAATTTTTAGAACCAACTTCAATTATTATGGTTTTATAAGATTTCCATTAACTTGGATGTTTTTGTTCCTATCTTCCCTATTAACCCTTGGATTACAACGTTGACTTGGACAATTACCATGTTTCCCACATTTATTAAAGTGAACAATTATAGGTAATTTAGGATAAAGTCTTTTTTTGTTCACCTTGTTTACTAAACTCTTCATTTTATCCCCACCAATTAGCTTCTATATTCCATACTTTTCAATGCCTAAAATAGATCTCACATACTATGACATATTTTCAAGGGTGATTCTTCCCACATTAATGAAATATAATAAATTTAATATTATTTTATTCATCATCCTTATAACCTGAACTTTTATGATAATTAATGTATATCTTATTTGGAAGGTATTCAATTCAAATATGTTCAAATTTTTAATCAATATTAATGATATATATTTTGGTATAATCAAATTATTTTTCACTCCATATATTATTCCATTAAGTTTTTCATTGGTTTATTCACCACATTATTCATGTAATCCATCATTAACATGACTCTATGGGTCTCCAACACTTGATAAAACAAAAATGAGTTAACATGATTGGGAATAATTAACATTATAAGTGAATTATTTTAAGATAATTACATGAAACAATTTACCTCAATATGACTTACACTTTGAAACCATCATATTAAATTTCAATTTAACCTAAATTACCCTCAGTTTATTCTAGTTTTATTTTGGTTGGATTCTATCATATTCCTAAAACCTAATTCCATAACATAATAAATCATTTTTAATGTTGTGTATAGATAACGTGATTAACCAAAAAATATTCCCTATGAGTGACTAGAATACTGTGTAGACATAGATTCAATCATCGTGTATCAAGTAAAGATTGAGTTAATACTCAACAAGCCTTTTCCTGTGTGATTACCCATAAGTGAATATGTGTTATATTCGGATACACATTCTAGTATTCGAACGTGGATGTGATTTCTAAGAAACCATGCAATATCCACTTAACCAAAACATTGGGATGTTATCTAATAATTATAATTACCCCAAGATTTATCTCTAATTTTCTCTCATCTTATTCCCAAACAATATAATATAACAAATATTTCCATAAAAAATAGAAATGGTTATCTATACCTTTTAAATTTTGATCAAATCCCATGTTTTCAGTTGACATTGTACTTTATTTCCCTATTTTTAATAAATAAATAATGATGATGATGCTAAAAATTATATTAGACAAACAATAATCATAAAATAATTGTATGATTTATATAAAATAATTAATTACATACATTTCCATAACCATTAAGGTTTTTGAGAATTAGTACAAATTATTAATTAATGAAGCCCATTTATTTCTTAACTAAAGGAAATTTTCCCTCTATAGTAAGAACTAATCAATCCATAGTATTTCCTCAATATATCCTATAAATTCTCCACTAAAAACTCTTCTAAACATATCATATGTAGTAATTTCAATCATAATATAGGGAAATTAAAATAAATAAAGGGGTGAGATCAAATGCACCGTAAGGGTAAACATAAGAGATAATAATAAATAATCATAATGAGCATAATATATGCAAACATGTATAAATTTATATGAAAATTAAATAAGATAATCATACCCAACAAAGAATATATCACAAATCATGATTCATGAAATATTGACTGAAATAAAACAATACAAAAATGAAAAGTGTGGGAAACATTTTTCAATAAATATGAGCCTTGAGAGTATAACATTAATATGCATTATAAATGTGGTAAAAACACATTAATAAGGAAAAAAACATTCATGAGTCACATGATTTCACCCAACCTTATGAGAAACTAAATTTTGACTACATATATATTCCTCATGGGATATAAACTTTTAACCAATTCCTTGTAGGGTGACATAGAACCCCACCTATCATTATGAAAAAATATGCATTCTACTTGAAAAAAATAATTCATCATATCACAAATAACCCATGAAAATAAAATTGTTTAATATCCTTTTCAAGTATATTAACATAATGAAATCATTAATTATTTCATTAATAATAATAAAATAATAAACCTGTGGAAAATAAATGGGTATCAAAATATATTCAGTAACTTTCTATGAAAATACCCTTCAATAAAGATGATGAGGTACATGATATTTTCACTGTATAGATAATAGATATTTGGATTAGTGAATATTTTCCATAATTAATAAATATATCTCATCTTGGTTAACACTTATCATTCAAATTTAGGAAATATATTTTTTTATTAATGAAATGCATTAGAAGATAAATCATAATTATACATCGTGTATTATTAGGAATGAAAAATGTAGTAATATAATTCCAGGAGTTTAATCCTCCAAAATATTATGAGATAATTTAGAGGGTAACTTATGAAAATTTATTTCTAAATAAATAAATCATTTTAGGATAAATATTACAATGTAAGAAATATCGTAAAAGAGTTTTTAGAAAAAAAATGGTTTTTAAAATTTTCATAAAATAATTAGTTGTGGGTAATTTTAAAATGCCTTTTTAGAAATAGCAGAGTGAGATTTTTTGAAAATATTTACTTTTAAAATGGTCCCTCAATAATAAATCAGAGAAAATATATAAATGTTATTTTAATTAAATTTGGTGGGAAAGATAAAAAACGATCATGGAAGGGAAACAATTTTAGGAATTTAAAATTTACTTATTAAAAACCACACCACAAAAAGTTAAAAAAGTATAAATTTTATAAAGAGGAAATGTGGAATTTAAAGGTCACATGAGATAACACATAATATTTTCCCAAATTTTAAGGATAAATTTTATAGTAAGGGTAAAATATAAACCTAATCAAAAAAGATAAATTAAAAGGATGTGATTTATTCTTAAATAAATTAATATTTATTAAATAAGGTTAAAATCAATGGAAATACATTGATGTGAAAAATAAATTCCACAAATGGAAATATATAAATATAATATATAGTTATCATTGGGTACATTAAATCAATCGTGAAAGATAATAGTTAAAGAGGAATCATTATAACCCAAGTAAAATATTAAAGTAAAAACCCCTTATGAATTTAGTATCATTTAAATAAAAACATAGTTTCAATGTAGATATAGAAATTGAACTTAAAGACAATGAATTTAAGATGATTCAAGACATAACATATGAAATGGGCAGTTTATATACCATATAAATTAAATAGATGCATAAAATTGTACATGACTCAAATAATGAAATTTTATATGAAACACTCTTACAACATTTCTAATGCTTGAATCAAAAAACATAATAGGGATTTTATGATATGTTTATTAAAATATCATTAAATAGGAAATATTTGTTATTACTAAAATAAATAAGGATGTGAATATACTACATAAAATAAAAACCGGAGTGTCGTATCAAACATGTCTCATGGATTTGAAAATTGTGATAATGAAACACTAATATTAATTCATGACTTCCATGAAAGTGTTTTAATCTTTTGTATAATAAAAATAACAATCAGAATAACTTATTTCAAAACCATATTTATAGATATAAAATTTTATAAACTTCATTTATTACGAATATATTACTTATTTATATTTTATTTTCACCCTTGGTTGTTATATGTTTTGATTATTTGTTTAGTGCAAGTTACATAATGGTGGTTTCGATTCATGTTTGATTATTTGTTATATTTTTTTTATTAGTGATGAATATGTAAGTGATGAGCATGTATTGTTAATTTTAATAGAAAAATTAGTGGTATATTAATATTAAGATAAATATTAATAAAAAAATTCCATAATTATAAACCAAAAAAAATTACTCATTAATATCTAATAATACCAATATTGATGTTTCCATATTCATCCATGATATAAATTTATAGCAATATTCTTGTTGAAATTTAAACTAACCTAAAAAATAACATGCTATAATTAGTGTATAAATATGATTATGGGGGAATTTAGTTATAATATCAATATTAAAAAAGTATAATAAAACCATTTAGATGTTTTGAATGTGGTGAATCTTATTTTAAAAGAGTTTTATAAAGAAAAAAAGTGTAGATGAAAAAATGAATACAACACTTTTGTAGACATTGTAGTCTGTATCTACACATGGGTAACACATTAATTTTCCCTTGATTAAGAGGGACATAGTGAATGAATTATTACTTCATAATATTAATAATTTTATTTTCATGATGGGACCCACTGCATCTGACATATCCAGTTGTAATCCGAGAATGAAACTCTAAGACTAACTATAATAATCCTGGGGTTGGAAACTAGCATTGAGTTGGCATATCACACACCTAGGAGGCCTTAGCCTAAAGTACCTACACACACGCAGACATATCTATAATCTAGTATAATGAATAAAGATAAAACACATATTTCTAATGCATTAATAACCACTACCCCACATTAGAGTATTATAATTAGTAGAGAAAACATGAAAATGTCCAAATACAAGCCCCCAAAATCTGTAAAAGAACCCAAACTGTTGAGAACATGGGGGAATCTACTCTGAAGAAACTTATGGATCCATATGATCTCTTTCTATCATAATTATGCTTCACCTAATCTTGATCCACATCAGTATCCAATGAAATTCATGTCATCTTCATAATATAAGATATCTCTGAGAAGATCTTGTGTATGGGTGAGTATAAACATACCCAATAGGACATGCCAAAACCACCAAAAATGAATCAAAGAGTGAGTAGTTAGTTCGTCACTAATAAGGAATATAAATCATAATATAATACAATAACCATAATAATATCCTAAATATGATCAAAGTTAGACCCCAAGTCTCAAGGATATGTTTTATCATCACTATTACCTTAGGATTCTACAAGAGGTTTATAAGTAACACTCATCTATGAGATCCAATCCGGTCAGTAATGGAACTCTTATGATAGGAATACTCATAAGTTCTTTAAATCACATATTGAGTTCTCAATAAATTATTCAGTGGAAGTTAATTACTAATTTTTACTCAAGAAGTTTTTATAAAATTCGATAAATAATATATTTTTGATTTTCTAAAAATTGGAATCTATTATCAATTTATTTCACTCAAATTATCTAAACATATTTACATAAAATATTCTTAAATATCTTAAAAAATTAATTAATAGAATATTAAAAAAATCTAAACTCATTTAAATATTTTCTATCCTAATTTTAATCATTAATAATATATCCAATAAATATTTATATTCAATTTTAATATATCATTATAAATATAACATGATAATGGTTCGCTTTAATTATTTTTAGCATAAATAAAATTTGATATGGAATCTCTAGTAAAATAATTGGAAACTATATACTAATAAAATTAATTGAGTGTTTTAAATTTATTTTTTAAATATAGTGGGTGTGGTGATTAGTGTGAAGATAATTGAACATAATAAATGAAATATCCCATGAAAATATTTAAGATCCAATTATTTTCACTTATAATGGAGTGGAAAATCATTTTCAAGTTATGATGGAAATAAAAAAAATCACCAATGTAAACAATCATTTTATGTTAATATTATGAAAACCCACCACTTATTATCTAATGTTACTCAATAATATATGATTTTAAAGTCTTTTAATGAGAATTTATGGACATTTAAAGTTTCCTGACTCTCCTCATTAAAAGTAATGAGTTTTCAATTCCATTTTTGTGGGATTTTTCTGATTCTCTTGGATTCGGGTGATCATCTTAGGTACTTTAGTCTATCACTAGTGTATTTTTCAATCACATGTGTTTGAGTGTCACTCCCTACCCTGACCTCAATTATCGAATTATTTTTTTATTTAATGTTATATATATGGGTTTAACTCTCGTATTTATTGCACACTTGCACTAAACTCTACTTAGAAGTAGTTGAACAGATTAAAAATTAAGGATGTCATCTTCTACTGTATAATCTTCACTCACATTAAGATTTTTTACATTAAAAAACCATATAAATAAGCATTATAAAATCAGGAAAAAATAGAAAAAGTCACTCCTGATAATTTTGCATAAGGAAAATTTATTAAAAAATCAATTCCTACATAAACATAAAGATCGACTGATAAAAACTATATCAAATACAAATATAAATACTAATTGAAAATAAATATTAGTAGTCATGTGAATAATTTCAATATCTCCCTATATTGGTTATGTGATACTATATCATTTATCACTCTTAGAGATATCTATTGTTATGTTCCAAACCATCCACTATTCAATTTTCTTATTCTTGATCCTATCATAGTCAATCTCATTCTCTATTTCTTCTTTCTCCTAAAATATATAACACATTTAGGCGTTCTTCCTTTACCTCGTGGATTACTATAACATGTAATATAATTTATTGGATATTCATCCATATGGATAGTAGACATCAATCTTTAATTATTTATATACACAAATCCAAAATCTCTATATTCTACCTTTATGGGATCTATCAAGACATGGATGGTTTGTTTGGTCCTTCACTCAATTTGGATGCAAAATTCGAACAAAATATATTTTTCTCTTCCAAATTTTTTTGAATATAATCAACATGTATTATTAATGATCTATATATCCAAAAAATGATTTTCTTGGACATTATTTGATTACCCAAGTGTATGATAATGAATTATCAAATGACGATGTTCATGGGTGACTAAAATGACTAATACATTTTATAATAAATGCATTATGTTTTGATATGTCAACATAAACTCATTTTCAGATATAGTACTATTTTGGGTAGTTCATGATAAGAAAGAATTTATCATGAGAAGTATTGAATTGAGAACATGTACTACATTTAGTCTCAAAGATAAGTTATCCTAGAATAGGGTCTATTGGTGTGGTCATTTAAATTAAAAAATATCAAAGTACCACAATTCAAGAAGCATTGGAAGAATTTTATAACATACATTGGGTTCCCAGGAAATATTAATCTTATGACCTAATGTGATTTTCCTCGATCGGACTATATTAATGTGTTGGTGCCTTCTTGGGGATCAATATATATTTATTTTGGTGTCTCAATTAATTGTAATGTATTTCTATGTTGGTACATTTTCTTTTTGATTTATTACTATTTTATGATGTGAGAAGGTGTTCTCATAGTAATTCATTAGAAATAAAATCCTAGATCCATTGGAGTTTCCACACCTCTCTAAATATTTTTGTGGGACTATATTGGCTAGGGAATGTAATGAAATGTTCTTTTGAATTATTAGATTATTTTCCTATGATTTTCTTAACCCTATTAATATTAAATAAAATATACCATTATTTATTATAAAAAATAATGGAATAGAATAATTAATTTAATAAATGAATGGTTTAATGTAAATATATATGTGTTATCAAAATAATCAATTAAATTCATTTAGATGTGAAATTATGATTCTTAAATTAGGTATTTCAAATATGAACCAAAAATTAATTTAACAAGACATTAAAGTAATTTTCTCAAAAAATTAAATTTAAAACACAAAATTTTTTGAAAATCAATGTATTCTTTGTGTTTTGACTTGAAATACATATAACATAACCTAATAAGATGGAAAAATGCATCGCTATGTCTAGCTATGCATTCCCCCACACTTAAAATATCATTTCCTTAGGAATAAACCTTAACATTATCATGCACAATTTCATATGATCATAAGATTAAACATCGTAATTCCCTAGATATTAAAAAAATTGAATTTGAGTATCTTTTTCTGAAAAAAAAAATATTATATTATTTTAATCCACCCCATTTCAAATAATGAAAATAAATTTAATTTAAGCTATTTCAGTTTATAATCCCATAGTAAAAAATTTAAGATAATATATTGGATTCAAATTATTTATTTATAAATTAAACATACTCATCCTCTATTCATTGTAATGGTTTGGTACACAGACTAGACACTTTTTCCTAATTCTAACTTAAATCTATTTTATGCCCAACATAAATTTAGAATTAATTAAGAATGTATTGAACTAAATTGTTACAATTAGTAAGAATACCACAAGATTAAGTGTATTAACTATGGTATGGAAGAAATTATAGACATCTGGATCACAAATAAAATATATTCAATATGAGTCCAGCTAATCTGAAAATGAGTAATTCCAATAGTAGACACCCATGAGAATATTTTTGATACTCAATTTTTAAAAACTATGATAGAAATCTAACTATGTGATTGATTTTGGACACTTTATGTTGTCTTTTAATTACACATTTTTTATTACATACTCATCCCTTCCATATTTTAAATCATAAAATGTGGTTATAGTAAGTATAAACTACTCCAAGTAATACATATATATATTTGAAATTTAAAATGATTTCATGAAATGTTTCCCTTCCAAAAAAGTGATTAATATATCCATGCAAGGATTTATTAATCCAATTCACTAAATTTGAATAGATCAATACATCCATACACTTTTCATTTAATTCCTTCAAAATATGATAATTAACATTGAAAATTATATATATACTATGTAATATATCTCTTGAATATGTTTATATACATGGTTCAAGTGGTTTACCCATTCTACCAATCCCCCACACACTTTTAATATGCATAATTATAATAAATTCATATAGGTGATGTAACAATAATTTATAGAATGAATGTAATTTCTTCAAAGGTAGAGAAAATATGGGTATGTTAGATACTCCCCTTATATGATGTATCTCTACCTCTAGAAGTGGGTTGAGTTATTATCTTTCTACATATAGTGGAACTCCATGTTCCTACAAATGTAATAGAGGTCTCCAAATTAGTTTTTTATTCAATTGAATAAAAAAATAAGAAAAATACAAATAACTAAAGAAATAAAACTCCCAAAATTTTACTTAGGTGGCTTCCTAGGACCACATGAGTTTAAATACCTTCAACTAATATCTCTTCTAAAACTATACCAAATTAGTTAGTGGATTTGGATTCCTCAGTAAGAACCACAACATTTTGGTTTCTACTTATATACTAAAAATGATAACATTAACCTTATACATAAGATAATATATAGTGGAAAACATAATGTTTGATGTTGTTTGTAACACTTACAGACCCCTTCTTCCAATGAAATAAAACAAATATCTGACCTCCTCTATAAAAAATGAACTTTTAGCTGATTTTAAGGAGGGTGGTATAATGGTTTTTCTCTATTTAGATTTATCTTATTTTATATAAATTTTTGACATATCTAGTATGACTTTCACTTATTCTATTTATTTCTTGACACCCTTATTTACATGTTTTATGTTCCCTATAGGTTTGATAACATATTTTTCATGTACCAGCTTATCTTTTCTTTTTTTTTGGATAAAATCTAAAATATATTCTATATTTCGTGGATTCAAATTAGTTGTTCCAAGATCATGAAAATAAATTATCTTGTTTGGTCTTAGAAGATGGAATATAAATATTCTATTTGAAATTGGACCCTTCTTAGTCCCATTTAATCTTAATTAATTGTTCTATTGTTACCTTTTTTTACTAGATTGAAGCCCTTTTTTCTTCATTAAATACCTAAGGTTTCATATGCCTCAGTCTATTATAAGGAAACAATAGGCTCCTAGTGTACCCATATATTTCAAATAGAACCTCCCAATTATTTCTCCAACCCATTATTTACATTCAAAATCATACATGAAAGTGAAGTATAATTGATTTAAATCAATTTTAAATAGGATATAATTGTTAATAATACCAATTGGAGTGCATGAAATTCTATGAAAGTGAGGTTTTTGGTATTTTTTGTTTTATTATTTTTATTGTTTTTAGATATTTTTGGGGGTTTCTAAAAAAAATTGTAAAACCCAAAATTCAGCAGAACTGATGTAAATAAAATTATTGATTTATTTTGAGTAAAATCATAATTATACTAAATTTATAGGCCAAACATGAGTACATGTGGTTACTAGAGATCTTGATTGGGTGTTTTAATTTTAAATCATTAAAAATAGTGGTTAAGGTGATGTGTGTGATAATTATTGTAAAATAATAAAGGAATGTTTTTGAGAAAATAGTTGAAAAACAATTAAAAAAAACTTTACTGATGTGGAAGAATACTTACTAGGGATGATGGAAATAAACCCAATTCACCTATCTCAACCTATAGTTGATGTAATTATCTTGAGAAACCAGCACTAATTTTCTAGATAAATTTAGTTAGGTATTTACTCCACAACTTCCTAATCAGAATATTGGCCCTTGTGATAATGTCTATCTCTCCTCACTAATTTCAATGTAACATCCACTGATATGACACTCTACCATGTGGCTAAAACGGGTTGGTTATGAGACCTCAAGTGTGACTCCCCATACCCTAGAGCCTCTCGACTAGTAGTGGGGGGTGTGATATGTATAGTGGGGATATTATACCCCCAATTTATAGAGCTACAGCATAGTAGAATAATCATTTATCAATAATATATAAATATTATAGTACATAAATAATGGAAACAATATCATACAGTGTAAAACCAACAATAAATACAACTGAATAATCCAATAAATAATAAAGGAATGGTGTAATAATGTGATGGAATGTAACAAACTATTGTGCTATAAGTAGTAAAAATAAAAGACTAGAAGATATAAAAGGCCATGGCCCTAAACACCATGTCACTCTCATCTCCAAACTCTAGACCATCTAGTAATCAATAATCAATAGAAGGTTTATTTTCCCTTGTCTAATACTACAGCCATATAATCTACTCGGGTGCCAAATGGCAGCCCAAATAGCGTGTGTGTATAACTCAGTAGGTCGACACCACAATTTCTAAGCTTAATCAGTGTGATAATATGTGTATGCAATAATGAAATAAAAAAGTGTATTAATTAATTAAACAATTAATTTAATACCTCATTGACCTACTCTGGCACTATGTTAGGATATAACTGAGCATGTCACAAAACCATGCCAACCAAAACCATATAACCATGGTAAAACATAACCTCCATTGGTATCATGTCCAAAAGTCTCTAAGAATGTATTATGACCATGAAAACCAAAACCTTATAAACAAGGTATATATTACAAAAATATATTTCAAACCTGTTATATAAGCATCTCAATAATCAATTAGGGTTGAGTTTGGTATATATTCATTCTAGCAAGTGTCAGACTCATGTCTGGTATATAATCATTTCAGCATGCCTCAGGTCTAAGACTAGTATATAAGCATTTTATCATGTCTCAGAGCCAAGCCCAGTATATAATCATTTCATTATGTAAATTGGACCAATGCCCCGTGAATGAATTACTGTATAGAAATAACAATGTTGACCTCACCTGTTTTAATAATCTCAATCATGTATTCATATGTGTTGAAAATCCCAATTATGTTTTCATTCTCTATGATATTGTTAAGTATCATTGATCTATACTTAAATTCTTTGAAATCTATGATCAAACCAATAATAATCTTTAAAATAATCTTTGAAATATGTTAATACTCATTTATCCATGTTCATACAAGTTATAAATTGATTCTAACCCAATCGGATGTGTTCTGCATAAAACAGATAAGTAATCTGCCTATAGCCACTGATAATGAGCTACCGGTACCCAGTCTACCGATAGACTTAGTCTACCGACAGACAGCTACCGATAGACTTAACACAGAGCTACCAATATACTCAACACAGAGCTACCGATGGGCTTATAAATGTAAGCTACTGACTTACAGACAGCTATCGATACAAACATAGAGCTACCGGTGTAAGTATAAGTAGCTACCGATGGAATAAGAGTCACCGATGGACGAAGCTACTGACATACTCACAGCTACTGATACCAACGCATGGAGCTACCGATGCATGGAGCTACCGATGCATGGAGCTACCGATGCATGTACCTACCGACGCATGGAGCTACCGATAAACAAAGTCACCGATACAAGCATGTACCAACCGACACATAGAGCCACCGATAGAGTCAAAGCAACTAATGACATTGAGCTACCGATGTTCAAGCTACCGATGTTCAAGCTACCGATGCTAATTACCTACCGATCACTCGACTCACTGTTTGAATTTCTTTATTTCCTATATTTAATCTATCTAACGGTCATATCATGTACATTTTAATGATTTGTCAAATATCTGATAAAGGTTGTCGGATGTCAGGAACCCGTACCTCGTACCTGCTGAAAAGAAATCTTTTTTGTCCCCTGTTGGGAGATAAATACGAGAAGACTACGCTTCCCAAATACATCAACGAACAACAACAAGAAGCGAACCAGAAAAGTGTGGTGGATGGAATATACCAAAAACACAAGAACGAGAAGAACACAGAGAAGCTCATATACAATCAAGCCTACTCAAGAAGAGTCCTAGAGAATACAAAAGAATATCGAAGAGCTTCATCGACTACATCTCACTGTCTGTGAACCTGGAGCATACGACACTCTGTTTCTCAAACTGAAATGAGAAGAGGACTCAGACTCACTTCTAGTCGAATCCAAAGGAGTCCAGAGCTACACTGAAATCACCAGAACCACTTCTAAACTCTACAACTCTTGTTCTGTGATTTATTATCATTCATTTCGAGCAGTGTGTGTTATCTGCTGTATCTAACACATACACTGTCTCCTGTACTCAAACTGAAGGATTTGAAAATCCTTACCAAACTCTTTCATTCTTTCTTTCCCACGAATAAAAGTGGTAGAGGTCGTGTGTGACCTGGACAGCTGGTTGCTGTTGTACTGTTTCCCACAAAGAACAGTGGTAGAGGTCTTGGACCTGGACAGTTGTAAACTGTTGAACCCCGATCCAGGGTGAGGATCATTTTTATATAAACTTTTGAGAGGACTAAGTCTCGGCTTGAGACTGAACCTCTTGGTTACATTTTTGTGCCATCTCTTTCAAAGTTTTATTCCGCTGCTAATCACTTTAAAACCAATACTTTTTTTAAAGTTACTTTGATAATTAAATTAGCAAGTGTTTATGTTAAGTGTAGATTAGTAAGTTAGTTTCAAAAGATAATCACACACTCCTGTGTTGATTAACTGGGAATTAATCAATCCCTTGAGAATCTGACAGAACCTCTACTTTAATATAAATTCACTACAGTTTAATTTATTATTTTATTTGGGGGTATTTAAGACACTGTTTTTAAATACAGAAATTTTAATTGGTACTCAATTCACCCCCCTCTTGAGTTAACCACTCCGACCAACACTTGGTATCAGAGGTTTGAAAATACTTTCTAAAAGTACTCTGATTTTGAACTGTGATTTTAGTTGTATTTTAAAGTTCTTAAAATTTTTGTTATATCTAAATTTTTATCTCTTTAAAATTTTCTCATCATGGACAATAGACTTGAGGGTGCTGCTACTAACCGGCCACCTTTCTTCAATGGAACTAATTATGCTCAGTGGAAACTGAAAATGAAAATTCATCTAGAAAGCATAGGTTTTGATATTTGGACTACTATTGAATCAGAATACAAAATGCCTACTACTGCTAGATCTACTTGGGATGAACCTACAAAGACTGCTTACAATAACAACTGTAAAGCTATGAATGCCTTGTACTGTGCTCTAGGAGATGAAGAGTTTAATAGAATTTCTGCTTGTAAAACTGCATATGAAATTTGGGATACCTTAGTTGTTTCTCATGAAGGAACAACGAATGTTAAAGAAATGAGATTGAACACTTATACTATCAAGTATGATAATTTTAAAATGAAGCCTGACGAACCCATTTCTGACATGTATCTCAGGTTCAATGAAATTATCAATAAAATGATCTCGCTGGGAAAGGATGTATCATCGAAGGAACAAATTATGAGAATTTTGAGATGTCTACCTGATAGATGGAGAGGCACATCTGTCTCAATCAGAGAATCATGTGACATTGCTGCTCTACCTGTCAAGGAACTAATTGGCAAGCTGATGATGTATGAAGAAGAGCTTAAAGTGAACAAAGAGGAAGAAAATGAACCTGCAAGAAAGTCTGTCGCTTTCAAATCCTCAACTTCAAAGAATAAGGACAAAGAAAAGCTTCAAGCTGTAGTTGAAAGTTCAAGCTGTGAAGACAGTGGAAGTGATTCTGACAGTGATGATGAGATGGCTCACATTGCTAGAAGATTTAAGAAATTTTATAGGAAAAAGAAGTTCTTCATAAAAACAAATTATAAGGGTAAGTATGATCACCAAGGTAAATGGAAAAAGGATTGGAAGAAGAATGACACATCAGATGATGTTGTCTGCTATGAGTGTAAGAGAAAAGGACACATTAAAGCCGACTGTCTAAAGCTGAAGTATAAAAAGAAATATGAATATAAGGACAATAAGTTTAAGAAAGCCATGAAGGCTACTTGGAGTGCTTGAGAAGACAGCACAAGTGAAGCTGAATCTTCAGACTCTGAAAGGAATCGAGCCAACATGTGCTTTATGACAAACACTTCTGAGGTAACTGCTGAAACTCCTGCTTCAAATTCATATTATTCTGGAGATGATTCTGAAGGTGATAACATGTCTAAATCTGAACTGTTTGAATACTGTGATATGCTGGAAGAGACATGTAATTAACTTAAGGATAAATACAAGTCATTAAAGAAACAGCATGCTCTCACCACTACAGTTAAAACCGAACTCACTATTGAAAAAGAGAAAAATGCTCAACTGTTAAAGGAGAACACTGAACTGAAACTATCTAATGAGAAACTCAAGAAAGACTTAGAGAAGTTCACCAATGGCAAAAATACACTAACACAAATGCTAGGAAAGAAAGTAGCACCTAAATATACTACTGGTATAGGATACCAACCTGGACAAAGGAAAATTTCCAAAACTAGATTCATTTCTAAATCTGGACAGAATGAATGTAATTCTGGAACTTCATATGCTTCAACCAGTTATATACATAGCTATGGATCTAATAAAGTTTATCTTTCAAATCATGTCAATTCTAAAAATTATATGAGACCCATTAGACAAATATGGGTACCTAAAGTGTTATTGGCTAACCTGTCTGGACCCAAGAAAATCTGGGTACCAAAATCATCTCCCATCTAAATCTGTCTTTTAGGGAACTTGCTTAAAGAGCTCCTGTAAAGAGACCTGGTATTTGGACAGTGGATGTTCAAGACATATGTCAGGATACTTCTCTTGTTTCAAGAGTTTAATAAAAGTTGATGGAGGCTTTGTCACCTTTGGTGATAATTCAAAAGGGAAAATCATCGGCCTAGGCCAGATTGGTAACACTGATTCAATTTTGATCTCTAAAGTTTTATTTTTTGATGGAATTAAATACAATCTATTAAGTATTTCTCAGTTATGTGATGATGGTTTTCATGTTAAATTTGAAAATGATTCCTACAAAGTTTTTAATTCTAAGAATGTTTTGGTATTTTCTGCCTTAAGAAATGAGAATGTTTATGCTGTTAATCTGAATTCTTTAGCTAAGAAGAATATTACCTGTTTGAATGCTTTTCATAAAGAATCTTGGCTATGGCATAGAAGATTAGGACATTGCAACATTCACTCACTTAGAAAAATTTCTAGGAAAAACCTAGTTAGAGACCTACCTAAATTAGAATTCCCAAATGATAGAGTGTGTAACCCCTGTCAAAAGAGAAAACAACACAAAGTTTCTTTTAAATCAAAGAAAGAAGTTTCGACTTCTCAACCACTTGAATTGGTTCACATGGATTTGTTTGGACCATCAAGAGTTTCTAGTTTAAATGGGAAGCACTATGTTTATGTTCTTGTAGATGATTTTTCTAGATATACTTGGGTATATTTTATAGCTCACAAAAGTGAAGCTTGTTCTTACTTTGTCAAATACTCCAAGTCTGTAGAGAACCTTAGTGGACTTAAGATTTAAACTTTGAGGAGTGATCATGGTCGTGAGTTTGAAAATCAAGATTTTGAATCTTATTGCTCACACAATGGCTATACTCATAACTTTTCTGCCCCTAGAACACCCCAACAGAATGGTGTAGTAGAAAGAAGAAACCGAACCCTTCAAGAAATTGCTAGAACCATGCTCAATGAATATGACCTGCCTATTTATTTTTGGGCTGAAGCTGTAAATACAGCTTGTTATGTCATTAATAGAGTCTTAATCAGACCTGTTCTTAAGAAAACCCCTTATGAATTGTGGAACAATAGAAATCCTAAGGTTAATTACTTTAAAGTTTTTGGTTGCAAAGTATTTATTCTGAATACTAAAGATAATCTGGATAAGTTTTCTTCCAAAAGTGATGAAGGAATTTTTCTGGGTTACTCTATTTCAAGTAAAGCCTATAGAGTATTCAATAAGAAAACCAAATGTGTGGAAGAATCTGTTCACATCAAGTTTGATGAAACTGATCCACATGAGCCTAAAACCTCTCTTGAGAATCTTGAAGAAGATTTGTCTATTCTGGACCTTAATGATAAATCTAAAGAACTTGTTATAAAAGTATCCAGTTCTGGACTTTCTCCAGAATCTGCTTCTGTTGAACCCGAACCTATAGATGAACCTGAAATTTCTAGTCCAACCTTTACCAGATCAACGAGGATTCAAAAGAATCATCATTTAGAAGCTGTTGTTGGTAATCTTGATAGAGGAACACAAACTAGAGCTTCTCTAAGAAACCAGGTTGAACATCAAGCCTTTATTTCACAGCTAGAACCCAAAAATATCAATGATGCTATCAATGATGAATTCTGGGTAATAGCTATGCAGGAAGAATTAAATCAGTTTGAAAGAAACAAAGTCTGGTAATTAGTTGACAGACCTAAGGACACCTTAACAATAGGCACAAAATGGGTTTTTAGAAATAAAGTAGATGAATCTGGAAATATAGTTAGAAACAAAGCTAGACTAGTTGCACAAGGATATAGTCAAGAAGAAGGTATAGACTATGAGGATACTTTTGCACTTGTAGCTAGACTAGAAGCCATTAGAATCTTACTGGCATATGCTGCACATCTGGATTTCAAGTTATATCAAATGGATGTGAAAAGTGCATTTCTAAATGGTTTTATAATTGAAGATGTTTTTGTAGAACAACCACCTGGATTTACTCACCCCCATTTTCCAAATCAAGTTTTTAAACTTTCTAAAGCTTTGTATGGTTTAAAACAAGCTCCAAGAGCTTGGTATGATAGACTTAGCAATTTCCTTATTTCAAAAGGTTTTACTAAAGGGATTGCTGATCCAACTCTTTTCATTAAAAGAATTTCTAAAGATGTTTTAGTTGTACAAATATATGTTGATGATATTATTTTTGGATCTTCTAAACACTCTTTATGTACTGATTTTTCAAAAAGTATGCAAAATGAATTTGAAATGAGCTTAATGGGAGAGCTTAAGTACTTTATTGGATTTCAAGTATTTCAAAATGAAAATGGTATTATTTTGAATCAAAGTAAATATACAAAGGATCTTTTAAAACGTTTTGGTCTGGATAGTATCAAGGGAAGTGAAACTCCTATGGGTACTACCTGTAAATTGGATGCAGATGAAACTGGGAAACCAGTTGATCAAACAAATTACAGAGGTATGATTGGTAGTTTACTTTATCTTACTGCTAGTCGACCTGATATTATGTTTAGTGTGTGTATGTGTGCTAGATTTCAAGCTAATCCAAAAGAATCTCATTTGCTTGCTGTTAAAAGAATTTTTAAATATCTCAAACACACGGTTAACTTAGGTTTGTTTTACCCAAAAGGACAATCCTTTGAGTTAATGAGTTATTCAGATGCTGACTTTGTTGGTTGTAAGTTAGATAGAAAAAGCACATCAGGAACATGTCATTTGCCTGGAAAATCCTGAGTTTCTTGGTGTAGTAAGAAACAGAACTCAGTTGCCTTATCTACTGCCGAAGCAGAATATATAGCTGCTGGTAGTTTTTGTGCACAAATTCTGTGGATGAAACACACTCTTTTGGACTATGGATATGTTTTTAAACATGTTTCAATCAACTGTTATAACAACAGTGCAATAAACATCTCAAAGAATCCTGTATCTCACTCTAGAACCAAACACATAGATTTAAGACACCATTTCCTAAGAGATCACTATCAAAAAGGTGATATTTCTCTTGAATTTATTGGCACTGAACATCAATTGGCTGATATTTTCACTAAACCTTTAAGTTCGGATAGGCTAAGTTACATAAGACACGAATTGGGAATGTTTAATCACAACCGGTGTGAAAATTCTCACTGATGTGAAATTCTCACCGATGTGAAACTCTCACCGATGAGAAATTCTCACCGATGTGAAAATCCTCACTAATGTGAAATTCTCACCGATGTGAAACTCTCATCGATGTGAAATTCTCACCGATGTGAAAATCCTCACTGATGTGGAAATTCTCACCGATGTACAATTCTCACCGATTTGTTTTTCTCACCGATGATTAACTCACACCGATGCAAGGTTTTAAAACTTCTGTCTGCCACTAAGAATACGAATCGTTTTATTTTATTTTATTACTCTATTTTAGTCGTGTATTTGGAATTCCTAAATGATAAAACTAAGTCTAAGACACTTCTTACCTCACCAATCTCAAAATCTCTCACCTTCGAACCTTAGCTCCCAAATCGGCCAAGAACCCTAAACCCGCGATGGCAAAAACTAAGCTTCCTATCGTCAGAGATGAAAGAGTAGAACCAAACGCTAAGAAGAAGAAGACACAGCATAAAGCCAGTGTTAGTGAAGTCAGAACTAGATCGGGAAGGCGACCAGTGAATCCTCACTTGCAGAATAGAGACATAGTAATCGAGAAGGAACTGTGCGTGGAATGGCTACTGCCTAGCAAATCATTAGTACTCAAGATTCTGGAGGACCAGAAATGGGTGGATTGTTTCTCGAATAACAATGGCTCATACTACCCGAAGTTGGTAAAATAGTTCTACGAGTTTGTAACCTTCGAGAAATCTGAAAATGAGAATCGGGTAAGCTCTTTTGTAAATGGAAAAGAGATGTCATTTTCTTCAGTAGAGTGGGCTGAGAGTTTGAAAGTACCACATGAAGGTGTCTCTGGGTATGTATCAAGAGAAATGCCACCTAGCAGTGACATCTTTGATTATGAAACCGCCTTAAAAGAACTGACTGGTAATGGGAATCAAAGGCAAGTGGTTGCTGCTGAAATGGATGGAGAGAATCGACTGCTTTTCAAGTTTGTTCAGTATGTGTTGATACCAAGGCGAGGAGATTTTGCAAATCTGAGATATCAAGATATCTATCTTCTTCATTTGCTAAGACATGGTGTGAAGATCAATCTGTGCAGATTGCTAATGCTTCAAATGGAAGACAAGATTAGACCAAAGTCAAAGAATAATGCTTTGTTCTTTGCCAAGCTGATTTCAGTGATGATAAAAGTGAAAGGAATAGCTGAGTCTCAGGATGAGACAGTTGTAGTCAAGAAAAATTTCTGCATCACCTCGACTGTTTGTAAGTACATGAAAATTAACTGGAACCCATGGAAAGGAGAATGGGTCAGTGATGATCAAAAGATATATGATAGGTTTAATCCTGTGGATCATCCCTCAAGACCAAAGGATGAGAGAGATCCGAGTCTGGGACCTGATGAAGAGGAACCTGTTTATTGTGATGAAACAGAAGAAGAAGAAGAAGAAGAAACTCCTATGGATGTTGGAGGAGATCCAGACTTGCCCCCAAGTCCTGTTGCAGAATTGGTTTATTATAGGAAAGGAAAGGTAGAGGAAATTTTGTCTACTCATGAGGAAGACCAGTCTGTACCTCACCAAGAAGAAGGGGAAAAGGAAAATGTATCTGAATTGTCTGCTTCTGGTAGTTTAAGTATGAGTCCTTTGATTGGAAACTCAGCTATGTCTGCTGATGAAGTAGAAAGAGTTACAGAAGAAGCTGTACCTGTATCAGAAGATCTTCTAGATGCTGCACCTGTGGAACTTGTAGTCGAAGATTCTGATGAAGAGAATCCAGCACTGAATGCTGTTGTGATACATGAGAATGCACCCATTGAGGGGGAGCATCAATCTGTTCTTGGAAATGTTACAGTAGCTGTTGAGCTTGGAGACTGGGTAGAAGACCCAGGGTTTATAGTCTGTGGATTGGATTATCCGGATTCTGATAATGAGGTGTCTGTGAATAGACCGAAGACCAATTATGATCTTGCCTCTGAGTTGTTGCCAGATGATGTGGTCAGATTTCATGATCTGAATAAGCTGAAAGAGGACCTCAAAACCAGTTTTGTTGAAGAAGTGAAGTTAATGGAAACCTCTCTTGCTTCCTCAATTAATTCAATAATGACTGCTTCTGTAGTTAGTTTGACCTCAGCAAGGGGATCTGCTGCAGTTTTCCCAAATGATTTTGTCTCTAAATCTGATCTTGAATCCATGAAGAATGAGCTGAAAGAATCATTCAGTGCATCATTTGCAGAGATGAAGCAAAGCTTTTATGAAGAAATGAAAATGTTAGAGAGATCCTTCGAGCTATCTCTGGCTTGTAATTTATCTTCTTTTATGTCTGAGCTTATGGAAGAAGTGAAAGAGTGCCAGACTCAGTCTTCAAGAATCGAATCAGATCTGGAAGCTCTCAAGACATCAGTTGCTGCTTTGGATTCTTATATGAGCTCCAAGTCTCAAGCTGACAAGGACCTAGCTTATGTGAAGAGTGTAGTAAGCCAGTTTGTCTCGGTGTTTGAAAGTTTCAAAACCTCAGTGAAGGATCATGTTCAATTACAAGACTCTCAAGTTCAAAGCCTAATCAGTGGTTTGTCTAAGAGTTTCAAAGAAACTGTTTCCTTCTCTCTTGGCCCTCTCACATCCAAACTATCAGTTTACCTGAATCAAGTTCGAGCAATGTTGAAGGAGGAGATTGGCTCTATTTCAACCAGTGGCTCTGTGGACTCATCAGAGTTGAGCCAAGTGGTGCTTTCTACAAGAGATTCTTCCAGAGAAATAATGAAGATTGTTCAAGATTATATGAGAGAAGCATCTTCCTCTCAGGAAGCCATAAAAAGCAAATTGGACTACTACTTCACCAAAATTTTCACCAAGAATCAACTTGAACACCACTTCAAGCTGATGTTGGAAAACATGAAGCTACCTCCAGTCACTCAAGCCTTCAGAGAACAAGTGAGCAAGCTACGAGAACTGACTCCTGCCTTAGAGAAATTAATGGAGAAAAAAGATGATTTCATCTCTTCTATGGAAAGAGGAGGAGGAATTATTATGGATTTTAGAAATTTGTTACTGCCCTTCTTGCATGTTGATGCTAGACCAGTCATCATACCTCCTGCTTTGCCTGCTTCTGCCTCAGCTACTTCCACAGTCCAGCTGACTCCTGCTCAAGCTATTCGCAGCCTCACACCAATGATCACCCAAAGATCTTCAACCTACAGGCCTGACTCTGTGTCAGTGGCCCAGCCTCCTTTGATCTTTTCTGGCATTCCAAAACCTTCACCTGTATCCTCACCACCCAAGCCTTCTTCTGATCCCAAAGGAAAATCTCACGTTGCAGATGAGGATTGATCCAGTGGCCAGGATTTTTGATAGGAATTCATTTGTAATCTGTTTTTGTACTTTTTGACTACTCTAATACAGAACTCCTTTTACTTCTCATGTTTTATTTGTCTCCTATATATGCTTTCCCACTTTTTGATTATCACAAAGGGGGAGAAACATTTTATGAGAGAATAAGGGGGAGAACAAAATGAGAGAATGAGAAATATTTTCAATGGAGAAAAATAAGGAATAAGGGGAGACACATTACCCTTTTTTCATTTTCACCTCTGATACCTTATGTCTATATAGTACCTTATGATTGTTACCTCTGCTAACTTATGTCTATATCATACTATTTCCATTATATCTGATGCTGTTTTCTCTGAGAAAATTGAATTCAATATTATACTCTTTACTATTATATTTTCACTATATTAAATGCCAATATCATAAATTGTGATTATCAAAAAGGGGGAGATTGTTGACCTCACCTGTTTTGATAATCTCAATCATGTATTCATATGTGTTGAAAATCCCAATTATGTTTTCATTCTCTATGATATTGTTAAGTATCATTGATCTATACTTAAATTCATTCAAATCTATGATCAAACCAATAATAATCTTTAAAATAATCTTTGAAATATGTTAATCCTCATTTATCCATGTTCATACAAGTTATAAATTGATTCTAACCCAATCGGATGTGTTCTGCATAAAACAGATCAGTAATCTGCCTATAGCCACTGATAATGAGCTACCGGTACCCAGTCTACCGATAGACTTAGTCTACCGACAGACAGCTACCGATAGACTTAACACAGAGCTACCGATATACTCAACACAGAGCTACCGATGGGCTTATAAATGTAAGCTACTAACTTACAGACAGCTACCGATACAAACATAGAGCTATCGGTGTAAGTATAAGTAGCTACCGATGGAATAAGAGTCACTGATGGACGAAGCTACTGACAGACTCACAGCTACCGATACCAATGCATGGAGCTACCGATGCATGGATCTACCGATGCATGGAGCTACCGATGCATGTACCTACCGACGCATGGAGCTACCGATAAACAAAGTCACTGATACAAGAATGTACCAACCGACGCGTAGAGCCACCGATAGAGTCAAAGAAACTAATGACATTGAGCTACCGATGTTCAAGCTACCGATGTTCAAGATACCGATGCTAATTACCTACCGATCACTCGACTCACTGTTTGAATTTCTTTATTTCCTATATTTAATCTATCTAACGGTCATATCATGTACATTTTAATGATTTGTCAAATATCTGATAAAGGTTGTCGGATGTCAGGAACCCGTACCTCGTACCTGCTGAAAAGAAATCTTTTCTGTCCCCTGTTGGGAGATAAATACGAGAAGACTACGCTGCCTAAATACATCAACGAACAACAACAAGAAGCGAACCAGAAAAGTGTGGTGGATGGAATATACCAAAAACACAAGAATGAGAAGAACATAGAGAAGCTCATATACAATCAAGCCTACTCAAGAAGAGTCCTAGAGCATACAAAAGAATATCGAAGAGCTTCATCGACTACATCTCACTGTCTGTGAACCTGGAGCATACGACACTCTGTTTCTCAAACAGAAACGAGAAGAGGACTCAGACTCACTTCTAGTCGAATCCAAAGGAGTCCAGAGCTACACTGAAATCACCAGAACCACTTCTAAACTCTACAACTCTTGTTCTGTGATTTATTATCATTCATTTCGAGCAGTGTGTGTTATCTGCTGTATCTAACACATACACTTTCTCCTGTACTCAAACTGAAGGATTTGAAAATCCTTACCAAACTCTTTCATTCTTTCTTTCCCACGAATAACAGTGGTAGAGGTCGTGTGTGACCTGGACAGCTGGTTGATGTTGTACTGTTTCCCACGAAGAACAGTGGTAGAGGTCTTGGACCTGGACAGTTGTAAACTGTTGAACCCCGATCCCGGGTGTGGATCATTTTTATATAAACTTTTGAGAGGACTAAGTCTCGGCTTGAGACTGAACCTCTTGGTTACATTGTTGTGCCATCTCTTTCAAAGTTTTATTCCGCTGCTAATCACTTTAAAACCAATACTATTTTTAAAGTTACTTTGATAATTAAATTAGCAAGTGTTTATGTTAAGTGTAGATTAGTAAGTTAGTTTTAAAAGATAATCACACACTCCTGTGTTGATTAACTGGGAATTAATCAATCCCTTGAGAATCTGACAGAACCTCTACTTTAATATAAATTCACTATAGTTTAATTTATTATTTTATTTGGGGGTATTTAAGAAACTGTTTTTAAATACAGAAATTTTAATTGGTACTCAATTCACCCCCCTCTTGAGTTAACCACTCCGACCAACAAACAATATATGTCATAGAAAAAAAGGATATCACAATATCACATCATAAGACCTATTGGTTAATTATGAAAATTACCATTTATCTTTAAATTTTCCATTTCATTTATAAATTTATTCCTAACCATTAAACTTTCGGTTATATCAATAAACAAGACAAGACAAAGTAAATCTATATCAATAAATCAACCAAAATTCATGTCATGCTAAACAAACTTTAAAATATTAAAGAATTCATTTATAATCAATGGTTTTCTCACCCTAATGGTATCTACAAGCTAGATAAAAAATCCAATTGGATCCAAAGGGACTCTAAAAAATAATCCAATTCATCATTTAATTTATTTAGGTTCACGGTATTTTGGAAAAATCCAAATATTCCACATACTTGACAAAAATAAAACCATAGGGTTAATGTTCAGACCCCTACCTTTATCTGAAGAATAATGAAATGATTCCAAATATATTCACCTACAATAATAAAGGAGAAGATGTTATCTAGAAGTAATTTAGATAAAAACTAATCAATATAAAAACAAACAACGCACACTATCAAGATATTTCACCATAACAGTCAGAGATCAAAGGGAAAGAAGGGGAAACCTAACCAAAACTGCTTTCCATATATCAGATGCATTATTGAGGTGTAGTGGAACAAGAAAGGCACTCCAAAATCACCTGGAATGTTATCTAGGGTTTAGATGAAGATAATGATAAAGGTATTGAGATCAAATCACCCACACAACACTTTAAAATTTCTTCTTGGAAAATTACACAATGTGTAATTTAGTTATATGTCATGAATTTTTTTTAGAGACATACGCTAAAAACCCCATCACCTCGGTAAAATATTTAATTCAAAAACACATGAAACAATTGTATTTTTTTCATGATGTGTAACCACTTTGGGTATTGAAACAATTCACAGCATGATTTTATTGGCATTTACACATCATGTAACACATTTATAGGGCATGTGAATTTCCTATAGATAGTTTTTTGGCCTAGTTTCCTTATAAAAATCCAAAACCCATTTAAGGACTATCAACTTACCAAGAACCCTTGTAAGTCATGACCCATTTACCTAGACTCAATTAATTCAAAAAACATGCATCCCAGTTCTTTAAGTCATTTTCCTGAATATATACTCCACATATATAAGAAAGACGCATCTACTAAGGATCGAAAAAACACATTGAGGGGTGTACCTAAAAAATGTGGGATCTTGAAACCTCGCCACCATATAATAGCTCATACCCAAGCTTCTCTAAGAATAACTGTGGGATCCCAATGAAAAATTATATCTATTTTTTTCAAATTTCAAACTCTGTCTCCCATGTATCTTCTTGAACATACCCATGTTTCCACATCACTCAAACCAAAGGAATCTCTCTACCATAGAGATACATCCCACTACGGTCTACAATATGTATTGTATGCTCCTCAAAGTATGAATCATCACTAAGATCAATTAATTTTATGTATATAACATGATAATGGTCTAAATAATATCTAAAAATTTGTGATATGTGAAACACATCGTGCATGGAACTATAGCATTGTATAAGGGATAAATGGTACACCACTGGACTAACCCTATCCAATATAACAAATGTCCTGAAAAAACATGGATTCTAGCCTTTCCTATTACCTAATACAATGTTTTCCTAAACTAGGATACACCTGGAAAAAAACATGATGAAAAATATTGAACTGTAGAGGTCATCTCCAATGGTTAGTATAGGATTCCATCCTTCTCTATGCGGTCACCAACCAATACCTAATCAGCTAAACCTACATAGACATATCCTACATGATACTAGGCCCCACAAGCACTGAATCTCCTACCAACCATCAAAAAATAGGTGAAAGAAATTTCCTTCCATACAAGGCCTTGAAAGGTTTCATCTAGATCTAGTCCTAGAAGATATTATATGAAAACTCCATGAGTTCCATGTTTTTATCCCATGAACTACAAAAATATGGAACATGGGCTTATAACATAACCTCCAAAACCCAATTAGTCCTTTATTATTGAACATCAGTTTAAGGATGATAGTTTGTAATCAAAAAAAACCTTCAATCTTATATCCTTTTGAATACCCTAATAGAAACGCGTTTTGAAATGAGAATCTATATCTAAAATGATACTCCTCAGAACACGGTGTAATAGAACTACCTCATACATGGAAATATTACCCAGATCATCAACTTTGAAGGTCTCCCTGATAGAAAAGAAGTGGGATACCATTAGATGTCAGTCCAAAATTACCCATAAAACATCATTCTTATGGGTTTTCCTAGGTAATCTCATCACACAATCCATAGTGACATCATCCAATTTCTTCTCATGAATGGGAAAAGGTTTTAAAATTCCAAAATATCTCTGATGCTCGTCTTTCATCTACTAACATGTGAAATATCTTTCCAAAAATCTGGTTACATCATTGTTCATTCCTCACCACTATTATTGTCTATTAATATCATGATACATATTTATCAAACCAGGATGTACCTCCCATCTAGAAGAATGAAAATATTCTATTATTTTCTCATGAAAATATATATGAACCCATAATATTCCACTAAAAAGAATAGAATTTCCACTACCAAGAGAACATATTGATGGTTTCCCCCCTCAATATGGGATTTATCTCATAAAAACCCTCCAGATCAAATAAATTATTAGTCATGATCCATTCCAAGAGTATAGGTATATCATACGTCAAAGTCAGAGCTACCTGTCATTGAGACTCTTAAACATCTAGATGCATGTCTTTAAAAATGTTCATTACCTACCACTCATCACAATACTCTCTTACTTCCTCAACCTTTATCTTTTATCTCATTGAATTATCAATGATGTTTCCTTTTCCTGATGTATAATTCAACTCAAAGTAGAAATACTTTAGATAATTGACCAACTTATTCTACCAAAGGTTTAGTTCCAACTAAAAAAACATGTACTGAAGGATCATTCGGTCTATGTATACCAAAAACCTATCACAAATTAGATAATGCCTCAGCATATCAGGTCATTTACAACTCCTTCTAAATCTATATGATGATTAGGGTATTCCACTTATGCAGTCTCTATTATCTAGAGCTATAAGAAACCACTTGATCCTCCTGCATCAGAAATAATCCAAGTCCAACTCTATATGTGTCATAGTACATGGTATAAAATTTACCCAGAATAGGTAAATTGAGGATAGGTGTTGAGTTATGTCTTAATTTAAAATCTTTAAAATATATCTCACAATAATCTAACCAAAAAAACATCACTCGTTCTTGTTCAGCCTAGACATCAGAGTAGTCAAATAGGATAAGTCTTTGATAAAGTGATGATAATAACCTGCTAAACCCAAAAAGGCATTCTTGGGTTGTTCCCAAGATAACACAAATATAAATTTGTCTAGGTCCACTAACACTTATTCCTCTAATATCAAATGGAACAATAAGTTTACTTTATGTATCCATAAACAGAATTTAGTTAGCTTGACGTAAAGTTGATGCTCTCTGAATGTACTTAGAAAAATGTCAAGATGTTTGGCTTGATCATCTACTGAATGAGAGTACACTAAGATGACTTCTACAAAAACCACCACAAAATGTTCCATAAAATGATGAAATATCCAATTAATCCATTCTATGAAAATTATCGATGCATTGGTCAAACCAAAAAGCATCACTACGAACTCATTCAATCCATACCTACTCCTAAAAGTGGTCTAAGGTACGTATGATGGTATCACCCTCAACTAATGGAATACATATCTCAGGTAGATCATGTATAAGATCTTATCACCTCTCCTTGTATCAAGGATATCAACTATTCATTGAATAGGATACCAGTTCTTGATCGTTGTCTGGTTCAATATTTAATATTGCACACATAAGAACAAAGTCCCATCATCCTTCTTGGAGAAGATAACTGTAAAACCCCAATGAGATGTAATAAGAGATATAAAACCATTATATTCTAGATCATACAACTAAACCTTAATCTCCCAAATCTCTTCTAGTGTCATTCTATAATGCGGGATAGAAACTGGCTCTGGTCTCAACACCAACTCAATCGGGAACTTGATCTCTTGCTCATATCGTAAGCTGTAAAACTCAAAATGAAAAACATCCTGAAAAAATCTACCATTGGAGAATAATAATCCTGCTACATTTCACCATAATCTAGAGAAATACCATCTATCTAACCCATGAGATAATATAAATTGGTTATTCATGACCTTCCAAAACATACCACTCAACCTAGTGAGGATAGTTGTCACCTTTAGGATATGGAAAGTTAAATCTCCTTGGGTAACAGTTCATATGATCCTAGTATAGAATTAACCAATATATTACACAGATCAAATTGAATCCTATCATTTCCATCATTATTTGTTCCAAAAATAAATTTTAACTAATAATATCTAGGGAACACACCTTACAACATTTTATATTCTATGACTACACTCCCAATACTGTGTCAATGGTCAATACACCATCAAATCTTTCCACATACAAGCCCAAAAAGTTTACAAAAAGAGTGGATACAACGTAATGTGATAATATTTCATCAATAAAACATAAGAAATGTTAGATGAAATAATAATTTTACCTCTTCCAGTAGATGATCATGGATCCACATTAACTGTAGTAGTATTTATAATGTACAGCTGACTTTCCCCTTTGCCCTAGGCTATAGCTCGACTCCCCTGAGTTATACCCTCTTCTTGGTACTATGATTCCTACATTGGGTAATGAATCCCATAACTCAACTATAATTTCCAATGAAACTCCAGCTGCTTGTATGTTAAGGAGTAGTTGAGTCCTTCTCAAACTCTTTTAATAGTCTTGTTCCCCTACCACTGCTCTTCTACCTTCATGCTACTATAAAACCTTTATAGAAGACCCAATATTTTGTATTCACAACACACCAAAGTGGGTTATGGATAATGATTCCATTTGTTTCCCATATTTCTGCACTAAGAGCACTGTAATGGAACACAATCCAAATATGGCTTCCCATTGCCCTGACTATTTTTCCCACTACTTCCTTCCTGAAAACTTTAATAATGATGCTTCTTTCCAGTAGAAGAAGAGTTCAATGTTTTCCCTAATAAAAGAGCATGACTGCAGGATGGGTACTCTATCAGGTTCCATTCCATGATGATTTATTGATTTATCACATCAAAAAAACTATTTATATGGAACATGTTCTCCCACAAATTGATCTCATAGTGAAGATCATCCCGAAAACATCTCACTTTTGAGATCTCATCATCTACCAAAGATAGTGAAAATTATTGTTTGTTAGTGAAATGGTCTGCATAGTCCACCACTAACATACCCTCATATGTTAGGTGTATGAACTCATGATCCTTATCATACCTCAACATATCGGGATAGAAGTGGCTTGGGAACTTCTTCTAGAAGTATTTCTAGGAGAACATATCTTTCTTCCCTACCAGCTTAAAAATGTCTCATTAAGGGTTGGATGGTCCATGACTCATATATGTAGAAAGCTTCACTCTCTTGTTTGTGGGGTTCTAAAGATTATTAATTATTGTCTGGAATTACTTGATCTAGAACATGGATGATTGGGGTCCTCCATCCAATTTAAATATAGGTGGATGATACAACTGAATCTCTCTTATCAGTACAGACATCGAATCCATGGTGTGAATAGTATCTCTTTACATGGATCTAAGATCCGTTGGGAAGCTGTAAAAAAGATGATCATCTATATGATCCTTAGGAAAAATAGGTATATTTTGTTTAGATATGCTAGGATCATGTTGGTTTCCATTATCCTAACACTTAACTCGATAATGAAGGGGAGGAATTTTCTCAAAAAGAAAAACAAAGTCCTTAGAATAGTGACTATAACAGGGTCAACCACAACAGGTGACAATAATAGAGTACCATTGACTCGTTGTCTCTCTAAACATATATTACATGTGTTTTATAATGACATAACATTTTATACATTTCATTTATTAGATATAATAGGTATATCATATCACTTTTGAAAAAGAAAGTATACATATCACATTAACTAAATATATCCCTATCATTAATAATGCATGTCAATATATATCCCTATGATCCTATTATGATGAATGCATACTCATACCATACCATAATGATCCACAAGTACAAATATTAAGAATAAATAATATCATAACCCGATAACACTACATTACTTGTAAATCATCCATGGTGAAGTAACATCAATTATAACATGAAAAGAACATAAATAATAATCCAACCCTTGGAACTCATATTTCATCATACATAGTTTAGTTACTCCCATGAAAAAGATCATTGCTATGTCCTAACACATCCTAGTCTCTTTTCTACCTTTCCTAAATAGTAAAGAAATAGAAAATTGATGTGGTGTGATCTAATACCACTTTGTAACATCCCCCGATCTAGAACTCTCTAATGTGGAGGTAATGGGTTGGTTACGAGATCTCAAGAACACCTCCCCATATTCCTTAGTATTCCTACTAGTGGTGAGGGTGTGATATGTATAGTGGAGAGACTATACCCGCATATTACATAGTTACAACATAGCAGAATGATCAAATCACAATAGTAAATAAATATCAGAGTGTGGAAATAATGGAAAAAATATGATACAGTGGAAACAAAAATCCAACTGAATAATCTAATAAATAATAAAGTAATAATTTAATGACTTTCTAGAATGTAAATAAATGTCATTCTAGAATTATAGTAAATAAAATACTAGTATAAATAAAAAAACCTCAGTCTTGAAACCCAGGTCGGTCCCATATCCAAACTTCATCCATTCCAGAAAGAAACAATCAACAACAAGGTCCTTTTACGTTGTCTATCTAAGCATCTATAAAATTTTCTTGGGTACCAAATGAAGGCCTGAATAGGGTCTGAGTACAATTCGATAGGTTGAAAAAACGATTTCAAATCTTAAATATTATAATAATAAGTGTATGAAATAATTAAATAAACAAGTATATTAATTAATTAAACAATTAAACTAATACTACATCAACCTACTTTAGAACCATGTCGAGATATCTCTAATAATTTCCCACAATCATGTCAACCAAAACCATATAACCATGGTAAAACATAACCCACCTCATCACCGTGTTGGAATGTCTCTAAGCATGTCTAATGACCATTCCAATTAAAACCTCATAATCAAGGAATAAATTAAAAAATATGGGCCAAACTTGCTATATAATAATTTCATAAATCAATTAGGGTCAATCCTGGTATATAATCATTTCATCATGTGTTAAGGGTGAGGTTGGTATATAATAATTTCATCATGACTTAGGTCCAAGACTAGTATATAATAATTTCAGTATGTCTTAGGTCCAAGCCTATTTTATAAGCATTTCAACATGTGAACTAGTCTAACTCCTTATATAATTATTAAAAGATAGAAATTACAACACATGTCACAGTAACAAGGATATAAAAATATCACATAATAAGGCCTAATTGTTAATTATGAAAATTGGAATTTATCTTTCAATTTCCCATTTAATTTATCAACTTGTTCATAATAGATAACTTTATAGTTATCTCAATGAACAATCCAGGATAAGGTGAATCTATATCAAAAAATCACCCAAAATTCATGCCATGCTAAAGGAACTTTAATCCATTAAGTAATTTGTTTATAATAAAGGGTTCTATCATCTGAAAGGTAGCCATAAGCTAATTAAAAAACCAATTAGATTCATAGGGACTCCAAGGAATAATACAATTCATAATTTAATTTATGTATGTTCATGATATGATGGTGCAGTTGCAATATTGCAGAAACTTGAAAAACTAAAACCATAGGGTTATGTTTTTAACCCCCTAACATTATCCAGTGAAGAATGGAATGCTTCCAATAGGATTTTTATACAATAAAAAATTCATAGATGAACACAACATGGATCTAATATTAAAATAATCAAGATCAAAAACAACAATCCATGTGGTCAAGAAATTTCACCGCAGTATTCAAATATCACTGGGAGATAAGGGAAAACCTAATGAAAACCACTTACCTGAGATATAATGTGTGATCATGACATCTAGAATCAAGATAGGTGCTCCAAAATCACCCGTAATGTGTTCTGGGGTAAATAGGAAGAGATTTAGTGAAGCGAATGAGATCCAATAATTTGTATGGCACTTTAAAAATATTGTTGGAGAAATTACATAGTGTGTGATTTAGTTACACATTTTGAATTTCTTTATAGAGGGATACACAAAAAAAACTTGTCACCTTAGATGAATGTTTAATTCACCTAAACATTACATTAAGTGTATTTTTTTTATGATGTGTAACCACTTCACATCATAAATCAATTCACAACATGTTTCTGGTAGCTTTTACACATCGTGTACCCCATTGACACAACAATTAAATTTCATGCATATAGTTTTTGACCCTGTTTCCTTAAAAAATTTGAACCCTATTTAAGTATTCTCTACATACCAATATCCCTTGGTTATAATTGACCCATTTACCAAGACTCCATTAATTCAAACAACATACATCCCCATTCATTAAGTCATTTTCTCCAACAAACACTCTCTATATCTGAGCAAGACTCGGCCACTAAGGCTCAAAAAAACACTCAAAGAGGGACATACCTAGAAAAGGATGATATCTTAAAATCAATGAGTTTTTAGATTCATGATGTTGTTATACTATTAATTCACTCATAATTGGGAACTCCATTTTGGTTTAGAAGGTCCTCACTATTGTGTTTATCAATCACAAGTGTGTGGGTGTCACTCCTGACACTACACTTGCTGCTGGAATTTGTAATCTACCAAATGTTCTCATTATGGGTTAAAATATCTTATTTTCCCAAAACTATATATAAATATAAAAAGAATAAATTAAATAGATACATAACTGGGTGTGGGATCTTCTACTCTTACTACTTCACTCACATTCACAAGATTTCTATAGAAAAGTAATATAAATGAGAATTAAAAAATTAGGAAAACCATTTAATATATAACTGAAAATATATTATATAAAAGATAATATACTAAAAAACTCAAATAAAAACAAGAATTTCATCCTGAGATACACTCATCCAAATAAATATATGAAATAATATAGAGAATAAATTCCATTGTTACTGTTAGGAGTCTATCTAACTCTCCAGGCTGGTGATGTGGTTATCCATCTTTTCTCACACCTAGATATCTCTTCTAGTTCGGATCAAATACTCCTCTAGACTATGTTCTTATTATAAATAATCTAGGTTTTGATACATTTATCTATTTCTTTTTATTACTCAAATAAAAATCACCTTCAGGACTTCTTCCTTGATTATGTGGATTATTTCCACATTATATATAGCATTCAAGAGATCCCTCCACATAGATAATAGAATTAATCTATTTATTTTAGTTCTTAGCTCCATGATATATTTATTATAACTATATATAGGATCTATTAACAAATAGATAGTATATTCGTACCTTAATCCAATTTTTTTATATAGTTATAATAATATTACATTTTAGTCCCCACTACTTACACATGTGATCCATATCTATTTTCAATGATATCTGTGATGGGATAATGTTCTTCTAGGTCCTTAAATTTTCATAATTATGTATGATGATGTTCATTAGTTACCAAAATGATAAATATAGGTTCTAATAAATTAATAATTAATATTTTAGTGTATATAATATTCAGGTAATATCTTGAACTACATTGGGTAGTTGATGGCATGTGAGGCTTTGGCGTGAGATAAAATTGACTTCAGAATGTGGTAAGAATTGAGTATTAAGGATACGTTTTCATGGAAAAATTTCCATCATTGTATCATTTAAAATTCCATAATATTAGAGTATCATAATGCATTGATAATTAAAAGGATTTCATAAATTACATGGTGTTTTAGGATATGTTTGTATTACGACGTAACGTGAGGTCACTCAGAAGAACTACATTAATATATCATCACCTTCTTAGGGGTAAATTATGTGTATCATTTTCATATAAATGAAATTTAAAATTTTTTGTAATGCTATGTCAGCCTAATGATGTATTCTCAATTTATTATGTGAGACAATGTTCTTAGAGTGAGGAATTATCATGGATTTTTACTTTTATTTGTCAGCATATCAATTCCATCTCAAATATTACACCAACAATACAACATCTTCAGAATGTAATTTCATGTAATTTTCTGAGGATATTTTTGTTCCCAAGTATATTCTTAACTCTAAAAATATAAAATTAAAATATTTAGTCTATATTACTCACAAATAAAATACTAAAATAATTAATTGAACAAATTAATGTAATAATTTAATATATATGTTATAAGATAAAATTAATCAGGAATATATATTCATCAATGAAATTAAAATACTTAATTTTTTGTTTCAAATTTAAAAAATGACCCTTACAAGGAATTGAAATACTTGGCTCCAAAAATTTGAAAGTAAAACCCAAAAATCTAAGAAACTGAATGTATACATGGTATTTCTTCCTAAAATACAAACAAATCAGTATAAAATGAGAGAAAACATTTGTAAAATAATTTTCCATTTATAGAGTTACTATTGATTTATATTTATATTCAAATTATCCTTAAATTATTCTCTAATTAATATAAAAAATCTCAAAAAATTATTAAGATCTATAGATAATAGAAATTGAAGAATGTTTACATTAGTGAAATTAATATTGAATTTGATAAGAAAAATAGTTTCGATGAGGAAAATCTACCATTTTCTCTCACTCAATGATTTAATCAAGAAAATAAATACCCTACATATTTTTTTGTAATATATGTAAAATTGACATAGTTTTAGTTAAAATAGTAAGGGGTTTTATAATTTAGGAGGTGAAAATGTTTTTATATGTGTGATATTAATAAATAATAAGTCTATTAATTATATAGATAACATTGGATTATTTATTAATTTTTTTCTATATAATTTTTTCTCAAGTAGGAGTATATTTCATGATAGATTTCCTATTGAAAATAAATAATGAATCCCATATACATATACTGAGAAATGATTATATTTATTCCAGTAGAAAATAAAATATAATATGACAATATAAATTGAGTTTTAAAGAGGGGTGATGACTCAAACCCCTAAATTTGAATTAGATTACGTGATGAGACTTTATTCCCTTCTCTATATTTTGATCCATGTATTATGGTAAAACAAGGAAAAAATGAAACAAACCCAAATTATATAAGGGGAAAATACATATATGAGGAGAGATTCACATCAATGTGTAAGTGAAAGGCCAAACCCAAAAAAGGGGTAGAGTGTTATCAAAATAGATATAAAAGGGTATGAATGTGAGATGAAATCTTCTTCAATTGAGAATGTTTTTAGTTAGAATATACTTAACAATTAATCTAATGGGGAAATTAAAATACCCATGTATTTATTTAAAAATATAAATTAGAAGGGATGAAATTCCCATAAGTATTTCATGTTAAATTTTTTTCGTAAAATTTAATAAATCATATATGATATGTTTTAATTCATCAAAAATAAGATACATAATTATAAAATTAATTTAAATAAATTCAGACAACATTAATTTTATTACTAGGATGATAATGATGAAATATGAAGTAGTAGAAGATAGATTTAAAATATATAAACTTATTTATAAGAATATTCATTTTTTTAATATTCATTATATTGAGTTTTATAAACTTTTTGTAATAGAGAGATGATATTTTTTAATGATACAAAATATTAAGCTATGAACACTGAAGATTCTAAAACATTGAAATGAAAAATACAACATTTTCATAAGAGTGGTCAACAGAATTTATAAAATTGTTGTTAAATTTTCACTTTATTTGAAAAATTAATTATTCTTTCCAAACAACTATATATACTCACATATAAATGATTTTGAAACTACATGATATTTTAATAAGTTGGAAATTGTTTACATATGAGTAACATAGAAATTTCATAGGTATGAAATATTGATTAGAGTAATGCAATATACTAAATGAATGATTCAAAATTTAAAAGAGATGAAATTAAGAATAAAAATTAGAGTTTATAATTTTATATTTTATTCACAAAATTATATAGTTTCCACTATTTAAAAATCAACCAAAAAATAATGATTTATTTTGTAGATTAAACAAATAATTATTTAATGGTTGTTTAAGTGAAAATTTAAAATAAAAGAAATATTTTATCCTGAGATACTTCTGATGATTTCATATATTTGAATATAAATATTGAACTTAAAAGAGATGATATTTTAGAAATATTAATTTAAATAAATAAAGAAATATATTTGATAATAATTTATATAAATAAGTTTCTATAAATTATCCTTATATAACTTTATCAAATTATTCAATCATATCTATAGAAATCCTCAGCTCTTTTAAATTAAGTTATTCATAATTTTTAATCTAAAACATCATTTAAAATATATTTTCTAATAAAAATATAACATGTCTTCAAAAATATCACATGATGAAAAAAAATAATTTATTTATACTTTTACTTAAATAATTATAAGAAAACTCTAATTAAGCTTAAAAATATCTCAAACAATATTTGTTTTTTTATAAATGGGAAATATAAAATATTTTTTGTATATATAAATGTATAAAATCCCATTTTTATTTTGAAATCAATCTCATAAAAAATTATAAAATAAGATATTTAGTCTGACACTTCATTACGATCACTTATAAAAACACTATGAAATAAATAGATTAATATTATTTAACTTCCTTCCAACTTAGATCAATGTCACATAGATTCAATTCACCTTTATATAATCCCTTCATAACTCTTACATAACTCAAGTAAACAATTACTAAAAAATTCAATTTCAAATTCAATTTTTTTCATTCTCGTGTTTACTCATATGAAACATTTTTATTTATATTTTAAATTTCATAAATCCTAAAAATTCATATGTTACTATTAAAAATACTTTAGAAATATAATCAAATCACTTTTCAGTGTTACCAAACTAATTTTCATATCATTTACTTCAGAAAATTAATATTTTTAGTAGAATGATCATTTATTTTTAGTATTTCATCAACCCCTTAAGGTTTTTTTAATATAACTCAATTCTATGATGAAATTAATATAATATAAATATAATTAAAATCAGTTCAAAAATCCTTAACTCATGTGTATATCATCTCATCTATAATAATTATAATATATTAAAAACAATTATAATATTAAATAACTGAGGAAACTTCAATCCACCTTAATTAATATTTTATTATAAATATATGGGTAAATATATGGGAAACACATAAATAAAATATATTAATATAGTAATGATAGACATAATAAACATATAACATATCCCTTTAAGGGTGTGAAAAAAATGTAAAACATTAATGAAACCTGAAAATTATCACACACAAAAAAATGATAGACCACCTTTTGTGAGTGTCAAGAAATATGATCACTATGAAAGGGAACTCCATTTAATATCATAATAAATATATAACAAAGATTATTAAGGAGCCTAATGATACACTTGGAGAGAATAAAAAATCAACTCTAATTGATTCTAAGTGAGGATATCATATATTTATTCCGGATTATTGAATGAACAGAAAAAATTGAAATCTTATTGATGAAAAAGTTTATAATGAATTTAAAAATTGTATGGTCAAAAAAATATCTTCTCCAAATTATAGGTTATGATATCTTAAAAACGAGGTATAATATCTTAACTCATGCATTATTATTATGACCTAAATTATGTGAAATATGTCTAGAGGACTATAAATTATATAACCACCCTATATAACTAATTGTAATTATAATTTGTTTGATGAAGTATTGTAGATGGATAAACCCAGAAACCAAATATAATATTAATTATTCATAAAAATGATAAAATAAACCCCATATATGATATTTTTACATAAATAGAATTTGATATGTAATACTATCATCTTAATATAGGTCCCTTAATTTTAACTTTCAATAAGAAGCATAATAAAAGATAAAACATTTTAATTTATGTGAAATAAAATATTAAGCATTAATCCTTTATATGGTTTGTATAATCCTCGTTCTCAATATCCCCCTTGAAGTTACATTATCAATTTTTTTGATTGAAGTAAACTTGGGTCCCTTAGTTTGTTATTGATATATATATATATATATATATATATATATATTCATATTATTTGTTTTTAATACATATAACATGTACAATAAATTTATATATCTACAATTTTAATATATAAGTTAATTATAAGGGATGAAAATTTATAATGATGAAAGTTATGGATCATCAATGAAAAGGATTTAAGATTCATAGTTTTCTATGATTGAGGATTCATGTTATCAATAATTTAGGTAACGACCGTAATAATGATTCTTGAAAGATAATTATGAAGAAATATTATTTTATGAAGACTCTTGGAGGACTGCTAAAGATTTAAAAGATTAATCTTATATAGAAAATGATTAACTCAAATGTTGATGAGGATTCTTAAAGGTTTTTATTGAATAATAAATGTAAATGGATATTTATTGATAAGAAGGGTTTAAAGAGATTATGTAAGTGTGAAATGTAATTTTAAATTCATATATAAGATTAAGTTGATATTGTTTAAGAGTTGTTAAAACATGCATTGAAATAAACTAACCCACTAGGACCCCACCTGGGCTAGTAGTTTACTAAGTGTACCTCACCAAGCCTGTCACCAATAGGCCAGGGGCTAGAATCAAGCACCATGCATCCATATGGAACACATGGGAGACATATATTATAAAACATACACACACACACACACACACACATATATATATATATATCCATTTTTCAAAACCATATATATAATAATGCAATATAGATACAAAAACATCTATAACAAAACATGAATGTGACACATGATGAGAATAACAAATGTATAAAATTATAAATTCTAGTAAAACATGTGAAAATAAAAGTCCTTGTATCTTATAATAAAGATCATACTTGAAAGATTGTGAAAATATAATTCCATGCCACACAAAATAAAATTCAAGAACCATTTGAAATTATTACCACCAAAGTACCCTGAGCTATTGCTCCACAAAAACCACATTAATGTTCTTTCCAGAATATTTTTGTTATATTTGTTTTCAATATTTCAGTATCTATTTGGTAATGAATATGTTGATTCTTGGAGTATTGTCATGGGTTAAAACATAAAAGATATAAATGTGAAAATTGTTGTCTTATTCTTTAACAAAATACAATAAAAAAATTTGTGATAGTATTGGTTGTTTCTATAACATCATTGAGAGGTTTTTGAGTTACCTAATAATGGATAGAGATGAATTGTGATGTCCTAAGTCAAATTTGAGAAATTATAGAATATACGATCCTTCCTGAAAAGGCCCAGAAGTTTATCCTCATGTAAAATTATGTTTATGGTGTTATTAATTGTATTAAAACCCATAATCACATGAGATGATTGTAATCCAAGATACTGATAACAAAAAGATCCAATTATAGGTGATGAATTTGATTCTAAAGTATAATCTAGTAGGAATTTTTGTGTAATCCTTTGTACATAACATAATTATTTGATTATGATTGTAATCCTTTGAAGCTGATCGTATAAAATTTTTGTTGAATATAAATGTTATGCATAATCCCTTGACATCATAATATGGCTTTAAGATGAGATAAGAAATTGAAAATGGAAAGAGTGTAAGTTTTTTCAAGTTATGATCATAAGGATTGATGTAAAAATTCCTTGATAATGTCTTTAAATATTAATCATAAGGCTTAAATGTAGTTATTTATGATTTTGAAAACATTTGAGATATCTAAAGAGATGGAGAAAATGAGGAGAATATCCCTATATCACAATATATAGGTCCACGTGGAAATGGAATTTGATTATATGCATTTAAAGATATCGAATGAGTTTAGGAATCATATTTAGAATGAGGAAATCGATCATCTATTTAATTAATTTTTCTAATTAATAAATTGAGTGTATATTTGATAGGTTTTAAATAAATGATCACTCCTACATCCAATGACTGTGGTGTTTATAAATAAAAATTAAATCTAATGATTAACATGATATTCTGTGAGTATAAATATATGAAAGTTGTGAAATAATACAAGGTGAACCCAATAGAAATATTTATCTTTGATCGAAGGGTTGAATCCAAGTTACATAAAGAAGAAAGATATATTCTATAAAAACAAGTATTCATATATGTTAAGGAAGATTCATACCACTTAAGATCTAGATTAAGTATCGATACTAACATTACTATTGATGTTCTTGATGGAGTAAATGTACAGACCTACTGATCCATTTGCTTATGGAGGAGGACCAACATCTGAAAGTGTTGAAGAACAATAGGTTTTGAATATATTTATTTGATAGATATTTTTTTTATAGATCCTTGTATCTTATAGTGGACTTTTTAAGTGGAAGAGAGAAAAATGGACTCATTTTTGAAACCCATTATTGGAAGTAGTAGACAATCCATATTCAGGGTGTATAACCAACATGGAAAGGAGTAGGTATTTGAGTAAAACCTTTTAAATATAATGTGTTTTTTACTTTTATACAATTACTACAGATGAAGGAAATTATTTTAGAAATCATTGAGTTGATTAGTAACTATAACAATTTTAAGATGTTGGGTTAAAAGGGAATAACTTGTAAAAAGTAAAGATGTCATGGATTCACCAATCCCCCTCTCAATGATCTAATAAAATATAGATCTAATTATATATATTAGAGAAATTTCCCCCTCAAATGATTCAATGGAATTTTATTGAAATGTAGAATCAAATTTTTTGAATGTATGAGGTATTACCACATTCAATGGGTATAATTATCATAAAAATAAGGATATAATATTTCCTTTCCTCCTATCAATTTGATGGGGAGAGAGAGATGATGCAGTATTTTGGTTTTAATCCATTCTTACAGTTACTACAATGAGTCAAGAATAAAAGAAGAATATGGAGTTAGTTTTAAAGTCTCTAAATATGATCTTGATGCCTCTATCAGAGAAATTTTATACAAAGTACATGGGTCTCCACACTTATAAAGAGATCAATGACATATTGAGAAGAAATTATGAAGGTTATTTCATTGTTAATGAAGCTAAAATTCATGTTTAGAGGATACTATTTTACTAAATTAAAATTGTTGATGTTGATGGTACTTATGTCTATATCACTCATGTAAATGATATTTTCATCAATATTTGAGTGTTTGATGCAAATATAGAAGACTAATTTATTGTAAATAATCTCATGAGAATTTATCTAGAGAGATTTAATATAAAAATATTAGACATTGAATAAAGATAATACTTTATAAAAGATGAGTTACAAAAATTTACGTTTCTTGTGAAATGATAAAGGAAAAAACCTTTAAAAATTATGAGAAAAGTGAGATATATAGTGAATACATGAGGAAAAGAATCGTAAAATCAGTTAATGCTATAAAATAATTTGACTTGGATAATGATGTGGATTAAGATTAGTTCAATAAAATGAATGATATAATATAAAATTTATATATAAAGGATTAATATAATTAGAATGTTAATAAGTTATTAATATTTTATAATTTTGGTGATGTTATTCATATACAAAAATTTCAAATATGTAGGTTGATTAATATCAAACAGATAACGAAAATGAGAAAATAAAAAAAGTATAAAAAGTATATGAAGAATAAGAATTTTTATAGTAATAGAAATATATTTATGAGAATGAAAGAGAATAATGAATAATCCAAAAAACTATGAAAATTAAGTCTCTCTAAGTACTCACATTGTTAATGGATTTGATTCATCAAGTAATGATGATGATGAAGAATAAAGGATAGATATTGAGTGGAAAATTGAAAAAAAAAATTCTACATGACGAAGACTCAATACTACTATAAAGATAATAAGAAGCATGATAATAGAAACAAAAAATTTAAATGATACAAAGGAAGAGTATGTCAACAAACAAGTAAAATACATTTATGAGATTATGAAGTAGAATCTCAAAGAATCTGAACAAGAAAGTTTTATTAGTGACCTTGAAGAGAATGTAGATACAAGAGAATAAAAATAAAGAGATAAATAATAAATATTTATTATAATTCAAAATGAGTTGATCAAAGATAGATATAACTTCAATAATTTAGATAAAGTTAAAATTGATCTTTCACAATTTAGTGAGATAATTAGATCATATAAGAAAGTTAAATTTTCACCTAATATATCCCATGTTAATTATATATTTTCTATAAGTGTCGGTGATAAACACAAGAAATAGAATATTTTTATAATAAAAGATCATAAGATACACTCTTCCCTATTTAAGGAATAATAAAGGATAAGAAGGAAACTTTCCCCTAAGAAAAATAAGAACCATAAATAAGGTTCAGTCCCAAAAAATTATAGATATAGTCGCTATCAAAATGGAATATCTATTCTTAGAGTTTTTAACTAGTGTTATGGAAGGTACGGATATAAGCCCTTTCATTTTTAGTTTAATATTTCCATACAAGATAAGAGACATTAACTAATGGGGGACTTTGATGAAAATTCAATCATTGTTTTTGATGAATAATCAACCTAGAATTAGAAGTAAACAAAATCTATTAAATAAAAAAATAATTCTTATAAGAGGACTATAAGAGATGAGGAAAAGAAGGCCAGTATGCTTTGTAGGGCATGACTAGACTTACATGAGAGACAAGTGTGAATCTGAAAATCTAGAAATCCCCATGAAATCTATAATTTTTTGTATTCGAATCAAACTTATAACCTTGGATAATGCTTTTATTAAATAAACTTATTATGGGGTTGTTTGTTAATTAAATAATGAGATAATGGGTGAGTTGTTTGAGTAGTCCCAAAATAAGTTTGGATTATAATATCACATAGTTCGTGTTTATGTATTTCATTTAAAAAGTTGGTTATATCCATATTATTTTCTATACTATCTTATCCCATATAGACCTAGAGTAAACTACCATAAATCTATTTTCTAATAAAAAACATGTAATTCCATTCTTCCCTCATAAGTGGCTCAATAATGTCTTTAAAGGAGGATAGAAATTTGTCTTGATAAGGTGTATAGAACCCCATTAACCCTTTTCATTGGATTATCAATAAGGGAAGAAATAAATGAACACACCAATTAAATTTTTAAATATATTGGGATATTGAAGACAATTACAAGTCATAGATTACTATTCCCAAAAATCTCTGGTTTCATTTTTTCCAATATGTAAATCATTCTTTGGTGATGGAGATGGTGATGCTTGGAGGAACGTTATGGGTCACATATTCTAAGATATAAATGTAAAGTTTTATTTATTGTTCTTAAAATTTTAAAATATATGTATTGGTGAATGTAGACCCATTTTCTATAAAAATATGGAAGAGTTATTGTGTTTATTGAAATGGTATAGAGATGAACAGAGGATGATCTAGGTCAAAGTGGAGCATGTCTAGAAGGTATGGTAAATATATACTAATCCATTCGATCAATCCTTATGGTATATTAGGATTATTTTTTTCATGGGATTAAATGTCATGATCACTCATTTTTATCATAATCCTAGATGGTGAGAATCAAATAATCAAACATAATGTGATGACATTGAGTCTACAATAATCATTTCTGAGGATGAAGTTGAGTGTAATCCATTGGAAGAAATATAATTCTTTGAGTGTGATTGTAACCCTTTTAAACTGATTTTATGAATTTGATTATAATCAGTAAATCTTCTATATAAAACAATTTCTTGACTATAATTCTTTGAGATGATATAGGAAACTTAATAAGGTATTAATTTATGTCTTTAAAAGTCTTGATCTTAAGTATTTTCATCACAAATCCATTTTAATTGATTCAAGTCTTCAACAAAGGGATTCAAGGTAGTTCTTTATGACTTATAAGAAATTTGATCTATATAAATAGATTAAGAAATTGATGAGAATATTCCCACATCTCAAGACTGAGTTCTATGTAGAAAATACATGTGGTTACATACATGTGAAGATATCAAATGATTTTACATAATTGAATTTGGAAAAAGGAATTTTCCTATGTCTTCATTTGATTTAAGTGATATGTAAATAGATAATATGATTAACCAATTTGAAAGAGAAACCCAATATAACATATAAAGATTTAGGAGTTTCAAAATATTAATGGAAAAAAAGAATCACTAAATATTCTATGTATATAAATATATGAAACCTTGGAATTAAGATATAGTGTTGAATACTAATAACTCACATATGATGTGTGAGAATTTTGAGAACCCGATAGGTATATGTATCATATGGAGAAATGGTGTTGAAGTTGGGAATCACTAAAGACTAAATATATATATTTTTTCACCTGAGTATTAGTGGATGTTGAGAAATATCCAAATCACTCAAGATGTGGAAGAATTATCAAGACTAGCACAACTACTTATTTTTTGGGGGGGGACTGCACATGTTGAACTACTAATTCATCTACTCATAGAGGAATAATAATAACCAAAGTTATAGAATGACACAAGAATATATATGTATTTCCTAGATATATCTTTTTATCAAAGAGTCATTGTATCTTCTAGTATACTCTTGAAGTGGGGTAAAGAATAGTGGAACCTCTATTGAAGACTGTTATTAGAGATGGTGGGGAATCCATGTTGTGGGTATAACCAACATGGAAATGAGTAGTCCTTTCATCCAAACATTAAAAAGACATTATGTTGGTCTAATTCTTACCATTACAGCACATGAAGGTGAGTTTTTGAGAAATAATTGAGGGGATTTAGAACCTTAACAATTTAAAAAGTTCTAGTTAAAATGTAATAACTCATAAAAATTAAATATATCACTCATTAACACCCTTCCTCTATTGGTAATCAAATCATATCATCATGTAACACTCTATTGAAACTAATTCTGAACTATTCATTGTCTACATAGACACAACCAGTGTAGGTGTGAGGATAGTGTAGGTATAACTGTAAATTTACCCAATTTGAAACCCCAAAAAAGGAGAGACAAAATAATATGTAAATTAGATTTTTATAGATAAAATAATCTTTAATTTAATTAGTAAACTAAGGTTAATAATGATATGGATATTTATAGATCTTTCCCACTAAATTCATACATTGATTGGAACTTAGAATACCAAAAACATTACTAGACCCAAGAATCTAAACTACCCATATTTAACTATATAATAATCATCCCTCAATAATTGTAGTGGGATATGCTCATCACACACATTAGTACTCATCAATTGATGGGGTAGTGAACCATAATAGTATTTTTACTTCATCATGTGATGTATACATTAGATGTGGGGTTTATTTTCTCCAAAATTAAAGGACTAACACTACCTCGAAAATGGGGGTAAACTACTCTAATTTGTGTATACTAAACCCACACCCTAGAATTATAATGGTACTAGGGAATATAGACCCATTATCCTCTCCAACATTCTCACCCACTCTTTATAGTCTCTTCAAAGATAATGAACTACCTCTAGAATAATTCATCAAAAAAATCATAGATTATGAGAAGATATGAATAATTAGATCCTATGTGTAAAAAATACCTAAATGGGAAATGTATTTATCCAATTTTGTCCCCCATGTGAGGAAATAAGGAAAAACACCCTAGACTACCTAGTATACAATATGCACTCTTGAGTGTAGAACATTTTTTCCTTGACTAGTAGTCATGTGTGAGTTACCACTATTTATATCATATGGGATTGACCTATATGTTGTTTCCATAGAGTTAAAAATCATATTAGACATATAAAAAACTTTTGAATATATTGAAAGTGATACTAGAGTTGGCTTGGAAAGTCTTGTGCCCTTATACACATTGAGTTGCATGGACCAAATAACAGAGTGATTGATATTGAATCACATATCATTTAATATTTAATAAAATACATAAAGCATAGTGTTATATGGAATTTAATACATCATATGTTTTTACTAGACTATACACCAAGTATTCATGTTAACTTCCAGATATGAATTTCTTAGCCTATAGCCTTTGTTTCACCCCTATATCTCTAAACACATCTCCATTACAAGGTTCCATCATATTTATCAAAAATATCATCTCTTATGAAAATCATCCCCCTAATATTTAATCCATTCCTATGAAATACCAACTTTGATACACACTTCAATATCCTTATATGAGTAGGAACTGATAACCGCTACTCGTCCGTGCACCGTATTGGACTACAACCACTTCATTCAAATATCATCCCCAAAAATAACTAGGGGGAAATAAAAAGGTCTAATAGCCATCCATTGTGACTTATATAGGTGAACACATATTAACTTATTTATAAAATGGTTTTAAATAGTGGTAATGTTCAATTTATATAAATTATTTTCCCATCAGTGAGTTATTTTATAATGAAAGTGATCATAGAAAAAGTATATATGGAATATAAATACAAAGAAATGTAGAATTATATTAAAATATAAACCATTTAAATAAAAAATACCAAAAATATTGATGAAATAATATGTTATTAATTTTATTAATAAAAAATTATTCAAGGAAAAAGTAAACATCCTTATATTAATGACCAATTTCATGTGAATTGAAAATCATTATTATTGATCAAAAATCGATCAAGTGAAAATTTTAAAATTTCTCACTACATTTTTCAATTTAATATGAAATTAAATAACATGAAGAATATATTGAATATTTAAGAATATATCTGAGATGAAAATTTTAATCATGAACTATACATGAGGTATTGAATATATGAAACATGATATACACCAATTCATTATCATAAATAACAAGTTCAATATGATCATGAAATGGAGTTCAAAAGATTATTTGTAACCAAATCTATTTTAATTAATCTATATCAGGCATCATATTTGGAATTACTATATGTGCTTGATTAAAAAGCATTCCTAAGGAGTTATTACATTCATGAAACTAATACTAGAATAATTTAAAGGGACTCTAGATTTCGGTATGAGGTATGATAGGAACATATCATTTTAGCTTGATAGATATTCTAATGTGAATTGGGAAAGAGATATTGGTTATTAAAATTATACCTTTTTAAGTTTACTATTTATTAAAGGAAGATATTTTTCTTAATAATAAAAGAATAAAACTTCTATTACATTGAGTACAATGGAAGATAATTTTATTTTTTCATCTCAAGAAATAACACAAATTATATGGACGAAGTCACATCTCAAAGGCATGAGGGTGAACTTTTCATTCCAATAGAGTTTTTCAATAAAAGTATAATCAACGTGCCAAATAATCTGGTGCAATATTAAATGTTGAATCATAATGATATAAAGTTAAAATTTTTTAAGGATAAATAGGATCATAATGAATATTAATTAGAGTATGATTCAACCAAGAAGAAAAAGTGGATATCCGGATGATTCTCAAAATAAGGGATTCCATCTAACCATTGAAGGTTTTATTGGTATTATATTGTCTCACAAAATCCACATAAGATTATTTTTTTATTTTACCTATTTTATTAATTTTTAGTCTTTTATAAGATTAAGGATATAATTTAGATCTTCTTCAAAAATGAGAGAGACTCTATTTTCATTTGCACATGACATTTTATAGAACGGGAATTGATTAGTTGTTATCTTAGTTTCTGATATGTTCTATTATATTGATTTATATGTTTCCAATAAATAAAAAGGGGTATATTTAAGATCCCTTTATGATTGTGGAGTTAATTAATTTTAGTGAATAAAATATTACTCTTGTAAAGTGAATTAACTGAGGTGTAACAATTAGTTTTTCTAAATTATGACATGATAAAAATAGAAATGGTATTTAAAACAAGTGGTTGGAGAAATATCAAAAACACCATTATATCATTTGGTTTTTTGTTTAGATAAATTTTAATCCAGTGGAATGATATGACATGTTTCTTGATATAATTAGTTCTTGAGTTGTGAAAGTGATTACATATTATGTTTATTGAAAAAATGATCATGGATTTTTGAGAGGCCATTTTGAGCTATGTAGAATTAAAAATAATCAATAAATCTTTATTAGGATATATATATGTTAGGGTTCCCTTTAAATATTCATTTATAAATGCCACAAATTCACTATGAGAGATTCATTCTATAAGGATAATTTTAGTAGTCATTTTAGTTAAGGTGGATTTACCCACGACTTTTATTTCTATGAAATTTCCATAGGATAATGCATTATCATGTATAACTCTAGTAACAGGATATGGGGAGGCTGAAAATTGGAATTTCAAATATGATGGATGACCATGGAAATACCCAAAGTGAAATTGGGTAGGGACCTAGGTTTACACCTTGAATACTTGAGATGGATCTATGATGAACCGTTGGGGGAATAAAACAAAATAAGTTAATCAGATCTCATTTTATAATAATGGAATCTTAGAGTGATACATCTAGGGAAAATAGCCTTTATGCATAGACATAGTATATGAGATTCAATCTAAACATGCTGATGTGAAATCTTAGATATGATGTACTAAGCATTGTATTCATAAGGAGTTACATAGGAGGATCATGTAGTGGAAAAATAGTGTAGTGATATTTATTGGTATTTTATGTTATATCTAACTTAACCTGAGGAAAATAGGGATATATGAGGATAAGTGATTGGGTTTTTGGGATATGGATGATGCTACCTTAAAAAAAGAGTTTTTAAAGGCCTCTACTCCATTGTGATGTCTTATTAATGAATAAATGATGAATCTTAACTTCTAAGGTGTAAAATATGATAAAGAGTTGAATCTATTAGAGTAATGGACACCCTTTATATGAGTCTTTGTAATGGGATTGAGTAGAATAACAAGGATGAACACTTGATCCAAATTTTACAGGCACTTGATATTGTGGTAAATGAAGATCAACCACTCTATTTTTAGTCATAAATATTTATTATAATTTGAGAGTAGTACCATAACTATACCCTTTTCATTTTTATGTTTTATTATAAAATAAAAACCTTCTTAATGTGATTACAGCGAAAATTTCATAGTAATTATCCACATTACAGAAAGATTTGGTTGACCTTCGATTCACCTTTGTTCCATGTGTTTTATTTCACACTCTATATCTTTTCATGAAATAGTCACCATCAATATCTAATCACACTAATTAGTTTTTAGAATATTTTTTTGAGATTTAATATTTTCCATTACCACTGATTTATCCCCCTTTTTTGGTAGTATCACGACCTGACCCATTGAGATCCCTCTTGGGCCGGAAGTATGCTAAGGTTGATAGCCCAATCCCACCTCTAATAGGCTATGGTCTGGATACTAGCACTGAGTATGAATATTAATGAAATGTAGGGCCTTAACCTAAGTACCTATATGCACACACATAGTTGGATTCATGAAATATTTTTAAGGTATAATAAAATAATGAAACATATAGAGTGCAAACCATGCATAAAACCACATATTGGAAATAAATCAGATTATAACAATCTAATTTAAAAGATATAAAGGAAAAAATACATTCCCTAATAAAAATGAGGCCAATAACTAACATAAAATAAAAAATTTAATGACTAAAGAGATCCAAACTCACAATATTTGAGGTTGACCACCAAACATAGCCAATAACACTAATTAACACTATGATACTTCATCACTAGGTCCACTAATATCACCATCGATATTCCTGTTATCTACACAAGATACAACATGTGCAATAAAATCCAATCCATGGTTTATTATATACATACCTATTATGATTCCAAAAAATAATAATAAGTGAGATAAAAAAGAAACAATAGTCATCTTAACCCATAAAAAATTAAGGTGAGGAAAAACCATCATTTGATATTTTTTGAAGAAACCTAATAAAATAGATAAAGGGAATCTCCATATCCAAAACCAGATAAGAACAATTAGTCATTATAAATATCCAAATTTTATATCTACTATCCAATTATCATGCATAACCTCTCAAGAATATGGAGGTCTCATACCTCACCACAGAATAAAAATTTCAATGGAGCACCACCAGAATGGAGGACCCAGTCACCACCTGATCTCAAAGATAGGGAGTCCACCCTAAAGATAAATAAATTGTTCCCTCTATAATATGGGGAGTTATGTTTATAAAATGGATATGGGGGACCCTTAACCTAGAGATATAGATGATCACTGACCCTGATAACACTTTGATGATCACACTTGATCATTGTTGTTAGTTAACATCACTGAATGTATAGTCCCACTCTCATTGTTGTTAGTTCACACTTCTGGCTCACTTAAATCACCGAAGGCTGTCGGTGGATGAATTTTATCACTTCGTCTTCGAAATATGGGGATTGAAAGAGCGCGCGGTCATGGGTATTCATGACAATCATCATTTGATGATTCTCTTTGCATCGGAAGCGGATCTTATTTGTGCGTGGTCTAGGGCTCCTCTCCGATGCACCGGATGCAAATTCCTGCTTCTTCATTGGTCGTATGATGTGTATATGAACCACGATTCTCCCTTTGTTGGAACATGGGTTATTTTTCCTCAATTTCCTTTACCTTTTCAAAATCCAGCAATTTTGTGTATGCTAGGAAACCTTGTGGGTCAATACCTCTGCTCTGATTGAAGAACTTCTACTGTATGCCATCCGGTTAATCCAAGAATCAGTGTTGAATTGGATGTCTCAAAGCCGCCTGTTGAATGGATTTGGATCACGGTTGGTGAAGAGTTCAGATGGAGGCAGCCTGTTGCGTTTGAGTCTTGGGTTTATTATTGCTCGGCTTGTCGCCGGCTCGGTCATCTGGCTGTCCATTTTTATGGTGTCAAGCAAGGGAGGAAGAACAGTGATGATAGGCCCATGAACACCGGTGAACCAGTGCTTCAAATAGATACTGAGGATCACGGTGGATGTGTTTCTGGTGCTGATTCTTCTGGTAGTGGACTCACAGGTCCGTTGGATGGAAGCAACACCGACCCACCCCCCAATCCTCCTTGTGGTCCTACAGAAGTGTAGCATGTGCATGCTGTTCATACAGCCAATGTGGAGAAGGAAGTTCTGAATTCTGATCCAGGGATGAATGTAGTGGAGGTTTTTGGGAGATTGAAACTGGATCTTGGTGTTCTGGCTAGTCATGAGAAGGTGGGAGCAGGTGACAAGATGATCATTGATGCTGAAGAACTATCTTGCCCTTCCAGGAATGACACCCATCTGCCAGGTATGGAACAGAACATGATGAATACAGTATTCCAATATACAGGAAGAGGTCAATTATCAAGTGGAGATCTAGAGGAAATGTAAAATGGTATGTTATTTTCAAATTATATGAAAAATGGACCTTCATTGTTCTTAAAAATAGCTTTGATATTCTTGAGAATGAGGAATCAATGCAAGTTGAGGTGGATGAGAGTGCATGCCCGGTTGGTACTGAATCTCTTGCACTAGTGGTATATGATGGTTCTTCAAAGGACAGTAAGGTAGATCCGTATCCCATGCATGACTCTAATCTCCCTGAGAAATGGGGAGAATGTTTGGAAAGTGAAAAAGAAAATTTGATTCCCAGTTATAGTAATATTGTTCAGCGAGGGAGTACGAAGCCATCAGAAATAGCGATAGATGGGTCTACCAAAATCAAGCGACGACCTCGGAAAGATTACTCTGACTTGCCTAAACCAATGGAAACCAGGTCTGGCATGGGCAGAGCGGCAACGAATAAAGCTCGTGAAGGGGATCTCCCAACCAAACCTAAGCTATCTCAAGAAATGCTACAGCGCAGGATGCAATATCTAGAGATGATGAGGAAGTATGAGTCCTCAGAATGGGAGTCAGCTGGACCGGATGATGAGTTTTTAGACTATGGAGGTAAGAATGAATTTGGTTATGATGTGATGTAAGATGACTTGTGCTTTGCTCTACTTTTCTGCCTTTTATTTTTATTAGTAAATTTGAGAATCGGGTTTTTCCTGGTTCGAACCTTCTTGTTATGTTACTGTAATTAAGGCCCCGATCACCTCTCACATGGAAAACTACTCAGTATAGGCTAATCGTGGGCTCAAATACAAGTCCCAAAGAGTTATATATGTAACGTATAAGTTACTAAAAAAATTAATGGAATATATAGGAAATAAACAACATGTCCTTACTGGTTCGGGTAATCCTATATCATCCAACTCATGATCATGTACTTTAGTTATGTCCATGTACATTGGAAATTCCCTTCTACCCTGGTTCTGAATGGGTACTTTGGTCATGATTGGGTAGCTTGGTCATCCCATGTATGTGTCTATGTCTATGTACCTATCCATGCACGTACCCATCTACCCCAAGGTACATACAAATTATAAGTCAAATGGTGTATGAAATGTAACTTAGAGTTTTATAGTTATCACTATTCATACCCTAACCACTATATAAATGGACCACATGGTGTGTGTTCCTCCTAAATACACTCTATATACTTCGAAAATATCAAAAAATAGAAGTATTTTTTGTTGTGGACTCTAGATCTACAATTTATTCTATCTTTTATACTATTTGGAGACATGAAATGCACCGAAATAAAATAGGAAATCCTTTAATCATCGATTCTCAACCTCCAATTGTTGAAATTTGAACTTCAATTTCCCAATAGATAATCCATTGTGTATTCTTCTATCATTTAGAGTTCTGGTCCTCAAAGACATCTCAGTTAACCCACAATCTACCTTGATCAATATGTAAAAATCTAATTCAAAGGTCATTCACACATCCTCTATGAATCTGGTGGGTTTTATAAAACTTGTATCCATCTTGATAATGTTGAATTTCCAACCCCATGGGCCAAGGTTAAAGAATTTAATGAATAGTAGTTGTAATGAGACAAGAATGAATTAAGAACCATTTTTTTCAATACGATCCCATTCAACAATTACATAATGTGAATACAAGGGTGAAATCAAGGAACAACAATTAAATAATTAGGTTTAAGAACACTAATTATGATTAGGCACATATGAAGAATGTAAATCATAAAAAAATAAGTATATAAATAATTCATGCTCATCAAATGCATCAAAAATGGTGTAAATCCATAAAATAACAACCACAGCCTCAAAAATGGATCATTCATTGATGAATAGTGTATTTTCTGGCAAAGAAGATGAATATTCAATTATGTATGTCAATTGCTTCATGATTATCCTCTATCATTGGTCATCGATACACATTCCTAGGTACTGAATGCCAACATATCTCTTCTCATCCACTCTAATATTCTAGGGTTATGTAGATAAAATTTGATATTTTCCATAATGGAATAATTATATATGGAAATTAGGTATTATCCCATTTATGAAAATAAATTTAATTAATTAAATAATTCACTTAACACACCCACCAACACTCACCTTCAATAGAATTCCTAATGTTGACCAGCATTATGTATCAACTAGGGTAAACCCCAAATTTTAGAAATAACTATGATCTTGGAATTCCCATCAGAGATCCTAATTAATAGAAAAAAAATATTTTAAAAACATGTGAATGCATTCTTTATTATATATTAATATTTTTAACGTATTAATTTTGGGGTCCTATAATAACCAAAATAGCTCCGACTCTGAGTAAAAATACTAAAATATATAAAGATATATTCAAAGGATCAAACTAGAAAATCTAGATTAATTGCATTCTCTAATACTATATGAAATTTCATCTAGAAAATCACACTCTTCTCAAAAAGGTTAGGTTACTGATCTTTCATATGTCTCTATTACTTCCAATAGATCTCTCACTTGCTTCCATGCTACCATAACACTTGAATTATTATAATGGTTCATCCATATAGGATATTATCTTATCAATCCTTGATCTCCACAGTGGAATCCCAGAATTGTCTCCATATTTGATGTCCATCTCTCCCCAATTAATTATTTGAAATGGGTTATGGATGTATTTCCTCAATTGTGATACATGGAAGATGGAATGCACTCAGTCTAACTATGGGTGAAAGTCCAAGTGGTTAAAAATATATCCAACCCTCCATAGGAACATGAATGACTAAATAAACATTGAGGATAGTTTTCTTCACTGGAAAAAACTCTGAAATTATCATATTTGATAAAATCTTAGGAAAACAAGGTCTCCTTGCTTAAAATTCAAAGTCCTATGATTTCGTTATGTAATCTTTTTTGGATCTAGGTTTTCCTCAAATGCTCGTATATCACTTATACTTTCTATTTCATTTCATGCACCAATTTTGGCCCAACACGACATGTTTCATGAATCTAAGTCCAGTACAAGGGTGACCTAAAGTGTCTCCTGTATAGGGCCTATAAATTTTGAATGTAAATAGAGGAGTGATAGATATTTATATAGTAAAACTATACCAATAGAAATTGATTCTATCATATCATGAAAAATTCCAACACAAAGTCTTTTATCATATCCTTCCTAGCCATGATGGTCTACTTATTCTATCCATCAATCTAGGGGTGACATTCCATGCTCATCCATAATTGGTTCCCAAAATCAGCCTACAATAATCTCCACAAAAGTGGAATTAATTGATCATCATGATAAAATATGGTCATCGGGGGTACCCAACAATGTCGGATGGTCTCTGTCATGTACAACTTCCCCTAACTCTCGACTGAAATATACTCCCTAATGGAAATAAAATGTGTTAAATTGGTAATTAATTCAAAAATCACCCATCATGGACTCTCACTATACATAAAATTAATGTCACAATATCCATTGATATTCTATCCAAATTTAATTTTATGATCTATAGAGTTTGATCCAAACCTACTAGAACCTGATTTTTAAGCATTACATATTAACATGTGAGACACCAATAAATGAATTCAATAATTCTCCACCTCATACCATCCCACAAAAGTTTTTTGTACATATTCACCAAAAGTAGATCTAAAAATAAGTGGGATGTATGAAATTCCATCAACACCTACTCACACAATGTGATCGGAACTATCGGTCATCCCTCAAAAGGGATAACGTGATCTCCTCCTATAAATTTTTTATGGTACATATCCTAGGGATATCTAGTCATGAAAAACATAACAATCAACATCTCCCAACTAATAATATCTCAAATTCCAAATAAGTGGTGGAAAAAGAACCATAAACTAAAGATAAGTTGAACTCACCTCCTTCAATAGGGTTTACTACAATCAGTCCAACTTCTCGGATGCCTTCTCCTCCATGAAAGAACAAGATTTCGTATTGAGGGAATCTTTCACCATGTTTCCCATTCCCTTGATTATATAATATCTATAATTTGATGGCCTGTAAAAATTCTCACCAATGAATTTACCTCAGGGAGAGATATCTCTAAGTGAATATTTACCTAAGATACAAGTGGTTTGAAAGAAAAATTAAGTGCTCTCCTAGAAGATATTATCTTTACTTCTTCAAGGAAAATACTACCAAGGGTAACTCCATGTCATGGGTTTCATAATTATACCCATGTGGTATCAACTACCAAACCCCATAAGAAATCACTATCATCCTGTGCATCTACACACAATTGATCCCATCTCTAGAGTTATCTCAAAACATCACATACCAAAAACACTCCTACAATAATATCTAAATAATATCATTGGTCAGCCTTTGACTCATCCCTTAAAAGTCTCTTGACATACTCAACCCTAGTAAATGACTTCCCTTTACATGTCAAGGAAGCATATGGGGATTCTCTATTAGAAAACATTCCACAAACAACCTGTATTACCCTTTAAACTCGATAAAACTCCAAACTTATAATATTCTCTTGGGTGGTAACCAAGTGAGAAATACATCATTCTTTACTAGATCCATATTTACACCATTCTTAAATATGACATTCCCCAAAAATTAAACCTCTATGGTCCAAAACTAACACTTCAAGATCTTACCATAAATCGATTACTCCCAGAGTAATTCTAGGGAAATCCACAAATTCTCCTCATGCTTTCCCTATGATTTAGAGTAAATGATAATTTTATCAATGAATAAAACATTTAATAGTTCTTATTATTTCTAGTAGATCTAGTTCATAAGATCAAGGAACACAATGGGATAATTATTCACACCAAAAGGAATCACCATGAACTCATAATTCCTATAGCGACAATGAAATGTCGTATTTAGAATATCATCCTCAAAAACCATCAACTGGTGGTAGATGTACCTAATATAAATCTTTGAAAAAAACTCTCACCTTTCAAATTGTTGAAAATTTCATCAATCCTTATCAAGCGGTACTTTTTCATGATTATTACTTGATTTTCATGATGTTAATCCAAACAAGTCCTCAAACCCTCATTCTCTTTTTTCATAAATAAAGCCAAATCTACCTAGGGGAACACTAGGTTTTATAAAAACTTTATCTAAATAGTCTTATAATTGTAACCTCAGCCCCCATATCTCATACGGGTCCAATATATATTCCACAAAAGATATATGTGCAGTACTGTGTTGAATATCTAAGTAGAATTCAATCTCACACCTTAGAGGGAGTCCCAAAACATCTTTAGGAGATATGTCTAGATAATCCTTACCTATTATTGAAATAAAGATTCTTGTCAAACATGTTGAACCAAGGGATAAAATCATTAATTAATGGTTTATAGGTTTCTTCTTCCTACTCATGATCCCCACTCGCTCAAACATAATATTTATCTCACCCACGAAGTAGAATCACTTCCCATATGTATAAATAAATCAATCTATCCTATGATGGAATTATATCTGGGTAAAAAACATGTATAACCATTATATAACCATGATAATGTCATAAAGATTCATCATGAAGACCAGGAAGTCCCAAGAGAAACATTTTCCACTGAGTGTTAAGTCGCACTGTTGGAAAATGTAAGATATAAGATAATTTCTCTATATAGGAAATTCTAAACATGGTTACTTAGATAGAGACTCAAAAAGATTAAATAACTCTTACACTAGATAAATATATATAAAGTAATGAACCATGACTATGTCTTAATGTTCTGGGGATAGAGTAGAGAAGACACAGATGATACCTTGAATAATTTCATGGGTAGCCTGATCATATCCCTCCATGGCCTGCAGCTACCCTCACACTCAACCACCAGACCTATGAACTGGTGTGGGCCACTTGGTGGTATCCATAGTAGTAGTTTTTAGTGTCAACCTCCACTATAATCTCATCCATATTGAGCTCCACCTTCTCCTCTAAAGGAACTTCCTCCCAAGGGGGGATATCTATGCCTATGAGATCTCAAATTAAGACATTTACTCTATCTTATAGGTCCATATACTAACTATACACCATACTACATATGTTGGGTTGGTAAATCGTGAGTAATGTGACCTCTCCTATCACAATCACAACATCAACCAACACCAAACTAATCAGACCCACTAGACAATCCCTATTCTGCAGAACCACGTGTCTGAGTCCATGCATGATTTCTCCTTCTAAGATAAGACCATGATGACTATCACCTAATAGATATTATAGATTTCTCAATCCATTTATAACCACTTCTACTCAAACCACCCAATGTCCCTCTACTATAAATTTCTCTATAACCAAATCATGCTTCAACACTCTTCTATGTGTGGGAATGCATAATGAGTCCATGGTATCAAAAAATGTATCTATGAATGCATTTCTAAAACTTCAACACCCATAAGTATCCATATCATATAATATTTAGAGATTAATGTTTTCCATTGGTAAACCTTAAGGAATACTTAACAACTAAAATATAACCCTTCTATAGATCAAGAATCTACTATATCTACACATATCACAAGCTCTATTGAAAAGACTCATTGAATAATAACAACCGAAATTATTCCCATGAGTACCTCATCTCAATGTGAGTCTATGTGATTAGACCCTAGTTACAACCTACTACTCCTTGAAGAATGGTGGTCACAAGTAAAACCTTCTAATTGGATGGGGTATGAACAAGATAAAAAACTCAAACCATGGCCTTGAGCTAATGTTTTAATACATAAGGTTATCTATCCCCATAAAACCCGAGTGGTATCTATTACTAAAAATCACATAACATCCTAAGTATGTGTGCATCATCATTCTGAACAGTTGGAGCTAGAAACTTCCCAATATGTTTTTGATCATCTATATAAAGAAATAGAGGTGGATCCACACACTACTCAAATGTTTTCAGCACTGTTCTACTCCTTCTTTTAGGTAAAACATCATGAATGAGTATCTAAAATGAGTCCTCATTTCTAAACTAATTGTTTTCATGATCCCGTATCTGTATCCTAGTATGTTTTCATCATGGAGGTATCCTAAAAGTTAACAAGACTTCCCATGGTTAGATGAAGATATCTGGGGAGCTGACTCTATAATTAAATAAATGTTGATATACCCAATTTTATATGATTCATGTAGCATTGTCTCCCTAAAATCGATGTCTTGGTATGTCAAGTTGAAAATCATGTAGTGAAATTTTCGATGCATGGATACAATGGACGTTTCACCATCATTGTATTCCCTAGATAGTGAGCTAAACCAGAGATACACTGACATCATTTCCCTATATTCCCAAACCAAATCTCAAAATAATTGAAACTCCAAACAATGACCCAAGTAAATTCCACATTTTATACCACTTTATCATGACGCATCCCATCAGGACCCCTCTATTCCCACCTCTAATAGGCTTGGGAACAGAGACTTGGGATGAGTTGAGATATCACTAAAATTAGAGGAATTATCCTAATTATATGTATGCTCACACACAACTAACTCCATGTAATAGTGTAGAGATACAATAATATATTGAAACATTTATATTAAAAAACCATGCATGAAACAACCTATAATAAATATATAAAATTACAATAAAAAATTGAAAAATATATAAAAGGTAAAAAATACACACCCATCCATAAATGAGGTCCCAACCTATCATCAATAAGAAAATGGGAATGATTTAAGAGTGACCAGATCAAAATCTTCGAGATTGGTCTTTGAACAAGGCCATCAATACTACGTACCCATATGATCCTATAAAACTAGGTCCACCAATATCACCTCTGATTTTCTTGTCATTTTTATAAGACACAACACAAGTGGGAAAATATCATGTAGGTGTGAGTATATACATACCTTGTAGAACAACTTGAAAACCAAGAATGGAGTAATATAAAGAAATAATAGTTATAACAACCCATAAATTAAGAGTCTGATGAAAACAAAATATCAAATATTCTTAAAATAAATTCAGGAAAAGAGATAAAGGGGATATCCATCTCCGCAATCAAAAAAGAACAACTATATAGAATATCTAAGTGAGAACCACTCTAATAGAGGAATCAATCAAAGTAGAATCTCAAATATAGGGAGTCTACTCCGTAGATTTAGGACCCACACCCACTGCAATATGGATGAGTTTTAACTCTACCAGTGTAATTGAAATGGGGTATGCACCACCTAGAGTGATAGGGGACTACCAACCCCAATAAAATTTTGATGATCACACTCAATAACCAACACAATATAAGCATCATTGAAAGATGTTTCTCCCTTGAATCACTTCACATTATATCTCTAATGATGTAATGAAGGCCATCATCATAGACAATGTGGAAAACTACTCAATATGGGCTACTCATGGGCCCAAATAGGATTCATAAAGAAGGTGATTATAAGTCCCCAAACCTGTTATTTTGAATTTAGTGCATATAAATATTGTGTATTATTTTATAAAAAAATAAAACTATAAAATACATAGAACATTTTACACTCCAGAACATTTTTTGATCTAGGATTTTCATAATTGGACAATTACATTATAACTTATCGAAGTAGTGTAAAAAATTATATAATTTTCTTTGTATGTGATTTATCCTTATATGAAATAAATACCAATTGAAATTATACTAAACCTATGTAAAAAATTAAAACATATGGTGATCATTAATTTTCCTATTAATGGGTTTTAAAATCATTTGGAAATACTTTTTGTGAAAACAATAAATCTATTTGGAAATATTTATCATTTTATAAAATAAATACATAGAAAAGGTTTTTCACACATTGAAACATTTTTTAAATATCCTTAAATAGTTTATATTACTATGAAATCCATATATTTTCAAAATAATAATTCATTCGAAATACTTATTTAGATTTCTCCATTTTTTCTGAATGGCCCGAAGGCCTTCTTTTTATTTTATTATAGATAATCGCCCTTTTAAGGGTTTAAGGGGAACCCATACATGACCCGTAGGCCCAAGGAACAAGGCCCGACATGACCTGCAATACATGACCCAAAGGCCCAAAGGCATATCATGCCCATTACATGACCCGTAGTCCCATCCCACTAGAACCGCCCCTCCCCAGTGTCTTGAATCATTGATCTCCTTATCTCCCCACCTTGCATTGCTGATTGGATAGCATTGACCCGTACAAACCTGCATGGTGGCTGGTCCCAATGGTGGCTGCCATACCCTCTCATTCTTCCAATCTGGTAAGCTCTACATCTGGTGGCTGCTACTCCTATTCCCCTGATCCTCTTCTAGGGCCTGTTCTGTGTGAACTGGGCTACTCAATGGTCTACGTGACCTGAAGGCCCTGTGGCCCGAAGGCCTTTGATGACCTGAAGGCCCTGGAGACCCCTAGGCCCAAACTGGTGGCCCGAAGGCCCAAATTAGGTGAATAGTTCTGGCTATTACAGTACCGAACAGTAACTGCTACAGTGACTGCTATAGTACTGAACAGTAACTACTACAGTACTCGGAAATTCGCCTCCACCCAGTTTTGAACCCGGGTCTCATGGATGCCAAGAAAGAGCCCTTACCACTCAGGTATGGGCTCGTTGGCCTCCATTTTGAAATTAATAACTTTTATGGGTTATTTATGTACTTTAAAGACCATAGGAAAACCATAATTCTACTTAGTTGTATCACATGTATTAAATAATCCCCTATAGCTCATGGGTTTACTCCACATGACCCATCATATCATTCTATACTCTAGTAACATTATTTAAGAAAACATTTTAAATGGAAATGTCATTCTCAATCATAACCCAAAAACATTTCAAAACCATAGATAAATTATTTTCATAGAATAAAATAATATTAAAAATTTATTGGCATGGAAAAATATTATTTTTTAAGAATATCTAAAAATAACTAGCAAGAATCCTTAACTATAAATTATTACTCTTATTTAAAAGACATAAACATAACTTCTTAATAAATTAAATGAATTTTGGAGTTAAGGTGCTTGAAATTTCAACAATATCTTAGATGATGGTCATATCTAATGTTATGAATAACATTCATGGACATATGAAAACAATTCAAAAATTATATGATAGCTTTAATTATTTAAAAAAAATTAGATAAAAGGTACACATAAAATGAAAACCTATGTTGATTATATAAAATAATAACTTTTCTCATATAAATTTTTTGTAAAATAAACAATTTAATGTTAACAATAACAAAAAAGAATTTGTTTATAACCTTTCTAAAATTGTGGAAAAAATTCTTATACCATTAATTATTTTTCTAATTAATAAATAATATATATTTGTGTGTTTGTGTGTTTATAGTTCTTTGAAAATAGATAAAAAGATGATTAGGTTGAAAAATATTCCCTTATAAGTGTTATAATTCAAACCATGTTTGAAACAAAATAGATACTTTTTCTCAAAATCATAATCTTGATAAAAAAAAATTGACATAATAACCCCCTTAAATTATATAATTTGAATATATATATGTTTGTGTGTGTGTGTATTTGTGTGTGTGTATAATACATCACTTACCCTAAATGAGGATGATTCATTGTCTTTCAGCTTTTGGACAAAGAGAAGAAGAAATAGAATGAGTTTGGGGAGGATGAGTGGGTTTTTTTGGTGTGCAAGAATGAGGGTTATATATTGAAATATTTTATATTTTAATTATATTTATTTTTATTAGATAGATATGGAAGTGGAATACTGTGTATTTGAAATAAAAAAATTCGAGGGTTTTTATTTCTCCAAGTGGTGTGATTCATTTATATAACGACCCACACTTTACATACATTGTTAATACTTCAAAATTGAATCACTCTTATTACAACATATGACAAAACCACAAAGGACCGTATAGGTATAGTGTCTTTAGAAACTGGGGAAACATAAACAACTGGTTCATAAATCTTCTACAGTGTCTCCCATTTATTTCATCATATCTAGGGTCCCTTTTAGCATATTCTACTTAATATCCATCTTCCTGACCTGGGGAAAAGAAAACATAAAAGGGTGAGCTCAAATGCTCAGCAAGGGCAAATAAAGGAAATAAAAATCATATCATATCTTTATGAAAATCAAAACCTGCAAAAGAGATCATAATATCTTAACATGGAATAAATCATAGAAGTGAAAATGAGATCCCCATAACATAAAACTTGAAACTTTGTGGCATGCACACATAATCATGGAAAATCATTTCTTGTTAGTCATGACTCATTGCCAAGACTATCTTAGTGGACAAAGTCCCTTTCTGAACCGAGTTCACTCCTCGTTTCAGTCCTGTATCACTGAACCGAAATAACCTTCCGTTCCAGCCATGTCTATCTCATGAGATATAAAATCATTACCCAATGCATTGGAGGGAGATATAGGTCCCACCCATCTTATAATGAATCCTTTCTTATGTGTGCCACATAATCATAAAACATACATCATCGCATAACACATATAACAAAAATGGGATTCTTGAAACATCATGACATCATAAATCAATTCATATATGATAAAGGAATTCATAAACATAATTCCATCACAACATAGTCAAACCAATGTAAAAATATGGATAGAAACAGAACCCTTTATTATCTTAGATGGAAAATAATTTTGATAAAACACTTGAATTGAATTCTTGAGGAAAATATCCTTTCTTCTTCAAAAAAACATTTTTCCTTTCATAACATGTCATACAACTTTAAAATAAAAGAAGTTGATTAAAAATAAACTTGAAAACTTGTAAAGGAAGATTCTTTGAAGTAATGTTTTAAAAATCCATTCATGCCGTATAAGTTAAAAAAAAACATTCTTCGTACTTTTGTCGGAAAAGTCAAAAAGTACCTCGTACGGAAAAACGACAAAAGATTCCTTTCATATTCTTTACTAAAAACTCACCTAAGGGTAAAATTGGATTTAAACTATTTCAAGTGGATGGAAACAATATTACATATTGAGGGAACATGGATGTGGATGATAAAATACACCCCAGTAAATACTTACGAATAAACAATCTCGGATAAAAATGAGATTGTGATATTTCCCTTACCTTAGGTCCGATTTGCTTTGTTCGTGTCCAAAGCTCCTGTATAATGGTTTAAATAATGTTATTGACTTATTCCAGAATCATACATATTGATATGAGATCATATATGGTCATATTATTAGCTTCTTGTTAGTAATATTTCATTGTTACTTGTTACTCGGGTCTTTATAACTTTTTGTTCTTATGCGTGTTTTGTCGAATAAATTCTTATTCTTATCTTTAGGTTATAGATAATTAATTTCCAGAATGGTATTAGTGTAGTATATACCATATTCATTCATTCAATTCATTTATACAATCATTATGAAATGAAGATCATGTAGAACGAGTCGCATCACATCGTGGAGACGGTATTCCGTACGTACGCACGAGTGATGATATCGTTCCTATGATCGTGGAATTGTATTGGAGTATATATATATATTATTTCAGTATCAATATTACTTAATAATAATCATATATAGTTACTCATTACACCATTATACCCATCCTTGTAAGGTGATGGTGGAAAATAGATTACACCACGGCGTGGAGACGGTATTCCGTACGTACGCACGCGCGGTGATTTCATTTTTCCGTAGGATGGATAGAAGGTGAATTAGGGTTGTTTCATATTTATAATAACATATCAGTATGTAAGTAATACTGATGTTATTACTTTATCATGAAACAACTGAAGAAGAAGAAGTTGAAGAAGAAAGAAATTGAAAAGATCGGTAATGGATATTACCTCTTCTTTGGAACGCCTTTTTGAATCCTCCACTTAAGGAACTAAGATTGGTCTTTGGAGAAGACCAGGACCTCTAGGATTATTCTAGGGAAGTGGAGAAGGGAAAATGGCAGGGGTTGGCCGAGATTGAGTGCTCAAATTGGTGTGAGGAGGAGGGGGAGGAGGTGCCCTTTTATAAGGGAGGAGAGGGGCACCTTAGGAATATCTCAAAATATTATTTTATATTAAAGTCAAAATCGGTTTATAATGGTTCCAAAGGGTCTTATTTCGAAGATAAAGTGGGGAAGGGTCGAAATCCTATCAACCAATAGGATTTAGACAAGTTTAGGGTATTATTTTAACCTTATCAATTAGATTTAACTCTAAGTTAATTAATTTAACTTTTACCGTGTCTTTTTGTTTTCTTTCACTATATGGTTAATAAACTTTCTATAACATGCCAAACGAACCCCAAATTGTTTATTATTAATATATATATCCTTATCTAAGTCATTTGGCCGAACCTTAGATTTTTAGGAATAAAATAACAATTAATAATATAATATTTGATTTAAAAACTATTTTGTGTCAATTTTGACACTATTTGATATATGATTTTTGTGAAAGTAATAACAGAATTATATGTTCGAACCAAGTTGATTAAAGCAACACTAATATATCATAGTAACCTAGAAAATTAGTGGAATTCATAAAAAGTCTCAAATTACATTTATTTTGGTATTTATATTATCAATTTTTTCAATATTTCATTAATAAGATAATTACTGCATCATCTTTGTGTCATAAATAAATTAAATTATTTGATGTCTAAAAATTACAAATAAAATACCATCATGTAGGAAATCTTTTTAGCTTTCTAATGAATATTTACAATCGAATTTATCTTATGTATAACCCTATATTAAAAATGATTTACTTGTTAAACTTTGATTTTAACTATTTTAACCCTTCTTTAAATAAATTAATAATAAATGTCCTAATCTAATCCAAGTGGGCCTAAATGGTCATATTTTATTCCTAAGTTTGTTTTTGGTCGAATTACACTTGTCCAATAGTATTAGGACATGTGTTAGGGTAATATTGATATCATATTTACCCTTAGTTACCCTATTTACTATTAACCGCGGTAAAAATAGTAAAAAGTTACTATTCACCAAAAAATTATTTTCATCTCATTGAACCACATTTTAGTCCTTGATATTAACCGTGTCTCTCGGATTTTTGAAATTCCATTCACAGAAGCGGTAAAATTAAGTTTTATGCAAAATTCAGTTTTTAACCTACCACTTAGTGGTTTCACTATTCATCAAAAATTGAAAGTTTTCAGAAAAATACCAAAATTTCACCCTAGGCTAATTTCGATATTCTGAGTCCAAAAATGAAGTCCATTTTGAAAAATAAAATTTATAAAATTTCAAAAAGTGGTTATTACTATTCATAACGGCTAGTTTTAATAGCATATTGTTGTTTAGTGAAACTCGGTATTGCGTACGACGCAAGCTATCGAGGAAGGTCGCGATTGCGTGTAAAGCAAGTCAAGCAAGTGTTGCGTAGAAAAAGATTCCTTTGATAATTTATATAACATAAAAGTCTCGGGTGTTACATTCTACCCCCCTTAAAAAGAATTTCGCCCTCGAAATTCGTCACTTTGTAACAAATAGATGAGGATACTTCTCCCTCATCATATCCTCAAGCTCCCATGTAGCTTCTTCAAGTTGGTGGTTCCTCCATAAAACTTTCACCAAGCGAGTGGTCTTGTTTCGTAGGACTTTTTCGCTACGATCCAGAATCTCTATCGGCTGTTCTTCATAAGAAAGATCTTGCTCCAGCGGTACAACTTCTGAGCTGAGTACATGTGAAGGATCTGGTATGTACTTTCTCAGGAGAGATACGTGGAACACATCGTGAACTTGAGAGAGATTCGGTGGAAGCGCCAATCGGTAAGCTACCTTCCCAACACGATCCAGTATTTCAAAAGGACCGATATATCTAGGGCTCAACTTCCCCTTCTTTCCAAATCTCATAACCCTCTTCCAGGGAGATATTCGTAAGAACACTTTATCGCCCACTTCAAACTCTAGGTCTTTTCTTCGGTTGTCGGCATAACTTTTCTGTCGACTTTGAGCTGCTCTTATGTGTTGTTGAATAGATCTAACCTTTTCTGCCATTTCATCAACGAGATCAGGTCCTAATAGCTTTCTTTCCCCAACTTCATCCCAGCAAGTTGGAGTCCTGCATTTCTTTCCATAGAGAGCTTCATAAGGAGCCATCTGAATACTGGAGTGAAAGCTATTATTATAAGAAAATTCCACCAAAGGTAGGTGTTGATCCCAACCTCCTTTGAAATCCATAGAGCAAGCTCTCAACATATCTTCTAGGGTTTGAATTGTTCTCTCAGACTGACCGTCTGTCTGGGGATGATAAGCAGTGCTGAAACTCAACTCTGTATCCAGAGTATGCTGAAGACTTCACCAGAACTTCGAGGTAAATCTCGGATCTCGATCAGATATAATAGAAAGTGGTACTCCATGCAATCTTACCACTTCCTTTACATATATCCTGGCAAGCTGATCTAGAGAGAAATCCTCTCTAATAGAAATGAAGTGTGCAGACTTTGTAAGACGATCAACTATGACCCAGATAGCATTATTGCCTTTGGATGTTTTAGGAAGTCCTGTGACAAAGTCCATAGTGATGTTTTCCCATTTCCATTCGGGTATGGGTAATGGTTGTAACATCCCCTTAGACTTCTGTCTCTCAGCTTTAACTTGTTGACAAACCAAGCATCGAGAGACATATTCAGCAACATCTCTTTTCATGCCATCCCACCAGAAGTACTCTTTCAGGTCCCTATACATCTTCGTGCTTCCAGGATGAATAGAAAATGATGAACTATGAGCCTCATCCAGCAGCTCATTCTTTAATTCGGGGATGGGAGGAACGCAAACACGATTCCTGAACTTTATTATCCCATCACAATCAAGGTTGAATTCAGGAACATTTCTCACCTTCTTTTGTAACTCGACATCTTCTTTCTGTGCCTCTTTAATCTTCACATGTATATATGGTTGAACATTCATTTGAGAAAGATAAGATTTTTCCCCTTCCATTATAATTCCAAGATCCATCCTTTGTAAATCCATAAATATTGGATCTTTTGTGATCCTCATCATGGATAAACTAGCATGGTCTTGTCGACTTAATGCATCTGCCACCTTGTTTGCTTTCCCAGGGTGGTAATGGATTGAGCAGTCATAATCCTTAATCAGCTCCAACCATCTTCTTTGGCGCATATTCAACTCCTTTTGTGTGAAAATATACTTTAAACTTTTATGATCAGTATAAATATCACACCTTTCACCATAAAGGTAATGCCTCCAAATCTTTAATGCAAAGATTACCGCAGCCAACTCCAAATCATGTGTTGGGTAATTTTGCTCATGGATTTTCAACTGTCGTGAGGCATAAGCTATCACCATATCATTTTGCATAAGAACACACCCCAATCCCTTCTTGGATGCATCACTGTAGATCACAAACCTTTCTCCACTACAAGGCAGTGTGAGCACAGGTGCACTGGATAACCTTCTTTTCAACTCCTTGAAATTCTCTTCACATTCCTCTGTCCAGACAAACTTAACTCCTTTCCGAGTCAACTTGGTGAGTGGATTAGATAATCGTGAAAAATCTTTTACAAAACGTCGATAATATCCAGCCAAACCAAGAAAACTTCGGATCTCAGTTACTGTTGTTGGTCTTGACCATCTTTCGATAACCTCTGTTTTTGCTGGATCCACAGATATCCCCTCTTTTGAGATTATATGACCCAAAAATGCAACTTTTTGAAGCCAAAATTCACACTTGGTAAATTTGGCATAAAGCTTCTCCTTTCTCAGGGTCTTCAATATAATTCTCAAGTGATCTTCATGTTCTTCCTTGCTCTTTGAATAGACAAGAATATCGTCTATAAAGACTACCACAAATTGATCAAGATAGTCTCTAAAGACTCTATTCATTAGATCCATGAAGATAGCAGGGGCATTAGTAAGACCAAATGGCATCACTATAAATTCATAGTGTCCATACCTTGTACGGAAAGCCGTCTTTGGTATATCCTCCCTTTTGACCCTTAATTGATGATACCCTGAACGAAGATCAATCTTGGAAAAGTATTGAGCTCCGTGTAGTTGGTCAAATAAGTCATCAATGCGTGGGAGAGGATATTTGTTCTTGATAGTGATCTTGTTAAGTTCTCGATAATCAATGCAGAGTCTCATTGATCCATCTTTCTTCTTAACAAATAGAACAGGTGCTCCCCAAGGTGACGCACTAGGGCGTATGAATCCCTTATCAAGATTCTCTTGGAGTTGCTTCTTCAATTCCTGCAACTCAATTGGGGCCATTCTATAAGGTGTCTTTGAAATAGGCAAAGCACCCGGTACGAGTTCTATTGAAAACTCAACTTCACGATTTGGTGGAAGACCCGGCAATTCCTCCGGAAAGACATCATCAAACTCCCGTACAATGGGCATATTCTTAATCGTGAGTTTCTCACCAACCATTTGAGATAAATAACCTTCATTTAGTGGAATCAATACCCATAAGATGGAAGAAATTTCCACTGGAAGGTTATGTTCATCCTTGCATTGATAGACGATCGTAGGTTGATCAGGAATATGAAATGTGACTTCCCTTCTTTGGCAATTGATATGAGCTCCATGTAGAGAAAGCCAATCCATGCCAAGAATCACATCAAATTACACTAAAGGAAGGATCACAAGATTTGCAGGAAGCACTTTCCCACAAACTTCGATCGGAGAAGAATTATAAACTTCTGATGCGATTGATGTGCCATTAGGTGTTGTCACAGCTAACTCAACATCTAATTGTTGAGGTAATACGGTGATACCCTTAGAAAATTTTTCAGAAATAAAAGAGTGGGTGGATCCAGAATCAAATAAAACATTTGCTACTTTAGAGTGGATGGTAAGTGTACCTTTCACCACATCGTTATCGTACTCCACATCGCTGATAGAAATTGCATGTGACTTTCCTTTGTCTTTAGCATTAAGAGTTTGTTGACGTCGACCATCATCATCAACCCTTGGATTTGGGAATTGATTGGCATAATGCCCCATCTCCTTGCACTTGAAACATTGAAGTGTAGCAGGTTCATTCTGTGTATCCCTTCCTTTGTTTGCATCATTAGACATCTTCTTCCCATTATCACGGCATTCAAATGCCCGATGGCCTTCCTTTCCACATTTAAAACATTTACTTGTCCCTTTAAGACAACTCCCTCCATGTTTCTTTCCACACTTTGAGCATAAGGGAAAGTTCATCTTCTTTTCCGTGTGCTCTTTAGATTTTTCTTTGAATTCCATCTTCCTCTTCTTATCAAACCCATGTGACTGATGGGTTACTCCAATCTCCATCTCGACTTTGAGAGCACATCGAACGATTTCCTCGTAGCTATTGAAGTCCCTTATGGCTAACGCCCTTCGAAGACTTGGTTTTAAGACACTAAAGAATCGATCGATCTTACTCTCAGGTTGGATAATAATACCAGAAGCGTACCTTGCAAGTCTTGTAAAATTTGCTTCATAGGTACTAACAGATTCATCATCCCTTTGCTTCAGTTCAAGGAACTCTTTCTCCATCTTTGTTCGGAGAATACGAGGGAAGTACTTATTGAAAAATAAGTTCTTGAACTCGTCCCATTCCATAGACTCAATTTCATCCCTTTGCCTCGTATTCTTAACAAGATTCCACCATTGATCCGCATCTCCTTCCAAACGATACACTGCTAGGATGACTTTATCATGCTCAGAACATTGAAGAACTGAAAATATCTTTTCAGTAGTACTAATCCATTGTTCAGCAACTAATGGATCAGTAGACCCGCTGAAAGATGGTGGACGCTGCCTCATGAAGGATTCAACAGAATGTTTCTCCCTTCTTTGTTCGTTTGGAAATCCTGCATGATTCATAGCTTGAGAAAGTTGTGTGAGCATGGCTACAAGATTTTTCATTCCAGCTCCCATATCGTTTGGTTGCTCAGGGGTACAATCATTGCATTGCCCATCGCATTCCGCATTAACACGGTTCCTTCGGGTTCCAGCCATTGACTAAAACCAAGAAGAATAGTGTGAGCAACACTAATTATAATAGGAAACCACATAATTCAAGAATAAAATTTTCATGCTTAAGGTCTTATCCTAGGTTATTCAAGGCCATTTCTAAAACACTAAGATTGTGTTCTATGCTTAGACTTATCCTTAGGGTTCTTACTAAGGCTTTCACATCCTAGTTTCCAAAGGTTGACTATACCTTTCCTCTGATACCAACTATAACGACCCACACTTTACATACATTGTTAATACTTCAAAATTGAATCACTCTTATTACAACATATGAAAAAACCACAAAGGACCGTATAGGTATAGTGTCTTTAGAAACTGGGGAAACATAAACAACTGGTTCATAAATCTTCTACAGTGTCTCCCATTTATTTCATCATATCTAGGGTCCCTTTTAGAATATTCTACTTAATATCCATCTTCCTGACCTGGGGAAAAGAAAACATAAAAGGGTGAGCTCAAATGCTCAGCAAGGGCAAATAAAGGAAATAAAAATCATATCATATCTTTATGAAAATCAAAACCTGCAAAAGAGATCATAATATCTTAACATGGAATAAATCATAGAAGTGAAAATGAGATCCCCATAACATAAAACTTGAAACTTTGTGGCATGCACACATAATCATGGAAAATCATTTCTTGTTAGTCATGACTCATTGCCAAGACTATCTTAGTGGACAAAGTCCCTTTCTGAACCGAGTTCACTCCTCGTTTCAGTCCTGTATCACTGAACCGAAATAACCTTCCGTTCCAGCCATGTCTATCTCATGAGATATAAAATCATTACCCAATGCATTGGAGGGAGATATAGGTCCCACCCATCTTATAATGAATCCTTTCTTATGTGTGCCACATAATCATAAAACATACATCATCGCATAACACATATAACAAAAATGGGATTCTTGAAACATCATGACATCATAAATCAATTCATATATGATAAAGGAATTCATAAACATAATTCCATCACAACATAGTCAAACCAATGTAAAAATATGGATAGAAACAGAACCCTTTATTATCTTAGATGGAAAATAATTTTGATAAAACACTTGAATTGAATTCTTGAGGAAAATATCCTTTCTTCTTCAAAAAACATTTTTCCTTTCATAACATGTCATACAACTTTAAAATAAAAGAAGTTGATTAAAAATAAACTTGAAAACTTGTAAAGGAAGATTCTTTGAAGTAATGTTTTAAAAATCCATTCATGCCGTATAAGTTAAAAAAAACATTCTTCGTACTTTTGTCGGAAAAGTCAAAAAGTACCTCGTACGGAAAAACGACAAAAGATTCCTTTCATATTCTTTACTAAAAACTCACCTAAGGGTAAAATTGGATTTAAACTATTTCAAGTGGATGGAAACAATATTACATATTGAGGGAACATGGATGTGGATGATAAAATACACCCCAGTAAATACTTACGAATAAACAATCTCGGATAAAAATGAGATTGTGATATTTCCCTTACCTTAGGTCCGATTTGCTTTGTTCGTGTCCGAAGCTCCTGTATAATGGTTTAAATAATGTTATTGACTTATTCCAGAATCATACATATTGATATGAGATCATATATGGTCATATTATTAGCTTCTTGTTAGTAATATTTCATTGTTACTTGTTACTCGGGTCTTTATAACTTTTTGTTCTTATGCGTGTTTTGTCGAATAAATTCTTATTCTTATCTTTAGGTTATAGATAATTAATTTCCAGAATGGTATTAGTGTAGTATATACCATATTCATTCATTCAATTCATTTATACAATCATTATGAAATGAAGATCATGTAGAACGAGTCGCATCACATCGTGGAGACGGTATTCCGTACGTACGCACGAGTGATGATATCGTTCCTATGATCGTGGAATTGTATTGGAGTATATATATATATTATTTCAGTATCAATATTACTTAATAATAATCATATATAGTTACTCATTACACCATTATACCCATCCTTGTAAGGTGATGGTGGAAAATAGATTACACCACGGCGTGGAGACGGTATTCCGTACGTACGCACGCGCGGTGATTTCATTTTTCCGTAGGATGGATAGAAGGTGAATTAGGGTTGTTTCATATTTATAATAACATATCAGTATGTAAGTAATACTGATGTTATTACTTTATCATGAAACAACTGAAGAAGAAGAAGTTGAAGAAGAAAGAAATTGAAAAGATCGGTAATGGATATTACCTCTTCTTTGGAACGCCTTTTTGAATCCTCCACTTAAGGAACTAAGATTGGTCTTTGGAGAAGACCAGGACCTCTAGGATTATTCTAGGGAAGTGGAGAAGGGAAAATGGCAGGGGTTGGCCGAGATTGAGTGCTCAAATTGGTGTGAGGAGGAGGGGGAGGAGGTGCCCTTTTATAAGGGAGGAGAGGGGCACCTTAGGAATATCTCAAAATATTATTTTATATTAAAGTCAAAATCGGTTTATAATGGTTCCAAAGGGTCTTATTTCGAAGATAAAGTGGGGAAGGGTCGAAATCCTATCAACCAATAGGATTTAGACAAGTTTAGGGTATTATTTTAACCTTATCAATTAGATTTAACTCTAAGTTAATTAATTTAACTTTTACCGTGTCTTTTTGTTTTCTTTCACTATATGGTTAATAAACTTTCTATAACATGCCAAACGAACCCCAAATTGTTTATTATTAATATATATATCCTTATCTAAGTCATTTGGCCGAACCTTAGATTTTTAGGAATAAAATAACAATTAATAATATAATATTTGATTTAAAAACTATTTTGTGTCAATTTTGACACTATTTGATATATGATTTTTGTGAAAGTCATAACAGAATTATATGTTCGAACCAAGTTGATTAAAGCAACACTAATATATCATAGTAACCTAGAAAATTAGTGGAATTCATAAAAAGTCTCAAATTACATTTATTTTGGTATTTATATTATCAATTTTTTCAATATTTCATTAATAAGATAATTACTGCATCATCTTGGTGTCATAAATAAATTAAATTATTTGATGTCTAAAAATTACAAATAAAATACCATCATGTAGGAAATCTTTTTAGCTTTCTAATGAATATTTACAATCGAATTTATCTTATGTATAACCCTATATTAAAAATGATTTACTTGTTAAACTTTGATTTTAACTATTTTAACCCTTCTTTAAATAAATTAATAATAAATGTCCTAATCTAATCCAAGTGGGCCTAAATGGTCATATTTTATTCCTAAGTTTGTTTTTGGTCGAATTAAACTTGTCCAATAGTATTAGGACATGTGTTAGGGTAATATTGATATCATATTTACCCTTAGTTACCCTATTTACTATTAACCGCGGTAAAAATAGTAAAAAGTTACTATTCACCAAAAAATTATTTTCATCTCATTGAACCACATTTTAGTCCTTGATATTAACCGTGTCTCTCGGATTTTTGAAATTCCATTCACAGAAGCGGTAAAATTAAGTTTTATGCAAAATTCAGTTTTTAACCTACCACTTAGTGGTTTCACTATTCATCAAAAATTGAAAGTTTTCAGAAAAATACCAAAATTTCACCCTAGGCTAATTTCGATATTCTGAGTCCAAAAATGAAGTCCATTTTGAAAAATAAAATTTATAAAATTTCAAAAAGTGGTTATTACTATTCATAACGGCTAGTTTTAATAGCATATTGTTGTTTAGTGAAACTCGGTATTGCGTACGACGCAAGCTATCAAGGAAGGTCGCGATTGCGTGTAAAGCAAGTCAAGCAAGTGTTGCGTAGAAAAAGATTCCTTTGATAATTTATATAACATAAAAGTCTCGGGTGTTACATTCTACCCCCCTTAAAAAGAATTTCGCCCTCGAAATTCGTCACTTTGTAACAAATAGATGAGGATACTTCTCCCTCATCATATCCTCAAGCTCCCATGTAGCTTCTTCAAGTTGGTGGTTCCTCCATAAAACTTTCACCAAGCGAGTGGTCTTGTTTCGTAGGACTTTTTCGCTACGATCCAGAATCTCTATCGGCTGTTCTTCATAAGAAAGATCTTGCTCCAGCGGTACAACTTCTGAGCTGAGTACATGTGAAGGATCTGGTATGTACTTTCTCAGGAGAGATACGTGGAACACATCGTGAACTTGAGAGAGATTCGGTGGAAGCGCCAATCGGTAAGCTACCTTCCCAACACGATCTAGTATTTCAAAAGGACCGATATATCTAGGGCTCAACTTCCCCTTCTTTCCAAATCTCATAACCCTCTTCCAGGGAGATATTCGTAAGAACACTTTATCGCCCACTTCAAAATCTAGGTCTTTTCTTCGGTTGTCGGCATAACTTTTCTGTCGACTTTGAGCTGCTCTTATGTGTTGTTGAATAGATCTAACCTTTTCTGCCATTTCATCAACGAGATCAGGTCCTAATAGCTTTCTTTCCCCAACTTCATCCCAGCAAGTTGGAGTCCTGCATTTCTTTCCATAGAGAGCTTCATAAGGAGCCATCTGAATACTGGAGTGAAAGCTATTATTATAAGAAAATTCCACCAAAGGTAGGTGTTGATCCCAACCTCCTTTGAAATCCATAGAGCAAGCTCTCAACATATCTTCTAGGGTTTGAATTGTTCTCTCAGACTGACCGTCTGTCTGGGGATGATAAGCAGTGCTGAAACTCAACTCTGTATCCAGAGTATGCTGAAGACTTCGCCAGAACTTCGAGGTAAATCTCGGATCTAGATCAGATATAATAGAAAGTGGTACTCCATGCAATCTTACCACTTCCTTTACATATATCCTGGCAAGCTGATCTAGAGAGAAATCCTCTCTAATAGCAATGAAGTGTGCAGACTTTGTAAGACGATCAACTATGACCCAGATAGCATTATTGCCTTTGGATGTTTTAGGAAGTCCTGTGACAAAGTCCATAGTGATGTTTTCCCATTTCCATTCGGGTATGGGTAATGGTTGTAACATCCCCTTAGACTTCTGTCTCTCAGCTTTAACTTGTTGACAAACCAAGCATCGAGAGACATATTCAGCAACATCTCTTTTCATGCCATCCCACCAGAAGTACTCTTTCAGGTCCCTATACATCTTCGTGCTTCCAGGATGAATAGAAAATGATGAACTATGAGCCTCATCCAGCAGCTCATTCTTTAATTCGGGGATGGGAGGAACGCAAACACGATTCCTGAACTTTATTATCCCATCACAATCAAGGTTGAATTCAGGAACATTTCTCACCTTCTTTTGTAACTCGACATCTTCTTTCTGTGCCTCTTTAATCTTCACATGTATAGATGGTTGAACATTCATTTGAGAAAGATAAGATTTTTCCCCTTCCATTATAATTCCAAGATCCATCCTTTGTAAATCCATAAATATTGGATCTTTTGTGATCCTCATCATGGATAAACTAGCATGGTCTTGTCGACTTAATGCATCTGCCACCTTGTTTGCTTTCCCAGGGTGGTAATGGATTGAGCAGTCATAATCCTTAATCAGCTCCAACCATCTTCTTTGGCGCATATTCAACTCCTTTTGTGTGAAAATATACTTTAAACTTTTATGATCAGTATAAATATCACACCTTTCACCATAAAGGTAATGCCTCCAAATCTTTAATGCAAAGATTACCGCAGCCAACTCCAAATCATGTGTTGGGTAATTTTGCTCATGGATTTTCAACTGTCGTGAGGCATAAGCTATCACCATATCATTTTGCATAAGAACACACCCCAATCCCTTCTTGGATGCATCACTGTAGATCACAAACCTTTCTCCACTACAAGGCAGTGTGAGCACAGGTGCACTGGATAACCTTCTTTTCAACTCCTTGAAATTCTCTTCACATTCCTCTGTCCAGACAAACTTAACTCCTTTCCGAGTCAACTTGGTGAGTGGATTAGATAATCGTGAAAAATCTTTTACAAAACGTCGATAATATCCAGCCAAACCAAGAAAACTTCGGATCTCAGTTACTGTTGTTGGTCTTGACCATCTTTCGATAACCTCTGTTTTTGCTGGATCCACAGATATCCCCTCTTTTGAGATTATATGACCCAAAAATGCAACTTTTTGAAGCCAAAATTCACACTTGGTAAATTTGGCATAAAGCTTCTCCTTTCTCAGGGTCTTCAATATAATTCTCAAGTGATCTTCATGTTCTTCCTTGCTCTTTGAATAGACAAGAATATCGTCTATAAAGACTACCACAAATTGATCAAGATAGTCTCTAAAGACTCTATTCATTAGATCCATGAAGATAGCAGGGGCATTAGTAAGACCAAATGGCATCACTATAAATTCATAGTGTCCATACCTTGTACGGAAAGCCGTCTTTGGTATATCTTCCCTTTTGACCCTTAATTGATGATACCCTGAACGAAGATCAATCTTGGAAAAGTATTGAGCTCCGTGTAGTTGGTCAAATAAGTCATCAATGCGTGGGAGAGGATATTTGTTCTTGATAGTGATCTTGTTAAGTTCTCGATAATCAATGCAGAGTCTCATTGATCCATCTTTCTTCTTAAAAAATAGAACAGGTGCTCCCCAAGGTGACGCACTAGGGCGTATGAATCCCTTATCAAGATTCTCTTGGAGTTGCTTCTTCAATTCCTGCAACTCAATTGGGGCCATTCTATAAGGTGTCTTTGAAATAGGCAAAGCACCCGGTACGAGTTCTATTGAAAACTCAACTTCACGATTTGGTGGAAGACCCGGCAATTCCTCCGGAAAGACATCATCAAACTCCCGTACAATGGGCATATTCTTAATCGTGAGTTTCTCACCAAACATTTGAGATAAATAACCTTCATTTAGTGGAATCAATACCCATAAGATGGAAGAAATTTCCACTGGAAGGTTATGTTCATCCTTGCATTGATAGACGATCGTAGGTTGATCAGGAATATGAAATGTGACTTCCCTTCTTTGGCAATTGATATGAGCTCCATGTAGAGAAATCCAATCCATGCCAAGAATCACATCAAATTACACTAAAGGAAGGATCACAAGATTTGCAGGAAGCACTTTCCCACAAACTTCGATCGGAGAAGAATTATAAACTTCTGATGCGATTGATGTGCCATTAGGTGTTGTCACAGCTAACTCAACATCTAATTGTTGAGGTAATACGGTGATACCCTTAGAAAATTTTTCAGAAATAAAAGAGTGGGTGGATCCAGAATCAAATAAAACATTTGCTACTTTAGAGTGGATGGTAAGTGTACCTTTCACCACATCGTTATCGTACTCCACATCGCTGATAGAAATTGCATGTGACTTTCCTTTGTCTTTAGCCTTAAGAGTTTGTTGACGTCGACCATCATCATCAACCCTTGGATTTGGGCATTGATTGGCATAATGCCCCATCTCCTTGCACTTGAAACATTGAAGTGTAGCAGGTTCATTCTGTGTATCCCTTCCTTTGTTTGCATCATTAGACATCTTATTCCCATTATCACGGCATTCAAATGCCCGATGGCCTTCCTTTCCACATTTAAAACATTTACTTTTCCCTTTAAGACAACTCCCTCCATGTTTCTTTCCACACTTTGAGCATAAGGGAAAGTTCATCTTCTTTTCCGTGTGCTCTTTAGATTTTTCTTTGAATTCCATCTTCCTCTTCTTATCAAACCCATGTGACTGATGGGTTACTCCAATCTCCATCTCGACTTTGAGAGCACATCGAACGATTTCCTCGTAGCTATTGAAGTCCCTTATGGCTAACGCCCTTCGAAGACTTGGTTTTAAGCCACTAAAGAATCGATCGATCTTACTCTCAGGTTGGATAATAATACCAGAAGCGTACCTTGCAAGTCTTGTAAAATTTGCTTCATAGGTACTAACAGATTCATCATCCCTTTGCTTCAGTTCAAGGAACTCTTTCTCCATCTTTGTTCGGAGAATACGAGGGAAGTACTTATTGAAAAATAAGTTCTTGAACTCGTCCCATTCCATAGACTCAATTTCATCCCTTTGCCTCGTATTCTTAACAAGATTCCACCATTGATCCGCATCTCCTTCCAAACGATACACTGCTAGGATGACTTTATCATGCTCAGAACATTGAAGAACTGAAAATATCTTTTCAGTAGTACTAATCCATTGTTTAGCAACTAATGGATCAGTAGACCCGCTGAAAGATGGTGGACGCTGCCTCATGAAGGATTCAACAGAATGTTGCTCCCTTCTTTGTTCGTTTGGAAATCCTGCATGATTCATAGCTTGAGAAAGTTGTGTGAGCATGGCTACAAGATTTTTCATTCCAGCTCCCATATCGTTTGGTTTCTCAGGGGTACAATCATTGCATTGCCCATCGCATTCCGCATTAACACGGTTCCTTCGGGTTCCAGCCATTGACTAAAACCAAGAAGAATAGTGTGAGCAACACTAATTATAATAGGAAACCACATAATTCAAGAATAAAATTTTCATGCTTAAGGTCTTATCCTAGGTTATTCAAGGCCATTTCTAAAACACTAAGATTGTGTTCTATGCTTAGACTTATCCTTAGGGTTCTTACTAAGGCTTTCACATCCTAGTTTCCAAAGGTTGACTATACCTTTCCTCTGATACCAACTATAACGACCCACACTTTACATACATTGTTAATACTTCAAAATTGAATCACTCTTATTACAACATATGACAAAACCACAAAGGACCGTATAGGTATAGTGTCTTTAGAAACTGGGGAAACATAAACAACTGGTTCATAAATCTTCTACAGTGTCTCCCATTTATTTCATCATATCTAGGGTCCCTTTTAGAATATTCTACTTAATATCCATCTTCCTGACCTGGGGAAAAGAAAACATAAAAGGGTGAGCTCAAATGCTCAGCAAGGGCAAATAAAGGAAATAAAAATCATATCATATCTTTATGAAAATCAAAACCTGCAAAAGAGATCATAATATCTTAACATGGAATAAATCATAGAAGTGAAAATGAGATCCCCATAACATAAAACTTGAAACTTTGTGGCATGCACAAATAATCATGGAAAATCATTTCTTGTTAGTCATGACTCATTGCCAAGACTATCTTAGTGGACAAAGTCCCTTTCTGAACCGAGTTCACTCCTCGTTTCAGTCCTGTATCACTGAACCGAAATAACCTTCCGTTCCAGCCATGTCTATCTCATGAGATATAAAATCATTACCCAATGCATTGGAGGGCGATATAGGTCCCACCCATCTTATAATGAATCCTTTCTTATGTGTGCCACATAATCATAAAACATACATCATCGCATAACACATATAACAAAAATGGGATTCTTGAAACATCATGACATCATAAATCAATTCATATATGATAAAGGAATTCATAAACATAATTCCATCACAACATAGTCAAACCAATGTAAAAATATGGATAGAAACAGAACCCTTTATTATCTTAGATGGAAAATAATTTTGATAAAACACTTGAATTGAATTCTTGAGGAAAATATCCTTTCTTCTTCAAAAAACATTTTTCCTTTCATAACATGTCATACAACTTTAAAATAAAAGAAGTTGATTAAAAATAAACTTGAAAACTTGTAAAGGAAGATTCTTTGAAGTAATGTTTTAAAAATCCATTCATGCCGTATAAGTTAAAAAAAACATTCTTCGTACTTTTGTCGGAAAAGTCAAAAAGTACCTCGTACGGAAAAACGACAAAAGATTCCTTTCATATTCTTTACTAAAAACTCACCTAAGGGTAAAATTGGATTTAAACTATTTCAAGTGGATGGAAACAATATTACATATTGAGGGAACATGTATGTGGATGATAAAATACACCCCAGTAAATACTTACGAATAAACAATCTCGGATAAAAATGAGATTGTGATATTTCCCTTACCTTAGGTCCGATTTGCTTTGTTCGTGTCCGAAGCTCCTGTATAATGGTTTAAATAATGTTATTGACTTATTCCAGAATCATACATATTGATATGAGATCATATATGGTCATATTATTAGCTTCTTGTTAGTAATATTTCATTGTTACTTGTTACTCGGGTCTTTATAACTTTTTGTTCTTATGCGTGTTTTGTCGAATAAATTCTTATTCTTATCTTTAGGTTATAGATAATTAATTTCCAGAATGGTATTAGTGTAGTATATACCATATTCATTCATTCAATTCATTTATACAATCATTATGAAATGAAGATCATGTAGAACGAGTCGCATCACATCGTGGAGACGGTATTCCGTACGTACGCACGAGTGATGATATCGTTCCTATGATCGTGGAATTGTATTGGAGTATATATATATATTATTTCAGTATCAATATTACTTAATAATAATCATATATAGTTACTCATTACACCATTATACCCATCCTTGTAAGGTGATGGTGGAAAATAGATTACACCACGGCGTGGAGACGGTATTCCGTACGTACGCACGCGCGGTGATTTCATTTTTCCGTAGGATGGATAGAAGGTGAATTAGGGTTGTTTCATATTTATAATAACATATCAGTATGTAAGTAATACTTATGTTATTACTTTATCATGAAACAACTGAAGAAGAAGAAGTTGAAGAAGAAAGAAATTGAAAAGATCGGTAATGGATATTACCTCTTCTTTGGAACGCCTTTTTGAATCCTCCACTTAAGGAACTAAGATTGGTCTTTGGAGAAGACCAGGACCTCTAGGATTATTCTAGGGAAGTGGAGAAGGGAAAATGGCAGGGGTTGTCCGAGCTTGAGTGCTCAAATTGGTGTGAGGAAGAGGGGGAGGAGGTGCCCTTTTATAAGGGAGGAGAGGGGCACCTTAGGAATATCTCAAAATATTATTTTATATTAAAGTCAAAATCGGTTTATAATGGTTCCAAAGGGTATTATTTCGAAGATAAAGTGGGGAAGGGTCTAAATCCTATCAACCAATAGGATTTAGACAAGTTTAGGGTATTATTTTAACCTTATCAATTAGATTTAACTCTAAGTTAATTAATTTAACTTTTACCGTGTCTTTTTGTTTTCTTTCACTATATGGTTAATAAACTTTCTATAACATGCCAAACGAACCCCAAATTGTTTATTATTAATATATATATCCTTATCTAAGTCATTTGGCCGAACCTTAGATTTTTAGGAATAAAATAACAATTAATAATATAATATTTGATTTAAAAACTATTTTGTGTCAATTTTGACACTATTTGATATATGATTTTTGTGAAAGTCATAACAGAATTATATGTTCGAACCATGTTGATTAAATCAACACTAATATATCATAGTAACCTAGAAAATTAGTGGAATTCATAAAAAGTCTCAAATTACATTTATTTTGGTATTTATATTATCAATTTTTTCAATATTTCATTAATAAGATAATTACTGCATCATCTTTGTGTCATAAATAAATTAAATTATTTGATGTCTAAAAATTACAAATAAAATACCATCATGTAGGAAATCTTTTTAGCTTTCTAATTAATATTTACAATCGAATTTATCTTATGTATAACCCTATATTAAAAATGATTTACTTGTTAAACTTTGATTTTAACTATTTTAACCCTTCTTTAAATAAATTAATAATAAATGTCCTAATCTAATCCAAGTGGGCCTAAATGGTCATATTTTATTCCTAAGTTTGTTTTTGGTCGAATTACACTTGTCCAATAGTATTAGGACATGTGTTAGGGTAATATTGATATCATATTTACCCTTAGTTACCCTATTTACTATTAACCGCGGTAAAAATAGTAAAAAGTTACTATTCACCAAAAAATTATTTTCATCTCATTGAACCACATTTTAGTCCTTGATATTAACCGTGTCTCTCGGATTTTTGAAATTCCATTCACAGAAGCGGTAAAATTAAGTTTTATGCAAAATTCAGTTTTTAACCTACCACTTAGTGGTTTCACTATTCATCAAAAATTGAAAGTTTTCAGAAAAATACCAAAATTTCACCCTAGGCTAATTTCGATATTCTGAGTCCAAAAATGAAGTCCATTTTGAAAAATAAAATTTATAAAATTTCAAAAAGTGGTTATTACTATTCATAACGGCTAGTTTTAATAGCATATTGTTGTTTAGTGAAACTCGGTATTGCGTACGACGCAAGCTATCGAGGAAGGTCGCGATTGCGTGTAAAGCAAGTCAAGCAAGTGTTGCGTAGAAAAAGATTCCTTTGATAATTTATATAACATAAAAGTCTCGGGTGTTACAATTTAGCTTGATTCTAAATATAGAATATATATATATATATTCTGTGTATTTGATACTAGGTTGGAAAAAATGAAAAGGGAGTTTGAAAATTTGACAAAGTAGAATAAAAATAGTGTTTATTAAGCTTTTTTGATACTCAAAACTAAATTACTTGGATTAAAGGCAATATATATATATATATAAGTATAGCTTCCATCAAAAACCGAGATAGAGAAAAAAAATAAATATAAGAAAAACATGGTCAATGGTTCTATTTATATTTTAATCGTTCTATTTTGGAAAATCAACACTGATAGGGAATATATTAAAGAGGATAGAAATGGTGGATAAAAGTGTATAATAGGGGGAATCAGAATCTATTAGTTTGAAGATGAGGGAAGAAGAACAAGGGATAAGATGATCAAAAATGAGAAAACGGATCAGATTATTCCAATCTCAAATGGGCGGCTGAGATCACATCTTGTGGCTTTATAATTCACCCCACATAAAAAAGTGGAGAGTTAGGGTGCCCCTTTATAATAAAGGGTGTGGTTTATAAATTCTAAAAACACAATCACACATAGAAATTAGCCTTACACATAAGCTTCTACAGGCTATTGGCCCACACTATTCACCCACTGGGTAGGCCCTACACATGTGTTTGCACCTGACCCTACTGATAATTATGACCAATACTGCTAGCTACATGGTTTTCTCAGCTCTTGAGTACCCCCACTCACTGAATACCTGTCCAGTTCCCACTTAATTAGTGGTTCCACAACTGGATTTTGTGGTGGGTTGGTAAATATTTTGTTAAATTAAAATACTTTTATACAAAAAAATAATTATAGAAAAATAATTATCAAAGTAACATTGTTACTTCTTAATTAAACATCTACTTAAACCATTTTAAACTACTAATAATAATGTTATTTGAAATTATCTCTTAAATTTATCATTATTACAATTTCAAGTACACAAATCCATATTCAAAAAAATAAAAGTATTTGTTATTATTTAAACATTTTAATTAAGTGATATCATTTTCAAAAAAATATATTATCATTATATTTTACTATTTTAAATTCATTTTAAATTTTCTATTTAATACACCTAACAAAAACTAAAACCCCAATGGTTATATTTTTTCAATGGTAAAAAATAAGTCTTATAAATACCTATGTCTAATGGAATTCAAAAACACATCAAAATCATTTTAATTAATTTTCTTGTTTATATAACATTTCTTTACTTCCCTCTTGTTCTCATTATTTTTTTATTATTCTTGATATAAATATTTAGTTATGGAAGATTCAGGGGTAGTGGGATACAAATTAAGCATTATTATGTTAATAAGTGGTGTTCTATTTCTATTTCTAGCACTTATTATGACCTTAGTAAATTAGTCGTGGATTCTAGTTTTGTAAAGATATAACAAAGTTTTTTTATTTAATATAATATCCCTTGTTTTCTTCTTAAATTATCAATTGTTTTTTTACAATATTTATTAGAAATACAAAATACATCACAGATATGGGATGTCACTATTATATAAAAGGTCGATGTTACTAGATTAAGTACATGACATGTACAAGAAATGTACAGGTTTTCCTTGATATTCAAGGTAAACCCATTTTCTTTAAACTATACTTGTGTACTTTGGTCATTCCCTTTTACATTACCCATGCATATGTACCCCAGTCAGGCCAATGTTCTCTAACAATGCCCATGTAGCCTGGTTCTTCCTATGTACCAAGCTATGCTCGTGATCAAGTATGTCGAGGTACATTCTAGGTCACCAGTGATGGGTCACAAAAAAGTGACAGGTCACATGATGTGTGATATTTATCTCTGACCATAACCCTAGCTACCATAGAAGGGGACCAGAGGATATGTGTTTTTATGAACTATATATTGTGTACTTCATAAATTTCTATAAACCAATGTCTTTCTGTATGCAGATGCTAGATCCACCATTTAATCCTCCATAGTAACCATCTAAACACCTAAAATCTACCTAAATCAAAGGTTAAAGACTCATATCATCTATTCATGACCTTTGGTGGCTAGAAATCAAAACTCTAATTACCTGATCAATAATATATCACACTATATTCCACTGTTTGAGGTTACAATCCTTGAATACATCACCCAACACACAAACTATTCCTTGATATATGTATAAAACACCTATTACAAGTTCATTTTCACATATTCCATGAATCTGGGGAATCAATCATTCTCGATTCCAACCTTGAAATGTCAAATCACTGATATTGTACACAAATGAAGAAGAATGAGAAGAATGGTAGTGTGAAAGGCACAAGAACGAAGTGAAATCCATTATTGGTTGGTGTGATCCCAACCAATGATTAAATAATGTGGAAATAGGGGTGAAATCAAGGCATAATAATTAAATTAATATGTTTAATAACACTAGTTAAAATTGGTCTCATGTGAAGAACATAAATCACAAAAAAAAATAATCATATATATAATCTATTCTCATCAATTGAATCTAAGAGTTTATAAATCAATAAAATAATGAGACCTGCCATAATAATACATCAATCATGGATAAATAACAAGACTTTTAGTAAAGAATGTGAAGATCCTACTATATTCATTATCTGACCCATAATTCTCCTTGATCATTGGTCATCGATCCATGTTTATAGGTTATCAACGTTGACAAATATTTCCTACTCATCCTCTTTAATCTCATTGTGTTATGTAGATAACCTTTAATATTTTCCAAAATTGAATACATATAGAGAATAATTTTGTTTTATTCCATTTATATAAAAAAATTAAAAAAATTAATTATTTCACTTAACACAACTTCTAATGATCGCCTTCAATTGAACACCTGATACCGACCAACTTTATGTCACACCTTGGTTAAAACCCACATTATTGGGAACTTAAAAAAATTAATATTAAGAAAAGGTATCTTCTACCACATACTTATGATCTGTTTCAACAATCATGAGGAGATCTATAATTTTACAGGATTCATCTTCAATCTAGATATCAACAATTAAGGATCAAGAATGAGGATATATCATAGACAAGATCTGATATGAGGTATGTGCATTATGAATTAAAAGTAATGTCATTTGACCTTACCAATGATCCTTTTATCTGCACATATTTAATTAATAGAAACTTTAGATATTTGGTTGATTAGTTTGTGATAATATTTATAGATGATATTCTTATATATTCAAAGATAAAGGAAGATCATGAATAACATTTTAAATTTGTGTTGATGACCCTAAGGAAGGAAAATTTGTATGATAAATATAACAAGTGTGAATTTTTTCTTAAAAAAGTTTCATTCTTTGCTCATATAATCTCAATTGAGGGTATATCAGTGGATCCTTCAAAGATGTAAGTTATTCAGCAGTGTCCTAGACTAACTATAGTAACTAAAATCCATATTTTTATTGGGTTGGATATATAATACTGATTATTTTTGATATATTTATCATAACTATATTATCCAATCACCAAGTTTACTATGAAGGTAGTTAAGTTATTTTGGATAGATGAATATGAAGAGAGTTTTAAAGAACTAAAGAGATGGTTGGTCAGCACACTTGTAATTACACTACCCTAAAATGGAGAAGGTTTTGTGGTCTATAGTGATGCATAAAATAAGGGACTAGTGTATGTCATCATGTAGAATGATATAGTGACATTATATTATTCATTCCAATTCAATTTTCATGATAAAAATTACTCTACTCATGATTTGTAGTTAGAATCACTAATTTTTTCATTGAAAATATAGAGGCAGTATCTATATGGTGAATGGTGTGATATATATAATGATCATAAAATCTTAATGTATATATTTACATAGAAGTATTTGAATATACTACAAATAATATGGTTGTATTTGATCAAATATTATGATTCCTCAATACATTACCAACCTGGGAAGGAAAACAAGTTGGCTGATGCTCTAATTCCGAAAGACTATGCATGTTTTTCCATGATAAGAATGAGAATAGATCCAATATTTATGGACATTCATAATATGGATATTTAAATCCTAAGGAAATGGGAAATCATAACTTTCTCAAATGAATGTTCAATAATATATCCACAATAGTATTAAGAAGATGCAAAAGGAATATGTTGAACTATAGAAAAAGTTGAGTAATGTTCTTGAGTTCAACCATGAATATGCTCAATGATAAGATTCAAGAAACAATTATATATCCCACCAATACCGAACATGAATAAATATTTGTTGGATTAGGCACAAATTTCATCATTCTCTATTAATTTTGGAAGTATCAAGATGTATTGATATCTAAAATATAATTTTTGGAGGGAAAACATGAAGTGAGATGTTGCAGAGTATTTATCATAGTTCCTGGTGTGTCATAAAGTTAAGGTTGAAGGATTTAATTCTATGGTTATGTTACAGCCATTACCCATACTGAAATATAAATGGGAAAACATCACCATGGATTTTGTTGTTGAACTTCCCAAAATATCCAAATAATATAATGATATTCGGGTTATGGTTAATCACCTTAAAATCAGCACACTTCATTACTATTAGAAAATATTTCTCCCTTGATCAGCTTTATATAATTTAAATTAAGAATATGGTAAGATTACATGGAGTACCATTTTTTATTGTATCTTATTGGGATATGAGGTTTAACTCAAAGTTCTGAAAATTTCTTTAGTGATATTTGGATACAAAATTGTGTTTCAGTATTGTTTATAATCCACAAACATATGTTCAGTCTAATAGGACCACTAAAACTCTATTGGACATGTTGAGATATTATTCTTTATATTTCAAAGGTGTTTTATATTAACACCTTCATTTAGTGGAATTTTATTACAACAATATCTTTCACTAAAAAAATAGATGGATCCTTATGAATCCTTATATGGAAAGAGGTATATAACTCTAACCTATTGGGGTGAAGATGGTGAAAGAAATCTATTGGGTCTTGATCTAGTTGATTAAATGGTAGAGAAAGTTAGAGTCATTCAACTTCACATCATATTAGTTTAGAGTTTACAAAAAAAAATTATGCTGAAAGTCATTGATGTGATCTAGAATTTGAATTTGGTGAAAATAGTTTTCTTATAATTTCTTCATGGAATATGGTTATAAGATTCATTAATAAGGCAAAGTTAATCCCTAGGTATATTTTCCCTTTAAAAATTATTGATTGAGTAGGGATGGTAGCTTATCGCTTGGTGCTTCCATCGAACCTATCTCAAGTTCACGACGTGTTCCATGTATCTATCCTAAGGAAGTACGTACTTAATCCTTCAAATATAATAAAATCATAGGACATACTATGGGATAATAATCTTTCTTATGATTAACATCCAATAAAAATCTTTAATTGTAGAGATAAAGTGCTACAGAATAAGGCGACTCACCTAGTTAAAGTTCTATGGAGGAATCAGAAATTAGAAGAAACTAATTAGGAATCTGAGAATGTAATGAAATAGAGATATCCTATTTTTTCATATCAAAGTGATATAATTTATAGGGTGAAATTATTTGTCTGGGGGTATAATTTGACACACTAATATTTTAATATATATTTCTCTTCAAATAAAAAAATGAAATCAGATGATACATGAAACCCCGTGTCTAAATGAATCATAATATAGTATATCATTATAACCTAGTAATTTAATTGGTGGGTCTAGATAGGACTAAATAAATTATGAATAATTTATGTTTTAAATAAATTCATTGATTATAAATTAATTATAAATTGAAATAAAAAAATTAAATTAGAAAGAGTTGTTTTTCTGAAAAATTATTTTTCTACACGCAACGTGTTTTTATATTAGTAAATTAAATTAATCAGTATTAGTAAATGATTTTATTGAAATTTATATTTTATATATTCAATTAAAAAAATTAACATTCATCTAATGTTTTTGATGAATTAAATGGGACTAAATATAGTTTTATGCATAAAAACATATTTTTATACAAGGTGATTTTCATCACGTTATTCACACTTATTGTAAGATTAATTTCTATCAATTGTAGGTATTGAATTTGAAATAATTTATTCCAGATTTAAAATTAGGAGGTTTAAATTTTTTAAATATGGCTCTTTTATTTTTAGGCGTTATAAATAGTAAATGTGGAAGATTTTATCACCTCAGTAAAGGGTAAATTAAGAAAATCATAGTTAAAAATCAGTGTTAAGGTCACCATTTTCCTTCCAAATTCCTATTTCTAAATTTAATTTTAACCTTAATACCTTATCATTGAGATTTTAATTTCATTTATGACACTTTTCCATCAAAATTAATTATATAATATTTAAATTATAGAAAAATAAAAAAAAATTACTCTCTTACTCTTAAATATCTCTTATGTGTTCACATAGGGACAAAATCAAGTGGTGAATGAATATAAATTTATATTTAGATCATAATAAATCTAAATTAATGATGATAATTTATTTATAATTTTTAGGTATTATATAATTACCTTAAATATTCGTCAGTTGCAGGAATCATATACTCATTTATAATTGAAGACCAAATTTCAAAACCCATACTTTCTAAATGAATTTATATTTTAATTTTCTTTTGAGGATAATTAGTTCCATTAAAAAATAGTGGTCTTCTTTTTGTAGCACCTTTGAGTCTATTATCCAAAAGAAAAAAACCTTTAAAGGGATATAAATTTAGAGTTAACAGAAATTTACATATCTTTAATGTACAACTAAAATCACAATTGAACATATTTTAAAACAGAGCCTCAACAAGAATAAAATCCGTTGATACCAAATGTTGGTCAGAGTAGATTACTCAAGAGGGGGTGAATTGATTATCTATAAAAAAATACAAAATTGGTTTTTTGAAAACTTCCCCCAGTTAAAAAGAATACAGCTCAGTTAATCAAGGTAATAAGGTTATAATAGTTTTACTGTTCAAATAACTTCTCAAAATATTGATTAATTATTAGTAATATCAATGTGAGTGATTGATATAAATTTTGAAGTTATTCTAATAAGGAAAAATAGTTATAACTTCTATCCAAGACTAACTATCAAAGTAAAATCTAGTATTTTTTGAAATATACAGTAAAGTAGACAAAAAACTAAATTAAAGGATACAACGGAAAAAAATAAGTGGTTTAATCTCAAGTTGAGACCTAATCCACCCCACTTACTGATCACCTACCACCAAGTAGTTTATATTAATAAACTTTATCCACACCCTAGATCGGGGTAAACAACAATCCATAGGATTGTCCAGGTCACACAACCTCTTCCACTATTCTTTGTGGGTATAACTACCAGGTCACACAAGGACCTCTTTCACACTTATCATTAGGATTAAAAAAATGTAAGAAGGTATGAGAGGAATTATATCTTATATACTTCAGTTGAATACAGGAGATAGTGTGTGTTCTTAATAGAGACACACACACACTACTCAAAAGGTAAAAAACAATGCACAATAGATCAAGTATGATGAGAAATAGTTACAAGTGCTCTGAGTTTGATTCTATGTAGCACTAGGCTTGTAGGATGAAGCATATGCAAGTATCGAATCTTATTGTGAAAAACAGAGTATCGCAAGTCTGGTGCTCTAGTTTCTAGTTCAAAGATCTATCTCGTGATCTTCTTGGATTTGGTACTACAGAGATGATTTTGGATCTGAACTACAGTTTTCCAGTATTTAGGAATCAAGAGTGAGTGCTTTGTGTGTTCTTAAGTTGTTTCTTGTTGCGTGTATCAGTTCGCTTCACAAAATTCTCATTCTTCTTTCTGTGTGTTTTTGCAGCCTGGCTTATCTTCTATTTTAATTTCAGGTGCACATATTAGAACCAATAGGATTCATTTATTCTATACCCCATACCTTGTACTATCTAGTGACATGTCTAAAAGGAAACATTAATTATGTCAGTGCCTTTAAATGACTCAAACATGACCGTTAGAAATTAAATTGAAAATGTCAAAGCAGATTAAAGAGAGGTGTCACAGTCTATCTTAAAATGGTATCACTTGGAAATAGTGTCACCCCAAAATAGTGTCTTCTTCATTTCCTTGGAGTGTTGAGGCATTCATGAGGCTACAGTTTCATTGAGATCATGAACTGGTAGCATAGATGCAGTGTTAGGATCACAGTGTCTAGTACTTTTCCAAACTTTTAATGGTGTCTAGGTGATGGTAGCAAGGAATTGGTGTCACCAACTTCATGATATTTGAAAATGGTTATAGTTTCTAGGTCACAGTGTTTGGGTTACGATGTTTTTCCCTTTTCTAGAAAACTAGAATCGGTGGCATACTCACGGTTTCTTAGACTTATCCAAATATCTATAAACAGTATTAAGAAATAATATTCATTTAATGAATTACAATTAATCATCCCTATAAGAAAAAATTATAGAAAAAACTTAAATATTGTTTACAGTAATCAAACATGATTTATAAGAATCTGGATCTTGTGAAAGTTGTTGTAAACCATAGGGAAACCAACCATCTCTAAACATGATTCGAGATATTGTAAAAAGATTAATAGTATTTTTGATCATTAAAACATGATTAAAAAATGAGGAGTCCAACAATCTCCCCCTTTTTATGATCACAAATCATATTAATTAGATTTATATTCTTAGTGTGCTTTCTCCCCCTTAGTTTTCTATTCTCCTCCTTTTGGGATTATCAAAAAGAGTACAGGAAAAAGAGAAAAAAGGAAATGTAAGTAAGGGAATAGAAAATAATACCTCAGAATGCATTATATAGAAATATATGTGTCATTAAAAGAAGTATGAAAAATTAAAAAATATCCCTATAAAGATATAGTTTTCACTTTTCTTTAGCACTACCTGTCTTCTCTTTTCCCTTGGCAGGAGCAATAGACGGATCCACAGGAGCAGAAGTAGAGATTGAAGATGGAAGTAAGGAAACTTTCAGAAAAGGAAGAGGGAGCCCTTCAAAAGAAGAAGGATCCAAAGTGGGTTTGGTATAAGACTAAGGGATGTTTTGGTCAAGGATAACAAGTCTGATCTAGCTTAGATCCCGAGAGACGGACATCGATGTAGTAGAAAAACCAGTGGATGAGGAGGGTGTTAAACCTAGTCGCAAAGGTGCAGCTGTAGGAGCCACAATGGCAGTGCTTTGAACATAAATATAATGCTTCAATAGCTGAATAAAATCATTGATGATCTCACCACCATACAATATTTCCTTAACAAAATCATCTTCTTTCTCCAGGAACTTCTCTGATATAGGAGTGAAATCTTTGAGTTTCTGGACTTGAGTCTTGAAGGCTTGAGTTGTAACACCCGAGACTTTTATGAGAAATATTTTGTTTTTATGTTATATAAATAATCAAAGGAATCTTTCACTACACACAACACTTGCTTGGCTTGCTTTACACGCAACTGTGGCCTTCCTCGATAGCCTGCGTCGTACGCAATACCGAGTTTCACTAAACAACGATATGCTATTAAAATATTATTAAAACTAGCCGTTATGAATAGTAATAACCACTTTTTGAAATTTTTGTACATCTTATTTTTCAAAATGGACTTCATTTTTGGATTCTTAATATAGAAATTATCCTAGGGTGAAATTTTGGTATTTTTCTGGAAACTTTCATTTTTTGATGAATAGTGAAACCACTAAGTGGTAGTTAAAAAAACTGAATTCTTCATAAAACTTAATTTTACCACTTCTGTGAGTGGAATTTCAAAAATTCGAGAGACACGGTTGATTTCAGTAAGTAAAATGTGGTTCAATGAGATGAAAATAATTTTTGGTGAATAGTAACTTTTTACTTTTATTTACCACGGTTAAAAGTAAATAGGGTAATTAAGGGTAAAAATGATATTATAATTACCCTAACACATGTCCTAATTCTATTGGATAAGTTTAATTCGACCAAAAGCAACCTTAGGAATAAAAAATGACCATTTAGGCCCACTTGGATTATATTAGGACATTTATTATTAATTTATTTAAAGAAGGGTTAAAATGGTTAAAATAAAATTTTAATAAGTAAATAATTTTTAATATAGGGTTATACATAAGATAAATTAGACTATAAATATTAATTAGGAAGATAAAAAAATTTCATACATAATGGTATTTTATTTGTCATTTTTAGACATTAAATAATTTAATTTACTTGTGACACAAAGATGATGCAGTAATTATCTTATTAATGAAATATTGACATAATTGATGTTATAAATACCCAAATAAATGTAATTTGATACTTTTTATGAATTCCACTAATTTTATAGGTTAATATGACATGTTAGTATTGATTTAATTAACTTTTTTCGAACTAATCATTCTTTTATGATTTTCACAAAAATAAATTACTAAATAGTGCCAAAATTGACATAAAATAGTTTTTAAAACAAATATTATATTATTGATTGTTATTTTATTCCTAAAAATATAAGGTTCGGCCAAGATACTTATATAATGATATTTTTATCATTAATTGACCACTTGGGGGTCGCTTGGATGTATATGGAAAGTTTATTAACTATATAATATAAAAATGCAAAGTGACATGGTAAATGTCAATCTAATTAACTAAGAGTTAAAACTAAACGATAAGGTTAATATAATGACCTAAAATTGTCTAAATTCTATTGGATGAGAGGATTTATACCCATCCCCACCTTATCTTAGAAATATATCAATTTGGATCTATTAAAAACCGATTTTGACTTTATAATAAAATAGTAGTTTTAGTTATTCCAAAGGTTCCCCTCTCCTCCCTTATAAAAGGGAACCTCCTCCCTATCTTCCTCACACCACTTTGAGACTTCAAGCTTGACCAACCCCTGACAATTTCTCCTCTCCACTTCCCTAGAGACATCATAGAGGTCCTGGTCTTCTTCAAAGACCAATTTTATTACCCTAAAAGGAAGTCTCAAAGAAGCGATTCAAAGAAGAGGTAATGTCTGTTACCAATTCTTTCATCTTTATTTCTTCTTCCACTTCTTCTTATGTAGTTGTTTCAATATGAATTAATAACATCAGTATCACTCATATACTGATATGTTATTATAAGTATGAAACAACCCTATTTCACCATCTATCCATCCTACGGAAAATGAAATCATCGTGCGTGCGTACGTACGGAATATCGTCTCCACGCCGTGGTGTAATCTATTTTCCACCACCACCTTACTTGGGTGGGTATAATGGTGTAAATAATGACTATATATGACTATTGTAAAGTGATATTGATTCTTAAATAGTATACATACACTCCAATACAATTCCACGATCATGGTAATGATATCATCGCTCGTGCGTACGTACGGAATACCGTCTCCACGATATGATGCGATTCGTTCTACATGATCTTCATTAAATAATGATTATATAAATGAATTGAATGATTTAATATGATATATATTACACTAATACCATTCTTTAAATGAGTTATCTATAACCTAAATAGAAGAATAAGAATTTATTCGACAAAACATGCATAAGAACAAAAAGTAATAAACACTTGAATAACAAGTAGTAATGAAATATTACTAATAAGAAGCTAATAATATGACCATATATGATATCATAACAATAAGTATGATTCTTGAATAAGTCAATAACATTATTTAAATAATTATATAGGAGTTTCAGACACTTACGAAGCAAATCGGACCTAAGATAAGGGAAATATCACAATCTCATTTTTATCCGAGATTGTTTGTTCTTTAGGAATTTACTAGGATGTATTTTATCATCCACATCCATGTTTCCTCAATATGTAATATTATTTTCATCCACCTACAATTGTTTAAATCCAATTTTACCCTTCGGTGAGTTTTAGTAAAATATATGAAAGGAATCTTTTGTCGTTTTTCATACGAGGTACTTTTTGACTTTTCCGACAAAAGTACGAAGAATGTTTTTTTAACTTATACGCCATGAATGGATTTTTAAAACATTATTTCCAAGAAGCTTCCTTTACAAGTTTTCAAGATTATTTTTAATCAACTTCTTTTAGTTTATAATTGTATGACATGTTAAGAAAGGAAAAGTGTTTTTGAAGTAGAAAGGATATTTTCCTCAAGAATGGAGTTCAAGTGTTTTATCAAAATTATTTTCCATCTAAGATAATAAAGGGTTCTGTTTCTATCCCTATTATTACATTGATTTGAATATGTTGTGATGGAATTATTTTTATGAATTCCTTTATCTTATATGAATTGTTTTATGTTGTCACGATGTTTAAGATTCCCATTTTTATTACATGGGTTATGCTATGATGTATGGTTTATGATTTTGTGGCACACATAAGAATGGTATCATTATGAGATGGGTGGGACCTATATCTCCCTCCAACGCATTGGGTAAAGATTTTATATCTCATGAGATAGACATGGCTGGAATGGAAGGTTAAACCGATTCAGTGAAACAGGACTGAAACGAGGAGTGAACTCGGTTCAGAAATGGACTTTTCCACTAAGATAGTATTTCCAATGAGTCTTGGATAATAAGAAATGATTATCTATGATTATGTGTGTATGCCACAAAGCTTCATGTTTTAAGTTATGATTATTGTGATTACATTTCACTACCATGATTTATCCCATGTTATGAAATTATGATCTCTTTTTCAGAGTAAGATTTCCAAAATGTTTTGTTCTTATGAATATGATGTGATTGATATTTCTTTTGTCTACCCTTACTGAGAATTTGAGCTCACCCTTTTGTATGTTTTCTTTCCACAGGTCAGGGAGAAGGTTATTAAATAAGATATTCCAAAAGGGACTATAGATATGATTAAATAAATGGGAGACAGTGTAGACGCTTTATGAACCAGTTGTTTATGTTTCCCAGTTTCTAAAGACACTATACCTACACAGTCCTTTCGTGGTTTTTTTATATGTTGTAATAAGTATGCTTCAATTTTGAAGTATTAACAATGTATATAAAGTATGGGTCATTATAGTTGGTATCAGAGGAAAGGTATAGTCAACCTTTGGAAACTATGATGTGAAAGCCTTAGTTAGAACCCTAAGGATAGTCTAAGAATAGAACACAATATTAGTGTTTTAGAAATGGCCATCAATAACCTAGGATAAGACCTTAAGTGTGAAATTTTATTCTTGATTATGTGGTTTTCTTATTATAATTAGTGTTGCTCACACTATTCTTCTTGGTTTTAGTCAATGGCTGGAACCCGAAGGAACCGTGTTAATGCGGAATGCGACGGGCAATGAAATGATTGTCCCCCTGAGCAACCAAACGTTATGGGAGCTGGAATGAAAAATAGTGTAGCCATGATCACACAACTTTATTAAGATATGAATCATGCTGTACTTCCAAATGAGCAAATGAAGGAGAAACATTCTGTTGAATCCTTCATGAGGCAGCGTCCAACTTCATTCAGTGGGACTATTGATCCATTAATTGCTGAACAATGGATTAGTACTACTGAAAAGATATTTTCAGTTCTTCAATGTTCTGAACATGACAAAGTCATCTTAGTAGTGTATCGTTTGAAAGGTGATGTTGATCAATGGTGTAACCTTATCAAGAATATGAGGCAAAGAGATGAAATTGAATCCATGGAATGGGACGAGTTCAAGAACTTATTTTTCAATAATTACTTCCCTTGTATTCTCCGAAAAAAGATGGAGAAAGAGTTTCTTGAACTGAAGCAAAAGGATGATGAATCTGTTGGTACCTATGAATCAAATTTTACAAGACTTGCAAGGTACGCTTCTGGTATTATTATCCAACCTGAGATTAAGATTGATCGATTCTTTAGTGGCTTAAAACCGAGTCTTCGAAGGGCCTTAGCCATAAGGGACTTCAATACCTACGAAGAAATCATTCGATGTGATCTCAAAGTTGAAATGGATATTGGAGTAACCCATCAGTCATATGGGTTTGATAAGAAGAGGAAAATGGAATTCAAAGGAAAATCAAAAGAGCACACTAAAAAGAAGATGATCTTTCCCTTATGCTCAAAGTGTGGAAAGAAACATGGAGGGAGTTGTCTTAAAGGGACAAGTAAATGTTTTAAATGTGGAAAAAAAGGTCATTGGGAATTTGAATGCCGTAATGATGGGAAGAAGATGTCTAAGGATGCAAACAAAGGAAGGGATACACAGAATGAACCTACTACACTTCAATGTTTCAAGTGAAAGGAGATGGGGCATTATGCCAATCAATGTACAAATACAAGGGTTGATGATGATGATCGACGTCAAAAAACACCTAAGGCTAAAGACAAAGTAAAGTCACATGCAATTTCTATCAGCGATGTGGAGTACGATAACGATGTGGTGAAAGGTACACTTACCATCCACTCTAAAGTAGAAAATGTTTTATTTGATTCTGGATCCACCCACTCTTTTATTTCTAAAGAATTTTCTTAGGTTATCACCGTATTACCTCAACAATTGGATGTTGAGTTAGCTGTGACAACCCCTAATGGCGCAACAGTCGCATCAAAAGCTTATAATTCTTCTCCGATTGAAGTTTGTGGGAAAGTGCTTCCTGCAAATCTTGTGATCCTCCCTATAGTAAAATTTGATGTGATTCTTGGCATGGATTGGTTTTCTCTATATGGAGCTCATATCAATTGCCAAATAAGGGAAGTCACATTTCATATTCCAGATCAATATATGATCATATATCAATGCAAGGATGAACATAACCTTACAGTGGAAATTTCATCCATCTAATGGGTCTTGATTCCAGTAAATGAAGGTTATTTATTTCAAATGGTTGGTGAGAAACTCACGATTGAGAATATGCTCGTTGTACGGGAATTTGATGTTGTCTTTCCGGAGGAATTTCCAGGTCTTCCACCAAATCGTGAAGTTGAGTTTTCAATAGAATTCATACCGGGTGCTTTTCCAATTTCAAATACACCTTCTAGAATGGCCCCAATTGAGTTGCAGGAATTGAAGAAGAAACTCCAAGAGAATCTTGATAAGGGGTTCATACGCCCTAGTGTGTCACCTTGGGGATCACATGTTCTGTTTGTTAAGAATAATGATGGATCAATGAGACTCTGCATTGATTATTGAGAACTTAACAAGATCACTATCAAGAACAAATATCCTCTCCCACGCATTGATGACTTATTTGACCAACTACGTGGAGCTCAATACTTTTACAAGATTGATCTTCGTTCAGGGTATCATCAATTAAGGGTCAAAAGGGAGGATATACCAAAGACAGCTTTCTGTACAAGGTATGGACACTATGAATTTATAGTGATGCCATTTGGTCTTACTAATTCCCCTTGTTATCTTCATGGATCTGACGAATAGAGTCTTTAGAGACTATCTTGATCAGTTTTTGGTTGTCTTTATAGACGATATTCTAGTATATTCAATTAGCAAGGAAGAACATGAAGAGCACTTGAGAATTATATTGAAGACCCTGAGAAGGGAGAAGATTTATGCCAAATTTACCAAGTGTGAATTTTGGCTTCAAAAAGTTTCATTTTTGGGTCACATAATCTCAAAAGAGGGGATATCTGTGGATCCAGCAAAAATAGAGGTTATCGAAAGATGGTCAAGACCAACAATAGTAACTGAGATCCAAAGTTTTCTTGGTTTGGCTTGATATTATCGACGTTTTGTGAAAGATTTTTCATGATTATCTAATCCACTCACCAGGTTGACTCGGAAAGGAGTTAAGTTTGTTTGGACAGAGGAATGTGAAGAGAATTTCAAGGAGTTGAAAAGAAGGTTATCCAGTGCACCTGTTCTCACACTACCTTGTAGTGGAGAAAGGTTTGTGATCTATAGTGATTCATCCAAGAAGGGATTGGGGTGTTTTCTCATGAAAAATGATATGGTGATAGCTTATGCCTCACGACAATTGAAAATACATGAGCAAAATTACCCAACTCATGATTTGGAGTTAGCTGCGGTAATATTTGCATTAAAGATTTGGAGGCATTATCTTTATGGAGAAAGGTGTGACATTTATACAGATCATAAAAGTTTAAAGTATATTTTCACACAAAAGGAGCAGAAGATGCACCAAAGAAGATGGTTGGAGCTGATTAAGGATTACGACTGCTCAATTCATTACCACCATGGGAAAGCAAACAAGGTGGCAGATGCATTAAGTTGACAAGACCATGCCAGTTTATCCATGATGAGGATCACAAAAGATCCAATATTTATGTATTTACAAAGTATGGATCTTGGAATTATATTGGAAGGGGAAAAATCTTATCTTTATCAAATGAATGTTCAACCATCTATTCATGTGAATATTAAAGAGGCACATAAAGAAGATTTAGAGTTACAAAAGAAGGTGAGAAATGTTCCTGAATTCAACCTTGATTGTGATGGGATAATAAAGTTCAGGAATCGGGTTTGTGTTCCTCCCATCCCCAAATTAAAGAAGGAGCTGCTGGATGAGGCTCATAGTTCTTAATTCTCTATTCATCCTGGAAGCACGAAGATGTATAGGGACCTAAAAGAGTACTTCTGGTGGGATGACATGAAAAGAGATGTTGTTGAATATGTCTCTCGATGCTTGTTTTGTCAGCAAGTTAAAGTTGAGAGACAGAAGTCTAAGGGGATGTTACAACCATTACCTATACCCGAATGGAAATTGGAAAACATCACTATGGACTTTGTCACAGGACTTCCTAAAACATCCAAAGGAAATAATGCTATCTGGGTCATAGTTGATCGTCTTACAAAGTCTGCACACTTCATTACTATTAGAGAGGATTTCTCTCTAGATCAGCTTGCTAGGATATATATAAAGGAAGTGGTAAGATTTCATGGAGTACCACTTTCTATTATATCTGATCGGGATCCGAGATTTACCTCAAAGTTCTGGCGAAGTCTTCAGCATACTCTGGATATAGAGTTGAGTTTCAGCACTGCTTATCATCCTCAGACAGACGGTCAGTCTGAGAGAACAATTCAAACTCTAGAAGATATGTTGAGAGCTTGCTCTATGGATTTCAAAGGTGGTTGGGATCAACACCTACCTTTGGTGGAATTTTCTTATAATAATAGCTTTCACTCCAGTATTCAGATGGCTCCTTATGAAGCTCTCTATGGAAATAAATGCAGGACTCCAACTTGCTGGGATGTAGTTGGGGAAAGAAAGCTATTAGGACCTGATCTCGTTGATTAAATGGCAGAAAAGGTCAGATCTATTCAACAACACATAAGAGCAGCTCAGAGTCGACAGAAAAGTTATGCTGACAACCGAAGAAAAGACCTAGAGTTTGAAGTGGGTGATAAAGTGTTCTTACGAATATCTCCCAGGAAGAGGGTCATGAGATTGGGAAAGAAGGGGAAGTTGAGCCCTAGATATATCGGTCCTTTCGAAATACTGGATCGTGTTGGAAAGGTAGCTTACCAGTTGGCACTTCCACCGAATCTCTCTCAAGTTCACGATGTGTTCCATGTATCTCTCCTGAGAAAGTACATACTTGATCCTTCACATGTACTCATCTCAGAAGTTGTACCGCTGGAACAAGATCTTTCTTATGAAGAACAGCTGATAGAGATTCTCGATCGTAGTGAAAAAGTCTTACGGAACAAGACCACTCTCTTGGTGAAAGTTTTATGGAGGAACCACCAATTAGAAGAAGCAACATGAGAGCTTGAGGATATAATGAGGGAGCGGTATCCTCATCTTTTTGTTACAAAGTGACGAATTTTGAGGGCGAAATTCATTTTAAGGGGGGTAGAATGTAACACCCGAGATTTTTATGAGAAATATTTTGTTTTTATGTTATATAAATCATCAAAGGAATATTTCACTACACACAACACTTTCTTGGCTTGCTTTACACGCAACTGTGGCCTTCCTCGATAGCTTGCGTCGTACGCAATACCGAGTTTCACTAAACAATGATATGCTATTAAAATATTATTAAAACTAGCCGTTATGAATAGTAATAACCACTTTTTGAAATTTTGTACATCTTATTTTTCAAAATGGAGTTCATTTTTGGATTCGGAATATCGAAATTAGCCTAGGGTGAAATATTGGTATTTTTCTGGAAACTATCATTTTTTTATGAATAGTGAAACCACTAAGTGGTAGTTAAAAAAACTGAATTCTTCATAAAACTTAATTTTACCACTTCTGTGAGTGGAATTTCAAAAATCCGAGAGACACTGTTGATGTCATTAAGTAAAATGTTTTTCAATGAGATGAAAATATTTTTTGGTGAATAGTAACTTTTTACTTTTATTTACCACGGTTAAAAGTAAATAGGGTAATTAAGGGTAAAAATGATATTATTATTACCCTAACACATGTCCTAATTCTATTTGATAAGTGTAATTCGACCAAAAACAACCTTAGGAATAACAAATGACCATTTAGGCCCACTTGGATTAGATTAGGACATTTATTATTAATTTATTTAAAGAAGGGTTAAAATGGTTAAAATCAAAGTTTAATAAGTAAATAATTTTTAATATAGGGTTATACATAAGATAAATTCGACTATAAATATTCATTAGTAATATAAAAAGATTTCCTACATAATGGTATTTTATTTGTCATTTTTAGACATTAAATAATGTAATTTATTTATCACACAAAGATGATGCAGTAACTATCTTATTAATGAAATATTGACATAATTGATGTTATAAATACCCAAAATAAATGTCATTTGAGACTTTTTATGAATTACTCTAATTTTCTAGGTTAATATGACATGTTAGTATTGATTTAATTAACTTTTTTTGAACTAATCATTCTGTTATGATTTTCACAAAAATCAATTACTAAATAGTGTCAAAATTGACATAAAATAGTTTTTAAAAAAAATATTATATTATTGATTGTTATTTTATTCCTAAAAATCTAAGGTTCAGCCAAGATACTTATATAATGATAGGTGTATCATTAATGGACCACTAGGGGGTCTCTTGGATGTATATGGAAATTTTATTAACTATATAATATAAAAATACAAAGTGACATGGTAAATGTCAATCTAATTAACTAAGACTTAAAACTAAAGGATAAGGTTAATATAATGAACTAAACTTTTCTAAATTCTATTTTATGAGAGTATTTCGACCCATACCCATCTTATCATAGAAATATATCAATTTGGAGCTATTAAAAACAGAATTTTACTTTATAATAAAATAATAGTTTTAGTTATTCCAAAGGTGCCCCTCTCCTCCCTTATAAAAGGGAACCTCCTCCCTCTCTTACTCAAACCACTTTGAGCCTTAAAGATCGGCCATCCCCGGCCTATTTCTCCTCTCCACTTCCCTAGAGACATCCTAGAGGTCCTGGTCTTCTTCAAAGACCAATTTTAGTTCCCTAGAAGGAAGTCTCAAAGAAGCGCTTCAAAGAAGAGGTAATGTCTATTACCGATTCTTTCATCTTTATTTCTTCTTCCACTTATTCTTCTGTAGTTGTTTCATTATGAAGTAATAACATCAGTATCACTCATGTATTGATATGTTATTATAAGTATGAAACAACCCTATTTCACCATCTATCCATCCTACGGAAAATGAAATCACTGCACGTGCATACGTACGGAATACTGTCTCCACGCTGTGGTGTAATCTATTTTCCACCACCACCTTTCTTGGATGGGTATAATGGTGTAAATAATGACTATATATGACTATTTTAAAGTGATATTGATTCTGAAATATTATACATACACTCCAATACAATTCCACGATCATGGGAACAATATCATCGCTCGTACGTACGTACGGAATACCGTCTCCACGATGTGATGTGATTCGTTCTACATGATCTTCATTAAATAATGATTATATAAATGAATTTAATTAATTAATATTATATATATTACACTAATACCATTATGGAAATGAGGTATCTATAACCTAAAGAGAAGAATAATAATTTATTCGACAAAACACGCATAAGAACAAAAAGTAATAAACACCTGAATAACAAGTAGTAATGAAATATTACTAATAAGAATCTAATAATATTACCACATATGATATCATAACAATAAGTATGATTTTGGAATAAGTCAATAACATTATTTAAATCATTATACAGTAGGTTCGGACACTTACAAAGCAAATCGTACCTAAGGTAAGGGAAATATCACAATCTCATTTTTATCTGAGATTGTTTGTACTTTGGGAATTTACTGGGATGTATTTTATCATCCACATCCATGTTTCCTCAATATGTAATATTATTTCCATCCACCTAAAATTTTTTAAATCCAATTTTACCCTTCGTTGAGTTTTAGTAAAATATATGAAAGGAATCTTTTGTCGTTTTTCGTACGACGTACTTTTTGAATTTTCCGACAAAAGTACGAAGAATGTTTTTTTAACTTATATGGAATGAATGGATTTTTAAAAAATTATTTCCAAGGAGATTCCTTTAAAAATTTTCAAGTTTATTTTTAATCAACTTCTTTTAGTTTATAATTGTATGCCATGTTAACAAAGGAAAAGAGTTTTTGAAGTAGAAAGGATATTTTCCTCAAGAATGGAGTTTAAGTGTTTTATCAAAATTATTTTCCATCTAAGATAATAAAGGGTTATGTTTATATCCCTATTATTACATTGATTTGACTATCTTGTGATGGAATTATTTTTCTGAATTTATTTATCTTATATGAATTGTTTTATGATGTCACGATGTTTAAGATTCCCATTTTTATTACATGGGTTATGCTATGATGTAAGGTTTATGATTTTGTGGCACACATAAGAATGGTATAATTATGAGATGGGTGGGACCTATATCTCCCTCCAATGCATTGGGTAAAGATTTTATATCTCATGAGATAGACATGGCTGGAACGGCAGGTTAAACTGGTTCAGTGAAACAGGACTGAAACGAGGAGTGAACTCGGTTCAGAAATGGACTTTGTCTACTAAGATAGTCTTGGAAATGAGTCTTGACTAATAAGAAATGATTATCTATGATTATGTGTGTATGCCACAAATCTTCATGTTTTAAGTTATGATTATTGTGATTACATTTCACTACCATGATTTATCCCATGTTATGAAATTATGATCTCTTTTGCAGAGTAAGATTTCTAAAATGTTATGTTCTTATGAATATGATGTGATTGATATTTCTTTTGTCTACCCTTACTGAGCATTTGAGCTCACCCTTTTGTATGTTTTCTTTCCCCAGGTCAGGGAGAAGGTTATTAAGTAAGATATGCCAAAAGGGACTATAGATATGATGAAATAAATGGGAGACAGTGTAGACTCTTTATCAACCAGTTGTTTATGTTTCCCAGTTTCTAAAGACACTATACCTATACGGTCTTTTCGTGGTTTTGTTATATGTTGTAATAAGTATGCTTCAATTTTGAAGTATTAACAATTTATGTAAAGTATGGGTCATTATATGAGTGATAGTAGGTATTTTCAAATTCTCTACAAGATATTTGAAATGATTTTTCATATCATTCTTAAATAAAATCCTATTAAAGTATAAATCCACTTTCTTAGTAATTTCTTTCTGAGCATCATTTGCAATATTTTAATAAATCTTCGCTAAATCAAGTACTTTTTTCCAATTATTGAAAACCATAGATAAAATCTCCTTGTCAAAGCCACTTAACAATGATTGAAGTTCCTTTTTAACAATAGTTCTGAGTGGATCATTGTCAAGGGGTTGATATGGCTATCTAGAGGAATTAGAGGCTGTAATAGCTGAAGTGGGGCACTTGAGCTAATTGAGAACTTTCTGTATACATCCCTTGTACTCATCAGTCTGTTTTTTGAGACCAACAAAAAGCTCAAGAATCTCATTGACTATCTAAATGTTTCTCTCAGCCACTTTTTCAAATATTGGATTCAAGTAGAGTTGAATCAAATATACAACTTTCTATGTAATCTGATCAATAACATCCTCAATAGGATGAGAAAAAGGATTTGTTCCTGATTACAACACTTTTTTCATATCTCCAACCACATCTCAGAGAGAATTCACCTCATCAATCCATTTCTTGTTTTCTATTATAACCTCTTGTATTTCATGAATCATTTTTGGTTGAATTTTCCATGTGATTTTCTCTAACAACAAAGCTGAATCTCTTTCATTAAGATTTTTCACAGGAGATGGTTGTGTATTCATGATCTTTTCAAATATACCTGATAAAGTAACTCCAAAATATTTCAAATCTCTTGGACTTACTGAAGTAGAATGTTCTTGTGAAGGTTCAGGAAAAAGAGATGAGACAGGTTCAGGTTCCTTAGAAGATATTACATTAAAGTAGAGACTTATTTCAATTGAAACATAGTAGAAAGTTCTATGAATTTAACTGAGGCCTCATGGGTATTATCCACATAAACGTATCTAGGGGACTTATACCAGGTATCCATAGTGCTTTGATCAATAGGATTAGGTACTTAAACACATTCTAGACTGGGGTGTTGCTCCCCCTCAATAGGTGCATCTCTCACAGGACTAAGAGATTCAGTTCCTTAATTTATTTCTAAAATTTCATTTCTTATAGCCTCCCCCATTTCTTTTCTATACAGTTGTAAGTCTTGTTCCATTCTTTCCTTAGTAGATAGAATAATTTTAATATGATCTTGTTCCTATTATAGTTCCTCAACAGCAGCCACTTCCTCAATAATAATTTCTTCTTATAGATGCTCCTCAAGAACAAAATTTTCTTTTCCACTAACCACAAATTATTTCCCATAATATGTTTCTTCTTTTAAATCAACACTTCTTTCATTAACAGGTGCTTTCTTATCAACTATATTTTCTATAAAAGGTAGACAATTGTCTTCTTTATCCAAGACAGTTTCTTCCATAGGTTCAACAACTATATATTCTTCTTAATCATTAGGACAAAAAAAAACTTCATCTGGTTCCAAACTAGGATCAAAAATATTCTTAGGTATTGAAGGATGCTCAACCAGATTAAAATTTTCATATAACCTTTCATTATCCTCCACCAAAGACTTTTTCCAAGGATTCCAACTTATTTTCATCCTTTTGAATATAACCTTTGAGATACCGAACTTGTGGTCTCTGATGACTTATTCATTTGGTCCACCCATTCTTTTATCATACAACATTGTAGAGATTAACCTTGAGTAGAACAAAGATATAGACTTTTGAAGTTGTCTTAATCAATTCGCACATGTGAAGTATAACATACTTACACAGATTAATCTTGTGTCCATTTGTCATAAAATGTATCAAGAATACATCTTGATACTTGAGGTTAGAAAAATCTCCTTTCCTTATACTAATTAGTTTCTTGATAAACTTAAATAAAAACCTCATTTCACCATCCAACTTAGCAACAATTGCTCTTCTTTTCTTCCTATTAATAGGAAAACTTCATAGAGCCTCTTCTAAGATAAAAATATCACTTAGAGGAGGAGGACCTCTCTAGTGGTCCTCAAAAATTCCTTCATGAGGTATCCCTAGGGAGGCATCCCATAACCTCAAGGAAAATGTACATATTTGACCATTAATCAAGTTTATTACAACAAACCATATTATGTATTGAATGAAAACTAGAAAAACTGATAAAACTGAGCAACACGTTTTGGATAAATCAGCCTTATCTCCTTCATGAACCAGTTCATCCATCCTTTCTCTTCTAGTACTTATAAAACTAAGGAATTACTTGTCAGCAACCACTTATGACAGATTTTTTTTCTGGTAATACTATTATATCAACAAGATTTGGGTTCAGTGGTCTTTTGGGTGCTACTTTCGGTGCTCTTTTTACTTTCTTCTGAGATCTGTGCTTCTCTGGAGTTGATGAAGATTGGGGCTTCATTCTGGGAATTCAAAGAGGTTTTGAGAGAGAGAGATATAGATAAAGAGCCGAAGGGGGAGTTATGGTTTGAATGTTAGGGGTTTCGGTTTTGAGAGAAGAGAGCTCAAGTGAAGAAAATAGTGAAATACATTTGGTTTTTATCATTTAGGGATTTCAAGCGTTGCAAATTCAAAATCACAGGATAAAAATAATAAAATAATCAACGTAGAAATATGAGTAATAAAACAAAAATAAAATGAAAAATATTTATTACGGTGAGAATGGAATAGACTGTCACTGTGACATCTTTACGGTGTAACTCCAAATGGTGTGGCTGTATTATTTGAGAAAGTAAGTGAAAAATAGAAACCGGGAGATGGTAACTATGAGACAGTAAACATGAAACAGTAACTTCAAAATAGTAACCTATAGAACTTTAGAGTGAAATAGTAATCTTAAGACAATGACTTGTGAACCTGTAAATCTTGAGACTTTAAACTATGAAATAGTAAGTTTTGAGATAGTAAATTTTGAAATAGTACACTTTCTACTTGAGATTTATCATTCCTAATTCATGAATGATGTAATCTATCCTTTCATAATTTAATGGATTTTGGAATATATCAGCAAGATGACATTCAATTCTAATAAATTCCAAGGTGATATCTCCTTTTTGATAGTGGTCTCTCAATAAGTGATGTCTTACATCAATATGTTTTGTCCTGGAGTTTGAAATATGATTTTTTTATATTTTAATAGCACTTGTATTATCACAATTTATAGTTACATTCCTGAATTGATATCCACAATCTAGTAATGTGTGCTTAATTTATAAAATTTGTGCACAAAAACTACCAGAATCTATATATTTATCTTTGGTAGTAGATAAAGAAATAGAGTTTTATTTCTTACTACACCGTGATACTAGAGACTTTCCTAAATTGTGGCATGTTCCATAGGTGATTTTTCTATCAAACATACAACCAAAAAAATTAGAATTATAATAGCTAACTAACTCAAATGATTATCCTCTAAGATAGAACAGTCCCAAATTGGGTGTAATTTTGAGGTATTTGAAAATCCTTTTAATGTAATTTACATTGGATTCCTTAGGGTTTGATTGAAAATGGGCACACATATATACACTAAACATAATATCAGGTCGGCTAGTAGTTAAGAAGAGTAAGTTTCCAATCATTCCTCTGTAAGTGGTTTGGCCAACTGATTTTCCATCTTCATTAAGATCTAACTTACAAGTAGTACTTATTAGAGTGTTACTACTGTTAGTGTTGTCTAAGCCAAAACATTTTAGAATATCTTTATTATATTTTCTTTGATTTAAAATAATATCATCTTTATGTTGAAAGATTTGAAATCTAAAAAAGAATTTTAGTTCACCCATTAAACTCATTTCAAATTCATTTTCATAATTTCAGCAAACACAATACATAAATAATTTTTTAAAGATCCAAAAATAATATCAGATGAAAAGCATAAGCAAGAAGGGTTCAAATGGATTCAAGTCTTTCTACGGGTGCAAAGGTATCCTCATAGTCAATTCCTTATTCTTGACTATATCCTTGTGAAAAAAATTTAGCCTTGTTTCTAACTATGTTACCAGTGTCATCTACCTTATTTCTAAATACCTAAATAGTTCCTATGGTAAAAATGTATTTGGTTTTATCAAAAAGTTTCCAAACTTTTTTCCTTTCAAACTGATTAAGTTCTTCTTGCATAAACATCACCCAAAATTCATCATTAATATCATCATTAATGTTTTTAAGTTCAAATTGTGACAAGAATACTTGATGTTCAACCTGATTTCAAATAGAATCTCTATTTTGTGTTCCTTTATCTAAATCTCCTACAACAACATCTAAAGGATGGATCTTAAGGGTTATAATAGTTCTAGAAAAATAGGGGCTAGTGATTTTAGGTTCATCAATAGGTTCGGGATTATTACGACTTGAATGTAGATAATTTATAGAATTTGAAGTTTTTATAGATTCCTTTACAGGACAGTTGGAGGATTTATCATTGATGTCTATATTTGACATATCATCCTCAAGATTCTCTAGAGAGGTCTCAGGATCATGTGGATCTATCTCATTAAACATGACATGGATATATTCCTCTACACATTTAGTTCATTTTTTAAACACTCTATAGGATTTACTAGAGATTGAATATCCTTAAAAGATTACTTCATCACTCTTTGATGCAAACTTTTCAATATTTTCCTTAGTATTAAGGATATAGACTTTACAACCAAAGACTTTGAAGTAGCTGACTTTGGGTTTTCTATTGTTCCACAATTCATATGGAGTTTTTTAAGATTGTTCTAATCAATACCCTATTAACAATATAGAATTTTTTATTTACCACTTCATCCCAAAAATAAATATGTAATTCATATTCACTAAGCATGGTTCTAGAAATTTCATACAAAGTCTTATTTCTTCTTTCTATAACTCCATTTTTTTTAGGGGTTCTAGGGCCAAAGAAAATATAACTATAGACATTTTGTGAGAAAAAGGATTCAAACTCTTGATTTTCAAACTCACATCCATGATCAATTCTTAAAGATTTAATTCTAAGTCCACTAAGGTTTTCTACAGTTTTAGAATTTTTGGTGAAATGAGAGAAGGCTTCACTTTTGTGATCCAAAAAGAAGGTCCAAGTATATCTAGAAAAGTCATCTACAAGAACATAAACATAATGATTTCTATTTAAACTATAAACTCTAGATGGTCCAAACAAATCCATGTGAACCAACTCGAGAGTTTGAGAAGTTGAAACTTATTTCTTTGGTTTGAAGTAAATTTTTTATTCTTTTCCCTTTGGACAAGGATTACACACTATATCATTTGGACACTCTAGTTTTGTTAGATCTTTGAATAATATTTTCTAGTTAGCTTTCTAAGGGAGTGAATAATTTACTGTCCTATTATTCTATGCCAAATATAAGATTCTTTGTGAAATACACTTAACCATGAACCATTTTTGAGAAACTAAATAATCTAAGTTAACAGAATATGCATTTTCATTTCTTAAAGTAGAAAATACTAATTCATTTTTAGAATTAAAAACATTGCAAGATTAATTTTCAAATTTAACATGAAATGCATCATCACATAGTTGTTAAATACGAAGAAGATTATATTTCATTCTATCAACAAAAATTACATTGTAAATTAAAATTGAGTTAGAGTTACCTATTCTTCCAAGGCCAATGATTTTTTCTTTGGAATTATCAACAAAGGTGACATGTCCACCATCAATATTTATTTGGTTCTTTAAACATGAATAGTCTCGTTTTATGTGTCTTGAACACCCACTGTCCATATACCGTAACTTTTACAGGAGCGCTTCAAACTATTTTCCTAAAAAATAGTAAAATGAAAACATACATTGGTTCCCATATTTTTTTGGGTTCAGTAATAATAGTAACTAATTCTTTTGGAATCCACATCTACTTCATATGTTTCTTATAAGCATTATGTATGTATTTTTGAAATAAACTCTATTTGGTACAGAAAAACACAAAACTGTAGAGAGTGTATTATAGTTTGAATGAGAAGAATGTTTTCCTAAACTAGGAGTAAAGTTCTATGTTTTAGATATAGAAAAAAAAAATTGGTTTTTCCAAAATTTCTTTTACCAGGTTGATAGCCAATACCAGTAGTATATTTAGGGGAAATCTATTTATATAAAATTTGTACCAAGGTATCTTTACCATTAGTAAAACTTTTAATATCCTTTTTCAATTTCTCATTAAATAGCATTAATTCATTGTTGTCTTTGAGTAATTGAGAGTTTTTCTCTCTTTCTACAATAAGTTCAGATTTAACAGTTGAGGTAAGATCATATTGTTTCTTTAAAGAATTGTATTTATCTTTTTTTCCATTACATGTCTCTTCAAGCATATTGCAATACTCAAACAATTCTTCTTTAGAAATATTTTGATAATCACTTTAATATCTAAAATAATATTAAGTTTTCATAAGATATTCCATGGTTACCTTAGATGTGTTTTTTATGAAACACATATTGGATTTGTTGGCCTATTGATCATGTGAATACTCTGAGTTACTTGAACATTCCTTAGAATCACTCCAAGTTGCATTAATTTCCTTTTTATACTTTGTATCTTTATCCTCATATTTATTTTTATAATTGATCATGGGATAGTCAGCCTTTATATGTCTCTTTTGCTAACATTCATAACATACTATCTCACTAGACTTGTAATTTCTTTTCCAGTTTTTCTTTCAAATTCCCTTTTGATCATATCTTCTTTTCAAGTTTGGTTTTCTGAAAAGTTTCCTTCTTTTTGTAAAATTTTATAAAACTTTGGGCTAATTGAGCCATCTTTTCATCACATTCAGGTGATGATTGTTCCCTGATGGAACTTTATACAGATATTTTCAGTTTCTACTTTTCTTTGTGTTTAGAGGTGGTGGTATTGAATACCATGGATTTATTTTAGGTTCATCCTCCTCTTCCTTGTTGAATTTCATCTCTTCTTCAAACATCATTAGTGTCCCAGATATTTCTTTTATAGGTAATTTTTTAATGTTTCATGACTCACTAATAGAGACAGAGGTTCCTCTCCATCTATTAGGTAGGAATCTTAGAATCGTCATGATTTTTTCTTAGGTAGTAACTTCTCTTCCAAGAGAAATCATTGTGTTGAAAATTTTGTTGAACCTGAGATACATGTCAGAAATAATTTCATTAGGATTCATTTTAAAGTTATCATATTTAATAGTATATGTTTTGAGTCTCATTTATTTCACAATAAAAGTTCCTTCATGTGAGATAAACTAAGTGTACGAAATTTCATGAGCAGTTTTACATGAATAAATTCTATTAAATTACTCATATCTTAAAGAATAATATAAGGAATTAATAGATTTTAAATTGTTATTGTAACAAATCTTGGTTGGGAAATCCCAAGTTGTTCTATTAGCAGTAGGAATCTTATACTCATCTACAATTGAAGACCAAATTTCGAAACTCATACTTTCTAAATGAATTTTCATTCTAATTTTCCATTGGGAATAATTGGTTCCATTAAAAAATGGTGGTATGTTTGTTGAATCACCATTGATTCTATTATCCATAAGAAAAAACATTTAAAGAGATATAAATTTAGAATTAATATAAATTTACATATATTTAAAGTACAACTAAAATCATTGTTGAATAGATTTTAAAAGAGCATCACAATAAGAATAAAATTCTCTGATAGCAAATGTTGGTTGGAGTAGATTACTCAACAGGGGTGAATTGAGTATATATAAAAATTTCTATTACAAAATTGGTTCTTTGAAAACTTCCCCCAATTAAAAAGAATACAACCCAGTTAATCAAGGTAATAAGGTCATAATAGTTTGAATATTAAAATAACTTCTCATAATATTGATTAATTATTAGTAATATCAATGTGAGTTATTGATATATCTTTTGAAGTTATTATAACAAATAAAAATAGTTATAACTTCTATCCCATACTAACTATCAAAGTAAAATCTTGTATTTTATGAAATATACAGTAAAGTAGAGAAAAACTAAATTAAGGGACACAGTAGAAAAAACAAGTGGTTCAGTATCAAGTCGAGACCTAATCCACTCCACTTGGTGATCCCCTTCCACCAAGTATTTTATATTAATAAACTTGATCCACTCCCTATATTGGGGTAAACAATAGTTCACAGGACTGTCCAGGTCACACGACCTCTTCTATTGTTCTTCATGTGTATAAACTACTAGGTCACACAAGGACCTATTCCACACTTATCTGCGGGTGTAAACAAATGTAAGAAGGTATCAGAGGAAGGATATCTTGTATACTTCAGTTTAATACAGGAGACAGTGTGTGTTTTTAATACAGACACACACACACTTCTTGAAAGATAAAAATAGTACAAAACAGAGTAAGTATGATGATAAATGGTTAGAAGTTCTCTGATTGTTATTTTATGAAACTCTAGTCTTGTAGGATGAATTAGATGTAAGTATCGAGTCTTCTGGTAAAAAACAGAGTATCTCAATTCTAGTGCTCTGGTTTCCAGTTCAAAGTTCTAGCTCGTGTTCTTCATGGAGTTGGTATTGTAAAGACGATTTTGGCATTGATCTATGCTAGTATAGTCTTTAGGAATAGAGAGTGGTTTTTTCATGAGTTATTCAGTTGTTTCCTGTTGTGTGTATCAGTTCGCTTTAAAAAATGCTCGTTCTTCTTTCTTTGTGTTTTTGCATCCCGGTTTATCTTAAATTTTAATTGTGGGTACACAAGTTGGAACCGACATGATGCATGTATTCTGCACCTCGTACCTCATATTTTCAGGTGAGATATCTACAAGTAAACATTAATTATGTAAGTGCCTTTAAATGAATCAAATATGATGGTTAGAAATTAAATTGAAAATGAAAAAAAATAGATTAAAGAACTGTGTCACGGTCTATCTTGAAACGGTATCACTTATAAATGATGTCACCATGAAATGGTGTCTTATTCTTTGCCTTTAAGCGGTGAGACAGTCATGATGCTACAATTGCATTGAGATCAGGAACTGGTATCACAGATGCGGTGTTAGGATCGTAGTTTCTGGTCCTTTTCTAAACATTTAATGGTTTCTTGGGGATAGTAGAAAGGAATCGATGTCACATACTTCATGAGATCTGAAATTGGTTATGGTGTCTGGGTTATAGTGTCTGGGTCACGGTGTCTGGTTCTTTTCCAGGAAACTATAACCGATGGTAGACTCATGGTTTCTAAGACATAGCCAAATATATGTAAACTGTCTTAAGAAGAAATATTCACAGAATGAATTATAATTAATCATGAATATAAGAAAACATTATAGAACAAAATTAAATATTGTTTACAGTAATCAAACATGATTTATAGGAATCAGGATCTTGTGAAAGTTTATTTAAAGAATAAGGAAACTAACCATCTCTACACATGATTTGAGATAGATTAAACATGGTTAATAGGATTTGTGATCATTAAAACATTATTAACACATTAGGAGTCCAACAATATAATTACCATAAATATTTATGCACCTCTGACATAGTATTTATTCAATTAATTTAAAAATAAAATAATTGATTTTAAAAATATTTAAAAAATATAATTTTTGTGAGTTAATGTGATCCATAGATTTTTTAGATAAATATAACATATTATAGATATTTTAAATACTTATATTATAACTAAAACTTTTTATTGATGTATTTGAAGAAAAATTAAATGAATAGTGTCAAAAATGACAATAAAGTTATTTTATGAAAATAATATTTTATTAAACTATTTAAAAATAATCAAAAAATTTAAAGAACCCAAGGGGATAATATATGGTCTAGAAGTTCATAAATTATCCATTTATGAGCCAGTTTTCTTCTTATAATTAATTTTATAACCCTTTAATGTTGAAAAAACATTACCATGGTTAGGGTTAAAATAGGTTAACTAAGGGTCTAAATGAAAAGATATGTTTTAAAATAAATCTTAAACCTATCCAAATTTTAGTAGTTGATTATATTTAAACCATATAATATCTTATATTTTAAAATATGTCCATTTGGAATCATTTTTATTGAGAATTACTTACTTATATTTTAATCTTTTTTAATAATTTCAAGTGTTTCCTTTCCCTCCCTTATAAAAGACACCCCTTACTTCACTTATTTAAAACACTTTAAGAAATATATCTTGACCAATACCTACTTGTTTCTATTCTAAAAATCCTTATACAAATTCTATAGTTTTTTTTATCCTTAAAATATCAACCCTAGTTTCCACAATAAAGGATCTAAAGGAGGTCTCTTAGAAAAGAAATAATCATCATACCCAAACTATTTTAATTTATTTCTTACTTTAAATCCTCTAAATATCGGTTATTTATCATAAAATAAAAAAACTAAGTATCATCAGTAAACTTAAATGTTATTATTATTATGAAACAACAATTATCCACCCCCTTTTTCATCAATTGCAAATAGAAATTATCACTCATGTGTACATACGACTTACCGTATCCACATAGCGATTTAATTAATTTTTAATCACCATATTTTTTGGATGTGTACTGTTATGGGTTTAGTTTATATAATATATTTATGATATTATTATTATTATTGAATTATAATATCACATATACCTTCAAACCTTACAATCCGTTGAAAATGATAATGTTGTTTGTGTGTACATGTAGACTACCACCTCCACATAATGTTGTGATCCATTTTCCATTTCCACTTCACGTAGATGGTAATAATGAATGATTTAATATATATATATATATATATATATAAATAATTTATATTATATTATAATTATTCTATAAAATTGAATTATTATTTACCTTTCCTTTTTTATCCTTCGAAAAGTGAAAATAGCGCTCATGTGTACGTATAGCCTACAGTCTCTATAAAAAGTTTAATTCATTTTTCTATATATATATTTTATGGATTACTATAAATACATATATAATGAATATATATGATATTTATATAATGGTTACCATTTTTAATATTATTTCACCATGATAAATTCAAAAGGACCATAAATACTAAACTAAAACATACATGAAAAATGATGCAGTTATTACACAGAATAGGGATTTTAACAAGAAAAAACTAAAAGGGAGATAAAAAATATAAGTAAACAAAATATTTCATGATATACATGATTATGTTTCTTTAATATAGGTATAATAAATCAATATTTATTATACATTAGGTTCAGACACATCTGAAGGAATTCTAACCTCAGGTAAGGGTTTATTTCACCATCTCATCATTATCCAAGATTGTTTATGTTTATGTATCCACTAGGGAAATTATTGGATATTTATATCTTAAAACCAATATATTTTCTTATACAATTTTTATTTCTATAAATTACAAGTTTTCCTTTCATTTTATTCTCTTTTAGTACTCAATATATCGAAATAATGTTTTTAAGGAAAACAGAACTTGTTTTTCTACTCTGTCGGGAATATATTTATTCCATGTCATTATTTTCCTAAACATTTCTAAAATTAAGTTTTTAAAATAATAAAATAAATTTTTAAATAAATTTTTAACTATTTTTTAATTTTTACAAAAAATAAATTAAAAGTAATCTTCCTGTCATTTTCCAAATGAAGTACTTTTTGACCATTTCACAAAATTGTAAAAGGAATGTTTTTTAAAACCTATATAGAATGTATTAAATTTAACACCATAATATATTCTCATTTCTTTTAAGTTTACTTTACAATTATATAGGGTAATTTACAAGTAAAAATTTTACTTAATATTTGGAAAAAAATTAGATTCTTAATAAGTGTTTTCAAACTGAAAAATGGTATATTCATAAAGAACTTTTACAGTGATATTTTGAAAGTATTTTCATATATTTAAATATCCTTTATTAAATATTATTATTTAATGAGGCTATACTCTAATTATATTATACACCATATTTATCTAGACAGTTTATGATCAGCTTTGTTTAGAAAATTATTGATATTTTATATGCGAGTTCTTCTAATATGGATAGCTTTCTATTTTTAAGTAATGTTGACTAGGTTATGTTTCTTATTCATATATTGAATGAATTATAATTTTTAAGTGATGGGTGGGGCTTGTAATTATATATCCCCTCGATTCATCAGCAGGCCCCATGAGACAAACTAGACTATGTATTTCGATGAGGCCTTACCATTTTATCTATGATAACCTGAAATGAGGCTTTGATGGAATGTTTTCGATGTCTTGTCATAATGACTCAAAGGTATGTAAAGATTTAGAGAATTAGGAATTCGATCATTATGAAATTGTTTAATTATTTCTATGAGTTTATTTGAATATTTTTCATATTCTTGGATGAGTTTCAATCTCATATTATTACTTATGTGACATTATTTGATCATCATTTTTTTCTGCCATATTTTTCATGTATGATTTAGCTTTCATTGTATGAATTCCATTACAGAGCATTTTATATCACCCCTTTATTATGTTTCCATTCACTAGGATGAAAAGAAATGATTTATCATTGATATTCAGTTATACTCTAGAGGTAATAAAGATGATCCCAAAAAATACTATGTTGTATTTTATGTTTTTAGATGTAATGTGGGATTTAAGAATGTATTTACTTTACCAATACTACTAAACTATTAAGACCTTTTTTATGAGATTTCATATATTAAATTCCAGTTTAATAAATTAACATGAAACTTTAAGCTACTAAGTTTGGGATATTTACAATATTATCCCTTGAAACACAATAATTTCAAGAAACTATATTACTATTAGGTTTATCTTACACATTCTCATAAATCATAAAACATCTAATTAAATACATTTATAAATAATTCATTATTTCATAACATATCTCTTTTACATAATAAAATTAATATACCAACATAACACTACTATCAAATATATCATTTCAGGATTCACAAAATTCCATAACATTTAATGTAAAATAATATGCACTAGCACTTAAATAAAACCTTTTACAAAATTATAATCTCTTAAAAAATCAACATTCTTTTTAAACACCAATTTTATATCATTTTATAGAACATAATCATTTAAAAACAATATATTATCAAATAAATTTAATTGATATTATCATGCATTTTCAAACTATGAATGATTTCAATTATAACCTGTTTATGTAAATTTTCATGAAAAAATACATTTTCAAAATATGTGGATCATTAAATAACATTTATAAATTCTCAAAAAAAATATTTTTTTTAATAATCGTACTTATATCAGAAAATAATCATGCACAAAATCATTATGACTTAGTCTATAAGGTAAATTCACTTTCAAAATAAATATTTTCTGAACCCACTAACAGAAAAAAATAAATAATAGAAAGTGTCAAAATATTTAATAGTTCAATAATAATAAATAATTTCTATACTGGTACATTCTAAAGTTGATGAATATTATCATAATAATTTAATCCACAATTGGTCAACATTTCAATTCCCCATTAATTTCTCATTGGTGGTGTATAACTTACACACAAAGACCACCATTTAGAACATACCATTATCCTGATTAATTCACTCATTGCTAATTAACCATTTAATTCACTATTAAACATTAATAAGTGACTTATCTCCATTTAGGAACTATATAACAAGGTTTCACATTCAATAAAATCATATTAGGATGTTAACCATTACACCCAAATCATTTTCCCCATATTTCAATTATACACATTATCCATAATTTATTAGTCCCATAAATCACATCTCATCAAATTTATCTCATTGGTTTCAGTTAACTAATATACCACTAATAATATATTAATGGAAACAATAATAAAATAATTAATACTAAATTATTTAACAAAAGTCAATTTCATCTACCAAATAATTATCAAAGAAAAATCATATATATTAACACAAATTTTATGTCCTTATGTGAGTAAATTATGTATAAACACACCACCATTCAAAATGAATCAAGGTATGTTTAGTAAAATCAAAATTTTATTAAAATAAATTAATCCAATCCCACACTTCTCTAGTGACTTAAATTTTTACTGTGGCTGTGATGTTCAGACACACACTCGATGTTTTCATATAATTTCCTATAATGTAGTCTCATTTCCACCACATAACCCAAGTCAAAATCAAATAAAATATAACCAACCTAATACAATTTGTAAATATACCACCATAGAAAAACTATGCTACTAAGGAAAAATGTGACATAACCTCAAATATACTCCTTGATCACAAGAAGTTGAAAACTAATGTTTAGATTCTAATGTATGTATTCAATAATGATTTTACCTATAATATATTATCAAAAAAAATAAAAATTAAAAAAATTAAATAATCGTATTCTATGGTATAATATAAATAATATAATTGAATATACTTAAAATATTGCCAAAAAATATTAACAATGTCATGTTTTAAAATAGAGTTCAAAACATATTCCAAGTATAACAACATAATACAAAATAAAATACAATTTAACTATATTATACCAAAATCAACTAAAAATCATCTTTATAACTTCACTACCACTATCAAAAACCTAAAAATATTCTTTCCCTTAATAGAATTTCCATAAATAAATTATATACATACATTTGATTTTGAAAATATCAATAATTTCATATATTTAATTAAGTATTTTCATGATTTTTATCCCAATATTATATCATTTACTATGTAATTGCCACATATTTATCATATAGGATCATTTATTATTAAATTATAAAAATAGATAAAAAAAAATTGGTTTTTATTTATTTTATTTGATATTCGAAATTTATTATTTTGGTGAATCTATTATAGAATCTATCACTTATCAATTATCAAGGAGATAAGTAAATCCATTTTAGGGAATATAATAACATTATAAGTTGAAAGCAAACCTTGACCCAATCACACTTCTAAACTCACTATTTTCCATACCTTTTTATTTATTAAGTGCTCAATTCTGTTTTTAAAGTCGTAAACTCAGAACAGAACCCCCTCTTTCCTTAACAAATCAAAAAGTGAAAAACTAATTCTTGTGTTCTCCTCTCTAAGCGACAACCTAGGTCACCACAATAAATACATTTAACATAGTAAATTAATTTCTTTTTTTACACCCCATGATAGGTGTGTACCGAAATTTGGAATCCTTGTCTAGGTGGTAGTGACATAAATAAAATAAAAAACGAATCTTTAGTTTTCACAACCCAATCTTGTCACTACAAATTGCTCTATTTTGATCAAAAAATAGAAAGAACTATGTAAATTGTGTTAAAGAAACTAAATTTCCAATGAAAATTTTATGAATTTTCCGTAAAAATATCATGTGAGACTTCTAGGGATCAATTTCAACCTTCCATCATGGAATCTAATCTAAATCATAATTTAAGAGACCTATGTTCCCTACAATTCATTGACTAACAAAATCATATTTTCATGCTAGCATTACTAAATGATTTTAAAAGTAAAAATATCTTAATTCAATTTCTTCATAAATTTAATGGTTTATTATGTGAATATATAAATAATAATATCAAGAAATAATCCATTGTTTTTTATATATTAAGGAAAAGAGAAGTAATACATGAGTAATTCATGTAAAGGGAATTCCCATTTTTTCTTTAAGGGGCTGTTAAGGAATAGTTGTACAACCTATAACTAGTAGAGATCCTTGACTGGTATGACCTACAAAGAAGATTCTTGTGGATCCTTATTCTCCCCTACAAGAGCACAATATATTATATCAATCTATAATTTAGATAAACTCTCTATAAGTACTAGGAATGACTCAAGAAGTAATGTTCTAGTTGCCCACAACATGTAATTGAGGAGAATTAATTCCTTATGTTCTTATATCAAGGCTTATAAGAAAATTATAATAACTTTATTTATTCCTCATATAAAGAATATTTGATATATAAATCACCAAAACAATTGAGTGGAAAATTGAGAATATTTCTTAGAACTCACTATAGTTTACCACCAGAGATATGGGTATAAGAGGTATCCATGAGGTAAGAACTTCCAAATCATCTCTATTTTAGAATCTAGTCTTTATGAGTTAATAATTATTTAATATATATATGGATTTCAAACATAAAAGTTAAAAATGGTCCTAGATAAATTTATGTGTTTTATACTTATTACCTTACTATTTACTAGTCAATGTGTTAAAGTAAAATCCATATAGAGTTGTACAATAGCCTTTTAGACAATGATATTTTATGAAAACAATCAAGGATGGAGAATAAACCCCTAAGTATATTTTGGATATTGAAATAAATGAAGTGAAAACCAATACACCATATCAAAACCAATACCCAAAACATCCCAAATTCCAACAGTAAAACCAACCATACCAAAATTTCCCACCCTTTCAACAATCATTCAATTAGTCATACAATAAACCTGTCTTCCAAAATCCCCCTCCCTCACAAAATAAATCCTATGAAAAACCATTAACTAGTGTTCAAAAAAAACAAAAAATCCATTATTTATTTTTGGGAACAATTAAAATAAGGTATATGAGTTAACAAACAATATGTACATCCTGATAGAGTTCTTCTCCAAAAACTTAGGCAAGCTACCAATATAAAAAATCCCAAACCCTAGGGATAATTTGATCATAATAACCAATAAAAGTGGCATGGATATCCACCCCATTATCACTCTTGATATTGAATATGATAAATCAAAAAATGATTTAGGAGATAAGAAAACTAGACCTAAACAATAGCATCCTCAAATAGAAGAGTTTTCTTAAGTGGAAGCTGAACAAAACAAACCAAATCCTAAGAAATAATAAGCCATAATTTTGGGTATATTTATGAAAACTACCCAAATATATATGATACAATATTGAATAATCTAAAGATTCATCAAGTAGGAATACATTAATAGATACATCCTTACCTAGGTGTAAAAGGGATAAGAAATATATTCCCTTTTATTCCCATCAAGGATGATCTATTCAAAGAAGATTCAATTGGAAATTATTCAAAAAGAAATCCTAGAAACCTTCTAGAAAGTTTATATTCATAATCCCATATTTTAGAATCTTAAATAAATCCATAAGTATTCTATGTTCCTCAAGTAACTATGTACCAAGAAGATGAGGCGGTAGGGGGATGATATGATCTGTCTAAAAAGAAGTGCATCATCTCTAATCACACCACAACTACCCAAAAATGTCAATATAAAAGGACATTTTCTATCCCTTAAATCTGGGGTTCCATAAATATTTTGTATTATTTATGTGATTTAAGAGTTTCTAAAAATAGATTTCCCCACTTAGTGTTTTCATCTTTGTATATGGGTGATTTAAATCCCCCAAGATTTGTGGTATAGCTTGCAAACAAATATATTATTTTTCTAGTAGGGGTTTTGGAAGATTTGTTTGTTGGAGTTCAAGGAATTATATTTATCATTGAATTATATATATTTAAAATGGAGGTTGATAGTATCGCATCACACTAACCCATCATTTTGGATATACCTTTCCCAAAGATAGCCATGACAGTTATTAATGTTCATGAAGGAACCCTCGCCTTGGAGTTTGGCGATAGTGCAGTTCATTTCAATATCTTCAAATCCACGAGTCACCCTTAAATTTAACATTCCCACATTAAACTTATTCAATTTAAAGATTATTATCCTATTGAAAATTTTAGTATGTTTCGTGAAATATTGACTTTAGGAAAACACTTAATGATTTAAAACTCTATAGAGGATAAAATTTTCTCAAATTTTGAATAATCTATCCTTAGTTCAAAAAAGGTGGTAACCCCTGAATACCTGTTTTTATTTAAATGTTTATTAAAATATTAGGTACCTTATATGTTATATTGTGGGTATAAAATATAAGTAATTAAATCTTGAAATCACATTTAAAATTTCATCTTTAGAACAACCACTGAATCTGGAATTGAAACTATTAATCTTTGATTAAAAATATGTGTATCTAATAAAAGGGGGGAAATATTATAGTAATACATGTTAATAACCTAACCTATAATTGAAAAACTAAATTAATTAATCTTTATAAGCATATTTTTAAATTAATAAGTTGTAGTTTAGGGGAAATAAAAAGAATTAACCCTTAAATATTCTCTCATGGAATTCTTCTTGAGGTAAATTCCTAAAATATTATTCAACCCAATAGAAGGTTTAAACCTAACATAATTTTGGTAGTGATAAAATAGAGAGATAATTTTTTACAATGAGACAAAATTTACCCAATATCCAACTAATAATGGATCAAACCAATCAATATAATTCCGTAGAATATAGGATTAACCATTATATAGAATAACCAAAATGAGTTCATCATTGTGAGAATTCAGAAGAATTGGTGAGTGTGTATAGATTATAGGAAACTAAATTAGGTCTCTTAGAAGGGTTATTTTTTTATCCCATTCATTTACCAGATACTATAAATATTGGTAGAGAAAACACATTATTACTTCTTAGATGGATTTTATCTATCTTTTCAGGTGCCTATTTCCCTAGAGGACTAGAAGAAAACCACTTTCACGTGTACCTTTAGCACATTTTCTTACAAGATAATTCCCTTTAGGGTATTAAATTACCCAGGTATATTTTATATGTTCTTTTTAATTATACTTTTAGACAACATTGAATATTTTATGGAGGTATTTTTTAATGATTTTACAATTTTTGGTGATTCTTTTGATCATTTTTTAAAACATATGGATAAAGTATTGAAAAATTGTATTTAAAATGATCTTTTTTGATTTTTTGAAATTTCCATGTCATGTTGTAAAGAGGAATAATCCTTGGTCACATTATTTTACAAGGTGTAAATTATGTAGATAAGTTAAAAATTGAATTTATAAATTCATTTTCCTACCCAGCTTATGTTAAACATGTTATATATTTCTTAGGATATATAGGATTCTATAGGTTGTTTATCAATAAATTTAGTAATATTTATCTTCCACACTCTAGATTACATGTAAAGGAGTGTAATTTTTATTTTAATTTTGAATAAAGGGGATATCTTGATGACTTATATAGAATATTGATCAACCCACAAGTGATGCATCCACCAGACTAAGATCAACAATTTGATGTAATTTATGATGATTTCATCCGATCAGTTAGAGCAGTACTCTCCAAAAAATTGCAATCCATACATAAAATCATCTTATATGATTTGAGGGCCTTATATATTTCCCAGATCAAATACATAACCACTAAAAAGGAGTTTCTTACAATTTTTTTCTTTAGATAAATTCATGTCATATTTATTAGGAACTAAAGTAACTATATTTTATAATCATAAAACCCTTAGATATTTAACAAATAAAGCATATGAAAAACTCAGAATTTTCATATGGGTGTTACTACTACAAGAGTTCAACTTAGAGTTAGAGGATAATAAAGTAGTATAGAACTAGGTAGATCACCACCCAAGTAGGTTACCCAATATAATGAAATAAAAATTCTAGCCACATAAACCCTAACTGATCATATTCTAGGAGAGAAATTATATTTTGGTAAAGGATAGGTACCATAGTATGTAGACATGGTAAATTATTTGCTGACTTCCCATGTACCATATCATTTAAATTATTATAAAATTATTAAACTTAAATATTAATAAAAAATTTACATATGGGAAGATCCATACCTTTGGAAAATATTTAATGATCAACTGATAAGATATTTTTTTCCTAAAATGGAAATGGAATAAACTTTTTATTTTTGTCACACACTAGATTCTAGAGGAAACTTTTGAGCTTGAAGAAATACAAGGGAAATTTTGCAATCTATAATTTATTGTACCACATTGTTTAAAGATGCATATTTGTTTTGTTGAAAATTTGAGAAATGTCAATTTTTTAAAATGTCTCCAAATGAAAATAAATGCCTCAGAAGCCCATCATCTTTGGTGAAATATTTAAATATTATGGAATAGAATTTATGGTACCAATAAAAATATATCTTTTTAATTCTTACGTTTGGATTATATTGGATTACATTTCAAAATTGGTTGAATATAAGGACACAAAAACTGATGACGCCAAATTTGTGTGTGATTTTTTATGAAATAACATCCTTTGTAAGGTTTGTGTTCAAAGAGATGTCATCGGGGATCAAGGGAACCACTTTTATAATGATATCAAGGAGTATTTTCTATAAAAATATAGAATTCATCATAATACATATGTAACCTTCTATCTATAGATAAATGGACAATATGAAGTGTCCAATAGATAAATAAACCAAATTTTAGAGAAGACTATAAAACCAAAAATAAAATACTAGATATGAAGGTTGTAATACACCTTATAGGCCTATAATATATCTTACAATTCAACAATAAGAATGATCTCATGCTAATTAATTTATATAAAAAATCACTTATCAGTGGATTTCGAACACGAATCATATTAGGATATAAGAGAGATGAATTTGGACCAAGACTAAGCTGGTAAATAATGAAAATTAAAAATATAAGAACTATAGAAAATTTTAAGAAAAGGCTATGAAAATTACAAAATTACAAAAGAAGTAACAATATTGTATCATGAAAAGTTTATTTAACTAAAATAATTCAATCCAAAAGAAAAATTGTTGTTAGTCAAATAAATACTCAGGTTAATGAAAGTAAACTTAATTAAAGATGGGAAAGACCACTAATAGTTATCCATGTATATCCTTTTGGTTTTTTATAGGTTGTGAAATAAAGTAACCAAAACCTAATAATTGTTAATGGGTATAGGTTGAACAAGTACCATGAAAACTTTCCAATGGAGCCATTGGAGGATTTAGTACTCTAGAAAAATATTTATCACTAAATACCATCAGGTTATACCACTCATCAACACTTATATATTGTTGTGATGATAATTAAAATCTTGTTACATGTTAAATATATTTTAATATATTTAGTAAACTGCATCACTTATGTTTTGGGGGTGGGAACCCTATAGTTTAGTACATTTTTAGTTTAGTAATTTTAAAATTTTTGGTTTTCTTTTTTAAATTTTTGTGTCTTTTTAAAACGTTTTTTTTGCTTAATTTTAGTGTTAGAATGTTTTTGAAACTTGTGTGCTTAATTATAATACTTATGCAAATATTTAATCTATGCCAATATTTAGAAACTAATTAAACAATTCACTCTCCTTATATGAATGTTGAAATGAAATTTGTTTAAAAGTATATGTAAGGTAAATAAATGAAAATACCAATGACTTTTTAATTAAATGTCATGAAATACTATCTTTTATCTTTATTGCTTACTTAAAATCAATCTAACTGAATTTTTCTATCTTCTTTACAATTCCTTACATCATGGTAGAACCAAGACATTCTTTAATAACCATAACTTGCTAAATATTCTTGTAGAAAACTTATATCATTCAAGGACCATGTTTTATAAATCATTAAGGAAATATTTTTATTTTAATCCCATTTTCCAATAAACCCTATTTTTAATCCTACCTTGAAATTTATTCTTTATAGTCCTTATTAACCTTGAATGACTCTGTTGGGAAACCATATTACAATCCAAATATCTCTATAAACCATTCTCTAGAAGTTTTTTGATAAACCATGTTTTTTTTGAATATTTTTTTATAATAATTGATATAATATCTCCACATTTACTGTTATTGGAAGATTTATTAGAAATTTTTATTTGGATCTTGAATTTGGAAATTCTATGAAAATTTTATTTTTTCCCTTTTTAAATTTACTTTAGTATTTTTTCACAATATTTTTGGGTGTCTGTTTTTATCGTTAATTCTTTAAAAGACTTATAAAATCATTGAGATGATTTTTTATTTATACCGTGATATTTGGATTCAATATTTAAAGGATACATTTTTCCATGAATTCAAATATGGTTAGGACTCAATAAAATGGACCCCATATCACCATTTGTGCTATAACATTTTCATACATACTTAGAATGGAATAAAATTTTGATATATTTTTTAGGGCTCAACTTTTATAATTCAATTCAACTAAAGGAATATATGGTTCACATGGGAACTCATTCAAAAAACCATATCAATGTAGAGTAAATTTTGGATGCATAATTCAGCATGTGTCCTTATTGGGATTCCAAAACCTATCCTTCCCCACTATATTTAATGGAATTTTTCAAACTTAGGGAGGGGTTTTCATGGAATTTGGAGGGTCTTTCTAATTATATTAGTTTATTTCCATATCTCTATCCATTTAGAATAAGTAAGTATTTGTAAAAGGACTTCTTCCAAGAAGGCGCAGCTCTTCTTCTAATACATTTTCTTACTTTGTGTAGATTCTTATAATATCCTTGAAAATTAAATATAAGTTTTTTATTACTCTTTTTTAACCATGTTATTTTTATTTTTGGTGATAGAATACAAATCTACAAATAATATTGGTTCATTACCTTTCAGACCTTTTCTTATGCATATTTTGTCAATGATAACAAATCCACCCATGGGAGTGTCATTCTTTTTGTGGTTGATATGACTTATTCCTCTTTAATTTAATGTTTTCAATCAATGTAATCTCTAATATTCATAAAAATATAGTAAATAAAATTATTTTTTAAAGTCTCAATCACTAAAATGATTCACTCATTGCGCATGAGGTTGATCATGTGTTATTTCTTAGAGAAATACATTAATTTTCGAATCCATAAAACTTGCAATCAATTCATAGTGTTAAAATTTAATCCCCAAACTAAAATCATTATCATATTTATTCCCTAATTTTCCACTGATTATAATTTTTATTTGTAACTACATTCATGTAATGGTGTTTTTATTAGAAATCACAAAGATATTTTAGGGTTCATTTATTCTAATCATAGTTTTTGTGTGTTATTTTATAGGGTTTTAGAGTTAAAAAAATATGGAATCATAACTGAATGGATTTAAAAATATGGGTTAATGATTAATTAATAATAAGGGTTTCTTTTATAATGGAAAAAATAATTCATATTTGTATTTTCAAAGGAATATCCTTTTTTCTCATTTAATTTTTTCCAAAAATCACTCAATAAACCCCCTCAATATTGGTTCCCTTTTTCATTAATTTTATTTGTTTCATAAAATGTTATAGGGGTTTCTAAATTCAGTTTCACTTCAATATAATGACCTTGGTCAGCCTTTACGTTGTAATTAGTAAAAAAATAACAAATATTTTTGAGATCATGTGAAATAAAGCTCATCAAATTAACATTGTTTCTTAGGAGGAAAGTGCTTTATTAAACCTATTTTAGGTGAGTTATTTAATTTCAATTTTTCTTTTGTTTCTTTTATTCTCTTTAAAATTATCTCTTGTTACTTACCCGCCTTTTCTTTTTCAAACCGTAAATTGTAACTTTATTTGATGATATTGTGGTCTACATCTTTTGTTTCAGTTTTTTACTCTCTCTAATGGATGAAATTATCCAACCTAGATATTCATTTTAAACTAGAGCCAGATGTTGAATGAATATTTAAATCTCAGATCAGATAATATATAAATTAAAAATGTTTCAAATTTTATCATTTAATTATTTTAATAATTATGATAATAGTGATCTTGGTATATCATCTCAAACAAAATATAATTCTCACAAAATGGATTCTAACAACAATGTATTTAAAAGAACCATTTGATAGTTGGTTTCCCTTGATGTTAATTATCAACCAAAACGCATTGTATATGAAAATCATGAATAGTAATTTGATTTAAGGTGTGATTTAATTCACCTTCTCCCTAAATTTCATGGCCTCTCTATTTGGGATCTAAACAAACATTTAAAATAATTCAATGTGTTTTTTTCAACCTTGAAACCAAGTAATGTCTTTTATGATCAAATCAAAAATAACATATTTCTCACTATCACTTGATGGAACTGAAAAATATTAGAAGTATTACCAAAAATTTAATAATGATACATGTTGGAATGATTTGAAATATATTTTATTTCAAAGAATATTTCTCATATTAAGAAAAATAACAATTATAAAGAAGATATCATGAATCGTGTAATCAAAAAGTGATTAAATGTATGAGTACTGGTAGTGGTTCAAGAAGTTATATGAAAGCTTCCTGCATCACCAAATTTTTGAGAAACTCATCATCCTACAGTTCTACAAAGTTCTCACTACCAAGTAGAGGGTTATGGTGGATGTTTTGGTAGGATGATCTTTGGTTGACAAAACCACAATGGCTGCTCAAGCATTAATTAACATGATAGCACAAAACTCCAAATAATTCAGTGATTGAGGTATACATACAATAAGGGGAGTACATCATTAAAATCTTTTATCTCTTGAAAATCATTTTATTGATATTAAGATGAATTAATCACTATAGTGAGATAGATTACCTTGGACCAAAAATCAACTCCACCCACTCTAGTGAATATTTATGGAATTTACACTACACTAGACTAACCAATAGACTATTTCCCCCAACTAGAAGATATATAGTATTTTTTAAGTTATATTCACTAAGAGAATATTTTAGAAACAATAACAATAACACACTAAAAATACTTATTATTTATTCACACCAAAATAAAACCAAGGATGGAAATAAAAATCATAAATGGGGTACGGCTCTGTATAACAACAAAGTGACCCTTTTCAACAAAACCTCTAACAACCTCCACCTTACCAACAAGGTTTTCAATAAACAAAAAAGATATTTGAATCCCAATAATCCAAAAGTTAATAAAAAGGTAATTCCAAACCAATGTAATATTATAAAAATTATTATCCTATGAAAAAAATGTTCTTAATCAATATAATGACCTGAAGTGTTATGGTATTGTGTTGAGGGAGATAAAGATGAAAATTAGCTAGATTTAAAATTCCATTCATAAAATGGTAAACTATAACTACAAAAAATATACCCTCCCAACCCACTCTAAATACCAAGGGGAAGGTTATTGTTATCACATTGAGGTGTGGGGAGTAAACTAGATAGATAAATATTCCTAGAAGTCCACCATGATTCACCCCACTTAGGAAGATTCAACTATGACCATGGGTCGATGAGGAACCAAAGTAGAAAGACAAAGGTAAGAAGAATATTGATGATGATTATATTAAACCCCTTATATTTAAAAATAATGTTTTTTAAACCAAGAAGATGGATGAAGAGGCAATAAAAAATATATTTTGGATATATTCAAAAGCATTGAGATAAACATACAACTTCTTGAGTCCATTTAGTAGATCCCAAGATATGATAAATTATTAAAATATATTTATAAGAACTAAATAGAGATAAAGGTAAATGAGTTGATCAATATTGGAAGTAATGTGTTAAAACTCAATATTCCTACTCAAGTGATTCCTATAAAGTTAAAGGATCCTGATACATTATTTATCCCATGAACTATAGTGTTGTTAAACTTTTCTAATTATTTATGAGATTTACGATCCTACATTAATGTCATTCCTCGCTCTATTTTGTCTTCTTTATAGATTGGTGATTGGAAGCTGACAATAGTGGTGATGAAATTAGAAAATATAACTACATCATATCCAATGGGAGTCTTTTGGGATGTACTTTTTCATATAAGAGACATGGTCTTTCCTCTTGATTTCAACATGCTTATCATGGAGGAAGATCATATAAATTCTAATTCTAACATTATCATAGGTAGTTTATTCCTAAAAACTTCCAAAATGAAAATAAATTTACATAAGGGTACAATTTCCATAGATTTAAGAGATAAAATTTTGATATTTAATATTATGAAATCTATGAAGTACCCCTTATAGGAACATTATTCTTTTGTTGTCTCCCATTTCGAACCATATTTTAAAAACCCCTTAGATTTTGACCGATGTTTTTCTTAGGGATATTATGATAATTGGGTATAGTTTGAAATATAATATTTTTTCATGTAACAAACTGATATTTAAAAAATTTATCATCAATAAAGTATATGACACAGAACACTCAGCCTAAATAAACTATGAAATATTATAATTTAAATATGAATGTTATAACCTGTCTCTTTAATTCGAGGGTATGAATAAAATTAACCAAATTCTGAAATATATGTATATAGAAATTTTTTACTTAATTAAAATATATTATTTAATTCATAATATATAATTAAACAATATTTAGTAAAGTTATTTTTTTCTTTAAAAATGAATTTTCTTAAAAAAAATGTTTTTATTCAATTTTTTATGTGGAAATTGAATTAATTTATATCACTTTTAGAAATTTAATTTTATGAAATGAACATAATTTTTTTAATAAATTATATCAAAATTAACGTAGGTTTAAATTTTGGGATTTTTCTAAATTGATTGATTTATCATTGAATAGTGAAAAATACTAATTTTCAAAATATTGTCATTTCTTTTAATTAAATAAAGTAATTTAAAAGTACTATTATATTTTGTACTTTATAATAAAGTGATAAATTTTCCATTTTATTTATAATAATATAATTAATTTTATTTTAATAATCAATTTTCAATATTTTTGTATAAGTTTATTTGTATGCTTAAAATGCATTTTTCTTAAACTTTTTTTAAGTGGATAAAGTTTATCCATTTTAATTTATTAAAATAACCCCTATTTAGGAATTATTTAAATTAAATACTATATATATATATATATATGAATTTAAATTTATATACTAATGATTAATATTCATTTATTTAATATAAGATCATATATTCCTTGAAAAATACATTTTTATGAAAAACTGTTTTTCGTCATGTTTTATAGATCAAATTTTAAAAAAAATTACACCACTTTTAGGGATTTAATCATTAAAAATTGATTCCCTATTTTAATTCAGATGTTCCAAATTTGGTAAATAATCCCCTTTTATTTTTATTCATTATTAATAGTTACTATAGTGTATAATTATCACCACAGTAAGGACATATTAGATAATTAAGGTTAAAAAACACTATGATATAGACTAAAAATTGAACCAAACATTTTCCTTTATCCTATTGTATGATTTTAATTAATAAATTGAAATCCAGTTCTCAAATATATGGATTCTCGGTACCATATTTCATTAATTTTTACCTTTATAATATTTAATTAAAAGATAAAGATAAAAATATTAATTTATTGCTTTTAATAATTACAACATATTGTAAGAGGGATAAAAACAAATCATGTAAAATTGTAAATATTAATTTCAAATATAAATGATTTTTTATCATGGTAATTTCTTTATAATTTTTAATAATAAAATAATTACCTTAAAATATTATGAAATGCTGACAAATTATTTATTCAATTAATAGAAAAATAAAATAAATGAATTTAAAAAAATTAAAAGTAATATTAATTGACCAAATTATTGTGATCCGTAATTTTTTTAGTTAAATAAAACATTTTATATTGGTTTTAAGGGAATATATTTTAATTCCTTAACAGTCGTGTTTTATTTAAAGTTAAATTATATTATTAGATCCAAAAGTGATATTATTGTTATTTTATAAAAAATAATATTTTATTAAATGATTTAAAATTATGAAAAATCATATCTTCAGCAAGGGAATTTTTATATATTTAAAAATATAAACTATGGTCCATAAATGGACTAATTTCTTTTTATAGTAACTATATTTCCCCAAAGATTAAAAACATTATTATAGTGATAATTGTCAAAATGGTTAACATGGGTTAAAACAAAAAATAAAGATTCAAACAACACTTAAAATTAAAAAAATGTTATTTTAAGGTATTATTTTGACTCATAATTACCATATATTTTAATTATATTATTTTATATCCTTTTTCCAATGAAAATAAATTTATTTTCGTTTAATATTGTATAAAATTACTAAAGTGCCCCTCCCATCACTTATAAAAGGGAACCAACTCTCCTATTTTCTTCATACTTCAAGAACCATTTAGTTTTGGAAAATAGATAAAAAAAATATCTTTCTTAATTACCTAACAAATACCTTGTTTTGATTCTAAAACTCTCCTAGGATGGATTTTGGTGTAAACCTAAAGAGGTTGTCCATAGAACAGGTATGTTCTTAACCGAGTGTTTTTGTTTCATCTCTTCTTCTACATCCTTCAAGTTGTATTCAACCATAATTATATAATAACATCAATATATAAAATATAATAATATTTTATTATGTTAATTTAATAACCAACATCCATCTCCTCTTCCAACAAATGAGAAATGAAACCATCATTCGTGTGTGCGGTGAACTGTCGCCCCGCAAACTAATACAATTTGTTTTCCATCATCACCTCTAATGGATATTTATAATGATGGATTTAATTCATATATGACCTTCATGAAATATTTATATTTATATATATGTAATATTTCATATAATTTCTTACATTTCTATTCATTGAAAAATCATAACGATGTTTGAGCGTATGTTTGGATTACAACATCCATGAAGTGATGTGATTCATTTTTCATTAACGCATAACATAGATGGTATATATAATTTTATTTAATGAAATAATATTATATTTATGATAAAAATATCATTATAAAAATGGTAAAATAATACTTACCTTTTTTCGTCATGATCATTGGAAAATAGAAACATTATTCATGCTTATGTATGGCCTACCAACTCTATGATTGCAATGTAGTTCATTTTCCACAACTAGATTTCATGGTTGGTTTAAAAATTATAATTTATGTACAAAAATTATAATTATTTCATTATTATTACTATTTATATGAAGAAACAATTTCCTCATTAATTATATTTACCTTATCGAAATCATTTTGGACTTATGAACCGAATATCATAAAAATGTTCTATGTGAATTTAATTGAATAAGTAATTGACTATATCATTGTATTAAATGAAATAAAATGAATTATAAACTTTAAAAATGTTCTCAATAAGAAAAAGAATTAACATAATTTTATTATTCCGTAAGATAAATAATGTATGTGATGATTCAGACTCAAGGTAAGGGTTTTTCTTTTAAAAAAAACCTCTTTTAAAGTTTACATTCCCATTATTTTTCTTTCATTTTCGTATTATTATAAATGTTTCCAGAAATTTTTTATTTTTGATTAAATGGATTTAAAAGTTTATTTTTGAATATATTTTACTTTATTTACAATTTTTTAAAGATAATCTTTTTAATATCTTATATAATGGACACTTTATTTTAAATAAGTCGTTTTTAATGTTTTAAAGATTTATTTTCTAAATATTTCTCTTTGATTTCCACATTCTTAAAATTATTTTATTGTTTCATTTATATGGAAATAAATTAATTATAAAGGAAAATTTATTTTCCTTTTTAAATTATTTTAAAGGTCAAAAGTAATCTTTTTACATATTTTATATAGAATGTTTTAAACTTTCTTTAAAAAAGACAAAAGAATGTTTTATTTTTATTTGTAGGATTTAAAAATCTTTTTTGTCCACCAGAACCCTCATTTGATATTTGGAATTCCTTAAAATCTTCATTTTTTCTTAAAATAAGAAACCACTTTCTCTTTGTTCTATGTTTTATAAAAAAATTATTTTAAATTCAATTGATATTTTAATATCTATAAATGTTTTTTTTATGGGTGTAAGGGATCTCTCTAAACCACCTATTTCTTCAAGTTATGACCATTATCTCCCTAACTCAATATCTCACTCTTTAATTTTATATAATTTTTCTAAATTATGAATATTTGTCTCTCGCATATATACCTAGATTTTTATCCCTTCCTTTGACGGGGTAATACATGCCTTATTCTCATTTCTTAAATGACATCATTATGAAATTTCCTTTGATTATGATATGAGAAAATATTATGAAACCCATTTCTTTCCATGGTCAATCCTTATTATTATTACTTATTATTTATTTCCTTTTTATAACACATAATCATGAACGTGTTATAATGGTTTCACCCATATAGTGTTATAAAAGTGGGTTCCCAAGACACAAATATGGAGTGAGTTTGATTACCATATCATTTATAGAGTTAGTTATACATGATGTACTCTTACCATTATAGTGAAAACTTTTTTTTATTTAGTATTAAATAGTAATGTCCATAGATTAATTTTCATATCAAAATGTTATAGAAAATCCCAAGCTATAATGAGAACCTTGAGATACAATGACATTAATATTAAACAAAGTTCTTATAGTCAAGATGAATTGTACTGACTAAACACAATAGATATTTGACAATCAGGTGTTGGGATATTATAATCATTGAGAATTATTCTCATGAAGTTCATACTTAATGATCTCTAGTTGTGAAATCATGAGGATAGACCCACTAATAGGAACACTACATGTTTTTTGTTTCATTTGATGTTCATATATATGGACATGTGTGATGGTCTCATGAATTGAGATCATTATTAATGTGTTTCGTTTGATCATGTACTTTGATGCAAGGAAAAAACCATGGTGATGAAATCATGGCGAGATAGTTTGTGTTGGATGTGTCATTGGTGGCATGGAATTAGTTGAATGTTCAGGAAAGGATTTTTTTTCCTTCGAGTTTAGGAAGTTATATATCTCAGGCCACGTTGATCAGGATGGTGGTATTTTGATAAATACATGGCCATGGTAGTCCAAGGTTAATTAATCCAATTATATCAACAAATAATAAATAAAAAAAAGGGTGATGACACAGGTGTTTGCCCTACTTTATGAGATATTTAATGACAAAGATATTATATTACATAGAACGTATTCATAGGTTAGTTGTTGTAGTTGTGATAGTCATTATATCATTAGGTGATATGATGGGTTGATAGATCCCACTCTTGTTCTATAAATAGTATTCATTACTATTGAGTTAAGGGTCTAGAGGGTCAAACACAATAGAATATTCAAGAATTTTCTATATTCAAGTGAATATGAGTTTTGGGCATTGTAGGCCCCACCACTGGGGTTTAGGTTTTGTATGAGGTGATACGATCACCAAAGTAATAAATAAATTCATATTATTCATGTCAATAATAATGGGAATTGAATTCATTTATTAAATTTATTTGCATGTTTTAAAGTAAATACACAAAAATATTAATTGAATGAATATCTATGTAAAATATTCAAGGTTCAATTAATTTTTGTGGGAACAAAGTGTTGAGTTACTGACTCGTTTTTTATCATGTAATATATTTAATGTATTACAAGAAAGTGATAATAATATTTATGACTCGGTTCAGTAGTCATAACATGTTGTTTATAGTGCGGTAATTACTTGGGGGTCGGAGAGGCAATTTAGGGTAATTTAATTACACACTATAAATAGAGGATAATGGTAATTTTACAAGGAATATTCATGGGATTTCTCTCTATTATTCTCTCTCCCATTTTCAATAGAGACTCTCTATATACAAGGAGTTTGGATTGAGCTCCCTCTATTGCATTGCAAGTAAGGTGATGTGGTGATCGTCGGAGCATCGAAGTCGTCATCAGAACATTGTGCGAGCACCCAGTTTTGGATGAATGGCGCTCCCACATATTTCTGAATCACTTGTGGAAAATATAGAGGAATTAATATTCGAATTATTTGATAAAAAATCACCAATGACGTGTAGACGTTGATCATGGATTCATATCAAAACTGGGTATTTATGGTTTTAATTTTGTGGTTAACATTATTCATGAGAGATCTTCTTTTTAAACTGGGCAGAAATTTTCCGATGTTGATGAGTTCATGTCATTTGTCGATGAAATTTTTTAAAATCCCATATTTTGGGGATTCCTTTACAATTCTGGTACCTTCAGTTGGTATCATAGGGATGTGCGAATAATTTAATTCAATAAAAAAATAAATGTTTATTAAACATTAGTATAGGGCATCAATCCAGTCCCAATGCCAATGGTGGTTATTAAATCCAATATTGTATGGTCATGTTATGGTAATCTAACTTTTAATTATGGATTGAAATCACCATTTTTTTGTAAATTTATAAGAACATATAATTTTAATTTATATTTTATAAATTAACCTGAAGGTCATTACTGGTGAAGTCAATCATCGGCGGAACTTCCTATCACCAGAACACTGTTTTCCAATGAGGTATATATATTAATATTATAATAACATATTTATTATAATAATAATATTAATATCTTTTTCTAACCTATGTCATAAGTTTTAGAAAATTTTACATTTTTAAAAATTAAATTAATTAAAGGGGTGGTGGGTTTTTCTTCTGGGGTCAGCAACCTGCCAAACTCAAAAAGGGGTGGCTAGAATTTTTTTTTAAAAACAAATTTTTCATTGTTTGGGTAAAAAGGTTTGGGACTTTTAATAGATGAAAAAAGAAAAAGAATTCAACATAAGGGGGATACTCGACCTCCTACCTCCTCCTCTCAGTTTCACAATCACCACTAATGACCACCCTCCTCCACCTTATCTCATGTGGTGCCTCTCATATGGACCCCCCTACTCAGCTGATGAGAACCTTCCATGTCCACTCATCATCATGAGCCTAAACCACCCTCATGGTAAGTTTTCTCCCATAGCTTCACCTCCCACAACATCACCTTCTACAGTCGGACTGTGGAAAGATCCCATTGTGTCTATTCGCCCACTGCGAACCGCACGTGTCTCCCTGTCGTGGCCCCTCTAGTGACTCATTGTAACCTCAGACCATTGCTGGAGTTACTTAGACACCTAGATTTGGCCTCCACTAGCACATCCATCCTCCTCAAGTTATTCTAACTGCCACCACTGCTCCCAACCACTACTGGATGACAGACCATGCCACCACTTTTGGTCAGCCTTTCATCCATCGAGTTCCAATGCTCTACCTGGTTGCACATATGTTGCAGCTTCTTCCCCAAAACCACCCCAGATCTGGCTAGTGGACACCTCCCATGTGACACTAGACCTCCCAGCCACCCACCTCCTTCACTAATGAGGCACCACCATGTAGGTCATTCCCTTTCGTAGCTAGATCCAGTGACCCAGGTGAGGTAACCCTTGCCGCGGGTCTTATTAGACCCAGATTGCCTCGAAACAGGCTTGGGTAGGTCTTCCCTACCCATAACATGATTTGGAAGAATTTTCTAGCTCAGATCACCCCTTCACGGGGTCGGCATATCCTGGAATGGGTTTGAGTGGGTTCATCCTGACCCGCGCAGGCCCTGCCTGGGGTTTTTGGGGACCATATAAATTTAAAAAAATCAAAAAATAATTAAATTGATGAATTTAATTTTGGTTCTAAATTAAATATTAATTTTTGGTTTAAGTTATATTTTTTTAGGTGAAATTAATTTAATTTGGGGATAATTAATTAATTGATTAATTTAATTTTTACTTTTAAAATTAAATTAATTAAAGTGACTAAATGATGAAATTTTTTGACTTATAATCAGAGTGAAATTTTAATTCAATTATAATTCCCTTAGAAATAATTTTAATTCAAGTTTAATTTTAATTTTTTTATTTAATTTTAATATGTGTGTTAATATGTATAGATTTATCATGATCTTAAGACCAACCATTTCAAGTTTGGTGCATGTTTCATTTATTTATTTAATTATTGCAATGGTTTGTAATAAGTAGTTTAAATAAATAATGTGATATGTGTATCATTTTAGTGTCATTATATGCATAAGGACCTACATATCCAATTTAGAGTTAAATTTTATACTCCCCATATCCCATCACATGCGAGAGAGTATTTTAGTACAATGATGAGATAAAGAGTGACACACTTTGGCCAAGTTATGTTGATTCACCACACAAGAGATAAACTCATTAGATGGGAAGGCACTGTAATTCGAGTCTCAAGTATCGTGAATCTTGGTATAACCCCAAGGGTATAGGTTGATCCATTATTCACTCAATAGATAAAAAATTATAATCAACTCATCATCAGGTCATCCTTTTATTTTTTTCATGGTATATTATTTTTTGAATGTGTAGTTTATGCATGATCACATGGAATAATAAACACACATGCAAGATAAAATGAACTTGTGACGTGATGGATTTTCTATTTATAGCATGGTTAATTATGAGTGAGATGACATAGTACATGATAATAAAAATAGAAAATTATTTCTTTCATCAAATTAAAAATAATAAAATGGTCAAAGAAATATTAAGTCATAATCACCTTCCATCATTCAAATTTAGACAAAACTGGGTGTTGGGGGTATCGGTCATGCCATAGTAGAGGGTGCCTATTACTACCATGGAGTTTTTAGGAGAGTGGTGATTTGAATTAACTAATGTGTTATTAAGTATTTTATATAGATAAGTTATTATAATTTTAGAGTCAAGCATTGAGTAAATCAAGTACTGATTTTAAAATTTGGGAATTCACTCAACAGATCAAGGAACCATGAGTTAATGTGGTTGGTCTGTAAAAATCCTACCTTAAACCCTCCAAGTAGTGGTATATCCATATCTTGTAGACTGTGAGTGGAGGTTAATGGATTATTTACACTAGAATACTCAGGTGATAGATTACTCCAATTCTAGCATAAAGGGTTCCTATAATTTGATAAAATACTGGGAGACATTTAATTATTTATTTAATTAATTAATTAAAATTTCTACAATAATAAGTAGATAAAAAGTACTAATCTTATAAAATTTAATTTTGTATAAAATTGAAACTTATACCACAATAAATAATTGTGTTAAATAATGTAAAAAGTAATTTCCCACACTAGTACATGTATCCAAGAATATTATATGTGATTGCGCAAAGTATTGTGATATAGGAAACTCAAGGTGCCAGTGTCCCCAACACCTGTTAAGTCACCTCAATAATTGAGGGTGAGAAATTGATTATAGGAGACTCATGTATAGATCATATGATGGTTATGTCATTATGTTATCATTAACATCTAATATTAGTTGTGGTATCTACATTAGGACATGTATGATAAAACATGTAGTCTCATCTCCAAGAAGTATTTAAGGAGAAATTGAAGCAAGATTTGAATAGGGTGATGGTTAAACCAGTATGTGTAAATTGAATGATGGATCATGATCTTTCAATAGATCAGTTTATCATATAATTTTCACCTATTTACTCAAGTTTCATTTTAGGTTAAAAAATAAATAGTATAGAGTAAACACTTCACTACCTATTTAGGTAAGGATCTACAAGTAAATAAGAATATAAAAGATAGATTAATCATTAATTCTTATGGAGAAAAAATTGAAAGTCAAGGAAAAATTTCCAATGGAAAGTAATTCTAGAAGCACATTTTCAATGTACTTCAATGAAAGAGGTATTAACAAAGTTTATTTTCTTTTCATATCATGAAATAATTTTATGGAAGTTCTAAATCAATATAATGTATTAAACAAGCATGTTACTGTTTCTTCTTCAAATATATTCATCAGTATATAAGTAATATTTCAATATTATTTCTTGGGTATTAAATATATTATTCTTTTAACATATATGTATTTAAATAAAATAACCAATTAATTATATAAAAATTATTAGAAGTCAAGTATTTTCTCCATGCGACTAAGAAAGGGTGATTATTAATTTAGCAATGAGAAGTATATGAATTCTCTATTGACAAGTGATTAATTCTTGTAGAGATATTATTGAGTATAAAAAAAACATTTATATTTTGTTTCATTTGGACACAAATAGATATTATTCTAGTTTTCAAAATGAATGTTGTTTTTTGTGTCAAATACTCAGCCAATAGTTCAGTAATACATTAATCATAGGTAATACCTGATGAATATAAATGCAATAATTTTATACCCATTTGTGGAAAGATAATTATTTTTCATGTAATACTAAAATTATATGTCAATTATTTTCCCAGTTAGGTATTAAGGCTCGATAAAACTAAATACCATTGTTATAATCAATGTATTTATTTTTGATAAATGAACCTTTAAAGATAAAGGTATTCCATAATGATTATGAAATTATTTCAATAAGAAAGCATAAATTATTCCAATTATAAGATAGAGTTATATATACATCATAAGATTCATTTAAGTATTTAAGGTATGATAAAATAAAGTATGCATGTTCAAAATATATGAGTTGCTTTGGGTCGGTATGCTAAAGAATATCTTGACTAAGCTTTCGTTGATTGTGATAATATAGCATGGAGTAATTCCTAAATGCATATTACCTTATATGCATCATGAAATTGATGTTAATAAAGATGATTGATTGTGAATTATTACATGTCAATATTGATCCACAAAATGTAGCATGGAGTAATTCATAAATGCACATTTTATACATCAGAGTTATGATGTACGTAGTATCAATGGTGAAAATAGAATAAAGTTAAATTATATTTCATGACATGCTTTGAAAATAATGGCGACATATCATAACCATATTCCAACTAAAATGACTAATGGATATCATATGATTCATAGTATGATGTAAATCCATTATGTAATAATACATGTGTTTAGTTGCAAAGAGTTTGTCTGGATAGAAACAAACTTGAATCAAGTACAAAAACATTGTAAATCTATTGTAATTTTCCTAATAGTTTCTAAGGATATTACATAAATCCCTAAGAAATAAAAATACTAGTTAAGTGATTGAATACATTTCTATAAGGGTGAACATCTATTTAGATATAGTGGGATCCAGATTTATTTAGTTTTAGTTAATGCTAGAGATGCACAATTAGTTGGCATAGGAACTAGTTCCACAAGCACATGTAGAACAAAGTATGTTCTAGAGACACATACTACATAGGAAAGGTAAAACCATGGTGATGGTTTTTCTATTCATCGCAGCTGGTGATCTATTATTTATTGAAAACAACAATTTCTACAAGTAAGTAGTGTATGGAAATTAGCTGAGATTGACATGACCAGTTAAAATTCAATAGTGGATTCCATGTATCAAAGTGAGAAGGGGATTATTATTTTGAGTATTGTGGTGGGTATTCAAGTGATTTGATACATGGATGGTACAAGTGTAGTACCAATAAGGATCAATTGGTAATATCAGGTTATTATTTCTAAATCCATTAGAATTTTACTTTTCATAGCTACTTTTTATGATCATATTATATTGAGCATTGGATGTCATGACCACCAAAAATGGAAGGTGTCTATAAAACAAAACCAGAAAGGGATGGTCATGTCACTGAATGCTAATAATGATTGAAATTTACTGTTATATGGTTTAGGATTGAAGAAAGAAATGAGATTATAGAATATAAAATCAAAATAAATTTTTTCCATGCTTTTACCATAGGTTAGTGAGTGAACCAAGGTTTTCCAATAAAATATGTTCGATAACATATGGAAAACATATAATGGTATTATAATTAGTTAAGATAGGGACAAAATTATTCTCCAATGATTGAATTAAAGTATCAACCTAAGTTCTAGAGAGGGGGATCTACCAAGGTATATCTAAAGGCTGTATGTACCTAATCAATCGTACATATAGATAAGTTTTATTGAAAAAATACAACTTGTAACAATTCAAGAAGATAATTGTTACCAATGTCACACAGCATGTATCTCTCCAAGTTAACATGTTTGGGACATGGGAGGAGATTAACATGGGGAGTTAAATCTACATGCTCAATTGATGGATTAATCATGTATTCAATAATATGTACAAAAATTAATATTTCTAGAATATACTTTATTGTAGGAAAATAAAAATTATACCTAGAATCATTTCAAGGTAAACAGATAAAAATATCTATTTGTACTTCAAAAAGTAAAATAGAAATATACCCGATATGTGGAGAAGTGTGATACTAGTTTTGTGGGGACACAAACTAGTCTTCCTTAGATTTATGTGATCTAATATTAAAGCTATGATCAGGTTGATGAGAAATCCAAGATCATATAATTCATTAGTATCCATACATACCAATATCGAGTATGTTGCAGCTTCTAAGGTAGCTAACAAGTAATTAAATGAAATAATTTTTTCCAGTTCTTGGAATCACACCTAGTAAGTAAAGTATTATCATAATGTAAATTATGATACTCTTACTAGACAAGATGCCAAGTTTTGATAGTGGACAAAAGGGATATACTTGGGGATATCATATCTTGATAATTTTTACTCACGGTGATGAGGTTTCAAATAGCATAATAGCCACATGGTGAAAATATGGAAGGCCTGATAGCCAAAGTCGTGACTCAGTAAAAACATGATCTTAATCATGTGATAATCTAACAAGTTTGGTTAGTAATTTGGAGCTAGTTCATGTGAGAGTGTTGTAATATTGGGTTCCATAGACCCAGCTATAGAGTGATTTTGATTACCATATCTTGTATAGAGTTATTTATACTTGATGTATTCTTACCATTATAGTGTATAATTTTCTGTGTCTATTATTCAATGGTAATGTCCATAGACTGATTTTCATATAAAAAGGTAATATCATATCCCAATATATAATGAGAACCATTAGATACCATTACATTAATCTTAAACCAAGGTCATATGGTCTAGATGCATCGTACCGATTAGAAATGTTATATGTTTGAATATTAGGTATTGGAGACTCATAAGCATTGAGACTTCTTCTCATGAAGTTCTCATATGGTGATCTCTAGTAGTGAAATCAGAAGGATAGACCCGCCAATAGGAACACAACATGTTTTGGGTGTCATTGGATATTCCTATATACATACATGTGTGATAGTATCCTGACTTGAGATCATTGCCAATGTGTGTCATTTTATAATATACTTTGATGAAAAACAAAAATAATGATGATAAAATCTTGTAGAGGTAGTTTTTTTGGGTATATCATTGGTGGAATGGCATTGGTTTAATGGTCAAGAGAAGATTTTTCTCTTCTAGGTTGAGGAAGTTATATATCTTCAACCACATTAATCAGGATTGTAGTACTTTGATAAATCAATGTCCATGGTAGTCTAAGGTAAATCCATCTAGTTATAAAAATAAATAATAAATCAAGAAAAGAGTGATGATAGGGGGTGTTCTCCTTTATGCAATATTTAAAGAGAAATAGATTATATTACCCAGTGTGTGTTCATAGGTTAGTTATTGCTGCTAGGACAATCCTTGTCCCTTTAGAGGCCATGATGGGTTACTAGATCCACTTATTGGTCTGTGAATAGTATTCACTACTATTGAGATAAGGTCCTATAAGGTCACACACAAAATTGTATTCAATAATCTTCCCTATTCAGTTTAATATGAGTTTTTGACATGGTGGGCCCCATCACTGAGGTCCGGGTTTGGTCCAAGGAGATACAATCAACAAAGTAATAAATAAATTCATATTATTAATGTTAAGAATAATAGGAATTGTATTTCTTTATTAAATGTATTTAAAATTTTTAAAGTAAATACATCAAAATATTAATTGAACGAATATCAGTTTATAATATTCAAGGTTAAATTAATTTTTGTGGGAATGACGAGTCGAGTTAATGACTCATTTATTATCATGTAAAATATTTAATGTGTTATAAGAAAGTTATAATAATATTTATGACTTATTTAAATAGTCATAACAAGTCATTTATAGTTCATTAATTATTCGGGGGCTAGAGTGGAAATTCCAGGAAATTTAATTACACACTAAAAATAGAGGAGAAGGTGCATTCTCTAAGGAATATTCATGGTCTTTATATCTCTTATTCTCTATCCAATTTTCTATAGAGAGAGAGGCTCTAGATCTAAGGAGTTCTGATCGAGCTCCCTCTCTTGCATCATAAGCAAGAAGATGTACTGATCGTTGGAGCATTGAAGGTGTTGTTGGAACTCCGTGCTAGCACCTAGGTTTTGATGATTAGTGCTCCCACAGATTTTTAAAGCACATATAGACAATCTAGAGGAATTAGGATTTGGATTATTTGAGAAAAAATCTCCAAATATAAGCATACATTGAGTATGGATTCAGATCAATACTAGGTATTTTATGGTTTTAATTTTTTGTTTAATCTTCTTCACGTGAGATCCTTATTTTTAATAGTGCATCGATTCGCCGACATCAAAGAGTTCATGTCATTTGTCGGTGAAATTTTTTAAAATATTGTATTTTGGGGATCCTGTTGCGTGATTGATATCTTCATATAGTGCTTGAGGAATTTTTTAAAGCTTTGGTCTCATGAGAAGTTATGTTTGGGATTAGTGAGTAAACCTAATATATTACAAGACTCTATCCACCATGTGATGTTGTCTTGGTAGTTAGAAATGACTTATTATTTTGTCATTTTTTGTGTTTTTGTCACACTTACTATGTCACTATGATATTATGATACAATGTTATTTATGTTATTATTTTATGTGATTAATCATGATCATATGTTTATAAGAAATTAAATCCTACTTTGTAAGGTTGAAATGTATAAGTTTTTTTTGAAAAAGTTTTTATATGGTTTCCATGATTGAAAATGAACCTTTATGAGTTATATTTTTCCATTATGATTTCTTATGAAATGTCTTAAAATAATTTTTGTGAATAAATGTTTATTTCTTATGTAATAAAAAGTTTATTTTGAGCCTAAAGTTTAATTTGAAAAAAGAAAAATATTGTATATGTATTCATGAACTAACGGGTTTATTTATTTCTTTTTTCACATATCCCATACTAAATTTTTTGGTCATCCCATGTTTTAAAATATTTTTGATATATTTTTAAGGATGATTTTGTAAAATTATGAGATCAAGATGAAAATTGGGAAGATATGTCATGAAATGAAAACTTGTTATATCATAAAAAATTCTGGGAAAAATGGATACTAAGTGGAAGTCTACACTTTGTGAGGTAGTATTTATTTTTGTAAGGGTTATGGACTAATTATCTAAATATATAAACTATGTATATCCTAAAATGTAATAAAATAAAATATTAACTTAAAACTCAATATTATGCAATTTTTAAGACTAGTTTCTTATAGTTTGTATCCGAGGAAAGGTTTAGATAACTTTATAGATTAGTATGTTTTCATGGGGGGTTAACTTATTTGTAATGGATACCATCATGGTTTTATGAGTTTAATGTTGATCATAAGTCCAAATTTCTAGACACCCCATTTTAGGTTTTAAGTGATGGTATTTTAATGTGAGTAATGAAATTTTGGGATATTTTTTATTTGGTTGAGGTCTATGTGACCATTTAGTTCAACATTAATTATTATTTAAGGAAGAATTATATTTTAATAAGTTTAAAGGTATTCATAACCTTTTGGGTTTAAATGATATTTGATTATGAAAGTTATTTTTAAGGATTTTAATCATATTTTAATGGATTTTATAATAATTATATTAATATACTTTTTGTAAAAATAATAAATTGTTACATCTAAAAAGACAGTAGGGCTTGAAACCAGAACTAAAGGCAGACAAGTGTAAAATATCTACCACTGGCCTACATGATGTCTTGGTAAGTATGAAATTTATTTTTATTAAATGATATGAAAAATAATGTTTAAGTTGATTTTGGGAACATATTTTTTAACATATAAATAACCATGGTATTGAAACGCGATTTAGTGATTGATAAATTAATGATATTTCAGTATAAGGTCACTATTTTTGGAAAATTATATGATTAAGGTAAACATAATATTATGGTATTTTATTTGTGGAATAAAGTTTGAATTTTATTTTGGAATCATATATGACTTTAATATGAATTTATGGTGATTCAAGCTATTTATAAAAATTATTATAATATCTTTGAGATTATATGATTAATGCATATACATTTTGGTATGAAATTTTAAGAATAACTAATTTATTTAGAGAAATATTTTAAATTTATTTCAATTGAATATGTGATAAAATAATTCAAATCTTTGGGTTTCAACCATAGTCAGGAATATTTTGAATATTTTTAAGTTTAGATATTTATCAAATGATTTATTTTTAACTTTTGTTGTTATTTTTGAGGCTTTAGAGATTAATATTTTATTTTTTTGTATGAAGGTTTATTCATTTTGGGAATTATCTTACCTGGTGCTGACCATTTATTTTTTGTTAGTATCTAAATATAGGATGAATATTTTGTTATACTTTTTTGGATTATTTTATCTATTCGAATCTTATTTTAGTGCTTTATTAATAAAAAAATTCTTCTTGGATACTCATCGTTTGGAGAAAAATATAAGATTGTGGTGGAAATTGATTAAAGGATGAAATTATACTTGTCAGGTGAGTATATTTCTTTATGATATCCATATAAATGGTAATGGAATTCATAAAATATGATAAAAGGATATTGAAATAGAAATTTTATCCTATTATCATAATTTTTTATGAACAGATGTCCTTTTTCACGCCTCATTGTTTTATGGTTTTATGGTCATTAACTTTCTATTAATCATTCATTTTCTTATGATCAACGATCCACATCGCTCTCCTTAATTATTTGGACATTATGTTTTTTCTCCATGTCTATATTTTAACTTCCCAATAATGTTATCATATTTAGAAACCTATTTATGTGATGACCTTCATATTTATTTTCCCCTTATTTTAAGTGGAATTTTAATTAACACTTTTTAAAATGTGGAATTTCAATAAAGTTATTTTCTTATGTCAAACCCTTTTTTACCAAGCCTGAGTAAAAATTGTGGGGAATCAATTTTTTAAATGGGGGAAGAATTTAACAACACAAAATTAAAATAAAACTATGTTATATAGAGTATACGGCACACAACACTGGTCCTAAATGAACCATGAAATATTATTATTTAAATATGTATATTAAAATATAGTCGTTTAATTGGAAGGTATAAATAGGATTAACCAAATTATATATATATATATATACATATATATATATTTGTGTGTGTGTGTGTTTTAATTTGTTAAAATTATTATTTATTGCAAAATATTAAAATAATCAATATTTAGGGAAGACATTTTTTGCTTCAAAATGTATTTTCTTAAAAAATAATTTTTATTAAATTTTATACATGGATATCATAATTAATTTGTAACATTTTTAAATAATTTATTTTATGAATTTTAATTAATTTTTAATTCATCATATCCAAATTAAATTATGGTGAAATTTTTGGATGTTTCTGAAATGATGGATTTTTTAGTGAATAGTGAAAATACCGATTTTTCAAATACTCACTTCTTTTCATTAAATAATCTAATTTAGAAGTCCCATTATATTTTATATTTTATTATAAAGTTAAATATTAAAAATTCTATTTATAATATTCTAATTAATTTTATTTTAATTATCAATTTTCATGATTTTTGAATAAATTAATTTCTATGCAAAAACACAATTTTCTAAAAACTTTTTTTAAGTGCATAAAGTTTATCCATTTTCATTAATTAAAATAAACTCTAATTAGGAATTATTTAAATTAAAAAAATATATTATATATATATTTATATTAATTTAAATTCATATAATGATTATTATTATTCATAGACTTAATATAAGATCATCTATTGCTTGAAAAATACATTTTCCTGAAAAAAACACGCTTTCCATCACAGTTTGCACATAAACTTTAAAATTAAATTCTTAAACTTGTATAAATTAAATTTATAAAAATATATTCCATATTTATATTAAATTGGACCAAATTTTTTAAATAGTTCCCATTTGTTTTTAGTTATTATGAATTGTAACAGTATTAAATAATCATCACCATAGTAAGGGTAAATCAGATATTTAAGGTTAAAAATAATATGATAAGGACTCAAACATGAAAATAAAACATTAATTTATATTATTTAAAGAGTATTATTTGGTCATTTACATCTAAATATATAATTTATATCCACTTTGTGCCATATTTCTTTTATTTTGACCTTTATAATATTTAAGTAAAAGATAAAGACAAAATTGTCAGTTTCTTACTTTTAATAACTATAATATTCTATGATTGGGTTAAACATAAGTTATATTTAACTAAAACTGTTCAATTTAAAGATAAATTATTTTTACCATTTTAATTTATTTATAAATTTTATTTATTAAATAATTATGTAAATACTTATGCAATGCTGATATAGTATTTTTTCAATTAATAAAAAAATAAAATAAATGGTTTTAAATATATTAATATAAATTGAATGAATTATTGTGTTCCGTGAATTTTATTATAAAAATATAACATGGAATATATTTATTAATGGAATATATTTATTAATGGAATATATTTGAATAACATTTTCATCATGTTGTTTTTAAATTCAAATTAAATTAATAGTTCCAAAAATGACATTAATGTTATTTTATAATAAATAATATTTTATTAAATGATTTAAAATTCCTAAAAATACTATATTCATAAAATTTATTGGTATATGTTTAAAAAATATAATATATGATCCATTAATGTAATAATTTTAATTTTATAGTGCCTATATTCACCCCTAAATAGTAAAAACTTTGTTACCGTGGTAATTGTCAAAAAGAGTAAACATGGGTTAAAACCAAAAGATAAAGATTAAAACATCACCCATACTTTTAAAATTTTAATTTTATGATATTAATTCAACTCATCCTCATATTTTATTATAATTAAATTTTTTGTGTTGTTTTAATGAAAATTAATTTAAATTAATATAATATTTTACGAATTTCCAAAATTACCCCTCCCCTCACTTATAAAAGGCCACATAATCTCCTATTCTATTCATACTTAAATAAATTTTTGGTTCATAAATTCACTAATTAAATACCTTCCTTACTTCCCTTACCATGTCCTAGAGGCATTTTTTTATTATAAACCCCGCCTATGAAGGATTTTAGTGTAAACCTAAAAAGATTGTCCGGAAAAGAGGTATTGTTCTTAACTGAGCATTTTTGTTTTAATTATTATTCTAACACATTAAAATATTACTATATTATTAAAATATAATAAATTAATTATAATAATTATAATAAGATTTTATTATGTTAATGTCATAACTAACATCCATCTCCTCTTCCATCAAATAGGAAATAAAATTCTCGTTTGTGTGTACAGTAGACTACTACCTCTCAAACTGATGTAATTTTTTCCATCATCACCTCTAATGTATATTCATTATTATATAATTAATATATCTATATTATATTCATGAAATATTTATAATTCTATAAAATAAAAATATCATATATTTTCTTACCTTTCCATTCATAGAAAGATGATTACATCGTTCATGTGTTCATGTGTATTACCACCTCCAAGAAAAGATGTGATTTTTTCATTAAATAATCAAATGGATGGTATATATAAGTGTATTTAAATAAATAATATGACATTAGTCATATAATTATCAATATATAAGGGTAAAATAATTCTAAACTTCTTTCCATAATGATCGTTGAATTTTTTAATGTTACTAGTGTGTACATACGAACAACTGTCTCCATGGTTGTAATGTAGTTCATTTTTCATAACCATATTTCATGATTGTTTTCAAAATTATAATTTATGTATAAAAATTATAATTATTTCAGGATTATTATTATATATATTATTAAATAATGACTTTATTGACGATAGACAACCTTCTGAAATCACTTTGGACTTATGATCCAAATATCATCAAAACAGCTGATGTAAACTTAATTTATTAAGTAATTGAATATGATATGGTATTAAATAACATAAAAGGAGTGATAAACTTGAAAATTTTCATGATAAATTTAATAATTGAAATAATTTTATCATTAATGAATATAAATAGCATACATGATGAGTTGGACTCGAGGTAAGGAACTTTGTTTTTAAAAATATTCTTTTAAAGTTTCTCTTCAAAAAAAATTCTTCTATATACATGTTCATATAAATGTTTCAATAAAATTTTTCTTAATTATTCAATATATTCTTAATTTTATTATTTACCATATTTTACTTTTTTTATAATGTTTTAAAAATATAATCTTTTAAAGTTTTTATGTAAGGGACACTTTACATTAAAAACCTTGTTTTAAATGTTTTAAATATTCATTTTCTAAATATTTATCTTCCATGTCCATATTCTTAAAATTATTTTATTAATAAATTTATATGGATATAAAATAATTAAAAGTAAATTTTATGAATATTTTTACTTTCTTTAAAAGGTTTTTTAAATTAATCTGTTTACATATTTTATGCGGGATGTTTTGACTTTCTTTACAAAAGACAAAAGGAATGTTTTATTTTAACATATACGAAATCAATGAATTTTTCCACCCTAGAAACCATTATTTAATATTTATAATTATTTATAATATTCCTTATTTTATTTAAATAAAAAAACCTATTTTACTTTATTATAATTTTTTTCAAAAAGGGTTTTAAATTGAATAGATGTTTTGATATCTGGAAATTATTTTCTTATGGGTATAAGTGATCTCTCTAAACCACCCTTTGATATGACCATTATATATATAACTCACTTTATATATATTTTTAATGGTATATAATGCTTCTAAATTAAGAATATATGTCTCTCACATATTTACAAATCTTATTATCTCTTCCTTTTATAGGTTAATACATGCCTTGTGTTCATTTATCAAATTCCTTCATTATAAATTTTTTTTTTGATTATGATATGAGGAAATATTATGAAACCCATTTATTTTTATGGGTAATTAAATTTATTATATATTATTATTGATTTCATTTTTTAGAACACAAAATCAAGAACATGTAATTATGGGTGCACCCAGATAGTGCTTCAATTCATTGGGTAAATATTTTGTCTAATGATATGTTATGTATGCTCTTAAGAAGTTAACCTAATCCACTATGGGAATTTTTTCACCATGTGATTTTTTATAAGAAGTTATCCTTAACTTATGTTTATATGGTTTTTTTTGTTTCTACCACATTTAATATGTTTCTATGATCTTATGATACCATTTTATTTATGTTATGCTTCCATGTGATTAATCATAATATTATTTCTAAAGGAAAGTATATGATACTTCATAAGGGTGAAATGTAAAAAAAATTGAAAAGGTTTTTAAACTTTTTCCATGATTTCAAAATAACCATTATGATTTATATTTTTTCTATAAACTTTAATATTAATTGTTTTATGAAATTATTTGGATATAAATTTTTATTTCTTGGGAAATAAAATGTTTATTTTGAGCCAAAATTTTAACTTAAAAAAAGAAAAAATTGTATAAGTATCCATGAACTAATAGGATACTTTAATTATTTTTTATATGTCCCTTACTGAGATTTTTTACACATACAAATTTTTAAAATGTATTTTGTTTGGTTTTAAGGATGAGTAGGGATAAATATGGTTGAAGATGAAAATTTTAACGATACTTTATGAAAATAAAACTTTTTCTATTATAAAAATATTTATATTGTGGGAAAAATGGATAATGTGTAAAAGTATCCACTTTATGATTTAATATTTATTTATTTAAGGGTGATGGACTAAATATGTAAAACACTAAACCTTAAATATCCTTAAATTTAATAAAATAAAATATTGACTTAAAAATCAAGATTATGTAATGTTTAAGGATGGGTCCTTATAGTTGGTATAATAGGAAATGTTTATATAAATTTGGAGGTTATGATTTTTTCATGTGAGGTTAAGATAATAGTTATATATACTATCAGGGGTTTTTGATTTTAAGTTTGATCATAAGTTCAAATTCCTAGACACCCCTTTTGAGGTTTTAATTGATGGTATTTTAATTTTATAAATGTAATTTTGGGAGACAATTTATGGGGTTGAGGTATATGTAACCCTTGGGTTCAACATGAAGTATTATTTGAGGTACAATGATCTTTCTATAAGTTTAAAGGTATTGATTACATTCATTATTTATATGATATTTTATGATTAATTTTATTTTAATTATGTTAATCGTATTTTTGTGATGTTATAAAAATTATATTAATATAGTTTTAGAAAAAAGGAAAACTTATCACATCTTATAAGTTTATGGGGATTGAACTAACAACTAAAGGGTGACAAGGGAAAAATTAATACCAGTAGCCTATATGATTTCTTAGTTAGTATGAAATTTCTTTTTAAAAATATATATGAAAGATAAATATTAAGTTTATTTAAGAAACATCTATTTTATTTTATAGATGACCATAGAATTTAAAAGAGACTTGGTAATTGATTAATTAATGATATTTCATAAGAAGGTCACTATTTTGTGAAACTTATAAGATTAAGGCAAATATAATATTATGGGATTTTATTTGAGGTATAATGTTTGATTTATATTTTGGAATAATATATGATTATGGTGTGTATTTATGGAGAATTAAATTATTTATAGAAATGATTATCATATCTTATAGATTATATTAATAGGGAATATAAATTTTTTGTTTCAAACATTAAGAGTGATTGGTTTTATTTTGAGATAAATGTTATATTTGTTTTGGATGAATATGTGATAAATCATTCAAATATTAGGGTTTAAACCTTATTTAGGAATGTTTCTAATAATTTTATGGTTAGTTATTTATAAAATGATATAAGTTAAACTTTGGGTGTTATTTTTGAGGCTTTAGAGATTAATGTTTTAATTTATAGTACGAAGGTTTATTCATTATGGGAATTATCTTACCTTGTTCTAACCATTTTGGTTTTGGTTAATGTATAATGATAAAAGGAATATATTGTTTCCTTTTGTGGATTATGTGATCCATTTGAGGCATATTTTAGCACTTCATGTATAAAATAATTCATCTTGAATACTCATAATTTGGGGGGAAAGATGATATTTTGGTGTAAATTTATTAAAATATGAAATTATACTTTTCAAGTAAGTATATTTATATATATTCTCAGTCTTGATGATAAATGAATTCCTAATATCTAGGAAAATTATTTTGAAACAAAAATGTTATCATATTACCTTTGTTTTTTATGAATCGATGATCTTTTTCAAACCTCATCAACTTATGGTTATGTGGTCGTTAACTTTATTTTGATCATTCTCTTTCTTGTGATAAATTATCGCTATCACTCCCCATAATTTTTTTTATATTATGTTTTCTCTCCATTTCTATATTTTTACTTCTCACTAATGTTCTCATATTTTGAAACCTATTTATATGATGACCTTTATATTTAATTTTCCATTTTTCAAGAAGAATTTATATTAACCCATTTTACGATGTGGAATTTCAAAAAATGTATTTTCATTTGTCTATTTTAGATGAATTTTGGGGCCTTGTGATTGATTTCGGGGTTGATTATAGTTTCACAATTATTCACATCGGGTTTACCATTTTTTGTTTCGCACCAATTTGTGACATTTTGGTTTCTAACAGGGTTTGTTCATGGAACTAGAAACACCCAACAACTCTCACATCCATGATGAATCATGGGACTACTTTCCAAAATCTAGAGATCATTAGGGAACTTATACAATGACAATTAAGAAAATACACTGGTCAACAGGATGGGAGGTTGGGCTCATCACACCATTTTAGGTGAAAATATTTCCTACTCCATTGCTCTCTTACATATTTAAGACATATTCATGAATACATTTTAAATTTTAAATTTAGAAACATTCAGCCCTATATATTATCAATAATTCCTAGGAATGATTTTATTGGAAACCATTTGTTTGTATCTGGGGTTCTCAATCGATGGAACCATCTATATGTATTTGGGGTTCTCCATCGATGGAACCATCTATATGTATCCAAGGTTCTCAATAAATGGTACCATATTTATTACATTTTTTGTTTTTTTATTATGTTTTTAATCTGAAAATTTAGGAACTCTAGAATTTACATTCATTCAGGTAGACGGGAGCTGTTTCTGCAACGACCCAAAGTTTAATTAATGGAAAATCCCTCTTGATCCAGTTAAATGTCTCTTTATGAAAAAAAAAATTATAAGATTTCAACTTATTTGGTTTTATGTTAATAATTTTGACTGTTGTTAATATAGCCGTTGAACAGTGACCACATGATTAGTATAAATATAGTACCTTAACAAATCCAATTTACTCGGACAAAAGAAGCGATTGCCTCATCCAGTATAATTGCTCCATACGAATCCCATTTGTCGGAGCTTGGAAAACAGGTGGCATCCTTGGGCTTCACCCTTGACCAATCCCAATATGAGCTTCACCATGTCAAGCTCGAATGGGACCGTCTATGGGAAAAGTGGAAGTTGATAGAGATTACCACTCGAGCGATGTTATCTGAGCCACCCCAAGAGTCTGTCACCATCGCACACCTTACCCTTAGGTCTTATGTGGCTATTTTAAGGGGTTATATAACAAATAAGTAGTACTATGTTCATGTACATTATTTTTCTATATAATAATGAATATAATTTCTAGTCATTTTTGATACATTGTAAATAGTTTTTAAAAGTACAAATGGTGTTTTTAGTTATTATTTAATTAAGAAATCTATTTTATTAAATTAAGGGATTTTTGAATTTAATAATATTTTAATAAAATAATAATATTATTATTAAATTAATTTTTTATTAAATAAATGATCTTATAATTTTATGAATGCAATTAAAATTTTTTATTAATGTTTGAAATCTATTTTTGTCAAAACCCGTGAATTTTCGATAAATGTCGGTTTTTATTTTAAAAGTGAAAATTAACATATTTAGAATTTTTTTTTAGATAAAATAAATGTCATTTCTGGAATCAGGACATCGAAATTATCCAACAGTGAATTTTTCATAATTTTCAGAGATAGTCAAATTTTTGGGTAAAAATTAAATACCGTTTAAATATATAATGTGTTTTATGACATCATAATGACCCAATGGTGATGTAATAAAATACCATAATCCTTATGTTCGGTAAATATATGTTTTATCATTAAAATAATGTGATTTTGGGTTTGTTTGACTTACTTTTCAAAGCGTTGATGGACCCCTCAAGACATATTCAACACTTTGCCTTTTTAAATTAATTTCCATGGGAGTGTGACTCACCTCCACATAAGCAACCTTATTATTTTAAGAAGTTCGGACTTGGGCCTTATAAAATATTTTTTTCCTCTTCCCTTTTCCAAAAACCATGGGCAAAAGCCATGGGATGGTTTGTGTTTTGGATTAATTTAATGTAAGGGGACCCAAACCTAAATAATAAAGAATTCTCTCACCTTTCCTATATAAACCCACCCAAGCTCCCACTTCCTCCTCACTCAAAGCCCTTGTAGTTATTCAAACATCTTCCCAACTCTCTCTAGAATCCTTCCAAGGTGCCCCAAGCTCCCAAGAAGCCTCTCACAAGCCTCTCTCTAGCCTTTGGAAGCACACTTCCAAGTAAGGTTTTTTTCTTCCTTTCTCATTTTTGTCAATTTTATTTAAGTTGTATTTCCCTTTTAATTCCAATTATAAATGTTGGGGTATGGTTTCACACCTCTCCCATACTTCCCTCTTATTGTTTGAATGATGGGAGACCCCTTTCTATCTCATTAAATTCCTCCCTTGTACACCCGTTACTATGCCGAAATTCCGAAAGGAACTTCTCTCTCTTCTTTTACATTCAAGAAAATAATTTTGTATCATGAATGTAAATTCCATTACAATTATTGGTACATGTATCTATATGACCTCCTTACTATCCATTACATGTAAATATGATTAGGAACCCCTTTCTCTCTCATCAACCTTTTTATGAATTCTTATGTCACGCCGTTACGCTGCCGAAATCGCACCGATTTTCTAAGCCAATGTCATTGTTTAGTGAATACCATTTCTCCATCAAGGGTATTCACCTTTATGCATATTTACTTATTGATTATAAAGTTTCATTTATGAAATCCACATTCCTTTATCGTGAAAAAAATGATTATGTTTTATGAATCCATGTTTTATGATCCATGTGGCACACTTATGCATGAAATGAAATGTTTAAGAAGGGTGCGCCCTTATAGCGCTCCAATGCATTGGGTAAAGTATAGTATCATGATACGTCATGTGAAATGAGTGTTGACTCATGATAATTCAAGTGCAACGAGGGCTTACTTGTGATTTATGTGCAATTAGGGCTTAATCATGCTCCATGTGCAATGAGCCTTGGCTTATGCTAATTCCATGATAAGTGTTGTTGCCACATCTCCATGTTGTGATTATCATGCTTTATCATGCCTTTATGTTCATGTTTATTTTATGCTCTATTGATTATGCCTATTTTCTAACTTGTATTGTACTCCTCATGTTATTCCATGTTTACTCCCTTACTGGGATTTATAGATCACCCTTTTCTTATGCATGTCCTCAGGTTATCCCATGCAATGCTAAGTACGAAGTAATGTAGTGGTCATGAAAAGGAAGTTTTCAATAAATATGTTGTATTTAATGTTTTAAGTTTTTATGTAATTATCCTAATCCCCAAAGACACTAAACCTCTGGATCTTCTTTGTTGTATCAAGTGAAGTTTTATGTAATAAATCATGTTTAAGTTGTAAAAAAAGAAGGGGTGTCATAGTTGGTATCAGAGGATAGGTTTAGTTATTTTTGGGATTATGAAACCCTAGTAAAACCTTAGATACAAGACTAAGTACAATAAAAAAGTCCCTAAGTTTTGGTGAGTATTGAGTAAGTGGGTTATCAAGCAGATACATCCATGTCTGCATACAAGCAGGTAGAGGCGGCTCTAGCACAGATGTATCATGGGGGTAAAACCCGAAAACACCACTTTGAGCTAGACTCGAACGGGAAATGGTGCACGACAACGGGCCTTGCTGCACTCTTGGTTACGACACTCCCGGGGGATATGTTTTGATAAATTCACAAGCTTAGTATGAACCCTTATTAAGGGAATTAAAAAAATTACCCTATGAATATATGTTAGAAAGTAGATCATGAAAATCCAATATTGAAGCCTATAGACTCATGAGTTAAGGATTGAAAGTTTATTTATAAGTCATCAACTTTTGTCTTTGGATTACCCTTTATGTGTTACCCCTAACTTTCCTTTTATTCCATCCAATGGACGGTAATAGTAGGAATCGGGCGAACAATCGTTGTGAAGATCAGTGTGATGACTGTACTAATGAGATGCCCAATCCAATGGGAGCGGGAATCGCGAACTTTGTCACGCTTATCTCTCAGCTAACTCAAGTTTTGAATAGAAACACGGGTCAGGTGGAATGTTCAACCCCCCCTAAGAAAGAACAAGTCGCTATCGAGAGCTTCATGAGACAAAGGCCTCCTACTTTTAGTGGATCATCTGATCCCACGATCGCTGAACAATGGATCAACTCCATTGAAAAGATATTCTCCATCCTCCAATGTTCCGAACAAGAGAAGGTTCTCCTAAAGGCTTATCGTATGGAGGGTGAAGCTGATCAATGGTGGACGTTGATCAAAAATACAAAGCCTGAGGAGGAGATCGAGGCGTTGGAATGGAAGGATTTCCGGAAGATGTTTTTCGATAAATATTTTTTGTGCACCCTCCGGATTAAGATGGAAAGGGACTTCCTTTCCCTCAAGAAAATAGATGAAGAATCTGTTGGATCGTACGAGGAAAACTTCACAAGGCTTTCACGATACGCTTTCGGCTTTGTCGTTACCCCTGAATGCAAGGTTGACCACTTCTTTGGTGGGCTGAATCCCAGCTTGCAGAAAGCATTAGCGATCCGTGACTTTGACAGCTATGAGGAAATTGTCCGATGTGCCATCAAGGTTGAAATGGAGATCTGGGAATCACAGGGGTATCATGGGGATAAGAAGTGTAAGGTGGACTTCAATGCTGGTGGTCCGATGGATAAATCCAAAGGTGATAAGAAGATCCAACACCCCACTTGCCAAAAGTGTGGGAAGAGGCACCCTGTAAATTGCCTTAAGGGGACGAGAAAACGCTTCAGGTGTGGAAGAGAAGGGCACCTAGCTGTTAACTGTTGGCAAGAAGGACACGCGGCTGCGACAGAGGAGAGGAACACTCCGTTTGAACCTCAACGCATTGTTCAATGCTAAAAATGCAAAGAACCAGGTCATTTTGCAAATCAGTGCCCTAATCCAAGGGTTATCAGAGGCAAACAACAACCTCCTAGACAGTAAGGAAGAGCTTTTGCCATCACTTCTGCCGAAGTGAACCCCAAAAAAGAAGTGGTGAAAGGTATGCTAGTTATTCATTCAAGAATAGAAAACGTACTTTTTGATTCAGGTTCTATGCATTCTTTCATATCTCTAAAGTTTAGTAGAACAATCCCAGCACCACCACAAATCGTGGAAGTAAAGATGTCGGTGAGTACGAAAAATGGGGAAATCATTACATCCCATGAATATAAGTCCTCCCCTGTTATAATCATTGTATTTAATTTCCTGGCGAACCTCGTCATACTCCCTCTGGTGGAATTTGATGCAATTCTTGGCATGGATTGGCTTTCCTTATATAGAGCCAATATAAATTGTCAGGAGAGGGAAATCACACTCCATATGGAGAATAGACCCCTGATTCTTTATAAGTGTCAGGAGGAAGATGAATCTCTTTTAGCTCCATCATCTCAAGAATGGATATTACTGCCTTATGAGCATGCATATCTGGCTCAGATGATTAAGTCCAAGGAAGAAACCATCCTTGGAGAAATGCTTATTGTGAGGGAATTTGCTGAAGTGTTTCCCGAGTAACTGTCTGGTCTTCCTCCAATAAGAGATGCTGAGTTCTCAATTGAACTTAAACCTGGGCGCAACCAATATCCAAGACTCCATATAGAATGGTTGTTGTTGAGCTTGAAGAGCTGAAGAAACAACTATAGGAGAATCTGGATAAAGGGTTTATACGCCTAAGTTCTTCACCATGGGGTGCACCAGTCCTCTTTTTCAAGAAGAAGGATGGGTCAATGTGGATTTGCATCGATTATCGTGAACTTAACAAAATTACGGTAAAGAACAAGTATCCTCTCCCAAGAATAGATGACTTGTTTGATCAGCTGTGTGGAGCAAAATACTTCTCCAAGGTGGATTTGCGGTCGGGATATTATCAAGTAAGGGTGAAGAAGGAAGATTTCCCCAAGACTGCTTTTTGTACAAGTTACGGGCACTATGAATTCATAGTAATGCCTTTCGGACTCACCAATGCTCCAGCAATATTCATGTACTTGATGAATAGAGTCTTTAGAGATTACCTTGACAAATTTGTGGTAGTCTTTATAGATGATATTCTAATATAATCTAAAACCAAGGAGGATCATGAGGAGCATTTAAAAACTATACTAGAGACTTTGCGCAAGGATAAGCTCTATGCAAAGTACAGCAAGTGTGAGTTCTGGTTAAAGGAGGTCTCATTCTTTGGCCATATCATCACAAGCAATGGGATATCTGTGGACCCCTCCAAAACAGATGCAATTGAGGGATGGTCGAGGACAACATCGGTAACGGATATCCGTAGCATCTTGGGGTTAGCTGGATATTATCGATGATTTGTGAGAAATTTCTCACGATTGTCCAACCCTCTTACCAAGCTAACTCGAAAGGGAGTAAAGTTTTCTTGGAGTGATGAATGCGAAGAAAGCTTCAAGGAGTTGAAAAAGGAGGCTTATCATTGCACCTGTGCTCACTTTACCCACAAGTGGGGAAATTTTTGTGGTATTTAGTGATGCTTCAAAGAAGGGCTTAGGTTGTGTGCTGATGCAGAATGATAAAGTGATATCCTATGCCTCAAGGCAGTTGAAAATCCATGAACGAAACTATCCAACGCATGATCTGGAGTTGGCGGCGGTGATCTTTGCCTTGAAAATATGGCGGCATTATCTCTATGGAGAGAAATGTGAGATATATACTGACCACAAGAGTCTTAAATATATATTCACACAGAAAGAGCTTAATATGTTCCAGAGAAGATGGATAGATCTCATCAAGGATTATGACTGTTCAATACATTATCACCCTGGGAAAGAGAACAAGGTGGCAGATGCCCTAATTAGAAAGGACCCAGAAATTCTATCAATGATGAGAATTGAGAAGGATCCAATCTTCTTAGACTTGATGAATATGGACGTGGGAATCATAAAGAAGGGAACATCATCAATCCTTTCACAAATTATTTCTCAACCATCTCTTTTGGAAAGGTTAAAGGATGCTCAAAAGGATGATGTGGGAATTCATGAAAAGGTGGAAGCTATCAAAAAAGGGAAATCCTCAGAGTTTAATGTTAATAAAGAAGGAATTGTGCGGTTTGGGAAAAGACTATGTGTTCCATCAAGTCTGAAGCTAAAGAAGGAACTTTTATATGATTCACATAGTTCAAATTTCTCTATTCACCCAGGGAGCACAAAGATGTATCGAGATCTCCGAAAAACTTTTGGTGGGATTATATGAAGAAGGAGATTGCTGAATATACATCAAAGTGCATGGTGTGTCAGCAAGTGAAGGCAGAGAGGCAGAAGTCTAAGGGGATGATGCAACCATTTCCCATACCAGAATGGAAATGGGAGAACATCACCATGGACTTTTTCACCGAACTTCCAAGGACATCCAAAGGCAATAATGCAATATGGGTTGTTATGGATCGTCTAACAAAGACTACACACTTCATTGCTATTCGGGAGGATTTCTCATTGGATCAACTGACACAGATATATATCAGGGAAGTGGTAAGGTTGCATGGAGTACCACTATCTATTGTGTCTGACCGAGATCCAAGATTCACCTCTAAGTTTTGGAAGAGTATTCAACATGATCTAAATACTGAACTGAACTTCAGTACGGCCTATCATCCTCAAACTGATGTCCAATCCGAGTGGACTATCCAAACACTTGAGGATATGTTGAGAGCGTGCTCAATGGACTTTAAAGGAGGATGGGATCAACATCTTCCTCTGGTTGAGTTCTCTTATAATAACAGTTTCCACTCGAGCATCCAAATGGCACCATATGAAGCCCTGTATGGGAAAAGGTGCAGAACACCGGCATGTTGGGATGAGGTCGGTGAACGTAAGCTGCTTGGACCAGAAATGGTCGAAGAAATGGTGGAGAAGGTGAAAACCATTTAGCAGCATATCAAGGAAGCCCAGATTTGAAAGAAGAGTTATGCAGATAATTGTCGACGAGAACTAGAATTTAAAGTTGGAGACATGGTGTTTCTACGCATATCTCCATGGAAAAAGGTTATGAGGTTTGGAAATAAAGGGAAGTTAAGTCCAAGGTACATCGGCCCCTTCAAGGTTCTTGATCGTGTTGAGGTTGTGGCCTATCGAATACCACTTCCACCTGCTATGGCCAAAGTACATAATGTCTTTCATGTATCCCTCTTAAAGAAGTACATACCGGACCCTTCACATGTACTCTCTTCGAAGGTGGTACAATTGGAAGATGATCTTTCTTATGAGGAGCAACCAGTGAAGATCTTAGATCGTAGAGAAAACGTTCTACGAAATAAGACAATGCCCCTCGTCAAGGTGTTGTGGAGAAACCACAAGTTTGAAGAAGAAACTTGGGAATCGGAGGATATGATGAAGCTGAGTTACCCACATTTGTTTTAGTGTGGGAAAAAGGAAAATTTTGAGGGCGAAATTTCTTAAGGGGGGAATATTGTAACGACCCAAAGTTTCATTAATGGAAAATCCCTCTTGATCCAGTTAAATGTCTCTTTATGAAAAAAAATTTTATAAGATGTCAAATTATTTGGATTTATGTTAATAATATTGACCGTTGTTAATATAGTCGTTGAACAGTGACCACATGATTAGTATAAATATAGGACCTTAACAAATCCAATTTACTCGGACAAAAGAAGTGATGGCCTCATCCAGTAGAATTGCTCCATAAGAAGCCCATTTGTCAGATTTCAAAAAAGAGGTAGCATCCTTGGGTTTCGCCCTTGACCAAGCCCAAGTTGAGATTCACCATGTCAAGCTCGAACGGGACCGTCTATGGGAAAAGTGAAAGTTGATAGAGATTACCACCCGAGCGATGTTATCCGAGCCACCCCAAGAGTCTGTCACCATCGCACACCTTACCCTTAGGTCTTATGCGGCTGTTTTAAGGGGTTATGTAACAAATAAGTAGTACTATGTTCATGTACATTATTTTTTTATATAATAATGAATATAATTTCTAGTCATTTTTGATACATTGTAAATCGTTTTTTAAAGTACAAATGATGTTTTTAGTTATTATTTAATTAAGAAATCTATTTTATTAAATTAATGGATTTTTGAATTAAATAATATTTTAATAAAATAATATTATTATTATTAAATTAATTTTTTTTAAATATAAATTATCTTATAATTTTATGAATGCAATTAAAAATTTTTATTAAGGTTTGAAATCCATTTTTGTCAAAACCCGTGAATTTTCGATAAATGTCGGTTTTTATTTTAAAAGTGAAAATTAACATGTTTATAATTTTTTTTTAGATAAAATAAATTTCATTTCTGGAATCAGGACGTCGAAATTATCCAACGGTGAATTTTTCATAATTTTCTGAGACAGTCAAATTTTTGGGTAAAAATTAAATACCATTTAAATATATAATGTGTTTTATGAAATCATAATGACCCAATGGTGATGTAATAAAATACCATAATCCTTATTTTCGGCCAATATATGTTTTATAATTAAAATAATGTGATTTTGGGTTTTTTTGACTTACTTTTCAAAGCATTAATGGACCCCTCAAGACATATTCAACACTTTGCCTTTTTAAAGTAATTTCCATGGGAGTGTGACTCACCTCCACATAAGCAACCTTATTATTTTAAGAAGTTTGGACTTGGGCCTTATAAAATATTGTTTTCCTCTTCCCTTTTCCAAAAACCATGGGCAAAAACCATGGTATGGTTTTTGGTTTGGATTAATTTAATGTAAGGGGACCCAAACCTAAATAATAAAGAATTCCCTCACCTTTCCTATATAAACCCACCCAATCTCCCACTTCCTCCTCACTAAAAGCCCTTGGAGTTCGTCCAACCTATTCCCAACTCTCTCTATAATCCTCCCAAGGTTCCCCAAGCTTCCAAGAATCCTCTCACAAGCCTCTCTCTAGCCTTTGGAAGCACACTTCCAAGTAAGGGTTTTTTCTTCCTTTCTCATTTTTGTCAATTTTCTTTAAATTGCATTTCCCTTTTAATTTCAATTATGAATGTTGGGGTATGGTTTCACACCTCCCCCATACTTCCCTATTATTGTTTTAATGATGGGAGACCCCTTTTTCTCTCATTAAATGCCTCTCATGTACACCTATTACTATGCCGAAATTCCGAAAGGAACTTCTCTCTCTTCTTTTACATTCAAGCAAATAATTTTGTATCATGAATATAAATTCCATTAAAATTGTTGGGAAATGTATCTATATGACCTCCTTACTGTCCATTACATGTAAATATGATGATGAACCCCTTTCTCTCTCATCAACCTTTTTATGAATTCTTATGTCACGCCGTTATGCTGCCGAAATCGCACCGATTTTCTAAGCCAATGTCATTGTGTAGTGAATACCATTTCTCCATCAAGGGTATTCACCTTTATGCACATTTACTTATTGATTATAAAGTTTCATGTATGAAATACACATTCCTTTATCGTGTAATAAATGATTATGTTTTATGAATCCATGTTTTATGATCCATGTGGCACACTTATGCATGAAATGAAATGTTTAAGAATGGTGCGCCTTTATAGTGATCCAATGCATTGGGTAAAGTATAGTATCATGATATGTCATGTGCAATGAGTGTTGAATCATTCTAATTCAATTGCAATGAGGGTTTACTCGTGATTTATGTGCAATGAGGGTTTACTCATGCTCCATGTGCAATGAGCCTTGGCTCATGCTAATTCCATGATAAGTGTTGTTGCCACATCTCCATGTTATGATTATCATGCTTTATCATGCCTTTTTGTTCATATTTCTTTTATGATATATTGATTATTCCTATTGTCTAACATGTTTTTTACTCCTCATTTTATTCCATGTTTACTCCCTTACTGGGCTTTATAGCTCACCCTTTTCTTATGCATGTCCTCAGGTTATCCCATGCAATGCTAAGTACGAAGGAATGTAGTGGTCATGAAAAGAAAGTTTTCAATAAAGATGTTGTATTTCATGTTTTAAGTTTTTATGTAATGATCCTAAGCCCCAAAGACACTAATACTCTCTATCTTCTTTGTTGTATCAAGTGAAGTTTTATGTAATAAATCATGTTTAAGTTGTAAAAAAAAGCAGGGTTGTCATAGTTTCGATGTGGGGATCGATCTGATGATAGGGGATTCCTACATATCTGTATGATAGGAACCAAAAACTATATATTTTAGTTCCTATTAATGGGAAACATCGTACCTTATAAGGTCATGTGATAAGTACCATACCATTCATTTTAAGTTCATTCAGTAAGGATGACTAGGAGAAATGGGCCTAGAAAATTTTGGTGTGTGAATTAAGCTAAAATGGATTAAGGGAGACATAAAGAATTTGGACCTCCCAGTCAAATATAACCCTAGTATAAATATATAACAAATAAGATTATGTTGATTTTAGGGTGTTGGGTTTGAACCTTGTGGAGGCTTCCTACATATCTTGTTTGGACAGGAATCAAATCCCACATAGTTTGAAATGGTTAGGGATTACACCTACGTAGGAGGCCCATTAATGATTTTAAATTATAGGAATATGTCCCTTTTAGGGGGTGATAAAATGATTTGGGATTATAAAAAGTAGGAGGCATAGATTGTATTTGATCATTTTAATGGCATGATCACCACTAACCTCTAATCCCACATGATTCATACTCAGTGTGAGAAACAATAGGAAGTAGAAGATTTGGAAATATGTGAAATATCTTTCATCCGTTAGTGGATTAGGGTAATTATATGGAAGGAATGGGATATCCTACAAAAAAATTTAGGGTCCTACTCTAGGAGGGATTCCTTGGGAATTTTAACCCTTTCAACTAGTGGAAGAGTTGATTATGGCGAGGAAACGGATGTCAAGGAGAGTTTTTCAGCCAATTATCTTCACAATTTGGGTAACATGTGTCATATCTTTGTCTAAAAAACCATCCTCCACTGTCCCTAAGGTTGGTATCCTCATTACCATAGTAATGTATGATTGAGGTAATTTCAAGGATCATGCCTTTTAGGTATAATAAATGTGGTAATTCCATTACCACAGGAATGTATGATTGAGAGGGAGCATTGGGGTTCCCTAGGTTAAAATCATACATTTCTAGAGGCGTTGGATGAGGTATTTCCTTATTCCCCATCAGAAAAGGGACTAGGATAGAGGGGTGACCAATCATTGGAGATGTTAAAAGAGGGCCTGGAATGAACTTTTCCAAGGAGATACCTAGGTGAGTTAAAGGGAGCCTCACCCAGGTGATAGCCAAGATATATTTAGCTTCTCCTAGGAGATACCTGGGAGAATTGGGTTTGTCTTCACCCGGGTTATACTTGTGTGAGATAGTTTCGGCTACTTTTCCTAAGTAATACTTTGGTGGATTTGAATGATACCTCACCACAATGTTACTTGGGTGAATTTTAAGGTACCTCATGAAAGTGTTACTTGGGAGATCTTAGATTAATAATAAATAGGGTGAAACAATTTGAGTGAGACCTTTATAATACCTCCAAGGGTATCCTCAGGTGCTCTAGGAAGGGTCTCACATAGGTCATTAGTCAAGGAAGGTTACTTATACATGGTACTTTTGGACTAGGGGGAGTGGATCATTGTATAGTTCCTTGGTGTTTCAAATCATTGAGGAATCTTAATACATATATTCTCATTTATTCCCTCTTATTTTGAGTCTTGGAAAGCTACATGGAAGGTTTTTGGGACTTTGTATAAGTACTATGGTGAGAATAGATTTAATATGACTCTTCATCTTATAGTTATATTGAATGGGGATCCCATGGATCCTATTTATAGGAAAACTCAAGACCCTGGATGACATGGGATGCATAGGTTGGTCCTTGCTCTGGACCACTAGGTGATAATATGTGATCTTTTATTTTTTCACTTCTCTATTCCTTGAGGTATTTTCCTTTGAAACTTATCATCCTTATATAAAAAAAGTGTCAACAAATCCCCCCCCCCCTCAGGATTATATCCAATCGGAAGAAGTGGATCTGATCCTGAGGTAGAGGGGAATATGTACTTTGATGGATCCTTCATTAATTATCCTCCACATGTTCATGTAAATTTATACTCATGCTTGGAAAATAGTATGGATTTGTATTGAACATGGGAGACATGAACTAATGGGACACATGTGGTGGTCGTGTAGGTTTATCACATAGAGTTGTTTGTGTAGGTCCACATTGGTGGTCTATATAGTTACCCACACATCAATAAATATCATCATCTACCCAGAAATCATTCCTCTCACTCGCACTATTTTTGTCGTCCGCCCATTTTCATTATTCTAATCATTCATGCACAAACTCTATGATTTCACTCAGTAATAACCTTATGTAAAATTATTAAAAAAAGAAACCTAGGTAGGTAGGTTACGTGAGGTGACCTCTATGAGGCACCTGTGTGAGGTGACCTCAATGAGGCACTTGAGAGAGGTAGCCTAAGAAAGGTGCCTACATGAGGTGACCTTAGGGAAGCCCTTGTATGAGGTTACCTCTCTCCTTTTCTAGATATCCTCCCAATCACATAATTTTTTATCTTAAAATTGAACCTTAAAATATTGATAATTTTTACTAAAATAAAACTTCAAATTATTTCTTACAGACTTCCAATTGGTGATCAAATAGTTTTGAGTCTCTGATGAACAAGCTGGTTCAAGCATCAAGGAGATGTTGGACTTCATCGGGCCAGATTATTACAAATTTCATGAAACCACTCTTCTAGATTTTGAAAATAATTTTTATAAATATCATTGTGAATACCCATAGAGTGATCAACTACTATTTTATGACCATGAACTCCTGAGTGATGTACTCATAAAAAATCAAAATAATTATATTTTTTCCTAGTTCTAGGTGTACATGAATTTCCCCATGACTAGCATCTTAGAAAAGGGTGTGTATATCAATGAGGGAATGGTACCCTCTACCTATGTCATGCATCATATCATCAATGCTCCATATTTAAAGCCTCACACTCCTGATTTAAAGTCACATTAATATTCGTCTGTTTTCTATGATTTCAAGATAAATCGGTCAAAATGTTCTAAGGAATATTATGACCTCCACTCTGGAGGAGGTTTCACACCAAAGTGAATGTGGGCATACTGGGTGTGTTGGACTTATCTGAATTTTAATTTGAACTAAAATTGTTTGTTATCTATGAGTTTGTCTTGGTGGACTAGGTGTATGTGTCAAAGAATCAAGATATCATTCCTAAGATACTAAGCCAATAGATCCTGAAGAGGAATAATTTACATCTGATACATGGAGAAGTTGGAATCTATTTATGGGATGTATATAAGATCTTGTTTCCCAATATTGGATAGATGTATTACATGTTCTTCCCACTAAAAGTTATGTGGGGTGATGTTGAATGAATTCCCTCTTTGGCTTACAGGCTATTAAATATATCCTTGGATATTAGGAAGGATGAAACCTGACTAAGGGGTGATGTCTATTTTGATGCATAGAAGAAGGTTTTCTTAGTGAAATAAGGAAAAGGTCCTATATTTCAGTTCCCAATAGTATGTCCCTCATTGGAAAAGTAGGGCATTCGAGGTAAGTTTTGGCCTACATTGGAGGAGGGTCAAAATGATTAGTGGGGGTATGTAGTCAAATCTGAAATACCCTTTAGAACATATCTCATCATATTTTTAGTAATTTGGTTAAGAATATACATTCTACTAGTTTGAGAATAAAATGGAGGAGTGAGGTCAGGGACATTTTTTGTGGCCAAGTTATCATATAGGAAGCACATTGAGTTGGAAATTCCCATCTTGAAATAGATCCACAAATGATTATTGAACATGTTTATGGGGAGGGAATATTGAAGGTAAATTTTAGGTTTTTGTGGGGTTTATTTCAGCACACTTAATTTCTTACGCCTTTATGAGTGAAGTTAAATTTTCTAGAGGCTATTTTTGACAATCTATTCAGCTAGTTTCTAGCATACGGTCTCTATCATTAAAGTGTGTTGAAGCCTTATAGAATCATATCCTACTGAGTGAATTCAACTTATTTACATATTATAATCCACCCACTTGAAATTTCACTGAAAATAGAAAATATAATGATGTAATTATATCATATATGACTTCTTTCATAGATAGTGTGTTGGTAACTCAAATTGATGGATAGGTTCTTTATGAAGCCCAAGATCCCTATATATTTAAACTCTGATTCAAGTTCCTGAAACATACAATTGTTTCCCAATCTATGCATGTATGAATAGAGAAACACCCAATGGTGACATGAAATATTTGGATCCAGATGGATCTAGAGTTATCACAGGTGGTAATTAAGCTGCCTCTATCGGGTGAATCTTTTGGGTTGACCTTTGGGTATATTGATGCCTAGATCTTGTCGTACCCTCAAGGGGTGTTAACAATGATCATCCCTATGGTTGAATCCAAAAAAACAATTGGGTGTGTAAATTTCAGAAATAAGTCTCATCCTAAGGATTATAATGACATAGTTTTGAAATTGAAATGATCCCAGACAGAGGATTTTCCACAAAACAAAATATAAAAGACTACACCTACTAATATGAGATGATATCTCACCAAAGAAAATATTGGACATCAATTTCAAAACCCTATATCAAAACGGATAGGCCCATAAAACTAGTGAAATGAAGGGAAATCAAGTCCTCTTCACAATCACCCATGGAATAATATGATTAGGTGCATCTCGAGGTAGTGGAATCTTAACAATATAATCCTGATGATAGAAAATATTTATGGGTATTTATTCAATTTTTCATGTTCAACCCGCAACTTGGAAATTTTTAGGAACCCTATGACCTCTATTTTAGTAAAAAAAATTAGGTGGGGAATAATATCCAAGATTTGTAGATTATCATATATTCCAAAGGCAACCAAATTCCTTCTACCAAGTAAGTGAATGAAATGATAGACTAGGGTGCTACTGAAGTTCTAAATGTTCAGTCTATTGATAAATGAGATTAATTCATTGATGTTAATGATAGGTACTTTCTTAATTTATATCCCTTCATTCCTGAACCATTTTTTAGGAGAATATTTTGGATAAGTATAAGAACTTATTTTTTAGAGGGAGGAATAAGATACACCAGGGGTGGAGTCACCAAAATATTGGCCAAAGGGTATCCACATTGGGGATGTGGAATCCACCCCTAAGTAAGTGGAGTTTTCTTCAATCCAGAGACTCATGGAGTAAGAGATAGTGGTGTAATTATATATATTTCCTCCATCATCACTGGTATTCAAAGAAGTGTGTGTTAGCCTTCCCCCATCAAAAGTGAAGGAATGATAGGTGTTAATGACATTGTCCAAGGGTCTCGCTAGCCATCATGAGTTTTCACAACATCATTTATTATCATCTTTTCTATGATAAGTACTGATTATTCTTTCAGATTATAGGATCCACTCCCCTCTTTTATCTAAATGGGATTAGATCTGACCCTCCAATAACGGAGGAGGGTACTCCAGATGAGGCACAGGTTATTAATGGTGGGTCCATCCCCTCAATTAGAGAAGTTTAAATGGATGAGATCATATATGTTCCTACTACTATGTAGGGGTAGGATAATCCTAGTAATGTAAAATATGACTTATATGGTGTTGTGTATCAATCACTAACTTTTCTTCCTTATTACATTTCAGATCCATCGCATACAATTGAGGACCCTACAACAACCACCACTGACCCTATCACCATCCCAGAAGAAGTTGAGAGTGATCTTGGGTAGTCTGGTGAAGGCTTTGTTTCTTATCCTTATTCACTAGGGCCTAAAGTTTTTCTACCTATTAAAAAGATAGCATATGAAAGTAATGGAAGATCCAATTTGGGTCCTGATCTAAGCATCTTGGATACACCTAATGGTGTAGTTTCTGAGATACTTAGAGCTTTATATAATTAAATAATGGAATAACTTTTCAAGATATTGATATTTATAGATCTTTTGAGGATTTTGGTGATTTTAATAAGGAATTCAATAGACATGATTTTCCCCTATATTGTTTTCTGACATGTATGACATTCTTATGTCGAATGAATAAAATAAAAGGTCTAGATTTGTGTAGCATTGTCTATAGAAAACATTATTTAGGTGATCTGTGACCAGGGAATTGGAGTCCCTCCTGCTCCAATGTGGAAGGAGCAGTAGATCAATGAAGTGGATTATTTTCATGATCCTTCCATAGAGGGTCCCAAGAAGACTTAGAAATATTCTCCTCATTAGGATTTCATGGCTCAAACAGTAGAGTCTAGGGATGGTATGGATGAATCCATCCAAGAAACTGATTCATAAATGAGTGAGTTTCATCAATTACTTTAATATTATTTTTCCTTTAACTTTATTATCTTCCAATTTCGGTGAATACTTTTATTTTTCTTTCAAATTAATCATCCCAAATGGTAAAACATGAAAAGGAAGTATCCACCTCAACTCAATCAATGGTGAAAGGCGGGGGTGATGTTACTCTACGAAGGATAGTGCAAGCTGTTATTATAAGTGAATTAATTCTAGAGTACACCTCTCATCTTGATACTAGCTATGAGAAAATCCAAGAGGAATAGGATTCTATTTAGGTATTTTTTTTTATTCATATGGAAATATATATGGGATTTAGTATCCAAGACACCTATGGTGGATCAACCCTCACAAATTCACTAGATCCAAATCATAGTAAATGTGTTGGGCTATGGTGAATTCAATTATATCATAATTTACTATATTTTGAAGGAAATTATTCACTATTGGGAGTGAGAAAATGAGCCACAAAAACTCATCACTAAAGAAACATTTCTCATGAAAACCAATGATCTTTAAGTTTCATTATCCCATAATGAGATCAATCATTTCAAAAAAGTGTGAGGAGTGAAAGTAGTGGGTTGATGAGAAATCCATTAAAAAGTATTTCTCTGATAAGAGATGGATACCACTATACAGGAGCTTATACAACATTATGATTCATTGGAAGAAGTCTAGAATGAGAGAAATACTATTATTTTGACCACGAAGGAGGAGATATACCTTGATGTGGAGGCTAAGAATACCTAGTAAGGTTGTATTCAACAGTATATTGATAAGGCTCAAGATAACCTCTAGATATTCAAAATTTATATTGATAGTCTTTTGTAAAGTACGATAGAGATACTCCAACTTGGGGATGCTCATATAAATTTTTCTATAGTAATGAAAAGAATTTTACCCACAACCATTTTTCTTTGTACTTTCTTTCCCAGAAATCATAACATTGAAGTTGCATCATCTAATAGAATGCCCTTATGTCAATGTGTTACAATTACAATGATAAGAATAAGAATGTTTTAAAAGTTTATTCAAGGTCTTCAGAACCTATGAGAATACTATGACTATTTATAGAGAAATTTTATAGAATCAAAAACATTTATGTATCTTGAATCACCTCCCTAATTATTTTGTAAGTCAGATATAAAAAGTGACCTATTCCATTAGACTCCACTTCTTCTTGGTCCTACCTTTATAGTTTTTTGACCTAAAAGGTTTTGTACCTTTTTAATTTTAATGTCTCAATTTTTCCAAAATCATGTGAAGTGCATGTCTAGTGAGACAAAACTCCACTCTTTACTAGGGTTCCCTTTACAAGTTTTTATATGGGCATGAATTGTCTCTTTGATTAGTGGTTTAAGGTATTACAAGTTAGACCAATGCAAATAATGTTTTTGGTCAAATGGAATTGACTATAATTTATGGGGATAATGAACCAAGAATGACATAAAGGACAATAATTCCATAATACTTTATAGACATGATGAGGGAAATTTTTTCAATATATGATCGGATAATTTTCGAACTTGAAGAGGTGACATTGAACAAGTACACAAGGAATATTCACGGACCATGTTTGAAAAGTGACTCCCATTGTGATATTGTTGGGTAATGTATAGATAAGAGGATTTTTTTTTAGGGATGAAAATTCTTTTGATTGATAGGCCACATTTGGAGGCATGTTATTCACAACCTTTTTTGATGGATATTATTCAAAGAAAAAAATGGTGTCCTAAGGATTTGGATTCTCTTATTTCTGATAGACATGAGAGGTTTCTTATGGTCTGAGTTTTCCAAAACCATGAATTGTGGTTTGTGAAAGTAATATATTTTAGGACGAAGGAAACATTTAAATTGGCATTGGTCATGGATGAGAGAAGAAAATTATGCTCTAATTATGAGTTTTTTAATGATGAAACTCGCACTAGAATTCCTATCATGGAATAGGACTATGTGTGGGATAGAGGGGGTGGAATTTTATTTCTATGGTGGTTGGGCATAGAATAATAAATCCTAGTGTCACTATGTATCCCATCAAAATGATAATCAAGCCATGCATAATTCTAACAAAAATGTGTGATAGGATATTGATACATGGAATAGTGGTCCTCTCATGTGAGGGACACAATAATGCATAGTTTTACATCATACAATAAGGACGTGAACCATAATGTTTACCATCATTTGGAAAGGATGTTTCCTCACAATTTAATGACATTCAATAAGGGATTCTAGTGTTCCTTGTAAAGTCTTTCATCCTAGATCATCTTTTTCATGGTGATCTGGACAAGAATTATCTAGAATTCTCTAGGAATGAATGGAGAATGTTTTAATCCATGGACTTAGGGTTCCTGGATCCAAAGGATGGGAATGGGACATGCATATAATTATTGACCAAAAAAAATTCAAAAAGTGGATTCCAATATGATTTATTTAGGTAATATTGAGTTGAAAATGTTTCCTCCTAAGTTTAAAGATGAATTTGGTTTATGGGCCACATTTATGGAAGATATTATATAGATCCATAAGTGGTAATATTATTCATAGTCAAAACAAAGGTTTCATTCAAGGTCATATGATTTTATCAATAATATAAGAAGAAATTTTATGGGGATATGAGTCATCCATGATAGAAAGTGTGATTTTTAAAATGAACATACCTAAGTATGAAGGGTTCTATTAGGCTAGAATTGACTAAGAATAGGTAGAGTATTCTTTACCAAGTTCTGGATCACATGTAATGAAGGGAAAAAATACTATATTGATATCTGATCATCACTACATGTCTTATGGAAACAAAACTAAATATACGCATAGTTCTAGAGAAAGTTATCTTCACATGTGTGGTTTTTATGTAGGTAGGGGCATCTTTTCGAATGTGGGTTCATGAATAAAATGAAAACCCACCCTAGACTCTCTCATGCGAATCTAACTCATAAACTAGAGAGTAGGTGCATTTTTTGTGCATCTGGGACAAGATTTAGAATCTTTTCATCACTACATATCCCATAGATATGGGAATAAATACACACATAGGTATAAGATATAGGTGTGGTAGGGGATCAACATCGAAAATGGTTGTTTTTTCAAGTGAGTTCCACAACTATTAAAATTTAAAGTCATATGAAAAAAAATTCAACCATGTAGTTTAATGATATTTATAAATTAAATAGGTTACCTAACATTAAGAGGGTGTATTAATTGTTTCATTACACACACGTTGAATGAGGTACACATAGTTTAAGGCCAGGGTGTTTGGATTATGAAGTGAACTGACCATGCAAGGAGGTCCTTTCAAATATTTCTAATTCCACATGAGTTTTGATCTGTGTGAGAAATAACGAATGGTGAGGTTTTCCCTTTTTCATGAGGGAAATTCAAAGAAAATAGGTGAAGTGACTAATTAACACCAACAGGTATAGATTTTATTCATCAGATGGTAAGGAAGAATCTGATAGGAATGAATGACATGGATTCAAATACTAGGAAATAAAATCATATCCAAGTCTATAATTTATAGTTGGACCTGAGAAAGAGGATCTAAGAATCACTACATATCTTGTGGAAATAGGAATCAATTTTTAGGTATTTAAGAGTAATTATTCCCTACATTATTCTGACTCATAGGTATTTAATGGGGTATTATTTATCATATTATGGTTGGACCAGGATTTGAGATCTGGGCGTCACTAGGAATCTCTTCAAAGTGATAATCAATCCACATGTAGTTCTCATCATTCCATGAAGTTTAACATCTTGTGGTAAGGATTTAGGTTCCATGTAAGGAGTGAAAAGAAGGTATGTGGGGATTACATATTAAAATATTCTGAGGAGTTTGATAAATCATCCTATAAGAAGAGGCATCCCATGCTCATTGCATTATGATTCCTCAGTTTTTCGGACAAGGTGGCATATTTTTAGTTCATAGTGTAAGACTTAATTTTAACAACATGTTATAAAGACTTTGACATAGAATTTAATTTCTTGTTACTATGACAATATGGTTCATGCTTTTAGGTTCATGAGATATGGACCAGTCTATGCATGTTAATGTCATGCAGTAAGGAAAAATAGTGTCTTGTAGTTTTATACCATATGACTATAACCATACATCGTTAACCACATTAAATTTTTCTAATGGAATCTTGTGTTGGTAGGGGGGTAGTATGCTCACCATCCATGTTGATCAATGAATATGATTCATTGTAATAGGCCTTATGGATAGAAAAAAGGTCATTCCAATTTTTTTTAAGATTCAGACGTTTCTTACTAGGTATCTTCAGCGTCTTAAGGACCAAATATGGTTCCCCTTAAATGAATGAACTAAAGTAGACTTTCTTATTGAAAACTTGATCTATTAAGATTTGGTAAAGATTTAAATAATTAAATGTGTATAGTCTCTTCTCATCAAGTCATTCCAATTCATCCAACCTCTTATAGGACTGTTTGTCTATGGAAAACTGATCGCAAATGGAAATGTACAGTGAGAGTAATAGAAATTTTATGGGAAAAAATTCTTCTTCCCCGTATAGAAATGAATAAAGGGTCTCATGTATAGAAGTACTGGTTATGGTAGAGTAGGCCCACAATGCATGTAGAAGCTTTTTAGGCTAAGATTTCTTGTCCTTATCCACTATTTTATAGAGTATGTTTCATAGGGTTTTTTTAAAAGCTTTTATCTTTCCATTTTCCACTATATGATAGTGTAATGAATGGTTGTACTCAATGTTATATTCCAATTATAGCACATTCAACTCAAAAGAACATAAGTTGGTGCGATTTTCTATTAGTATTGTATGAGAGACACTAAACCTAGTAATAATGATGTACTTCATGAAATTGATGATTTTTTGTCCTAACTTATTTGAGGGGTATTTCTTTATCCCATTTGGAGAATAAGTCAATCACAGTGAGGATATATTTAAACTGCTTGGATGTAGTTGGAGGGAATGGTCTCACAACATCCATTCCACATGTGGATAATATCCATGATTATTTGGTGGTGTGGAAAATCTACGAGGATTAATGGATAAAATTGGAACGAACATGATTGGGATGACACTTTTTTGGTTAATTGCATACAATCCTACATCATCAAAGGTCATGAATATAAGAGCCTTCTAATTTAGTGATAATTCATGGTCCTTAACTGATGGAAACCATAATAACTGGCATGGAATTATTGTATAATAGATATAGTCACCTATCCATCAATGCATCTATGGAGGATTCCATCAAGGACTCATTTCTAGAGTACCTTCTAATGAACCGGACTATCATAGATAATGAAATTAACTATCTACCATCGAATATGATTTATTCTAGCTCTTTATGAAAAAAGGGTCCAACATTGAAGATAGTCTGGTATGGGATTTATCCATCCATTCACAAGATTATATAGTTCATGGGTATAATTGACCTCATTGATCTCTTCCATGATACCCTGAACAAATGGTGATTCCATTCTATAATGTTCATTTTTTATGACTTTTCCATCCCTATAAGGATGATCCAAAGTTGTAGATACATTTTCCGATGCATCTGCTAATATTTTTATAAGTGAGTTATATGATTAAACTTTGAATATGATGGTAATTTATCTGTTAGTCCTCATATATAGTTAATAAATGGGATCATATCTTCTTTTCTGATAGCGTATTCACTGTTGAATTATTTGATTAGAAACTCTAAATTACCTTTGATGTTTATGTGGGTCACTAAAATATGTAGTTTAAGTTTTAAACCTACTATAAGGGCCTAGTAATCTTACTCATTATTAGTGAATCATTATGAAAAAAATGAAAGAATAAGGTTTAAATTTATTTGAAAGAGAGATAAGAATAACCCCTAACTTGACTTTGTTGATCCTAGGGTCCTCCATACACCTTCTCGTTAGGCTTCTAGAAATTCCATCAAAATACATTTCCCATGTAATGAGTTAGTATTGTATAGAGAATATTTTTTTTTCCAACATTTTAGTATTCATAGGTATTTATTCTAAACAATAGTTCTTTGTGAGTAAATATTACAAATCATCCCTCTTTATTTCCTTTTGTGGTATGAACCGGATGTCAAACTACTACAGGATGACCACGCACCATAAAAAATGTCCATTCAACATAGGGAAGTTGAGGATGTACTTGAGTGGTTTAGTTTGAGATACCAAATGGACCTCATTATACTACAATTAGTGCCTAAATTTCTTAACAAAAAAGATTAATGCTAGATTGTTCTTATCGATGTCTGAATATTGAGTCTTGATATCGAGCATGGTTCTTTTGAGATAATAGAGATTGTTTCCATTTCTAACATCATTATTTTGAGCTAATAATGTTCCCAATGATCGCTCTAAATCATTCACATATAATATAAGTTTATTTACTTAAATATGTGGAATTTTTACTGGTGGACTCAGCAAATACTTATTGAGACAATAGAACTCATCTTGACAGGCATTGGTCGATATATATGTGGCCCTTTTTTCATTAACTTGGTGATGGTAAAGCACTTCCAAGAAAAATTTTCTATAAATTTTCTGATATATGAAAGGCTTCCCTGTAGTCCTCTCAACTATTTGAGTTATATAGGAGGTAATATTTCAATGATATCCTTTTTCATCTTAGTTTTGACTTTTATGACACAATGGTGTGTGATGAAGCCATGAAACTTTCCTAGGGTAAAACCAAAAGCACACTTTAAGGGGTTCATTTTCAAGATATGCTATCATTATTGTTGAAAATTGCCTCAAGGTTAGTAAGATGAACAGAATGTTGCTAAGATTTTACTACCAGATCGTGGCATAGCATTAAATAGAATTCCCTAAAAAGTGATTAAATATGTGTTGTGTGGTACGCTAGTATATAGTGTGAACATTCTTCGAGCCAAATGGAATCATCTGGTACAAATATACACCTTTGGGTGTTCTAGAGGCTATGTATTATTCATCTTCAGGTGCCATTTGGATTTGGTTATACCTCGAATATCCATCCATGAAGGATATGGATTGATATATATATATCACATCAATCATAAATTTTTTAATTGGAATTGGTAAGTCATATTTAGGAAAGTGATAGTTGGGATCTCTGAAATCAATGAAAACTCTGATTTTACCATTATTGTTATCATATAAAACTATATTATAAATCCATTTCAGGTAATGAAATACTATGATGTATTTGTATTTTATGATCATATCAACTTTGTCTTCAAATTTGGTAGTATGAGTTGAATGTGTTCTTCTTACTACCTTCTTGTAACCACGATGATCTTTTGGCAGACCCAGGTGGTGGGCATCCATGTTAGGATCAAGTCATGGAATTTTTCATAATTTCAGGTGAATACATCTTGATGGTAATGTAAGAAAATTGTAGATACCTATTTTTATTTAATGTTCATAGTCGTAATAAATAATTTAGGACATAGATATTATTTTTTTCAAATATTTCTCTATCATATTTCATCGAAAATGGTAGTGACACCCTCATCAAATGTCAAAGGAGAATCTTTGAGGTTACCTTAATTTTCCTCCTCTTATTTCTCCTCATATTCCTCTTATTATTAATCTATTATTTCTTTTATTCCCACATTGGTATGGATGAGTGGTGAGGGGGATCTTTATTGTTAGTGTAATGATTGGTATTCTATGATTTAGAGGTAAATATATTTTCATTCCTTGGTGTTTATGTGATAATGCCTTCAGATTAAAATGATAAAATTGGGGTTTGATGAATTTTGGGTATGAAGTGAGAGTATTTCCCTATAAATCATCATTGTCTATAGAAGGATTAGATACCTCTTTAGAACTTCTAAATTCATCTAACATGACTAAAATCATGAGTGTTAAAGGATAAAGGCCCAATTCTGAACCCATAATCTCAATTTAATAGATGGGTAGAACATACTCATTGATGATATTATTGAATGGTATGGTAGAGGTCATTTATATACCATTGGGGTAGTAACCTAGGAAACATCATCATTCATGGGTTTCTTAACTTCTCTCTGATAAAATATTGTATCATTACATTAAGCCTCGCAAGATTCAAATAGAGATTTATCACCATATAATATCCCAATTTTCCCATTGACTTAGTACTTTAGAAATTAGTGATATGGTGAATGGATTGTCACATGTTGGTGTATCCAAGGCCTTATAAGTAAGACATTCAAAACTATATCTTTTCATAAAACTAGTAATTCAAAATCAGACACGAGATCCCCAATTGAGTTTTGAGTTTGATCTGTCCAATGGGATTTTGTTCACTCTTTTTGTATCCCTAGAGTGTCATGGGAAAAGGAGATAGGTCGGCTTAAATATGACCTAACTTAAGAAGCATTTAGATAATAATTAGATTAAACCCTAATCCATTATCAATGAAGGCTCATTTGACATCAATATCATCCAGTATACCTGACACGTACAAGGGCTTGATGTGTCCAAATATCAAATTATCCTTTTTCATGTTCTATAAATTAGATGAAAGTATAAAATTATATTGGTTTGATCTCTTCCCGATATACCTCAGCAACATTGAACTTGGCATCGAACTCTTTATGGATTAGTATATCCTCTATAGGTGCTTCCTAGAGATATTTGATAAGTTAAAAGCATACAGAATTGAAAGATTCATTGGAAATTCATTTAACAACATTAGTATTTCATAATTCTAAGTCAAATTCATACACCTTAATAAAGGTATTTTTTCCTTATCAAGTACTTTAGAGGTTTACTTATATGGAGTTGGTGAGTCTCGTGGTTAATCAAGTGTTGAGGGAATTTTTTTCAATCTTGTATTAATCTAGCTGGGAAACCTACCTTCCTGGTTTTATGAGATTGTTGCATCCCTTCCAGTAAATCCCCAAAATTATTGGTATTGGGGAACTCTTATAAAATGTGGTTATTAATCCATGTTCATTAATTTCTCACTGTAGGGAACTTTAGTGAGTCTCGGTAGTGTAAACAGATATGGCAGGGATGTGGTTAGGATATTGGGTTTGGCCCCGACTATGTCTTACTCTACCTCTTGATCTCCTATGTCTTTTGCCTATGGATCCCTGATTTAGAACAATGAACTCAGGTTTGAAAACTCATTCATAATTAGAGAAAGGATTCATTTAAGTGAATGATGTTAATGGAACCAAAGATTAATTCTTCATTTGATGATGATTCTATTTGTTGGGATAATTCCCATTGTACCAGTTGGTGAGATGGTTCCCATGGTATTACTGAATGCATAAATTTTAAAAGGGTCAAAACTTATTTTGGTCTCTGTGTAGGTTTATCTTCCTATGATTGTTTACTCTTTTGTCTATAACACTTTTTAGAAGATTGGTTCTTGGAAGATTGTAGTGTCACTAAAATTGGTCGACCCACAACAGAAGAGATCAAGGGAATATTTAATTGGTTTAAATGTTCCCAGAGGATAGTATGAATTAGATTTGATATTTTCATATTCATCTAATCATTGAATTTTTTTTCACCCTAACTCATGAATTATTTCCATTTTATTTTTTCCTCTATAGTGTTAGTGGAAATACATGCCACTTCTGCTAGTACTTTATGCAGATTTACTTTCTCCGAGTCAATCGTATTTTGTACGATGTCCTTAAAAACAAAAATCTGTCAGATGATATGAAATAATGTTTAGTGAAAGGGACAATAATTTGGACACTCCTCAAGGAAAACTTTTTCAGTCCTCTTTGGCTCCTAAAATTTCATAAGATTATTTTTCATAACATTTATAAAGTAACCTAGAACTTTATTGTATTAGAAGGAATAGAATTTATTCTTTTTGTATTTTAATTGATAGAGTTTTGGTTATCTCTTATCATCCTTATGGGGGTATTATTGATGAAATTTTCATTCTGGATATGATTCTGTGTGAGGAGATGTTTTCTTTGGAACCGAAGCTAGCATAGGGGTTAGTTTTATGGTGATCATTTTTGTTTCACAGTACTCATTCTCTTTACTTGAGATTCCATTACTGAATGAGAATTTTCCATGGTTCGTAGAATAGAATATTATAACCTTTATACTACTATGAAAAATTTCCAAAATCCACAAGGATAATTTACTAGAATAAGTTGTGTTCGAAATTAATCATGAAGATTATCAGTGAAAAGACCCAAAAAATCCTCTATAGAAGCTACAAATTCAAGGAGTAAGTAAAACTCTTCCACCTAGAAATAAATTATAAACCCCTATAATTTTATCATTTTCTACACTTTAAGAGATTAAGAATCTTTTATTTCTACAATATAGAGAAATATTGGTAGTTTAATTGTCATCAATAATATTCCCACACTTTCATTGCTCTGGATGGTAGACTGGTACACTGGGTGAAGGTTGGTCCCTCTAAGGTCTGCGGGAAATACCAAATTTTATTTTCCTCTTATTTTTTGAGGCTTCCAGTCATGGGTTGACACCCAGATGAAAAGTGTTTCAAATGTTGTTCTGGATCCCCTAAGCTATTGAATTTCAAGAATGTAATATTATTAATATTTTTTGGGTGAAGAGTTGCATCCACCCATTTAGGGTATGGTTTTATTTTTGGTTGTACTGGTGCATATCATCCTTCCAAATATTTTAATATAGATTCCAGTGACTCAAAAGTGTCAATGATCTAGGTAGGAACAACTAACTATATAACATCTTGAATAGTTAGAACAAGAGATTGATCCATCTGTGGTGGTTCTTCATATACTTGTGATGGGTAACCTATAGGGGTTGGTCTATAAGTATTCATTTGACCTAACTCTAGTTTTGTCCCAAATGGAATTAACTCTTGATATATCACCACTATAGGGTCCAAGTATATCAGTTTTTGGTATCCCATATTGAGTAGATGTTCTGGCTCTAATCTAGTTGTTGTAATTAAACCTATTTGTTGAGGTTCATCAACTAGCTATGCGAGATGAGGCTTAGCTTGAAGAACATATCTAGAATTTATGTTTCCTCAGAGTAGTTTCTAATTTAGTTTTCAAAAAACATTTATCCCTTACTCATACTAATAAATTATTTCCTCAAGTGTGGGTGGTTCAACCTCTTTGAGTAGTGGGTGAGATAATCCACACCTTTACTCTTTTCCTTGGTATATGCTCACTGATGAGATGGTAGTAGAATATTTTATGGAGTTCCCAAATTCTTTGAAAGCCTCTAGTTCCTGGCATGCACACCTTTAATCATATCTGTATGAAACATATTAGGATGGAAACATCCTACTCAATTTCCTCTATATCGACCTTTGGTTTTATATTTTCTACAGGGTTGGGGATAACAATGTTCATTAATTCATAAGGCATTAGTTCTTTCATATTATAATTGAAATGATATGAGGAAAATTACATTGAGAATTTCTACTAAAATAAATATGATCCTAACTGTTGGTTTCACCCTTGATAAATCACTCTTATTTTTCTATATGTGGGGCCCTGTTTTCTTCATTAATTATCCCCTTGTATCAATATAGAGAAGGGTAACCTAAATGTAATCTCCCAAAATTTTCTTCATATATGTTCTGGTCGAGTAAGTCAGGTCACAAAATGGAAAAACTATGAATATTCCTCTTTTAGAATTCCTCCTAATCAAGAAAATACTTACCTCAGTTGGGGAAGAGGATGAGGTGAAAATTTCCCTAGCATTACAGGTTGGGGTTGTTCCTACTCTACTAATGTATCCTTTGGTACAGGATTCACCATCCCAGTGGGGGTAAGTTGAGTTAAAAATTCCCATAATTTTATGATCTAGGGATGCTCCTATATTGATGTGGCTGTAGACTCCACATCTATCATCTTGATCTTACAGATCTTTGTTTGAGCATGAGTTAGGTGCATCATATGGTCTTCATGTGGGATATGTTCTTTTGAAGTCACTATTGTTTTTTGTAAATTGGACTTACTTAAATAGTAATCCTACTCAAACATCTCAGATGCCTTATGCAATATTCTTTCAATGGATCATTATCATTGGGCCAAAAACTTTTGATATTTTTTCAGTATTGATTCCTTCTAAGAATTACATTAGTCATGAAAATAGTTTTCTTCTGAGATATGGATATAAGAAATGAAATTGCAAGCTTTTACTTCTGGTGGGCCCTACTGATTAGGGAATGGGGTAAAATGAATTTCTCCATGCTCTCCCCATCCCCAAATTTGGAAACCAGATGGGGAATTAGAAATTATCTATCATAGCTTTCTTAAAATGTTAAGATATGCTCATTAGAGACCCTCCCACTATTTCCCTAATTTCTTGTGTTGCATAACCATAAGGGAAGCTAAGTCTATTTGAAAATGTATTTCTTTGATTACCTCAACATAAAATTTATATCTATCACAAGTTTAGAATTTAGTCCTTGGGTAAGGAAGAGTCCTCCATATTTTAAGGTGAATACATGAAAAAAATATTCCAACAATGTTTTTGGATTTCTATATAGAGGATTGACTAAGGGCCAAAACATGGTTGGTATATTATCTTTATCCAATTTTTCTTCATGAGAAATACATCCTATTTGTATTTTGAAAAATATTCTTCCACCTATTTTGACTAAAGAGGGATTTTTTCAGTTAATTTTTTGTAAGTAGTGGGGATATTGGGAATCTTGTATACTGCATTGGAGGGTAGGCAATTCAAGGGTGGTTCAAAGAGTGACTATTTATATAAACTATCTTCTATTTAAAAAATTATATCACTTGTAAATGATAAGGAATAAAGAACGAATGGCATCATATTCTCATGTGAATCAGGATATAATGGTTTTATCATAATTGATTCGGTAAATGGAGGAATTTATTTTCAAGATAAAATATTTCCATAGGGAGTACCTTCACAGAAAATTTTATAATGGGGAGTACTACTATCATGCCTTAACATTTTACCACAGGAGGAGTACTTACGGTGTATACCCTGTGGAGTTCCTTTGGGGAAGACAATGGAAAGGGGAGGGCCTTATTTTTGTATTAACTTTTGACCCTGAGGAGGGATTCCATGGAACTAATCAAGAGATGGGTTCTCATGATAGATCATTTAAAAACCACAAAGTAGGCTGTCACGGTAGATATTCATAGTAGGATATCCAGAGCTACTGGTAGAAATATTATAAGGAGGACTATCATAATTATGGCTATAGATCTTTTTAATTTAGTAATTGATTAGTAGGATCTTAGTCCAATATTAATAGATGTTTTATGGCCTCAATAACACTAGCCTTAAGTAGAGAAGAATCATTAACCTTCTCTTGGTTTTTAATTTTCCTTTGGTGAGACCCTATATTAGGTTCTCTCCTTTGGGTTGTTGGAGTCGCATGTTATGGGTGATGACTTTCATACACAAGATCTTATGTAAGAGACTCTTGTGTTGCCTCTAGGATCTCCAGAAAATATTCTTGAATTTTGAAAAGGATATATGTCTTCCTTGGAGTGACCACTGAAGTAGAATAATGAACTCTAGTTGGAATAGGGATATATGCCAAATTTTATAGTCCTTTTAGCATGGGATTTTTCAAATGACCCTCCAAGATAGGAATATAGATGTGTTTCTTCTTCTGAGGGACCATCATATAATGCAGATGGGCTACTTTGATTACGAAGGTGGGGTTGTATTCCCAGATTCTAACTACTTCTGTTATGATCATTATGTCCTAGAAGTATTATAGAATGTGGGTAGGGACATCCACCTATCCTTCATGAATCTCAAATATGTAATAAGTGACTTCTTTATCTTGAATAAAAATATAAACCCATTAAATGGTTGGATCATGGATATATCCCTTCTCACATCCACCATTTCTTTCTGGTATATATTAGGAATCGTCATGTGTGGGGGCATAGACATGGGCATGCCCTCTATTTGTTGTTGGGGTAGGGTAGTAGGTTTCTCTGGTTTCATCAAAATTGAATTGTTATGATTGATATGTGTGAGTAGGTATATGGGCCTCCTTGTATGTTTTTGTTTCACATCTTGTGGCAAGGATTCTCTGGAAGGAATAAGGATATGAGAATATTCTTAGTAGTTTGATCATAACCCCCAGTGGGATGTCCTAGGAACTCGGGTCTAGGTGACCTAAGATAGAGCCTACAGGGTGAAATCCTCATTATTTTAATGAATTGGAACCATGTTCCATTGGAAGTTGTGGTTTCTGGAAGGATACCTTCATAGGGACTCATGTTCTATTGAGATGAGGCCATCGTTGAAATCATTATCTTCCTCTCTAAGGTAAGGTAGTAACTTGTTGTTTCAATTAAGGGAAAGACTCCTAAAATGGTTTGAGATAGAAATAGGTGTCATCTGTTTCTTTTACACCAGTTTTCATTGATTGGATGGATGGTGATGATTCATATCTCGGAAGGATACACATATAGCCACCAAGGTCGGGACAATTCCAATAATATTGTATTCCCAAACTAGTGTGTTTAAAACCCCGCATTGGAGGTTTTTGGTTAGAAATGGTGTCCTCTAGTTGAAAAAGGACCCAAATTTTGAACCAAGTAATGCATACATTTGTTTCATTTTGTAGGATTCCATTGGATTAGTGATATATTTAATGAAACTACCTCAAAGTTTTATATGAAAAACACAAATTAGAGAAATCAGAAATAACTATCACAATGGATGAACACATGTGAAATTTATTCCTTAAGGGATCTATGTTCAGCCTTTATTCACTTTATAAGGGTAAAAAAGGAGACTGAAAAGTGGTTGATGCAATTATTTTGGTTAATTAAAGGATTCATCTTGTGTTCACCATTTTTGTTTCCTATAAAAATTGGGTCATGATGGTTGATTATGGGGGTTTGAGTGTGTTTGTGCAATCTTTCATATTGGATTCACCATTTTTTGTTTCCCATCCATTTCTGGTGAGTCGATTTCCAACAGGGGTTTTTTATGGAACCAGAAACACCCAATAGCTCTCACAGTCATGATGACTCATGGGCCTGCTTTCCAAAGGTAGGCGGTCATTAGGGAACTTAACAAACAAAACATATGAACTCGTATTGGTCAAGAGGATGGGAATTTAAGGTCATATCACTCTTTTAATGAGAATTATTACCTACATTTGTACTCTATTATAGATTTAATACATATTCATTAATCCATTTTAAATTCCAAATATGGAACCAATCACCCCCTATGTATTAGTAATCAATTATAGGAATGTTTTTATGGGAAACCATATGTATGTATCTAATGTTATCTATTGATGGAACCATTTGTATGTATATGAGGTTCTCCATCTATGGAACCATATATATTTATCCTAGGTTCTCCATCGATGGAACCATCTTGGATATGTTTTTTTATGTTGGTTTAGAGTAACATGTTTAGGAACTCTGGAATTTATATTCAACCAGGGATATGAGAGTTGTTTTGATTTTGGGAATGGTCACATAATAGAGGATCCTATGTATCCTTGCGAGAGGAATTAGAACCATCATATTTCAATTACACTTAATGGTACATGTAATCCTTTTTAAAGTCATGTGACAAGGAATAAACCATACAGTTTAACGTCATGCAGTAAGGAAGTCTAGGTGAAACAAGCCTAGAAAATGATGGTGTGGGACTTATACCGAAATGACCAAATGGGTCAGGAAGGTATATGTCCCTCCATGTTAAATATAGTACTACTATTAATATAGACCATATATGATTAAGGTGATTTTGGGGTGATGGTTTTCAACCTCATGGAGGCTTCCTATGTATCTTGTTAGGATAGTAATCAAATCCCACATAGTTCAAAATGTTTGGGTATTAAACCTATAGATGAGGACTATTGAAGGTTTCATCTCACAAGAAATGTGGGTCTTTTAAGGGGTGATAACATGATTGGTTATTATACCAAGTAGAAGGCCCATGAGGATTTGATCGTGCAGATGGCATGATCTCCACCAACCACTATGCTCGCATGATTCATGATCGGTGTGAGAAACAAGAAGAAGTGGAATATTTAGCAATATGAACAATATATTTCATCTAATAGTAGATGAGGGTAAGAATATGTAAGGTGGGGTGACCTTAAAGAAATATCAGGGGCCTAATCTATGATTTATTCCCTATGAATTTCATCCCTTCTAATAGGTAGAAGAGTGAGTGGTTGAGGTGATGGATGATAATGGAAACTTTTCATCTAATTCCCATTAATTTTTGGGTAAAATGTCACAGATCAGCCAAAGAAGCCATCATTCACCATCACTAAGGTTGGGATACTTGTTAACATAGGAATGTATGATTGAGTAAATTTCAATGATCCTACCTATTAGGTAGGATAAATGTGTGACTTCTATTACCATGAGAATGTAAAATTGAGAGGGCACACTAGTGTGACCTAGGTTATAATCATGTATGTTCAGAAGCTTTAGGGGAGGTCTTTTCTTGGTCCCCATTAAATGAGGGACTAGGACATATGGGTTCCCAATCATTGGATAAAATAAAATTGGGCATGAAAAGTTATTTGCCTGGGTGATACATGGGAAAGTTAAAGGGTGCCTCTCCCAAGTGATACTTGAGTGAGATGGATTTGTCTTTTCCCAAGTGATACCAAGGTTAATTGGTTTTATCTTCACCTAGGTGATACCTAGGAAATCTATTTTTGGCTAATTTTTCTACGTAATTCTTGGAGGTATTTGTGAGATACCTCGTCCAAATGATACATGGGAGAATTTTAAGGTACCTTACATAAGTGTTACATGGTAGATCTTGGATTAAGAATAACATGAGTGACTAAATTTGTGAGATAACATTATTATACCTCTAAGGGTCTCCTCAGGTTCACTTAGAAGGTTCTCACACAGGTCCCTATTAAGGGATGGAGACTTCACACTAGTAATTTTGGACTAGTGAGAAGTGGCACCTCTTGTATGTATTTAGTGTTTCAAACCTTAGAGGAACCCTTAGACATGTATCTAAAGACCTCAACCCTAGTATCCTAGAGAATGTTCCTTACATTAATACATTGGTACTATGAATAAAAGATCACATCACAAAGGAATGAATAGTTTAGTAGCTTTGTAAAACTAGATACAAATATAATTGTTACATTACAACTTTGAATGGAAAAAATGTAGAAACTTCATTGGAAAAAACCAAAAAAACTTAGATTATCCTTTCAAGTCATTCATAATATGCATCATAGAATCTTGGGAAAAATAAAACATGAGAAAGGGGTGATCTTAGATGCTTAGTAAGGGTAAGAAATATAACATAAGTTATCATAAACATAAATAATAAGACAAGGTGAATAACTAAAAACACATTTCATTAAGTCATAAACTTAAGCATGATATGGAAAGAATAAGAACTGAATAAATAATTCTATATACATAATCACATGATAATGAAACATAAACATGGAAATTATAATAGTATAATTATCAAATGGATTATCAATTACTAATATCAGAATGATGAAATACATAATGTTAAACATCATAAACATACCATCAAATATTCAACTAAGACACCATACATAAATGGGTAAAAACTCAGTGTAGCTGGTCTAATGATACCTAACAATTCATTGAGTGGATACAGAGGACCCCACCTGTCACTTGTTAAGTCCAATGCATTCCTCATATGAAGGGGGTGAATCATAATCAACATATACATTAATATTTAAACTATCATATGAAATTTGAATAATATCCTTAGTCAGTAATTATAAACTACACAGAGTAATATGGAGAATTGTATCAAGACAATATATCCCAAGTCAAAATAATCATAAACCGTTCAATAAATATAGTAGATGGTAACATAATATATCAATATTAATTAATAATAAGATTAAATATATGGTGTTGAAATAGATGAAAATACTTTAACAAAATAATTGGTAAATTCTTGATATAAATATGTTTTACTTTTGAATGAATAGTTCTTTTAGAAAAATCATTTTCAATTGTCATAAAAATCAGAATATAAAAATTTATATCCAAGAAAATAAAAGGGAATTATATTTGAGTAATATTAAAAGAATAATCATACTACAATTTGGAAACTTATGGGAAAATATGTAAAAAAAATTAAGAAACTTTAGAAATGATCCACTTTAGTGCGGTTTAAGGAGAAATATAAATGAATATTTAAAGTAAAAAAAGAATTGTTTTTTGAATAAAACCATAAATGAAATAATATATTTTTTCAAGATAAAAATATATTTTTTATAAAAATATTTATGGATTAAAATATATTATGGATTGTATTTGAAAAAGCGTCAGAAATTACGAAGTTCCCTTAAATCGGGCTTGCTTGTAAGGAGGAATTAAAAAAGGGAACCTTGTAAAACATGTATTTCACTATCAAAGAAAGATAAACTAATTCAAATACATGATTTTGGAACATATAAACATAATTTATAATAATTTTATAAAAAATAATAATAATAATAATATGGGGGTAAATAGAGATAAATTTTAACCCGAATGAAAAATGGAGTTTCAAGGAGAAACCCATACCTTATGTCTGAAAGTGTTTTACACTTTTACTTAGTGTCCTGGATAATAAAATTAGATTCATTAATAATTTCATTCAGAACCTATTAAAAATTTATTTTATTTAGTATAATTTTATTAAGTTAATTTTTGGCCTTTTTGATGAGTTATAAGATTCAATTTCATCATTTGGGAGTGTTTGTTTCCTTGGTTTTCAGGATTGGTTCACTTGTATACAATTACAAAAGATCATGTAAAATGGAAATAGTTATCCAGGATTGAGATTATATATTTTTAATGAACATAAATAATATTTAATGGTCTTATATATCTTTTTATTCCATATATGAGTATGATTCATTAGATAAAACATTAATGATAACAGTTTAAATTATTTTGGCATTTTTTCGATCATCATGAACTATTTTTGCCTTATGAATTAATATTATGTATATATAAAAGTTTTAGAACCATAAATAGGTTTTATTAAATTTTTTAAATCATGTTTTAACCATAAAAATGGTTTTATGACAATAATTTAATTTTTAATTTAAAAATGAAAAAATTTGATCCGTGAAGGTGGTAAATCAGCACCCTAAGGATGAAGTTTTCATTTTTAGAATAAAATAGGGAAGATAAAATAAATGACAGTGGATATCCTATTGTCATAGGAAAATTGAAATATATATAATATACTAGATTTATCATGAATTTTTAGATATATGAGGCAAGGAAAGGATATAAAAAGAAAAGAAATTAAAATAAAAATTAAAAGAATGAAAGGGGATTTTACCTCTTGATTTCCTCTCCTTGAAAACCTCCATAATGAAATTAAGTTTCATATTTTATTGAGACCAAGAGATCATGGATTTTTGGGAGAGACTTAGTAAGATTATGTGGAATAAATTTGTCAAGATTCAAGGCTTTGGAGGTGTGAGGAGAAAAGGTGTTGAGGGGTGGTATATATAGTGGAGGGGAGGGGTGTTTTTTGAATATTTTATTCTTTTGTTTGATATTTTGGAAAAAAACTATGAATAGTTTAAGAATTGTCACTAAATATATTAAAATAATGAATTATATATCGATATTATTTTCTTATATAAGCCATACATCATTTATGACCCAATAATTCATGTATGTGTTAAATACTATAAATTAACGTATTTCACTATTCAACAAAAATTCAAATATTTTAGAAAAATCCCAAAAATTCACCCTAAAAATTTCTTGACATGTATAATTCAAAAATGAACTGAATTTTATGAAAATAATTCTCTAAATATGTGAAATTTAACATTTAAATAAAATCATTATTTACTCAAAAAATATTAATTTTAATATTATAACTAACTTTATGATACTTTCATAAATTAATTAAGGTCTCATAAAATTATCTTATAATAATAAGACATAAAAATATTAATTTGTGAATCTATTTCATTAAAATAAAAAAATTAGATAATTATTTTTATTATAAAATTATATATAAAAATTTATGTTTTTTAAAAATAACGACACTTAATTTATCATTTTTAAAACATTTATTTACTTATTCCATCATATAAATATATTATATTTTCATTCATAAGATAACTAAAATTTATATATACTTTCATGGGTAAAGTTACTATTCTATTGGTTATATATTATTCCTAATAGTCACATTACTATTCCAATGGTCATATTTAATAGTATATTACGGTTTTGAAGTCGGTGTTGGGTGAATCATAAACTATAGAAGATATTTAATTTTAAAATATGCATACAATAAAATCTTTGGGTGTTACATTCTACCCTCCTTCAAAAATTTCATCCTTGAAATTTCTAGAATATCACCTCGTAAAAGGATTGGGGTAGTTCATCATAAATTTCCCTGGTCCCCACGTCGTCTCTTTAATTTTAATATTTTTACAAAATACCTTTACCAGTGGAGTCATCCAATTCCTCAACGCATGTTATCTAGTATACAGAATATGGATAGGCACTTTATGGTAAGATAAATTAGGTTCAAATTATATTCCTTTAGAATTGATAACATACATTTGGTATGGCATGTACTTCCTTAAGAAATAGATGTGGAACACATTATATACTTTAGAAATCCTAGGTGAAATCACCAAAAGTAATCCACGACTCCAATTCTCTCTAAGATTTAAAAAGGTCCAATGTACCTAGGGCTTAGTTTACCTTTCATTCTAAATATTATAACACCCTTGCATTGAGATACTTTCAAGAAAACATGATCTCCCATTTGAAATTTCAAATCCTTCCTTCAATTATCAGCAAATCTCTTTTGCCTAATTTGATCTTCTTTGATATGGGTTTTAATAGTATTTGCCTTTATTGTTGTTTCCTCCATAAGTTATGGGCCTACAATATTCCTTTCACCAACTTCATCGCAACAAGTTGGTGTATGACATCTCTTTCCATACAATGCTTCGTATGGTGCCATCTGAATACTTGAATGGAAACTATTATTATAGGAAAACTCTACCAAAGGTAAATACTAATCCTACATACCTTGGAAATCAAGTGAGAATGATCTCAACATGAATATTAATGTTCTAATGGTCCTTTTAGATTGTCTATCGGTTTGAGGGTGATATACAGTGCTCAAATGAATCCCAATATCCAAATAATTTTGAAGAATTCTATAGAATATTGATGTAAATCACAGATCATGGTCATAAAAAACTGAAATTGGTGCACCATGAAGTCTTAAAAATTCATTAATATAGAGTATTATAAGGAGTTCCAGTGGAAAATATTCCCTTATTATAAGTAAATGTGCATATTTTGTAAGTCATTCAACAATTACCCATATTTCATCATTCATTCTTGGATTTCCTAGTAATCCAATGAAAAATCCATAGTAATGTAATCCCATTTCCATGTAGTAATAGTAAAAGGTTTTATAACTCCTCTGGGATGTTTTATTTTAGCTTTCACATATTGATAGTATAAAAATCTTGACACATAATCAGCAATTTCATGTTTTATATTATCCCACCAGAAATATTCCTTCAAATATCTATACATTTTAGAGCTACCATATTACATAGAGAAATTTAATCTATGAGAATCATCAAATAATTCCTTATTTATCTCGGGTATAGCAGGAACACAAATCCTCTTCAAAACTTTCAAGATTTCATCTTTGTATATGAATTCTACCTATTTTCCATTATTCAAAACATTAATTTTCTTTTAAAAAAATTCATCATAAGACATAAAACATTTAATCATTTTCAATAAATATTATTTGGGAATCATTTGGAAAAGTATTGATGTTTTACCTTATTTGATAATTCCCATGTCTATCTTTACTAGATCCATGTACATAGTATCTTTGTCAATCCTCATTTTGTTTATAAAACCATGATCCTTTCTGGTCAATGAATCTTATACTTTATTTTCCATCCCTAGATGATAGTTTATTGAAAAATCGTAATCTTTGAGTAGCTAGAGCCATCAACTTTGCCTCATATTGAGTTATTTTTGTGAGAAGATATATTTTAAGCTCTTTTGATCTATATATATCTATCATATATCATCTATCACTATAGATATTGTGTCTCCATATCTTAAGAAAAAATATTACAACCACTAACTCAATATCGTGAGTAAGATAGTTCTGTTCATGAGTTTTTAACTACCTTGATTCATAGGTAATAACTTTATCACTTTGTATAAGTAAAACCCAATTCCTTTCTTTGGTACATCAATATAAATCACAAATACACTATTTCCTGATAGTAGAGTCAAGATCAGAGCATTCACTAGTATCCTATTCAAATCTTCAAAACATTATGCACGTTCTTTTGTCCTTGAAAACTTGACCCTTTTATGAGTATTCTTGCTTAAAGGGTTAGCTAATCGGGAAAAAATATGAAGGAAATACCAATAGTAACGTGCTAAACTAATGAAACTACGTACCTCAGTTATGTTCATTAGTGCATAAAATTATTGAAATGCCTTTTTCTTCACATGATCAACTAATATTCCATCTTTAGAGACAATATGGATAAGAAAAAAACTATTTGAATCCCAAATTCACACTTTATAAACATCCCATATAACTCTTTTCTTCTAATACTCTCCAAAATATCCTGAAAGTGGTTCACATAGTCTTTTTATATTTTGGAATATATCAATATATCATCGATAAATACCATAATAAAATTATCAAGAAATTCCTTGAACACTCTATTCATTAGATCCATAAAAATAGATGGTTTATTATTCAGTCCAAATGATCCTCGGGTGACTTTACTCTATCTAGCTAAAATAGTGGAAGAAAGGATTCTCATTTATCGTCAGGCCTTTGAGATGAATAACTTTATTTCCTTCTCTTCACAAAGTTTTCTAGGTGGTTACTTGGAGGGGGAGGTTGGTGCACCGTCTCAGGACCTGTCTCCTCCTTTTCCCCTTCTGCCTTCTTGAATTCGCCTCTCATTGTGATTTTTTGGGTAGCGGTTTCCCTTTGTTTTTGTTTCATGTGTATTTTTCATTTGGTGGTGGATTTTTGAGACGAGGTTGGTGGCATCATGGTTGTGTTTCTCTGTTAATACCCTGACTAGACCCAATAATTTCTCCGGCCTTAGGATCCAGCGTCGCTCTCCTAGTTGGTCCGCTACGGTGGATGCTCAGAGGCTTTGGGATGTGAAGTTCATGTGGTCATCAGTGTTCAAGCTGTTGTATATTCTAATATCCTCAATATGTGATACATTGGTCTTTATTGGAAGGTTAATGTGTATGATTCTTGGAGATTCTGGTGGATTCTTCTCTGTTGAATCCTTGACCCATACATTTAGTGCTCTGGCTTCAGGCTGTATTCTCCACTCTCTCAATCAGCTGGTTGTGGTGGCTGCTTGAAAGATTTAGGATGTGTGGTTATTCATCTGTAGTGTCCCAAAAGGCATCCCTAGTTCATGTCCCATGCTGTCGAGGATTTTGGTTTTTGAAGATCTTCATTGTGGTTTGTTTTGGTTGGTTGGTCAGATTTCCTTATGAGATTTGTAGTTCGTTCTAGTTTTGTTTTGGTTCTTTTGTGTTCTTTCATCAATGAAGCAAAGGCATTCATCATTATCCTATGGCTTGGGGTAGTAATTACGGTGATTTTCAGGGTGATGGTGAAGACCTCTGGTGGTTGGTTCTGAAAGGTTCTGGCAGTGAAGACAGTGGTTGCATCGTGTGCGGTGCGTGATGGAGAGTTGTTCAAGGAAGTCATGGTTTCGTGCGATGTCTGAGGTGTTTGTTGGATTAGGATTTTTGAATTTTTATTTTTGGTTTTCAAAGTTGTGGTGATGGGGTCTTTGGTCTGTGCGTGGTTCAAGGTGGAATTGGTTCCCGATGTGTGAATTTTGAATTGGGAGTCTCTTAGGAGTTGGAGCTTTTTGAATTTTATTGATTTTGTGATGAGGGTTTTTTTTATGTCCTGTATCAAGACGATTATTGTCTGTTGTTGTTTTTTAGCTTGGTTATGGAGGATACCAGTCACTTTTCATGGATAATATTCAGATGAGGATTCAGATCAGGAAGCATTCACTATCACATAGCCATCCAGATTTGGATGATCGAGGGGTTCTAGCTTCTTCTATCATTACCAAGCTTGTGAAACTATGCACGGGACAGCTATCCAAGAATCCATGTGATGGTGGAGTCTTGACATATCGATATAGATTCTGGGGTGGGGTAGTTCTTATAGTCTTGTGTTGGGATGACTTATTTTATGGTTTTACTTGGGTTAATTTGTTTGGGTTCACACATAGCTTTTAAAAGTGTCATTTGGAAAATAAAAAAAAATGCATTGGAATTAGTCAATAAAAATGGAATTACTGTAAACTTGTAATGTCCATACCTATTTTGAAATGTTTTCTTTGGAATATCTTCCTTACCCAAAGAAAATTGATGATATCCAAATTGAATTTAAATTGTCAAAATATATTGATCTTTGTGAATTTGATCTAACAAATAATCAATATGAGGTAGAGGATAATTTTTATTTATTGTAATAGCATTGATTTTTCTATATTCAATGCATGGCCTTAGGGATCCATATTTATTCTTTACAAAAAGAATAAGGTCACACATAGAGAAACACAATGGATAATAAATCCCTTATCATTAAATTTTTCTAGTTTTTTATTCATATCCACTAATTCCACATTGACTATTCTATAAGGGGTATTTAATATAGGTTATGCATCAAAAATTAAATCAATTGAGACACAACTTCCTTTTCTAAAAGATGTCTAGGTAAATACTTTGGAAATACATTAATTTATTCTTGTACAATAGTTACATCTTTAATTTGAATATTTCTTTCCTCATCCATGTATTATTTTTTCTCTTCCTCCCCAAGAATTTCATTTATAAGAGCTAATAGAGGTGGGTCCAAAAATGATTTAGATTATGAGGTCTCCCCTCTAAATATAATAAATTTCATATCTTTATCAGGAATCAAAATTTCCTTCTCTTCACAATAAATGTTTTCATTTTATTTTGAAATACATTCCATAATAATAATTATATCAAAATAAACCATATATATGATGATGAAATCATAAATTAGATCATGTTTATGTGTTATAATAGTAATTTTTGACATATCTTTGTTTAAATAATGTTTCCACAAGGAGTATTTACCAATTAATCCCTTGTTAAGTTGAATTGAAAATATCTAATTTTTAAAGAAAACTAGGAAGATATAAATAAATTAGATGATCCAAAATTAGATAAAGATTTATATAAATTTAATGAGATGATTAAATTACTTTCCCCCACATCATTATGAACTTCAACCTCAACAGTTGTGACTGTATAAGAATATCCTTGTTACCTTATCCTTTTATTGGTAAAATTTCTTTTATGCTTTATAAAATCATTTTTATAATGTCTTATCTCTTTATAATTGTATAATCTAACATTGGTATCTTCTTTCTTTACCCTTAAATGATGGTATAGGTGGCCTTTTCTTCATACTTTTAACAAACTCCCATCCCCAAAAGGCATGTTTTAGGATGTTTATTTCAACATTGGTTGCAGGATGGAAAGTAAAATCTTCACTTATTACCCTTTTCTATATTTTCTTTTCTAGAGTTTTCAGCATCCATCTTATTCTCTTGTTTTCCTTTAAAGTCAGAAAACTAAGAGAATTATTTCTTTGTATTTATATCACATTTGATTATATCTTCGTATGATGGGAAATTTTATGAGACTAGTGACCTTCAGAGGAATGGTTTTAAACCATCAAATAATTGAGAAATCTTTCTCCTTGGATTCTGTATGTAATCTGCAGCTTGCCTCACTAACCTTGTAAAATTGGATTCATACATGCAACATTTTCATGTAATTTTTGTTTTAAACACAATAATTGTATCTCCATATCCACTAGTTGTTTATGAGGGAAATATTTCCCCAATAAAATTTACTACAAATCCTTCCATTTCATATTTTCAATGTATTCCTTCTCCTTTCTGTTTAGAATTAATGATCGTCATTGATATTTATCCCCTAATAGATGATAAACTGAAATTATAACCTTCTCCCTTTAGTTACTTCTCAAAGTGAAAAATATCTTCTCTAAGGAACTTCTCCACTGCTCAAATAAAAATGGATTTGTAGTTCTATTGAATGGTGGCGGTTATTATCTCATGAATAGGTCTAACATAGTTACACCACATTGTAGATCGATCTTATCTATATGGGTAAGGTCATTATTCATAAACTTAGTTAGTTATCCCAGTATAGTTATAAGTTTCTCATCTCCAGTTGCAAATCATCCTCCAACATCATTATCTTGTATAAGTGGGAAATCCCTACATTGAATAAGTGTGTTGATACAGTTTCCATTCATTCTACTATGAATCATTTCCAAATAATGGAATACACTAAATTAGGTTATGAATCACAATTCATAGTTTTGAACTAGAAAAAAAATAAACATGAATTGAAAATTTTATGAATATATAATCTCTAAATCATCAATATGGTTTCTTTGGGAACATATTTACTTTTAATTACTTCATAATGGTTTTTAAAGAAAATTTGAATCATCCTAAGAATATCCCCTGAGAGTGTTAAACTAGGTTTGTGGTTAGGCCCGTTCTCATGTACCAGGTTATGCCAAGTCAGGCTTAACACACCTTATCAAATTTGTTACCCCTAGGTACATTTGTTTCATAACCACATCCACTTGTAGTATCCATAAAGAAATTTATTTCTCAAAAGAACCACATAATCTTTATATAAGGTCCCATCCTTAAACATTACTTAATCTTGAGTTATTTCAAGAATACACATTGAGGATCTTTTCAGGTTTAGAGTTTTAGATAATTAGATCATAAATCATGCATTACATTACACATTTCAACAAAGTGGTTACATAAAAGATGGTATTCATTTTTCCCATCAATAGAAAAATATTTAAAATAAAACATGGATTCTTTCATGACACTTCCTTGACACTATCATCACATCATGTACCTTTCCCTTGACCTGTGAAAAACATTTAAAAAAACTTGGGATGAGCATAAAAAATCTCAGCAAGGGATATAAAAATACAGAAAGGAAACATTAGTACATGTATACATAAGAATCAATGAAATATTACTTTACTCATAAAACATAAGCATGTTAACATACCTCATTAAATCATAAGATTTATGAATAACTCATAGAAATAATAAGACATAAAGGTAACTTGAGGCATTCGTAACATTCTTACATAGGGAGTAACCCTCATGGTTACGTTTGGAATACCCATCACAGTATATTCCCTAAATCTCTTCGGAGATACCATAATGTTTAACCCCTTCACGTTACCCAATGCATTGGAGAGCAATATCGGGCTCACCCTCCCTTAGTTTATCACGGAACCACCTGTTTTCATAAACAATTCCCAAAAAACATAACATAATCATAGAAAATAACTTAATCATAAAGGAAATATAACATTCCCACATTGCAATAACAATATAACATTTTAAGATATTGAAATAATGAATCCATTCAAAAACCCATTTTCAAAACCATTTAAAACATTTAATAAAGAGATTTTTTGAATCAAAGTGTCTCATACCACCTTGAAGCTTTTAACATTTTAAACCATTAATATCCATAAAAATAAATCCTTAAAACCATTTTCAAAACATGGATATTAATGAGAAATATTTATAAGAACAAATCATTAAAACATTTAAAGCGATATTTTAGTTAAAGGGTTTTTACCAAAATTAAAGACACTTAAATACAATAATTGAGGAATAAAATTTAATCAGAACTTTATAATATCATGAGAATAAATGTATTCATGATATAATATTCCAAAGGACCGTATATACACCATATACGAGTGAATTGGTGCATAACAACAATGAAGTCTCAATAGAAATGTAAAATGAGATGAGATCCCTTATAAAGAAGGTATCGTTAAATTAAGGATAAATCAATCTGAAAATTATGTGTGGCAAATATAAATACACCCAATATAAGTGGATATTAAGTGTAAAACAATAAAAGGTAATTCACACATATTCGAAGGATGAAAAATTCAATAACTACATGTTGAACCCAAAGAAATCGAAATTGGCTTAAAAAGTTTCCTTGGTAAAATTCGACAGCCTAACGGTGTCACTTTAAAATTCATAAAATTAGTTGATGAGAGAGAAAATGGTATCTCATCACTTGGACATAAAATTTACATCAATAAGTATATATAAGAACATATCCCAACATAAAAATATGTAAATTAAGACATAACAAAATATGTCATTTTAAAAGAGGAGTGTGAAAGGTTCCCTTACCGATTTGGGAAACTTTCGAAATGTTCACCCCATGAAAGAAGGATCGTACAACGTTGGTGTAAATAAACATAAAAGAAAGTATATTACACAACTAGTAGAATAATGGTAAGTTCATACACCACTCAAAATAAATAGTGGCAAATGTAGCATAAATCTCACGGGAATAAAAAGTGAGATGAAAATCCCCTTATGAAAATTCAGCAGCCTAACGGCGCCCCATAAAACATCCAAAAATGGATTGAAGATATCAATTAGGATCTCTAATAATATTAACATAGAAATTAAAGTAATAGTAATATAAAATAACATCCCCCAACATAATAAAGAGGAGCTTAAATTAAGTTATATAAAAAGAGTACTTAAAAAGAAAGAGAGAGGTAGGATCCCTTACCTCAAGTCCGACTTGTCTTGTTCGTTTCTTTATATTATTGAATAATAAACTTTGGTAAATTTATAATTTAGTAAGTTCCTCATTTAGAGATTATTATTCAATTCATATCACATATTATAATGTTATAATAATTGGTTAATAATGTGAGTTCATATCAGACGTTTTTGTCGATGTTTGGTACATGAGTCAAAAATGAAATTGTTTGAAAATGTTTATAAGTAAATAATCTCCAGAATAGTATTAATGATTTAAATATCATATATATCCAGTAAATATTCATTTTATACTATTCCATAACATTCGGAGATAAAAGAAATGAAATTCACCGTTCATGGAGACGGTAGGCCATACGTACGCATGAACGCTACTTTCATTTCTTTGTCATATTAATGGAATTAAAAATAATTGAGATATATATATATTATAATTACAGTATAATATATATGTTTTATAGGTCACATAAGTTCATTAATTTCATTCTTTATACATTCCATGTAATGCATGAACGAGTCACATCACTTGAGGGGGCAGTAGTCCACACTTCCTTGTATGAAATTATCACAATTGCACAACATGTAAAGCATAAAGGTATGTTTTAAATATAAAATAAAGAAGCATATGGGAAACATAAATACCATATATATCATATATAAAATATAGTGACATCATAATGGCCACCATGAAAGGTGTTAAGAGAAGATTGAACAATCATCGTTTCGTGAGGCAGTAATTCACCATCCACAGAAACAGTATGTTCTTTAACCATTAGACGGAGGTGTGTGTAAGTGTAGCTCTAATACTTAACATAAAAACATCCTAGTATATTGAAGATACTTTTTTTGTTACAAAATAAAGGAATAAAAAGAGTTTAGTGGTTTGGAGAAGCAAAATAAAACAAAATAACACAAGTTAAGACATTACCTTTAAATCGGGTAACTCCTCTTGGTTTGAACCAAAAAGGGTTTCTTGAAGAGCATTATGCCAAAGGTGAGGATTCAATGATGAATAGAGGGATTTGGAGATATTAAATGGGCAGGGTTTGGACGAGACAAAGGCTTGAGAGCTGTGGGTAAGGTGGTAGAGGTGGGGGCCTTTTATAAGAGGAGAGGAGGGGCACTCTTGGAAAGTTTTAAACTATTACTTTATTATAAAATGCTTTTCGAATTTAAAAGGTCCCAAAATTATATATTTCAAGGATAAAGTGATAAGGTTTCTAAATACACCCATCCAATAGGTTTGTGACAAGTTTAAGACTTATATTTCACCATATCGTCTCATTTTATTTAAATTGTTCATTTATGAGGTAATCACTACATCATCACGGTGTCATAAATAAATTAATTTATTTAATGTCTAAAAATTAAAAAAAAAATCCTGATGTAGGAAATATGTTTAGATTTCTAATGAATATTTATAGTCAAAAATATGACTTATATAACCCCATGTAAAAAAAAATTTAGTAAAACAATACATGTTTGTGACATTTTAATTTTAACTTTAAATAAAAAGTTATTAATGTCATTTTCCAACCAAAGTGGCTCCATGGGGTCCCCAAGTTGACCCATGGATTTTCTTGGTCAGCCATGACTCATCCAATAAGGGTATGACATGTGTCAAGGTCATTTCATATTATTATAACATTATCTTTACCTTAAATTACACTAATTACCTTTAATCGCGATTAATAAAACTTAAAAGTTACTATTCACAAAAAAAAAATATTTTAATCTCATTGAACGACATTTTACTTCCTAATGACAACCATATATGTCGGATTTTTTAAAATCAAATCACAGAAGTGGTAAAGTTTCATTTAAATGAAAAATCAGTTTCTTTAACTACCACTTAGTGGTTTCACTATTCATCAAAAATTGAAGTTTTTCAGAAAAATACCAAAAATTCACCCTAAGCTATATTTGATATTCCGAATTCAAAAATGATGTCTATTTTAAAAAATTCAAAATATATAAGTTTCATTAATTAATTTAATAATTCATTCCCGCTGTCAAAACAAATAGCGTGTTTTTAAGAAACAATATCTATTAAAAGATTGACACTAGTTTAAGTCCAATTTCAAAGTGAAATTAATTCCAATGACCACCATTGGATTAAATGGTAAAAATATTTTCCAATTACACTTTAAAACAAATTAAAAATATAATCTAACCATATATTTAAATTAGATGAAAAATCAGTTTTGATGTAAAATGCAGTATTTTTTCACTATTCATTAAAAAAAATGAACAATGTTAGAAATATACCAAAAATTTAACCAAAGTAAATTTCAATTTCCCAATAATAAATAATAAGTTTATTTTGACAAATAGAGATTATAAAATTGTCAAAAGATATATTTAAAAAGGTTCTCCATCAAAAGGTGGTAAAACAATATTTTAAAAATATTAGAGTATTTATTCTTAAAATTGGATTCATTTGGATTTTAAGCCTCTAACATTTATTGGATAAATGTAAAAATATTTAACAAACATATATAATCATTTTGTAGTTATTTCTGTTCATTCCCTCTATTAGAACGGCTAGGCGTTAACTATTATAATATTATTATATTATTAGTGTGCAACGTAAGATTTCAAAGAAACTCGTTGTTGCGTATTGGGTACGCCATCGAGCATAGCATTCCCTTTAAAGTAATATTAACATTTTATTCACAAATATTGATAAACATTATAATGTAATATTATTTATTTACCTGGGATGTTACATCCTTCCCCCCTTTTGGGAATTGCGTCCTCACAATTTCAAAATTGGGCTTGGAAACTTCATTGAAAGTCCTACATCGGAACAAGAGTCAGTAAAACTATCACTTTAAAAGAAAGGGAGAGAAGTACAATGGTCACCCAAGTTAACCCATACTAGGATTCCAAGCATGAAAATATGGATATGGAGGAGAAAACAAAGGGTCATTTTCTGATGGAGAGTGATAGTAAACATGTCTAGGAGAAAGTTAACCACAAGAAAATCACAAACTTGTGATGGTTTAAACGGTATTCGATTCCCCGGTAGGAAAAGTTAACATACAACATTTTTGTTTTAAGTTACTCTTCATTGAGGAATTTATTTCTGAGCATTAACTAAATCATAATGAAACATACTTACTTGTCACGTAGAATTTCAACTTTTACTAGATTCCTTAATCAAACTCATATTGTCTCCAAAAGACGAGTATTTAGGAAGACTTGTTCGCATTAAGAGTACTATAATCAACTTCTTAAGGATCACCTAATCCAAAAAATAGAACTATATATTTCCCATGTCTTTAGATCTCAACCAAAACCAAACAAAAAAATTTAGTACGAGATAAGATAATACCCAAAAAGTATTTTTTTTTTACAAAAGAAAAACTACTCCTAATCTCCAAAAATTTTCAAACAAAACCCAAAGTTCAACGAAGAAAATTCAATAAACAATTTTTCCATAGAATTATTCAAGGTAAACCCAACTAAGATTGAAACCCAAATATTTGAAGGATTTAATCACACAGTCTCCCAAGGTAAAAATTAACATTTATCTCCAAATAACATCAGTTTCTCTTAAAGTCTCATATTGAAAAGTAATTAACCTAATCACATATCCTCCATGATAGGTTAATAATTTCCATATATAACCCAAAATAAACTTACTCTTGATTCATAAAATCATCTAACTAAAAAAATAATTAGTCAAACTAACCAGAGACTTTACGTAGTCCAGTGGTAGGCGATAAATACCAGTTTCACTTTGGTTGTGGGTTCGATTCCCGCAGCTTTGTCCGATGTGACGGGTTGTCACACGGTCTGTGTTGTCCTTTTTCCAAAACTATATAATTATTAAAAAATTCCCCAAAACGAGATAAAATCTTCAAAAATAATCATAACATATTTTAACCTCAATTTTATCTCATACCTTTCATTTTCCGTCATAACATACAGTAAACCATAATTACCTCAAAAGTAAGGATCATATAAACCCTAATGGTTACCTTTATAATTATCACATAAACTTCCACATCGAGTTGGTTCTCTCATACAAGAGGAATTAGAGAACTCACCAAGGTTCAGGTGGTTGATCATGACTCTTGATAGTTGGTTTAGAATAACCACAATATTTCTTATTGAATCCCCCATTTCATCCAGTCTCTTAATCAGAGAACCACCACAGTTTCCTTCAAACCCATTGTCACTTTGGTGCCTGCTAGATCCATCCATTTACTAAAACCAAAAAGGTCAGTGTGAGTATATCAACAAAATCATCATGTACTAAAGAGGAAGATAAACACTAAGATATAATTATCCAAGTTATCTCAAACTCATTCCAACCTTCAGAAATAACAATGACTCTATCTAATATAATAATCATTGTGGTTATAAACAACTTGTCACTTATGATTAAACAACACTCTAACCTCTAAAGTTATCTAAACCGACCTCTGATACCAACTATAAGGCCCCATCCTTAAACATTACTTAATCTTGAGTTATTTCAAGAATACACGTTGGGGATCTTTTCAGGTTTAGAGTTTTAGATAATTAGATCATAAATCATGCATTACATTCCACATTTCAACAAAGTTGTTATATAAAATATAGAATTCATTTTTCCCATCAATGGTAACATATTTAAAATAAAACATGGATTCTTTCATTACAATTCGTTGACACTATCGTCACATCATGTACCTTTCCCTTGACCTATGAAAAACATTTAAAAAAACTTGGGATGAGCATAAAAATCTCATCAAGGGATATAAAAATATGGAAATGAAACATTAGTACATGTATACATAAGAATCAAAGAAATCTTACTTTTCTCATAAAACATAAGCACGTTAACATACCTCACGAAATCACAAGATTTATGAATAACTCATAGAAATCATAAGACATAAAGGTAACTTGAGGCATTCGTAACATTCTTACGTAGGGAGTAACCCTCATGGTTACGTTTGGAATACCCATCACAGTATATTCCCTAAATCTCTTCAGAGAAACCATAATTTTTAACCCCTTCACGTTACCCAATGCATTGGAGAGCTATATCGGGCTCACCCGCCCTTATTTTATCATAGAACCACCCGTTTTCATAAACAATTCCCAAGAAACATAACATAATCATATAACATAACTTAAGAATAAAGGAAAGATAACATTCCCACATCACAATAACAATATAACATTTTAAGATATTGAAATAATTAATCCATTCAAAAACCCATTTTCAAAACTATTTAAAACATTTAATAAAGATATTTTTTAATCAAAGTGTCCCATACCACCTTGAAGATTTTAACATTTTAAACCATTAATATCCATATAAATAAATCCTTAAAACCATTTTGAAAACATGGATATTAATTAGAAATATTTATAAGAACAAATCATTAAAAAAATTAAAGCGATATTTTAGTTAAAGGGTTTTTATGAAAATTAGAGACACTTGAATACAATAATTGAGGAATAAAATTTAATCAGAACTTTTTAATATCATGCGAATAAATGTATTCATGATATAATATTCCAAAGGTCAGTATATACACTATATAAGAGTGAATTTTTTCATAACAATAATTAAGTCTCAATAGAAATCTAAAATGAGATGAAATCCCTTAAAAAGAAGGTATCCTTAAATTAAGGATAAATCAATCTCAAAATTATCTGTGAAAAATATAAATACACCCATTATAAGTGGATATTAAGTGTAAAACAATCAAATTGCATTCACACATATTCAAATGATGGCATATTCAATAACTACATGTTGAACCCAAAGAAATCGAAATTGGGTTAAAAAGTTCCCTTGGTAAAATTCGACAGCCTAACGGTGTCACTTTAAAATTCATAAAATTAGTCGATGAGTGATAAAATGGTATCTCATCACTTGGACATAAAATTTACATAAATAAGGATATATAAGAACATATCCCAACATAAAAAGATGTAAATTAAGACATAACAAAATAAGTCTTTTTAAAAGAGGAGTGTGAAAGGTTCCCTTACCGATTTGGGAAACTTTCGAAACGTTCACCCCATGAAAGAAGTATCGTACAACGTTGGAATAAAAACCCATAAAATAAAGTATATTACACAACGATTAGAATAAGGTGAAGTACATACACCACTAAAAATAAATAGTGGCAAATGTAGCATAAATATCATTGGAATAAAAAGTGAGATGAAAATCCCCTTATGAAAATTCGGCAGCCTAACGGTGCCAGATAAAACTTCCAAAAATGGATTGAAGATTTCAATTAGGGTCTCTAATCATATTAAAATAGAAATTACAGTAATAGGAATATAAAATAACATCCCCCAACATAATAAAGAGAAGCTTAAATTAAGTTATATAAAAAAGAGTACTTAAAAAAGAAAGAGGGAGGTAGGATCCCTTACCTCAAGTCTGACTTATCTTGTTCGTTTTTTTATATTCCTAAACAATAAACTTTGGTAAATTTATAATTGCTTAAGGTACTCCTTTAAATATTATTATTTAGTTCATATCACATATTATAATTTTATAATAATTGGTTAATAATGTGAGTTCATATCAGACGTTTTTGTCGATGTTTGGTACATGAGTCAAAAATGAAATTGTTTGAAAATGATTATAAGTAAATCATATCCATAATAGTATTAATGATTTAAATATAATATATATCTAGTATATATTCATTTTATAATATTCCATAACATTTGGAGATAAAAAGAAATGAAATTCACAGTTCATGGAGACGGTAGGTCGTACGTACGCATGAATGCAACTTTCATTTCTTTGTCATATTAATGGAATTAAAAATAATTGAGATATATATATATATTATAATTACAGTATAATATATATGTTTTATAGTTCACATAAGTTCATTAATTTTATTCTTTATACATTCCATGTATTGCATGAACGAGTCACATCACTTGAGGGGGAGGTAGTCCACACTTCCTCGTATGAAATTATCGCAATTGCACAACATGAAAAGCATAAAGGTATGTTTTAAATATAAAATAAAGAAGAATATGGGAAACATAAATACCATATATATCATATATAAAATATAGTGACATCATAATGGCCACCATGAAAGGTGTTAAGAGAACATTGAACAATTATCGTTTCGTGAGGCATTAATTCGCCATCCACAGAAACGGTATGTTCTTTAACCATTAGACGGAGGTGTGTGTAAGTTTATCTCGAATCCTTAACATAAAAAAATCCTAGGATATTTAAGATACTGTTTTTGTTACAAAATAAAGTAATAAAAATAGTTTAGGGTTTTTGAGAAGCAAAATAAAACAAAAGAATACAAGTGATGACATTACCTTTAAATCGGGTAACTCCTCTTGGTTTGAACAAAAAAGGGTTTCTTGAAGAGAATTCTGCCAAAGGTGAGGATTAAATGATGAAGATAGGGATGTGGAGAGATGAAATGGGAAGGTTTTTTCTGATCCAAAGGCTTGAGTGGTGTGGGTAAGGTGGTAGAGGTTGGGGCCTTTTATAAGAGGAGAGGAGGGGCACTCTTGGAAAGTTATAAACTATTACTTTATTATAAAATGATTTTCGGATTTCAAAGGTCCCAAAAGGATATATTTCTAGGATAAGGTGATAATATTTCTAAATACACCCATACAATAGGTTTGTGACAAGTTTAAGACTTATATTTTACCCTATCTTCTCATTTTATTTAAATCGTTCATTTATGAGGTAATCACTGCATCATCACGGTGTCATTAATAAATTAATTTATTTAATGTCTAAAAATTATAAAACAAATATCATGATATAGTAAATCTTTTTATCTTTATAATGAATATTTATAGTCAAAAATATGACTTATATAACCGCATGTAAAAATTGTTTTAGTAAAACAATACATGTTTGTGACATTTTAATTTTAACTTTAAATAAAAAGTTATTAATGTCATTTTCCAACCAAAGTGGCTCCATGGGGTCCCCAAGTTGACCCATGGATTGTATTGGTCTTCCATGACTCATCCAATAAGGTTATGACATGTGTCAAGGTCATTTAATATTATTATAACATTATCTTTACCATAAATTACACTAATTACCTTTAATCGCGATTAATAAAACTTAAAAGTTACTATTCACCAAAAAAATTATTTTAATCTCATTGAACCACATTTTACTTCCTAATGACAACCATGTATGTTGGATTTTTGAAAATAAAATCACATAAGTGGTAAAGTTTCATTTAAATGAAAAATCAGTTTCTTTAACTACCACTTAGTGGTTTCACTATTCATCAAAAATTGAAGTTTTTCATAAAAATACCAAAACTTCACCCTAAGCTATATTTGATATTCCAAATTCAAAAATGATGTATATTTTACAAAATTCAAAATATATAAGTTTCATTAATTAATTTAATAATTCATTCCCGCTATCAAAACAAATAGTGTGTTTTTAAGAAACAATATCTATTAAAAGATTGACACTAGTTTAAGTCCAATTTAAAAGTGAAATTAATTTCAATGACCACCATTGGATTAAATGGTAAAAATATATTACAATTACACTTTAAAACCAATTAAAAATATAATCTAACCATATATTTAAATTAGGTGAAAAAACAGTTTTGATGTAAAATGCAGTATTTTTTCACTATTCATTAAAAAAATGAACAATGTCAGAAACATACCAAAAATTTAACCAAAGTAAATTTCAATGTCCCAATCATAAATAATAAGTTTATTTTGACAAATAGAGCTTATAAAATTGTCAAAATATATATTTAAAAAAGGTTCTCCATCAAAAGGCAGTAAAACAATCTTTTAAAAATATTAGAGTATTTATTCTTAAAATTGGATTCATTTGGATTTTAGGCCTCTAAAATTTATTGGATAAATGTAAAAATATTTAACAAACATATGTAATCATTTTGTAGTTATTTTTTTCATTCCTTCCATTACAACGGATAGGCGTTAACTATTATAATATTATTATATTATTAGTGTGCAATGTAAGATTTCAAAGAAACTCGTTGTTGCGTATTGGGTACGCCATCGAGCATTGCATTCCCTTTAAAGTAATATTAACATTTTATTCACAAATATTGATAAACATTAGAATTTAATATTATTTATTTACGAGGAATGTTACACTCTACCTTACCAAAATTCTAGGTTTTTATTCTATTCTTATTCTCAATGTATATCTTAGGGTTATGTTACATAATCAATGTTTTCTAAATATAGTATCCAAGGTTTCCACTAAACTTCCTCTCATACGAACTCTAAAGAACCTGAACCTAGTATCTTAGATTTGTTTCCTTACTTTATTACATTGGTACTATGAAAAAGTGGTCACATCCCAAAGGACCAAATAGTTTAGTAGATTTTTAAAACTAGATACAAACACAGGTGTTACATTACAACTTTTAAAGGAAAAAACAGCATAGAAACATTATTGGAAACATCCAAATTTATTATATTATCCTTTTAAGTCATTAATAATATACATCTTTACTTACTATGTAAAAATAAAAAATAAAAAGGGGGTGAGCTTAGATGCTTTATAAGGGTAGGAAATACAGCGAAAGCTACCATAAACATAAATAATAAAGTGAGGTTAATAACTAAAAGCACAAGTCCTTAATCCATAAACTTAAGAATAATATAGTAGGAATAAAAGTTGAATAAATAATTATATAAACATAATCACGTGAGAATGGAACATAACCATGGATATTATACTAGTCGAATAATAAAATGAATTATAAATTACAAATATCACAATGATAGAATGAATAATGTCATACATCATAAACATATTGTTAAGTCTTCATCCAAGACACCATACATAAATAGGTAAAAACCCATTTTAGTTTGTCTCATTAGACCTACTTATGCATCGAGGGGTTATTGTGGGCTCTACCCATCACTTATTAAGTTAAATGCATTCCTCATATGAAATGGGTGAAAGATAATTAACAGATACATTAATATTGAAACTAGAATATGAAATGTAAATAATATCCCCAATCGGTAATTATAAACTATCTAGATTAATGTGTAGAATTGTATCAAGATAGTACATCCCCAGTCAAAATAATCATAAAACATTCAATAAATATGGTAGATGCTAACATAAGAGATCAATATCAATTAAGAATAAGATTAAATAAATGTTTTTGAAATATATGAAAATGATCTAATAAAATCATTGAGAAATTCTTGAGAGAAATACCCTTTCACTTTGGAAAGAATAGTTATTTTAGAAAAAATCATTTATATTTGATATAAAAATCAAAATGTAAAAATGTATATCCTAGAAAAGAAAATAGAATTATATTTTAGAAATATTAAAATAATTATCATACTAAAAATTTTCAGTTGAAGTTAAAACATGTAAAATAAAGTGTTTAAGAAACTTTAGAAATTATCAACTTTAGTGCAGTTTCTGGGAAAATATAAATGAGTCTCTAAAAAATAAAAAGGAATTATTTATTACATAAAACCAGAAATTAACTAAGAAAGTTTTTAATGATAAAAAAGATATATTTTATAAAAATATTTATGTCTTAAAATATGTTTTTTATTGCACTTTTAAATGTGAAAGAAATTGGGAAGTTCCCTTAAATCAGGCTAGTTTATCGGGAGGAATTAAAAAAGGGAACATTATAAAACATGTATTCCCCATCAAAGAAATATGAAATGATATGGATACATGATTTTAGAACATATAAATATGAATTATAATATTTATAAAAAAATAAATAAGGATTAAATAGGGGTAAAATAGAGAAAACGCAACCTTAAAGAAAAATGGAGGTTTGGGGAAAAACTATTACCTTATGTCTGAAAGTGTTCTGCACTTACACTTAGTGTCCTAGATAATGAAATTAGATTCATTAATAATTTAAATAAGAACCTATTAAACATTTATTTTATTTATTATAATTTTATTAAGCTAATTTATTTCTTTCTTTATGAGTTATAATATTCAATTTTTTCATTCAGGTGTGTTCGTTTCCTTGGTTTTCATGATTGGTTCACTTGTATACATGTACGAAATATTTTGTAAAATGGAAATAGTTGTCAAGAATTGAAATTATATGTTATTAATGAACATATAGGATATTTAATGGTATTATATATCATTTTTATTCCATATATTAGGATAATTAATTAGATAAAATGTTAATGATAATCGTTTAGATTATTTTCGTGTTTTTTCGATCATCATGAACTAGTTTTATCTTATGAATTAAAATTATATATATATATTTATTTATTAAGGTATTTATTTATTTATTTATTTATTTATTTATTTATTGGTTGAAGAACCTTAAATAATTTTTATTATTTATATTAAAACTTTTTTTAACCATAATAATGATTTTATGACCAGAATTGAAGGTAGGATTGAAAAACGAAAGCTTGTTTTCCATGAAGTTGATAAATAGGCACCTCACGGATGATGTTTTCATTTTTAGAATAAAATGGGGAAGGGAAAAGAATTGATGGTGGATATATCATTATCATAATAAAATTATAGTATATATAATATAATGGTGTTATAATGCAAGTTTTGAAAGAGTATGTAAGTAAAGGATAAAAAAAGAAAATAAATTGAAAGAAAATTAAAAGAATGAAAGAGGATTTTACTTCTTGAATTCCTCTCCCTGAAAACCATTATAGGGTAATTGGTTTTTCTATTTTATTGAGACCAAAGTCTCCTATAAATGGGGTAGAGACTTGGGAAGAGTATTGGGAATAAATTTTACAATCTTCAAGGCTTTAGAGGTGTGAGGAGTAGAGGTAGTGAGTGGTGGTATTTATATTGGAGGAGAGGGGTGTTTTTTTAATATTGTATTTATTTGTTTATTATTTCAGTTAAATATTCAGAATATTTTGATCATTATCACAAAATATATTAATATAATGAACTAGAGTTTGATATTATGTGATTATATCATCCATACATCATCTATGACTCAATAATTATGTATTTGTTAAATACCAAAAATTATCGTATTTCACTATTCACTAAAAAATCAGCTATTTTAAAAAAAATCCCAAGAATTCACCCTAACCATTTTTTGACATTTCAAATTAGAAAAACTCCGTTTTTTTAAAATAATTTTTAAATAAGGGAAATTTAATTTTTAAATAAAATCAACATTTACTCAAAAAATACTGATTTTAATATTATAATTGATTTTATGATACTTTCATAAATTAATTAAGGTCTCATAAAATTATATTATAATAATAAGACAAAAATATTAATTTATGAATCTATTTCATGAAAATAAATTTTCTTTTAAATAATTATTTTAATTATAAAATTATAAATAAACATTTATGTTTCACAAAAATAGAAACACTTAATTTATCATTTTTAAAACATTTATTTACTTAATCCATGATATAAATATGTAATATTTTCATTCATAAGATACCTAAATTTTATGTATACTTTTATAGGTAAAGTTATTATTATATTGGTCATATACTATTTTTAACGGTCACGTTATTATTCGAACAGTCATATTTAACAATATATTACGGTTTTAAAATCGGTGTTTCTTAAAGCATAAACTATTGAAGATATTATATTTTAAAAGAAGCATACCATAAAATATTGGGATGTTACACTATACTCTTTTTAATTCAATCTTATTTTTAATCTAGAAGAGATACCTAGAAGGGGACTTGGGTGAAGGACTCGGGAAATCAGAGCTTCAGGTTGACTCTTTGACTTCCAGTCATGTCAAATGGGGTGCCCAATGCTCTCATTTATAAGAAAACTTGAGACCCTATGTGAATGAGGTTTTTCATGTAGGTCAGCCACACAAGTCACTCATGCAAGTCTTTTATATAGTTGCGACATGTGTGAGGTTTAGTTTGTTCATTTTTGGGCCTTTGTGAGTCTCTTTGAATGCATGTCTGGTCATGCACAAGCCACTAGGTGATCTTTTCTAGACCCAAACGAGTCTCTAGGCATGCATGTTTAGACCTACATGAGTATCTGGGTGCACAAGTTGGACATGTGTGATGATTTTGAGTGCACAGGTTATACTTGTGTGATGACACTAGGTGTGTAGGTTGGTCCTTATGTGGGACCACTTGGGTATATGCACGCGATCTTTGATGTATTTCACTTCTCTATTATTTGGGGTATTTTCCTTTGAAACTTCTCATTCTCATGTAAAAAAAAGTAGTGACAAAAATGTCAAACCCTTGTTTGTTGACCCTAAGTTCAAATTGTGAGGATGAAATTTAATAAAAGGGGGAATAATTTTATACCCAGAGATTTTTAAAAAATATATGTTCAATAGTTTATATAAAACACAAGACTGAGCATAAATTAACTATGAAATATTATTATTTAAATATGGCCATTATAACATAGCCACTTAATTGGTGGGTATAAATAAGATTAATCACATTATGAAATATATACGTGTGTGTTTGTGTGTGTGTGTGTGTTTTACTTAATTAAAACGTATTATTTAATGCATAATATATAAATACAGAATATTTAGTGAAGTTATTTTTTGCTTCAAAAATATTTTTCTTCAAAGATGTTTTTTATTAAATTTTGTATGTGAAAATTATAATTAATTTATAATAATTTATAATTTTCATTTTATAAAATTAACATAATTATGAGTTCAATGTATCAAAATTACCTTATGGTGAAATTTTTTTACTTTTCTGAAAAGATTGATTTTTCAGTGAATAATGAAAAATACAGATTTTTCAAATATTATCATTTATCTTCATTAAATAAAGTATTTTAAAAGACCCATTATATTTTTTATTTGATAATAAAGTGAAATATGAACCATTTGATTAATAATAATCAAATTAACTTCATTTTAAATATCAATTTTTAATATTTTGGTATAAGTTTATTTTTATACTTAAAAATGTAGTTTTTTGAAGAAAAAAATTAATTAAATAAATTTTATCCATTTTAATTTATTAAAATAGACCATAATGAGAAATGATTTAATTTTAATATATTATATATATAAATATTCATATTGATTTAAATTAATATAATGATTATTACTATTCATATAGTTAATATAATATCGTTTATTGCTTGAAAAATAAAATTTCCTAAAAAACCACTTTCCATCACATTTTGTGAATCTAGTTTTAAATTAAATAATGAAAATTATGTGAATTTAATATTTAAGAATTTATTTCATATTTTTATTCAGTAGTTATTAATTTTTTAAATAGTCCCCTTTTATTTTTATTCACACTTAATAGTAATTATAGTAAATAATCATCACCACGATACAGGTAAATCAGGTAATTAAAGTCAAAAATAAAATTATAAGGACTAAAAATTGACCCTAACACTTGAATTTATCATACTATATGATTTTAATTCATCCATTTTCATCCAATTCTCTAATATATGGCCACTATTATAAGGACCCAGCCTTAAAACATTACATAATTCTTAATTAAATTAATTATTAACATTGAGGATCTTTTCAGGTTTAGAGTTTTAGAGAATTAGGCCATAACTATTACATTACATATCAAAAATTAAAAAGTAGAAAATTCTAATCATTTTCCATTTTTTCATAAAATAAAAACTCTTGAAAAAAGATTCATGTCTAGTTTCATGTTTTAAACAGCATGACTTTTCCTTGATCTCATCTTTGACCCTATTCATCTTTAAGTCTTGTGAAAAAACATTACAAAACTTAGGATGAGAATAAAAATATCAGTAAGGGTTATAAGATAAATAAATATAACATTAGTTCATAAATACATAACAAGCATAAACTCATACCCCATGAAATCATAATATTTATGAATAATACACAGAAATCATAAATCATAAAGGTAACTTGTGGAATCCATAATATACTTACATTATAGCTTTTACAGCTACATAGGGAGTTACATTTGGAATAACATCATAGTATATTCCATAAATCTCTTAGTATAAACATTCACGTTTACCTCTATCATGTTACCCAATGCATTGGAGAGCTATCTTGGGCTCACCCGCCCAAGGTTTATCATGGAACCACCTGTATACGTAATAATGCCCAAGAACCATAACATATTCATAACACAAAAAAACATAAAGGAAAGATAAAATTTTTACATTTCAATCACAACATATCATTTAAATATATTGAAATAAAAAATCCATTATCAAAACCTTTTTCAATACCAAAATACGTAGAAGATTATATGGTATTTATTTTCCTTTTAAAAATATTACAGCTTGTTAAGGAATCCAAAGATCAAATAATACACATAGCAGTGGAAAAGGTCATTGTCACTACTTAAGTTGCAAAGAAACATTCCTTTTTTGTTATTTAGTAAAACGCCTCATAGAAAAAATATTCCCTTTGAAATAAATGAAAAGTCAAAGGTGCTTATACTGCGTATAAAAGAAAGTCGTGTATAAAACAAAATATGCCTCAATGAAAGGAGATTGAGACGAAGTCCCTTACAAAGATCATTTTGTAAATAAAATAGATCGATTATGTATATTAAATATAAGTATACATAAATAATATTTAAATAATATATGGGATATAAAAAATTCATTTCTCACATATTCATATCAAGACATAATAAAGAAGTATATGATTGATCCAAAGAATGCAAATTGGGTTAAGAAGTTCCCTTACCTCGTGTCTGACTTGACTCGATCGTTATTTAATCTCTTTAATAATAAACTAAAGTTAATTTATACTTTCTTAATAACCTTTTTCAAGTTTAATATTCCTTTTATATCAATTATTACCTTTCTATGACAATTATTTAATTATTTGAGTTCATATCGTACATTTTGTCGATGTTCAAAACTTGAGTTAAAAATGAACTTGTTATAATTATAAATTGTCCATGTGGTCAAAATTCCTTTATCTCAAGAATTATATTGATGGTTTAGATATCATATATATAATATATATCTATTATATATATGTATTTATAGTAGTACATAACATTTGATACATAGGTATATTATAATTCCAGTATAATATAATATATAATTTCATTAACTCTACCCTTTATACATTCCATGTGTGGCATGAACGAGTCATATCACTTTGAGGGGGCGGTAGTCCGCACTTCCTAAAATGAAATTATTGTATTTACCCACTACTGAAACCATAAAGGTATTCTATAAATGAAAAATACAGAATCATAGAAACAATATTAATATATATATATCACATATAAATATAGTTCCATCTTAATCACCACCATAAGAGGCGGTAGGAGAATATTGAACGATCATCATTTTGTGAGGCAGTAGTTAGTTGTCCACAGAAACAATATGTTCTTTACCCATTAGATAGAGGTGTGTGTAAGTGTAGCTCGAATACTTCTCATAAAAACAACCTAGTATATTTTGAATACTGGATTTTTTATTAAATAAAGTAATAAAAAGTGTTTATGGGGTTGTAGAAGTAAAATAAAACAAAAGAACTTAAGAGAAGGTGTTGCCTTTAAATCGGTTATCTCCCTTTGGTTTGAACCAAAAGGTTTAATTTAATTGCCTTATGCCTAGGGGAAGGCTTCTAGGAGGAGTATAGGGATGTAGGTAGGTTAATTCGGTAGAGTTTGGATGAGAAAAGGGGCTTGAGAAGTGTGAGGAATGTGTTATAAGTGAGGGATTTTTATTAGGGGGAGGGTCTCTTTAAGAGTGTTTAAAAATATTATTTTATTATATAATGATTTTAGGTTTCTAAAGTTAAAAAAATTATTAAAGTTTAAGATAATATGACTCATGTTCTAAATAAAATCATCAATAATAATTGGATAGGTTTTGGATATTTTTTTAATCTTTATAATCTTATTTATTTAAATCGTTCATTAATGAGGTAAACATTGCAACATTATTATGTCATATATAATTTTATATATATGATGTCTAAAAATTATAAAAAAATATCATGATGTAAGAAATATTTTTATATTTAAAATAAATATTTATATTTTAAGATATAACTTATATAACCCCATGTAAGAATTTATTTACTAACAGATATATGTTTAAGTCATTTTTGTCTTTACTTTAAATTAATTAATATAAAGTGTCATTATCACTCTCAAGTGGCTCCATGGGGTCCCAAAATCGATACAAGGATTCCAATGGTTGAAATGTATCAACTAATAGTATTATTACACATGTTAGGGTAATTTAATATTATTATAATAATATTTTGTTTCCCTTATTTACCAGATTTACCCTTTAACTATGGTAATTAAAATTTTTACTGAAGTAAATAATCATAATATCTAAAAATAAAAGTTACCTATTTACACAATTTTTACCTCCTGATTCCAAATATGGAATAAATTTTTCCAAATTCAAAACTCATAAGTGTCAAAATTTAATTTAAAATTAATTCCTACTGTCAAAACAAAAAACATGTTTTTTAGAAATAATAACTATCAAAAGATTGACACTTATTTATGTCTAATTTCAAAGTGAAATTACTTACAATGAAAAAAAATGGATTAAATGGTAAAAACATAATATAATTAAACTTTAAAATCAATTAAAAATATAATATAACATTATAAATAAATTAGATTAAAAGGTAGTTTTGAATTAAAATACAGCATTTTTCACTATTTATTAAAAAATGAATTTTATCAGAAAAATACCAAAAATATACCCAAAGTAAATTTTGATGTCCCAATTCTAAATAAGAATTTTATTTTCTCAAATAGAACATATAAAAGTGACCAAAACTATATTTAAAGAGGGTTCTCCATCAAAAGGCGGTAAATCATCCTTTTAATGAATATTAGATAATTTTTGCTTAAAATCATATTCTTTCTTATTTTAACCCTCTAAAATTTATTGGATAAATCTAAAAACATTTAACAAACATGTATACTCATATTTTAGTTAGTTATTTCCATTCCTTCCAATACAATGACTAGGCTCTAACTACCATTTAAAATAATATTATATTATTATTTTTTAGTATGACCCAACGTTGTGTGCAATGTAAGATTTTAAAGAAACATGTTGTTTTGTATCGGGTCTGCCATAGAAAATAGAATCTCCTTTAAAGTAAAATTAATATTTAATTCAAAAATAATAATAAATATGAAAATGTTATATTCTTTATTTACCTGGGATGTTATATCATTCCCCTCTTTTGGGAATTGTGTCTATGCAATTCTATTCACTTATCAAATAAGTGGGGGTATTTATCCCTCATAGAATTTTCAGATTCCCACGTTGCCTCTTCAACTATATGGTTTTTTCAAAAAACCTTTACCTGATGAATTACCTTATTCCGCAACACTTTCTCTTTTCAGTCAAAAATCTGGACTAGTTGTTCCTCATATCAAAAAATGAGATGGATCTGGCATATACTTTCTCAACATTGAAACATGAAAAACATTGTGTACCTGGGATAAACTTGGAAGTAAATCCACTATGTATGAAACTGATCCAACTTTCTCCAAGATTTCATAAGGCCCAATAAACCTCAGACTCAACTTTCCAATCTTACCAAAATGCATCACACTTTTCCATGGAGAAACTTTGAAAAAGACCTAATCACCTACCTCAAAAGAAATATCCTTCCTCCGGTTATCTGTATAACTTTTCTACCTACTCTAAGTTGTTCTCATGTGATTCTAAATCAAATAAAACTTTTCTTCTGTCTCTTCTACAAATTTTGGTACCATCAGTTTCCTTTCACCTACATCATTCAAAAAATCTAGAGTTTGACACTGCTTCCCATATAATGCATCAAATAGATCCATATGTATATTGGAATGAAAACTATTGTCATAATAAAATTCAACCAAAGAATGATGTTGTTCTAAAATTACCTGGTAATCTATCGAGCAAGCACATAACATATCCCCTAAGGTATGAATTTTTCATTCTGACTACCCATCTGATTGAGGATGAAAATCTATACTAAAATTTAATTCAGTACCCAACGACTTATAAAGTCCTTTCAAAAAGTTATAAGTAAACCTGGGATCATGATCACATACAATGGAGATGGAAACACCATGAAACCTAAATATCTCTTTTACATATAACTAAGAAAGTTTATCTAGAGAAAAACTATTTCGAATAGGAAGGAAATGAGTATATTTAGTCAATCGGTCAATAATAACCCAGATTGCATTATTACCTCGAGATGTCTTTGGTTATCCCACATTTTTTTCCATGGATATATTTTCCCATTTCCACTTTGGAACCAGTAAAGACTGAATTATCTCTTTCGGTAACTGTCGCTATACTTTAACCTGTTGACAAGTCAAACACTTCACAGTAAAATCAACAATATCTCTTTTCATTCCATCCCACCAGTAATACTCCCAAAGATCTTTTTACATCTTAGTAATTCCAGGAATAACTGAAAACAGAGAACTATGAACTTCACAAAACAACTCTTTATTCAACTGTGAATCACAAGGCACACATAATATCTTCCTAAACCTTAAAACACAATCATTATCAATGTTAAAATTAGGAAACTTACCCTTCGGAACCAACTCTACCTTTTTCTGCAACTCACTGTCTTCCTTGTGTGCTTTCTTAATTCTGTCTCATAGAGATTATTTCACTGACACCTGAAACAAAACAGAGGAATTTCCTACACCAACAACTTCTATTCCAAATTTTATCAAATAAAAACCAAAGTATCTCGTTCCAAATGTAACATGGTTAATGTAGCATTACTTTTTTTACTCAAAGCATCATCCACTTTATTTTCCTTTCCTAGATAGTGATGAATTATGATATCATAATCCTTTATTAATTATAGCCATCTCCTCTGTCTCATGTTAAATTCTTTATGAGTGAATATATACTTCAAAGTTATGTGATCAGTATATATTTCACATTTTACTCCATACAGATTATACCTCCAAATTTTTAAATAAAATAACATAAGGTAATTCCAAATCATGTGTAGGGTAATTTAACTCATGAGGTTTCAACTGATGTGAAGCATAAGCAATTACCTAATCATTTTTCATAAGGACACAGCCAATTCCTTTCAATGAATCATCATTGTAGATAACAAACTCACCATTTCTGGAAGGTAGTGCCAAAACTAGATCATTCGTCAATCTTCTTTTCAATTCCTGAAAACAATCATCACATTATTTTTTCCAGATCAACATAAAACCTTTTTGAGTTAACTTAGTTTTTGCGCTAGATAACCATGAAACTTTTTCAACAAACCTCCGGTAATAACTTTCTAATCTAATAAAACTAAAAATCTCTATTATATTTGTGGGTATTGGCCATTATTCAACAACTTTTTTTTAACAGGATCAACAGTTATGCCATTTTTTGAAACAATGTGACCAAGGAAAGAAATTTTTTGTAACCAAAACTCACACTTTCTGAATTTCTCATACAGTTTCTTTTCTTTTAAGGTTTGCAAGACAACCCTTAAATGACTTTCATTCTTCTATTTAATTTTAGAATAAATCAAAATATCATCTATAAATATAACCACCATTTATCACCTGAGTCAACTATTCCATCACTATATCAAACTGTTTAGTTCTGATTCCGACCATCTTAGGTTGCTGATTTGGAAGATCATTTCCCTCTGTATGCCTTCCCATAAAAGCTACTCTATTTCCTCTATGAAAAACCTTTCTAAACACAGAAATATCTTAGGCAAATCAACATGGTAATTTTTAAATTCAATATCATTTCAAACATAACTTAAACTAAAAATAATTTATGGATATTAATTTAAGAATATCCTAATTCCTAAAGTTGTCTAAACCAACCTCTAATACCAATTTTAAGGACCCAACCTTAAAACATTACATAATATTGAATTAAATTAATAATTCACATTGAGGATCTTTTTAGGTTTAGAGTTTTATATAATTAGGCCATAATTATTACATTACATCTCAAAAATTACAAATTAGACAATTCTACTCAGTTTCCATTTTTTCATAAAAGAAAAACTCTGGCAAAAAAGGGTCACATCTAGTTCCATGTTTTAGACAGTATGACTTTTCCTTGATCCCATCCTTTACCCTATTAATCTTTAAGTCCTATGAAAAACATTTCAAAATATGGGATGAACTTTTAAAGCTCAGTAAGGTTTATATGATCAAGAAGGATTACATTAGTCCATCAATACATACCAAGCATAAGCTCATACATCATAAAATCATAAGATTTAGGAATTACACATAGAAATCATAAATCATAAAGGTAACTTGTGGCATCCATAACGTACTTACATTATAGCTTTCACAACTACGTAGGGAGTTACATTTGGAATACTAATCATAGTATATTTCCAAAATCTATTATTAGAAACATTTACGTTTACCTCTTTCACATTACCCAATGTATTGGAGAGCTATCTCAGGCTCACCCACCTTAGGTTTATCACAGAACCACCTGTATGCGTAAAAATTCCCAAGAACCATAACATATTCATAAAACATAAAAGAAACATAAAAGAAAGATAAAAATTTCAAATTTGAATCACAGCATATAATTTAAATATATTGACATAAAAAATTCATTATAAAAACCTTTTTCAATACCAAAATATGTAAAATAGTATATGGTATTTATTTTCCTTTTAAAAACATTACGTCTTGTTAAGGAAGCCAAAGATCAAATAATACATAAGGTGGCGGAAAAGGTCATTGCCACTGCTTATGTTAAAAAGAAACATTACTTTTTTCCATTTAGTAAAACTCCTTATAGAAAAAATATTCCCTTTGAATGAAATGAAAAGTCAAATGTTTTTATATAGTTTAAAAAGGAAAGCTGTGTAAAAAATAAAATATGCCTCAATGAAAGGAGATTGAGACGAATTTCATTACAATAATCATTTGGTAAATAAAATAGATTAATTATTTGTATTCACTATAAGTACACATAAATCATGTATAAATACTATATAGGATATAAAAAATTCATTTCTCACATAATCATAGCATGACATAATAAATAAGTATATGATTAACCCAAAGAATGTAAATTGGGTTAAGAAGTTCCCTTACCTCATGTCCGATTTGACTCGATCATTCTTTAATCTCATGAATAATAAACTAAAGTTAATTTATAATTTATTAAAAACCTTTTTCAGTTTTATTATTCCTTTTATATTAATTATTACCTTTATATAACAATTAGTTAATTATTTGAGTTCATATCGGACATTTTGTCGATGTTTGGAAGTTGAGTTAAAAATGAACGTGTTATAATTATAAATTGTCCATGTGGTAGAAATTACATTATATACATAATGATATACATGATTTATATATAAAATATATCATATATATCTAGTATATATATGTATTTATAATAGTAAATAACATTTGGAGATAAGAAATGAAATGCATCGTTCATGGAGATGGTAAGTTGTACGTACGCATGAATGCTACTTTCATTTCTATTTCATATTTAATGGAATAAAAACATAATTATACATAGTTATATTATAATTACAGTATAATATCATATATAATTTCATTAACTTCATCCTTTATACATTCCACTTATAGCATGAACGATTCATATTATTTTGAGGGGCGGTAGTCCGCACTTCCTCAAATGAAATTATCGTATTTACCCACTATGGAAACCATAAAGTTATTATATAAATGAAATATAAAGAAGCCTAGAAACAATATAAATATAATATATATCACATATAAATACATTTCCATCTTAATTTCCACCATAAGAGGCGGTTGGAGAATATTGAACAATCATCGTTTCGTGAGGTAGTAGTTCATTGTCCGCAGAAACAGTATGTTATTTAGCCATTAGATGGAGGTGTGTGTAAGTGTAGTTCTAATCATTCTCATAAAAAACTAGTATATTGAGGATATTGGTGTTGTTATAAAATAAAGTAATAAAAAGAGTTTATGGTTTTGGAGAAGTAAAATAAAATAAAATAACTTAAGAGAAAAGGTTACCTTTAAATCGGTTATCTCTCTTTGGTTTGAGCCAAAAGGTTTAATTGAATTATCTTATGCCTAGGGGGAGGATTATAGGAGGAGGAGGGGAATTTAGGGAGATTAGTTGGTAAGATTTTGTATGATCCAATGGGCTTAAGAAGTGTGATTAATGGGTTATAATTGAGGGATTTTTATAAGGGGAAGGATGGGATCTTTTGGAATGTTAAAAAAGTTTTTTTTATTTTTATAATGATTTTCAGTTTATAAGGGTCCAAAACTTATTAAAGTTGAATAAAATATTACTCATGTTCTAAATAAAATCATACAATAATAATTGGACAGGTTTTGGATATTTTTTTAATCTTTATAATCTTATTTATTTAAATCATTCATTAATGAGGTAAACGCTACATCATTATTATGTCATTAATATTTTATTTATTTGATGTCTAAAAATTATTAAAAAATATCATCAAGTAGGAAATATTTTTAGATTTAAAATTCATATTTATATTCTAAGAGATAACTTATATACCCCATGTAATAATTTACTTACTAAAAGATATATGTTTAAGTCATTTTTGTCTTTACATTAAACTAATTAATATAGTGTCATTATCACTCCCAAGTGGCTCCATGGGGTCCCAAAATCGACCCAAAGATGACCATGGTGGGAAATTTATCAACCAATAGGATTATTAAACATGTTAGGATAACTTAATATTATTATAATAATATTTTTTTACCCTTATTTACCAGATTTACCCTTTAACCATGGTAAATAAAATTTTTACTGAAGTAAATATTCATAATGTCTAAAAATAAAAGTTACCTATTTACACAATTTTTACCTCATGATTCCAAATATGGAATCCATTTTTTCAAATTCAAAACACAGAAGTGGCAGAAATTAATTTAAAATTAATTCCTGCTGTCAAAACAAAAATCGTGTTTTTAAGAAATAACAACTATCAAAAGATTGACACTTATTTATGACTAATTTCAAATTGTAATTGATTCCAATGGTGAAAATTAGATTAAATGGTAAAAAATATAATTACACTTTAAACCCAATTAAAAATATAATATAACCTTATAAATAAATTAGATTAAATGGCAGTTTTGAATTAAAATACAGTATTTTTTACTATTCATTATACAATGAATGTTATGAGAAAAATACCAAAAATATACCAAAAGTAAATTTTGATGTCCCGATTCTAAATAAGAATTTTATTTTCTCAAATAGAACATATAAAAGTGAACAAAACTATATTTAAAGAGGTTTTTCCATCAAAAAGTGGTAAATCATCCTTTTAATGAATATTAGAGTATTTATGCTTAAAATCGGATTCTTTCTTATTTAAGCCTCTAAAATTTATTATATAAATGTAAAAACATTTAAAAAAATGTATATTAATATTTTAGTTTGTTCTATCCATTCCTACTAAAAAAATTTCTAGGCTTTAACTACCTTTTAAAATAATATTATACTATTATTTTTCAGTATGACCCAACGTTGTGTGCAACGTAAGATTTCAAAGAAACTCATTGTTGTGTATCGGGTATGCCATCAAACATAGAATCTACTTTAAAGTAAAATTAATATTTAATTCATAAATATTAATAAATATAAAAAAGTTATATTCTTTATTTACCTGGGATGTTACAACTTAGATTCAAATTTATTTGATTTTGACATTTATAAGATTTGAGTAAAAGATAAAGACAAAAATGTCACTTTTTCATTTAGTAAAAATAATATTTTATGATGGGGATAAGAAATATTATGTTTGGTTCTAAATATACATTTTAAATATATATATTATTTTTCTTATCATGTTAATTTATTTTTAAATTTTAGTAATGAAATTGTTACCCTAAATGCTTATGTAATGCTGATATAGTATTCATTCAATTAATAGAAAAATAAAATAAATGATTTTAAAAATATTAAAAATAATATAAATTTAATGTATTAGTTTTTTATATTAGTTTTTTATAAAACTATAAAATTTTATATATTTATTAATGTAATATATTCAAATTAATTTTCTTTGATGTTGTTTTCAAAGTCAAATTAAATGAATTGTTCCAAAAATGATATTAATATTTTTTTAATAAATAATATTTTATTGAATGATTTGAAATTCCTAAAAATAATATATTCATCAAATTAATTTTTATATTTTTAAAAATATCAACTATGGTTCATTCATGGACCAATTGTCCTTTTATATTAACTATATTGACCCCTAAATTGTAAAGACTTCATTATTGTGGTAATTGTTAGAAAGGGTTAACGCATGTTAAAACCAATATATAAGGGTTAAAACATCACATAAACTTTTCCAAATTTTATTTTATGATATTATTTTTACCCATAATCATCCTATATTCAAATTATATCAGTTTAAATTATTTTTTCCATAAAAAATAATTTATATTAATTTAATATTTTAAGAAATTCCAAAAGTTCCCCTCCCCTCACTTATAAAAGGGTACATCCTATCCTCTTTTCTTCATACTTAAAAAATAATTTATTTCAAAAAATAACTACTCAAATACCTTCCTTAAATAAACTATAACATTTTAGAGGCATCTTTTTATTATAAAACCCTCTTAGGATGGATTTTAGTGTAAACCTAAAGAGGTTGTCTGAATAAGAGGTATTATTCTTAACCAAGAATTTATATTTTATTTCTTATTCTACCTCATTAAAATTTTCCTCAACCAAGATGATATAATATAATAAATAAATCCAATATATTGATATATTATTATGTTAATTTCATAACCTATATACATCTCCTCTTCCATCAAATGGGAAACAAAACCATTGTTCATGTGTACGGTAGACTACCGCCTCACGAACCGATGTAATTCATTTTCCATCATCACCTCTCATGGATTTTTTTCATGATATATTAAATCTATATATATTATATTCATGAAATATTTATAATTATATAAAATTAACATGCCATGTATTTTCTTACCTTTCCATCCATTGAAAGATGATATCATCGTTCATGCATACGTGTGGATTATCACCTCCACGAAGTAATGTGATTCGTTTTTCATTAACACATAATATAGATGGTATATTTAAGTGTCTTTAAAAAAATTAGTATTATATTTATATTATAATTACAATTTTAAAAATATATAATAATACTTATATTTTTTCGATCTGGATCATTGAAAAATTAAAACATTTCTCATTTGTACGTATGGCTTACAATCTCTATGATTGTAATGTATATCATTTTTCATATCAATATTTCGTGGTTGATTTTAAAATTATTATTCATGCATAAAAATTATAATTATGTCTTGATTATTATTTTTTACATTATTAATTAATTACCTTGTTGACCATTTTCAACCTTCTGAAATCATTTTGGACTTATGAGCTAAATATCTTCAAAACGTCCAACGTGGCCTTAATTGATTAAGTGTTTGAATATAACATGGTATTAAATAAAATAAAAGGAATCATAAAATTTAAGTATCTTAATTAAGTAAATAATTAACATAATTTTATTATTCAGTAATATAAATAATGTACATAATGATTCGGACTTGAGGTAAGGGATTTTGTTCTTTAAAATCCTATTTTAAAGTTTCCCTTCCAACTCTTTTTCACCCATGTCCATGTTTTTATAAAATTTTCAAGAAACTTTTTATTTATACTTATATGGATACTAAAGTTCATTTTTTTAATTTATTTTACTTTATTTATGATTTTTTTTTAAATAATATTTTATGGTTTTATGTAAGGGATGATTTTAAAAACCTCATTTTAAATGTTTTAAATATTTATTTGGTAAATATTTCTATTCCATATCCATATTCCTAAAATTATTTTATTTATGTATTTATATGAAAAAAAATAAATTATAAATAAAATTTTATATCTATTTTCACTTTACCTTAATGGTTTTTAAAAGAAACTTTTTTATGTATTTTATATATAACTTTTTTAATTTCATTAAAAAATACAAAACTAATGTTTTATTTTAATGTATACGGCATCAATAGATTTCTCCAATACCACAACCATTATTTTATATTTGTAATTATTTATAATATTCCTTATTTTATTCCAATAAAACTCCTATTTCACTTTTTTCTAAGTATTATTAAAAAGGATATTAAATTGAATAGATACTCTGATATCTAGAAATGTTTTTTTTATGGGTCTAAGGGGTCTCTCTTGACCACCCCATTTTTTGAGTTATGATCATTATATCTCTAAGTCACTTTATATCTATCATTAATGTTATAAAATGATTTTAAATTATGAATATATGTCTCTCACATATATACTTGTCTTATTATCACTTATTTTTATGGGGTAATACATTCCTTATGTCCATTTATCAGATGAATTCATTATGAAATTTCCTTTGATTATGATATGAGGAAAGATTATGCAACCCATTTATTTCTATGGGTAATTCTTATGATTATGCCTTATGATTTATTTCATTTTTTCTAATACATAATCATGAACATTTTATGATGGGTGGACCTAGATATAATTCTAATGCATTGGTTAAATCTTTTTTCTTATGAGACATTATATATAGTATTTTGGAGTAAACCTAATCCACTATGGGACTATGTCTACCTTGTGATTTTGTCTTAGAAGTTATACATGACTCGTGTTTATATCATTTTATCTACTGCCAACACATTTATTTTGTTGTAGTGATATTATTATACAATGTTCTTTATATCATGCTTCCTTTTGATTACTTATAAGCTTATATTTAAATGAAAGTATATGATACTTTATGAGGGTGAAATGTATAATTTTTTTAAAAAAAATCATTATTTTTTCTGATTTAAAAGGAATATTTATTATTTATATTTTACCTTTAATATTTTTTATTAAATTTTTTATGAAAATATTTGGAAAAAAAATTATTTCTTGGGTAAAAAAATGTTTATTTTGATCAAAAGTTTAATTTAGAAAAAGAAAAATCTAGTATAAGTATTCATAAACTAACAGGTTTCTTTATTTCTTTTTTAATATATACCTTATTGAGATTTTCGTCTCATCATATCTTTTAAAATGTTTTCACTGGTTTTTAAGGATGATTAGGTACAAGGATGAGGCCAAGATGAAAATTTTAGGATAAGTCGTGAAAATAAAACTTGTTATATTATAAAAGTATTGTTTTTTGGGAAAATGGATTCTAAGTCAAAGTGTCCACTTTATGATGAAATATTCATTAATTATATAAAAATATAAACTATAAAGATCCTAAAATATAATAAAATATAATATTGACTTAAAACTCAAGATTATATGATGTTTAAGGCTAGGCCCTTATATTGAAACACCTATTTTTTTCAGCACATGTATCTTGGTTTTGATTTTGATATATATTTTTATTCTAATTTTGAGTATATTCCATTTTATTAGGACATGGTTTTTGGGTATGCTGATGGATTTGAAGCATTATTATCTGATTTTGATAATGTTTATTCTAATACTAATGTTCATTGTGCACATATTTTAGTTACATAGATGTCTTCATCCATACATCAACCATCTAAATGAAAACTTAATTCATTACCACCAAATATAAAATGTGCATACTTATCAAGTGGTGAGAGATTTTTTGTTATCATTTCTAATAATATCCATTTCAAACATGAATAAAAACTTTTAAATCTTTGAAAGGATAATAGTAGGGAAATTTGGAGGACCTTGGTTGTCATATCAGGTATTAGACCCTCTATTTTTATACTTAGGATTATTTTGGAGGATGAGGATAAGATAATAATATAGTCACAAAGGATACTTGATCCAACTCTTTTGGAAGTTGTAAAAAAATATATTGAAAATTTCTTGAGGTGGGTATCATTTACCCCATTTCTGATTATTAATGGGTTCTTCATGTTCAGGTTGTGCATAAGAAATTTGGTTTTATTATTATTTGAAATAAGAAGGATCATTTAGTCCTGATGAGAGTGTAATATAATTTGAAAGTTTTTATTGATTATAGGAAACTAAATGAAAACACTCGCACGGACTATTTTACCCTCCCATTTATTGATCAAATGCTTAAGAAACTTGTTAATAAGACACGCTATTAGTTCTTGGATGGATTATCTGCCTATTTTAAAGTTCTTATTTCTCTATATTATTAAGAGAATACTTTTATTCTCTTGACCATTTGATACATTTTCATACCAAAGTATTTTTTTTTTGGACTTTGTAACACCCCAGTTACTTTCCATAAATACTCATTGAGTATTTTTTATGATTTTCTTCAAACTTTAATAGCGGTTTTTATAGATCATTTTATTATTCATGGTTATTAAATTGATGAGTGGATTTTGAGACTAGGTAAATTTTTTAATCGTTACATTGAGAAAAATCAAGATTTAAAAATTTATAAATGACTTTTCATGGTAAATAATGGAATTGTCCTTCTCTAAAGTTCATAGTATAAGTTTATGCCCAATATGTTTCATTATAGATGGTTAGGACCTCATGTTTTGTCTCATATTTTTCATTATGTTGTAATAGAAGTTATAAAATAATTCATATAAATGATATTTATAGTCAATGTGCACTGGTTGAAGTATTAATTTTTGGGATTCCCCACATATGTAATTGATGACATCGCACAGTATGAGTCGTTCATCACTTGAGAACATAAATTTTTCCCTTAAACTCTCACTTTTATATTATTTGTACTAATTTAAATTATATATTCTATATTAATATCACATTTCATAGGTTCAAATTTAATACAATGTAAAATTTTAAGAATGGGGGATGGAATGACATTTTGGGTAGCCTCTTTCGGATTTTTTTCTTTATTTTGTGGGTTTTGTCCATTTTAATTATTCTTTTTTTCAAAAAAAACATGTATTATGATTTTTAATTCCATGTAAACTATTTATAATGCATGTTTTATTATTCCAAACGCATGGGAAGCATGTTAATTATAGAAAATTCTTCATCTTTGGTGGTTGACTTTCATGAAAATAAAATTTGGGCAATGATATGATTGATTACTTCATTATGAAACCATTGAGATTTTGACACTATTCATTGTAAGGATTTGATAAGAAAACTCTTTCATTTAATAGATACACACAACTTCACACACAATTATGAATTGGTAGTTTTTCATACCCAATTGAAGGTATATTCAAGTTAAGTAATTTTTTCACCTTACAACAAGGTCTTTCCATACATTTGTTTCTATTCCAATTAATTTCACTACTATAAAAGATTCACCTATGAATTTGTACCCAATATCTTAATATTTTAAACCCTAAAATAAATTAAAATATATATATAGTATATTTATGAAATTCACAACATATAAGGATATCTAGGTCGGTAGCTTATGTTTTTTCTTTTAGGATTGCTTAAATGAGTGGGTTTTGAAATTTGATTTCAAAAGACGTTGACTAGGTTAGGTGGAATGTAATTGAGTAAGTATAAAAATTTTAATTTCCTTAAATATATTGAATAAAGTGTGTTGATACAATCTTCAAATGGTTTTTACACACACATGGAGAATTGTGGAATTTTTTACTCATAACTTGATTCCACATGATTAGAGACATTGATCTCACTATTTTTTTTGAAAATATTTATCAGAAAATGAAATTAAAATTATTTGATATATAATAAATTTATTTATTATTTATTTTATCATATTACTATTATATATTGATAAGTGTCAACATACATCATTTTCTGGACTATATGATATGTGAATTTTCTCAGATTTGCAAAATGTTATGTGTGGGGAAGTAGATAAACCATTTTTTAATATTTTATTTATAATAATTAACATTATTTTTCCACTTTGAGAATTATTTTATGATTTAATGGTAATTTTTATTTAGATCTAGGATTTTGAAATTCGCTGAAAATTTTTTTCCCTTTAAATTTACTCCATTATTTCTATCATATAATTTTTTATGTGTGGATTTTTAACATAAAATTTTTTGGAAGAATTATAAACTCATTAGGATATATTTTTATCTAGACCATTCTAGATGAATTTGATTTTTGAAGGGTATAATGTTTTCATGAATTGAAAGATGTGATGGACTCGACGAAATGAACCCCACCACACCATTTTGGACATAACATTTTCATATGTGCTTCTAATTTGGAGAAATTTTGACATACAATAGACAAAAAAATTAGAGTACTTAATTTAACTCAAGGGACAACTGGTTCATAAGGGAACTCATTAAAAAAATTATCTCAAATCAGATTAAATTTTGGAGGTAAAATCCGGCATGTTCCCTTAATGAAATTTCAACCCCTTACTCCCCACCCCCCACCCCACTCTATTTAATGGAATTTTTCATAATTAGGGTGGTAGTTTGTGGAATTAATAGGTTATATCTGAATAAATTGTTTCCTTTCATCCCCTATAAAAATTTCAGATAATTATTTGTGCAAGGGTCTCTTCCAATAAGGTGCCCCTCTTCTTTTTCTATATTTTGTTTCTTTGTGTTTGTTCTTGTAATCTATTTGAATCTTTAGAATAAATTTTGAACTACTCTATTTTATCCATTTTATTTTGATTTAAGGAATTTTAATACAATAGTTGAGATAATATTGGGTCATACCCATTAAATACTTTTCTTATGAGTGTCATCTCCATGATGAAAAATATGTTCATGGGAGCATAATTCTTTTTATATTTGATCAAATTATTACCTCATTAATTTATTATTTTTAATCAATTTATTCACTTCGATTCCTAAAAACATGGCTAATGAAATTATTTTTTAAAGTTTCAAGAACTTGAATGATTCAAACATTTCACATGAGGTCAAGCATGTGTGATTTTTGAGAGTAATACTTTAACTATCAAATCTAATTAACTTGTATCAATTCGTAGGGTTAAAATATAATCCTTAATATCAAATAATTCTCAATTATGGATTGGAGGCATTCACCTAATATTTTATTAATCAAAAATTTTCTTTAGGGATATAATCATAGATGGGTACTGCGATTGGAGATTAATGGTTAAAATATTTTATTTATTCCAATCTTAGTGGTCATGTTTTCTTTAATAGGTTTTGAGGGTTAAAAAATTGGAAATAATATTTTAATAAATTTAAACATAATTTATAATGACTATTGACTAATAAATGGTATATTATACTTATAGAAATCATTCATATTGGTCTTTTCAAAGTAAATTTTTCTAGTTTGATTAATTTTGTTCCAAAATAACTCAAAGAACCCCCCCCCCAACTATGGTTCCCTTTTACATTTATTTTCTTTTTTATTCAAACCAATTAGGGAAAACTTAATTCACTTACTCCTCCATAGAATGATATATTTCATCCCCTGTGATACACTTAAAAATAATCACAAATATTTTTAGAGGGTGTCTAACAATACTCATTAATTTTTCATGATCTAAGTTGAATTCAAGCACGGGTAAGGAGAAAAGTAGTTGGACCAATCTAATTGGAAGAATCGATATAAATTTAAAGAAGATGTTTCTATAGCTTTTAGGATTCTATTTGGGAAGAAAATCATGATGTGGATAATGGAAAATTTTTCTTGATTTCCTATATGGTTGGAAATTAAATTCAACCACTATTTTGAAGTAAAAAATCCACTCTCTTTTCATAAAAAATATGATTCTGAAAAAAACATACAAATTTGAAAAATTTTGAAACCATGCTACTGAAAAATAGAGAAAACAGAAGAAAAAATTGATGGTTATAAAATTATAAAGAGTATGAACTATCTATTAAGTTGAGGGGTGGTATGAGAGATATTTGGAACCGGAACCAACTCAAAAATTGAAATATTATGTGAGGTCTATTTTTTATAATTTGTTTAGGAAATAAGTATCAATGCTAAACAATTTTCAAGAAATCCCAAGTTATATAAAAAGGAGGGAAAATACTTAAGAAATTATAAAACTATGATATTTTAGAGAATATTTTTTTCAAATAAATTTATTATTTTCGGTATTTTTTGTTACACAAAAACAAAGTTATGATTATGTTATATGAAACACTGATTTTATCTTACTTTAAATAAAAAATTGAGTTTATATTGTGTAACACGCAACACCGAGTTTAAATGAAATGTGGCATACTATTAAAATGTTATTATTTAATATGATATTTAATGTCTATCCATTAGAATTTTGTGTATAAATAGGATTAACTAAATTATTAAAATATATGGTTTACACATGTTATTTAATTAATTTTTTTGTGACCAATTAGTTATAAATGAAAATATAAACCATTTGATAATAAAGGAAATGTTTTTCTTAAAATTTATTTTTATGTGAACAAACGCAATTTACCTCAATAAATTAAGAAAATATATTTTCCATAAATTTATATATTATATATTAAATAACATTTTTAAGATTCATGTTATTAATTTTCAATAAAAGTGATAAGAATAAATCTAATTTTACACTTAACAGCTGTATTTTTCTAAAAAGCAGTTTTGTTGCCTTTTGCGCACTTATTTCAAAATTAATTTTTTCCCACTTTTATAAAATTTATTTTAAAAAATGAAATTAATTTTTGAAATATTCATGTCAAAATTTTCTTACAGTTGATTTTTTATAATTTTCTGAAAAGATAAATTTTCTAGTGAATAGTGAAAAATACAGGTTTTTATTAAGAATTGTCATTTCTTTTAAAGATTTTAAAAACATAAAAATTATTTTAAGACGGTTTTAAAAGTAAAATTAATTAAATTTTTTAAATATTAATCCAATTTAGGTCATTTTAATTAATTTTATATTGAATTTTGATATAAAAACTTTGTAAACTTTGGAACATTCTCTCTTTGAAAACCTACTTTCTTGTCACCTCTACAGGATTAATTTTATATTAAAAATTTTCACTAATGTGAATAGAATTTAGAAAAATTGATCCCATATTCGGAATCATAATAATTTATATTATTTAATAATATAAACCTATTTTTTTACTATAATTAATAGTAAAAACATTAAAAATTATTTACCATGATTAAAGTAAAAATTGGTTTATTAGGGGTGGTAAACTAAAAATATAAGGGTTAAAAATGGACCAAGACTTTTCCAAAACCAATTTTATGGAAATATTTAGAAATTAAAACTTATAGGTTAGATAATTGCACATTTTTTGTGCCTTTATTTGGGTGAAATATGAGATTACACAATTTGCTTTTCAAAAATTACAAGTGTGTCACCCACCTCGCTTGTAAAAGGTCACCCCCTATCCTATTCTATTCACACTTACAAAATCCATTAGTTTATCTAATACTACCCAAATAACTTTCTTACTTTCCTCATATCATTATAAAATCCTTATTTTGGTCCTAAATCCATTTTATGAAGGCTTTTGGTGCAAACCAAAATAAGTTGTGCGAAGAAGAGGTAACATCCTTAACCAAGTGTTTTATTTTCTTTATTCCTCTAATTCCTTGATTCTTGTTAAACCATTATGATATAATAAACTCGTTATATTCAATATGATTATATTTTTTTATGTTTATATAATTACTTATATTTATATCCTCTTCCATAAAATGGGTTATGAAATTACATTTTATTTAAATATTATATTTAGGATATTAATATGCTTTTAGAATCATTATAACTTGTATTCCTTCTTACATTCCATTCTGTGAGAATATGATAACGTCATTCATTTGTATGGTGGACTACTATCTCGTGAAGTGATGTGATTCATTATTCGCATACAATTTATAGGTTTAAATAAATATTTTAGATATATATAACATAAAAATTAGTTTTGAATGGTAATATATTATTTATCTTTCTTTATTTCAATCCAACAGGAAAATGGAAAAAACGTTCATGCGTATGTATATCCTACCATCTCAGTGAATATTTTATTTCACTTTCTATATAAAACATTTATGGATTACTATAAATACATATATAATGAATATATATGGTATTTATATCATGGTTAACATTATATAGATTATGTAACCATGATCAAATTAAGAGTACCAAAAATACTAAATCAAAATATACATGAAATACAAAGCTGTTATTACATAAAACATGACATTAAATTTGAATTATTAATAAATATGTAACAAATTTATATAAGTAAATAATATATCATATGATATATATAAATATGGTTCTATAATAGATTTATAATAAACTTATATTTATTATAAAGTATTTTCAAATGTTTATGAAGTAATTCAATACTTAGGGTAAGGGGTTTTCCTCTAACTTTTTACTTTTGTAAGACACCTACCATATTCACCACCTATTTATTTTATGTGGTGTATATGCTAATCATGAATGTATTTTATGATTATTATTCTAAAAATTATGGGTATTTTAATATCCATTTTTATATCTCTCTATCATGGGGTTTACAGTTCAAAAGTTACCAAATCGATAAGGGGTTTTTCTCTCAATTTCCCTTTTTTTAAACATATGTTATGTTATGCACCTATATACTTTTATGAGGTATATATAAATACCCTTTGACATATAATATCATGAATTTACTTATTTCCATTAAATTATAAGATTAATTTTATTTTATTATTTCATGGGGATTATGATTCAAAGTTACCAAAGTGGTAAGGGTTTCATGTTACAATCTAATAATTTTTCAGGCTTTTTCATGATTATGCTTCCAATAATGAAATATTATGATCTATCTCTCAATAAAATCATGTATTTTATTCTCATATGTTAATTTCATGGTAATAAATTTTTTCCCTTTATTTTACTCTCTTTATGTACTCAATAGTTTAAAATAAATTTTTTAAGAAAAAACATCTTTTTTTCTATCTTCGATCAAAAAATATTTTTCTTAAAAAATCATGTTTTATAAAAAAATTCAAAACTTTTTTTAAAATATTCCAACTTACTAATTAAAAAAATTATACATGATTTTATTTTTATTTATTTTTTGAAAAAAATAAAGGAATCATTATTTCATTTTCCAAACAAGGCCCGTTTAGATTTTACTAAATATGTGAAAGTAATAATTATATTAAAATTAACCATGGGAATGGAAATTTTCCAACATCATAAACAATATTTTATTTGAATATTCCTTTATAATTTTCAAGATTTTTTCAAATAAAAATGATTTTGAAAATTTTTTATGTTTTAAAAAGTGTTTTTCAAAGTGGAAATGATATTTTCCTCAAGAATTATTTTAAATGATTTTTGAATCTTATTTTATAATTTTTCAATTTTATTTTCAATGAAAAGTTTATCCAAAATATTTTATGAATTTTTAATTTTTGAAAAAAAAATTAAAGGAAATGATATTTTCCTCAAGAAAAGGTTCAAGTGATTTTTCTTTCAAAATTATTTTCTATCTAATATGACAACATTTTATGTTACTAATGATTTATTAGGGATATGATCCAAGGATACCATTATTATTATTTCTTTGAATGGTTTTTTATGATGAAATTATTTTTATGAAAATTCTTTCTATTGTACAGGTTATATCATGATAAAATTATTTTGAAACCTAGTTCTTTTTCTATGGGTTATGCTATGATGAAATGATGAAATGATTTTAAAACCAGTTTCTTTTCTACATGTTATTCTATGACTAAATGTTTATGAAACCCATTTCTTTTTATGGTTTATGATAGTTTTAATGTTTTATAATCTTTTGGAACACATATGTATGATGTTCATTATGTGATGGTTCAGACTTATATCTCTATCTAATTAATATTGCAATGATTAATGTTATATAAGCTCAATGGGTACATGGGGGGTTATCTCAAGACCAAAATAGGGTACATGGTAGGTTATTCAAAGATCTAAATAGGGAATATTGGAGGTTATCCTAATCTCAAAAGGGGGTACATGGGAGGTTATCCCAATCCCCAAGTGAGTACATGGGTGGTTATCCCTATCCTAGAATTTTATGAATTTATTGGGGGTAGCCTTGACATAATATTTCCAATACTTATGCATATTCAACAAGTATATGTCTTATAAAAATTTTATGTTCTTGTGGATCATGATCATTGATTTATTAGTTATTCATGTATTGTTAACTACTAAGATTTATTCCATGACTTAATTTTATGATATATGATAAATAGGGTGTGGTTTTCAAATGTTATTCTCATCTTATCATACCCTTATTCTCATGATATGTTGATATCTCCCTTTTTACCCCTAATTATCATTTGATGTCACCCTTTCTTGTTTTTATTTTCCCTATGTTATAATGAATGGTATTATATATGATATGTCCAAAAAGGGCACTGTTTATAAATAACATAGTGGGAGATGATGTAGCTCGCTTAAGAATTAGTTGTTTATGTGTCCAAGTTTCCAAAGGCACAATCCCTAAATGATTCTGTCATGGATCATTATTTTATGTAATGAATATTCATATATTAAGATGTTATATTTATATATTAAAATTTCAGGTCTTTATTATTGGTATCGTAGTAAGGTTTAGTTAACCTTTAGAAATGATGATGATAAAACTTTAGGGAGATCTCTAAGGAAATTATGAGGATGAGTCAAAGTATAGGAAAATGTCCTAGAATTTTGGAAAAGGATATAGAAAGTGGTTTTCATGAAATTAAATCCCTATCTATATACTACAAGTGGATGTGTTGAGAACACAAAGTTACCTAGGGGTAATAAATTTTAAAAGGGTGTATTGAGTTGGAATTTATCTTCACCTAGTGCATGATAATGGGCTCTATTGTATACTTGGTTTGACACTCCTAGGGGATATGATTTGTAAATTCACAAAGTCTTTACAAATCATTATGAATTATTTTAATAATGAACATGAATAATATAGGTTATGACTAATGTTTCATATATTTAAAAGAATGTTCCATGATTTAGAATCCCTATAAGTAATTTTTCAAGATTATGTGGTTTTCCACTATTATTAGATTTTCTTACACTATTATTTTTGGATTAGTCAATGGCTGGAAACCAAATTAACTAGGGTAATGTAGAATAAAACAGACAATGCAATTATTTTCCTCCTTATAAACCAGATGTCATGGGATCTAGAATGAAAATTTTCATTGTTATTCTCACACAACTTTCTCAAGTTATGAATCATGTTGAACATCCAAATGAGAAAATGAGGTAACAAAATTCTATCGAGTCCCTCTAGAAGAAATGTTCTCCCTCTTTTAGTGGGACCACTTATCTACTATTTGTTGAGAAATAGATCAGTACCAATAAAAATATATTTCATATTCTCCAATGTTAAAAGCATGAAAATTTCATTTTGGATATCTATCATTTGAAAGGTGAATCAGATCAATGGTGGAACCTTATTAAGAATATAATTTAAGAGGTTGTAATTGACTTCATGGATTGGGAGGAGTTTAAGAGTATAATTTTTAGTAATTACTTCCTTGTATTCTATGAAAAATGATGGAGAAGGAATTTCTCAATGTCAAATATAAGGGTGGTGAATTTATTAGTGAATATGAATCAAATTTTACAAGACCTTCATGTTACACTTTTGATTTAATTATCACTTCTAAAATAACAATTGATCAATTCTTTAGTGGAAGAAGATCAAGCCTTCGAGAGGTTTTGTCCATAAGATACATTAGTAGATATGAAGAATTCATTTTATGTGAATCGAAGATATAAATGAAAATTGAAGATTCCGACCATTCATATGGTCAAGCTAAGAAAAGAAACATAGTTTTTCATGATAACTTGAATAAATTCCATGTTGGAAAGAAATTTCAGTTACCTACATGCCAGAAATGGGGGAAGAAGAACTCGGGTGAATTACTGGGAGGAACAAGATGGTGTTATAAGTGTGGGAAGCTAGGAAAGCAATAAAAATAATATAAAAGTGATGTGAAGAGGCCATTTAATTACATTAATGGAGAGATAACTAAATAAAATACACCACCTACACTCTAGTGTTTCAAGTACAATGAGTTTGCGAATTATGAGAATCAATACCCCAATCCAAGGGCTAATGTGGATGATAATCCACAACAACCTATCAAGATAAAGGATAAAGGTAAATATTATTCAAACACATTGGATAAAATAAATCATGCTAATTAGGGCACATTATACTCCCTTAATTAGTTGGGAATTTCATGTTTGATTCGGTATAAATGATCCCAATTAAAATATTATTTTTCATCCTTTAGTGAAGTTTCATGTGATTTTGACCATGGATTATCTACCTCTACATGACTTTTAGAGTAGTAAAATAACAATTGATATTATATAGATACAAGGATGTAGCCAAGATTTCAATGATTTTTTTGTATAAGATAAGATCTTATATAAGGAATAAAGGGTGAATTAAATTTTGTAACTGTATATGTATCCATGTAAGATAAAATTAAGATTTATGGATACCATCATTGGTTTATGAGTTTAAGATTGATCATAATTTCAAATTTATTTACACCCCTTTTGAGGTTTTATATCATGGGAGTTTATCAAGATTAAGGATATTTTAACAGACATTTATATCAATAAAACCCTTTGGTTTTGTATATGTTTTAGTGAAAAACTTATTTGAGTGGGAATTAATTTACACTTTGTTGACATATTATTATAGGTATTAGTAACCTTTAGGGTTTATATTATCTTTGATGTTGAGGTAATTATGGGTTTTAGTCAATCACCTTACAAATTTAGTACACTTTATTGTTATCAGAGAAGATTCCTATCTGGATCTTCTTTAGAGAATATAAATTAAGAAATTGGTAAGGATACATGGAGTACCACATTAAATTTTACCTAATTGGGATCTAAAGTTTACCTCAAAGTTTTGTTGAATTATTCTATAATCTCTTGGTGTATAGTTGAGTTTCAAAACTATATACCATCCTCAGATAGATGGCCAATCTCAAAGAATAATTCAAACCCTAAAGGATATTATAAATTATTTTTCTATGTATTTCAAATGTAGTTGGGATAAAAAAATTCATTTATTTGAACTTTAATATGAAAATATCTTTCTCTCAAGAAATCAAATGGATCTTTATGAAGACCTTTATGAATGGAGTGTTGAACTCCAATGTACTAGAATGAAGTTACAGAAAGAAAGCTATTGATACCTAAGCTAGCAGATGAAATGATATAGAGGGTTAAGGCCATTAAGAAACAAATATGGGAAGCACAAATTTGACAAAAATGTTATGTTAATAATCATTGATGTTATCTAGAATTTGAATTTACTGAGAATGTGTTTCAATGAATTTATTCATGGAAGAAAAAGGGAAAACTAAGCTATAGTTATATCAGTCCCATTAAATTATTTTACTGTATCATGACCATAGATTATCTCTTGGTTCTTACACGAAACCTCTATTAGGTTCACTATGTGTTCCATGTATATCTCCTAATGAACTGAATACTTGATTCATCACATGTACTGAACTCAGATTTCAAACCACCAGAGCATGATATTTCTTATGAGGAAAAACTGGTGCTGATTTCAGATTGTACAAAGAAAGTTGTATGAAACAATACCACTCATGTGGTGAATGCTTTATGGAAATACCAACAGTTTGAAGAAGATATGTGGGAACCTTGGGATGTAATGAGGCATAATTATCCTTATTTTTGGTACCAAAGTGATGAATATCATGGGTGAAATTCATTTTAAGTGGATAGAATGTAACACCTAAAGATTTTGTGAAATATTATTTTTCAAATAAATTTAATATTTTCAATATTTTTCATTACACATAACACCAATTCATGTTTTTTATTACAAAAAAAACACTAATTTTAGCATTCATTACACATAAAATCAAATTTATCTTGCGTTACATGCAACACCAAGTTTAAACGAAACAAGACATACTATAAAAATACTATTATTTAACATGATAGTTATTACTTAGCCATTGTAATTTCATATAGGAATATGATTGACTAAATTTTAAAAATATATGGTCTAAGAATATATATATAATGAATTATTTGTTTAAGAATTAGTAATAAATGAAAACATAAACCATTTTAAAACAAAGGAAATCTTTTTTGAAAAACTATTTTTATGCAAAAAATGAATTTTACCTCAATAAACTAAAAAGTAATTTTTTTGAATGATTTTAAGGAAATTAATATATTATAAATTAAATTTAAAATTTAAAATTCATCTTATTTATTTTATAGATAAGAGATAAGAATAAATCCAATTTTAAATTTAAATTATATATTTCTAAAAAATGATTTTTTCTCCTTTTGCACCCTTATTTTAAAACTAATTTTTGAAAAATTTAGATAATTAATATAAAAGAATTAATTTTTTAAATCTAAATTTTAAAATTTTCATAGATTGAATTTTTGATGATTTTATGAAAAGATAAATTATTCAGTTAGTAGTGGAAAATATCGGTTTTTATTAATAATTTCTATCTCTTTTAAAGATTTCAGAAACTTAAAAAAATTAGAATGGATTTAAAAGTAAAATTTGTTCAAATATATATCTATTAATCCAATTTATTTCTTTTAAATCAATTTCATATTGAATTTTGTTATAAAAACTATGTAAAATTTTGGACATTCTCTCTTTAAAACCCCTCTTTCTCGTTGTGTCTACATGATTAATTTTAAATTAACTTTTTTCACTTATGTGAATGGAATTTGAAAAAATGGATTCCATATTTTTAATCAGAATAATTTATATAATCAAATAATTTTAGCTTAAATTTTTACTGTAATAAATTTTCAAAATAGTAAAAAATATTTACCCCAGTCGAGGTAAAAATGGGTATACCAGGAAGTTATACTAAAAATATAAGGGTTAAAAATTACCCAAAAATTTTAAAAAACACATTGGATGTCCATATTTAGACATTTTATCTTCTATTTTTTTTAATGGCGCATTTTTTAGCCATATTTCATTGAAAAATAATGGTATGGATTCTTCTTTTCAAAAATTACAAGTGTGCCACTCACCACATTTATAAAAGGTCACCCCCTCTCCTCTCCTCTTAATAGTTCCAAAACCCATTATTTTAGAAAATAAATAGCAAAATCACTTATTTAATTTTATAATATCATCCTATAATCCTTGTTTTGTTAAAAAATCTAACCTTGTAAGGCTTTTACTGCAAACCAAAAGAAGTTGTCTAATGAATATGTAACATCCCTAACCGAGCATTTTCTTTTATTTATTCCTAGAATAATTTAAATTATTATTAAAACAAGATTATATAATAACCTTAGTATCTTCAATACACTTAAATGTTTTTATGTTAATTTAATGACCTATATTCATGTCCTCTTCCAACAAATGGATTACAAAATAATCATTCGTGTGTACAATGGACTACCACCTCGTAAACCAATTTTATTCATTTCCAATCACTACCTCACATGGATATTTATAATGATGGTTTTTTTGTTTATATATAATATTTATGTTATTTATATTCTTCTATAATCATTATATCATAAATTACTTATTACTTTCCTTTCTTTTGGAATATGATTACATCGTTCATGTGTACATTGGACTACCGCCTCGCAAAGCAATGTAATCTGTTCTTCATATATAATTTACATGGAAGGTAATAAGGAAGTTTTTAAATAAAAATATTTGATATATATTACATAAAAATTATTCTTTAATTTTAATATATTATTTACCTTTATTTCTTTCAATCCATCAAGAAAATGGAAACATTGTTTTGCATACGTATGGCCTACCATCTCCATGGATGGTATACTTCACTTTCTATCTCTAAATTTTATATATTAATATAAATAAATATATAATGAATATATATGTTATTTATATCATCATTAAATTATGGAAATTATTGATCATTGATCAAAGTAAGAGGACCAAAAATACCAAATCAAAAATTACATGAAAAAAACAATTATTATTTAAAACATAACTTTAGCATGAAATTGTTAGTAAATGCATAATAAAAGGTTATAAATAATTAATATAGGGTATGATATATATAATTATGATTATATAATATATTTATAATAAAGTTATATTTATTTTATGGTAGTTTTGTACGTGTATGAAGGAAGTTGAGACTTAAGGGATTTTCGTCTCACTTTTTACTTCTGTGATACACCTGTCATATTCACCACCTATTTATTTTATGTGTTATATATATGAAATGAACGTATTTTATGATTATTCTCCTAAAGATTATGGAAATTTACATATCCATTTTAATTTCCCTCTCTCATGGTGTTTTCTGTTCAAAATTTACCAAATTCATAAGGGATTTTTTTCTTAATTTTCCTTCCTTGAGATATATGTTATATTATACACCTATATTATTTTATAAGGTGTATATATATCCCATTTGACATATAATTTAATGAGTTTAATTACTATCATGCTATACTAATATTAATTTAATATTATTAATTCATGGGGATTATAATTCAAAGTTACCAAAGTGGTAATGGTTTTATGCTATGATCTCATAATTTATAAGGATTATTTATAATTATGGTTGTAATGATAAAATATTATGATATATCTCTCAAAAAACTCATGTATTTTCTTATACTCTAGTTATTTAATGATAATAAATGATTTCCCTTCATTTTTATCTCTTTATGTACTCAAAAGTTTAAAACAATGTTTTTAAGAGAAACCGTATTTATTTCTATCTTTGGTTGAAACCCCTTTTTCTTCCAAAACCATATTTTCTATAAAAAAAATTAAACCTAAAAATGATTTATTAAATTCATTTTTACCCATTATTAAATTTTATACATAATATTTAGAAAGGAAAACTCATTTTGTTTTCCAAACAAGGCATGTTTAGATTTTATAGAAAATGTGAAAGGAATAATTGTTTTAAAGTGAATGAAATGAATATAAATTTACCAATATCATGACCATTATTTTATTTAAATATTTCTTTATAATTTTTCAAAGGTTATTTTCAAATAAAAATTATTTTGAAATGTTTTATGTTTTAAAAGTTTTTTTTAAGTGAAAAGTATATTTTACTCAAGAAATGTTTTAAAGGATTTTTAAAGCTTCATTTATATGCTTTCAAGTTTATTTCCCAGGATTAAATGATTTCAAAGCCTATTTATTTCCCAGGATTAAATGTTTATGAAACCCATTTTTTTCATGGGTTATGATATGATGAATGTTTTATGATCTTTTAGAACATGTATGTATGATTTTAATAATGTGACAGGTGGGACCTATATCTCACTCCAATTAATTGGGTAATGATTCATGTTATATGAGCTCAAAGGGTGCATGAGAGGTTATCTCAAGCCCAAAATAGGGTAAATGGGATGTTATTCCAAGCCTAAAAGAGGGTATATGGGAGTTTATCCCAAGAATAAAATAGGGTAAATGTGAGGTTATCCCAAGCCCAAATTAGGTGCACTGTAGGTTACCCCAAGCCTAACATGTTATTAATGTATTAGTGGGTAGCCTTGATATAATATTCTTTATTCTTATGTGTATGCCACAAATTTATGTATTATTACAATGTTATGTTATCATGAATCATGTTCTAATATTCTTTTATTTCATTTCTTATTAACTCAAAATATTTATTCCATGAGTTAAGTTTATGATCTATGATATTCATGTTATGGTTTTCCAATGTTATTCTCAAGTTATAATACCCTTATACTCATGATATGTTGATATCTTCCTTTTTTACCATTATTGGGCATCTGATATCACCCTTTATTTTATTTCATTTCCCTAGTTTATGATGAAAGGAATTATCTATGATATTTCTAAGAAGGGTTCTAATGTAGAATGAATTGGGAGATAACTAAGCTCACTTATGGATCAGTTTTGTATGTGTCCATGTTTCCAAAGTCACTAGACCTAAATGATTTTAGTGTGGATCATTATATTATGTAATGAATATTTTTATATTAAGATAAAATCTCTATATATGAAAATATTGGGTATTTATATAACTTGGGGTGATACATATCTTTAACTTACTAAAGAAATCCAAAAGTCCATCTCTACCTTCTAAAGAAGAGTCAAAGTAAAAGAAATTGTGAAACCTACTGAAGGAAACATAGAGAGGAATGTTTAATAATTTTGAATTTATAAAATTTATGGGTTATCCATGTATAATTAGAATAGGTTAAGATGAGTTAGTGAAATAAAAATATTAGGGATAATCCTATCTTATAGGAAACTAAAAATCATCCATTGAAGTTCAACTTAGAGTCAAGACTTACCATTTAGCCTCAACAGTTTAACATTCATATCCTACCAAACTTTAATCCACAGAAAAACCATGATTAAACTCTAATTGTATGCATAAATAATTATCCCATTGAGTGAAGATGAATAAAGTTTTCAAGCCTATGGTGAAAATTTTATGAAATTGGAATGAGAAAAAACATTTCTGGAAAATCACACTTGAGTGATGAGTAAAATATTTAAATAATGTAGGTATAAGTGTGCATGAGGGGATAAAAAATTGGGAATTAATTTAATTGAATCAATAAATAAAAATGAATCAAGATCCTTAAGGAGGAATGATAATAATGAGAGCTATGGTGTTGATAAATATAATTCACATTGCCTAAGTATTTGAATTTTTCTTTGGTAATATTTTTGAAATTAACAAGTCTAGAGTCTAAAGTTTAAGTTTGGAGAATTAGTAAAGCTAATACTTTAATATATTTCATTTCATATTTTCATGATTTTAATCCCACTATTTTATCATTTACTATGTAATTTTCATATATTTAGAATATATGATTATTTTGGACTAAATTATGAAAATGGATAAAGACTTGGTTTTTAATATTTTTATTTGATCTTTGAAATTATTTAAACTAATATTATACATAATCATGAATTTTTTAATGAATATTTAAGGCAGATGAGTTTAAAATTAATAAATCATGTGTTAATCTAGTAATTCTAGAGTTTTTTCTAATAATTTACCATAAGGAACTTAACCTACCAAGCATCATGATCGACCTTAAGAAATTCAAATGATCATGAGGATTGAATTCAAGATTAGAACTGATCAACCATACCTAAAATATATATGGACACAAGTCTATCATATGGTCAATCCATTGGCTTAAAACTCACAGTCAATCCATTGAGTTTTTATTCATTTTTTATCCAAGACTTGGAGGAATTTTGAAGAAATGAAAAATGAATTGGCTGTATAAGTATTATTAATGAATAATGTGGAGAATATTCTACCCCTGTGTAGGATTTAAACAATCCCCATAAAATTAAATGTAACCATTATTTACAATCTATGTAAGCATGAAACTAATATTGTGTAACCATGTTTAGAAATATGTAACTATCATCCATGATTTTTACCTGATATATGCATCATTTTCAACCTATGTTTACAATATTTTTCTTGTTTAGACATCATTGATGTTGTGTACACATCAAAAAAAGTCTTGTGCATGTCTGTATAATCATGAGACGATCCTTATACACCTCTTAATAAAAATCATATAGGATGAGAACAAGGATTAATAAGAGTCATTGAAACTTCAAGATGATGATTTAGACTACCATAATAGCATGAATTTCACAAATAGAATATGTCCATATAGATTATGTTTAATAAAATCATAGCTAAGGAAACATACAATCTCAACATAAAATCCATGGATATCATAGGATTTAAAACAACATAGAAGAATGGAAACTGTGAATGAATATTCCAGATGTAGATTTTTAATGGATTAAGAATCTAAAAGGTTTTGACTATGGATAAAGGATCTTTAAATGCGGACTTATAATAAGGATTCATGGGAAAAGAAAGAAGAGATTTTGTTGAGTGGAGTACATGTTGGAGGAGTTTGTGTAAGAGAATATATTGTTATTTTATATTAATTTTATGTTCGCTTTTGTTTTTTAATGCATTATTATTCGCCATCCATGTTGGTTACCCTTCAAACATAGGGATAATTCAAGTGTGATTAGGGAAGGTATGTTTATCCCATGTTGTTTCACACCAAAAATCTTTTTGGAAGTTTTTTCAAATATATGATTGTGGGTGTATGAATGGTCATATAGTCATTCATGCTAGTTTCACTAGGTTTGAATGACCTCCAACAGGTTTTTTTCATGGATCCAAAAATACCTAATGGTTCCCATATTCTAGATGTTTCATGAACCCAATTTCCAAAGGCTTGTGGTCATTGAGAAAGATCTTAAATGACACATAGGGAATCAAATTGGTTGAGGGATGGGAGTTTGGGATCATCACACTATTTTTGTGGAAATTATTTCTTACTATGGGAATCTATTAAATATTTAAGACATATTCACAAATAATTTATTAATTCTCAAGTAATACATGGGTTTCCCTTGAATTTACAATCAACTATTAGCATGAATGGATTTTAGAATCATCTATATGTATCCAAGTATCTTCATCGATGGATATATTTGTATGCATCTGAGTTTCTCTATCAATGATACCATTTTATGATCATATTAGATATTTTTTTCATTTATTAATAATTATTGGTTTTAATCCATGTAGTTGGGTGCTCTGGAGTTTACCATCATCGAAGGAGATGAGAACTATTTTGATGTTAGGATCAGTCCCATAAGATGGTCTTCCTACATATCTTTGTAATAGGAATAAGAAAACATGTAGTTTGGTGTTACTAAATAGGACATATAATACCTTTTAAGGTTATATGACGAGGACCAAACCATTCAGTTTAACATCATGTGGAAAGGAGTTCTAGGAAGAAGGCTCCTAGACAACGCTTGGTGTGGGACTTACGCTGAGGCAGCCCAAGGGAATTGGAAGGGATGTGGGATCTCAGGTTACACATGACCCCAATGGGAATGTGTCCCATAGATAATTAGGGTTTATTTTTGGGTGTTCATTTTGTAACTCATGAAGGCTTCCTATGTATCCCATCTAAATAGGAATAAAATCCCACATTCATTGGTTTTGAGGACCCATGCTTATGGAGACACTATAAAGGTTTTTCTCATAGAGAATGTGAACCTTTGAGGGGGTTGATTTTGGGAATATACTTAATAGTAGTCCCTTTGTATGGATGCATGGATTTTAGGACCCACACCTATGGAGGTCCTTTTAAGGAATGTGAGAGGAAGATTTGAAAAAATATTCTCTATCGAGACATGCATCTAACCATGTGGATGTTAGGATCAACACCAAAACCTAAGTTGATGTGATTCATGCTCATATGTGATAAAAAAGTTAAATAATGATATATATAAAACCTCATGATTCCTCTTATACTAGTGTAAGAAGATAGAGCTATGGGAGAAGAATAAGCGTCTTTTATCTTCCCATCTCCTCTCTCATTTTGGTAATCTGGATAGTTACATCTAAATACCTTCTTGGATTCCACCCTGAAATAATTTCTAGGGGCTTACTCTAAGAAGGATTCTCTTCTTATAGTTCCATATAATATATAAGGGTAATCCACTAACCCTCAAAATTAAAATAAAGTGTAATTTTTCCCCCTCTCCAGGAACCGGGGGTCCCTAGTCTTAGAGATGATGAGGGAAGGATATGGTACTAGCCCTTATTTCTAAGACTTTGAGTTCCCTATAACTTCCCCCAAGTTTGGAGTCTTCATGAATAATGGGATTCATAACTGCATGAACCTCAAGGAACCTACTCATCGGGTAGGACAAGTGTGGGACACCTCTGACTGATGGAATGCATAGTCGAATGGGAGACAAACTAGTGTGTCTCTTTCATTGATCATGAAGGTCTATAGGCTTGGATGAAGGCTTAAATTTGGTCCCCCTCAGATGATGGATTCAAATTAAGTGGATTAATACCATTGGTGTATTTAAAAGGGCTTAAATGGTGTCTCATACAAGTCAAGGCCTAGTGAGTAGAATGTGCTTCGCACAGGGTGTCCTAAGAGGAATTGGAGGTGCTTCGAGTAGGGTATCCCTACACTGTATGAAAATTCCTTGGGTTATGTAAAACCTATAAAATAACCCTTGGGTGAGGCCTTGTCCTAGGAACTAAGGGTTTCCCAAGGTGTCCCTGGAAGGGTCTCTTGAAGGTCCCGGATTTGGGGAAGGACCTTCAAGTTAGTGCTTTTCAACTAAGGGGAGGGGTCCTTGCATAAGTGTCTAGTGTTTCTGAACATGTAGGTACTTTGATACCACTATCCAACTTAATTCCCTCCTATCTTGGGTTTTTTATGGATAACTAAATGATTTTTGATGGATTGGATGAAGGGTTTGTGTAAAAAGATCTCTAAAGATTCTTCAATTTTTTTAGTTGTGAAAATGAGGAGACCTAGGGTCCTCTTTATAGGAAAATGTGGGCCCTGGTTGAAGTAGGTCACCCACATAGGTACATGGCATAGGTACTCTGCAGAGGTGTCATGTTAAGGGGTGGATGCACCTTTTGGGCTATGTTGGTGAGTCAGTGAGATCCTTCTAGCGTGTAGGTTGGGTGTGTGCAATACGACTTTGGTGAGTTCCCTTTATCCTTCATAGAGGCTTCACTTCTCTATTACTTGAGGTATTTTTCATTAAACCTTTTCATCCCATGTGAAAAAATAGAGTGTCAAAAAAATATCCCCCCCTCCCCTCATTTAGTATTGGATCAGATCAGAATAAGAGGGTCTAGTCCTAAGGTAGAGGGAGGAAACGATTCTTAAGTCTTTGTAGGTAGTCTGCATAGGTCACCCATGGAGGTCTATCGCACAAGTCTGGTGTGTAATAATGGAGGTAGGATAGGAGTGTAGGCTTGGAGAAGAGGTCAAGAATGTAGTCCTACTATATTTATAAATAATGTTGACCATATGGTGAATTATTCCTTCTACTTGTGTGTTATTATTCTCTCATTGAACAATTCTTCCTCATAGTTTTGTTAGGATTTTCGTACATGAAAGTATTATGAAGAGTCTATTTCACACATAACCTGTCAACAAATCATAGTGTCTTGGTCAAGGGACCTATGTGAGGTCACCTGGTAGAGGTACCTATGTGAGGTTACATAGCTGAGTTACCTACCCGAGGTCACTTATCTGAGTCTCTTGTGCGAGTGACCTGTGTGAGGCCCTCTCCTTTTCCAAAATTCCTGAATTTTCTAAAACCAATATTTTTACTTTAATTAAAATCTTGATTTGTCGTTTAATATCTTCAATGGATACTTTTAGGGATTAAAATGAACAATATTCTACATGTGTCTCATAGATGCTCAAATATTTTGTGCTAGATTACTATGACATGTGTGACTCCGCTCTCCCAGACTTAGTGAAGCACTTGATGAAGTTCTGGTGTGAGTATCTATGAAGTAACTATCTGCCTCTATATGATCATGTAATTTTGAGATAATATCTCATTTATAAGTCTTATAGTTACTTCCCAAAGTCTTGGTTCATGGAATATACCAATTGTCTCATCACCAACATCTCCACCAAGGTCGTATTCATTAAGGAAGGAACAGTTCCTACTTCCTATGTCATGCACTATAGTTGTTTTACCCCGAATCTGAAGCCTCACACCTAAGATTTGAAACCTCATTGATATTATTAAACCTTAGTTTCTTCCAATATATACCAATAACAATATTGGAAATAGTATTAGGACTTCATCTATGGAGGGGTGTTCAAACCTGAATGGATGTGGGAATACTGGGTGCACCAAATTTTTATATAATTCAAAATTGATTTTCAAGACGTCAGCATTTATGAGTCTATTTGGGTGGGGGAACATATGTTTATATTTTCTCGAATATCATCCCTAAACTACTGAGTTGGTGGAGCCCTCAGATGAATTATTTTCATCTAAAAAATGGAAAAGTTAGAATTATCCTATGGGACATATATAATATCTATAGATCCCCTATCCTCGGGGATATGTATGGAGATTTTATCTCACTAAATTCAATGTGGGGTGATACTAAAAGGATAATGGATTTGGATCATGAACTATTGAATGTGGATCATAAGATTAAGAGGATAGATCCTCACCTAAGGGGTGATATCCATCATAAAGTGTGGGTGAAGGACTTTCTCAGGCCAGAAGGATAAGGTCCCACTTTTCAACACCCTACGGTGTGCCCCACCTCATAAAATCAAATCATTCATAGAATATTATGATTTACATTGAAGCAAGTCCAGTATACCCATTGGGGTTATAAGGTAAAGTATGAGGTTTATACGAGGACCCATCTGATCGGCTTCCTCTCTATGTGGCTAAGTATCTACCTGTTGTAGTTCTATCAATCCAATGGTGGTGTGAGACCAGGTGAATTTGTTATATAATCTAAACAAGTATAAGTTATCCATATAGTGTTGATTTCCCCTCTCTTAGAGAAGATCTACTGATGTTTACTACATGTGTACACTGAGAAGGCCCCATTTATAATTTCATGGACATTTCAAGTGATGTTGGGTGGATTGTAGCACACTTCATCTCTTACATTGTACTAAATGGAGTTCAAGTCCCTGAAGGGAAGTTTTACCCATTCGTTCAGGTTTTTTCTTGTATCTAACCTTTATCCCTAAATCAAAAATAATTCCTAATGATTATGAACATATCATGGGAGTTAAAATTCATCCCATATAGTGATTCACCTTCTGGGATGTTTAATAAAAATAAAAAATCTAATGATTATTTGAGGTCATAAATGATTGAATTCAAAGACAGCATACTAGTGAATCATATTGAAAGTGAGATCATATGTAAGGCATATGATCCAAATCGATTTACCCACCAATTAAATTGTCGATAAAAGTAAATTGCATCTCCCCCTATGCACATTTGGCTTGATAAACACTATATGGTGGTCTAGAAATTCTAGATTCATATGGCCTTATAGGTATCCCAAATTTCAATCAAGCTTCCTCCATTGGGTGCATCGATCGGGTTGGAATCTGGGTATGCCAGTGCTTAGATTTATTCAAACCATCAAGGGTATTTAATGAAAAGAGTTCCTAAAGTCATGTCTATGATAACTATTGTTCATGTAAAGTGTAGTATTAAGGTTCAACCTAAAGGTGACAATTCTGAAGCTATAAACTCTTCAAGACTCTCTCAAACAAGGACCACAGAGCAGGCTAGGGTTGATAAAACCACAACTTCTAAACCAAGGTTGTCTATTCATCACTGTTATGGGGATACCTAAGCTCTAGTCACTCAGTATCCAATGAGATCATAGAGTCCCAAAGAGACTTCAAAGTCAAAAGATGTTGGGTCTTCCTCATAGTCATCTGCATTAGCAACATATTATGTGAAACCCTTGGAAATCAATGCTTGGTAGGGAATAACTTGTGACATCAGAGATATGTGGGTATTTATCCAAGATGGAATATACACCCTAAATCTAGGGGATATCAAATAACCCTTTGATCTTTACCCTGATAGTAATTTTTTGAGGTGGGGAAATATGTTTAGGATTTATAAATATTGATATTTTCTACTGATGATCGGATCATAGACACAAAGAGAGTATCTTACATAATAGATTAAGCTTATATTTAGAGGATAAATGGTTGATCTAAAGAGGAATGGGATGAATATATTGACCTAATAAGGTATCTATCTTTTTTCTATTCTATTTTTTCTCCTTGTTCCACCATCATTAATTTTTAAGAGATCTATCTCGCAGTTTGGAGCTGGATATAAAGAAATGGTCATAAATGCACTCAATTTACTGAAATATAGTCCCATGGGCATCCCCATTAGAGTAGTGTTTGAGTATCATAAATCCCATGAGTTATCTTTGAGTCAAAGGACAATGATGGAGGAAATTTTGATAGGGTCTTATCGACCACCATATCAAGTTCCATGACTAAGAGGACCAACATGGTTCCCACACCATCTCAAGAAAAGAAACTAAATAGGACGAAGAATTTGTACTAACATATACATCGTATTAAGTTTTATTTCTATCAATTAATATCATGAATTTCCTAACATACCAATTTGACCATTCTTTCATTTTGTAGTATCTACTTAACTTTCCTCCATTAAGTGTTATGGAACTGATCCTTAAAGGATTAAGGTGGACATCCAAGAGGAGGCATAGACTCATTCTAATGAATCTATCCCTTTGAAGGATGAAGTTCCAAGATATTTAGACATGATTTCCCTCATTATTATAGATAAGAGAGAGGGTCATGTTAATCTCAAATTTATATCATAAGGTGTCATGTGATGGTCAATGACTTTCATCCTTGTGATATTTCAGATCTTCTATATACATTGGAGGACCCTTCAACAACCATGACTGGCCATGTACATACTACAAAAGGTGTTTACAGGGAACCTATATAGTCTGATGAATGTTTTGGTACTAATCCTAACCCTTTAGGGTTTGAATATGTTGTGCATTCTAAGAGGTCAGAATACTAAATTAACAGAGGATCCAATTTTGGTCCCGATCCACGCGTCTTAGATACCCCAACTATTGGGGTTTCTATGAGACTTGCAGTAATTTTTAATGAAATGAAGGAACATGAGGACAGATTAAAAAAATAATATCCCCTCATATCTAGAGGAATTTTGAGATTTTAGTAGGTTATTGTACATATGTGAGTTTTATTTATCTTGAATTTTCAAATATAGTTGGCCTCTTTTCATTTGATATCTTACACTATATATCGACTCATACAGCTTTTTCTACCGAGAGCATTGCCAATGATATTAATAAACAAGGTCTTTAATTACATTATACTTAAATTTATGAGGAATTAACAATTTATAATCCCAAATTGGGAGATCCTTGAGGGCCCTCCATCCTGGTTTTTGGGAAAACCCAAGAAGATACTCCTTTTATTGAGGTCTATATTTAGATTATTGAGACCGAGAGTACTATGGATACATTAATCCCAATATTTGATCCAATAAAGAGTGATTGTTATTAACTTCTTTGGTTTCTTCATTGCATTTATTGTTTTTTAACCTCCTGATATTAAATAGGGGTGTCATTTGTTGTCTAGTTTCATTGACTTTTCTATTCGATCCTAATAGGGGGATTCCATTCCAATTTATCCAATACTGGTAGGTGGAACTAATATTTCATCATAGAGAGTGGAACAAGGTGGATCCTTGAGTGCACTAATCCCATAATACCTCCCTCCCTCTGAGAGCATATTTGGGTCACACTTGGAGACATAGGATGCATTTCTCCACACACACCATATGGTCTCGAAAGGAATATAGAAGTTATTCTTTAAGAAACCTATATAAAACATTATTTCATGACATTAATGACTTCCAAACATTATTTCCATTTTAGGGTATGACGGGTTTAATTACAGTATAATAAACCTTTTTATGAAGTCAATCATCCAGGAATGGGAGGTAGAGTAAAGATTTCAACAGGTTGAGGTGCATTTAGCAGGCCGGTTTAATGATCTTTGAGCTATTGTATCCAAAGATGAGCTCAATCATTCCAAGTAGATGGAGCAATATCAATTTTTCCGGAATGATAAATCCATCCAAATGAAATTCCTTCAAGAATAATTGGATGTCTTGAAGGAAGAGATGGACTAACTCCACCAATCCTTGAAGGAAACCATGGCACAAGGATTAGATTCGATTACTATTAGAGAAGATAAACTTAATGATGTTAAGGATGTTTTCACCACAAAATTGGACAGGTTTGGAAAACTACAGATAACTTCCAAGCCACAATCCAACAACTCAAAGACTATGTTGAGGAGAGATTGTAAGATTTGGGGGAAAGGAACCAATTTGTGGATGTTTCTTTATATTTTAGAACATGAATGAAAAGGATTTTTTTCAAATCACATGTTCCTACCTTCCTATCTTTATCATAATTGTAATATGACACAGAAAATGAACCATTTTATTGAATGTCATCATGTTATAATTACAACGATATGTGTTAGGGGGAGTTATAATTTTTTCCTAGGTCTTTAAACATAGAGAGAATAATTTGACTATTGTGAGGTTTAAAGAGTGGATGATTGTCTCCTATTGACCGGTCAAGGCTCCAGTGCTCTGCTAATGTGTACAGCAGTACTTTGGTCAAATCCTCAGTGATGATACTTTTTAATAGTCAATTGTTTTTAGTTGATTGTATTTTGTTTGGGGTGTTTCTTTGCAGAGCCTAGGAAATAATTTATGGATTGTGTTTGATTAAGATTGATTTAACAATTTCATAAATATTGGGTTGAGTTCATCAATAGGTAGTTATGCTTGTGATATCCTTGAGCCTTGCTTTGTATTGCATTAAATTAACACCCATGTCACAAGTTGACGTTGATTGGAATTTTTAAGTGTTAAGGATATAATTCAAGCCTTAACTTAACTAGGATTATAATCTCAATTTTTACTTGATTGTGGTAGTGTATTTATGGTTCCAATAATCCATTGAATCCATATATTAAACAAAATATGTCATTGATCCATGACATGTTAAGTCCAACATACACAATATTAATTCAAAGAATACTCATCAAGAAAAAGCTATAAATATCTTAACATCCCTAAATTTTAACTCACCCCAATGAGAGATTTACTCATCCATTGAAATGATTAGTAATCTGGTTAAAATGATTGTGATGATAAATTAATAATATAAGGAAAATAAAGGGATAAGAAAAGAGTGGTGCGTCGAACACATACACAAACGATGATGATAATTAAAAAACTTTATATTGAATGAGAAAGAAAAATAATAGAAGGGGATTCAAATATATTTAAACTATTATAAGAAAATAAATTTTAAATTACGTAGGGTGGATGAGAATAAGAGATATTGAAGAAGAAACTTTCACTAAAACAGAATTACAAAAAAAGACTTACAAGATTACAATAATGAAGGACACAAAAGTAAAAGGAAACAAAGAGAGGAGGAAGGGTATCCCAAGTGAAAACTTGAGTATGGAAGGTCCTCCCAATCCCTTGGAAATACTTTTTTTGTGCCATTATGTGCTTATATCTTCTGAAATTCCCACTATTTCAAGGTGAGTAGGGGGATGTATTTATATCCCAATGTTGTGGGCTGTTTTCATTCCAAAACTTTCCCTCCTCTTCCATCGCCAATTTGATAAATTATACAGTCGAATCATGAGATATTATATTCTTACAAGTTTTATATATTTATCTCCTATGTCTACTCAGAAATTTTGGAGGTCATTGGACTTAAGGAACCAAAGTTATGGCGGTTTTATTAAAAACATTTAATCTGTCCATTTCAATCCAAAAATTTTGAAGTCCAAAATGTGAATGGATTTTTGAATAGTAAGATTCCTTCAAATCCAAATTCTTTATTCAAAAAAGTCAGAAACCTATATCGCCTCTTTCACACTGAAAAACTCAACTTTATTTGATGATCACATCATGAGATATGTCATGAATAGTGTCCAGATTTTAATTCTTGGCCAGAATGGTGGGCTGAGTTTAAATGAATCAGTTGGGCCCCTTGTATTGGGCATTGAAATATTTATAAAAGACTCCTTAAATTTTCCCCCAAACATTTTAGGAGAATAAAGGAATTTTTAATTCTGGATTGAGCCTAGTAATTCAATCTTTATAGATGGTCCAGTTTCTTCGCAGATTATGTAGGCCTTCTTCTATGGACCATATAGACCTTCAAATGGAAGAATTGGCCCAAAATACCTTCTAATGAAATGTTTTATATTTAAATAGGAATCCTAAAAAAGAATATCCATGAAATTTGGATAATTAAGGTGATATTTTTAAATAAAATAGTGAACTGACATCGATTGGATTAATTTAAATAATGCTCAAAAATTTCATTTAATATTTAAACATTAATATTTCACACAAATTATGAACATTTCATATTAAATCAGTAAAGGGAGTATATAAAAATTTGTGAAAATATTAATAACATCAACTACCCCACACTTAGTCATATGCATGTCTTCATGTGCAACAAATATAAAAAATATGACAATATTATTTTCAATCACCAACAAATATTAAAATTTTGTTTTCCCCACTCAGGGGAGGTTTATAAAATTTCACTCATCCATATTGAATTCCACCACAAGTTGTTACAGAAACAATTTTACAAAAACAATTCATTCTTTCATGCTCAAATTTAGAAATGGAAAATGGTGGCACACAAAACTTACTCCTCTCAAGATGATAAAATTAATTTATGGAGCTTCACTAATTCACCAAAAAATATTTAAAACCTTAGATTTTGTAAGATATCTCAGTTTCCACTCCCTATCCTCAAGTTTTCAAAAATCAAGAGGTATTTTTAGAGGATTTTATTTCGCTATAGGATGGTAGAAAGATGATATCCAAAATATAGGAAAAGGGGGGTAAAATACTAACCTGAAAAAAGCAATGCATTTTTTTTTTGAAATGAAACATGGAAGGAAATGGAAACACATATTTACAAGGGAATGATTGTGTAAATAAAGACACAATATAGAAAGAAAATTTGAAGGGGATGAAAAGATGAAATATTTACAATACACAAATCTTCTCCAAATGACATTAGTGTTCTTTTTTTTATTCTTTTTTTTCTTTTTTTCTTTTTTAGAAAGTTGAACTTCAAAAAAATATCTCACACTCATATCCCAACCCATGATTGATCTCCTCACAACACTAATTTTAATAGTTATAAAAAAATAAAAGGTTGAGGAAGAGTGATTTTTTACCTTCCCAAGACACAACCCATTTTTTTGTTCTTTCTTTTTATTTGTATTTTTATTTATATTTTTTTTATTTTTTTAACACCTGTCAATAAAATTTATAAAATTACATAAATGAACGTCCATTATATTCCCCAAAACTCACTGAATTAAAAACTCTCTCTCATTCTAAAATGGATGTTTTCCCTCAAGCATATGATAACTCATTGAAACTAAATAAAAGGGCACCCAAAAAATGAAATCCATTCCCCCCACCCTTAAATTTCAAAAAAAAATTATGCTATGAAAATCCATGTTGATATTGGGTGATAAAAGGTATTGGTATTGTAATGTGTCTATCAAATAAAAGGTTTTCATAGACTTGAAGGGGATTTCAAAAGGAGGATTAATGTAAGGGGAATGGGAGGCTATTTGGAAAATGTGATTCTCATGTGGCTTGGAAAATTCCTCTATCATATCAATGCACACTAAAGTAGAAAATTAAGTTCAAAGGTCCACAAAATCAAGACTCACAAATGGAGATGAAAAACACACATTTTGAAAAGATGGCCATAGGTAGGCTTGGCATGAAAAAAATATTGTTCCTCATGGGTGGGGAAAATCAGTTTTTAAATCAAAAATTGATCATTCCAAATTTTTTGGGTTTGACTCAATATTCTTTATCTAAATATATGATGAAAACACAAGATTTTAGAGATGAAGCCATTTCTTTTGACTCCCAAAATGGTTGGAAAAAATTTCAAAATCGGTTGGTGAGTAAATATGACTCTTTTGGTTTTTATTACATTTGTTTTTTTTTAATACACACACACACAAAAGAGAAATAGAAAAAGAAATGGTTTGATGAAGAAAGTGGTAAAAATGAAAGAGATAGGAAGAAGAAGAAAGAGGAAGAGAGAGGAATAGAGAGAGAGAGAGTTAAAGGGAAATAGGTTCTCCCTGGTTTGGATTTGGTGGGTTTCCATATCCATCTAGTGGTGGGTCGACTGAAGAAGTCGGGGATTCGAAGAAAATTTATGTGGTTCTAGGATTGTGTGTCCTCTCATGGTGATTATTTAACTGATTTCCATTAACTGTTAATGTTATTTTTGAATAGGGGTCTTAGACTTGCACTGCACCAAATGGGTGAACATTAGTAATAACAAAAGGACCTTCCCAACGAGAATTAATCTTACCTAGGTGAATCCAAAATTGAGAGTTGAAAAGAAATACCTTTTCACCTTCATGGAAAACCTTTCACAAGATGTGTTTTTCATGGAGTAACTTAGCCTTTTCTTTGTATAAATTGGAATTCTCATAGGATTCAAGTCGAAGATCCTCCAGTTCATCCAATTGCAACAATCTTTCTTCACCAGATTTTTTACAATAAAAATTATAGGTTTTCACAACCCAAAATTACTTATGTTGGATTTAAACTGGTATATGACATGCTTTACCAAAAACTAGCCTAAAAGGATACATCCCAATGGGTGTTTTATAGGCAGTTCGATAAGACCAAAGTGCTTCACCAAGTCTTTCAGGCCAGTCTTTTCTAGTGGATTTTACAATTCTCTCAAGCACTCTTTTCACTTCTCTATTTGAAATTTCATCCATGCCATTTGTTTCGGGGTGATATGAAGTTGAAAATTTATGTACAACACCATTATTTTTCAAAATTTATTCCATATTTATATTGTAAAAATGGGTTCCTAAGTCACTTATCAAAACACTTGGTGTTCCAAATCGGTGGAAGATGTGTGTCTTTAGGAACTCACTAATTGTACGTGAATCATCCTTTCTAGTGGATTTAGCCTCGACCCACCTATAAACATAATCAACTGCAATAAGAATGTGTGAGAATACATTGGAAGGGGGAATGGTCCCATGAAATCGATTCCCCATACATCGTAGACCTCACAGAAGATTAAAGGATTTTGGGGAATTTCATTTCTTTTAGAAATTGTGCCAAAATTTTGGCAAGTGGGACATGATTGATAGAACTCATGTGAGTCCTTGAAGAGTGAAGGCCAGAAGAATCCAGAGTCTAGGACCTTTCGGGAGGTCCTTTGTGGTCTAAAATGGCCACCACCTGGCATTGAGTGACAGAATTATAAGATGGAAGAATGTTCATTTTCATTAACACATCTTCAAATTACCATGTCTTCCCCAATTTTACAATTTTTATTTTCTTCCCAAAAATAGTATTTTGAATTACTTTTCAACTTAATTTTTTTTTCTTTTGAAAAATAAATTAGGAAAAACACCAGAAACCAAGTAATATAAAATTGGGGAATACCATGCTATTTTTTGAGTGAGAGATGAAAGGTTCTCAATTCGAAATTCTGGATCAATTATTTTAGAATGAGAAGAATTACAAATTCTACTCAAGTGATCAGCCACAACATTTTCTTTTCCTGGTCTATCTTTGATTTCAATGTTAAAATCTTGGAGCATTAATATTGATCTTTCTATCCTTGGTTTGGAATCACTTTTCTTAAGTAAAAATTTTATAATAGAATGGTCTGTGAAGATGATGATTTTGGAACCTAAGAGATAGTGCCATAATTTATCTAAGGCAAAAACCACTACAAAAATTTTATTTTCAGTGACAGTATAGTGAGATTTAGTTTCATCCAATTTTTTTGAGGCATAATAGATGACATAAGTAATTTTTTCTCTTATTTGACCAAGAACATCCCCAACGGCTCTATCAGAAGAATCACACATCAATTCAAAGGGTAATATTTAATATGGGGTTGGATTATCAGGGTAGATGTAATAGTAGTTTTGAGTTCAATGAAGGCTCTATTGAAAACCCCATCGAAATAGAAAGTGACGTCATTTTGGAGAAACTGTGTGAGTGGGAGGGAAATCCTACTAAAGTTATGGCTGAATCGATGACAGAAACCAGCATGACCGAGGAATGAACGGATGTCTCGAATAGAGGTTGGTTCAGAAAGCAATTAGATCACTTAAATTTTTGAAGGATCAAATTCAATACCATATTTTGAAACTATGTGACCAAGAACAATCCCATTTGCAACCATGAAGTGACATTTTTCGAAATATAACACAAGGTTACACTTGACACACTTTTGAAGGACTAGAGAGAGTGAATGAAATAACGATTCAAATGACTCACCATAAATGGTAAAGTCATCTATGAATACTTCCATGAAATGTTCAATGAATTCAGAAAATATAATCATCATATACCTCTAGAATGTTGCAGGATCATTTCCAAGGACAAAATGGATTCTCTTATATGAATATGTTCCAAATGGGAAAGTGAAAGTAGTCTTTTATTAGTCATGAGTTGTGATTGGGATTTGGAAGTATCCAATGTATCCATCAAGAAAGCAATAGTGTGACTTTCCAGATAATCATTCTAGAATTTGATCAAGGAATGGAAGACGGTAGTGATATTTTTCTGTTTCAACATTCAATTTTCAGTAATCAATGCACACACATCATTTGTTATTTAATCGAGTTGTGACAACCTATCCATGTTCATTTGTGAAAACAGTTATCCCACCTTTCTTAGGTACAAATTTAATTGGACTAACCCATTCACTATCATAAATTGGGTAGATAATACTAGATTGAAGAAGGTTGGTGATCTCTTACCTAACTACCTCAAGTATGAGTGGATTGAGTCTTCTTTGTGGTTTTCTAACTGGTTTGGATGATTCCTCAAGATGGATGTGATGCATGCAAAGAGCTGGGTTGATTCCTATTATGTCATCTAGGGTCCAACCTAAGACATTTTTGTTTTCTTATAACACCTGAACAAGTTTGGACTCCTCGGTTTCAGTAAGTGAAGCAGAGATAATGATAGGATAAGAGTGATCTTAGAAAAGGAATGCATATTTCATGTGTGTAGGAAGAGGTTTCAGATCAGTCTCATCATTCATTTGTGGGATATACAACTCAATAATGGAGGAAGGGAATTTAGTTACTTCAGATTCAATTTTCTTAATATTGTCCAAGGTGGATCAGTAGAGATCAGAGTTGATGTGGGATTCAAGATAGTTTTCAAGTTTCTCTAGATTGATAGAGTCTATAAATGAGAGGTCCATATCAACTTCACCGTTTATAACTTGGTTAATCATGGTGCATATTTCACAAGATCCTTTATCATTAGAACATGATTAACATGATGTAATTGGGTTCAATTGACAAGTTTCCTCAGAATAATGGATTAATAATGCAGAGTGATCCTCATATGGGTATCTCATGGCTTGGAAAATGTTAAACTTGACCAGTTAGTCACTAAATTCCATGGACAAGATTCCTGAATGGAAATCAATCTTGGTTATCACTGTCATTAGGAATGGTTTTCCTAGAATTAGGGGAGATCGAGAAGAGGTTGTCTCACCTTCCACGTCAAGGACATAGAAATCGGCAGGGAAGATGAGATCATTCACATGAACAAGGACATCCTCGATTATACCCTCAGGAATAGCAGTGCTTCAATTGGCTAACTGAACGACAACACCCATTGGATGTAAGGGTCCTAGACCAAGGTTGGAGAAGATGGATTTGTGGATTATATTAATTTAGGCTCCTAGGTCTATGAGTGCATCATCGAAGTTGGAACTTCTAATTTGGCATAGAACTGTAAAGTTCTCTAGATCTTTGCACTTTATGGGAATAGACTGTTGGGTGGAAACATTTTCAAAGGTCATAAGCTACCTCTTGTGGGTGCAAAAATCCTTAAGAAACTTGGCATACTTAGGGATTTGTTTTATGGAATCTAAGAGGGGAATGTTGACTTCTACACGTCTAAACATGTCGAGAATTTCGGGATCGGGTTCAAAGGACTTCCTTGGTTTAGAAACAGCTTTAGGAAAAGGAATTGGATTCCTAAGTGGAATGGAATGAGGAAAGAGAATGGCTTCATATTCATTTTCATGTATATTTTTCTTTTCATATTCTAGGTCAACATTCAAAGAGGGGTTGGAGGACTTATCTTGAGGAATATCAATTTGTTTTCCAAATATAAGTGATATTTCACTTACATTACCCTTGGGGTTGGGTAATGGTTGAGATGGGAGTTGGGAAGAATTTTATTATTGTTGCTGGCTCAAGTGGGATGCAAGTTGACCAATTTAGGTTTCATTGTTTTTTAGGATGGAATAGTTGAAGGAGGAAATATCTTTCACTGCACTTTCTCATGGTTTCTTGGAAAAAGAGGCATGTCCCTAATTGGGATTACCTTGATTTTGGTTCATGGGAAAGCGATTATATTGGGTTGGTAATTGGTAAGGCTCATTAGGATAGTAGAATCTAGGAAGAGGAATAGGAGGATTGATCCATTTAGGTTGAGGGAAAAAACGGTAAGGTTGTTGGAAGTTACCAATACTTTGACCGTATTGGAATTGGTTTGGGTTTTGATGAGGGTATTGAGGGGGGTGATAAATGGGATTACCATATCACAAGTTAGGGTTATATGTATAATAGAAGGGATCATGATGGGGTTGGTTGAAGTTTCTAATAAACTGAACTGATTGTTGAGGGTTGGGGTTCTACTGAGCATATGCTGCATTGAGATCCATTGGTCCGGATGAATCAGAGGAATCCTCTTAAAGTTGTGGACATGTGTCAGTTGGATGAGATGGGGAGCTATAGATTCCACGGTTCTTGATAGGTATAGAGAACAGAGATTGTGGAGAAGATGAGGTTGGGGCTTTGGATGCCACAGCTAGTTAATGCACAAGACCTGTAAGTTCACTCATCCACTCGGTCATCTTGTTCGGCTCTATAGATTGATTTTCATGGACTTTTTTACTTAAGAATGTGCTCAAGTATGTAATTTTTGTGTGTTTTCATCCATGTTGCTTATGAGATCTCTTTCAGTTGTAGTATTTTTATAAATAAGAGCACTTCCACTCACAGAATCAATGAGAGTTATCTCCATAGCCAATAACCCCTAATACAATTATTGGATCAAGAGTTGGTCAGGGATTTGATGATGTGGATAGGTTTCCATAAGCTTTTTGAACTTCTACCAATATTCATGGAGTGATTTATTAGGGAATTTCTGGATACCACTAATTTTCTTTCGGGTAGAAGCAGTACGAGAAGTAGAAAAGAACTTCTCTAAGAAGAGTTGCTTTATATCATTCCATGTGGTTATGGAACTAGGAGGGAGGTATTAAAGACATGACTTATCAGTGTCAACTAGGGATAAAGGTAATGATCAGAGTTTTATTTTTTCCTCAGAAACCCCTTGAGGCTTCATGGTAGAGCACACCACTTGGAAATCAATAAGGTGGAGATGAGGATCCTCATCGACTAGCCCGTGGAAATGAGGGAGAAGATAAATCAAACCCAATTTGAGTTTGAATTCAGCCTCTATGCTTGGATATTGAATACTATGGTGTTGGTAATTCATATCTGGGGCATCAAGTTCTTTAAGTGTTTTTTCCCTAGTATTTTCCATTTCTAATTCAACTAGTTGGACAAGGACTGGTTCTTGAATTATTTTATTATCCCTAATGTTCCTCCTAAGTTGGCGAAGAGTTTTCTCAATTTCAGGGTCAAAAAAATCTGAGTTATTTTTTGGGAGGATACGGGGAATTCAGATAGATGTTGTAAGAAAGAGGAATATGGGTTCTTCTTTGTGTTTTTTCATTTATGATTTTTAAGAGAAGGTGGGTTCTTCTTTCTGTTTTTTGCAATTTTTTTAAATTTTGTTTTTTTTTGTTTTTTTAAAATAACCAGAAAATAATTACTACATAAAGCACCATCCCCGGTAACAATGCCATTTGAAAGTGTGGTTGATTTTCTTCTATCGACCGATCAAGGTTGTGGTGCTCTGCTAATGTGTATAGCAGCACTCAGGTCGAATCCTAAGTGATGATTCTTTTTAATAGTCGATTGTTTTTAGTTGATTGTATTATATTTGGGGGTTTTCTACAGAGCTTATGAAATTATTTATGGATTATTTTTTATTAATATTGATTAAACAATTTGATAAATATTGGGGTGAGTTCATTAATAGGTAGTTAAGCTTGTCATATCCTTGAGCCTTGCTTTGTATTGAATTAAATTAACACCCATGTCGCAAGTTAAATTTGATTATAATTCCTAAGTGTTAAGGATTTAATCAAAGCCTTAACTTAACTAGGATTCTAATATCAATAATTACTTGGTTGTGGTAGTGTGTTTATGGTTCCAATAATCAATGGAATCCATACGTTAAACAAAATATATTATTAATCCATGACATGTTAAGTCCAACATACACAATGTTATTTCAAAGAATACTCATCGAGAAGAATCTCTCAATAACTTAACATACCTAAATTATAAATCACCCTAATGAGAGATTTACTCATCTATTTAAATGATTAGTAATCTGGTTATAATTATTATGATGATAAATTAAGAAGATAAGAAAAATAAATGGATAAGAAAAGAGTGGTGTGTCGAACACACACACAAACGATGATGATAATTAAAAATGAAGTTTATATTGAATGAGAAAGAAAAAAATGGAAGGGGATTCAACTGTATTTAAACTATTTTAAGAACATAAATATTAAACTGCATAATGTGGGTGAGAATAAGAGATATTGAAGAAGAAACTTGCATTAAAACAGAATTACAAAAAAAGACATACAGGATTACAATAATGAAGAACACAAAAGTAAAAGGAAACCAAGAGAAAAGGAAGGGTATATCAAGTGAAAACTTGAGTATGGAAGGTCCTCCCAATCCCTTATAAAGACTTTTTTCATGCCAATTTGTGTTCTGCTTTTCTAAAATTCCCACTCTTGCAAGGTGAGGAGGGGGATCTATTTATAGACCAATGTTGTGGGTTGTTTTCATTCCAAAACTTCCCAACCAATTCCATCGCCAATTTGATAAATTAGACATCCTAATATCAAGATATTATCTTCTTACAAGTTTTATATATTTATCTCCTCTGTCTACTTTGAAAATTCGGCAGCCATTGGACTTGAGGAACCAAAGTTATGGCAGTTTGATTAAACAATTTTAATCTGTCCATTTCAATCCAAACTTTTTTAAGGCTAAAATGTGAATGGTTTTTTTAATAGTAAGATACCTTCAAATCAGAATTATTTATTCAAAAAAGTATTCCACCTATATATCCTCTTTCACACTGAAAAATCTCATCTTCATTTGATTATTAAATCATGAGATATGTCATGAATAGTTTTCGGATTTTAATTCCATGACAGAATGGTGGGATGAGTTTTAATGAATCAGTCGGGCCCCTTTTATTTATATTTGGTCCTTGAAAGATTTATCTAAGACTCCTTACATTTTACTCAGAACATTTTATGAGAATAAAGTAATTTCTAATTCTGGATTGAGCCTCGTAATTTAATCTTTATAGGTGGTCCAATTTCTTCACAGATTCTGTAGGCCTTCTTCTGTGGACCATATGGCCCTTCAAATGAAATAATTGGCCCAATATCCCTTATAATGAAATGTTTTATATTTAAATATTAATAATAAAAAAGATGAACCATTCAATTTGGATAATTATGGTGATATTTGTAAATACAACAGTAAACTGACATCGATTGGATTATTTCAAATAATGCTCAAAAATTGAATTTAATATTTAAACATTAATATTTCACACAAATTATGATAATTTCATATAAAATCAGTAAAGGGAGTATATAAAAAGTTGTTAAAATATTAATAACATCATAGGTATATATGTAAAACCCTAAAAACCTTGTGTCTTTTGTCTCATCGCCCTAATTTTTGCATAAGTCTGATATGAAGAATACTTTGTGGGTAAGACTTCACATTTTATTAAGATAACCTTTATTAGTTTTCAAACTAACAAGTTTTATTCCCTTTTATTTTCATTTCTCAATTTTTACCCAAACCATGCAAAGTATAGGTCTAGCGAGCTGAGAATCTGATTTTACCTAGGAATTGGTTTGTGGGTTTTCAAACTAGCAAGTACTATGTCTCTTTTCTTGGGTAGTTTAATGTCTTGTAAGCCATACAAATGTGGTTTTTGTTTTGGGTCGAACATTTTTGACCATTAGTTTTATAATTGTTACCCAAAAAATATTTTTGGATAAGAATCTTCTAACATTCTTCAGATACCTGAAGGGGAATTTTGAGACATGATTTTTTAATTTATGATTCTAAAACAATATGTGAGACAAACATACAAGGAAATATTGTATACTATATTTAAAAATTAGTTTCCAGCATGATGTTTTCATTTTGGGTTTGTGGAGATAAAAGTGGTATCTCCCAATGATGAATATACCTCTGGTTGATAGGCCCTTTTGTGTGGGTGAATTACACAAAGCCAATTGGGGAGTATTATTGCATAGTCAAACCATGCCATCCTATGGTTGATAGGACCTTTTGGTGGGAGACTTATGAAAATTCCACTAGGGTGTATTACTACATAGTCATCCAAATTCATCTTTGGGAATCTAACATTCCATTATCGATGGCCAGGTAGTTTTTAAAGATCTGAATTTCTCAAGACCAAAAAGGGTGGTTTGTCAAGGGAAGGTATCTGAGAATGAAGAGAGAATTTTTATTCTCATTGGTCATGAATATGAAACTTCCCCTACATGAATTTGTCTTATGTAAAGTATAGTATATTATATTAAATGATCGATGTCAGGGATAAGTCCCATATCTGATAAGGGTTGAAGCATCATGCAGTTTAATATTATGTGACCTGGACATAGACTATGTAGTTTAATGACTTACGGTAAGGAAATTAGGGATATAGTTTAAGGTAGTTTAGCTATGACCAAAATATTATCGATTTCACCCTCTCATGTAATCATTCAAAGAATGTTCCATCATTTTTAGGTACGAAGGGGGAAGGGTTGTAAGATTTCATCTAGGGGTTACTAAATATGAATAGTGATATGGGATGAAAATGTCATTGGGGATTACGGAGATAAAAGAGGTCTCTCTTGGGGATGAATGTACCTATGGTTGATATACCCTTTTGGTGGGTGACTTATGCAAATTCAATTGGGGAATATTACTGCATAGTCAAACAGTGGAATCCTTTGTTTGATGGGACCTTTTGGTTGGTGAATTATGAAAATACAACTGGGGGATATTACTTCATAATTAGACAAAGTCATCCTTAAGAATTTTATATTCCACTACCGATGGCTAGGGAAAGATTATGAAGATTCAAATTTTCTCAGCCACATATTTTGGTTTGCGGGAGGAAATTACCTAAATATAGGAGGAGAATTTAATATCTAAATTATAAAGAATGTATAGAAAATATTTACCTATGTAGGTCTAACCCATACATAAGAAAGGGTGATTTTTTTCTATAGTTGGACCAGGTCATAGGACTCGGGCATCTCTACGTATCTCATCAAAGAGAGAATAAAACCATATGTAGTTCTTAAGGAATCATGCAGCCTAAATCCATGTAGAAAGGACATGGTTTCCCAACATGAAAAGGAAATATTGTGTTTGGACCCAAGATTAGAGACTTGGGTGTCACTATATATCCTACAATGGTAGGAATAAAGACACTTGTAGTTCTTTAATTTGCATCAATTGTGTAGTTTAATGTTATATGGTAATGAAATCTAGAGTTAATTTTAAGGTCTTGTGACACAGGGCTATAGTAACTCTGATGTGAATTGATATTCATTGATCATGTGGGGAATACTTTACCAAAACTCTTAATCCCACATGATTTATACTCAGTGTGAGAAACAAGGAGTGAAAAATGTTTATTCAACCACACAAAGGCGATAGATATGAAGTACAATGACATTTTTATTTTGTGGTGTCTAGACTAGGATATGGGATTCACAAATCATTATGTATCTCATTAGAATAAGAATCAATTCATATATAGTTTTGGAAACCTATGCAGTTTAACGTTATGTTGTGAGGACATAATCCATGCAGTTTAATGTAATGTGGTGAAGGCATATGGTGTCTTTTAGTTTTAGTTCATATGGTAAGACCATTTTCCTTGGAAATAAGGAGTTATGTAAGGCTTAACTGGACAAGGATTCTCTGAAATGATTTTCACATGAAGTAAAAAACCATATACATTATGAATTTTACATTACACTACTAGTGGTCAGGGAAATCTTATAGAGATCAAAAATTTCCCAAAACAAGGAGTAAGATGTGTGAAAATGATATGTCCAAGAAAAAATTAAGTGTTTCAACTGGCATTACCCATGGAGTTTGAATCTCCTCAGCATAGAAATTTAGTGTTTATATGCGAGAGAGGAATCTTTCTGCTTCAATGAAGGGATCCCGAAAAAGGGAACCAAAGTTAAGGTCTCATGAATATATATTCTTTTTTCAACATAAAAGGGGGAATTTTTTTACCCCATATCTGGGCCTAGGACATGGGGTCTTGGATTCACTATTATCTATTTGGAATGAGAATCAAGACACATGTAGTTCTGGAAAGGCTCTCTATGTAGCTCTAACCCATACACCGGGAGGGTAGAAATGTTTTTCATGGATGGACACAGGATTCAAGATCTGAGCATCACTACATATCCTATGATGATAGGAATCAATCCATACATAGTTATTTAATTAAAGGTGTGGTGGGATACCAGCACTGAATATTACGATCTATTTAAGGATGGATTGAAATGTTATATAGTTTTATATTGTGTAACAAGGATGTGAACCATGCAATTTTACATTGTGTAGAAAGGACATTGATCCATAGTTTAAAATCTTCTAACTAAGAGGTTAGGCTATGTAGTTTAAAGTCTTACAACTCAAACTCTGATGTCTTGTAGTTTTGGGTCTTATGACTAGGACCATATGGTGTGTCTTTTAAATTCATACGTATAGGACCATGATTCTATGTAGTTTAATGTCATACGATAAGGATTTTCATGTCATGAAGTTTATAATCTTGTGACATGGATTAAATGTCATTCTTTTTTAAGGTCATGAAAAAAATATTGATTGCACAGTTTAATATCGTGTATCTAATATTCTCTATGATATTTTATCACATGAAATATTTCTTGAGAAATATTGCATTGGTAGGGGACATAATCATCTCTCCATCCATAGATATCAGGGAATAATCTTCATAAGAGTGTACATTGTGTATGGAATAAGGTCCCTCCATATTTAGATCAATATTTGTAGGATTCTTCCCTGGTACCAACGAAGTCCTAAGGACAAGTACCAGTTCTCCTTGGGGGAAAGAAAGGAGGCAGACTTCCTTGTTAAAAGCATGTGTTATCCTATTTTGATGGACATCCAAGTGATGCAAGGTATAAAATATTTTAATTTTGAGTAATTATAATTAATCCAACCATTTCTAGGATTTCTCATATATAGATAATTGATCACATGTGGAAATGTGGAGTGAGGGAAATTGGACATAAATGGGAAGGACTACTTCTATTCCATATACGAGTGAATTCGGGGTCTCCCAAGTCGTGGTATGGGTATTATTTTTGTAGGTCCATAGAGAATTCAAGATATTATTGGTCCAAAATTTTTTATCCTTATCCTCCATATTATAGAGTATGTTCAATAGGGTCTTTTTGAAGGCCTATATCTTTCCATTATCTATTATATGATAGTGGGACGAGTGTTGGATTTGATATTATACTTCTCATATAGCTTCTCTAATTCAGAAAAATAGAAATTGGTGCCATTTTCTATCACTATTGTATGAGGGATTAAAAATATGGTAATGATATTAGATTTCATGAATCTAACGATGCTTTTGGTCTTACTTATCTAAGGGGTATTTCCTCAACCTATTTGGAGAAGAAGTTGGTAGCAGTTAGGATGTATTTGAACTATTTGGTCGTAGATGGAGGATAAATCCCTTCAACATCAATTCACAATATGATAAATGGCTAGGATTATTTGTCTTTATGTAGAAACTTCATGGGTTGATGGATGAAGTTGGAGTTCACTTGGAAGGAATGAAATTTCTCGATTCATTCTATACAATCCAATATTATTGAAGGATAGAAGTATCCAAGAAATGGATTTGATGGAAAGACTAAACCCTAATTGGTGGGCACAAAATTCTCTCATATTCACTGCACTCATGACAGTAAAGGTCACTTATTTTTCAATGAATCTGAGTAGGAATCAATCAAATACTCATTTATAGAGGAATTTTTGGTGATTTGGGTCCTCATAAAGAGTAAAGTTGGTCCTAATCATTGATTTTTCTATTTTCTAGCTATGTCATATGAGATAACTCCATTTTTAAGGTAGTCCACAATGGGTATTTTCCAACTAGTGGTAGGAACATTTTTTTGGATATAGGATTGAGCTTATTGATCTCTTTCAAGATGACATGAACAAAAGGTTTCATTATTCATCAATGCGTGATGTTTATAACTATTTCATACCAGTTTGGATATGCCAAATCCATAACTATATTCACCAATGCATCTTCTTAGGCATTCTGTGATCTTGGAACATGAGTCAATGTTGGATCCAAGTGAAATTATTTCATTAATCCCCATACATAGTCAATTAATGGGATTATTCATTCTTTTATAATAGTATAATATTCATTGATCTATTTTATTACTAAATATGAATCGACTTCCATGTATAGGTGGTCCACCATAATTTGAAGTGCCAGTTCTAGACCTGTAATTATGGCCTAGTATTCTACCAAGTTATTTGTACAACTTTCTAATAACATGAAAGAGTAATGAAAGACTGCCTTTTCTAAATAGATGAACATGACTCTCAGCCTGACTTTGTTGAGTTTGAGGTCTTTAATTCTCTTACCTATTGGACTTATAGATTCATTATCAAAATACATTTCACATGTTTAGGGAAATTCTTGAACAGATAATATCTCTTCATTGGGTAATTTTGTATTTGACAACGTTGCTTCTACATATGGATGTTTCATAAAAAAAATCCAAAATCCTAGCCTTTCACCTCTTTCTAAGGCATGAAATGTATATTAAATTGTTGCAGGATAACTACCCACCATGCCAAAAATCCATTCAACATAGGATTTCAGGTAATATATTTTAGTGGGTTGTTGTGGGAGACCAAATGGACCTCTTGATGTTGTAGATAGTGCCTCAGTTTCTGAAATACAAAGATTAATGCTAGGAAAATCTTCTCAATATCTGAATAATGATTCTTAGAGTTAAGATTGGTTCGAATGAAATAATAAAGGATTTTTTCATTACTAGTGCCATTATTTTTTGTGAGGAAAGAACCTGGTGATCACTCTAGGTCTATTCCATACAAAATGAGTGGATTACCCTCAAAGAGCATCATTAAAACTGGTGGGATTAAGATATATTTCTTAAGGCTAGAAAATTATTCATGAAATTAATTGGTCCACTAATATGTCACCCACTTCTTCATCAACTTGGTGAATGTAAAATAATTTCCTCTGAGGTTTTCTATAAAGCATTGAATGTAGGTTAGGTTCCCCTAAAATCTTCTCAACTCTAAAAGGTTTTTAGGTGGTGACATATTGAGTATTTAATTTGTCTTTTTAGGGTTGACTTGTGTAACATCCCAGGTAAGTAATGAATAATAGATATTTTTATCTATGTCTATTAATGAATTATATAGTGTTTTAGAGGATTAAAATGAGAATAAATCCAATCTTAATCATGGAATACACTAATATTTTTAAAAGATTGTTTTACTTCCTTTTGATGGAAAACCATTTTTAAATCAAACTTTTGACAATTTTATAAGCTCTATTTGTCTAAATAAACTTATTCTTTATGATTGGGACATTGAAATTTACTTTTGGTAAATTTTTGGTGTTTTTCTGATATAGTTCAATTTTTTTTAATGAATAGTGAAAATGTTGTATTTTAATTCAAAACCTCTTTTTAATCTAATTTATTTATATTATTAGATTATCTTTTGAATTGGTTTTAAAGTTAAATTAGAAAATATTTTTACCATTTAATCCAATAGTGGTTTTTGGAATTAATTTCACTTTGAAATTGGATTTAAACTAGTGTCAATCTTTTGATACTTATTATTTCATAAAAACACGATATTTGCTCTGACAGTGGGAATTAATTATTAAATTAATTAATGTAACTTATATTCTTTTAATTTTGTAAAATAGATATCATTTTTGAATTCGGAATATCAAATATAGATTAGGGTGAAGTTTTGGTATTTTTCTGAAAAACATCAATTTTTGATGAATAGTGAAACCACTAAGTGGTACTTAAAAAACTGATTTTTCGTTTAAATGAAATTTTACCACCTATGTGTTTTGAATTTCAAAAATCTTACATAAATGGTGGTCACTAAGAAGTAAAATGTGGTTCAATGGGATTAAAATAATTTTTGGTAAATAGTAACTTTTAAGTTTTTAATCGCGGTTAGAAGTAATTAGTGTAATTTAAGGTAAGAATAATGTTTTAATAATATGAAATGACCTAGAAACATGTCCTACCCTTATTGTATGTGTCATGGCCGACCAAGAAAACCCATGGGTCTATTTTTGGGACCCCATGGAGCCACTTGGGTAAGATAAAGACATTAATTCCTTTTATTTAAAGTAAAAGTAAAAATGACACAAACATGAGTTGTTTTACTAAACGAATTTTTAAATGGGGTTATACAAGTCATATTTTTTACTATAAATATTAATTAGAAATCTAAAAATATTTCCTATATCATAGTATTTTTTTTATAATTTTTAGACATTAAATAAATTAAATTATTTATGACACCATGATGATGCAGTGATTACCTCATTATTTAACGATTTAAATAAAATGAAAATATAATGTAAAATCTAAGACCTAAACTTGTAAAAAACCTATTGTATGGGTGGATTTAGAATCCTTATCACTTTATCCTAGAAATTTATAATTTTGGGACCTTGTTTATCTGAAAATCATTTTATAACAAAGTATCTTTTCTTAACTTTCCAAGAGTGCCCCTCCTCTCCTCTTATAAAAGGCCCCCACCTCTACCACCTTACCCACACTTCCAAAACCTTTGGATCGGCCAAAACCTGCCCATTTTGTCTCTCCACATCACTCTATAACTCTTAAAAGCCTCACTTTGGGAAGAAGTCTTCCCAAGTAAGCCTTTGAGCTCAAATCAAAAAGAGTTACCTGATTTAAAGGTAGTGTCTTCTCTTGTGTTCTTATGTTTTATTTTGCTTCTCCAACCCCCTAAACTCTTTTTATTCATTTCTTTTATAACAACACCATTATATTCCATATACTAGGATGTTTCTATAATAATTATTCAAGCTATAATTACACACACCTACATCTAATGGTTAAGGAACATACGGTTTCTGTGGATGGTGAATTCCTGCCTCACGAAACGATGATTGTTCAACACTCATATAACACCTTTAAAGGCGACCATTAAGATGTAACTATATTTATATATGATATATAATATGTTTATGTTTTACTTAAGCTTCTGTATTTTTTATTTATGGCATACCTTTATGGTTTCCATTATGGGTAAACGCGATATCTTCATTTTAGGAAGTGTGGACTACCGCCCCCTCAAAGTGATTTGATTCGTTAATACCATATATGGTACGTATAATGGATGTATTTAATGATATTATATATGATACCATACTGGAATTATAATACTATTATGTATCATTATTTTTTAATTCTATTAAATATGAAATAGAAATGGAAGTAGCGTTCATGCGTACGTACGGCTTACCGTCTCCATGAACGGTGCATTACATTTATTACCTCTAAATGTTATGTAATATTGTAAATGCATGTATATACTGGATATATATGATATATATGATATCTACATCATGAGTATAACTCTGGATATAATGGATACATGAACAATTTGTAATTATAAAGAGTTTATTTTTGACTCAAGTACCAATGATCGATAGAATGACCGTTATTAACTTAAATAATTACATAGTGTTCATGACATGGTAATAAGTGATATAAAAGGAATAATGAACTTGAAAAAGGTTCTTAAGCAATTATAAATTAACTCAATTTTATTATTCAGGAGGTTAAAGAATGATCGATTCAAGTCGGACCCGAGGTATGGGACTTCGTCCCAATCTCCTTTCATTGAGGCATATTTTGTTTTATACACAACCTTATTTTATACAGTGTATAAACCCCTTTGACTTTTACATTTATCCAAAAGGAATATTTTTTATACGAAGCGTTTTACTAAACGACTAAAGGGAATGTTTTTTCCATACGTATGCGGCGACAATGACTTCTCTGCCGCCGTGACCATTATTTGAGTTTCGGCTTCCTCTACAAGCCATACCTTTTTTCAAAAGAAAAATAAATACCATGTTTTACTTTTCTTTTATTTTGGTATTTAAAATGGTTTTCATAATGTTTTTATATCAATGTTTTGTATTGATATCTTGTGATTTAAAAGTGGAAATGTTATGTTTCCTTTATGCATGTTTTATGTGATACGATTATGTTATGGTTCTTGGGCATTGTTATGAAGACGGGTGGTTACGTGATAAACTAAGGGCGAGTGAGCCCGATATAGCTCTCCAATGCATTGGGTAACGCAAAGGAGTTAAATGTTAAGGTTTCTCCGAAGAGATTTAGGGAATATACTGTGATGGATATTCCAAACGTAACCAAGAGGGTTACTCCCTACGTAAGAATGTTATGAATGCCTCAAGTTACCTTTATGTCTTATGATTTCTATGATTTATTCATGATTTGATGAGGTATGTTAAAGTACTTATGTTTTATGAGTAGAGTATGATTTCATTGATTCTTATTTATACATGTACTCATGTTTCCTTTCCATATTTTTAGATCCCTTACTGAGCTTTTTATGCTCATCCCAAGTTTTTGAAATGTTTTTCACAGGTCAAGGGAAAGGTACATGATGTGATGATAATGTCAAGGAAGTGTCAAGAAAGAATCCATGTTTTATTTTAAATATATTTCCATTGATGGGAAAAATGAATACTATCTTTTATGTAACCACTTTGTTTATATGTGGAATGTAATGCAAGTTTTATGATCTAATTCTCTAAAACTCTAAACCTGAAAAGATCCTCAAGGTTTATTCTTGAAATATCTCAAGATTAAGTAATGTTTAAGGCTGGGGTCTTATAGTTGGTATCAGAGGTCAGTTTAGATAACTTTAGGAGTTAGAATTCTATTAAATTATTATCCAAAAATATTTTATTTGTATGATTGAAATGATATAGCATTTAAAGATTACCATGTTGCTTCGTCTAAGATATTTCTGTGTTAAGAATGGTTTTTCATAGAGGAAACAGAACAGATTTTCTGGGAAGGAATACAGAGGGAAATAACCTTTCAAATCAGTATCCTGAGATGGTCAGAATCAGAACTAAACAGTTTGTTGTAGTGATGGCTCAGTTGACTCAGGAGTTGAAAAGAAGATTGGTGAATGCTCCAGTTTTGGCACTACCTTCTAGGAATGGGGAGTTTGTTATATACAGTGATGATTCATTGAAAGGACTTGGTTTTTTCCTAATGCAGAATGATTAGGTAATTGCTTATGCTTCACGTCAGTTGAAAACTCATGAGTTAAATTATCCTACACATGATTTGGAATTAGCTGCTATTATTTTCGCTTTAAAAATTTGGAGGTATCATTTGTATGGAGTAAAGTGTAAAATATATACCGATAAAAAAAGTTTAAAGTATATATTCACTCAGAAAGAATTGAACATGAGATAGAGGATATGGCTAGAATTAATTAATGATTATGATTGTACAATTCATTACCATCCGAGAAAAGAAAATAAAGTGTTTAATGCTTTGAGTCGAAAAAGTAATGCTTCATTAACAATGTTGAATTTGGAACGTGATCCTTTGGTTAAGGATTTGATGAACTTTGGCATAGAAGTTTTTGGTACAGGAGGTTCTTCAGTTTTGTTTCAGGTATCAGTGAAATCTTCTCTATCAGACAGAATCAAGCAAGCACAGAAGAAAGACAGTGAGTTGTAGAAAAAGGTAGAGCTGGTTCAGAAGGGTAAGTTGCCTGAATTCAACATTGATAATGATTGTGTTTTAAGATTTGGGAAGAGATTGTGTTTGCCTTGTGATTCATAGTTGAAGAGAGAGTTGTTATGTGAAGCTCATAGTTCTCCGTTTTCAGTTCATCCTGGCAGTACTAAGATGTATAGAGATCTTTGGGAGTATTACTGGTGGGATGGAATGAAAAGGGATATTGGTGATTTTACTGTGAAGTGTTTGACTTGTCAGAAGGTTAAAGCAGAGTGGCAGTTACCGAAAGGGATGTTTCAGCCTTTACCAGTACCAGAGTGTAAATGGGAAAATATATCCATGGAATTTTTTGTGGGATTACCGAAGACATCTCGAGGTAATAATGCAATCTGGGCTATTGTTGATCGCTTGACTAAATCTGCTCATTTCCTGGCTATACGAGATACTTTTTCCCAAGATCAACTTTCCCGTTTGTATCTTAAAGAGATAGTCAGGTTACATGGATTTCCTCTCTCCATTGTATCTGACCCTGATCTCAGGTTCACTTCTAACTTTTGGAAAGGCCTCCAGAATTCGTTGGGTATAGAATTAAATTTTAGTACAGCTTTTCATCCTCAATCAGATGGGCAGTCAGAATGAACAATTCAGACTTTGGAAGATATGTTATGTGCTTGTTCGATAGATTATCTGGGAAGTTGGGACCAACATCTTTCTTTGGTTGAATTTTTATATAATAACAGTTTTCATTCCAGTATACAGATGGAACCATTTGAGGCGTTAATGGGAAGTGGTGTTGAACTCCAGCTTTCTGAGAGAAGTCGGTGAAAGGAAGCTGATGGGACCAGAATTGGTAGAAGAGTTGGCAGAAAAAGTTCAGCTGATACAGAAACACATGAGAAAAGCTCAGAGCAGGCAGAAGAGTTATGCGGACAACAGGAGGAAGGATCTCTCTTTTGAGGTAGGTGATCATATTTTTCTCAAAGTCTCACCATGGAAAAGTGTGATGTGATTTGGTAAGAAAGGAAAGTTGAGTCCAAGGTTCATTGGACCATATCAAATTCTGGACAGAGTTGGATCAGTTGCTTACCGAGTGGCTTTACCTCCGATTTTATCTCAGGTACACAATGTTTTTCATGTTTCAATGTTAAGGAAGTACATGCCAGATCCATCTCATGTTTTGAGTCCATAGGTAGTTCATATGGAAGAGAACCTATCTTATGAGGAACAACCGGTCCAGATTCTTGACCACAGGGAGCAAGTGTTACGAAATAAGGTGATTCATCAGGTAAAGGTTTTGTGGCAAAACCACATGATTGAAGAGGCAACATGGGAATCTGAAAATGCAATGAGGGCTAAATACCCCCACTTATTCGATAAGTAAATAAATAGAGGGGACGCAATTTTCTAAAGGGGGGAGGATGTAACATCCCAGGTAAGTAATGAATAATAGATATTTTTATCTATGTCTATTAATGAATTAGATAGTGTTTTAGAGGATTAAAATGAGAATAAATCCAATCTTAAGCATGGAATACACTAATATTTTTAAAAGATTGTTTTACTGCCTTTTGATGGAAAACCATTTTTAAATCAAACTATTGACAATTTTATAAGATCTATTTGTCTAAATAAACTTATTCTTTATGATTGGGACATTGAAATTTACTTTGGGTAAATTTTTGGTGTTTTTTCGATAAAGTTCATTTTTTTAATGAATAGTGAAAAATGTTGTATTTTAATTCAAAACCTCTTTTTAATCTAATTTATTTATATGATTAGATTATATTTTGAATTGGTTTTAAAGTTAAATTAGAAAATATTTTTACCATTTAATCTAATAGTGGCCGTTGGAATTAATTTCACTTTGAAATTGGATTTAAACTAGTGTCAATCTTTTGATACTTATTGTTTCATAAAAACACGATATTTGCTCTGACAGAGGGAATTAATTATTAAATTAATTGATGTAACTTATATGTTTTTAATTTTTTAAAATAGACATCATTTTTGAATTCGGAATATCAAATATAGCTTAGGGTGAAGTTTTGGTATTTTTCTGAAAAATTTCAATTTTTGATGAATAGTTAAACCACTAAGTGGTACTTAAAAAACTGATTTTTTGTTTAAATGAAATTATACCACCTCTGTGTTTTGAATTTAAAAAATCCTACATACATGGTTGTTATTAATAAGTAAAATGTGGTTCAATGAGATTAAAATAATTTTTTGGTGAATAGTAACTTTTAAGTTTTTAATCGTGATTAGAAGTAATTAGTGTAATTTAAGGTAAGAATAATGTTTTAATAATATGAAATGACCTAGACACATGTCTTACCCTTATTGTATGTGTCATGGCCAACCAAGACAACCCATGGGTCGATTTTTGGGACCCCATGGATCCACTTGGGTAAGATAAAGACATTAATGCCTTTTATTTAAAGTAAAAGTAAAAATGACACAAACATGAGTTGTTTTTCTAAACCAATTTTTAAATGGGGTTATACAAGTCATATTTTTTACTATAAATATTAATTAGAAATCTAAAAATATTTCCTACATCATAGTATTTTTTTATAATTTTTAGACATTAAATAAATTAAATTATTTATGACACCATGATGATGCAGCGATTACCTCATTATTTTAACAATTTAAATAAAATGAACGTATAATGTAAAATCTAAGACCTACACTTGTCAAAAACCTATTGGATGGATTGATATCGAACCCTTATCACCTTATCCTCGAAATTTATAATTGTGGGACCTTTTTTATCTGAAAATCATTTTATAACAAAGTATCTTTTCTTAACTTTCCAAGAGTGCCCCTCCTCTCCTCTTATAAAAGGCCCCCACCTCTACCACCTTACCCACACTTTCAAAGCCTTTGGCTCAGCCAACCCCTGCCCATTTTGTCTCTCCACATCACTCTATAACTCTTATAAGCCTTACTTTGGTTAGAAGTATTCCCAAGGAAGCCTTTGAGCTCAAATCAAAAAGAGTTACCCGAATTAAAGGTAGTGTCTTCTCTTGTGTTCTTATGTTTTATTTTGCTTCTCCAACCCCCTAAACTATTTTTATTCATTTCTTTTGTAACAAAACCAGTATCTTCCATATACTGGGATGTTTTTATAATAAGGATTCTAGCTAAACTTACACACACCTACATCTAATGGTTAAGGAACATACGGTTTCTGTGGATGGCGAATTTCTGCCTCACGAAACGATGATTGTTCAACACTCATATAACACCTTTAAAGGTGGACATTAAGATATCACTATATTTATATATTATATATATTATGTTTATGTTTTACTTAAGCTTCTGTATTTTTCATTTATGTCATACCATTATGGTTTCCATTATGGGTAAACCTGATATCTTCATTTTAGGAAGTGCGGACTACCGCCCCCTCAAAGTGATTTGATTCGTTAATACCATATGTGGTACATATAAAGGATGGATTTAATGATATTATATATTATACCATACTTGAATCATAATACTATTATGTATCATTATGTTTTAATTCCATTAAATATGAAATATAAATGGAAGTAGCGTTCATGCGTACGTACAGCTTACCGTCTCCATGAACAGTGCATTTCATTTCTTACCTCTAAATATTATGTAATATTGTAAATGCATGTATATACTGGATATATATGATATATATGATATCTAAATCATGAGTATAACTCTGGATATAATGGATACATGAACAACTTGTAATTATAAATAGTTTATTTTTGACTCAAGTACCAATGATCGATAAAATGACCGTTATTAACTTAAATAATTACATAGTGTTCATGACATGGTAATAAGTGATATAATAGAAATAATGAACATTAAAAAGGTTCTTAAGAAAGTAGAAATTAACTCAAGCTTATTATTCAGGAGGTTAAATAATGATCGAGTCAAGTCGGACTCGAGGTATGGGACTTCGTCTCAATCTCCTTTCATTGAGGCATATTTTGTTTTATACACAACCTTCTTTTATACAGTGTATAAACCCCTTTGAATTTTACGTTTATCCCAAAGGAATATTTTTTATACGAAGCATTTTACTAAACTACAAATGGGAATTTTTTTGTCGTACGTATGCGGCGACAACGACTTCTCTGCCACCGTGACCATTATTTGAGTTTCGGATTCCTCTACAAGCCATAACTTTTTTTAAAAGAAAAATAAATACCATGTTTTAATTTTATTTTATTTTGGTATTGAAAATGGTATTCATAATGTTTTTATATCAATGTGTTTTATTTATATCTTGTGATTGAAAAGTGGAAATGTTATGTTTCCTTTATGCATGTGTTATGTGATACGATTATGTTATGGTTCTTGGGAATTGTTATGAAGACGGGTGGTTCCATGATAAACTAAGGGCGGGTGAGCCCTATATAGCTCTCCAATGCATTGGGTAACACGAAGGAGTTAAACGTTAAGGTTTCTCTGAAGATATTTAGGGAATATATTGTGATGGGTATTCCAAACGTAACCAAGAGGGTTACTCCCTACGTAAGAATGTTATGAATGCCTCAAGTTACCTTTATGTATTATGATTTCTATGATTTATTCATGATTTGATGAGGTATGTTAAAGTGATTATGTTTTATGAGTAGATTATGATTTCATTGATTCTTATGTATACATGTACTCATGTTTCCTTTCCATATTTTTAGATCCCTTACTGATCTTTTTATGCTCATCCCAAGTTTTTGAAATATTTTTCACAGGTCAAGGGAAAGGTACATGATGTGATGATAACGTCAAGGAAGTGTTAAGAAATAATTCATGTTTTATTTTAAATATATTTCCGTTGATGGTAAAAATGAATACTATCTTTTATGTAACCACTTTTTTTAAATGTGGAATGTAATGCAAGTTTTATGATCTAATTCTCTAAAACTGTAAACCTGAAAAGGTCCTCAAGGTGTATTCTTGAAATATCTCAAGATTAAGTAATGTTTAAGGCCGGGGCCTTATAGTTGGTATCAGAGGTCAGTTTAGATAACTTTAGGAGTTAGAATTATATTAAATGATTATCCTAAAATATTTTTTTTGGTATGATTGAAATGATATAGCATTTAAAGATTACCATGTTGCTTAGCCTAAGATATTTCTGTGTTAAGAATGGTTTTTCATAGATGAAACAGAACAGATTTTCTGGGAAGCCATATAGAGGGAAATGACCTTTCAAATCAGTATCCTGAGATGGTCAGAATCAGAACTAAATAGTTTGTTGTAGTGATGGCTCAGTTGACTCTGGAGTTGAAAGGAAGATTGGTGAATGCTCCAATTTTGGCACTACCTTCCAGGAATGGTGAGTTTGTTATCTACAGTGATGCTTCATTGAAAGGACTTGGTTGTGTCCTAATGCAGAATGATCAGGTAATTGTTTATGCTTCACGTCAGTTGAAAACTCATGAGGTAAATTATCCTACACATGATTTGGAATTAGCTGCTATTTTTTTCTCTTTAAAAATTTGGAGGCATCATTTGTATGGAGTAAAGTGTGAAATATATACCGATCACAAAAGTTTAAAGTATATATTCACTCAGAAAGAATTGAACATGAGACAGAGGAGATTGAGAGAATTAATTAATGATTATGATTGTACAATTCATTACCATCCGGGAAAAGCAAATAAAGTGGATGATGCTTTGAGTCAAAAAATTAATGCTTCATTAATAATGTTGCGTTTGGAACGTGATCCTTTAGTTAAGGATTTGATGAACTGTTCCATAGAAGTTTTTTGTGCAGGATGTTCTTCTGTTTTGTTTCAGGTATCAGTGAAATCTTCTCTATCAGACAGAATCAAGCAAGCACAGAAGCAAGACAGTGAGTTGCAGAAAATGGTAGAGCTGGTTCAGAAGGGTAAGTTTCCTGAATTCAACATTGATAATTATTGTGTTTTGAGATTTGGGAATATATTATGTGTGCCTTGTGATTCACAGTTGAATATAGAGTTGTTATGTGAAGCTCATAGTTCTCTGTTTTCAGTTCATCCTGGCAGTACTAAGATGTATAGAGATATTCGGGAGTATTACTAGTGGGATGGAATAAAAAGGGATATTGCTGATTTTACTGTGAAGTGTTTGACTTGTCAGTAGGTTAAAGAAGAGCGGCAGTTACCGAAAGGGATGCTTCATCCTTTACCAGTACCAGAGTGGAAATGGGAAAATATATCCATGGACTTTGTTGTGGGATTACCGAAGACATCTCGAGGTAATAATTCAATTTGGGTTACTGTTGATCGCTTGACTAAATCTGCTCATTTCCTTTCTATACGAGATACTTTTTCCCTAGATCAACTTTCCCGTTTGTATCTTAAAGAGATAGTCAGGTTACATGGAGTTCCTCTCTCCATTGTATCTGACCGTGATCCCATGTTCACTTCTAACTTTTGGAAAGGCCTTCCGAAGTCGTTGGGTACTGAATTAAATTTTAGTACATCTTTTCATCCTCAGTCAGATGGGCAGTCAGAACGAAAAATTCAGACTTTGGAAGATGTGTTATGTGCTTGTTTGATGGATTATCAGGGAAGTTGGGACCAACATCTTTCTTTGGTTGAATTTTCATATAATAACAGTTTTCATTCCAGTATACAGATGGCACCATTTGAGGCGTTATATGGGAAGTGGTGTCGAACTCCAGCTTTCTGGGATGAAGTGGGTGAAAGGAAGCTGATGGGACTAGAATTGGTAGAAGAGTTGGCAGAAAAAGTTCAGCTGATACAGAAACACATGATAACAGCTCAGAGCAGGCAGAAGAGTTATGCAGACAACAGGAGGAAGGATCTCTCTTTTGAGGTAGGTGATCATGTTTTTCTCAAAGTCTCACCACGGAAAAGTGTGATGCGATTTGGTAAGTAAGGAAAGCTAAGTCCAAGGTTCATTGGACCATATGAAATTCTGGAGAGAGTTGGATCAGTTGCTTACCGAGTATCTTTACCTCCGATTTTATCTCTGGTACACAATCTTTTTCATGTTTCAATGTTAAGGAAGTACATGCCAGATCCATCTCATGTTTTGAGTCCAGAGGTAGTTCATCTGGAAGAGAACCTATCTTATGAGGAACAATCGGTCCAGATTCTTGACTATAGGGAGCAAGTGTTATGGAATAAGGTGATTCATCAGGTAAAGGTTTTGTGGAAAAACCACATTATTGAAAAGACAACATGGGAATCTGAAAAATGCAATGAGGGCTAAATACCCCCACTTATTCAATAAGTAAATAAATTGCGGGGATGCAATTTTCTAAATGGGGAAGGATGTAACATCTCAGGTAAGTAATGAATAATAGATATTTTTATCTATGTCTATTAATGAATTAGATAGTGTTTTATAGGATTAAAATGAGAATAAATCCAATATTAAGCATGAAATACACTAATATTTTTAAAAGATTGTTTTACTGCCTTTTGATGGCAAACCATTTTTAAATAAAACTTTTGAAAATTTTATAAGCTCTATTTGTCTAAATAAACTTATTCTTTATTATTGGTACATTGAAATTTACTTTGGGTAAATTTTTGGTGTTTTTCCAATAAAGTTCATTTTTTTAATGAATAGTGAAAAATGTTGTATTTTAATTCAAAACCTCTTTTTAATATAATTTATTTATATGATTATATTATCTTTTGAATTGGTTTTAAAGTTAAATTAGAAAATATTTTTACCATTTAATCCAATAGTGGTCGTTGGAATTAATTTCACTTTGAAATTGGATTTAAACTAGTGTCAATCTTTTGATACTTATTGTTTCATAAAAACACGTTATTTGCTCTGACAGCGGGAATTAATTATTAAATTAATTAATGTAAATTATATGTTTTGAATTTTTTAAAATAGACATCATTTTTGAATTCGGAATATCAAATATAGCTTAGGGTGAAGTTTTGGTATTTTTCTAAAAAACTTCAATTTTGATGAATAGTGAAACCACTAAGTGGTACTTAAAAAACTGATTTTTTGTTTAAATGAAATTTTACCACCTCTATGTTTTGAATTTCAAAAATCCTACATACATGGTTGTCATTAAGAAGTAAAATTTGGTCAATGGGATTAAAATAATTTTTTGGTGAATAGTAAGTTTTAAGTTTTTAATCACGATTAGAAGTAATTAGTGTAATTTAAGGTAAGAATAATGTTTTAATAATATGAAATGACCTAGAAACATGTCCTACCCTTATAGGATGTGTCATTGCCGACCAAGACAACCCATGGGTCTATTTTTGGGACCCCATGGAGCCACTTGGGTAAGATAAAAACATTAATTCCTTTTATTTAAAGTAAAAGTAAAAAATGACACAAACATGAGTTGTTTTACTAAACCAATTTTTAAATGGGGTTATACAAGTAATATTTTTTACTATAAATATTAATTATAAGTATAAAAAGATTTCCTAAATCATAGTATTTTTTTATAATTTTTATACATTAAATAAATTAAATTATTTATGACACCATGATGATGCAGCGATTACCTTATTATTTAACGATTTAAATAAAATGAAAATATAATGTAAAATATAAGACCTACACTTGTCAAAAACCTATTCTATGGGTGGATTTCGAACCCTTATCACCTTATCCTCTAAATTTATAATTGTGGGACCATTGTTATCCGAAAATCATTTCTTAACAAAGTATCTTTTCTTAACTTTCCAAGAGTGCCCCTCCTCTCCTCTTATAAAAGGCCCCCACCTCTACCACCTTACCCACACTTCCAAAGCCTTTGGATCGGACAAACCCTGCCCATTTTGTCTCTACACATCACTCTCTAACTCTTAGAAGCCTCACTTTAGGCAGATGTATTCCCAAGGAATACTTTGATCTCAAATCAAAAAGAGTTACCCGATTTAAAGGTAGTGTATTCTCTTGTGTTATTATGTTTTATTTTACTTCTCCAGCCCCCTAAACTCTTTTTATTCATTTATTTTGTAACAACACCAGTATCTTACATATACTAGGATGTTTTTATAATAAGGATTCGAGCTAAACATACACACACCTACATCTAATGGTTAAGGAACATACGGTTTCTGTGGATAGCGAATTTCTGCCTCACGAAACGATGATTGTTCAACACTCATATAACACCTTTAAAGGTGTCCATTAAGATGTCACTATATTTATATATGATATATAATATGTTTATGTTTTACTTAAGCTTCTGTATTTTTCATTTATGGCATACCTTTATGGTTTCCATTATAGGTAAACGTGATATCTTCATTTTAGGAAGTGCGGACTACCGCCCCCTCAAAGTGATTTGATTCGTTAATACCATATTTGGAACATATAAAGGATGGATTTAATGATATTATATATGATAGAATACTGGAATTATAATACTATTATGTATCATTATGTTTTAATTCCATTAAATATGAAATAGAAATGGAAGTAGCGTTCATGCGTACTTACGTCTTACCGTCTCCATGAACGGTGCATTTCATTTCTTACCTCTAAATGTTATGTAATATTGTAAATGCATGTATATACTGGATATATATGATATATATGATATCTATATCATGAGTATAACTCTGGATATAATGGATACATGAACAACTTGTAATTATAAAGAGTTTATTTTTGACTCAAGTACCAATGATCGATAAAATGACCGTTATTAACTTAAATAATTAAATAGTGTTCATGACATGGTAATAAGTGATATAAAAGGAATAATTAACTTGAAAAAGTTTCTTAAGCAAGTATAAATTAACTTAAGTTTATTATTCAGGAGGTTAAATAACGATCGAGTCAAGTCGGACCCGAGGTATGGGACTTCGTCTCAATCTCCTTTCATTGAGGCATATTTTGTTTTATACACAACCTTCTTTTATAAAGTGTATAAACCACTTTGACTTTTACATTTATCCAAAAGGAATATTTTTTATACGAATTGTTTTACTAAACGACAAAAGGGAATGTTTTTGTCGTACGTATGCGGCGACAACGACTTCTCCGCCGCCGTGACCATTATTTGAGTTTCAGCTTCCTCTACAAGCCATACCTTTTTTTAAAAGAAAAATAAATACCATGTTTTACTTTTCTTTTATTTTGGTATTGAAAATGGTTTTCATAATGTTTTTATATCAATGTTTTGTATTGATATCTTGTGATTGAAAAGTGGAAGTGTTATGTTTCCTTTATGCATGTTTTATGTGATACGATTATGTTATGGTTCTTGGGCATTGTTATGAAGACGGGTGGTTCTGTGATAAACTAAGGGCGGGTGAGCCCGATATAGATCTCCAATGCATTGGGTAACGCGAAGGAGTTAAACGTTAAGGTTTCTCTGAAGATATTTAGGGAATATATTGTGATGGGTATTCCAAACGTAACCAAGAGGGTTACTCCCTACATAAGAATGTTATGAATGCCTCAAGTTACCTTTATGTCTTATGATTTCTATGATTTATTCATGATTTTATGAGGTATGTTGAAGTGCTTATGTTTTATGAGTAGAGTATGATTTCATTGATTCTTATGTATACATGTACTCATGTTTCCTTTCCATATTTTTAGATCCCTTACTAAGCTTTTTATGATCATCCCAAGTTTTTGAAATGTTTTTCACAGGTCAAGGGAAAGGTACATGATGTGATGATAATGTAAAGGAAGTGTCAAGAAAGAATCCATATTTTATTTTAAATATATATCCGTTGATGAGAAAAAATGAATACTATATTTTATGTAACCACTTTGTTTAAATGTGGAATGTAATGCAAGTTTTATGATCTAATTCTCTAAAACTCTAAACCGGAAAAGATCCTCAAGGTGTATTCTTGAAATATCTCAAGATTAAATTAATGTTTAAGGTTGGGGCCTTATAACTTGGATTCCATGATGGCTTATGAAAATGCTAATAAATTTTCCTTTTGTCACCACAAATCACATTTTAATGGGTTCATCTTCAAGATATGTTGTCACAATTTTTTTAAGGCAGTCTCAAGATCATCCAAGTGATCAAAATACTACCAAGACTTAAACACGATGTCATTGATATATAATTCAACAAACTTTCCTAGGAATGGATTGAAAATTCGATGCATGGAACATTGGTATGCAACGCTAGCATTATTCATGCCAAATGGAATTAACCAATAAGATAATACTCTCTAGGGGCCCCGAAAGATATGTAGTATTCATATTCTAGGTCCATTCAAATTTAGTTTTATGCTCAATATCCATACATGAAATATATGGAATGATATATGACAATTACGTCAAATAGTATATTTATGATTTTAATAGGGGGTCGTCTTTTGAAAAATCCTAGTTGATATATATAAATTTTATGAAGACCATGATTTCACCATTGCTCTTATTTATTGGGACTATATTTTCTATCCATTTTGGATAATTGACTTACTAAATTAAATTTTATTTTATAATATTATCAACTTTGGACTTAATTTTACCATAGTTATTCGAGTGTGTCATTTTGGATGCTTGTTTATATCCCTGATGATTTTTTGGAAAGATCGGGTGGTGAGCGGCAACCTCAGAATCAAGACCTTGAATTTATGTATAATTCCATGTGAACATGTCTCGATGTTTCTTCCAAAAGGAGGTTTATATCTCATGTTATTTAGAATTCATGGATGCATAGATTAGGGTGGGTCATGTATCTTCTTATATACCCATATTTATTCCTCCAAGTTCATCAATGGTGGTAGAAACACCTTCCTCAAATGATGGAGGATCATCCCTGAGTTCCTATACTTCTTTATCTTCATCTTTCTCTTCCTCTTCTACCTTTACCTGAGGGGAATTGGGTAATGGAGGAAGATCTCTAGAGTTAGGATGGGAGTATACATTTTGACATTTAGAATATCAAGTGACTCCCTCTAACCCTGGTGACAATTTGGGGTTTTTTTAATCTCTGTAGGGGATGGAGTGAGTAATGGAGAAGTAGAATATTTCTCTTCTTTTGGATTGGCTGATGAGGTATGGATCTATTGGGGCTCCGTGGGTGGAACGAGGGAATTTTAATCCAAGATTCAACCACTTTTTTGAGAGTGTGACCTTTTCAATTCCACTAAGATCATTTTTCATGACTGATATCACGAAGGTTTTTGAATATTCCCTCTGAATTTGGGCATATGTAATCAATTTGATGGATATAAAGCACATATTCTTCACTGAGTTGGTTTAAGGGATTGTTCAGAGTCACTTCTAGACCATTTGGGTCTATGACCGGAGCAATATCGTTGGTCATGGGTTGTTTCCCTTTCATTTGGTAGAATCCTGCATCAATGTACTGAGTTTTGTGGGATTTAAATGGGGTTTTATCACCATAAAACATCCCAATTTGGTCATTAATGAAATATTTGAGGCATTGGTGGTATGATGATGGTATTTTCATGTGATGATGAAACCATGCTCTTCTTATAAGATCATTTAAATTCATATCTTTCTAAACAACCAAAAAAATTGAGTCGAATACAAGGTCCCAAAACTGGGCCTTAATCTAGATTCTACCAAGAGGTTTTTGATCACTCTTGACATAACCCTATAATTTAAAAGAGGAAGGGTACAAGTGGGTCTCACTTTAACCCAGTCTATGAAGTGTTCATACCATAATGAGGTTGACTTCTGAGCTGTTGTTTATGAAATCTCGTCAGATATCAACATCCTTTATCCTTCTAGATATATAAAAAGGCTTGATATATCCATATATAATGGAATCTTTGTCCTTCTCTATTAAATAGATTATCATGTGGAATTATACAAGATATATCTTTGCATGATATACTTCCGAAATGGAAACCTTCGCTTCAAATTATTGAGGTCTTATGAAGGCTTCTATGATTTCATCCTAAAGGTCTTTTGATAGAATTAGAGTATCCAAGATTGCAAACTTTCCCAATAACAAGAACAATTTCTTCAAAAATTTATACTTCTGACCTAAAGTTATACACTTCCCAGTATTAATATGATCCTTTGTAGTCACTTTAGAAATTAAAGTACATGATGTGGGTGGATCGTCCCTTGGAATAGGAGTTGGATGCACTTTTGTCCTTGGTGGGTTAGGGTGACTAGGTATGACTATGCATCGAGGATGGTTTAGTGAAAGAATCTCTTCTATATGATCCTCTAGGATGACTAGATCAGGGTGACCCCTGGCATGTGTAGGGGATCTTTCTTTCTTCTAATGAGATCACTATAGGGATCTTCCATGATTTTTGTCTACATATACGGTCTGAGAGGTGATATGGTCAAAGTATTGATTTATTCTACTACTTCATCTTCCCCTATATCCTTGACCCCTATAGCCTCTTCCCCTAATTATATAATTTAATGTAGTTAATTTGGTCTCATAGTCACACTCATCATCTAGAAAGGGATCCATTAATTTAATTACAATAATGGAACCAATGATTAACTCCTCATCTGATGAGGACTCTGTCTAGTGGGTCGACTCTTATTGTACCATTTGGTGGGGTGCCTCTTGTGCTTCTAGGACTGAAGGCATGAAGTTAGATAGATTTAAATCCATTATTTTACTTGGTATAGGTTAATTTTCCTATGTTTTCTTCTCACTTTTCCATCCATTTCATTTCTTGGAAGACTAAATTTTAGAGGACTACGGTGTTGATGGATTCAATTGTGTCATAGAAAAAGTAGACGAGGGCATAATTGGATATCTAAACTATTTTTGTAGGATAAAATGATTTTGGTTGATCATATTTTTTACCATAAAATCACTAAACTTATATTTACCTTTGTTAGTAACTTCCTTCCATTCACCATCTCCCTCTAGATTGGCAGTAGAAACACATGCTACCTATATAGATGTCATGCCCATATTTACATTCCCATAGTCCACCATTTTTTGCAAGATTTATTTAAAAAAACATTCCTAAAAACTATGACCCAATGTTCAGTTAAATGGAAAATATTTTACTATATCTTTGAGTCCACTCTGATCAGGCCACTTGGGAATTAGAAACTTGAGCAAGTTTTTTTCAAAAGATGTGATGAAGTAGTCAGGGACTTGGTCCTCCCAAAACAAATAAACCTTGTTCTTTAGATCATAAAACTAGTTTTGCCTATAATCCCTTCACTCGTTCTAATGAGGTGAGTGTAAATACTAATTCTCAAAAGGAGGTGCATCATGATATGGCATGGGTTTCTGAGCTAGAGCTGGGAAAGGGGTTGGATTAAGTGTAATAGTGATGGCCTCTTATTTCCATGTTCTCTTTCCCTAATATATTGGGATTACTCAGGACTTGGTCATGATGTGCAAGATGGAATCTTCCATTTTTTGAGATAATTCAGTGAGATCTCAAAACTCACCTATTTATTTCACTAGGATTAGTGAGGTATGAAACTCTTAGTGGAGGTTCACTATATATATACACAAAAAATATTCTTGGGGAAGCTATAGGTTCAGGGAGTAGGTCAACCATTTCCATTAAGAAATGAAATATGAGACCCTATCATTATTCCACTATTTTCAATTTTAGAGGTTGATTATTTTTGTATTCTGGAGTATTGAACTAAATATAAATAGAAACTATCAACAAAGATCTTCCCACCCCATGATTAAACAAGCTGGAAAACTGGTATATTATATGAAGGATGGATCTTGAAATGTTTTTATAAATAATTTAAGTTTCACTGCCTCTTGTTGTGTAGGGGTTCCCATCATGGTATCACAGTGAGAAATGAAATGTATTAAATAATGCTCTGGATTTCCTAAAACATTATAAATTGGAAATGTGGGGTTCCCAAAATTTAGTGGGGGGGTGGATCCACCCATTTAGGGTAAGGCCTCTTTTATGGATGCACTGGTGCATTATATTTTTATATGTATTCCAATAAATATATTAATGACTTAATAATATTGAGGATAACTTGGGGAATGTTTGGTTTAATAGGATCTTGATAAGGGACAGCAATAAGTAAATCAATCTATGGTTAATCTACTTGTACCTATGGTGGGTATCCCGCAGGGGCTGTTCCATGAGGATGTATCTGAGACAACCCTAGTTGTGTTCCCGTGAGAGGGAACTACTGATATATCTATGTCACATGGTCTAAATATACTATTCATCCAACCTACACATTGAGTAGATATTCTATTTCTATTTTAGCTATTGGATGAACCCTCTTTCCTGAGGTACATCAGTTGGAGGTGCAAATTGATTCTCTGATTGTATAATATATTTGGTAGGAAATTTTCCACATAATAATTATATGTTGAGTCTTCTCAACTCTTTCATTTCTTCCTCATACTAAGAAAATATTTCCTTGATAGTAATGGGTTCAACCTCTTCGAGAGTTGGAGGAGGTGAAACCTTACTTTTTTTCCTTTCTTTGGTGGATTTTCTTTGAGTAGGTAGTAGTGGAGTAGTTAGTGGAATGATAAAATTCATATAAATCCTTTAGTTTTGAGTATACACACCTTCTTAAATATTATTTATGTGGACCACATTAAGAACCAATACTTAATCCTCCTACTCTTATGTATTTCCTCATGTTATGTAGGATTAGTAAGGGTGGTGTTAATCAAATTCATCGATCTATAAATAATTAAAGGTGTTTAATTAATACTTTTTGTGAGAATTCCTTTTCTTTCTCTCTCCAAAAGTCATTGTCCTCTCCTCCGATAGCCCCCATGGATCCATTTGATGAATGGTAATCTGAAGGTAATCTCCAAAAAATTTGTTGAAGTATGTTTCAAGAGAGGATACCAGATCACTAGATGGGATGAACTTGGAGGATTAATTATATGATGTTCCTCCTAATCAAGATAATACTGACTTCTACTAATGAGGAGGTTTTTAAGGTAAAAAAATCCCACATACTTATGGAATGAGGTTGTTTCTTCTCCATTTCCAAAAAAAATCGGACCTGGCTTGCTGACCTCAAAAGTTGTGTTAAAAAATACCCTAACCCTATAGGGTGGGGTTTCTCATATGTTGTATTGGATGATACTACTGTAGCTACCTTATTGATTTTATGGATTCATATTCCAACATGGGTTGGGTGCATTATATAGTTTACACCTTAACCACTTGTTTCTAAAGACATTTGTACCATTTATGACATTTGTGCTATCTACCAATTGACTTACCTTAAGTGGTAGGACTTCTCAATATTTTTAGACACCAGACCCAAAACTTTTTGATGTATTTTTCTTATCTAGTATGATTCCAGTGAGAATTAGTAAGTTCATGTTTTTCTGAGCATACCTTTTGTTGAGAACAGAGTCCTTTTTTTGAATTTGTCCTAAAGTAATGACATTTTATGATGTCACATTTAGAAGGATTTTATGATTAGGGATCATGGTGAAATTTAACACTCCTTGTTCACCCCATACTCAGATATGAAAACTGTATAGGGAATTTTCAATCTTCTAGTGAAATCCTTTTAACATGTTGAGACTTTCACACTAGAGAGTTCCTTATTGTTTTCCTTATTTTGAATATCATGTAGCCAGAAGAGATACCATTTCAATTTGGTGTTGTATCCATTATATTACCATAATGTGGATTAGATATTCATTATAAGGTAATAAATTTTCTATCATGTGATGAAGAGTTTTCTATATATTAAGGTGGATTTCATGCACATAATCTTCTGATAAGGCCTCTGAAATGCTATACAGGAGAGTGGATCAAGGACAAAACATGACTGGTATTCCATATTTAGACATTTATCTTCTCATCTTTATCATGTATTATTCACATTTTACCAAAGTTTCCTCAAACTGGTCCAAAAAAAGTGGAAACTTCCCTATTACTATTTTATAAATACCGAGATTGGTAGGGACTTCCTCTGTCACATTGGAAGGGAGGTGATCTAAGGGTTTTTTGGAGAATGAACATCACCTTAGGCTGCCTTCTGGTTGAGAAATGATTTAACTTGTCGATGAAAATGCATCATAAATTAATGGATATATTTTTTAAACTGCCTCTTGGTGGGATGGATTTCTCATCATTAAATCATTAAGGGGAGGACCTCCTTGTTGAAGTGAAATGTTGTTTTGGGGAGGACTACCATCACAGATTAACATCTGACTGCAAAGAGAGTTCCTGCAATGTATAACCTAGGGAGGACCTTTATGGGAGATGAAAGTAAGGATATGAACTTCTTATTGTTTGATCTTTTGGACACATGGAGGGATATCATGGATCTTATCATAAAATGGGATCTCGAGATCAATCAAATTTTGGAAATGAAGCAAGCCTTCATGGTGAAATATTAGGGGAGGCCCTTAGAGATTACTTCTACTATTCCATTAATTTGATAATAGAAGATTGGGATCCTGATATTCCAAAGATAATCATCTAAGGGATTCAATAACTCTATCATTAAGTAGAGTGGGATCGTAGATCAGATCGTCATTTTCCAGTCATCTCGGGTGAGGCTCCTTTTTGGATGCCTTCTGAAAAATGACTAGGTCCACTTGTTGGGGAAAGTTTTTTCATATATATAATATTGTTTGGTTAGCTACCAGTCACTTCTGAAATTTTAGGACAAGTTTCCAGAATTTTAGAATGGGTTTGTGCCTGCCTCAAAGTGGCCATTGGAATATGTCAATTAACTCCAGTTGGAATGGGGGTATGGACCCAATCCGATTATCCATATATCATGATAAATTTTTCCCATGACCCTCCTCAATGGGAGAAAATGTGTGTGTCTAATCTAGAGTGACATTTTGATGAGTCATCACAATTTTGGGGATGGATTTATTTATCTTCCCATCTTTCACTGATGTTGTTGTTATTATATCCAGGTAGGTTTTTGGGATGTGGGTAGGAATTTTTTTATACCCTTTTACCATTTTCAAAATGTGTTTGGTAACTTCAGTGGCCATAATGTAGATATATTATCATTATGTGGCTGGATATGTGTTCTAACTTTTGTCCTCCATTTCTTACTAGTGGATACTGACACTACTCAGGTGTGAGAGCAGAGATTTCAGTATGCCCCCTATTTGTAGTTGGGACTTGCTAGATGATTTCTCCAGATACTTCCATACGAGGATTATATTAGGCTTTATGGATGTGATCAGGTGTTTTCACCTTCACACAGTGTGCTATAGAATTTAACTTGTGGACCTGAATGATGTGGGTTGTTGTTTGTGCATGATCATAGTTTACCATCGGATTTTACTGGTGGGATTTGAATACTACCAGAAGAGACTATTGTAAGGCTTGTTTAGTGTGGTCAAGTGTTTTTTCCTAGTCATAGTTTGTCAATGAATTTTTTTGTTGTGATTTCTGGGTGTGGGTAGGTTCTTTTTCCTACTTGCAGTGTGCCACCAAATTTGACAGGCAGACTTGATTAATGTGGGTAGGTGTTTGGGCATGCTCATAGTTTTCCACTAGATTTGACTAGAGGGATTCGAATACTAAAAATAAAGGTTATTTTAAGTCTTGGTTGGTGTGGGTTTGTTTTTTTTTACTACTTATGGTTTTCCACTGAATTTGATTGGTTTTATTTCTAGGTGCGATCATGTGTTTCTGTCTGCTCGTAGTGTGCTATTGAATTTCATAAGTGGACTTGATTGATGTGGGTAATTTTTTACACCCACTCAGAGTTTTATATTGGATTTTTTAGAGGGATTTGAATACTTCTATATGTGGCTATTGGAAAGATTAGTTATCATGGGTAGGTTTTTTCCTGCTCATGATTTTCCACCGAATTCGACTGGTTGGCTTTCTGGGTGTGCGAAGGTGATTTTTTATACTCATTGTTTGCCACCATATTTTTTTAATTAGATTATCTAGAGAAGAAAGAGGTGTATACCCCTTCCCTATTGACCAATATCTACCCTATATGATCTGTCTTAAATTATCGGGTGAGGATAACCTAGGCCAGACTTCCGAGAATTGAACATACATCATGTTGAGGGTTAACTGTCACGCGACATTGGCAGCAGTGACTACTGTAAGAATCCATTTGAAAGGACCCATGTTCCTTCTGGGTGAGGTTATTGTGTCCTATTGATCTAACTTTATAAGATAAGGGAGGATTTGATTGTTTTGTTCCAGGGATAAGCTCTTGAAATTGTTGGAGATAGAAATTGGTGTTTCCTTCTTCTGGACCACCATATGTCGCTGAGTGGTTGATTGGTGTGGCTTGATGAGATGGAGGTATTGTCAAGAAGACTCTAAGTTTGGGATGGTACCATTTTGATGGTACTCCTAAACAGGCATGTTTGAGATCTAGCTTTGAATATGTTGGGTGGGGGATGGTGTCCTCTTCTTAGTTGAGGACCCAGCCTACGCGGTAGATGATGCGCACATCTATAAGAACTGTTATAATTCCATTTGGATCGTAGTGAGTTATTATCAAAGGTTCCTAAAATACTGGTGAAAAAAACAAACTAGAAAATCCCATGAAAGCAACATATCAATAAATGAACACTTGAAAAATTGATTTTCTTATTTGTCCCTCTTTGATTTGGAGGGTGAAAGGGTCCTGATGTGTGGGTGACACTATCATCTTGGTTAAAGATTCATGTTTGCTTCACTATTTTTGTTTCCCACCGAAAAGAGTGTTAGAGGGGTTTTGTTCAATAGTATGATTGTGGGGGTTTGAATGGTTACACAATCATTCACACCAAGTTCACTATTTTTGAATTTCCTCCAATGGTTTTTTTTCATGGAGATGGAAACACCCACCAGTTCACATATTTGAGATGTTTCACAAACCTACTTTCCAAATGTAGGAAGTCATTGGGAAATAGCTCCAATGTAACTTAGGTAGTCACAATGGTTGAGAGTATGGGATTTTAGGATCATAATACCCTTTTGGAGGGAATTATTACCTACTATGAGACTATATTAAATATTTAATATATATTCATGAATCCTTCATTAATTCTCAAGTATAACATGGGTTTCCCTTGAATGAACAGTCAATTATTCACATGAATGGATTATAGAATCATTTGTATGTATGTGGGATTCTTCATCAATGGAAATATATGTATGTATCTGAGGTTATCCATCAATGGTACCCTTTTATGAATAGATTATATATTCTTTTGTTATTTATTACTACGATGATGGTTTTAATCCACTCAGTGGGGCGCTCTAGATTTTATCATCATCTAGGGACATGAGGGTAATTTTGATGTCAGGAACAGACCCATAAGATTGGATTCCTACATATCCTTGTGAAAGGAATTAGAACCTATGTTTTTCTATGACACTTAATTGGACACATCATACCTTTTAAGGTCAGGTGACAAGGAACAAATTGTGCAGTTTTACGTCATGTGGAACGGACATCTAAGAAGAACGTGCTTAGAAATATTTTGTTGTGGCACTTACATCAAGAAGGACCAAGGGACCTAGAAAGGATGTGGGCTCCCAATTTAGACATTTCCCTACTACGACCATGTCCTAGATAGAATTAGGGTTGATTTTGGGGTGTTGGGTTTTGACCTTTTGGAGGCCTTCTATGTATCCCATTTGGATGGGAATCAAAGCCCTTGTAATTTGGTTGTGAGGAACCATGCATATAGAGAAGCTTTAAAGGTTTTTCTCACAAGGAATGTATCTCTTTGATAGGATTGAGATTTCTATTATATTGAATAAGATTCCCTTTTTTGGATACACGGATTTGAGGACCCATGCCCATGGAGGCCCTTTAAAGGAAGGCAAGAGGAAGATACAGAGAATGATTCTCCACTGAGACATGCATCTAACTGTGTGGATGTTAGTATTTACACCAAAATATAATCCAACGTGATTCATGATTGGATGTTAGAAATGAGAGTAAGAAGAATATATATAAAACTTTAGGATTCCTCTTAATTTGGTGGAAGATTATGGGGCTACGGGAAAAAAAGAATGTGCTTTGATGTGCCTATCTACTCTACTATTTTGGTAATCAGGATAGTCACATATGACTACCTGCCTGGCTACCACCCAAAAATAAAGGATAGGGGATTACTCTAGGATGGATTACCTACTTATAGTTCCAAATAATAGAGGAGGTTAATTCACTAACCCTAAAATTAAAAAATAAAGTGTGATCCTCTCTCTACCCTCCTGGAACCGAGGGTCCCTATTCTTACAGATGATGAGTGAAGGACATGGTCCAAGACCTCATATCTAATACCAGGAGGTCCCTATAACTACCCCCAAGGTTAGGTTCCTCATGAACGATGGGATTCATAACTACATTCACTTCAAGTAACCTACTTATTGGGTATGACAAGTGTGGGATGCCTCTAACCGGTGGAATGCCTAACTGAATGGAAGACACACAGGTGTGTATCTTTCCATGGTTTTGCAATTAAGAGGATTTAGTAGAGTCTTAGATTTGGTACCCCCTTGTTTAGGGATCTAAAGTAAGTGGGTACTTTCCATTGATGTCTTAAAAAAGGTCTCAGTATGTGTCTCTTATAGGTCAAGTCATGGCGAGCAGAAGGTATTTCACACAGGGTGTCATGGGAGGAATTGGAATTGCTTTATGTAAGGTAGGTTTGCACTAGATATAGAATCCTTGGGTGCTGTAAAAACTTAAAAAAACACTTGGGAGAGGCCTTTCTCTAGGAACCAATGTTTTCCTCATGTTTCTCTAGAAGGGTCTCGTGTAGGTCCCAAATTTGGGGAGGGACCTTTATGCTAGTACTTGTCCACTAGGGGGGAAGAATCCTTGCGCATGTGTCTGGTGTTTCAGACCCTAGAGAGACTTTGATCCCACTCTCCCCCTTAATTAAGTACTATATTGGGTTTTTTAGAGATACCTAAAATATTTTTTAGGTCCTAGGAAAAGGGGTTGCATGACCATAGCACTGGAGCTTGTTCCATTTTTTTAGTTATACAAATGAGGAGTCTCAGGGTCATATTTAAAGAAAAACATGGAACCCTAGTCAAATGAGGTTTCCTACATAGGTACTCAATGTAGGTACCCCATGAAGGTGTCACGTATAGGGGTGTATGTGCCTTATGAGCCATGTAGGTGGGCCTACATAGGCCTTCTAGTATATAGGTTGGGTTCGCACATGCCGAATTGGGTGGGAACCCTTTATCCTTCTTGGGGATCTTCACTTCTCTAATAATTGAGGTATTTTCCATTAAAACTTTTCATATCATGTGAAAAAATGGAGTTTCAACACATGTAATTCTTGAGTCCTCATGATTTAATGAGTAAAATCAATTTCCAGATAATTGATTTCAATTCTAAATGACTTTTTTATACTTTTAATGCAATTGTGTTTAGGGTTATGAACATGTTATATATTACTACTTAAGTTGATAATTAAGAATCTCTCTCATCTTAGTGTATATTTTTTTGAAGGTGTGGGTTTTATTAGGGGAGTGAGTATCTTGAAATCATTGGAATGTGTGTGAGGAAAGTGAGTTACTATAAAATTACCTAAGGACACCAACACCTAATTAAGTCTTTCCATCGTAGTTTAAGAGTAATTTCCTAACTTTTATCACACATATCAAGGGAGTTTGAACAATTAGTTATCACTATCAGATCAGTCTCCACACTAACATTCATCCCAATTTGTTTTGATAAATCAATCTAGGAATATGGAACTTATCAATTAACAAGTAGATTAGTAAAACCATTTAAGGGACTGTGATATAATTGCAATTAAAAATTATGGGTATTTTACTAATCATGAATGTATTTTATGATTATTCTCCTAAAAATTATGGGTATTTTAATATCCATTTTTATATCTCTCTATCATGGGGTTTACAGTTCAAAAGTTACCAAATCGATAAGGGATTTTTCTATCAATTTCCCTTTTTTAGACATATGTTATGTTATGCACCTATATAATTTTATGAGGTATGTATACATCCCCTTTGACATGTAATATCATGAATTTACTTATTACCATGATATTATAAGATTAATTTAATTTTATTATTTCATGGGGATTATGATTCAAAGTTACCAAAGTGGTAAGGGTTTTATGTTACAATCTAATCATTTATCAATATTTTTCATGATTATGCTTCCAATAATGAAATATTATGATCTATCTCTCAATAAAATCAAGTATTTTATTCTCATATGGTGATTTCATGGAAATAAATTTTTTACCATCATTTTATTCTCTTTATGTAATCAAGAGTTTAAAATAAATTTTTTAAGAAAAAACATCTTTTTTTCTATCTTCGATCAAAGAAAAAATTATTCCAAAACCATGTTTTCTAAAAATGTTTTCAAAACTTTTTTTAAAATATTCCAACTTACTAATTAAAAAAATACACATGATTTAATTTTTTATGAAAAAAATAAAAGAATCATTATTTCATTTTCCAAACAAGGCCCATTTATATTTTACTGAATATGTGAAAGGAATCATTATATTAACATGAACCATGGGAATGGAAATTTTCTCACATCATAACCATTATTTGATTTGAATATTCCTTTATAATTTTCAAGGTTTTTTCAAATAAAATTGATTTTGAAAATGTTTTATGTTTTAAAAATTATTTTTCAAAGTGGAAAGGACATTTTCCTGAAGAAGTATTTTAAATGATTTTTGAATCATACTTTATAAGTTTTCAAGTTTATTTTCAAAGAAAAGGTTATCCAAAATATTTTATGAATTTTTAATTTTTGAAAAAAAATATATAAGGAAATGATAATTTCCTCAAGAAAAGGTCCTAGTGATTTTTATTTCAAAATTTTTTTCTATCTACTATGACATCATTTGATGTTACTTATGATTTATTAGGGATATGATCCAAGGATGAAATTGTTATTATTTCTTTGAATGGTTTTTTATGATGAAATGATTTTTATGAAAACTCTTTCTATTATATAGGTTATTCCATGATAAAATTATTTTGAAACCTAGTTCTTTTTTTATGGTTTATGCTATGATGAAATGATGAAATGATTTTGAAACCAGTTTCTTTTCCACATGTTATGTTATGACTAAATGTTTATTAAACCCATTTCTTTTCATGGTTTATAATAGTTTTAATGTTTTATGATCTTTTGGAACGCATATGTATGATGTTCATTATGTGACGGGTCAGACCTATATCTCTCTCCAATGAATTTTGCAATGATTATTATTATATAAGCTCAATGGGTATATGGGGGGTTATCTCAAGACCAAAAGAGGTTAAACAATAGGTTATTAAAAGATCAAAAGAGGGTATATTGGAGGTTATCCCAAGCTCAAAATGGGGTACATGAGATGTTATCTCAATCCCAAAGTGAGTACATGGGTGGTTAGCGCTAGCCTAGAATGTTATGAACGTATTGGGGGTATCCTTGACATAATATTTTCAATACTTATGTGTATTCAACAAGTCTATGTCTTATGATAATTATATGTTCTTTTGGATCAATTTCATTGATTTATTTGTTATCCGTGTATTGTTAACTACTAATATTTACTCCATGACTTAATTTTATGATATATGATATACAGGGTGTGGTTTTCAATTGTTATTCTCATCTTCTCATACCCTTATACTCATGATATGTTAATATCTTCCTTTTTACCCCTAATGATCAATTGATCTTACCCTTTATTATTTTTCCTTTCCCTGTGTTATGATGAAAGGTATTATGTATGATATGTCCAACAAGGGCACTATTTATAAAGAACATAGTGGGAGATGATGTAGCTCACTTAATGATCAGTTGTTTATGTGTCCAAGTTTCCAAATGCACTAGCCCTAAATTATTCTGGCATGGATCATTATTTTATGTAATGAATATTAATATATTAAGATGTTATATTTATATATTAAAATTTCAGGTCTTTATTATTGGTATCGGAGTAAGGTTTAGTTAACCTTTGGAAACTATGATGATAAAACTTTAGGGAGACCTTTAAGGAAAGTATGAGGATGAGTCAAAGTATAAAAAAATGTCATAGAATTTTGAAAAAGGATATAGAAATTGGTTTCCATGAAATTATATCCCTATCAATATACTATAAGTGGATGTGTCTAGGACACAGAGTTACCTAGGGGTAATAACTCTTAAAATGGTGTATTGAGTTGGACTTTATCTTCACATAGTTCGTGATAATGGGCCTTGTAGTACACTTGGTTTGACACTCCTAAGGGATATGATTTTTAAATTCACAAACCCTTTACAAACCATTACGAAGTATTTGAATAATGAACATGAATAACCTAGGTTATGACTAATGTGTCATAGATTTAAAAGAATGTTCCATGATTTAAACTCCCTATAAGTGATTTTTCAATATTATGTGGTTTTCCACTATGATTAGAGTTTCTTACACTATTATTTTTAGATTAGTCAATGGATCAAACCTAAATTAACTAGGATACTGCTGAATAAAACAAACAATGCAGTTATTTTTATCCTTATAAACCAAATGTCATGGGATCTAGAATGAAAAATTTCATGTTATTCTCACACAACTTTCTCAAGATATAAATCATGTTGAACATCCAAATGAGAAAATGAGGTAACAAAATTCTATCGAGTCCCTTGAGAGGAAATGTTCTCCCCCTTTTAGTGGGACCACTGATCTGCTATTTGTTGAGAAATGGATCAGTACCAATGAAAATATATTTTACATTCTCCAATGTTAAAAGCATGAAAAATTAATTTTGTATATCTATAATTTGAAAGGTGAATCAGATCAATGGTGGAACCTTATTAATAATACAATTCAAGAGGTTGTAATTGACTCCATAGACTATGAAGAGTTTAAAAGTATAATTTTCAGTAAGTAATTCCTCGTATTCTATGAAAAATGATGGAGAAGGAATTTCTCAATCTCAAATAGAAGGGTGGTGAATTTATTAGTGCATATGAATCAAATTTTACAAGACCTTCATGTTACACTTTTGATTTAATCATCAGTTCTGAAATAAAAATTGATCAATTATTTAGTGGAAGAAGATCAAGCCTTCGATAGGTTTTGTCTATAAGATACATTAGTAGATATGAAGAATTCATTCTATGTGAATTGAAGGTATCAATGAAAAGTTGAGATTTTGACCATTCCCATGGTCAAGCTAAGAAAAGAAACATAGTGTCTCATGAGAACTTGAATAAATCCCATGTTGGAATGAAATTTCAGTTACCTGAATGCCAAAAATGGGGGAAGAAGCACTCAGGTGAATTCCTGGGAGGAACAAGAGGGTGTTATAAGTGTGGGAAGCTAGGAAAGCAATAAAAATAACATAAAAGTGATGTAAAGAGGCCATTAAATTAAATGAATTGATAGAGAATTAAAAAAAATACACCACCTACACTCTATTGTTTCAAGTACAATGAGTTTGGGAATTATGAGAATCAATACCCCAATCCAAGGGCTAATGTGGATGATAATCCACAAAAACCTCTAAAGATAAAGGATAAAGGTAAATACTATTCAAACACAATGGATGAAATAAATAATGCTAATTATGGAACATTATACTCCCTTACTTAGTTGGGAATTTCATGTTTGATTTGGTATGAATAATCAAAATTAAAATATTATTGTTCATACTTTTGTAAAATTTCATGTGATTTTTACTATTTATTATCTACCTAGACATGGATTTTAGAGTAGTAAAATAACAGTTGATATTATATAGATACAAGGATGTAGAAAACATTTCAATTATTCTTTTTGTATTAGATAAGAGAATATATACGGAATAAAGGGTGAATTAAATTTTGTAAGTGTATATGTATCCATGTAAGATAAACTTAAGATTTATGGATACCATCATTGGTTTATGAGTTTAAGATTGATCATAAGTGCAAAGTTATTTACACCCCTTTTTAGGTTTTATATCATGGGAGTTTATCAAGATTAAGGATATTTTAAGAGACATTTATGTCAATAAAACCCTTTGGTTTTGTATATGTTTTAATGAAAAAGTTATTTGAAGGGGAATTCCTTTACACTTTGTTGACATATTATTATAGGTACTAGTAACCTTTAGGGTTTATCTTATCTTTGATTTTGAGGTAATTATGGGTTTTATTCAATCACCTTACGAATTTAGTACACTTTATTGTTATCAGAGAAGATTCATATCTGGATCTTCTTTCTAGAATATAAATTAAGAAAGTGGTAAGGATACATGGAGTACCACATTGAATTGTATCTAATTGGGGTCTGAAGTTAAACTTGAAGTTTTGTTGAATTATTCTACAATATCTTGATGTATAGTTGAGTTTCAAAACTACAGAGAATCCTTAGATAGATGTCCAATCTGAAAGAACAATTCAAACCCTAAAGGATATTATAAAATATTTTCTATGGATTTTAAAGTTAGTTGGGATCAAAAAATTACTTTAGTTGAACTTTCATATGAAAATATATTTCACTCAAGCAATAAAATGGATCCTTATTAAGAAATTTATAGATGGAGTGTTGAACTCCAATGTACTATAATGAAGTTGCAGAAAGAAAGCTATTGGGACCTGAGCTAGCTGATAAAATGACAGAGAAGGTTAGAGCCATTAAGAAACACATAAGGGAAGAACAAATTTAACAAAAATGTTATGTTAATAATCATCTATATTATATAGAATTTTAATTTACTAAGAATGTGTTTCAATGAATTTATTCATGGAAGAAAAAAGGGAAAACTAAGTCATAGGTATATTAGTCCCATTAAATTTTTTATTGTATCATGACCATTGATTATCTCTTGGTTCTTACACCAAACCCCTCTTAGGTTCACTATGTGTTCCATGTATATCTTCTGATGAACTGAATACCTGATCCATCACATGTACAGAACTCATATTTCAAACCACCAGAGCATGATATTTCTTAGAAGGAAAAACTGGTGCTGATTTTGGATTGTACAAAGAAAGTTGTATGAAACAATACCACTCACGTTGTCAATTTTTTGTGGAAATACCACCAGTTTGAGGAATATATGTGAGAACCTTGGGATGTAATTAGGCATAATTATCCTTATTTTTGGTACCAAAGTGATGAATTTCATGGTTGAAATTCATTTTAAGTTGATAGAATGTAACACTTAAGATTTTGTGAAATATTTTTTTTCAAATAAATTTAATATTTTCAATATTTTTTATTACACATAACACCAAGTCATGTTTTTTTATACAAAAAACACTGATTTTAGCATTAATTACACATAAAAAAAAGTTTATCTTGCATTACATGCAACACCAAATTTAAACGAAACAAGAAAAACTATAAAAATATTATTATTTAACATGATAGTTATTTCTTATCTACTAGAATTTCAGATAGGAATATTATTGACAAAATTATGAAAATATATGGTCTACACATGTATATATAATGAATTATTTGTTGAACAATTAGTAATAAATGAAAACGTAAACCATTTTAAAACAAAGGAAATCTTTTTTAGAAAAACTATTTTTATGAAAAAAATGATGTTTTCCTCGATAAACTAAAAAATAAATTTTATGAATGATTTAAATTAAATTAATCTATTATATATAAAGCTAAACATTTAAAATTCATCTTATTTATTTTATAGATAAGAGAAAAGAATAAATCCAATTTTAAACTTAAAATTGTATATTTATAAAAAATAATTTTGTCACCTTATGTGCCCTTATTTTAAAACTAATTTTTGACACATTTAGAAAATGAATTTAAAAAAAATTAATTAATTTTTTAAATATAAATTTTAAAATTTTCATGGAGTGATTTTTTGATAATTTTATGAAAAGATATATTATTCAGTGAATAGTGAAAAATACCGGTTTTTATTAAGAATTTCCATCTCTTTTAAAGATTTCAAAAACATAAAAAGAAAATTGAATGGTTTTAAAAGTAAAATAAGTTCAAATATATATATATATATTAATCCAATTTAGTTCATTTAAATCAATTTCATATTGGATTTTGATATAAAAACTATGTAAACTTTTTGACATTCTCTCTTTAAAACCCCTCTTTCTTGTTGTGTCTACATGATTAATTTTAAATTAAATTTTTTCACTTATGTGAATGAAATTTGGAAAAATGGATTCCATATTTTGAATCAGAATAATTTATATTATCTAATAATTTTAGCTTAATGTTTTACCATAATAAATAGTAAAAAGAGTAAAAATTATTTGCCCCGGTAAAGGTAAAAATGGGTATACCAGGAAGTTATACTAAAAAGATAAGGGTTAAAAATGACCCAAAACTTTTAAAAACATATTGTATGCCCATATTTATACATTTTATCTTCTAGTTTTTTTAATGAAACGTTTTTTAGCCTTATTTCATTGAAAAATAATGGTACGAATTTTTTATTTTCAAAAATTACAAGTGTGCCACTCACCTCACTTATAAAAGGCCACCCCCTCTCCTCTCCTCTTCACAGTTCCAAAAAACATGATTTTAGAAAATAAATACCAAAATCACTTATTTAATTTTATAATATAATCCTATAATACTTTTTTTGGTAATAAATCTAACCATAAAAGAATTTTACTGTAAACCAAAAGAAGTTGTCTGAAGAATATGTAACATCCCTAACCAAGCATTTTCTTTTATTTATTCCTAGAATAATTAAAATTATTATTAAAACATGATTATATAATAACCTTAGTATATTCAATATACTTAAATGTTTTTATGTTAATTTAATGACCTATATTCATGTCCTCTTCCAACAAATGGATTAGGAAATCATCATTCGTGTGTACAACGGACTACCACCTCGCAAACCGATTTTATTCATTTTCAATCACTAACTCACATGGATATTTATAATGATGGTTTTATTGTTTATATATAATATTTATGTTATTTATATTCTTCAATAATCATTATATCATATATTACTTCTTACTTTCCTTTCTTTTGGAATATGATTACATCGTTCGTGTGTATAGTGGACTACCGCGTCGCGAAGCAATATGATTTGTTCTTCACATATAATTTACATGGAAGGTAATAAGGACGTTTTTAAATATAAATATTTGATATATATTAAATAAAAATTATTCTTTAATGTTAATATATTATTTACCTTTCTATCTTTCAATCCATCAAGAAAATGGAAACATTGTTCTTGCATACGTATGGCCTACCATCTCCATGGACGGTATATTTCACTTTATATCTCTAAATTTTATAGATTACTATAAATAAATATATAAAAAATATATATTTTATTTATATCATGGTTAAAATTATGGAAATTATTGAGCAGTGATCAAAGTAAGAGGACCCAAAATAACAAATCAAAACATACATAAAAAACAATTATTATTTAAAACATAACTTTAACATGAAATTGTTAGTAAATGCATAATAAAAGGTTATAAATAATTAATATAGGGTATGATATATAAAATTATTATTATATAATATATTTATAATAAACTTATATTTATTTTATGGTAGTTTTGTACGTGTATGAAGGAATTTGAGACTTAAGGGATTTCTGTCACTTTTTACTTCTGTGATACACCTATCATATTCACCACCTATTTATTTTATTTGTTATATATATGAAATGAATGTATTTTATGATTATTCTCATAAAAATTATGGCAATTTACATATCCATTTTAATTTCTCTCTCTCATGGTGTTTTCTGTTAAAAAATTACCAAATTCATAAGGGGTTTTTGTATCAATTTTCCTTTTTTGAGACATATGTTATATTATACACATATTATTTTATAAGGTGTATATATATCCCATTTGACATGTAATTTAATGAGTTTAATTAATATCATGATATTCTAAAATTAATTTAATATTATTAATTCATGGGTATTATGATTCAAAGTTACCAAAGCGATAATGGTTTTATTTTATGATCTCATCATTTATCATGATTGTTTATGATTATGGTTATAATGATAAAATATTATGATATATTTCTCAAAAAACTCATTTATTTTCTTATAATCTAGTTATGTAATGATAATAAATGATTTCCCTTCATTTCTATCTCTTTATGTACTCAAAAGTTTAAAATAATGTTTTTAAGAGAAATTGTATTTATTTCTATCTTCGGTTGAAAACCCTTTTTCTTCCAAAACCATATTTTCTAAAAAATCAATTTTTTTAAAAAAAAAATTAAAAATTATTTATTAAATTAATTTTTACCCATTATTAAATTTTCTACATAATATTTAGAAAGGAATATTCATTTCATTTTCAAACAAGGCATGTTTGTATTTTAAAAAAAATGTGAAAGGAATCATTGTTTTAATGTGTATGAAATGAATATAAATTTACCAATATAATGACCACTATTTTATTTAAATATTACTTTATAAGTTTTTAAAGGTTATTTTTAGATAAAAATTATTTTAAAATGTTTTATGTTTTAAAAGTTTTTTTTAATGTGGAAAGTATATTTTACTCAATAAATGTTTTCGATGATTTTTGAAGCTTCATTTATATTCTTTCAAGTTTATTTTCAAAGAAAAGGATTTCCAAAATATTTTATGGATTTTTAATTTTAAAAAAAATATTTTAAAAGAAATTATTTTTTCCTCAAGAAATGTTCCAAGTGGTTTTTCTTTAAAAATAATTTCCCATCTAAGATGACTCCTTTGGATGTTAATTTTGTTTTATTAGGGATATGATCTAAGGAAACCATTCTCATTATTTATCTGAATGGTTTTTGTTTATAATGTAATGATGTTTATGAAACATGTTTATCTTCTATGAGTTATACAATGATAAAATTTTTATGAAACCCGTTTCTTTTCCCATGGGTTATGCTATGAAAAAATGATTAAATGGTTATGAAACCTATTTATTTTCCATGAGTTTTGATATGATTAAATGTTTATGAAACCCATTTTTTCATGGGTTATGATATGATGGATGTTTTATGATCTTTTAGAACATGTATGTATGATTGTAATTAGGTGACAGGTGGGACCTATATCTCACTCTAATTAATTGGGTAATGATTAATGTTATATGATCTCAAAGGGTATATGAGAGGTTATCTCAAGCTTGAAAGAGGATAAATTGGAGGTTATCCCTAGCCTAAAAGAGGGTATATGGGATTTTATCCCAAGACTAAAATAGGGTACATGTGAGGTTATCCCAAGCCCAAAGAAGGTACATTGTAGGTTATCCCAAGCCTAACATGTTAAGAATATATTGTTGGGTAGCCTTGATATAATATTCTTTATTTTTATGTTTATTCCATAAATATATGTATTATTACAATGTTATGTTATCATGAACCATGTTCTATTATTCCTTTATTTAATTTCTTATAAATTGAAAAGATTTATTCCATGACTTAAGTTTATGATCTATGATATTCTGGGTATGGTTTTCTAATGTTATTCTCATTTTCTCATACCCTTATGCTCATGATATGTCGATATCTTCCTTATTTACCGTTATTGGGCATCTAAGATCACCCTTTATTTTATTTCATTTCCTCCAGTTATGATGAAAGGAATTATCTATGATATTTATAAGAAGGGTTCTAATGTAGAACACATTGGGAGATGAATAATCTCACTTATGGATCAGCTTTTTATGTGTCTAAGTTTACAAAGTCACTATACCTAAATGATTATAGTGTGGATCATTATGTTATGTAATAAATATTTTTATATTAAGGTAAAATATTTATATATGAAAATATTGGGTATTTATATAACTTGGGGTGATGTATATCTTTCACCTACTGAAGAAATCCAAAATTCCATCTCTACCTTCTAAAGCAGAGCCAAAGTAAAAAAAATTGTGAAACCTACTGAAGGAAACATAGAGAGGAATGTTTAATAATTTTGAATTTATAAAATTTATGGGTTATCCATGTATAATTATAATAGGTTAAGATGAGTTAGTGAAATAAAAATATAAGGGATAATCCTATCTTATAGAAAACAAAAAAATCATCCATTGAAGTTCAATAAGAGTCAAGACTTCTCATTTAGCCTCAACAGTTTAACATTCATATCCTACCAACCTTTTATCCATAGAACAACCATGATTAATCTCTAATTTTATGCATAAATACTTATACCATTGAGTGGATATGAATAAATTTGTCAAGCCTATGGTGAAAAGTTTATGAAATTCGAATGAGAAAAAAAAATTCTGTAAAATCACACTTGAGTGATGAGTGAAATATTTAAAAAAGGTAGGTATAAGTGTGCATGAGGGGATAAAATAAAGTGGGAATTAATTTAATTGAATTAATAAATAAAACTGAATCAATATCCTTAATGAGGCATGATAATAATGAGAACTATGGTGTTAAGAAATATAATTCACATTGGCTAAGTATTTGAATTTTTCTTTGGTAATATTTTTGAAATTAACTTGTATAGAGTATAAAGTTTAAGTTTGGGTAATTGGTAGAGATGATACTTTAATATATTTCATTTCATATTTTTATGATTTTAATCCCACTATTTTATCATTTACTGGGTAATTTTCATATATTTATCATATATGATTAATTTATAATGAATTGTGAAAATGGATAAAGACTTGTTTATTGATATTTTTATTTGATCTTTGAAATTGTTTAAACTAATATTATACTTAATCATGAATTTTTTAATGAATATTTCTGGCATATGAGTTTAAAATGAAGAAATCATGTGTTAATTTAGTAATTATAGAGTTTTTTCTAATAATTTATCATAAGGAACTTAACCTATCAAGCATCATGATCGACCTTAAGAAATTAAAATTATTGTGAAGATTGAATGCAAGATTAGAACTGATCGACTATACCTAAACTTTACATATAGACACTAGTTTATCATACGGTCAATCTATTAGGTTAAAACTCATAGTCAATCCATTGATTTTTTCTTCATTTTTTATCCAAGACTTGTAGGAATTTTGAAGAAATGAAAAATGAATTAGATGAATAAGTATTATTAAGGAATAATGTATAGAATATTCTACCCCTGTGTTGGCTTTAAACAATCCCCATAAAATTAAATGTAACCATAATTTACAATCTATGTAATCATGATACTAATTTTGTGTAACCATGTTTAGAACTATGTAACTATCATCCATGATTTTTACCTGATATATGCATCATTTTCCACCTATGTTCACAACATTTTTATTGTGTTGACATCATTGATGTTGTGTACATGTAAAAAAAGTCTTGTACATGTCTATATAATCATGAGACAATCCTTATACACTTCTTCATAAACATCATATAGGATGAGAACATGTATTAATGAGGGTCATTGACACTTAAAGATGAGGATATGGACTACCATAATAGCATGATTTCCACAAAGAGAATATGTCCACATATATGATGTTTAAAAAAATCATAGCTAAGGAAACATACAATATCAACATAAAATCCATGTATATCATAGGATTTAAAACAACATAGAAGAAGGGAAACTGTGAATGAATATTCCAGATCTAGATTTTGAATGGATTAAGAATCTCAAAGGTATTGACTATGGATAAAGGAGATATAAATGAGGACTTATAATAAAGATTCATGGGAAAAGAAAGAAGATATTTTGTTAAGTGGAGTACATGTTGGAGGAGTTTGTGTTAGAGAATATATTGTTTTCTCATATTAATTTTATGTTCGCTTTTGTTTTTTAATTCATTATTATTCCCCATCCATGTTGGTTACCCTTCAAATAGATGGATAATTCAAGAGTGATTAGAGAAGGTAGGGTTATCCCATGTTGTTTCACTCCAAAAAAACTTGTTGGAAGTTTTTTCAAAGGTATGATTGTGGGGGTATGAATGGTCCTACAATCATTCATGACAAGTTCACTATTTTTTAATGGCCTCCAATAGGTTTTTTTCATGGAGCCAAAAAATACCTAATGGTTCCCATATTCAAGATGTTTCATGAACCTACTTTCCAAAGGCTGGTGGTCATTGAGAAATAACTCAAATGACATGTAGGGAATCACATTGGTTGAGGGATAGGAGTTTTGGATCATCACACTATTTTAGTGGGAATTATTTATTACTCTGGGACTCTATTAAATATTTAAGACATATTCACGAATCATTTATTAATTCTCAAGTAAGAAATGGGTTTCATTGAATTTACAATCAATTCTTAGCATGAATGGTGTCAAAACCCGACCTGTTTATTATTTTTATTTTATTATTTTCTTTGGTTTTAAAAATTTTTGTCGAGGTTTGGGTTGAATCCCGAACAATATTTTTTTAAGTTTTGTCAAAAAAAAGCGCACTTTTTTGTTGATGTCGTTGTGCTCCTGGGTGGAGCGCATTTTGGAGACCCCGCGAGGCTTTTCCCAGGAAACGGCACTGTCCATCGGTCTTTGGAAAAATTTAAAATGAATAAATTTGGTAATTTATTTCGGTTACGGTTAATAATTTTAATTGTTATTTTTGTTATAATTAAGGTTATTGTTATTATTATTATTATCATCATCATTTACTTTTTATTTTATTTTATTTTATTTTTCTATTTCTTCCTCTTTCTTATTCTCTTCTTTTTTTTCTTCTCTATTTTGGTTCTTCCATGCGGGTGTCCCCCTCCTTGCAGCCGATTTCCCCTCTTCTCTTTTTTATTTTTTATTTTTGTGTTTTATTCCTCCATCAGGTCATTCCAGCCCCCACGCATAGCAGTGGATCTGCCACCCACCATAGTCGTCCACCTACTGCAGCGCCCTACTCCAGCACGCCCTCCCTGCTGAGCCGCACCCACCCAGGAGCGCTATCGCACGCCCCGAACCCTCCAGCACCGCAACAGCCTCCCACGCACCCCAGGTCCAGCCGTTCCTCCTTCCCTCCTTACAGCTCTGTCTCCCTATTACATTCCAGCAGCACTGTCACCCCCCTGATCTCCCTCAGCTCACGCCCCTCCTTCCTTCTGTGCACGCCCTCAGCCCATGTGCTTCTCTGCATGCATGCCCAGCCGCCACTCCAACTAAATCCCTGCCTCCCTATTCGGCCCTCCCGCACAACCTGCTCCTCGTAGATTATTCACCGGCCGCACCCGACCCCCTTCCTCCTTGACTGTCGCGAGTAGGCAGCCGCAGCGCCGCACCCTCCTGCTTCGCCCACACGTGCCTCCTCTGGCCTCCCTACTCGCCTCCTCCGTGCTTGGCTGGGACCCTACACCCCCCTTTCACCATGTCCTCCCTGCTCTAGATGCCTCTCCTCAGCCTCTGTTGCACCGCTCTGACCACTCACCCTGCCAGTGGCACCAAGAACTCATGCCCCTACCTTGAAGCCACTGTTCGATCGGCCTCCGGCGCTGCCTCCCCCATCTGACCTCCTTCTCTGTATCATCTCTCCCTCTCTTTCGGTGACTTTTTCGGTGCCCTGCAGCCCCTTGCTGGTCCTTCGGGGTGGAATGACCAGCTCCATCGACTCCTGTGTCGCCTCCGTTCACTCGATTAGTCGCGTTCCTGGTTCGTAATGAGGCGTGCGACGAATGTCTCCGCTGAAGGTGAGCGGTTTGGGTTCACCCTATTTCGTCTGCTCCATTGCTGAGGTGAGTTTTGCGCTATTTATTCATTTGTATCTTTTGAAATCTGTGCTTATGGGTTTTTATTGTTTTATGATTGCTACGATGTTTTGGAAGAGAGAGATGGCAATACCACGGTTAACTGGTTGCGCATGCTTGTACATGAGTGTGAGACGTGCCGCGTCATCGTAACCGAGCTACAAGTCGAGGTAGGTCCCCCACTGCACTCACCTTTCAATTTCGAATTTATTAATTGCTTGATGTTTTGTTAATTATAATAAATGAGAAATAATATAAGATAATTAATTTTTAAATGATTATTTGGTGTAAAAAGAGCCATTTATTTTAAACACGAAACTTGAAATATTTTCATGATGATCAGACACCCAGTAGTGAAAGAATGCCAGTTTTCCCTTTAAACATAATTCATGGAATTTCAAATATATTTCTAGTTTTAAAGATAAATGATTTCTTCTGAACAAGTGTTTTTGGTTTTCTTGAGAAATGAGGTTTTTCTTTAAAATTGGTGAAGTCCCGTTTGGAACTTTAATAAAATAAATTATATTGGAAAAACTCACATTGGGGTTACTCTGGGGTGATCGTTGGTGTGCGTTGATTGCATGACTTGTGTGTGATATTTGTGCCTCTTGACTAATTGACTTATATTGTGGACTCGCCCATTTTTATTGCATGTGTTGACATGGGAACCTAGCATAGTGAGTGAATATTCTGAGAATGATTGCTACACTAGTTTAGATTATGAACTAGCTAGTGACCCCATAGCAGGGGAATACTGAGTTATTTCTATTATGGGGATTGGGCCCCTCAGTTAGGCCATGAAGGGATATACCGAGTGTTAGGGTGTTATGACGTCATCAAGTTAGGGAATGCCTTCAAGATGAGTCACATTTATAGTATGTTATGGATTTTTCACGATCTCCTAGGTTCTATCCATATTTCCTTTAGTGTTTATTTGAATGTGGCAGATGATTGAGAGGTCTAGTTTGGTAGCTGGCCCTTGTGTTCCACTTTTTCCATTTCCCTTAGTTTGTGTTGTGTTTTGTGTGGTTTTCCCTTTTTACTAACAGAAAATTGAATTTATAAATTGTTCACAGCAATGTTTTAAAATGCAATGCACTTATTCCATTCAATCATTAAACTTGTTTTTAAATTAAAAAGTGAAATGGAGTGTTATTTACTTTAGAAATGAAAGTGTGTGTGGAAACCCATATTTTATATAATTTAGTTCAAACATGGAATTATTGAATTCTTTATTTAATGGTATGTGCATTGAGAATATAATTAGTCGTGCCTACCTACTGATTTTTTATACTCACACCTATAGTGTTTTCTTATTTTTAGTTTCTATTGCAGGTTCGACTTGAGATTTCTCACCGTGGGTAAGAGTTGGTTGTGGATTGGTGAGCGACTCTCAGAGTTGCGAGGAGTTTTGGTCATGACTGGTTAGTGCATTTTGTTGGTCATTCTTTCTTTTTAGGGTCATTTATTTAATTTTTGTTGTTCTACTCTTCCACTACTTTATTTATTTTTTTACTGGGTGAAATTTTTTCCTCTTGTTGATTTTTTATTCCAGGCACTAGTTACCAGCCCGTGGGGATCGGGAATGCCCTTCGGGCCATGTCGCGGGTCGGATCGGTGACTGGTTCAGGGTCGACCTGGGTTGGTTCGTGACAAAATGGTATCAGAGCAGGTTAACTCCTGAGCATACCTTTTTTTTAGAGTGCCCACTGTTATTTGGGGTTGTCATGGTAGAAGGAGTATGATTGTCAGGACTCAAGGCATACGGATGAGAAGGACGTCATGAACCATTTCTCGTTCTGAACCTCGGGTTACTATGGGATGTTCAAGTTGTCGATGTATTTTGATTCTTATGGTTTGTTTGGTGTTGAGAAATGAAATTAGAGTTGGGAAAGTGACCTATGTGAGCTCACATGGTCTGCAAGCAATGTGGAGCCAAAGACTTTACCCTGGAATGCTCTCAGTGACAGTGGTGTGACTGGCGTATAGCCGCCATCCATATGGTTGAGTCACCCATCATCACTAGTTTCCCTCTAGTGAATCGTCTGGGTTTTCCTTATTTCTGAAAAAAAAAATCATTGTGAAAAGTGTTATTTTGGTATTTGAAATGACAGTGACCATGTTTGACCCATCTTCTTGTTTTCTTGTTCCTTAGTGTTCACCCCCACAAAGGTTTGATGGATGCCCAAGGTGCATCTTCGGGTGGTGAATCCTTATAAAATCCTCCAGTTGAACATCCCAAAGACTACGTCCTCAAGTTTCAGAAGTTGAACCCTCCCCTCTTTTATGGGCAGGCAGATCCTCTTGAGGTAGAGGAGTGGTTACGGAAGATTGAGAGGAATTTCAGTTTCATTGGGTTGCCTGAGTTGTTAAAGGTGAAGTTGGATACCTTTATGCTTGAAAGTCCAACCTGGAAATGGTGGAATTCCGGGTCTCATAATAAACCTCGGAAATATATCACTTGGGAGTTCTTCAAGATGTCATTTATCCAACAGTACTTCTATGAAGTGACAAAGGTGAGGAAGAGGATGGAGTTGTGCGGTCTCCAGCAAGGTGTCGGATCGATGTTGGAATTCTTTCGTCGTTTCCTAGACCTGGCTCCATATGAACCGGGGTATGTTGGAAATGATCTCGTGAAAGCTCGGTATTTTGAGCTTGGATTACGTCCTGAGCTGAAGTCGAAGGTGGGAGAGTTCAACGTGATCACTTTCCCTAATGTGGTGAGACAAGCTTTCCTCGTCGAAGCTGAGTTAGTAGGAGGAAATGAGGTAAAGAATTCTCCTCCGTCTTTGGGAAGTAGTGTAGAAGATAGAGATAAGAATAATGAGAAGCAACATAACGGTGGTGGAACTGGTAGAGGAATCAAGAGGCCTTCAGACCTTCAGTCATCTTCCTCACAGCACAATGCCTTGATATGTCACCAGTGCGGTAAGCGGGGGCACAAGAGGCCGATGTGCCTGAATGCTCCAAAACCCTTCCACACCTGTGGACGTCTGGGCCACTTACAGCGATTCTTTCGAGGTGTTTCCAAGAAGCGCGCTGAATCCAAACCTGGCTCATTGAAGGTCACCTCATCTCTTAAGCAGGAGTATGATGGTGTTTGGAGATCATTTTGGGGTTTTATCTTTATAGTGTTTCTTGGATGTAGTAGTCGTCACCTGTACCATTTTGTGGTGTTTCTTTTCTTTCAGTTGTAAAAATTTTTTTGGCTAAACCTCTTTGAAACCTTTGTTCTAATGGATGTGTGTTTGGTAAAATTGTGGTTTCTGTGTTATGATTGGGAATTTTTGAATCCTGACTGTGAGGCAGAAGATCCTTCAATCATTAGAGCTCCATCCATAGGTCTCGGAGTGAAGCTGGTGCGTAGTCAGGTGAACCCCAGTGGTGAAGGAGGGCCTTGGTTTAATTTTCATCCTTAGCATGGTATGCTTTGTGATCTTCTGAGGGTGTGACATTGTTGAGGTAGTGGTGATGATAGTTTTGACGCTATTTTGGTTAGTCCCTTACATCCCCTACCGTTATGGTGGGGGTTTTCGTCTGTGTGGAAAGTTTTCAAGTTCAGTTATTTTTTCCAGTCCTAATGGTGGGGATACCCATCGCTGGTCCTGTTGAACTCAGTTTGGATTTTTTCCTATAGTGGGGAGTCCCTTAGGGCCTCCCCGCATCAGTATCAAAGTTTCGTTTTGGTGGTGTCTTAAAGTGTTCGTGTTTTGAGGATAAGTTGTGTGTCGTGGGAGTTTGGTTTTTGTTTGGATCGATCAACTAGAGGTGCCTAAACTTTTGGGTGTGACTGAAACTTAAGTAGTTTCTTCTATGGTCTAGGTCTTGTTGTGGCTTCTCGGGGACGGGAAGTGTTATGGTGGGGAGAATTGTCACACCCCAACCTATTTATTATTTTTATTTTATTATCTTCTTTGGTTTTAAAATTTTTTGTTGAGGTTCGGGTTGAATCCCGAAAAATATTTTTAAGTTTTGTTAAAAAAACGTGCAATTTTGTGTTGACGTCACTGAGCACCTGGGAGGAGCGCATTTTAGAGACCCTGCGCGGCTTCACCCAGGAAACAGCACTGTCCTTCGGTCTTCGAAAAAATTTAAAATGAATAAATTTGGTATTTTATTTCGGTTACGGTTAATAATTTTAATTGTTATTTTTTTTATAATTAAGGTTATTATTATTATTATTATTATTATCATTTACTTTTTATTATATTTTATTTTATTTTTCTCTTTCTTCCTCTTTATTATTCTCTTCTTTTTTTCTACTCTCTTTGGGTTCTTCCACGCGGGTGTCCCCCGCCTTGTAGCCGACTTCCCCCCTTCTTTTTTTTATTTTTTATTTTTTTTGTTTTTTTCCTACAGCAACTCGTTCCAGCCCCCACGCATAGCAGCGGCTTCACCTCCCACCATCGTTGTCCACCTGCTGCAGTGCCCCACTCCAGCGTGCCCTCCCTGCTGATCCGCACCCACCCAGCAGCACCATCGCATGCCCCGAACCCTCCAATGCCACAGTTGCCTCTCGCGCACCCCAGGTCTAGCCTCCCCTCTAGCCCTACTTGTTGCTCTGTCTCCCTATTTCATTCCAGCAGCACCTCCACCCCCTGATCTCCCTCAGCCCTCACCCCTCCTTTCTTCTGCGCACGCCCTCGGCCCCTCGCGCTTCTCCGCATGCATGCCTATCTGCTGCTCCAGCCAGATCCCCTCCTACCTGTTCGGCCCTCCCACACGACCTCCTCCTTGTAGCTTACACACCGGACGCACCCGACCCACTTCCTCCTTGCCTGTCCCAAGCAGGCAGCCGCAGCGCCGCATCCTCCTGCTTCGCCCACGTGTGCCTCCTCCGGCCTCCCTGTTCGCCTCCTCTGTTCTCGACCAGGACCCCGCACCCCCCTTTCACCATGTCATCCCTGCTCTGGATGCCTCCACTCATCCTGCACTGCACCGCTCTGAACACACACCCTGCCAGCGGCACCCCGAACTCACGCCCCTACCCTGAAGCCACTATCCGACTAGCCTCTAGCGCTGCCTCCCCCATCTGACCTCCTGCTCTGCACCGTCGTGCCCTCTCTTTTAGAGACTTTTTCGGTGCTCTGCAGCCCCTCGCTGGTCCTCCGGGGTGGAACAAACATCTCGTCGACTTCCGTGTCACCTCCATCCACGTGATTAACCGCATGCTTGGTTCGTAATTGGTCGTGCGACGAACACCATCGTCGAAGGCGAGCGGTTTGGGTTCACCCTATTTTTCCTGCTCTGTTTTTGAGGTGATTTTTGCGCTATTTATTCATTTTCATCTTTTAAAATCTGTGCTTATGGTTTTTTGTTGTTTTATGATTGATACGACGTGTTGGTAGAGATAGTCGGCGATACCACAGTTAACCGGTTGCGCATTCTTCTGCAGGAGTGTGAGATGTTTCGTGTCATCGTAAAAGAGCTGCAAGTCAAGGTAGGTCCCCCACTGCACTCACCTTTAAATTTAGAATTTATTAAATGCTTGATGTTTTGTTAATTTTAGTAAATGAGAAATAAGATAAGATAATTAATTTTTAAATGATTATTTGGTGTAAAAAGATCTGTTTATTTTATACACGACACTTGAAATATTTTCATGTTGAGCGAACACCCAGTAGTGAAAGAATTTCAGCTTGTCCTTTAAACATAAATCATGTAATTTCAAATATAGTTCTGGTTTTAAAGATAAATTATTTATTCTGAACAAGTGTTTTCAGTTTTATTGAGAAATGAGGTTTTTCTTTAAAATTGGTGAAGGCCCGTTTGGCACTTTAATAAAATAAATTATTTTGGAAAAACTCACATTGGGGTCACTCAGGGGTCATCGTCGGTGTGCGTTGATTGTGTGAGTTGTGTGTGATATTTTTTCCTCGTGGCTGATTGACTTATATTGTGGACGCACCCCTTTTTATTGCATGTGTTGACATGGGAACCTGGCATAGTGAGTGAATCTTTGGAGAACGATTGTTGCACTAGTTTAGATTATTCACTAGCTAGTGGACCCATAGTAGGGGAATTTTGAGTTATTGCTGCTATGGGGATTGGACCCCTCGGTTAGGCCATGAAGGGTTATACCGAGCGTTAGGGCGTTATGAAGTCATCAATTTAGGGCATGCCTTCAGGATGAGTCGCATGTATAGTACGTTCTAGATTGTTCACAATCTCCTAGGTTCGAACCATGTTTCTTTTAGTGTTTATTTGATGTTGTAGACAATTGAGAGGTCTAGTTTGGTAGCTGGCCCTTGTGTTCCACTTTTTCCATTTCCCTTAGTGTGTGTTTCATGTGTGTTGTTTTCCCTTTTTACTGACTGAAAATTGAATTTCTAAATTGTTTGCAACAATGTTTTAAAATTCAATGCACTTATTCCCTTCAATCATTAAACTTGTTTTTAAATTAAAATGGTCAATGGACTGTTATTTACTTTAGAAATGAAAGTATGTGTGGAAAATCATATTTTATATAATTTAGTTCAAACCTGTAATTAGTTAATTATTTATTTAATGTTATGTGCATTGGAAATAGAATTATTCGGGCTTACCTATTGAGTTTTAATACTCACACCTATAGTGTTTTCCTGTTTTTAGTTTCTATTGCAGGTTTGACTAGAGCTTGCTCGCCATGGGCGAGAGTTGGTTGTGGATTGGTGAGCGACTCTCAAATTTGTGAAGAGATTTGGTCAAGACTAGGTTAGTGCGTTTTGTTGGTCATTCTTTATTTTTAGGGTCATTTATTTACTTTGTGGTGTTCTACTCTTCCACTTCTTTATTTATTTATTTTTTACTGGGAGAAATTGTTCCCTCTTGTTGATTTTTGATGCCCAGCACTAGTTGCCAGCCCATGGGGATCGGGAATGCCCTTCGGGCCATATCGCGGGCCGGCTTGGGTGACCGGTTCTGGGTCGACCCAGGTTAGTTCGTGACAAAATGGTATCAGAGCAGGTTAGCTCCTGAGCATACCTTGTTTTTCAGAGTGCCCAGTTTTATTTGGGGTTGTCAGGGTAAAAGGATTATGATTTTCGGGACTCGAGGAATACAGATGAGAAGGACGTCATGAACCCTTGCTCATTCCGAACCTCAGGTTACCATGGGATGTTTGGGTTGTTGATGTCTTTTGATTCTTATGGTTTGTTTGGTATTGGGAAATGAAATGAGAGTTGGGAAAGTGACCTCCATGAGCTCGCATGGTTTGGAAAGCCATGTGGAGCCGGAGACTTTACCTTAGAATGCTCTCAGTGACGGTGGTGTGACTGGAATATGGCTACCAACCATATGGTCGAGTAACCCATCATCACTAGTTTCCCTCTAGTGAATCTTCTGGGTTTTCCTTATTTCTGAAAAAAAAAATCGTTGTGAAAAGTGTTATTTTGGTATTTGAAATGACAATGACCATGTTTGACCCATCTTCTTGTTTACTTGTTCCTTAGTGTTCACCCCCACGAAGGTTAGATGGATACCCAAGGAGCAGATTCGGGTGGTGCATCCTTAGAAAATCCTCCAGTTGAACATCACAAAGACTACGTCCTCAAGTTTTGGAAGTTGAACCCTCCCCTCTTTTATGGGCAGGCAGATCCTCTTGAGTCAGAGGAGTGGTTACAGAATATTGAGATGAAGTTCAGTTTCATTGGGTTTCTTGAGTCGTTAAAGGTGAAGTTAGCTACCTTTATGATTTAAGGCCCAACCTGGGAATGGTGGAAGTCTTTGTCTGAGAATAAACCTCGAAAATATCTCACTTGTTAGTTCTTCAAGTCGTCATTCATCCAATAGTACTTCTCTGAAGTGACAAAGGTGAGGAAGAGGATGGAGTTGTACGGTCTCCAGTAAGGGGTCGGATTGGTGTTGGAATTCTTTAATCGTTTTCTGGACCTGGCTCCATATGAACCGGGGTATGTTGGAAATGATCCCGTGAAAGCTCAGCATTTTGATCTTGGATTACATCCTAAGCTGCAGTCGAAGGTGGGAGAGTTCAACGTGATCACATTCCCTAATGTGGTGAGACAAGATTTCCTCGTCAAAGCTGAGTTAGCAGGAGGACATGAGGTGACTAATCCTCCTCTGGCTTTGGGAAGCAGTGAAGAAGATAGAGATAAGAATAATAGGAAGTGACATGATGGTGGTGGAACTGGTAGAGGAATCAAGAGGCCTTCAGACCTTCAGACATCTTCCTCACAGCATAATGCCTTGATCTATCACCAGTGCGGTAAGTGGGGGCACAAGAGGCTGATGTGCCCGAATGCTCCAAAACCCTGCCACACCTGTGGACGTCTGGGCCACTTATAGTGATTCTTTTGAGGTGTTTCCAAGAAGCACGCTGAAGCCAGACCTGGCTCATTGAAGGTCACCTCATCCCGTTAGCAGGAGTAGGATGGTGTTTGGAGATCAGTTTGGGGTTTTCTCTTTATAGTGTTTTTTGGATGTAGTAGACATCACCTGTACCATTTTTTGGTGTTTATTTTCTTTCAGTTGTAAGAATGGTTGTGGCTGAACCTCTTTGAAACCTTTGTTCTAATGGATGTTTTTTTGGTAAAATTCTGGTTCGTGTGTTATGATTGGGAATTTTTTAAGCCAGACTGTGAGGCAGGAGATGTTTCAATCATCAGATCTCCAGCCATAGGTCCCGGAGTGAAGCTGGCGCGTAGTCAGGTGAACCCCAGCAGTGAAGGAGGGCCTTGGTTTAATTTTCATACTTAGCATGGTATGTTTTGTGTTCTTCCGAGGGTGTGACATAATTGAGGTAGGGGTGATGATAGTTTTGATGCTCTTTTGGTTAGGCCCTCCCCTCCCCTACCATTATGGTCGGGTTTTTGGTCTGTGTGGAAATTTTTCAAGTTCAGTTGGTTTTTCCAGTCCTAATGGTGGGGAGACCCATCGCGGGTCCTGTTGAACTCAGTTTGGATTATTTCCTATGGTGGGGAGTCTATTAGGGCCTCCCCACATCAGTATCGGAATTTCGTTTTGGTGTTGTCTTAAAGTGCTTGTGTTTTTAGGATAAGTTGTGTGTCATGGGAGTTTGGTGTTCTTTTGGATCGATCAACTGGAGGTGCCTAAAATTTTGGGGTTGAGTGAAACTTAAGGAGTTTCTTCTATGGTCTAGGTCTTTTTATGGCTTCCCGGGGACAGGAAGCCTTATAGTGGGGAGAATTGTCACAACCCGACCAGTTTATTATTTTTATTTTATTATTTTCTTTGGTTTTAAAAATTTTTGTCGAGGTTCGGGTTGAATCCCAAAAAAAAATTTTAAGTTTTGTCAAAAAATGCGCAGTTTTGTGTTGATGTCACTGAGTGCCTAGGCGGAGCGGGTTTTGGAGACCCCGCGCAGCTTCACCCGGGCAACGGCACTGTCCGTCGGTCTTCGGAAAAATTTAACATGAATAAATTTGGTATTTTATTACGGTTAAGGTTAATAACTTTTATTTTTATTTTTGTTATAATTAATGTTATTATTATTATTATTATTATTATTATTATTTACTTTTTATTTTATTTTATTTTATTTTTCTCTTTCTTCTTCTTTCTTATTATCATCTTTTTTTCTTCTCTCTTTTGGTTCTTCCAGGAGGGTGTCCCCCTCCTTGCAGCCAACTGCACCCCTTCTCTATTTTATTTTTTGTTTTTTTGTTTCCTTCCTGCAGCAACTCGTTCCAGCCCCCACGCACAGTAGTGGCTTTGCCTCCCACCATTGTCGTCCACCTGCTGCAGCGCCCCACTCCAGCGCTCCCTCCCTACTGAGCCGCTCCCACCCAGCAGTGCCATCGTACGCCCCGAACCCTCTAGCGCCACAGTAGCCTCCCGCGCACCCCAGGTCCAGCTGCCCCTCCTACCCTCCTTGCTTCTCTGTCTCCCTATTGCATTCCAGCAGCACCACCACCCCCTGATCTCCCTCAGTCTGCGCCCCTCCTTCCTTCTGTGTACGCCCTCATCCCCTCGTGCTTCTCTGCATGCATGCCCATCCCCCGGTCCAGCCGGATCCCCACCTCCCTGTTCGGCCTTCCCGCACGACCTGCTCCTTGTAGATTACACATCGGCCGCACCCGACCCCCTTCCTCCTTGCTTGTCACGAGCAGGCAGCTGCAGCGCCGCATCCTCCTACTTCACCCACGTGCGCCTCCTCCGGCCTCCTTGCTCGCCTCCTCCATGCTCGGTCGGGACCTCGCACCCCCCTTTCACCATGTCCTCCCTGCTCTGTACACCTCCCCTCAGCCTGCGCTGCACCTCTCTGACCACGCACCTTGCCAACAGTACCCCAAACTCGCACCCCTACCTTGAAGTTGTTATCCGACCGGCCTCCGGCGCTGACTCCCCCATCTGACCTCCTTCTCTGCACCGTCGCGCCCTCTTGTTCGGTGACTGTTTTCGTGCCCTGCAGCCCCTTGCTGGTCCTCCGGGGTGGAACGAACGGCTCTGTCAACTCCCGTGTCACCTCTATTCAGACGCTCAGTCGCGTGCCTGGTTCGTAATTGGGCACACGACGAACACCTCCGCCGAAGTCGAGCGGTTTGTGTTCACCCTGTTTTGCCTTATCCATTACTGAGTTGAGTTTTGTGCTATTTATTCATTTGTATCTTTTGAAATTTTTGCTTATGGGTTTTTATTGTTTTATGATTACTACGACGTGTTGGAAGAGAGAGTCAGCGATACCACGGTTAACCGGTTGCGCATGCTTGTGCACGAGTGTGAGACAAGCCGCATCATCGTAACCGAGCTGCAAGTCGAGGTAGGTCCCCCAATTCACTCACCTTTAAATTTATAATTTATTAATTGCTTGATGTTTTTTTAATTTTAATAAATGAGAAATAATATCAGATAATTAATTTTTAAATGATTATTTGGTGTAAAAAGAGCCGATTATTTTATACACGACACTTGAAATATTTTCATGATGAGCGGGCACCCAGTAGTGAAAGAATGTCAGTTTGGACTTTAAACATAATTCACATAATTTCAAATATATTTCTAGTTTTAAAGATAAATGATTTCTTCTGAACAAGTGTTTTGGATTTTCTTGAGAAATGAGGTTTTTCTTTAAAATTGGTGAAGGCTCGTTTGGCACTTTAATAAAATAAATTATATTGGAAAAACTCACATTGGGGTTACTCTGGGGTGATCATTGGTGTGCGTTGATTACGTGACTTGTGTGTGATATTTGTGCCTCTTGATTGATTGATTTACATTGTGGAAGCACCCCTTTTTATTGCATGTGTTGACATGGGAACCTGGCATAGTGAGTGAATCTTCTGAGAACGATTGCTGCACTAGTTTAGATTATGCACTGGCTAGTGGCCCCATAGCAGGGGAATACTGAGTTATTGCTTCTATGGGGATTGGTCCCCTCGGTTAGGCCATGAAGGGCTATACTGAGCATTAGGTCGTTATGACATCATCAAGTTAGGGAATGCCTTCAGGATGAGTCACATGTATAGTACGTTCTGGATTGTTCACGATCTCCTAGGTTTGACCCATGTTTCCTTTAGTGTTTATTTGAATGTGGCAGACGATTGAGAGGTCTAGTTTGGTAGCTAGCCCTTTTGTGCCACTTTTTCCATTTCCCTTAGTGTGTGTTGTGTGTTGTGTGGTTTTCCCTTTTTACTAACAACTGAAATTTGAATTTCTAAATTATTCGCAGCAATGTTTTAAAATGAAATGAACTTATTCACTTCAATCATTAAACTTGTTTTTAAATTAAAAAGGGAAATGGACTATTATTTACTTTAGAACTGAAAGTGTGTGTGGAAACCCATATTTTATATAATTTAGTTCAAACATGGAATTAGTGAATTCTTTATTTAATGGTATGTGCATTGGGAATATAATTAGCCGGGCCTACCTACTGAGTTTTAATACTCATGCCTATAGTGTTTTATTGTTTTTAGTTTCTATTTCAGGTTCGACTTGAGCTTTCTCACCATGGGTGAGAGTTGGTTGTGGATTGGTGAGCGACTCTTAGAGTCGCGAGGAGTTTTGTTCGAGACCAGTTTAGTGCATTTTGTTGGTCATTCTTTCTTTTTAGGGTCATTTATTTACTTTGTGTTGTTCTACTCTTCCGCTAATTTATTTTTTTTACTGGTAGAAATATTTTCCCTCTTGTTGAGTTTTGATTCCAGGCACTAGTTTCCAGCCCGTGGGGATCGGGAATGCCCTTCGGGCCATGTCGAGGGCCGGCTCGGGTGACCGGTTCAGGGTCGACCCAGGTTGGTTCGTGACAAATGGATTTTAGAATCATTGATATGTATCCAAGTTTCTTCATAGATGGAGATATTTGTATACATCTAATGTTCTCTATCAATGGTACCCTTTTATGAGCATATTAGATATTCTTTTTTATTTATTACTATTTAATGGTTTTAAGCCATGTAGTGGGGTGATCTGGAGTTTACCATCATTGAGGGAGATGTGAACTATTTTGATGTCAGGATCTGTCCCATAAGATGGTCTTCCTAAATATATTTGTGATAGGAATAAGAACTAATGTAGTTTGGTATTACTAAATAGGACATATCATACCTTTTAAGGTCATATGATGAGGACTAAACCATTCAGTTTAACATCATGTGGAATGGAGGTCTAGGAGGAAGGCTCCTAGACAACGCTTGGTGTGGGACTTATGCTCAGGCAGCCCAAGGGAATTGGAAGGGATGTGGGATCTCAGGTTAGACATGACCCCAATGGAAATGTGTCCCATATATAATTAGGGTTTATTTTTGGGTGTTGGGTTTGTAAATCATGAAGGCTTCCTATGTATCCCATTTAAATAGGAATCAAATCCCACATACTTTGGTTTTGAGGACCCATGCCTATGGAGACACTATAAAGGTTTTTCTCATTAGGAATGTGGACCTTTGAGGGGTTTGAGTTTGGGAATATACTAAATATTAGTCCCTTTGTATGGATACATGGATTTTAGGACCTACACCTATGGAGGTCCTTTGAAGGAATGTGAGAGGAAGATCTGAAAAAGTATCCTCTACCGATACATGCATCTAACCATGTGGATGTTTGGATCAACACAAAAATCTAAGTTGATGTGATTCATGATCAGATGTTATAAAAAAGAGGAATAATGATATATATAAAACCTCATGATTCCTCTTCTATTGGTGGAAGAGGATAGAGATATGGGAGAAGAATAAGGGTCTTTGATCTTCCCATCTTCTCTCCCATTTTGGTAACCAGGATAGTTACATCTGACTACCTTCTTAGCTTCCACCTTGAAAGAAGTGTTTGGGGCTTACTCTAAGAGGGATTCTCTTATTCTAGCTCCATATAATATATAAGGATAAGCCACTAACCCTGAAAATTAAAATAAAGTGTGATATTATCCCCCCTCTCTAGGAACCGGGGGTCCCTAGTCTTAGAGATGATGAGGGAAGGACAAGGTACTAACCCTTATTTCTGAGACTTGGAGTTCCCTATAACTTCCTCCAAGTTTGGGGTCTTCTTGAATAATGGGATTCATAACTGCATGAACCTCGACAAACCTACTCATCGGGTAGGAAAAGTGCGGGACACCTCTAACCAATGGAATGCATAGTCGAATGGGAGATAAGCTAGTGTGTCTCTTGTATTGATCATGAAGGTATAGAGGCTTCTATGAAGGCTTAAATTTTGTCCCCCTTAGATGATGGATTCAAATTAAGGGGATCACTACCATTGGTGGATTGAAAAATGGATTAAATGGTGTCTCGTACAAGTCAAGGCCTAGTGAGTAGAAAGTGCTTCGCACAGGGTGTCCTAAGAGGAATTGGAGGTGCTTCAAGTAGAGTATCCCTACACTTTATGGAAATTCCTTGGGTGATGGAAAACCTATAAAATAACCCTTGGGTGAGGCCTTGTCCTAGGAACTAAGGGTTTTCCAATGTTTCCCTAGAAGGTTCTCGTGCAGGTCTTGGTTTGGGGAAGGACCTTCATGTTAGTGCTTTTCAACTAGGGGAGGGGTCCCGACATAGGTGTCTAGTGTTTCTGACCATGGAGGTACTTTGATCCCACTATCCAGCTTAATTACCTCCTCTCTAAGGTTTTTTAGGGATAACTAAATTATTTTTGTGGGCTTGGATGAAGGGTTTGTGCGACCATATCTCTAATGCTTCTTCCATTTTTTCAGTTGTGAAAATGAGGATACCTAGGGTCCTCTTTATAGGAAAATGTGGGCCCTGGTTGAAGTAGGTCACCTGCATAAGTACATGGCATAGGTACTCAGCATAGGTGTCATGTTAAGGGGCAGATGCGCCTTTTGGGCCATGTAGGTGAGTTAGTGCGATCCTTCTAGAGTGCAAGCTGGGTGTGTGCAATCCGACTTAGGTGAGTTCCCTTTATCCTTCATGGAGGCTTCACTTCTCTATTAATTGAGGTATTTTTCATAAAACCTTTTCATCCCATGTGACAAAATAGAGTTTCAAAAAAATATCCCCCCCCCCGTTTAGTATTGAATCAGATCAGAATAAGAGGGTCTAGTCTTGAGGTAGAGGGAGGAAAATATTCTTAAATCATTGCAGGTAGTCATCATAGGTCACCCATGGAGGTCTGTCGCGCAGGTCTGGTGTGTAAGAATGGAGTCTAGGCCATGAGTGTAGGCTTGGAGCAGAGTTCAAGAATGTAGTCCCTCTATATTTATAAATAATGTTGACCATCTGGTGAATTATTCCTTCTACTTTTTTGTTTTTATTCTCTCATCGCACAATTATTCCTCATAGTTTTTTTAGGATTTTCGTACATGCAAGTATTATGAAGAGTCTCTTTCACACAAGTGCTTGGTAAAACCTCTCAAAAAATCATAGTTCCTTGGGAAAGGGACCTATGTGAGGTCACCTAGTAGGGGGACCTACATGAGGTTACCTAGCTGAGTGACCTACCCGAGGTCACTTATCTGAGTCTCTTGTATGAGTGACCTATGTGAGGCCCTCTCCTTTGCCAAAATTCTTGAATTTTCTAAAACCAATATTTTTACTTTAATGAAAATCTTGATGTGTCATTTAATATCTTCAATGGATACTTTTATGGATTAACGTGAACAATATGCTACACGTGTATCATAGATGCTCAAATATTTTGTGCCAGATTACAGTGACATGTGTGACTCCACTCTCCCATACTTAGCGAAGCACTTGATGAATTTCTAGTGTGAGTATCTATGAAGTAACTATCTGCCTCTATAAAATCATGTACTTTTAAGAGAATATCTCATCTCAAAGTCTTATAGTTACTTACCAAAGTCTTGGTTCATGGAATATACCAATTGTCTCATCACCAACATCTCCACCAAGGTCGTATTCATTAAGGAAGGAACAGTTCCTACTGCCTATGTCATGCACCATAGTTGTTATACCCCAAATATAAATCCTCACACCCAAGATTTGAAACCTCATTAATATGATTCAACCTTATTTGCTTCTAATATATACCAATAATAATATTGGAAAGAGGATTGGGACTTCTACTCTGGAGGGGGGTTTAAACCTGAATGGATGTGGGCATAATAGGTGCGCAAAATTTTTATATAATTCAAGATTGATTTTCAATACATCGGCATTTATGAGTCTATTTGGGTGGGGAAAAATATGTTTATAATTTCTCGAATATTATCCCTAAACTGCTGAGTTGGTGAAGCCCTCAGATGAATTATTTTCATCTAACAAATGGAAAAGTTATAATTATCCTATGGGAAATCTATAAGATCTATAGATCCCCTATCCTTAAATATATGTATGGAGATTTTATCTCACTAAATTAAATGTGGGGTGATACTGAAAGGATGATGGATTTGGCTCATGAACTATTGAAGATGGATCAGAAGATTAAGAGGATAGATCCTCACCCAAGGGGTGATATCCATCATCAAGTGTGGGTGAAGGACTTTCTCAAGCCAAAAGGAGAAGGTACCACTTTTCAACACCCTACAGGGTGCCCCACCTCATAAAATCAGATCATTCCTAGAATATTATGATTTAAATTGAAGAAAGGCCAGTATACCCATTGGGGTTATAAGGTCTAGTATGAGGTTTATACGAGGACCCATCTAACCGGCTTCCTCTCTCTATGGATAAGTATCTAATTTTTGTTGTTCTATGAATCCAATGACAGTGTGAGACCAGGTGAATTTGTTATATAATCTAAACAAGTATAATCTATCCATATAGGGTTGATTTCCCCTGTCCTGGAGAATATCTACATATTTTTACTACATGTGTACTCCGAGAAGTCCTCATTCAGAATTTCAGGTCTATTTTAAGTGATTTTGGGTGGATTGTAGCACATTTCATATCTTACATTGTACTAAATGGAGTTCAAGTCCATGAAGGTCAGTTTCACCCATTCGTTCAGTTTGTTTCTAGTATCCGACCTTTATCCCTAAAGCACAAATAATTACTTGTGATTATGAAGATATCAGGGAAGTTAAAATTCTTCCCATATAGTGATTCACCTTCTGGGATTTTTAATGAAAATAGAAAATATAATGATTATCTGAGGTCATAAATTATTGAATTCAAAGACATCATACTAGTGAATCAAATTGAAAGTGAGATCATATGTGAGGTATATGCTCCATATTGATTTACCCACCAATTCAAGTGTCTGTAACAGCCAATGGTATCTCCCCTTATGCACATTTGGCTTGAGAAACACTATATGGGGGGGCCTAGAAATTCTAGATTCGGAAGGCCCTAGAGGTATCCCAAATTTCTATCAAGCTTCCTCCATTGGGTGCATCGATCGAGATGGAATCTTGGTATGCTAGTGCTTATATTTCTTCATACCCTCAAGAGGATTTAATGAAAAGAGTTCCTCAAGTCATGTCTACGATAACTATTGTTCATGGAAAGTGTAGTAGTAAGGTTAAAACTAAAGGTGACAATTCTGAAGCTATAAATTCTTCAAGAATCTCTCAAACAAGTACCATAGAGTAGGCTAGGGTTGAGAAAACCACATCTTCTAAACCAAGGTTGTCTAGTCATCACTACTATGGGGATACCTAAGCTCTAGTCACTCAGTATCCTATGAGATCATAGAGTCCCAAATAGAATTTGAAGTCAAAAGATGTTGGGTCTTCCTTATAGTCATCTGCATTAGCATCATATTATGTGCAACCCTTGGAAATAAATGCTTGGTAGGGAATAACCTCTGACATCAGAGATATGTGGGTATTTTTACAAGATGGAATATACATCCTGAAGCTGGGGGATATCCAATAACCCTATGATATTTACCCTAATAGTAATTTTTCTAAGTTGGGGAAATATGTTTAGGAGTTGGAAATATTGATATTTTCTACTGATGACCAGATCATATACACAAAGAAAGTATCTGACATACTAGATTGAGATTATATTTAGAGGATAACAGGTCAATCTGAAGTTGAATGGGATGAATATATTGACCTAGTGAGGTATCTCTCTCTTTTATCTTCTATTTTTTCTCCTTTATCCACCATCGTTAATTTTTAAGGGATCTAACTCACAATTTGGAGTAAGATATGAAGAAATGGTAGGAAATGCACTCGATTTACTGAAATATAGGCCTACAGGAACCCACATTGGAGTAGTGTTTGAGTATCCTGAATCCCATGAGTTATCCTTGAGTTAAAGGACGATGATGGAGTAAATTTTGATAGGGTATTATCAACCACAACATCAAGTTTCCGTGACTGAGAGGACCAACATGGGTCCCTCACCATCTCAAGAAAAGAAACTAAATAGGATGAAGAATTTGGACTAACATATGCATCATAGTAAGTCTTCTTTCTATCATTTAATCTAATGAATTTCCTGACATAATAATTTTACCATTCTTTCATTTTGCAGGATCTACTTCACCTTCCTACATTAAGTGTTATGGAATTGATCCTTCAAGGATTAAGGGGGACATCCAAGAGGAGGAATAGACTCATTCTAATGAATCTATACCTTTGAAGGATGAAGTTCCAAGAGATTTAGACATGATTTCCCTCATTATTATAGATAGGAGATAGGGTAACTTTAATCTCAAATTTATATCATAAGGTGTCATGTGATGGTCAATGACTTTCATCCTTGTGATATTTTAGATCTTCCATATACATTGGAGGACCCTTCAAAAACCATGAATGGTCATGTATATACTAGAAAAGGTGTTAACAGGGAACCTAGAACAGTCTGAAGAATGTTTTGGTACTAATCCTAACTCTTTAGGGTTTGAAGATTTTGTGCATGTTAAGAGGTCAGAATATGGAATTGACAGAGGAGCCAATTTTGGTCCTGATCCATGCATCTCAGATACCCCTACTATTGGGGTTTCTGTGAGACTTGAAGCAATTTTTAATGAAATGAAGGAACATGAGGATAGATTAAAATTTAATATTCCCTCATATCTCGAGGAATTTTGAGATTTTAGTAGGTTATTGTACATATGTGAGTTTTATTTATCTTGAATTTTCAAATATAGTTGGCCTCTTTTCATTTGATATCTTACACTAGAGATAGACTCATACAACTTTTTCTACAGAGATTATTGCTAATGACATTAATAACCAAGGTCTTCAAGTCTATTATACTCAAATTTATGAGGAATTAACGGTTTATAATCCCAAAGTGGGAGATCCTTGAGGGACCTCCATCCTGGTTTCTGGGAAAACCCAAAAGGATACTCCTTTTCATGAGGTCTATATTTATATTATTGAGATCAATAGTACTATGGATACATTAATCCCAATAGTTGATCCAATAAATAATGAGTGTTATTTACTTATTTGGTTTCTTCATTGTGTTTATTGTTTTTTAACCTCCTGATATTAAAGAGGGGTGTCATTTGTTGTCTAGTTTCATTGACTTTGTTATTCGAGCCTAATAGGGGGATTCCAATCCAATTTATCCAATACTAGTAGGTGGAACTAATATTTCATCACAGAGAGTGGAACAAGGTGAAACCTTGAGTGCATTAATCCCATAATACCTCTCTCCCTCTGAGATCATATATGGGTCATACTTGGAGACATAGGATGCCTTTCTCCACACACTCCATATGGTCTAGAAAGTAATATAGAAGTTATTCTTTAAGAAACCTATATAAAACATTATTTCATTACATTACTGACTTACAAACATTATTTCCATTTTAGGGTATGAGGGTTTTCATTACAGTATAATAAACCATGTTGTGAAGTCAATAATCCAACGATGGGAGGAAGAGTAAAGATTTCAACAAGTTGAGGTGCAGCTAGCAGGCTAGTTTAATGATCTTTGAGCTATTGTATCCCAAGATGAGCTCAATCATTCCAAGTAGATGGATCAATATCCATTTTTTATTGATTATAAATCCATCCAAATTAAATTCCTTCAAGAAGAATTGGATGTCTTGAAGGAAGAGATGGACCAACTCCACCAATCCTTGAAGGGAACCATTGCACAAGTAATAGATTCTATTACTATGATAGAAGAGAAACTTGATGATGCTAAGGATTTTTTCACCACAAAATTGGACAGGTTTAGAAAACTACATATAACTCCCAAGCCACAATCCAATAACTCAAAGCCTATGTTGAGGAGAGCTTGTAAGATTTGGGGAAAGGAACCAATTTGTGGATGTTTCTTCATATATTAGAACATGAATGAAAAAGATTTTTTTCAATCTCATGATCCTACATTACTATCATTATCATAATCATAATATGACATAAAAAATGAACCATTTTATTGAATGTCATCATGCTATAATTACAACAATAGGTGTGAGGGGGAGCTATAATTTTTTCCTAGGTCTTTTGACATAGAGAGAATAGTTTGAATATTGTGAGGTTTAAAGTGCGTTAGATTGTCTCCTATCGATTGGTCAAGGATTTGGTTCTCTACTAATGTGTATAGCAGTACTCAGGTCAAATCCTCGGTGATGATACTTTTTAATAGTCAATTGTTTTTAGTTGATTGTATTCTGTTTGGGGGGTTTTTTTGCAGAGCTTATGAAATATTTTATGGATTATGTTTGATTAATATTGATTTAACAATTTGATAAATATTGTTGTGAGTTCATCAATAGTTAGTTAAGCTTTGATATCCTTGAGCCTATCTTTTTATTTCATTAAATTAACACCCATGTCTCAAGTTGATGTTGATTGGAATTTCTAAGTGTTAAGGCTTTAATCCAAGCCTTAACTTAACTAGGATTCTAATTGCAATTAGTACTTTATTTTGGTTGTGTATTTACGGTTCCAATAATCCATGTAATCCATACATTAAACAAAATATGTCATTAATCCATGACATGTTAAGTCCAACATACAAAATATTATTTCAAAGAATACTCATCAAGCAAAATCTATCAATTGCTTAACATCCCTAAATTATAACTCACCCCAATGAGAGATTTAATCATCCATTGAAATGATTAGTAATCTGGTTAAAATGATTATGATAATAAATTAAGAAGATAAGGAAAATAAAGGGATAATAAAAGAGTGGTGCTTCGAACACACACACAAACGATGATGATAATTCAAAACGAACTTTAGATTGTATGAGAAAGAAAAAGAATGGAAGGGGATTAAAATATATTTGAACTATTCTAAGAAAATCAATATTAAACTACATAAGGTGGATTAGAATTAGATATATTGAAGAAGAAACTTTCACTAAAATAGAATTATAAAAAAATACTTACAAGATTACGATAATGAAGAACACAAAAGTAAAAGGAAACAAAGAGAGGAGGAAGGGTATCCAAAGTTAAAGAGGGGTATAATTTGTTGTCTAGTTTCATTGACTTTTCTATTCGATCCTAATAGGGGGATTCCATTCCAATTTATCCAATACTGGTAGGTGGAACTAATATTTCATCATAGAGAGTGGAACAAGGTGATTCCTTGAGTGCACTAACCCATAATACTGCTCTCCCTCTGAGAACATATATGGGTCATACTTTGAGACATAGGATGCCTTTATCCACACACACCATATGGTCTAGAATATAATATAGAAGTTATTCTTTGATAAAACTATATAAAACATTTTGTCATGACATTAATGAATTCCAAACATTATTTCCATTTTAGGGTATGACGGGTTTCATTGCAGTATAATAAACCATGTTATGAAGTCAATCATCCAGTGATGGGAGGAAGAGTAAATATTTCAACAGGTTGAGGTGCAGCTAGCAGGCCAGTTTAATGATCTTTGAGCTATTGTATCCCTATATGAGCTCAATCATTCCAAGTATATGGAGCAATATCAATTTTTTCTTGATGATAAATCCATCCAAATGAAATGCCTTTAAGAAGAATTGGATGTCTTGAAGGAAGAGATGGACCAAATCCACCAATCCTTGAAGGTAACCCTAGAACAAGGAATAGATTATATTACTATGAAGTAAGAGAAACTTCATCATGCTAAGGATGTTGTCACCACAAAATTGGATAGGTTTGGAAAACTACAGATAACTCCCAAGCCACAATCCAACAACTCAAAGCCTATGTTGAGGATATCTTGTAAGATTTGGGGGAAAGGAACAAATTTTTGGATGTTTCTTCATATTTTAGAACATGAATGAAAAGGATTTTTTTTCAATCACATGTTCCTACATTCCTATATTTATCATAATTGTAATATGACACATAAAATGAACCATTTTATTGAATGTCATCATGTTATAATTACAATGATAGGTGTGAGGGGGAGCTATAATTTTTGCCTAGGTATTTAGAATTAGAGAGAATAGTTTGACTATTGTGAGGTTGAAAGCATGGATGATTGTCTCCTATCGACTAGTCAAGGTTCCAGTGCTCTGCTAATTTGTATATCAGTAATCGGTTCAAATCCTTGGCGATGATACTTTTTAATAGTCAATTGTTTTTAGTTGATTGTATTATGTTTGGGGGGTTTGTTTGTAGAGCTTATGAAATAATTTATGGATTATGTTTGATTAAGATTGATTTAAGAATTTTATAAATATTGGGGCGAGTTCATCAATAGGTAGTTAATCTTGTGATATCCTTGATCCTTGATTTGTATTGCATTAAATTAACACCCATGTCGCAAATTGACGTTGATTGGAATTTCTAAGTGTTAAGGCTTTAATCCAAACCTTAACTTAACTATGATTATAATATCAATTAGTACTTGATTGTGGTAGTGTATTTATGGTTCCAATAATCCATGGAATCCATATGTTAAACAAAATATGTCATTAATCCATGACATGTTAAGTCCAACATACATAATACTAATTCAAAGAATACTCATCGAGAAAAATATATCAATAGCTTAACATCCCTAAATTATAAATCACCCCAATGAGAGATTTACTCATCCATTTAAATGATTATTAATCTAGTTATAATTATTATGATGATAAATTAAGAAGATAAGAAAAATAAAGGGATAAGAAAAGAGTGGTGCGTCGAACACACACCCAAACGATGATGATAATTAAAAACGAACTTTAGATTGAATGAGAAAGAAAAATAATGGAAGGGTATTCAACTGTATTTAAAATATTTTAAGAAAATAAATATTAAACTACATAATGTGGATTATAATAATGGATATTTAAGAAGAAACTTTCATTAAAACAGAATTACAAAAAAAGACTTACAAGATTACAATAATGAAGAACACAAAAGTAAAAGGAAACAAAGAGATGAGGAAGGGAATCTCAAGTGAAAACTTGAGTATGGAAGGTCTTCCCAAGCCCTTGGAAAGACTTTGGTCATGCCAATATGTGCTTCTATCTTCTAAAATTCCAACTCTTTCAAGATCAGGAGGGGGATGTATTTATAGCCCAATGTTGTGGGCAGTTTTCATTCCAAAACTTCCCCTCCACATGTATCGCCAATTTGAAAACTTATACAGCCGAATAATGAGATATAATATTCTTACAAGTTGTAGATATTTATTGCCTCTATCTAGTATGAAATTTTGGAGGCCATTAGACATAAGGATCCAAAGTTATGGTGGTTTTATTAAAAAAATTTAATCTGTCCATTTCGATCCAAACATTTTGAAGGCCAAAATGTGAATGGATTTTTAAATAGTAATATTCCTTCAAATCCGAATTCTTTATTCAACAAATTCTGCAACCTATATCTCCTATTTCACACTGAAAAATCTCAGATTGATTTTATGATCACATCATGAGCTATGTCCTGAATAGTATCCGGATTTTAATTCTAGTCTAGAATGATGGGTTGAGTTTAAATGAATCAGTTGGGTCCCTTATATTTAGAGTTGGGCCTTGAAATTTTTATCCAAGACTCCTTAAATTTTCCCCCGAACATTTTAGGATAATAAAGGAATTTGGAATTCTATATTGAGCCCATTAATTCAATCTTTATAGTTGGTCCAGTTTCTTCACAGATTCTATAGGCTTTCTTCTGTGGACCATATGGACCTTCAAATGTAATAATTGGACCACGATCCCTTATAATGAAATGTTTTATATTTAAATAGGAATCCTAAAAAATAATAACCATACAATTTAGATAAGTAAGGTGAGATTTGTAAATAAAATAGTAAACTGACATCGATTGGATTAAGTTATGGATAGGATGTATATGATTTGTTTTCCTTTATATGTTTTGTTATGTAAGTCATGTTTGTTATGGATAGGATGTATATGATTCATATCCAGAATTATATTAAGTTCTTAACAATATTTTTAATCATAAATGAAAATTATTCTTTAATGGTTATGATGAGGAATGAATCTCATCGCGTTCGTGGAGACGGTAATCCGTACGTATGCACGAGCAACAATATCATTCAATTGAAGGTGAAATCGTATATAATTGGATGTTATATCATATATAAATAGTTATTAACATGTTATATTTATTATTTAAATCAATTATGCATCATTATTATACCCATCCAAATAATGAAGTGTTGAATAACAATTACACCACGACATGGAAACAGTAAGTCGTATGTACGCACGTATGGTGACTTTGTCATTCATGGGATGGATAGAATAATGAATATGGTTGTACCATATTTATAATAACATCACATTATTTATAAGGTGATAGAGTTATTATTTTGGTATGGAAACAACAAAGAAATAGGAAGTGGAAGATGAAGATAACTTTGAAAGAGGTGGTGAAATTATTATCTCTTCTTCAGGTGCTTCCTTTTGATTTGATCAAAAGGGATCCTTAGGTTGGCTTTATAATAAAATTAAGGCCTCTAGGATGTATTTAAAGTAGTTGGTAGGATATTTGGGTAGTTTTTGGGAGATCCAAATGGTTGTGGAGTTGTGAAATTAAGAGAAGGGGAAGTTCCCTTTTATAAGATAGGTGAGGGTCACTTTAGGAGAAACTTGAAATATTATTTTATTATAAATTCATTTTCGATTTCTAATGGCTCCAAATGGATTTATTTCAAGGATAAGTTTTTTATGGGTCTAAAACCTCTCAAACAATAGGTTTTATATTGGTTTATGTCACCATATAAATCTTAACTTTTAGATTTAACTCTTAGTTAAAAGGTTTGACATTTACCATGTCTCCTTGTATTTTTATATTATATGGTTAATAAACTTACTATAAACTACCAAGAGAACCCCAAGTGGTTCATTAATAAAATATATATCATTTTATAAGTCCTTATTTTGAACCTTATATTTTTAGAACTATTATATAATTTAATAAAATATTAATTGTTTTAAAAATTCAATTAGTTTAATTTTGACACTATTTAGTATTTCAGTTTTGTTAAAGTCGTATCAACTTGATTACTTAAAAAATAATTAAATCAACCCTAATGTGTCTTATTAACCTATAAAATTCGTGGAATTCATCAAAAGTATCAATTTACATTAATTTTGATATTTATAATATCAATTATTTTAATATTTTAATAATAAGGTAATTACTGCATCATCATTATGTCGTAAATAAATTTTATTATTTAATCTCTAAAAATTATAAATAAAATACCATGGTGTTTTAAATCTATTTATATTTCTAATGAATATTTATAATCGGATTTATATTATTTATAATACTATATTAAAAATGTTCTAGTTATGAAAATTTAAATTTAACACTTTTAACTCTTCTTTAAATAAATTAATTATTAATGTCCTAATCTAATACAAGTGGACTAAAGAGGATAATATTTTATTCTTAAGGTTTATTTTGGTTGAAAACAACTTATCCAAAAGAATTAGGACATGTGTTGTGGTAATTATAATATCATTTTTACCTTTAATTTCCCTATTTACTTTTAACTGTGGTAAATAAAAGTCAAAAGTTATTATTCACCAAAAATTATTGTCATCATATTGAACCAAATTTTACTTACTAATGTCAACCATGTCTCTCAGATTTTTAAAATTTAATCCACATAAGTGGTAAAATTACGTTTTACGCAAATTTGCAAACGTGCCTAGAAGGTGGGTAAAAGATGGTAAAAAGTTCAATAAAAGTTTATACATTTCATCTTATTATAAAATGACTCCAATTAATTAAATTGAATTTATATAGTTATTATGTATCTATTTTTACTTAAAATAAATTTAAATAAAATAAATAATTATTTAAATAAAATTTGGTTGTATACAATAACGTAGTGTTTTTCACTATTCATCAAAAATCGAAAGTTTTCAGAAAAATTCCAAAAATTCACTCTAAGCTAATTTTTAATTTTAAAATTCAAAAATAATGCCTATTTAACCGAATTAAAAAACATAGAAGTTGTATTAATTAATTTAAAAAATATTCTTGTTCTCAAAACCAGAAAGCAAGTTTTTGAGAAATAAAAACTATCAAAAGATTGATATGTGTTTGTATCCAATTTAAATGTAAAATTACTTCAAATGTCCAATATTGGATTAAATTATAAAAATATAATTTAATTATACCACAAAACCATTCAATATATAATTTAACACTATAAATTATTTTGATTAAAAAAGTTGTTTTTAATTAAAATTTAGTATTTTGCACTATTCATCAAAATATGGAAGTTATCAGAAAAGCACCAGAAATTTATCCAAAGTAAATTTTTATGTCCCTATTATAAATAAGAAGTTTATTTCTTCAAATTGAATATATAAAAGTGTCAAATATTTGATTTAAAAATGGTTCTCCATTAAAAGGCGGTAAAATTTCATTTTTTGAAAAATACTTCTTTTATCTAAAAAATTGAATTTGTTCTTATATTACGTCTAAGAAACTCGTAATATGGATGTTAAAATTATATGGAGTATATAAAATTCAAAATTTATTTAATACTATTCATATCCACTTTTTGAACGGGTAGTTTGGTAAGTCTTGGTGCGCTCGAACTCGGTGTTGCGTGTAGCGTAAGCTATTGAATTACTTTATTGAAAATAACTTACTATGAAATCCTAGGGTGTTACATTCTTCCCACCTTTTGTAAATTGTGTCCTTGTAATTTTAAAATTAGGCTTGGGAATTTCATTAAAAGTCTCACATCTAAAAAAGAGTCAATAAAACTCTCTCATTAAATGAAAGAAAGAGAAGTACAAAGGTCTCCTGAGATAACTCATACTAAGATTCCATGTAGGAAAACATGGATATAGAAGATAAAATAAGTGTCAAATTCTGATGGAGAGTGATATAAAACATGATCAGGAGAAATTTAACAACAAGAAAACCACAAAGTTGTGATGGGTTAAATGGTCATTAGTTTCCCAGTACGAAAATTAAATAGACAATGTTTTTTTTAAGTTTCATTTAATAAAGTTGAAGAATTTATTTATGATATTGAATAAGAACATAAATAGATATACTTACTTTTTAAGTATAGTTTCGTCCTTTAATAAATTTATACCACTAACTCATCTTTTCTCCAGACGATGAGTATTCAAGATGACTTGGTCACTCCTGAAGCGCTAGAATCAACTTCTAGAGATTCACATAATCCACAAAGAATGAACTATATATTTCCCTTGTCTTTAGAGATTAACCAAAACCAAATGGTTAGTACAATATCAGATGATCCCCAAAATGGATAATCTTTTATAGAAATAAATACTAATATTAATTTCAAAAATTGAACAAACAATACCCAAATTTTAGTAAAGACAATTCAATAAACAATTGTCATTAAAATCCTTCAATATAATCCAAAATAAGATTGAAACCCAAAACTCAGAAGAATTTAATCACATAGTATTTTATAGTAAATCTTAACATTTATCTCCAAATAACATCAACTACTCCTAAAGTCTCATATATAAGTGTAATTAACCAAATAATATATTCTCTATTATAGGTTAATCATTTCCATCAATAACCTGAATCCCTATAGAAAAAACATAGATTCTTAAAAAATAAAAAAAATACATCATTACCCCTCAAATGAAATTCCATAGTATTCTATTTTCCTTAGGCATATAGTGTTCCCAACAGAGTGCACGTCTTCCAAAATAACATTTATCACTTAATCACCAAATCATTTTCCAATAATAAGGATATCTATTTGATAAAACATAAGATCCCAAATCAACTTATTATTGATCAATAAAATTATTTAACTAAAAATATTTAGTCACACTAACCAGGGACTTCACTTAGTCTAGTGGTAGGCAATAAATCCCAATCGCACTCTGGTTGTGGGTTCGATTCCCACAGATTTGTCCAACATGATGGGTTGTCACACGGTCTGCGTTTTGTCCTTTTTCAAAAACTATAGTTTATAACATTCCCAAAATGAGATAAATTCCACAAAATAACCATAACATAATTTAACCACAAATGTTATCTCATACCTTGAATTTTCATCCCAAAAATTAATAACCTGTAATTGCTTCAAATTTAAGGATCGTATAAACCCAAATGGTTCTTTATAACTATATCCACAAAAGAAAAGATAATTCTTCCTCAAATAGAATTTTCACATAACAAATTGCATGGTTACACATACAAGAGAATATTCTTCCAAAGTAATCCAATAAAAATGATCATTAATACTTTAAAACATTTTACCATCCATTTATTTCCATATAGGTTCTTCCTTGACCAAGAGGTTATCCAATAGAATAGGGAATTCACTCATGTAATTCCCAAGTCCCCTACATTTACGATAAATGACTATAAATGGATTCTTGGGATCATTTTTATTTTCTTCCATAGTACTCTTAATTTTTCTTCATCAATTATTTACTTTATGTCCTTCTTTCCCACACATAAAGCATTTCTTTGTTTTATAGAGACACTTTTCTAGGTGTCTCCTTCCATATTTCTTACATGATGGAAATTGATCTTTCCTTTCTCCATGGTCTCCACTGTTGGAGATCTTATCATTCACCTCATTTCTCTTCTTTATTGAGTCTGGAAGTTGGTTAATATATATGTTGTTGATCATATTTTTGGAAGACTGATTCGGTATGAACCTGATATCTTTTACACCTATCAACATTCCATTTAGTTTCTCATTTCCACCATTGTTCTCACCTTGCACATCATGTCCAATGTTACTATGACTTCCTTGGAGTCCAGCCATTGACTAAAACCAGAAATCATTGTGTGAGTAACAATAGTCATAAAATCATTTAGTGAATATCATGACACCTTATTTTCAATATAAAACACATTAGGATTAACCAAGGTTATTTATTCTCATCTTATATTAAAATCCTTCAAATTGGTTTGTAAAGAAAATGTGAATTATCCTAAGCACATCCCTCAGGATTATCGTAACCAAGAGTGTAGTAAGGATCATTATCATGCACCAATTCCTGTTCGAGTCTATCTCAAAGCGGTGTTTTTGGGTTTCACCCCTAGGTACATTTGTGCCAGAGCTACCTCTACCTACTCATATCCAGACAGGTATGTATTTCTTGGAAAACCCACATAATATTTATATTACTGAAAATTTTGGATGTTCCTCTATACTAATCCCCAAATTCTATCTTAGGGTAATGTTCTCTAATCAAAGTTTTTCTAAATCTAGTTTCCAAGGCTTGTACTAAACTTCCTTTGATACCAACTGTAACGCCCCGACCCTAGTTACCCATAGTCGGTACATTATTACATAACATTTGAATGATCACAACAGATCAAGTCCTGAAAGACCGATTAGTTTAGTATCCATGGATTTACTATATATATACATAATTTTTACATTACATCATGAAATAAAGAAAAACAACATTGTGTCCCCTGTGAACACACTCATATCCTTTAGCATATACATGCAGGTTAATCGTGATATACTTCTTCACATCCTAGGAAAAATAAAACATAGAAAGGGGTGAGCTCAAATACTCATAAAGAATAACAATACAGCGGAAACTTTCATAAATAAGTATAAACATTTAAGTAAATGTATAAGACTAAAACAAAAGCCTTTTAAACATAAATTTCAGCATAATATAAGAAATTTAAATCAAATAATTTCATTTAATTATTCACATGGATATTCTACTAGTTGAATAATCGCATGTAATATCATTAGCTAATTTCATAATGATGGAATGCATAATGTCGGACATCATAACTACATAGTCAAGGCCTCATGCCAAGACTACAAATAAGATTTTTTCAGGGCCTTGTGCCATGACACTAGTTTGTCTCATGAGACTTACCAATGCATCGAAGAGCTATAGCGGGCTCCACCCATCACTTACTAAGTCCAATACATTATTTATATGAAAAATGTTGAAACATAACATTAACATTCATATTAAAACTAGCATATGAAATTTTAATACTTTAACCATAAACCATGAATGGTATAAAAATAGCACATCCAAAGTAAAACATAACTTATTAAATACAATATGGATGATTGTATTATAATAAATCAACCTCAATCAAGAATAAAATACAATGAAGGATATTTACATTGATGAAAATAATCAGTAAAACTATTTGAAAGAAATATCCCTTTTTTTAAAACATTTAAAAGTCACACTATTTATCAAAGAAGTCATTTAAAAGATATTTTTGAATCAAAGTGTACCATACCACATTGAAACTTTTTAAAGGAATTTTACTTTAAAAACATTCATGTCCATATAAATAAATCCTTAAAATCATTTTTAAAACATGGACATTAATGAGAAAGATTTAGATGAATAAACTGTTAAAACATTTAAAATGATATTTTAGTTAGAGTTCCTAAACAAATAAGAGACGCTTGAATAAAAATAATTGAGGTAATAAAAAATTTATAATATCATGATAATAAAGGGATTCATGATATAATATGTCAAAGTATAGTATATACACCATATAAAAGTGAATTGGTGCATAACAACAATGAAGTCTCAATAGAATGTAAATTGCGATGAAATCCCTTATAAAGACCGTATCCTTAGGTTAAGGATAAATAAATAGAATAATTATGTGTGAAAAATATAAATACACTCAATATTATTGGATATTTAGTGTAAATTATTCAGAGGACATTCACACATATTCTTGTAACAACAACACCAATGACTTGGATGTTTAACTCAATGAATGAAAATTGAGTTAAGATTACTCATAACAAGTTCATATCGATGACTTGAGAATATATCAATGGAGTGATTATGTGTATGAAAAGTGTATCCACACAAATTTGATTGGAAATTACTACATAAATAAATAAATAGTGATTTCACACATAATCTTGGAGTAAAATAATCAATGAAGTTTGCATTAAACTTAATAAGTGGAAATCAAAATTAGAAATTAACTTACCAATTTGGTAACTTACGAAACATACACCCCATGAAAGAAGTATCATACAATGAATATGTAAATACCTATAAATTAAATTATATTACACAAGTAATAAAATCATGGGCAGTACATACACCACACAAAAGGAAATAGTGGCAATACAGTATGAATCTCATAGGAATAAGAAGTGAGATGAAAACCCCTTACCTTGTAATTTTCCTTAGTCAATGGTATGTTAAACTAGTTTATAATAGTTAAATAATTGTTATTAAATTATAAAAGAACCACATTCATAAATATGATATCATATATGATCTTCTAATATTTCTTTGTTAATAATATTTTAGTAAAATCATTGTTTCGGGTGTTAACTGATTCGTTTTCCCTTATATATTTTGTTACGTAAGTAATGTTTGTTATGGATAGGATGTATTTGATTAATATAGATAATTATATTAAGTTATTAAACATTATTTTTAATCATAAATTAAAATTATTCTTGAATGGTTACGATGGGGAATGAATCTCATCGCGTTCATGGAGACGGTAATCCGTACATACGCACGAGAGACAATATCATTCAATTGAGGTGAAATAATATATAATTAGATGTTATATCATATATAAATAATAATTAAAATTTTATATTTATTATTTACATCAATTATACATCATTATTATACTCATCAAAATAATGAAGTGTTGTATAACAACTACACCACGACGTGGAGACGGTAAGCCGTACGTACCCACGTATGGTGACTTTGTCGTTCATAGGATGGATAGAATAATGAATATGGTTGTAACATGTTTATAATAACATTAAAGTATGTAGAAGGTATTGGATTTATTATTTTGGTATGAAAACAATAAAGAAATAGGAAGTGGAAGATGAAGATAACTTTGAAAGAGGTGATGAAATTATTACCTCTTCTTCGGGTGCTTCCTTTTGATTTGATCAAAACGAATCCTTAGGTTAGATTTATAATAAAATTAAAGCCTCTAGGATTTATTAAAAGTATTTTGGGGGTATTTGGGTAGTTTTTGGATGATAAAAATGGCTTTGGAGGTGTGAAATTAAGAGAAGGGTAAGTGACCTTTTATAAGAGAGATGATGGTCACTTTAGGAAAAACTTGAAATATTATTTTATTATAAATTCATTTTCGGTTTATAATGGATCCAAATAGATTTATTTCAAGTATAAGGTGGGTATGGTCCTAAAACCTCTCAACCAATAGGTTTTAGATAGGTTTAGGTTACCATATTAACCTTAACTTTTAGATTTAACTCCTAGTTAAATAGTTCGACATTTACCATGTCTCCTTGTATTTTTATATTATATGGTTAATAAATTTACTATAAACTACCAAGATAACCCCCAAGTGGTTCATAAATAACATATATATAATTATATAAGTCCTTTGGATAAACCTTAGATTTTTATGACTATTATATAATTTAATAAAATATTATTTGTTTGAAAAATTCAATTATGTCAATTTTGACACTATTTAGTATTTGGTTTTTGTTAAAGTCATATAAACTTGATTACTTCGAAAAAATTTCATTAAATCAACCCTAACGTGTAATATTAACCTATAAAAAAATTTTAATGCATCAAAAGTATCAATTTACATTTATTTTGATATTTATAATATCAATTATTTTAATCTTTCATTAATAAGGAATTACTGCATCATCATTATGTCATAAATAAATTTAATTATTTAATCTCTAAAAATTATAAATAAAATACCATAATATATGAAATCTATTTATACTTATAATTAATATTTATAGTCTAATTTATCTTATTTATAACCCAATATTAAAAATGTTGTAGTTATGAAAATTTGAATTTAACACTTTTAAGTCTTCTTTAAATAAAATAATAATAAATGTCCTAATCTAATCCAAGTGAAACAAATAGGATCATATTTTATTCCTAAGGTTTATTTTTGTCTAAAACCACTTATCCAATAGAATTAGTACATATGGTAGGGTAATTATAATATCATTTTTACCTTTAATTACCTTATTTACTTTTAATCATGCTAAATAAAAGTCAAAAATTACTATTCACAAATAAATTGTTTTTATCTTATTGAACCACATGTTACTTACTTATTTCAACCGTGCCTCTTGTATTTTTGAAATTAAATCCACATAAGTGATAAAATTACGTTTTATGTAAATTTGCAAATGTACCTAGAATGTGGGTAAAAGACGGTAAAAAGTTCAATTAAATCTTATACATTTAATATTATAATAAAATAACTCCAATGAATTACATTAAATTTATATAGGTATTATGTATATGTTTTTAATTAAAATAAATTAAAATAAAATAAATAATTATTTAAATAAAAATTTGGTTTTAAACAATAACGCAGTGTTTTTCACTATTCATCAAAAATCGAAAGTTTTCAGAAAAATACCAAAAATTCACTCTAAGATAATTTTGATATTTAAAATTTAAAAATTATTTCTATTTCACTTAATTAAAAAAATAGAAGTTGTATTAATTAATTTAAAAAATATTCTCGTTGTCAAAACCAGAAAGCGGGTTTTTGAGAAGTAAAAACTATCAAAAGATTGATATGTGTTTATGTCCAATCTAAATGTAAAATTACTTCCAATGAACAAAATTATATTAAATGATAAAAATATAATCTAATTATACCTCAAAACCATTCAATATATAATTTAACACTATAAGTTATTTTGATTAAAAAGTTCGTTTTTAATTAAAATTTAGTATTTTTCACTATTTATCAAAATATGAAAGTTATCAGAAAAGCACCAAAAATTTATCCAAACTAAATTTTTATATCCCTATTCTAAATAAGAAGTTTATTTAATCAAATTTAATATATAAAAGTTTCAAATATTGGATTTAAAAATGGTTCTCCATTAAAAGGCGGTAAAATTACATTTTTTCAAAAATACTTATTTTATCTAAAAAATTGAATTTGTTATTATATTATGTCTAAGAAACACATAATATGGATGTTAAAATTATATGGAGTATATAAAATTCAAAATGTAGTTAATACTATTCATAACTACTTTTTGAACATCTAGTTTGGTAATTCGTGGTGTGAATTACTTTAAAGAAAATAACTTAATATGAAATATTGGGGTGTTACAAACCCCCTTATTCCCATTTTTTTCTCCTAAGAGTTTGGGGGTCTCTCTGTCATTCCTCTTTTCCTAAATCCCCTTCAAGGTGGGTGTTTTTTATGGTTGTTATCATAGATTCAAGGTATGTATTTGGTTTCATTGACCTTTGTTGATATTCCCTTATTCTTCCTTTTCATTTTATCCTTCTCCAATTTAGGATATTATTCTGATTCCAATAAATCATAATGGAATCGGCCAAACTCATCCCTCTTAGAGTAGGACTCAAGACTATGTCGGGCCATCATTTCATGACATTATAAGAGAGGTACATATCTGTATTAATTTTTCTTAGGTTTTCCCTTAGATTTAAGTGAAATTTATTATAAAATTATTGACGTGCATTAGGTATTTATCTTAAATTGATATCAAGAGCATGCCATGGGGTGTTGGTGTGAATTTATTAATGGTTTCAGCATAGAAGGGATTTTAGGTGAGTTTTAAGTGTGGGTTACAACTTAAATTAAATGGTTAATTAGTTTTAAATTTTTAATTAATTATAAGTGATTGTTATTAATTAAATTAAATGGTTTTTAATGTGAGTTAGGGCCTCATGGACATGGGTGGTGGCTAGATGGGCTTGGTCGGGTCTTGGAAGTACTGGTTAGAGATACCGTATCAATATTTTAAAAATGGAATGTGCTTAATCATGAGGTAGTTTTTCCTCACACTAGCCATGTGGTTTATGAATTTTGTTATATGCATGTGGTTGTGTTGTCATGCCATAGAGGGAAATGACCTTTTCATTTTGGCTTGTTTAATAATTGAATAAATTGTTAAACTTAAAATGAACTTCCCTAGAATGAACGTAGTGAAAGGTCCATAAAATACATTGTGAAATATCTTGACACCTCGCTCATCGATGGTCAAGTCCTGGACTAATTGGATACTCATACCGGTGGACACATTCATTATAGTATGTTATGATACTTGAGATGGATATCCCTGTTTGTCTAGGTGAAGACACTTGATATGTGTTTATCCTAGTGGGATAGACCATTGGTAGGATAGGATTAGGTGTGTACAATGGCAGAGTGTTTAGGAATTCTTAAAACCCTAGTTTCTTTTTATATTTTGTGTACTTGGTGTACGCCCTCAGGGTGGTCTTATTTTGGAATGGAAAATCTCTGTAGTGGTGTACTTTTATTCTTGTTTTGTAAAACACCTATAGGGGAGGTCTTTTACCTTTATTTTTGTAAAATTTATATATATATGGTATTTTATTTATGTTTTGGAAAATTCCTATTGGGTAAGTGTTTTATATTTTTTTTTTTTTTTGAAAATTTCCATAGGGTGGTCTTTTATTTATGTTTAAAAAAATAAACATAGGGGTAGTAATTTATTTATATTTTGGAAAAAATACATAGGGGAAGTCTTTTATTTATGTTTTGGAAAAAAATTGTAGGGTTAGTATTTTATTTATGTTTAAAAATGACCTTGATTCATTCTGTGATACCTGGTTAAGAAAACATCCATAGGGAAGGTATATAATAAATTGATAATAAAACACCCATATGGGGTGGTCTATGATACTTAGCTAAGAAAACTCTTATAGGGTAGTTCAATGTTACTTATAATAAAACTCATATAAGGAAGTTATGTGATACTAATGGATGAGAAAACTCCCATATGGGAGGTTCATGTTACTTCTAGGATTATGAATTGGATAATAAAACTCTCGTAGGGTAGGGATATGGTCCTTTCTATGAAAAATATTTTAGAGGAGGTATATTATACTTAATATGTATACTGAGGAGACCTCGTCTGGTTGTATTGGGAGACATAGTCCACATGACATGGTTAGAGACACCTCGAAACTGTCTGAAGTAGTTATGGTCGATCGAGGTTTCGTAACTAAGGAAAAATAATAGTTTATTATTTATTTATTTCCTATGATGTATTTATTATTCCCATATGAGCACGTTATATACACATATCTCAGCATTATCGATTATGTATGGGACCATGTTGGTGGTGTCTTACTAAGTTTTGTACTAACACCCCGTTGTGGAAATCATGGCACTTGGGTACCCGATCAGCTCTCATGTGGTCATTGTAAGCACAAATAGGGTTGAGGCTTGGGATTGTGATTATCATGGTCAAGAGACACATCTATGATGAGATATGGTGATCTGGATGGGGAATGGATCTGAGATATAGTATAGCCTCATGTCTTTTGTAATTTTATTTATCGAGTGTGTATGATTGGATCAGTGGGTGGTCAGTCTTAGTATTTTATATATGTTTTATTTCATGTATTATTGATTATTATTTATTCAGTATATATACTCTATTATGTATGATTATGGGTTATTTATTTATGATTTTTTACTTATATATGGGGTTATTTTATCCCCACATCACTACCTTAGACCTCTACTACTAGTCGAAACCCTATTGAATACGGGGAGGTTTACATAAGGTCATGTGTCAAACCAGAATAGGGAAACAATTGAGGGGACTCCAAATCGGGATGTTAAAAGGTGTCATCAAAGGTGTTTTCTTTTTCTACACTATTTAGGATATGGTAGCTAGGTGATATTGTAATGTTTCAAAGCCTGTGATGGATATCAGGCTAGTGCGTCATGAACACATATTCTGGTAGGAATCCCAAGTTAATGGATATGGGATAAGGATTTTATTCATAGTATGTGATGTTATGACTGATATAATTTTCACCTCATGTGACACAATGTGGTTTGATATTTATGACTTATGAGTTTCTTATTTTTGTCTCATATCCCATTATAAATAAGATAATTATTAGATTAGATCTTATCATATAGTGACAAGAGGTATATCATAAATTATGATTAGAAAAATAGGATCTGCATGACATGTATGTATACCTGTGTGTAATTTTTATCACTGATGATAAGCCTAGTTATTTAAAGTGACAGAAACTGCTCATATGTGTCTTTCTATATAAGTACTGAGTGGAATTATACTCAGATAGATCAACATTTGTGTGTATATTTCTAATGGAAGTTTATATATATATATGGTTAAGTGTTTGGTGATGGGAGTGATGATGATGTTTTGTGTGCACAAGAGGTGTTGTGGCCTTAGTGGTTCAGTATATTCATGTGATGCCTTGGCCTTAAATCCCTAATGGGTGATTATTTCTAGGTTTGGTTACTTAAAGTGATAGTAATAACCTATATAGTGTTTTCCCATATATATTATAATGAAATTATATTTATCCAAACCATGTGTTATGATTTTTTGGGTACGAATCACTCATGATGATGACATTGGTTAATATAGAAATGACTGATGAGGTTGTGATTCTTGAGGGAGAAATATTCTAGGTGTATTATCAATGAGAATCGATTACCTTGTGTGTGGATGAGTTGGAATGGATTTTAGTTATATATATGAGACCCATTATTAGGTTCTTGGTATGTTATATGCAGTGTATCATTTAATAATAGAACATGTATGGTGTTGTGATATGCTGCATTCTGTGACACATGACCTATGGGATAGGTGGGATACCTAGAGACCTTTGTTTTCAAAGAATATTTTAGTTATTTTATGTCTTGTAAGATCAATTTCAACCCATGAGAGAGGTTTCTCTATGCTTATTAATTCCTTATAGGTGGAAAATCATTGGTAAATGCCTTGGTGTTGGGGTCAATGTATAGAAGATGCTATTGAGGATTTAGTTTAGGAATGATGATGCCTTGGTTTCATTTTGCATGATGGACACTTTAATTTACCATGATTTTGGTATCAAGATTGGATTCAAAAGGTAAGAAACATCTAGGTTCTTAACCCTATTGAATTTAGATACAGTTCAGTGGTGTGGGGAGAGAATGGGTAGTCTCTTATGATTTGGAACGGTTCCAGATGGTGGTTAAGTGCGTGGTTAATCTTAGCATGGGTGAGGTGACCGGTTTTGAAGATGAGTATTGAGAGTGATCCGGTTAGACAGAATTGAATTTTCATGGATCATGTTCACAATTGTTCTATGACATGTAACTCACAAATTTTTTAGTTAGGTTTTATGATCTGTCATAGTAGGAGTGCACATCCCCTAGGTTTTGATGAGATTTAGGTAGCCTGTGTTGGATACTCATGTCACTGATAAGTTTGGAAAAAGTGAGCATCCATGTGTGAGCCAAGAAAAGATGATTTGATGAAAATTGTGGGAATGGTTTCCTAATAGCTATAATGAAATGAGAAATGTACCTCCTTGGTAGAGGAGACACTAGAATTAGATTGAGTGTGGTGGCACAATTGATCCGGGTTGATTATTCTTGGGTATTTATAGGACTATGATCATGCCGCATGAGGAGAAACATGTGTTTGATGGTGTAACCTATTGAAGTGGCATTCTAGGTGCATTGTAAGTTAATCTATATGGTGGGTAGTTACCATTGTCCATTTTAGGGAGTGACCCTCATTATGATTGGAATTTTTGAAGTTTCAAAGGATGATGTTTTTTGAGTTTAGAAAATGTGCTAATTGATATTTCATAATGTTTATTAGGTATTAGTGATATGATCACATTCAAACATTGTGTATGATAGTGGATGGATCATGATCCATGATGGAACAAACCCATGTTGGTAGGGTCATGGGCATGTTATGACTAGTCATTGGATGGTCAGGGGCACTTTGACAGTGGTGAGTGGATAAATTAGAGTATATATGGTTCTATATAAATACCAAATTTATTTTTATGGGGTATTGGTTGTATTCAATATGTTGGCATCGAGATTGGGTGATCTTTATGTGATTTAAATGTGATTTAAGGGGTGAATTTATATTTCATGATGTGGTTCAGGGTTGAAATCCCATTTCATGACATGGTTTAAGTGGTAAACCAGTTTCATTTCATGGTATAAGGGGTGGAACCTATGATTTGTGATATGTTTATGGGGTGAAAAGAATTTGTGACATGGTTTAGAGGGTGAAATCTTATTTCATCACATGGTTTAGGGGTGAATCATGTAATGAAAAGTAATGAAAGTACCTTTTTGGGTGTAACTTATTAGGAATAAGGAGTGTTTATGACATGTATTGAGGTATGAGAAGGACCCTATATGTGAGGGTTAATTTTAGAAATTATGAGTTAGTTATGGGTGTTTCTTCTAAGGATGTGTCGGTAGGTACGGCTGAGTGGTTTTGGAGAAATTCGGTCTAAGGTTCTCCGACTAGTTTTTTTATTAAGGATAGTAATAGTGAGAAGGAAATTGTGTTAGAATATTTTTGTGGGATGTGGTTATAAAGTAGTTAGTCCACTGATAATATGTTTTCATAGGTGATTTAAATGGTGGGGAATGACATTGGTCAGAATTGATCTATATGGGTTGAGTTCTATGGTGGGGAGCAGCATGAACCTTTGGGTGAATTGTTTGATGAAATGGTGGTGTCCTAGGATGGATGGGTGTCATGGAATGTTGTCTATGTGTTTTAGTGGTGATGGTGAGTGGTGGATCAAATTTTAATGGATGATGCACCTTGAGTTTTGAGTTACACAACAAAATCTCATTGGGCATTTGAGGGTGGAACACAACCGTTTGAATGGAAATTTATAGCCGATATAGGTTAAATGATGTGGTTGTGTGGCCACAAAGACTTCTTGAGGAGGATAAGTGTTATAGTGTTTATTTTTTTAATACCCCATGTGTATGGATAGGTTCAAAATTTAGAAGAAATTTTAATTTTGAATTAAATTATGGGTTGTATTTTGAACTAAAACTTGGAACGAATTTATGATAATTTAAAACTATAAAAAGAGGTGTTTTGGATGTGGATTGGAGTTGAAATAGTTACTAATAGGTTTGGAAGAGAACCATAGGGATAATGGGCTACCCAAGCTGTAGTATACATCCACCAGCTAGTCAGTACCTACCTACCTACTATCTGGTGGGGTAAGCAGTAGCTTGGGGCCACTAAAGATACCACCGAATAGCTAGTAAGGCTAAAAGGGTAAAATTTACTCTTTTTTACCCATTGAATTTTTAAGGGGGATAACCCCCATCTTCTCCTTGGTTTCCCTCATGAATCCAGGGGTCTCTCCCCCCTTACTCTCATCATCAATCCCCTTAAATGGGATTTTTCTAAGGTATTTTCTCATCGATTCATGGTACATATTTGGTTTCATCGACCTAAATTGATCTTCCCCTTTGCTTCCTACTAATTTTTTCATTCTCTATTTAGGAATAAATTCTGATTCCACTAGATTATGATGTAATTATCCAAATGATGTGGGTATTTTTCTTATCCCTCATATAGGAGGACCTAATACATAATCCACCTATCATCTCACGCCATTCTGGTATAGGAAGGTCATCATATTAATTTTTCTTATGTTTTTATTTAAATTTAAGTGAAATTGATCATGTAATTGGTGATGCGAATTAGGTATTTATCCTAGATTGAGGTCGGGGGTGTGATACAAGCCATTAGAATAAATTTGGTTGTGATTCTGGCATGGAATGTATTTTCAGTGAGTTTTTAGCATGGATGAAAATTTAAATTAAACGGATAATTAATTTTTAATTATTAATTAATAATAAATTATTATGATTAATTAAATTAAATGGTTTGTGATGCGATTTAGGGAATAATGACTATTGTATTTGGATGGATGATCATGGTTGGGTTTTGGAAATACTAGAAAGAGCAATCAGATCAATAATGTAAAATAGGTAATAAAATTTATCATGAGTTAAGTAGTCCTCATACTAGCCCTGTGGAACTATGAATTTTTTTATATGCATGTGGGTGTTTTTTCACACCACTGAGAGAGATGATCTGATCATTTTGGCTTATTTAATAATTAAATAAATTATTAAACTTAAAATGAATTCTCTTGGAATTAATGTACTTTAAGGGATGTGAAGAACCTTGTGTACTGGCTTGACACTCATCTGCTGATGGTCGAGGCCTAGACTAAGAGGATACCCAGACCAGTGAAAAATCCATGATGGGGTGTAATTATTCTTGATACATACATCCCCAATAGGCCGAGTGATAACCCTTTAGTTTTTCTATCCCAAATGATGGACCATAGGTAGTTTTATCTTAGGTATTAACAATGGGGTAGGTTTAGGTGTTTATATATCCCTGGTTTTTTTTATATTTGATAGATTTAGTATACACCCTCATGGAGGTCTTATTTTGGAATAGAAAATTCTCATAGGGGTGGTCTTTTATTCTTTTTTTGGAAAACTCCCATAGGGGAAGTAATTTACCTTTGTTTTGGAAAATTCCCATAGGGTGGTCTTTTATCTATTTTGTGTAAAACGCGCATGGGGTGGTCTTTTACCTTTATTTTAGAAAATTACCATAGGAGAAGTATTTTATTTATGTTTTTTCCCATGGGGTGGTTTTTTATTTATGTTTTACAAGATTATCATAGGGTTGGTCTTTTATTTATGTTTTGGAAAATGATCATAGGGGTAGTTTTGTATTTATTTTTGGAAAATTACCTTAGGACTTTCTATAATACCTAGTTAATAAAACTCCCATAATGGAGTTCTATGATGCCTAGAAAATAAAACACCTATATGTGGGTGGTATTTAATACTTGGATGATAAAATTCCTAGTGGGGAGGTCAGTGTTACTAATGATAAAACTCCCATAGGGTAGGCCTATGATACTACTGGATGAGGAAACTTCTATAGGGGAGGTCTGTGCTACTTTTCATATTATTCTCTAGCTAAGAAAACTCTTGTAATAGATGAATGTGGTACTTGCTATGAAAAATATCATAATTTTTATTTTTGATGCATAATATGTCTACTAGGGAGACCCAGGTTGGGTGTATTGAGAGTAACGGACTATGTGACTATTCAGAGACACACAGGCATTGGTCGAAACAAGTATAGTCGATCAAGGTCCTATGCCTAACGATCGATAATGATTTATTATTTATGTATTTCCTAATGTGTATTTATTATTTCTAACTGATCACATCACATAAACATATCACATCACTCTTAGTTATGTATGGGTCTACATTAGAGGTTCCCTACTGAGTTTTGTACTCACAACCTTCTTGAGTGGTCATAACACTTGGGTACCTGAGTAGCTCTCATGTGTTCATTGTAGGAATAGGTAGTTATGAGGCCTGATATTGGGATTGGAATGGTTTATAGGGATAACACATATAAGATATAGTGATCGGGATGAGTTATGGATCAGATATGGAAAATATCCTCATTAATTTTTTATTTTATTTATCGAGTATATATGACCAGCCTAATGGGTGGATGGTGTTGGTGTTTTATATTTTTGAGATTGACCATTCAATTTGTATGTTTCATTTCATATATTATTGATTATTTTTTATACATTATATGTACTCTATTTTTTATTATTATTTATTATTTATTTATGATTATGCACTCTAATATAGGGTTATAGTCTCTCCATGACACTACCTTAGACCCCCATTACTAGTCGGAAGCCTTTGGTGTATAGGGAGAAGAACCGGACCAACCAATTTTAATTCCCAAGACCAGCACTAGGAATGTTTACCTTATTACATAGTAATCTATAGTAAAATGGTGAAATTATTTCCATTTTTGTGTGTTATTTTTCCTTTTTTTTGTGTTTCCCTAGCCCAAGGGCTTATAGGGATTTCCCTAGGGCCAACCTTGATAGGGTGGCATGCTTGAGATCGTGTGGTGAATCAGGTTGAGGCACTACTCAAGTGCCTTCCAGACTAGGATGTTACATACTTGATATGATTGGTTACATCAATAATTTAATAAATTTTAGTCTCATATACTCAATATTATTGGGTATGTCAAAATATATTCAATATGATTGAATATATTAATGAATTGATGAGACTAAGGGCTTAATTAAAACTTTATTGGTTATAGAAATTAATTCTATTATTCTGACAGATATATGATATCAATTGTATGTTTTAAAAAATTTTGTAAATATATATAAGGCCTATATAGGAAAATAATTTAATCTTAAAGTTTTCTTTCAATTAATGGAGAAAAGGAATTGCAGTTTGGATAAAAATTATTATAATATGTGTATTTTTATCTCATTTAGATCTTGATAAGAGCATGTAAATAATATTTGTTTAAATGGAATGAGATGGGAGTTTTTAATAAGTGTGTTTTATAATTTTTTTTAATTATATAAAAATATTTAAGGAGAGACTAAAAGAGGTATTTTTATGGTTAGGGAAATTATCATATTTTCATCTATAGAAATGTTATAAAAATATGATTGAATTCAAAGAACATTTACCAGATATTCTCAAAGTTTTCGGAATATATATTAACTAGGAATATGATGTTTGGGATCAAAATTATTGTATAGATAGTACAGGTAGGTAAAATTTCAAACTAGAAGAATAAATTTTTTCTGAAAAGTTTAAAAATATTTCTTCAAGAAGTTAATCAAGGTCATTGAAACCTAGGGTTTTTAGGAAGGAAGAGTAATAATTAAATATAATCAGATTGTCCAAGATATGCCTAAATAATTTTATGAAATTATATGAAATTTCCATGTTAGGTATGGATGTTATAGTAATTAATTATTTAATCTTAAAAGTTATGTGACATAGAATGTATATTTTACAAAGTGATATAAATATAAAAAAGTTAAAAATCAAAGGAAGAATTGATTAAGCTTGTGGTTTATATTCATGAAATGAAGTAAATAGTTACTAAATAGTATATTTTAATATAAAGGATTTTATAAATGTCAAATGAATATAAAGAAAAGATATGTATCATTATATCATTTTTCTTAGGTGATAAAATAAGATGTTTGATAACAAATAATATTTATGAAAAATACTAGATGATTAATTGTATACACATGGTTTATGATTCAATGGGTTCTATACCATGTTTATAGAAGAAGATATAGATAAAAGTGTTTATCTAGAATAAAATTTTTTATCCTGATATTTGTTAAAATTTGAGGGAATGTGTTATTTACACCCATCAGCAGTATATTTTAATAAAGGTTTCTTCTTAAAGGAAAAATTATCTAAGCATATAGGATATTACATATGGAAATAATAATTTATTTTTTTTATGTTCCTACAAAAAAGTAAATGAATGTTATTTCCTAACACAAAAGTATTTGTGTATCTTAGAAATATATTCTAAAAGGAATATAGTGTCTAAGAAGATAGTGGGATTATGTTTAGACTTATAGAAGTTCAAAGTTAATAAATAAATGATTAATCTAATCTTAAAGTGATTTACACTTAATATCCTAAAATGTTTAGGAAATGTGATGGAAAAGAAAAATATAAAGTGTTATATTTAGTTAACTTTTAGAAAGTGAATATCACTATTTCCTAAATAATTATATCATTCTATGATTAAAGTGTTTTTCACTCAATATATTAAAAGAGTTTAGGATATGTGATTATAAAGAAAAATATAAAGAGTTAAATTTTAGTTATCATAGAAAAATTAAAGACACTATTTCCTATAAAATTTTACTAGTAAAAATGAAATATAAATTAAACTTGATATCCTAAAAGAGTTTAGGATATGGTAGTAAAAGAAAATATAAGGTTTAAATTTAGTTATCATATTAAATTTTTTTCCACATTATCCTAAAAGAGTTTATGAGTATTGGTGAATAACAATGTAAGTAGTTATATTATTTTAAGGAAAATTTTTTATGGAATAAGGTTCCAATGATTATAATTATGAACTTAGAAATATTTATAAGTAGACAATATAAGTTAACATCATAAAATTCTATTTTGTGAAGTTAAGAGGTTTGAATATGTTCAAGTAGTTAAACAATTAGAAATATGATTCCTAAGTCTCATAATTATTCAAAATTAATTTATTTATAGATGTTTCCCACTAAATATTTAGTGGGATTTTTTTATTATATGGCCACATATATATGTGACATTAATTACATATGATGTAATTAGTTAACAAACCCCAAAAATAAAAACAAACATAAGGTCGATCTGGTAGTTTATCATATACGATACAATAAATCAGTGCTTATGTTGAGTTTGTTAAATATTATTAAAGAGTTTAATAATATTAAAATTTATTATATTATAGGAAATATAAAATTTATCATTATTTTATGTTTGTTTCATAAATATATATATAGATATAAATTTCATGAACTGTAATGATAATTCACCTCTAAATGTATGGCTTTGAGTTATCCCTAACTGATGTTCTCCATGGGGTATTATAGGTTAAGATGAAATATGAAGGTTAATATGATTATTATTCTTATATAAAGATAAAAAATATGATCATGATGTGAAAAAAAAATAATGGGATTCTATATGTGGACTATATGACCTAATAATTATACCACATAGAGTTTCATAGAGATTTATTTAGTATACTATGGGTGCATGAATCATATTTGAGTCTCCATTACTTGATGTTGTCAAGATACCTAGTATGATAGTATTTATACTTTGATAACCTACTTACACAAGTTTATATATTTATTTAGTTAATACAAGGGTGTTTGGGTATGTTCCTGATCATTTTGTCACTTGGCGCTTAACCAATATGAGATTTTTCCTCACACATGATGAGTATGAAATTTGTTCCCTCGATTGATATAAACTGTGGGATGTGTGTGGATGCACTTAGATATCATATATTTTTATTTATATATGGTACATGTGATGTGATTATCCATAAGGATGAATAACATGCGATATATTCATCGATCAAATCAATCTACACTCTAAGGATTGAGAATAAATGAGTTGGATATATGGTATTTACATGTTCCATATCCCATAGTCACTTGATGTCTTGGACAAAGGGAAAATATGAGAATGAATATTTTCATATGATGCATACTTGTGGACACAGGTATAGAGATACATTTTTTTAATAGAGATCGCGTCAAATCCCTTTATAGCTTGAGTAGAATTGATGCCTTGATATACGCTACTCTTTTCTTACATATATATATCTAGATATTCATATATATTTTTAATGTTATAAATTTCCATGGGGTTACACTTTTGGGTTTACTAAATGGTTATTTAGTTTTACTTGGATAGTTACTCTAAAATGTTTAATAGTTAATCCAAAAGTGTATTAGATGGGTATTCAAAAGGTATTGAATATGATGCAATACAAGGTGAAGTTAATGATATATTTCCAAAAAAAATTGGAAAATATATCTAAAATTATTTTTGGATATGGTTTCACATGTTATTTTATATGATACAATATAAGGTGAAGTGGAACAAAGCCTTTGTAGCTTTAGTAAAAGTGGGAGATTAAAAGTAATATGCCCTAAATACTTATTTGTATATGATACGAGAGGCTACATATTTTGGGTTTATAGAATGCATGAGATACAACCAAAATCTATGATATGTTTGGAATCTAAATGATAAATTTTATCATTTTTTTTATATTCCACATAGCTATCATTTAATGAAATATTTCATAAATTGAAATTCTTGGGAGTTAAATTCATTCTTGCATATGAAGCATGAATTAGTTGTATCATCTACCCATGTTTTATAAATTCATGATTTCATGCATGCATCACTAAGGATAATATCTGTGATTTTTTATAGACCACTTCCATGTGATGGTAGTGTGGGTGTTCTTGGTCGAAACTCCCATAGCCCTAAGCTCACTTCTTCCACCTCCTTTACGCATGAGATACTAGCACATCATGGAGGATGGAGAATCCTTCACATAAGATGTTCAGTTATAATCAACTCTTGGATACCTTTAGAGATAGGATTTATTTTGGATACTCTTAATGATATCTCTCAAGATCATATGATTATTATCTATATTTTTTAAATGATCTTCAGTGTAAGGTTCATCATTTATAGCTTCTCTTCATTTTTTTATCAAGATTTCATATTATCTTACATAGAGATCCTTAGAAAGGAATTTAAATCGTTTTTAAGGATTTTGATAATTTTTATTAGAATCATTTAAAACCCTTTATTTATCCAAATCCAATAATCTTGTGGTATATGCTTGAATGGCCCGAAGGCCTTCATTTTTATTGATTTTTGATAACCCACCTTTCAAGGGATGAGGGGGAACCCTTACAAGGCCCATAGGCTTAGACATTACATGGATCGTAGGCTTAGGAGATTACATGACCCGAAGGTCTTGGGGAATTCAACCAGACTATCTACAAGGAACTGCCCCTCCCCATTATTTTCATCTTGATAGTAGCTCTCCACCTTTGTATGACCGTCTGGCTAGGCTTCCCCTACAAGCACAGGCTGGTACCGATGGCATAGCCATACCCTCTCATTCTGAAAATCCATTTGTCTCTGCTCTGGTGAGTTCACCTGCTCTGAATCCTCTTCTAGGGCTACTCCTTTTTTGTAGTGTGTCTGGGGCCCGCATTCTTGTGGCCCAAAGTCCTTGGGGTGGCCCTAAGGCCTTAAGGTGGCCCGAATTCCTTGATAATCAACTGGCCTGAAGACCTTGGGTGGCCCGAAATCCTTGCAGGACCCGATAACCAAACTGGTGGTCCGAAGGCCCAGATGGATGAATAGTTCCGGCTTCTACAGTACCAAACAGTGCCTACTACAGTGCTTCTACAGTACCCAGAAATATGCCTCCACCTGGATTTGATCTCGGGTCTCTTGGATGCACCTAGAGAGTCCTCACCAACTGAGCTGAGGCTCTTGTGGGTAGGTGGTTAGCCTAAGTCCAAAAGTTTGTGGTACCTGGCTAGTTATCCTAAGCCCAAAAAGGTACATGATTGGTTATCCCAAGCCTACTATATTATGGGTAGGTGGTTATCCTAGCCAATTATGTGATGAATTTCTTGATATTTAACCTTGACACATATTTTATGCTCATATTTGTGTTATATTCTAATGTTATGAATTGTGTCTATATCATGTTCACATATTATTAACTCGTGTTTCCATACTCCTAAGACTCATGTTTTATGAAAAAATCCTTATGTGATGATTTATGATTTATGATCTAAGTTTTATTATGTATTATTTCCTTACGTTATGTTTGTGTACCTTGATTGTATTCTCATACCCATATGTTCATCTTATTCACACTTGTGGTATTCGATTGTTATCTCTTATATTTACCCTTATTGAGAATCTAATCTCACCCTTTCTCGTGTTTACATTCCATGGGTTGTGAAGAATAATATAAAGTATGATATGTATAAAAGGGTATTATGTTAGAAGACTATTTTTGGTATATTTTCAATATATTGTAAAATAAGTTGGTTATGTGTCCAATCTAAAAATACAATAAACTTATAGGTTTTTGGGGTGTTATTTATTTTGATATGTAATTAATAATAATGTAAAATAATGTATTATATATCTATGTTATTCTAGGGTTACCTCATGAAAGAAATATCAATATCCTATAACCATCTCATTATATTCTAATTATAAATGGTTACTTTATACTTCAGAAAGCTTTGACATTGAAACTCACAAAACACCTTTCTCCATGAGTCATCCCCATTGGGGTCAACCCTCTTATGATTTATTGAAACATCATGTTATATGTCCCAACTCTAAAATACATGAGGATGACCAGTCATCTCTATAAACACATAAAAAATAAACCCCTTATCCTGAAAATATATAACTAATTTAAGATAATTTAATTTAATTCAATTTATTTTCCCTATCATTTCCATAATTAAAACATAGGCACAAACAAACATGATGTTTTCACCACACATAAGTTTGTACCCTATGATCAGCAGCATCTTACTATGTTCATTAAGATTAAAGTTATTATATAGGATCATATGGGGCTATAAACTCTTATGTCCTAGATAGTCTCCCTTTCCTAAAACACAATTAATCTACATTAATATTGTTTCCCTACTAAAACTATGAATTTCTCACTAAATCCTAATTCCAAAATACATCCTAACCTTAATCCATGACACTCATACCACTCTATCATAACTCACCCCCATTGTAACACATCTTGGGTCATAATGAAGAAAATTGTGTCCCTCAATGCCCGCCTCTAATAGGTCATGGGTTAGCGAGTAGCACCATGGGTATAAAAAGAAAATATAGGTGACATTACCCCTATAAATCCAAGGAACATATAAGTTAACCACCAATAAACTCTATAAACTATAAATAAATCCAATCCCATGATGAATGTAATATCATATATAACAAAAATCTCTAAAATGAAATACCAAAAGCAACACCTATGATAGTGACTCCATCACTGATCACAAACTTCATGTGGTAGTAGGATTCATCCAAATCATTAAATATCACTTAAAAATATGTAAAAATAGGATGTGTGTGTATGTGTGTGATTTTTTGTGTAAAGGGGTGAGCATACAAGTATACTTGGTAGAATCATCCCCAAATTCTCACATGAAAATGTGGAAGAATAATACTGAAGCCTCCATGAATAAATAGAAAATTGAAACCAACTCATTACCTATAATAGGGAATATACCATTTAACCTCACCAATTCTTACTCACAAAATCTTCATATAATATAGAAATATAATAATCATAAGAATATAGATAAAAAAGTATCTTATAACCACTTATCCGCTAAATAAGTCACCATCACCCTAAAATATTATATTTTTGTGCTCTCATAACTTCCATATGAACAAAATTTCATACCATGTAACCACATATACATAATATATCCATGTACCATATCATTATCACAACCACACATCACATCCGGACCACACATCTCAGCCTCATTGTCACATGATTTCATATATAAAGTATAACAACCATGCTCTTTATTTCATATTAATATATGATTTATTAAAAAAAATTAAACTTAATACAACCTAGAAGATCAAGGAGTATAGTGTATTTTTGAATTGGGTACATTACATAACAACTTAAAATAGGAAAACATCATCTTTATTGAAAACTTCCTTAACATGCTCACACTTAATACTACATGGGATAACCTAGGTACATATATAAGAAAGGGGTGAGATATAAAACCTAGTAAGTGAATAAGTATATAATAAGGTAATTAATGTTACTCAATAGTAATTTAAATGGGTAATAAAAGGAACATTAATAATAAGGCATGATATATCATGACAAACATAACATGGAAAAAGTGGCAACATCTTAAAACACTGCATCATAAACCTAGGTCAAGGATAACTAAAAATACATCATAATGTAAAAATTATAATTAAGGAATCATATTCACTCCCTATCCCAAAATGAAATCTCATAAGAATAAACTTACCCAATGCATTGGATCACTATATAATTTTGGGTGCACCTTCCACTTTTATTTCATTCTCATGCTTAAGTGTGCCACATAGATCATACAATATGGATTCATTCATCATCGTATTTTATTTCAACATCAAGGAGTGTTGAATATATATATATATATATATATATAAGTACCGATTCAAATAGTTATAAGTTTATAAAGGTGAATACCCTTGATAGAAAATGGGTATGGTATTCACTATACAATTATTTCGGCATGGAAAATCATGATGAAATTTCGACAGCATAATGGCAGCACTTAAATTTTAATAAAATGGGTTGATGAGATATAAAGAGGTATATAATCATTTTGAAATTAATTTTATATTAATGGTATATTTAAAAACATACACCATCTTAATTAAATGAATATAAAATACATAATGTAAAGAAGATACTTGAATAAAGAGGAGAAGTCAAAAGATCCCTTACTTGAGTGTGTGACTCCAAATGCTTTGGAGGAGCTTATTGATATATTTTGGAACATTGGGGGACTCTATATAGGGTATTTAATATTAATAATGATATCCAAGGATTTTTAGTGAGTAGAAATGGGAGCTTGGGTGGGTTTATATAGGAAATGAGTGGGGATTTCTTTCTTATTTCTCAAACTTAGGTTTTGAATTCTATATGATCAAATAACCAAAACCATATACCTTACCTTGTTTTTTCCCATGTTTTATACAAAATGGGAGTTTTTTTAATTATTTTATAAGTAAAAGTTACTAATTTAATAAAATAATATTCAGGCTTATGTGGATGTGAGTCATACTCTTAAAGAAATGATTTTAAAACCTTAAAATATATTAATGGTTTTAGAGGATTCATAAAGGATTTATAAAATTAATAAAATAAACATAAATTCACATTATTTTAAATTAAAAACATATATTTTTTCTTGGATACCCTTTATAGTATTTATTAAATCACTTTTGGATCATTATGATGTCACAATACACACCGTATATTTATACAGTGTTTAATTTGTACCCAAAAATCCGACTATCTTAAAAAATCATGAAAAAATCACCATTGGATAATTTATATGTTATGATTCCAAAAATAATATTCATTTTATCTAAATAATTTTATAAATATATTAATTTTCACTTTTACAAATTAAATCGATATTTATTAAGAAATGTAGGTTTTTTGGCAATAACAATTTTCAAACCCTTGTAAAAATTACATTTGACTTCATAAAAATGATCATTTATATTTTATAAATATTATTTAATAATAATATTTTATTAAAATATTATTTATTTCAAAAATCCATTAATTAATCAAAATAAATTCCTTAATTGAACTTGAATATTACCCAAAAATACTATTTGTGTTTTATTATATCAAAATAAAAAAATATAAAGTAATAATAATAGGATGAAAATATATCCATTATTTTATACGCAATAATGTACATACTAATATATCTAGGGTATTTATACATATCACTTTAATAAGTTGTAAAATTCCCTGAGTAAGGTGTGGGATGGTGATATTTTCATGGGGTGGTTCGGCGAACATGCTTTGGGTTGTGATCTTGATGAGCTTGAACTTATTCCATAAATGATTTTACTCATGCTTAAGTTATTGGATCTCAGCTTGGGATTTTTCAAGGTAAAATCCAAAAGATACTATCTCCATCATAAACTCTGATAAATGGGTTTCATCGGGTAAGATCCTACTGGTTGAGGCTATCACTTCCTTTTTTATGTCAATTGGATTTTTTTAAACCCGATATTTATATTGATCATGTGATCACTATTAAATTGATATATTATAAATGGTGATGATGTTTAATGGTCTTTTAAATATGATAAAATATAATAAAACCAAAAAATTACATGTGTTTTCAATAACCATATTACATAATAATATATTTAATTAAATAAAAGGGCAGATTTTATTTATAACAGTTCAAGTCATTACAATATTCCCCCTTAATAAATTCCACCCTCAAAATTTTATTTTACCACATTAAAATAGATGAGGGTAAATATATTTCAAAACCTCTTACAATTCCCACATTTCTTCTTCAAACTTTTGGTTTCTCCACAACACTTTGATCAGGTTCATTGTCTTATTCCATAGAACATTTTCTCTACAATCTAAGATCTTTATTGATCGCTTCTCATAGGAAAGTTCAATGTTACTACCTCGAGATTGAGTATATTTTAGGGTTATGTTATGTACATTATCAATAGTGATAAATTTAATACATCATGTACTTGAGATAGGTTAGGTGGGAGTGCAAGTTGGTAGGCCACCACTCTGATGCGATCAATGATCTCAAAGGGGAAAATGTATCTTAGACTAAGATGTACCTTATTACCAAATCTCATCACTCACTTCCATGGATATATGATGAGGAATACCATATCTATAATATCAAACTCTAAGTCTCATCTATGATTGTTATCATAGCTCTTCTGCCTACTTTGGGCAGCCTTGATGTTATTCTAAATAGTCTTAACCTTTTCCACCATTTCCTCATCCATTTCAGGACCTATCAGTTTTAATTCCCCAACTTCATCCCAACATGAATGTGTTCTACACCTCTTCCCATAAATGGATTCATAGGTAACCATTTGTATTCTTGAGTGGAAACTATTATTGTACGAGAACTCGACTAGAGGAATATGTTGATCTCATCCTCATTTGAATTCAATTGAGCATGCTATCAACATCTCCTCTAGTATCTGGATAGTCCACTCAGATTGGCCATCAGTTTGAGGGTGATAAGTCATTCTAAAGTTCAACTGAGTGTTTAGAGCATGTTGGAGACTTTTCTAGAACTTTTAGGTGAATCCTAGATCTCAATCAGAAATAATCAATAGTGTTACTCCATGCAGTCTCACTACTTCTCTGATGTATATCTGTTCAATTTGAGCTAGTGAGAAGTCCTCTCTAATTGAAATAAAGTGTGAAATATTTGTAATAGGATCCACCAAAACCCATATATAATTGTTTCCTTTGGATGTATTCTAAATTCTGATGACAACTTCCATGGTGATGTTTCCCCATTTCTACATAGGTATGAGTAATGGTTACATCCTCCCCTAAGATTTTTTTCTTTCTTCCTTCATTTTCTAACATACAAGGCATATTGATTTATATTATATGATCTTCTTATTCATATTTTCCTACCAATAGTGTTCTTAGAGATCTTGGTACGTCTTTGTGCTCTAGGATGGATAGAGAAGGTTAATCTATGTGCAACATTCAATATCTCCTTCTTTAACTCATAATTTGATGGTATACATAGTCTTAACCCAAATCTTACAATACCTTATTTATTAACATTGAACTATGAGGATTTCCCTTTTCTTATAGTTTCCACTTTCTTCTAAATTCCTACATCATCTCTTTTAGCATCCTTTATACTCTCCAAAAGGTATAGTTGAGAAATCATTTATGAAAGTATTGAGGATGTTCCTTCCTTTATGATCCCCATGTCCATCCTTTCTAAATATAAGAATATCATATCCCTTTAATTATCATCAATGACAAAATTATTCTATTATTTCTACTTATAGTGTATACCAATTTATTTTCTTTCCTATTATAGTAGTTAATTGATCATTCATAGTCGTTGATCAGCTCTAAACATCTTCATTGGTGCATATTCATCTCTTTTTGTGTGAATATATACTTGAGACCTTTGTGATCTATGTATATTTCACACTTATCCCCAAAGAGATAATTCTGCCATATTTTCAAAGATAATATCACTACATCCAACTCTATATCATATATTGGGTATTAATGTTTGTGAAATTTCAACTGCCTTGAAGAATAGGCTATCACCTTGTCATTTTTCATTAACACATATCCCAATCCCTTCTTTGAATCATCACTGAATACCATGAAAAGTTCTTGACTAGTGGTTAGTGTGAGTACAAGTGTAGTGATAATCCTCATTTTTAACTCTTTGAATCTCTCTTCACATTTATAATTCTAAGAAAACTTGACTCCCTTACAATTTATCTTGGTAAGAGTGTTTGAAAATTGTAATAAATTTCTCAAAAATTGGCGATAATACCTAGATAACCCAATGAAACTATAGATATTTGTCATATATGTTGTTCTCGGTCATTATTAAATTAATTTTGTCTTTTAAGGGTCCACAGATATCCCATTTCTTATAATGATATTCCACGATAATGAGTCTTCCTTCAACTAGAACTCACATTTTATGTAATTGGACTAAAGCTTCTCTTTTCATAAGGTCTTTAGCAAAGTTCTCAAATGCTCCTCATGATCCTCTTTGATTTTGGAGTATATTAGAATATCATCTATAAAGACTGCCACATATTTTTTGATGTAATATATAAAGACTTTATTCATCAATTACAAGAATATATTTGGGGAATTAGTGAGTCCAAATGGAATTACTATTAACTCATAGTGCTCATATCTTGTACGAAAAGCGGTCTTGGATATATCTTCCTTATTCACCCTTACTTGATAATATACCAACTAAAGATCCACCTTGTAGAAGTATTGTGCTCCAAATAGTTAATAAAAAATTCATTAATTTGTGGAATAGGATACATGTTCTTTATCATGATCTTGTTGATCTCATGATAATCATTTTAAAGCAACAATAAACCATCCTTCTTCTTGATGAAGGGGACTAGTACACCCCATGTTGAATCACTTGGGAGTATGAACCCTTTATCCAGATTCTCCTATATTTATTTCTTTAGTTCCTCAAGTTCCAAAAAAAACATTCTATGTGGACTCTTGGATAATGGTAATTCCCCAGTTATAATCTCAATTGAAAATTAAACCTCTCATTTATGAGGAAGACCAGGAAATTCCTCGGGAAACACATTTGTGCATTCCCTCACAATGGGCATGTATTCAAGGATGATATTTTTCTTTAGAATCAATAATTTGAGCTAGATACACTTACTCATAGGGAAATAATATTCATGCTTGAGATTTTGGTGCTAAAGAAGATTCATTCCCCCCCATTAACTTGTATAGAATTTAAGTATGATTCTCAATACAGAGATTGATTTCCTTCTCATAGAAATTTATGTTGGATCTATATAAGGAAAAAAAATTATTCCCATAATTTCATCAAATTCAACCAAAGGGAGTATGAAAATATTCTCTAGTAATTCCAACCCTCAAATTTTGACAAGGGAAGAGTTATATACTTGGAAGTCAACAATTAACCATTTTCCATTTTCACTAATAGATCTACTTCTATACTTTGTGGCGGTGTTTAAATATTTCTACTAAACTTTATGTGTAGACCTAGAATAAAAAATTACATTCTCTATTATTTAATGAATAACTAGAATACATTTCACCAATACATTTTCTGGATCCACCTCATTGATTATGATGGAAAAATATCTCCCTTTCTACCTTAGAGTCTTTTTGTTGTATCTGAAAACCCATTTCATAGTGCATCGGTTTACAAAGTGACCTGGTTCCTTTCAATTGAAGCAATGAACAATGCATTGAGGGTTTAACAAAGCATTCCTCTCCATTAATGAATTAGTGGGTTTCTCATATCAGCAATTATTAGCTAGTAATCCTTCCTTCCCACACCTAAATCATTTCCTCGTCCCCCTTAGGCAATTTATGGGGTGATTCTTTTTGTACCTTTGACAAGTGGGATGTTGAAATTTCTTGGCACCATTATATTTCTCCATCAGACGACCATAATTAAACTCCACTTTATAAATATCATCCCCATGATACACTTGAGATTATACAATATCCATTTTTACTTTTAGGGTACATCGTACAATTTATTCATAGCAATCAAAGTCATGGATTTCCATGGATTTTTGTATACTAATTTTTAACCCACCAAATAAGTTGTTATCCTTGTATATAGGGGGTAACAACAAAGATGGAGTCATATCGTTCAAGACTTGTGAAGTTTTCCTCATACTCCCTAATATATTCATCATCTTTTTTCTTGAGGGAAAGGAAATCCCTTTCCATTTTAATTCAGAGGGTGAAAGGAAAATATTTATCAAAAACAATTCTATAATTCCTTCCACCCCATCGCTTAGATCTCTTCCTCAGGCTTCATATTTTTTATCAATTTTCACCACTAATCTTCTTATCCATATATACAATAAACATATAATATAACCTTCTATTTTTCATAACATTTAAGTATGGAGAAGATCTTTTCAATGGAGTTGATTCATTGTTCCACGATTAATGGATCGGATGATCCATTGAAAGTTGGGGGACTTTGTCGTGTAAAGGACTCAATTGAAACTTGTTATTTATTAGGGGAATTTGGGATCTCTTCCTGATCTAGGTTTCTATTCAGAACCTAAGTCACCTGAGAGAATATTATAACAAAGTTTGTGATTCTCACTCCCATCAGGTTGCACATCTCATTGGGGAAGTCATCACATTTCCCTTCACATTGATTGTTTACCTGATTACTCTTATTTTCATCTATTTTCTATAATAAATGGAAAATTAGGGATGATTATTTTAAAACTATTAAACATATAAATGATAATTTAATGAAATTAAAGGGATAACTTATAACTTAAATTTATTTCCTTAACTTATGAATTTCTATGCTTTAATATATGTTATCAATGATCTATTTCCTAACATATATTCTTATGAGCATTTTTTTGTTCCCTTAATAATGGTTTGTAATGATCTTGTTATTTTTCCAAAGGATATCCCCCAAGAGTGTCAAACCAAATGTGCAGTAAGGCCCATTGTCGTGTACCAGGTTACGCTGAGTCGGGCCTGATGCACCTTGTCATATTTGTTACACCTAGGTACATCTATTCCATAACCATGTCCACTTGTAGTATCTAGACATGGATATATTTTATTGATAAACCAATTAATCTATACATACCAAAATTTAGTTATGTTTCTTATACTTTGTCTTCTCCCTAAGACTTTCACTATATTTTTCTAATCCTAATCTAAAAAATAACTAAACTTTTCCTTTAATACCAACTATAACAACCCTTATCTTTATTTCACATTAATATGTGATTTATTACATAAAATTTCACATAATATAACCTAGAATATCAATAAGTCTAGTGTATTTTCAAATTAGGTACATTACATAACAAATTAAAACAGGAAAACATCATTTTTATTGAAAACTTCCTTAACATGTTCACACTTAATACTGCATGGGATAAACTGATGACATATATAAGAAAGGGTTGAGATATAAATCCCAGTAAGGGAATAATAATGGTATAATGTAATAAATTTTAGATAATAGGCATATCAATTGGGAATAAAAGGAACATGAATAATAAGTCATGATATAGTATGATAATCATAACCTGGGAAATGTGACAACATCTTAAAATAATTCATTGTAAACATAGGTCAAGAATAACTGCCAAGAAATCATAATGTAAAAAGTCCCATAAAGGATTATGGTTCACTCACTATCCTAACATTATGTTACATGAGAATAATCATTACCCAATGCATTGGAGCGCTATATAATTGTGGGTGCACCTATCACTTTCATTTCATTCTCAAGATTAAGTGTGCCACATAGATCATACAACATGGATCCATTCATCATCATATTTTATTCCATGATCAAGGAGTGTGAAATAAATACATTTAAGTCCCAATTCAAATATTTATAAGAGTATAAATGTGAATATCATTTATAGTAAATGGGTAGGGTATTCACTACGCAATTATTTTTTCATGGAAAATCGTGGTGAAATTTCAGCAGCATAACGACGTCACTTAAAAATTCATAAAATGGGTTGATGAGAGAAAAATGGTTCTATAATAATTTGGAAATAAATTTTACAGTAAGGTGGATATGTAATACCATATCTCATAATAAAGAAATTAATATAAAGTATATAAGTTAAATAAGATACTTGAATAAAGAGGAGAAAGAAAAGGATCCCTTACTTGAGTGTGTGACTCCAAATTCTTGGGAGGAGATTCTTGAGAGATTTTAGGAACCTTGGGAGTACTATATAGATGATAGGTAAGATTAAGTATATGATACAAGGATTTTTAGTGAGTAGAAATGGGATCTTGTGTGGGTTTATATAGGAAATGAGTGGGGATTTCTTTATTATTTCTCAAACTTAGGTTTTGGATTATATATAATAAAATAACCAAAACCAAAAACATTACACTAGTTTTTGCCCAAGGTTTCTACCAAATGGTAGTAGTTTTAATTATTTTATAATTACAAGGTCTGAACTTAATAAAATAACACACTTTCTTATGTGGAGGTGAGTCATACTCTTAAAGAAATTATTTTAGAACCTTAAAATATATTAATGGTTTTGGAGGATTTATAAAGGATTTATAAAATTAATAAAATAAACATAAAATCACATTATTTTAATGTTAAACCATATATTTGGTCTTGTATATCCTTTATATTATTTATTACATCACCTGTTTTTCATTATGATGTCATGATACACACCGTATATTTATACGGTATTTAATTTTTACCAGAAAATTCGAATGTCTCAAAAAATTATGAAAAAATCACTATAGGATAATTTAGTCATTATAATTCCAAAAATAATATTAATTTTATATAAATAATTTTATAAATATATTAATTTTTACTTTTAATAATAAAATTGATAATTATTAAGAAATGTTAGGTTTTTTGCTAATAATAGTTTTCGAACCCTTATAAAATTTACATTTGACTTTATAAAAAATAAATTATATTTTATATTTAATAAAAATTATTTAATAATAATATTTTATTAAAATACTATTTATTTCAAAAATTCATTAATTCTTTAAAATAAATTTATTAATTGAACTTGAATATTACCCAAAAATACTATTTGTGTTTTATTGTATTAAAATAAAAATCATTTATAAAGTGATAATAATAGGATGAAAATATATCCATTATTTTATAAAAAATTATGTACATACTCATATCACTAGGTTCTTGATACATTTCCCTTTAATACACCAGAAAACGCCCTAAGAGTAAGGTGCACAGTGGTGGGATTTTCATAGAGTGGTTTTGAAAATATGGTTTGGACCGTGATCTCGATGAGATTGAACTTATCCTATAAATGGTTTCACTAATGCTTAATTTATTGGATATAAGATTGGTCTTGGTCAAGGGAAAATCCCATAGATTTTATCTTCCTTGTAATCTCTGATAAATGGGTTCCATAGGGTATGATCCTACTGGTTGAGGTCATCACTTCCTTTGTCTATGTCAATTGGATTTGTTAAAACCCTATATTTATACTAATCATGTGATCAATATTAAATGGATATATTATCATTGGTAATGATGATTAATTACTTTTAAATCCAATATAATATAATAAAACTAAATAACTTTATGTGTTTTCTATAATCATATTACATAATAACACATTTATTTAAATCAAAAGGGGAATTTTATTTATAACATTTAGGGTTATTACATATAGATTCTTCATGATAAGGTAAGTAATAAAAAAGGACATAAACCTCATTCCTTCCTCTTTCCATGTATGTCCCCATCATGCAATCACATCATAACAACACTAGCATGTCATAACTCTTCAAACCTAAGTCCACCATTTCCTATACTACATCTAAAATAGAGAGTGGGGGAGGGGGATCAGTCACTCATATGTATCCTTTTCAACCTAGATATTTGTAAAAACACCTGAAACTCAAGACATTGTATGGGTATTTTTTGTGTTACCCAACTTTGATGGTGGTACATAAGAAATAATATAAAATATAATGAATATGGTAGATCATGAAAACCTATCCTGAGTGTTAATATTTTGGCTTGTATTTTTCCCTTCTATGTTAATGAAAGAATATATATTTATCCCTTTGTTTGAAATATAATTGTTTGATTAAATCCATGGCCTTGGTAGTTTATAGACAATTTCATTTCAAAAATTCAAATAAAGATAAATCAAGCATATTGGGTGATAACACTAGTATCCATCATGTTTGATGAGATATCAGTAGACATAGATATTATATTATATAGTAGCATTCATAAGAAGGTTGTTGTAGTTGTCATATTAACTTCTTTCTTTATGGGTACCTTGATGTGATGTTAAATGTTGATCTTAGGATTTAGGTAAATTCACTTAATTCCATTAATAAAGAGTCTTATAGGATCACAAACTAATTTTATTCAAAATCATATTAAATTTTAGTGAATTTAATATTAAGAATAAATATTATTCTTAATTTATGGAATAATTATTATTCAAGTAAATTTAATCATGTAAATTTAATCATGAGGTATTAGTGTTTAGAATATGTGAGTTAAATTTAATTTCTTGTTTAATTATTCATAGGGTAATAAATAAATATTTATTTATTCACCGATTTAGTGAATATATTAATATAAATTTCTATTTACTTATGTTAATATAAAAATAAATATTTATTCATGAGTTTAGAGAATATAATATTTTTTAATTTTCAAATGAATCATATTTATTTAAATAAATATTTTATTATTCAAGGTTTGGAAAATTCCATGAGAGGATTAATGATTTTTAATTAACAGTTCAATAGAAATGATATATTTTATTTAACATCATTTAAATAAATATTTATTTATTTTTTTAATAAATTTTTTTTAAATAAACCCATTTCATGGAATTATTATTATTATTATTATTATTATTATTATTATTTGACATGATTATTACTTAGAATAAATAAATTGATAAAGGGTCATTGTGAAATTGTTAATTATTTTAACCCTAAGTATAAAATACCTATTATATAATTTTTAGAAGAGATAAATATATTGTGTGTTGTGTGCATTATAAAAATCATCTACAATTATCTCCAAACCTAAAGATAAAATCCTCCCTCCATACCTCTCAAGAACATAAAGAGAACATGAGATATTGTTGTGATCAATGATGAATGGTGTAAAGCACTACATACTATTGTGCTAGTATGTAGAGTTTCAAGAACGTTGTTCAGAGATTCGTGGAACATTTTTGGATGCATCTAGAGGAATCCTCACTTGGATTATCCACTACAATGAACAATTCAACAAGAGCAGCAACAAAAAATGGTCGGGGGATTATAGAATCTAAGGTAATTGTAATTTTAAATTAATTATAAATTAAATGTGAAATATCATATCTAAGATATTATAGGGTTTTGTTTATCAAGTAATTATAACTTTATCCATTGAAACTGATGAAAAATAAAAATTAGGCTCTTGAACAATGTTTTTGATTCACCCCAGAACTATAAAGTGGTGTAAAAGTGGTCACATTATAATTTATAATTATTTATAAATCTATCTAATCAATTTTATGTGTTGGTTTGGAAGTTTTTCATTTTTTTATTTTTATTCTTAATCTAATGGTCGAGATAACACATTCATTTAAGTTCTTATGGACAAGAACAAGCCAAAATGCATGAAAAACACTCAAAGATTCCATTTTGAGGTGTTAAGGTTGTTTATTGCATGAAACGGTTACACATAATGTAATTATAATTTACACATTATGTATATGTGGTCAACTCACATAAGGAGTGATCTGCATAAATTTCAACTCATTGTGTGGCTTAGTACACAGTGTCACATGTCTCATATTGACCGCTAATGCAGCATGTGATTTGAAATATACTAAACAACATTTAGTTGGTGTATACAATGCACAACATTACATGAATAAATACTCCACATATATTGACTAATATCTATGAAACACAACAATTCATGGACTACATGACATGTAGTTGGAATGTACACATGGTGTAACACATGTCAACCCATACAAGGTGTATGTTGAGGATTTTATAATTTTTTTTGGTTCAAAACATAGATTAATTAAACTGATACATGACTACAAGATGTTTAGTTGGTTGTACACATCATGTGTTTGGATTTTTCTACACCAAGTACACGTTGAGTGAATTTTGACATGTTGTATTGGTTTGTACACTTAAAATTGCACGTCGTGTAAAATATGTCATTACACAGTGTGTATCAATCATCGTACACATCATGTACTAACACAAATATTTCCAATGATATAAACCACATATATTATGGTGTGTCGTGTAGTCATACATTACATAAAGACTACGCAACTAGGCCCATGGAACTATACATCATGTATATCACAACATGCCATGTATGCTTACATTATGTGTCAGTACAAAATGTGAAAAAAATTACATACACAATGTGCATCACACGACATGTATAGTGATAGTACATGTCATGTAACTATTAAATACCATAAATAGAATAAATTTTATGTAGAATATACACATCATGTGGCCTCCTAAGTACACTCCATGTACTTGATTATTTTAAATTTTAAATTTAAATTTAAATTTAAATTTAAATTTATTTAATTTATTTAATTTATTTAATTTATTTAATTTATTTAAAATAATACAAGATGATATTATTATTATTATGTCTCAATGAATATTAGGATATAGTATTAATATAGAGAATTAATTAGTTAATTGGTTAATTTATTAATTCCATTAAATTTATCTTAATTAGAATGAATTGAAATGAATGCTAGTAATTCTAAATTTACAGTATTTGTATATTGTGATTAATCATGAGATTTGATCGACCTGTGTATGTGTTGGATTTATTTATTTAATTTAATTATTTATTACATGATTTTATGTGGTAACTTATTATTAAATTAAATTTGATGGTTTGTGAATCATCCCACTCTCGTTTATTATGTATGGGCCTATGTATCCATGGATTATTTTATATAACCCTAATCCCCCAATACCTCTCACCTACAAGTAAGTAAACATTTTTAAATGATGGAGGTCCAAACTATAGGAGGTATTTCAAGACCTAAGATGAGATGAGTCCATCTAAGAAGATACACAAGAGTGTATAGACATATTGTAACTCAAGTAGAGCATTTTCTCAAGGAGTTATTTCCCCTATGGTCAAGGTTAGTTTATCATTTCTTGATAAACCAACTAGTATATTAAATCTCGTGATCATATCATGCCTTTATTTTATTTTTTTAGTGAATGGTTATTTATTTATTTATGTGATGTATACTTTATTTTGAGGATTAAGCATAATCACATAAGATAAAAAAATTAATGAGCATGCTAATATAAAATAAAATGAAATAAACATGTGTAAATTATTTTAATAGAAATTTTTAATTAATTAAGTAAGTTATATTTAAAATTAAAAAACATGTTAAGAATAAAATAAATAATATTTATGCCTAAGTCAAACAAAATCCATCAAATAAAATATTAAGTCAAAAAATTCCTTCTATTTTCTAAGTTAGGATGTATCCCTAGTTAATATTGGGAGAGTGATATTCATTCTCTAATAGAGTAAATTAAGACCATTGAAAGGAGTGAATTTTTAAAGGACTTAATTTTAAACATTTATATGAGATATTTATCAACAAAGGATAGAGATTCATTTCACCAGAAGGTGAAACCTATGGAAACCAAAATGGTGCAGTAGAATGGAACACCGGAAGTTTGATCACAAATGATATGTAGGGTTTTATATTTTTTATATCTTCAATAAGATGATAGTGCACCAGTATAGCTAGTTGAGGTGGTGGGATTTTTTGAATTCATAGAGGAACTTCCATAAAGATCGGATGAGGTGGATAGTGACCCGAGATAATCAGATAGTGATGGATATTAGAAGCACTGGATAGATCACTCTATATAAGTAATGTTAATTCACATTTTGGATGAGACAGAATAAGTGAGCATAAGTGAGATGGTTAAGAATTGTAATATGACTTACTTTCTTGGGTAATAGTAAAGTATCATTCCCTTATGGATTAGGGAGAAAGCCTGAACAACATAATATTTATTGTTAATGTTCCTTGTCTTTTTTAAATCATTCCATATATTAGTCATGATTGTGTTATTTTAGTGGTTTTACATTGCGGTGTTATGGTTTGGGTGTTTTTGTCTTCCAAGTTTCATATTTCGCAGCATGTGGTTTACTCTAGATATTTTTCTTCTATGAATGAAGTTCTAGTGGAGTGTATTCTAGTGGGTTTACTAGAATATGGTTATAGACCCAACAAGTGGAATCAAAGATTAGTATTGGAGGTTTTCCTAGGGATTAGACCCTAGGGATGGTGTTTCATATCTCAATTGAGTAGCATCATTCTTCCCATATCCTTATAGGAGAATAAAGGTTTTTACTTCTTGGACTCTCATATTACATTTACCAAAAATATTGTGAGTTTACAAGTTCTTGAGGGATGGAATCCGATGAGAGTCAGGTATAGGTAAAGAAGTTTAAGAGAATGAATTTTGAGTTCTGGATGATACAAATGGGGGATTTACTTCAACAGGTTGACCTTTATTTTTCATTAACTATATCCAATATATAAGTGATGAAATTGGAAGAATGGGAGAGGCTAAACAATAAATTATTTGGTTTGATGTGGATGTTACATGCTCAGAATGTGGCATAAAACATTTGAGAGGTGAAGAAAACATTAGAACTCACAAAGACCTCAATTTATATGTATGAAATTTCAACAGTAATGAAAAAAGTTTTCTTTATCCACAAATTATTCATCACACGTATGTCGGAAGAATGATATTTCTTTGATCATATAAATGACTTCAATGTCATTTTAAGTTAGTTGAAATAAATAAAGGTAGACTTTGGAGACCCAAGTTGGTCATTTTTTTTACTCTCTTCACTCCTAGGATATTGGGATATGATGGTGATTGATGTGAGTAACTATAGCATAAAGTTAGATTTTAAGTTCATGGATTTATGATACTTGTTATTGAAAGAATAGATTCATCATAACGAGGTTTAGGCATCTTATATTAAAGCATAAAATTTAGAGGGAAGAGGATATACCATTGGATGGAAATGTCACTATAAGTTAAAATGAAGGAGGGGTCATAGCATGAGTATCTTGAAAGATGATTCTCCCTTGTGATATAATTGTGAGAGGAAAGGCCACCTTAAGAAAGATTATAGTTAATGGTGGGAGAACTCTGGAAAATCTTCCTCTAACAGTGAATCTGCAAATCACACAATGTAAGATATGAGTAGTTTTCTCCTAAATATTATTAGTATGTTGGTGTCATGGGTGATAAACTCTATATATTCATTCCATACTACATATGATAGAGGAATCATGATGAACTATACCAATTTTGGGTGTGGTAAGATTTATATAGTGAACAACAATGCTCTCAAAATAGTGGGGAAAGGTGATTTTTTTATCCACATAAGGAACAAAAGAATACTGGAGTTAAAGGATGTGTGACATATTTCAGACCTTCGAAAGAAACTTATTTCTATTGGGAAATAGTATTACTTGGGTTTCTATACAACATTAATATATGGTTCATAGAAGATTTCACATGAATATATGGTCATCAGAAGAGGAATGAAGGATCTATGTATACCAAAGAGTTAACTTTTCTAAAGTTATGGAATGACTACCTTAGTCACCTTAGAAGGAAGGGGATGAAAATATATAATACCAAAGGATTAGTGAATCCTAGAAACATGGATTATAAAACATGCAAGGATCATGTATTTTGAAAGAAATGGAATATTTCTTTTCAAATAGAAGATAAAATTCCAAATCAATAGAAATTGTAGTTGGTACATACAGATGTATGGAGACCAACACCAGCACATTATCATATAGGTTCACTCTTCTATTTTAAATTCATAGATGATGTAATGTCTTGGGTTTTTAGAATGGATCAAAAACCGCTCCTTTTTCAATTTTCAAGTGGTTATTCCATTTTCTAAATCGATGATCAGAACTCAATTCTGAGAGTTCCATCAGATTTATATCGTGTTTTTGGTTTGGTTTAGAGGCTCGGAGAGTGCCTTGGGTATTTTGGTTTGGTTTCAGGAGAATCGAAGGCAAAATGGCCTACTTTGGAATAGCATGTATGGGTGCACGGTTTAGGGTAAACCATGCGGCACCTTTCAGGTAACCATGTAGCCCAGTTTTGAACTACTTAACAATTTGGGTAAACTGTGTGATGGAGCCACATGGCCTTGAGAGGGGTTATTCAATAATTATATAGGCTTCTGCATGGTTTATGCACATCTAGAGAAAACTGTGTGGAATATATCATAGGTACTTCCACTTGGCAGTACCTATGCACTGTAGATTGCACGGTTTGTGTACGGTTTGGAAAACCGTGCGAGTAAACTATGAGGACTATACAGGGTGTTTTTTAGTTTTTATTTCTTTATTTTTTTCATTTACCCTCCTTCTCCCTTGTCACATGCACAGTAGAGGTTTCACCCTCTTCTCCTCCTTCCACCGGATTTGATCCCGCTTCTCCGTCAGTGGTCCATTCTTCGAGTCTTCAGGTGCATTGGATTCATAGAGTAAGGATAAAATCACCCTTCCCTCTTCTTTATTTATCTTTTGTATCATGTTCCACTATTTATTTCTAAGATTATTTCAGGGTTTTGATGGAAACTTAGATCTATGCCAATCCTCTTTAAATTGGAGCTTGATATCGGATGTGCCTACATCTATGAGTATAAGGAAGGTGGTGCATATATTGATTTTTATTTTCACGATCATTTTGGGGGTGTATTTTAACATGAAATTTTTTATTTTGAGTGAGACCCTTTATTACCTGCTACTTTATATTAAAATTATCATGTGACCCATGGGATGTTGTTGGTAATTCCCAAATCCATTTTCACTCGAGCAAGGCTGAGTTAAAGGTCATATCTCCTTAGGGTGGTTTGGTCGGGGGTTACAAATCCTTTTAAATTGAATTGTTTTTAATTGAATTGGTTTGTTCATTCCAATTGAGTCATTAAAGTCCTCTAGATTAAATTGTTATGTTATTTGGTTATGCAATTCAATATTGTAAAATTTAATTCCTTTTTTAAAGTGATTTTATTTATGTATATATGTTCTTTATTATGATGAATTTCATGTGATGAGTCCCAAGAGGTCATTATGGGGTCATCCCTAGGTTTAGGTGGCTAGTAAATTAGGGTTGATTGATGTTGATCACTGTTTAGGCTTGGCCCATATTTCTTGAGTGATTTGACCATAGGATTGGGCATCATAGATGTCAGTTTGAGGAAGCGAATCCATCGGGTTAGGCATGGAATGTGATACTGGATGGCATAGACATCAAATTGTAGTGACGTGGTCATAGGGGAATGAGGTTTTAGTATTGATGTGGCTTAGTGAATGTATTGGTTATTTCCGCTCACTCATGATGTATAAATCACCGAATTGAGTTGTTTGTACACAGGATGACTCCTTTGATGAGGTGGTTTAACCACTCGAGTGGGTAGAGGCCCCTAGTAGTGTAGCTTAGGAAATTTTTTAGGGGTTATTTCTATAAAAATTCACATGGAAGGTGAGGAAAATTTGGTTGATATCAGTGAGTCTATCGGTTGTGGGATAAGGCTCTCCTGGATTGAGTCCATGGGCCAAGATTTATTTTGAGGATAGGTATCGTTGTTCCTCTAGTTGTCGGGCCATGGGCCAATGTGTTCTTTTGAGCAGAGGTCTGATGGATCGAGGACTTGTTTGAGCATTCCTTCAGGACATTGGAAATATTTTTGAGACATGAGGTGTCAAGAGGCATGTGATGCTGGGTTACTTGATTGAGGTGGAACCTAAGGATTCACCTGGTCTTTTGACATCAGGGGTGCCTTGGTCTATGGGCTAAGGACCTTATTTACTTCTGAGATTTTAGTGTTGGCCTAAGTATGTGACACCTCCCTGGTGGCTACTGATCACCAGTGGAATTTTTGTTTGTTCATTGTATCATTCTGATTTTATATATTTTTTCATGACTGCTTAAACACATATTCTTAGTACGCACCTTTGGGTGGTAACCTACATATATTTGTCTCACACCCTACATAGGTCCTCTAGGATGCATGTAGACTTTATGAATTTATGTTCAGGTAAAGGATCAACCTCAAGACCTGGATCTTAGTGGCTACTTGCATGAATTTTTTAATGAAACCTTGAGGTCATGCCAATTGGATATTTCTTTTTGATTAGTTATATTTTAGTTTACTCTCTTGTAATAGCATGATTATTACATAGGTAGATACTTTTGGTTATCCATTGGCACCACTTTTTTATATTGACATGTAAGACTTGTTATGAAATGAATTTTTTTTCTATTTAGTTACTACAAGTGGTTTTCTAGCTTTCTGATCTGTTTACTTTCCGATTCTCTTTAATTTATTGCATCCTCTATTTAATTGATATTGAATGTGCTTCCATCAATGTAGGGTATGGTTCATGTCTACTAAGACTTATTTATTCCACTACATTCTATATATTGTTACTCATACTAGTATATTATCATTCCTATAGGGTATGTCCTCCCCATTATACTTTTTTACACCCTTGATACTAGTCTACAACCTTTGGTGTTTGGGGAGGTTCTCCTAAGGCTAGTGTAACCTGGTATAATAGCATTTTTTGGGTGGATAATTGGATCTAGGATAATATAAATGGTATCATAGGTGTTTATTTTACCTCATTTATTAGTATTACTATTTGGGTTATGGTATACTAGAGATTAGGTTGTGGTCATAACTAGATTTTGAACTTATTCTTAGGTTATTGCAGCCTCATGTACGAGGGATGGTCAATTTACCAAGGGTGGGAAATGTTGTTCTATTTTTTCCAGATTATGGTCTATATGATTTCCACCTATGTGGATTATTTTTAAAATTTGATGTTATTGGATTTGATATTTGACCCTTAACTTGGTGATTTAAGGGATATCTTGGACCTTGTCTGGGTGAGGTAAGGTTTGATTACTTTCTTTTTGGCTTTTGATAGGTAAATTTTAGGGTATTTCAATTTTATAATTGAGCGTATGATTTGTCGAGTGTTTATACCATGTGATAAATATAAAATGTCATGTTAAAATGTAAAATTCCATGATATAATTACTTTGATATATTCGATTTTATATTCCATGTGTTAATATATATATATATATATAATGTCATGTGATTTGAAATGGGATTGGTTCTTATAGGAGCAGGAAGGTACTATGGTTGAGGTGATTTTGATCACTAAGATTAGGTGACTCAGTGGTCAGTTTGTAGTAATGATGGTTTTAAGGATGGGAATGGCCCAAGTATTATATAATACTCATCTCTATTGAGGGTGGGTAAGGAGTCCATGAGGCTGGGATGCCATGTGTCATGGTTGTGGTGGGGGAGAGTAAGGGTAGTGAGTATGCTCTTCCTTATACTGGTTTCCCTATCTACATTATGTGTGTGTGTGTGTTATATATATGGTTTTTCTGGCCATTTATAGTATTCATAGGGTTCCTCCTAGACAGATCGGATGGATCGTCAGGCAGGTGATGGAAGAGTGTCTCATGAGCACGAGCTGGTTCAAACCCCTGAGGGTCAAGAAGAGTAGGTACATGTTCAGGGAAAGGCTCGGGTACTGGTACTAGTATGGGAAGTATAGTTTCCATAATTGATAGTGTTTGGGGCATGGCTCGATGATTAGCTCCAAGTGAGCCCGGTGTGGGTTCTCCTTGGAATCAAATGGGGTACTCATGGAGAAGAGTCATTGATGGTGTATTTGACACAGGAGTTCTAGTCGCAGCACCTGCCACTTTTTTAGGGTGAGCGTGGTTCATAGAAGGATGAGAACTGGATCAAGAGCATGAAGATGATATTATAATAGATAAAGGCACCTCCAGGGTAGAGGTTCAAGTTGGAAACGTACATACTCAGAGGTCCATCTAAGTGATGGTTGGATATGCAGGTTTAGGCTGGTCAACATGAGGGTTTGTCTTACTAGGATTTCAAGGCCATATTCTTTAAGAATTTCTTCCTAGAGACATTAAGGGAGTAAAGGGCTCGGGAGTTCCTAATCCTTCAGCAGGGTGACATTTTTTTCATGGAACATTTAGTTACATTCCAAACTATCTCACTTCTCACCCAATATGTTGAGCAATGACACCTCTAGGGTGAGGTTCTTTGAGGATGGTTTACGGTACACCATTCAAGTGCAAGAAAAAATCTTCATATTGGATTCATTCTATGAGGTAGTGAAACATAAACTCATAGATAAGGGAAATATGATAGATAGGTCCTACTCTAGTTAGGTAGAAGATTCTGGTGACTTCATTAGTGATACTTCGGATGGAAGGAAGCGAGGCTGAGACGAGTTCCAGTAGGTCGGTTAGGCCAAAGACTCAGCTAGACCACATTAGAGTGGGTATTCTATGGTTTTCTTATGGTGTGGGAAACTAAGACATGTCTGGAATCAGTATGATCAGACTCCAAATGAGTGTCATACATGTGGATAGGTCAAGAATCTCAAGAGTTTTTGCATGAGGCCTTCTCATTTAGTCATTGATCAGGTTCAGGGGAAAACTCGAGCTTTTAAGGTCAGTTCAGGATCGGTATCAGGTGAGGGTAAATGAGGTTTAGTTTCACGTGGAGGTGAATTTAGAGATAGTGAGACCCTTAAGTGGGGTTAGTGGCTAGTGTATGGAGTATCACTCCATCCAAGTCAGGCTTTAGGCAGTCGAGAATCGTTCTAGGTGCACACCGTGGAGCTTCTAGGGGATGAGTGGGTCGGTGAGCTGATGATGGTCATAGGTACATTGTGGTCATGGTAACGATTTTCTTTTTGTTTTATTTTTTAATATCATGTTGAGGGATGTCTGTTTTGGTGCATGAGGTGCATGGGGTATGTAATTACTGACCAAATTTTGTTCAATAGGTTGGAATCATATCTTATGTGTGATATATATATATATATATATGAGGTGTGGGGCACTAGGTTTTTGTATATTGATCAATGTTGGATGCGTGACTTTTAGGATGTGATAGTATTAGGATCATCGAGGAGATGTAGGACTTACTTGAGGTGTGAGGCATCTGGGCACTAATGTGGTGTGCTACTTGATTGATGTGCAAGGCACTGGGATTGATTTGAGAATCTATTGATACATGGGACCTCATAGTTCCATTTTTTATATGGGATTGAGGAAATCACTAATGTGGTTCGGGGTATGATTGGGTGTTTGGAATGGAATGGGAGCACACCTAGTGAGGTGTCTGAGTGACTATGTGTCATAGGGGGACCATGGGTCTAAGAATTGGTCATTATACCTTTGTGTGATTTGATTTTTGGGTCATATGTGACTGGATTAGGAAATTCTTAAGGTGGAAATCCCCCTTGAGGTGAATTGACCTATACCCTTGAGACTAGGGTAGTTTGGGTTTGCTTTAAATGGGGTGGGTATTTTTGGTACCATCTTTATGTTTAGTTTTATAGACTAGGGACAAACTATGTTAATGTGGGTAGATTTTAACGTCCTGATTTTTTAGAATGGGTCAAAAACCACTCCCTTTTTCAATTTTCAAAATAGTGGCTATTCCATTTTCTAAACTGATGATCTAAACTCAATTGTAAGAGTTACATCAGATCTATGTCATGTTTTTTGGTTTGTTTTAGAGGCTTATAGATTGACTCTAGTGTTTTAGTTTGGTTTTGGGAGTATTAGAGGCCAAATGGAATGTTTTAGAATAGCAGGAATGGGCACACGGTTTAGGGTAAACTATGCGGGGGACTTCTAGGTAACTGTACAGCCCAGTTTTTAACTATAGAATAGTTTGGGTAAACCATGTGAGGGAGTAGAACAGCCGTGCAAGGGGTTATATATAAATTTCAAAGTCTTCTGCATGGTTTGTTCAAGGTTAAAGAAAACCATGTGGAATGTTGCACGTATACTTCCACTTAGGAAGTACCTATGCACTGTAGCTCGCACAATTTTGAGCACGATTTAGAAAACTATGTGAGTAAACCATGGGTATTTTACAGGGTATTTTTTTAGTTTTTCTTTCTTTTTTTCCTCCCCCCTTCTTCTCCCATGTCATACGCACAGTAGAGGGTTATCCCTCTTCTCCTCCTTCTGCTAGATTTGATACATCTTCTCCATAAGTGGTCTATTATTTGATTCGTTGGGTGCATTAGAGTCATAGTGGTAATTCTAACCTCACTTACCCCTCTTCTTTATTTATCTTTTGTCTCATGCGCCGCTATTTCCTTCCAAGATGATTTCAAGGTTTCAATGGAAACTCAGATCTACACCGATCCTCTTTGAATTGGAGTATGATATCGGACATGCCTACATATATGATTCTAATGTAGGTGGTTCATATCTTGATTATTGTTTTTTTGGTCATTTTAGGGGTTAATATTTTAATGCTCAATTGGTTATTTTTAGTGATACCCTTTATTACCTTCTACTTTATATTAAAATGATCACGTGACCCATGGGATGCAATTGGGCATTCCCAAATCCATTTTCACTCAAGAGAGGCTGAGTTAAAGGTCATATCTCCTTAGGGTGTTTTTTTAGGGTTCTAAATCCTTTTAAATTGAATTGGTTTGGTTATTAAAATTGATGCATTAAATTCATCTAGATTAAATTGTTATGTTATTTGGTTATGCAGTTCAATATTGTAAAATTAATTTTCTTTTTTAAAGTGAGTTTCTTTATGTATATATGTGATTTTTTATGATGAATTTCATGGGATGAGGCCCAATGTATCATGATGGGCTCGGCCTAAGGTTGGGGTGGCTAGGACATCGGGATTGAGTGATGTTGATCACTGGTTGTTCTTGGACCAGATTGCTTGAGTGGTTTTGACCATAGTATTAGGCATTATAGATATCAGTTTGAGGTGGTGAGGCTATCAGGTTGGGTATGGACCATGATACCAAATGAAATTACCATTATATTAGAGAAAAATGGTCACAAGTGCATGAGGTTTCAGTGTTTATGTGGCTTAAGTTATGTATTGGTGATTGCGACTCATCTGTGATGGCCAAAGCACTGAATTAAGTCATGTTCACATAGGATAACTTCGTTTATGAGGTGGTTTGAACACTCAAGTGGGTAGAGGCCCCCAATAGTGTGTATTAGAAAATGGTTTGTGGGTGCTTATTATAGAAAGCCTTGTGGGAGGTTGGGATCCTTCAGTTGATAGTGGTGAGGCTATTGGTTAGGGGATGAGGCTTGTCGTGGTTGAGGTCATGGGCCTAGATTTATTGTGAGGAAAGGTATATTTGTGCCTTCGATTTTCAAGCCATGCGCTGACGTGTTCTTTTGAAAAGGGTTTCAAGGGACTGATTAATTTTTTGGGTGTGCCTTCGGGATATCGATACTATTGTTGAGACATGAGTTGTCAGGAGGCGTGTCGTGCTAGGTTACTTAATTGAGGTGTAACCAGAGGGTTCACCTAGGTTTTTAACATCAGGGGTGCCTTGGGCCATGGGATAAGAACCCTCTTTAATTATGATATTCTAACATTGGCCAAAGAAGGTGACACCTCCCTAGTGGATACTAATCACCGGTGGAGTTTTTTTTGTTTATTTTATCATACTGATTTTATTTATTTTTTCACACCTACTTAAACACATATGCTTGGTATGCACCTTTGGGTGCTACCCTACTTAGATTTGTCTCACACCCTTCATAGGTTCTTCAGGACACGTGTAGACTTTATGAATTTATTTTCAGGTAAAGGATCATCTTTAGGAGATAAATCTTAGTGGACTATTTCATGGATTTTGGTATGATACCTTGAGGTCATTCCAATTAGATATTTCCTTTTAATCAGTTCTGTTTTAGTTTACTCTCTTGTAACATTGTGCTTATTACATAGGTAGCTACTTTTGGTTATCCATTGGTGACCCTTTTGTATATTGACATGTAATACTTATTATGAAATTCATTCTTGTTCTCTTTAGTTACTACAAGTGGTTTTCTAGAATGCTGATATGTTTGCTTTCCGTGGATCATTCATTTATTGCTTCTGCTATTTAATTGATATTGAATGTGCTTCCGCCAATGGTGGGTATGTTTCGAGTCTATTTAGTCTCATTTATTCTTATGAATGTTTTATATTGTTACTCATACCAGTATATTATCATTCCTAGAGAGTATAGCCTCCCCACTATACCTATTTACACCCTCTTTGTTAGTCGGCAGCCTTTGGCATTCAGGGAGGTGCGCCTAAGGTCAGTGGCACCAGCTCAATAGCAATTTTCGAGTAGATAATCAAATCGGGGATGCTAAAAATAGTATCCTAGGTCTTCCTTTTACCTATTTTCTTGGTATTACTATTTGGGCTATGGTATACTAGAGATTAGGTTGTGGTCATAACTGGATTTGAAACTCATTCTTAGGTGCCTGCATCCCCATGTATGAGGGAAGGTTAAATTACCAAGGGTGGGAAATGTTGTTTTATTTTTCCTTGATTATATTTTATATGATTTCCACCTTAGTAGATTATTTTTAAAATTTGATGTTATTGGATTTGATACGTGACCTTTGACCTAGTGAGGTAAGGGTGATCTTGTACCTTGGCTCAGTTAGGCAAGGTGTGATTGCTTTCTTGTTGCCTTTTTATAGGCACATTTTAGGGTATTTTAATTTTATAATTGCATGTATTCTTTGTAAAGTGGTTATACCTTGTGATAAATATAAAATACCATGTGAAAATGTGAATTTCCATGATAGGATTATTTTGATATATGTAATGTGATATTCTATGTAGTTATATATATATATATATATATATAATGGTATGTGGTGTGAAATGGTCCTGGATCTTATAAGAGCAGGCAGGTACTATGGTTGAGGTGATTTTGATCACTAGTATTGGGAAACTCGGTTTTTGGTTTGAGGCAATGATGGTTGTCATGATGAGCATGGCCTGGGGATTATATGATACTTGGATCTATTGAGGGTGGGTAAAAAGGACATGAGGTTGGGATGCTGTGTGGCATGGTTGTGGTGGGGGAGAGTAAGGGTAGTGAGGATTTGCTTCCTTATACTTCTTTCCCTATCTATGTTATATATATATATATATATTATACATGGGTTGTCTGGAAATTTTTAGTATTCAGTGGGTTCTTCCTAGATGGCACAGTTGGAGTGTTAGGTGGGAACAATACCACAGGAGCATGAGCAGGTTCATACCCCTGAGGGTCAGCTAGAGTAGGTATAGGCTCAGGGATAGTTTGGGGCTCAGGTACATGTATCATTGCAAGTGGAACAACTGCCAGACTTGATAGTGTTTGGGTTGTGGCTTGAAGAGCATCTCTGAGTGAGCCTGGTGTAGGTTCTCTAGGGAATTAATCGGGGTGCTCAGGGAGAAGATCCATTGATGGTGTATCTGACGCGGGAGTTCTAGTAGCAGCACCCACCACTTTTTTAGGGTGAGGGTGGTCCACAGGTGCGTGAAAAATAGATTGAGATAATGAAAATGATCTTTGAATAGATCGATATGACTCCAGGGTGGAGGGATAATCTTGAAACATACATGCTTAGAGGGCCATCTAAGCACTGGTGGGATGTATAGGTTCAGTCTGGTTGATGCAAGGGGTTTGTCCTAGAAGGATTTCAAGGCTAGATTCTTTGATCATTTCTTCCTAGAGACACTGAGGGAGTAAAAGTATTGGGAGTTCTTAACCCTTCAGTAGGGTGAAATGTCCATCATAGACTATGCAGTGACATTCAATGAACTATCTCACGTTGCACTCATTATGGTGAGCGGCGACACCTCTAGGATGAGGTGCTTCAAGGATGGTTTATGGAATGTCATTTGGGTGAAAGTAAACATCTTCATATTGTCCTCATTCTCCGAGGTAGTAAACTAGGTTCTCATAGTCGAGGGAAATATGAGAGATATCTCCTACTCTAGTTGGGTAGCGACTTTTGGTGACTTCAGTAGTGATGCTTCAGATGGTAGGAAGTTAGGTCTAAATGATTTCCAGTAGGGTATTCAAAACAAGAACTTATCTATACCACCTTAGAGTGGGTCATCTACGGTTTTCTTCTAGTGTGGGTAGCCAAGAAATGTCTAGAATCAGTTTGAGTAGCCTCCAAAGGAGTTTCAGGAATGTGGGTAGGTCGGGTATCTCAAGAGTTTATACAGGAGGTCTTCTCATCTAGCTGGTAATCAGGTTTAGGTGAAAACTTAGGCTTCTAAGTTTAGTTCAGGATTGGTACCAGGTGATGGTAACTGAGGTTCAGCTGCATGTAGAGGTCATGGAATAGACAGTGAGACCCGTTAGTGGGGTCAGTGATCAGTGGCTGGAATATAAATTTAGGCAATTTAGGCTTCAGGAATTCAAGCTTCAGTCTAGGTACACATCTTGGATCTTCTAGGGGCTGATCGGGTTGGTGAGCCGATTATGGTCAGAGGTATGTCATGGGTGTGGCCATGATTTTCTTTTTGTTTTATTTTGTCATGGCCTATTGAGGCATGTCCATTTTGGTTCACAAGGTGCATGTGGTATGTGTTGGATTGACCAGACATTATTCAGTAGGTTGGAATCATATCATATGTGTGATATATACATATATATGAGGTTTGAGGCACCAGGTTTTTGTATATTGAGAATTGTTGGATGTAGGAATTTTGGGATGTGGTGGCATCAGAAGCATCGAGGAGATGTGGGACTTATTTGAGGTGTGAGGCATATAGGCACTGATGCGATGTTGTACTTGATTTAGGTGTGTGTAATTGGAATTTATTTGAGAATATATTAAGATTTGGGACCTCATAGATCCATTTTTGACATGGTCTCAAGGTGGGCACTGATGCGCTGCGGGATTTGATTGGGTGTCTGGAATGGAACAGGAGCACCTAGTGAGGAGCGGGAGTGAAAATGCATCACAAGAGGACCATGGGTCTGATAATTGGTCATTATAACTTTGTGTTATTTTATTTTTGGGTTGGATATGACTAGGTTAGGCAATTTATAAGGTGGGGATCCCCCTTGAGGTTAATTGACCTATACCCTTGAGATCGGTGTAGTTTGGGTTTTATTTGAATAGGATGGTTATGTTTGGTACCATATACTTGTTTCATTTTATATCTCATGGATGATATTTTTTTAAGGTGGGTATATTTTAAGATCCTGGGTTTTTATAAGGGGTTGAAAACCACTCCCTTTTTCAATTTTCAAAAAAGTGGTAATTCCATTTTCAAAACCAATGATCAGAACACAATTATGAGAGTTCCATCAGCTTTATATCGTGTTTTTATTTTGGTTTAGAGGGTTGGTTAGTGCATCAGGTGTTTTAGTTTGGTTTCAGGATCATTAGAGGCTATATTTCATGTTTTGAAATAGCAGGTCATGGCGCATGATTTAGGGTAAATTATGCAGGCCCTTACAGGTAACCATGCAACCCAATTTTGAATTGCCACATGGTTTGGGTAAACCATGAAAAAGAGGCACACAGACGTGTGAGCAGTTATGTAGTAATTGTAGAGTCTTCCACATGCTTTGTGTGCATAGTTAGAGAAAACCTTGCATAATTCCTCATGGGTAATGTCACTTAGGCAGTACCTATGCATTATACCTCACATGGTTTGCGCATGATTTGGAAAATCATGTGAGTAAACTGTGTTGCTTGTATAGGGTGTTTTTTTAGTTTTTCTTTTTTTTCTTTCTTTTCACATTCTTATTCCCCCTTGTCATGTTCATAGTAGATGGTTCACCCTCTTCTCCTCTTTCCATTGGATTTGATCCTTCTTATACCTCGGTGGTATGTTCTTCAAGTCGTTGAGTGTGTTGGAGTCATAGCGGTAAGCCTAACCTTACTCGCCCATATTAATTGTTTATATTTCCTCTCACACACCATTATTTCAATCCAATATGATTTCATGGTTTCTATGGAAACTCATATCTACACCAATCTTCTTAAAATTGGAGCTTGAAATCAGATGTGCCTATGTCTACGAGTCTAAGGTAGGTGGTGCATATCTTTATTTGTTTTTTCGTAGTCATTTTAGGGGTACAGCTTTTAACTCACAATTGATTATTTTGAGTGAGACAATTTATTACCTTTTACTTCATATTAAAATCATCATGTGACCCATGGTATGTTGTTGGATGTGCCCAAATCCATTTTTTTCTCTAGTGAGGTCGAGTTAAAGGTCGTCTCTCCTTAGGGTGGTCTGGCTGGAGATACCAAATCCTTTTAAATTGAATTGGTTTGGTTATTACAATTGAGGAATTAAATTTCTATAGATTAAATTTTTATATTATTTGGTTATGTAATTCAATATTGTAAAATTTAATTTCTTGTTTAAAGTGAGTTTCTTTATGTATATATGTGCTTTCTTATGATGAATTTCATGGAATGAGGCCCAAGGGGTCATGATGGGCTCGGCCCAAGGTTGAGGTGGCTAGGCCATCGAGATTGAGAGATTTTGATCATTGTTTGTGCTTGGCTTGGATTTATTAAGTGGTTTTGACCACAAGATTAGGTGTCGTAGATGTCGGTTTGAGGCGACGAGGTCTTCAGGTTGGTCATGGCCCATGATACTGGATGTCATGGATGTTAAATTGGAGAAACATGGTAATAGGGGCATAAGGTTCCAGTTTTTATGTGGATTAGGTTATATATTGGTGATTTCGGCTCACATGTGATGGCCAAAGTTCCAAATTGAGTCATGTTCACATAGGATGACTCTGTTGATGAGGTGTTTTGACCACTCAAGTGGGTAGAGGCCCCCAATAGTGCAGCTTAGAAAATGGTTTGGAGGTTCTTGATATAGAAATCCATGTGAAATGTGAGGAGCCTTTGGTTTATAGTGGTGAGGATATTAGTTGAGGGTTGAGGCTCACTATGATGGAGGTTGTGGGACTGGATTTATTTTAAGTTCAGGTATCATTGTGCCTCAAGTTTTCAATCCATGGGCCGACACGTTCTTTTGAGCAGGGGTCTGAGGGATTAGTGACTTTTTTGGGCATGCCTTCAGTACATCAGTACTATTTTTGAGATATGATGTGTCAGGAGGCACGTGGTGTTAGGTTACTTAATTGTGGTGGAACCTGAGGGTTCACCTTGGCTTTTGACATTATGGGTTCATTGGGACATGGGAAAAGGACCCTCTTTACTTCTAAAATTATTGCATTGGTTGAAGTAGGTGACACCTCCCTAGTGTATTCTAAGCACCAATGGAGTTTGAGTTTGTTTATTTCATTGTACTGCTTTTATTTATTTTTTCACACCTACTTAAACACATATTCTTTGTATGCACCTTTGGGTGGTGCCCTACTTAAATCCATCTCACACCCTACATGGGTCCTTAGAGACGCGTGTAGAATTTATGAATTTATATTTAGGTAAAGGATAATCCTTAGGAGATGGATCTTAGTGCCTACTTTCATGGAGTTTGGAACAAGACCATGAGGTCGTTCCAGTTAGATATTTCCTTCTGATCAGTTTTATTTTAGTTTTATCTCTTGTAACAACATGCTTATTATGTAGGTAGCTAATTTTGGTTATCCATTGGTGCCACTTTTGTATATTGACATGTAAGACTTTTTATTAAATGCATGCTTGTTCTATTTAGTTACTAAAATTAGTTTACTATCATGTTGATCTGTTTACTTTCCACTGCTCCATTTATTTCTTACACTATTTAATTGATATTGAATGTGCTTTTCCCAATGGAAAGTCTGGTTCAAGTCTCTTGAGTCATATTTATCCCTATTCATGCTATATATTGTTACTCATATTAGTATATTATCATTGACAAGGGGTATATCCTACCCATTATACATGTTTACACCCTCTCTACTAGTTGGAAGCCTTTGGTGTTCAGGGAGGTGTGCCTAAGGTCAATGGCACCTGGCCTGATAGCACTATTTGGGTGGCTAATTGGATCATGTATGATACAAATTATATTATAGGTATTCATTTTACCACTTTTATTAGTATTACTATTTGGGTTATAGTATACTAGATATTACTTTGTGGTCAGAACTGGATTTAGAAATCATTCTTGGGTTCCTGTAGCCCTATGTATGAGGGAAGATCATGTTACCAGGGGTGAGAAATGTTGTTCTATTTTCCCCTGATTACAATTTATATGATTTCCACCTCCGTGGATTATTTTTAAAATGTGATTTTATTGGATTTGATATGTGTCCCTTGACCAGGTGAGGTAAGAGACATCTTAGACCTTGGCATGGTGAGGCAAGGTGTGATTGCTTTCCTGTTAGCTTTTGATAGGCACATTTGAGGGTATTTAAAATTTATAATTTCACATATTCTTTGTAAAGTGTTTTTACCATGTGAGAAATATCAAATTCCATGTGAAAATGTGAAATTACATGATAGTATTTCATTGATATATGCAATGTGATATTCCATGTGTTTATATATATATATATAATGGCATGTGATGTGAAATGGGTATTTCTCTTATAGGAGAAAGCATGTACTATGGTTGACGTGATTTTGATCACCAAGATAGGGTGACTCAGTTGTTGGTTTGAGGAAAAAATGGTTTTCAGGACGGGAATGGCCTGGGGATTATATGATACTTGGCTCTGTTGAGGGTGGGTAAGGAGGCCATGAGGTCGGGATGACGTGTGGCATGGTTGCGATGGGGGGGAGTAAGGGTAGTGAGGATTTGTTGCCTTATACTTATTTCCCTATATATGTTATATATATATATTATATATATGGGTTTTTTTACCATTTATGGTATTCAATGGGTTCCTCTTGGATGGATCGAACGGAGCATCGAGAGGGTGATGGAAGAGTGTCGCAGGAGTGTGAGTGGGTTCAGACCTCTAACGGTCAGGAAGAGTAGGTATATATTGGGGATCGGGTATAAGTACCAGTGTAGGTGGAACAGCTTCCAAACTTGATAGTGTTTGGGTCATGGCTTGATGAACATCTCCAAGTGAGCCTGGTGTGAGTTCTCTAGGGCATCAACTAGGGTGCTTGGGGAGCAGATCCATCGATGGTGTATCTAATGCGGGAGTTCCAGTCATAGAACCCACCACTTTTTAGGTTGAGGTTAGTCTATTGGAATCTTAGAACTAGATTGAGATCTTTTAGATTATCTTCAAATAGCTTGAGATTCCTCCAGGGTGGAGGGTCAAGCTGGAAACGTACACACTCAGAGGGCCAACTAAGCGCTGGTGGGATGTGCGGGTTCAGGCTTGTTGAAATGGGGGTTTGGATTGGAAGGATTTCAAGGCCATATTCTTTGATAATTTATTCCCAAATACACTAAGGTCGGAAAGGGCTCAGGAGTTCCTAAGCCTTCAGTAGGGTGACATGTTCATCATGGACTATGCAACGACATTCACCGAACTATCTTTCTTCGCACCCGGTATGGTGAGCGGTGACACCTCAAGGGTGAGGCGGTTTAAGGATGGTTTATGGAACTCCATTCAAGTTCAATTAAACATATTTATATTTTCCTCATTCTCCAAGTAATTGAATAGGACACTCATAACTGAGGGAAATATGACAGATAGGTCTTACTCTAGCCGGGAAGTGGCTTCTGGTGACTTCAGTAGTGACGCTTAGGATGGTGGGAAGCGAGGAATAGATGAGTTAAACAGGGAATTTAGGAAAGGAAATTAGATAGACCACCTCAGAGTGGGTATTATATGGTTTTCTTCCAGTTTGGGTATCCAGTACATGTCTGGACTTAGTGTGAGTGGCCTCCAAAGGAGTGATGGGCATGTGGGAATGTTTGGAATCTCAAGAGGTGTTATAGGAGGCCTTCTCATTCATCCAGTGATCAATTTATGGGGTAAAATCATGATTCTGATTTTGTTTTAGTATTAGTATCAGGTGAGGATAACTGGGTTTCAACTGCACATGGAGGTCATGGAAGAGATAGTGAGACCTGTCAGTGGGGTTAGTGGTCAGTGGCTAGAGCAGCACTACAGGAAAGTCAGTTTTTAGGCAGTTTAGATTCAGGCCAGGTGCATGTCATGGATCTTCCAGGGGCTGAGTGGGATGGTGAGTCGATGATGGTCAGAGGTACGCCATGGGTGTGGCCTTGATTTGATCTTTGTTTTATTTTGGCATGGCCTGTTGAGGCATGTCCATTTTAGGGCACAAGGTGCATAGGGTATGTAATGGACAGACCAACAACTAGTCAGTAGATTGGAATAATATCATATGTGTGATATATATATGAGGTGTGAGGCACTAGGTTTTTATATATTGATCATTGTTGGTTGCATGACTTTTGGGATGTGATGGAATCAGGAGCATCGAGGATATGTGGGACTTATTTGAGGTGCAGGGAATTTTTGGCACCGATGTGGTGCGGTACTTTATTGAGGTGTGAGGTACTGGGATTGATTTGATCATATATTTAGATGAGTTACCTCATAGTTAGATTTTTTACATGGGATCAAGGTAAGCACAGATGCGGTGCGGGATGTGATTGGGTGTATAGAATGGTATAGGATTACCTAGTGAGGTGCGGGAGTGACGATGTGTCACAACAGGACCATGGGTCAGATAATTGGTCATTGGACTATTTTTTATTTTATTTTTGGATCTTATTTGACTGGGTTAGGAAATTCCTTGGGTAGGTATCCCCCTTGAGGTGAATTGACCTATACCCTTGAGACTAGGGTAGTTCGGGTTTGCTTTGAATAAGATGGGTATGTTTGTTACCATCTGTATGTTTTGTTTTATAGTTGGGGAATATATATGTTAAGGTGGGTATATTATAATGTCATGGGTTTTTATAATGGGTTGAAAATGAATCCCTTTTTCAATTTTCGAAATAGTGGTTATTTCATTTTCTAAACTGATGATCAGAACTCAATTCTGAGAGTTCCATCAGCTTTATATCATTTTTTTGGTTTGTCTTAGAGGCTTGGAGAGTGCCTCGAGTGTTTTGTTTTGGTTTCAAGAGATTTATAGGCCAAATGGCCTATTTTTTAATAGCAGATCAGGGTGCATGATTTAGGGTAAACTGTACATCCCCTTCCAAGTAACTATGTGGCCCAGTTTTGAACTTCCGCATGGTTTGGGTAAACCCTATAAGGGAGGTGTGTAGTCTTATGAGGGGTTTTATAGTAATTTTAGAGGCTTCCACATAGTTTTTTCATGGTTATATCAAACCTTGCAGAATATTGCATGGGTACTTCCACTTAGGCAATACCTATGCACTGTAGCTCACACGATTTGTGCACAGTTTGGAAAACCATGTGACTTGTACACTGTTTTTTTCTTTATTTTTATTTTTTCTTTCTTTTTATTTTTCCTTTCTTTTTATTTTTTCTTTCTTTTTATTTTTTCTTTATTTTTATTTTTTCTTTCTTTTCCCCTCCTTCTCCCTTATTTTGTGCACATCATAGGGTTCCCCCTCTTCTCCTCCTTCCACCAGATTTGATCCATCTTCTCTGTCAGTGGTCTATTCTTCGAGTCATCAGGTGCATTGGAGTCATAGTGTTAAGGCTAACCACACCCACCTTTCTTCCTTGTTTATCTTTCATCTCATTCATCGCTATTTTTTTCTAATCTGATTTTAGGGTTTCAATGGAAACTCATATCTACGCCAATCCACTTCTAATTAGATCTTGATATCAGACATGACTACATCTATGAGTCAAAGGTAGGTGGTTCATATCTTGATTTTTGTTTTCATGATCATTTTTAGAGTGAATATTTTAGTGTGAAATTGGGTATTTTGAGTGAAACCCTTTATTACCTACTACTTCATATTAAAATGATCGCGTGACCCTTGGGATGTTGTTGGGCATGACCAAATCCATTTTCACTCAAGTAAGGTCGAGTTAGAGGTTGTATCTCCTTGGGGTGGTTTGGTTGGGGGTTCCAAATCCTTTTAAATTTAATTGGTTTTGTTATTCCAATTGAAGCATTAAATTCCTCTATATTAATTTTTTATGTTATTTGGTTATGCAATTCAATATTTTAAAATTGAATTTCTTGTTTAAAGTGAGTTTCTTTTTTTATATATGTGATTACTTATGATTAATTTCATGGGATGAGTCCCAAGGGTTTGTGATGGTATTGTCCCAAGGTTTAGGTGGCTAGGCCATCGATATTGAGTGATTTTGATAACTGGTTAGTCTTGACCTGGATTGCTTGAGTGGTTTTTTCCATAGGATTGGGCATCGTAGACATTGGTTTGAGTGGTGAGTCTGTCAGGTTGGGCATGGCCTGTGATACCAGATGGAATGGCCATCAGATTGGAGTGACATGGTCATAGGGGCATGAGGTTCTAGTGTTGATGTGGCTTAGGTTATGTATTGGTGATTTCTTCTAACCTGTGATGGACAAAGTGCCAAATTGAGTCATTTTCATACAGGATGACTCCATTGATGAGGTGTTTTGACCAATCAAGTGGGTAGAGTCCCCAGGTAGTACTACTTAGGAACTTATTTGGGGGTTCTTATCATAGAAATCCATGTGGAAGGTGAGGAGACTTTGGATGATAGTGGCGAGGCTATCTGTTGGTGGTTGAGGCTCACTGTGATTAAGGTCGTGGGCCTGGATTTATTTTTAGGACAGGTATCATTGTGACTTTGGTTGTTGGTATATGGTTTGACGTGTACTTTTGAGCAGGGTTCTGAGGGACCGGTGACTTTTTTGGGTGTTCCTTTAGAATTTCGGTACTATTTTTGAGACATGAGGTGTCAAGATGCACATGGTGTAGGGTTACTTGATTGAGGTGGAACCTGAGGGTTCGACTGGGATTTTGACATCATGGGTGCCTTGGGTAATGGGCCAAGGAGCCTATTTACTTATGAGATTTTGACATTATCCAAAGCAGTTGATAGCTCCCTAGTGGATACTGATCACCAATGGAGTTTGCGTTTGTTTATTACATCATACTTCTTTTATTTATTTTTTCATGCATGCTTAAACATATATACTTAGTACGCACCTTTGGGTGGTGCCCTACTGAGATTCATCTCACACCCTACATGGGTCCTTTAGGACATGTGTATATGAATTTGTGTTCAGGTAAAGGATCAGTCTCAAGAATTGGATCTTAGTAGCTTCTTGCATAGAGTTTAGCACGGGACGTTGAGGTCATGCCAATTGGAGATTTTCTTTTGATTATTTATATTTTATTTTACCCTATTGTAACAAAATTCTTATTTTGTAGGTAGATATTATTGGTTATTCATTGGTTCCCCTTTTTTATATTGACATGTAATACTTGTTATGAAATTCATGCTTGTTCTGTTTAGTTACTACAAGTGGTTTGTTGGAATACTGATTTGTATACTTTCTGCTACTCCTTCATTTATTTCTTCTGCTATTTAATTGATATTTAATGTTCTTCCGCCAATGGAGGGTATGGTTCGAGTCTGATGAGTCTTATTTATTTTAATGCAAGATATATATTATTACTCATACTAGTATATTATCATTCCCATAGGGTATATACTCCCCATTATACTTTTTTACACTCTTACTGCTAGTTGAAAACCTTTGGAGTTTAGGGAGGTGGTCCTAAGGCTAGTGGAACCCGACCTAATAGAACTGTTTGGGTGGATAATCGACTCAGGGATGCTATAAATGATTCCACACATAAAGTGTGGGTGTAAATTATAAGGCATGTGTATAAGTTATTCAAGAACTTTTTCAGATAGATGGATATGTTGGATAATGATACTAGATGCAATTTGAAGTGCCTAGAGTTATACAATGGTGGAGATTATGAAATTAAGGATTTTTAGTGGTCCTTATAGTAGAAGGGGATTTAATTTGAGAAGATTATACTAGGGAATTTAAAGCACAATGGAGTTGAAGAGAGTATAAACAAAATGTTGGTAGAGAAGGAAAGAAGTATAATAATTCATGTAGGGTTTCCTATGGTTTTTTTTAACAAAAGTTATGAATTGTTACAAATACTTAATCAAAGTTCATTATCCCTAATTGGATAGAAACTTCTGAAGAAATGATGGTCCAAAAGGAATGTTTTTTTCAACCACCTCAAATTCTTTGGACCACTTCCTAATGTTCATGTTAATTCCAAATAATGAGACAAGATGGAGGCTAAGTCTCGAGTGTGTTACTTTATTTTCTAGAATGACGAAGAGTTTGGATTTTGAAATTTGTAAAATGACTCTCAAAAAGTCATCAGAAGTTGAAATGTAATATTCAATGAAGGGATCCTATAGAAGGATCAGAATTAGGTAAAAAATTCAGATGTAATCAAAGTAGAGTTAGAAGTTAAGGTTTATATGGTTGGACCACCATAACATTTTTAAATTATAGTGAATATAGTAAGAACGTCGGGATCAAAAGAACCAGGTCATCTGGTAGAGTTATAGGAAGCATGGGGCCAAATTCCAATTGTTTTCCCCATCCATATGTACCAGAGAGTTAAAGGACTATAGAATCTCGAGCACCGGGATTTCATACTCTAAAATTTTCAGTACCAAAAGGAGCTCAGCCATAGGTACAGGTATAGAGATCTACCAGGGAGTTGTTTCAAGTGAAAAGGTATGGTGATACTTTTAATTTCTTACTTATAATGGATTATAGAGATCCCATGATCCTGGAGGACGTGAGAATTTGGGAAGACTCTGAATAGTGTAAGTTATCCATGAGAGTTGAACTTGATTCCCTCCATGTGTATGGAATATGGTAGCTAAAGGAGAGACCCACTGGGAAGAAGGTTATTCAAAATAAATGGGTTTATAGGTTGAAGAAATAGGAGGATGGTAGAAGGAGGTACAAATCCAATCTATTTGTAAAAGTATTTCAGAAAATGGAATGTGTGCATTTCATAGCGATATTTTCATTGATAGTAAATAAAAAAATTATTCAAATGGTGTTGAGTTTGGTTGAATTGAGAGGAATTTATCTCGAGAATTTGAACCTAAAGATAGAATTTATTCATAGGGACTTATATGAAAAAAAAATATAGAATAGACATCTAGTTTCAAAGATCATAAGAACCAGGTAATTTTTTGTTAGGTCAAATGTATCTTTTATGGTTTAAAGGGAGCACTAAAGTTTTGGAAGAATATTTTCAATGTGACTTCATGAAGTAGCAAAAGTTTTTTCATAGAAAAGTTGACCATTTTTGTTACCAGAAGGAGTCCAATGATCAGATTTTTCTAATAACACTAATTTTCATCAATGAAATGTTGATTGCAAAGCTAGTAAAGGTCAGAATTGATGATCTTAAGGATGAGTTGTCCAAAAGTTTTGACATGAAGGGCCTTGGTTCAGTAAATCATACTTTGGGGATGAGGATTGTGGGTAACCTAATTTCGAGTACTTTTTTTCTAACTTGGGTACACAATATCTAAAGGATTCTCAAGTGATCCAAGATGCTAAAATAAAATATAGTGTCCACATACCTAATTGATCACTTCAAACATATCAAGGAAAAGTCACCATGAAAATAATTTGAGGTCAAGTTCATGGGAAAAAGTTCCATATACATCAACTATCATCAGCTTAATGTAAGATATGGTGTGTACTCATTGGGACATTGTGAAAGCACTAAGAGTCATCAGAAGGTTTATATTGAACCCCAAAAAGGAGCACTGGGAGGCTGTGAAATGGATTCTCTAGAAGCTTGGCACTTTTCTTTGTAATAGATAATTCCTTGAAAGGATTTACATAATTAGAATTTGGCATAGATTTAGATATATGAAATACTATAAAAAATGTAATTATATGTATTTACCTAAATTTTGTAAATACATTGGGAAACGGTGTGTGGATAATTTAACCGTGTTTTTTAACATGACTAAATTAGCAGTATTTTTTAATTTGAATAATTTAGCTGCACATGGTTTACCAATGTTTTTTTCAAATGCAGGAAAATTGGAAAACATTACCCATGTTTAGATAAATGTGGATAATTTTTTTTATTTAAAAACATTTTTTTACTGACCTCACATGCATGTCTCCCTCACTGCACTGCATCCTTGTTGACATAGATTCCCATCAGCCCTACCACACCGCACCCCAGTTGTCGACGCTTGGCAACACCTGCACGTCGTACCCCTACTAACATTGATGCCCAGTTCATCCCTATTGACATCATCGCAACCTCACACCTATATAAATAAAATTGATCCCCCTCGTATTTGATCCCATGGTCCACACCCTTCGAACAAAACATGCATTACTCTATATATATTTACATATTAACATGAATATATTTATAATTTCATATATAAATATAATATATAATTTTTTTTTTTAAGGTTGGGGTCGAAGCCTCATTTTTATTATTAAATCAAAGCAAATACCTCTTTTAATTGGGTAGAGAGAAACCCATTACATAGCCCGAAGGCCCAGTGGGCTTGTAGCCCATTACGTAGCCCATAGGCCCAAATTTTAAGCCCAATTCACATTCTGTGAATAGTAACCTGCTACTACAGTACCCTCACAATACCTCCACCGCTACAGTGCCCTGCCACCGCTACAGTACCCACTAATGAACAGGGTCACCGCTGCTACAGTACCGCTACAGTACTGCTACAGTAACCTGAGCCCCATGGGTTTTGAACCCCCATTTTCCATGTAGTATTACGGAGTGATTACCACTAAGCCAAACCCCAACTACAAATATATAAATTTATTAAAAAACATACATATATTAATATATAATCTAATGCACATAAAATAATATTAATATTTTATAATTAATGAATTAATTACTGATATATATGAATTTTCATACATATTATTATTTATTTATTATTAATGATCATTTACTTATTAGTTTTTATCAAGTTAACTATAATTATGTTTTAAATAATAATGAATAATAATTGATTTAATTATAAATATATTATTTTTAATGTCATGTAATATTATTATATGTATAATATCTACCTATATTTGTCTCTCTCTATATGTATGTATATATGTATGTATCTATGTATGTATGAATATGTGTGTTTGTGTAATTTAATATAATAGTATTATATAATATTATTATGTGTGTGTGTTGACACACACACCCACATGTATATATATGTATAAATTAATGTGATTATATTTTTAAATTAATATATATATATATTATTTATATTAAGGCTAATATATTTGTGTGTGTGTGTTATTTATTCAGTTGAGGGGATTACAAACCACAAACAACTTACACACCCAAGCACATTAGTGGGTCAAGCCCCATCCCACCCCACTTGTAATGTAAAATACCTACTGGAACTATTTTATTATATATTACTATCTCGAAGTCCCAATCATATCATGAAGACTCAGTTAAATGTGTCCTGAAGGCCCCTGAAGAAGATAACCCAAAGGCCCACATGAACAACCTGCATCATGTCATGTCACCAGTCTTTACATCATGCCATTCCCCTTCCATTATTCACTATAATGTGTTACCGATCAAAAGATTGTGTCACCCCCTACCATGAATTGTTGCATCATAATAGCCTCTAACGCACCATGGAAAAGAACCCCTTCATCAATTGTTGGGAGAAGGGCTAGATGATAGGTTCCATCACACTTATCTCTCTTTCAAGCCACCCATTTAGAGATGCTGGTATGGCACCCCACTACATCACCTGCATATTGTGTCACATTAATAAACTAATCCCACTATGTATATAGTCACATTGAAATACACCCATTCATCCTACATAAAAAATCCATGAGGATGGAAGGATGTTTGATTGGCTCCAGCATGACCATCCCTCTTTCAAGGCCACTCACCCGATGGTGTTTGTGTGTCATCATGTTGCACTGCATGCCTATTACATCGAGCCATTCTCATGGTCTCTCCATGTTGCCTACTACCTGAAGATGATGACCTATAGGCTATGTGGACCAAAGGCCTTATCGATGTCTCGTAGGCCCTATGCCCCAAAGGCCCACAGTACTAATGGCTCAGAGGCCTGATTTCCTAAAGGTTCAAATTAATGGCTCAGAGTCCCATATCTGATTAATAGTATTTATTTCTACAATACTCTGCTACAATGTTGTAATACTTCTACAGTGAGTACACCTGCGAAGATTTAAACCTTGTTCATTTGGATATGGAGAACATGGATTAAGTACCACTTAACCACGGCTCAGGCCACATGTGTGTGTGTGTGTAAATACTTATAAGTTTATATATTTATCTATATATTGAAATATTAATTTAGATATATATATATATATATGATTATATTTATAAATTTATATATATATATATATATATTAATATATATAATTTATATTATTTATATTATATGATAATATATTTATGTGTGTGTGTGTATAAATAATTATAATTTTATATATTTATTTTTATATTAAAATATTAATTTGAATGAAAATTTATATATATATAAGATTATATATTTATTTATATGTTGAATTATTAATTTACATATATATATCTAAATTAATATATTTATATATTTGTATATATATTTGTATGAATTATTATAAATGTATTTATATATATATATATATATTAGCTCTGTTTTAAAACACTGCTAAAAAACATGACTAAAAGCATTTTTTGTTGTGGAATAGTACCTTTTGTTCTATGTTTAATTTTAGTGGAATGATGGTGAGTTAGATGTCGAAGATTTGACTGGTGTTTTCACTCTCAATAATGGAAGAAAAATATATCGTTTTTACGGAAGCATGGAAGGAGTTGGTGTGGCTGAAGGGGTTGCCGAAGGATCTTGAAAAGGCATTGGAAGTCGGGATATTGTTTGGTGACTCACAAATAGTGATTCACTTATCTGTAAATATGATGTTTTATTCTCAAATAAAGTGCATGTAGGTTAAGTACCACTTCATATTGAGTTTTTTGGAAGATGGAATGTTGGAACTATAGAAGATCAAAGGAATTTGAAATCCAATAGAGGTGTTGAAGAAGGTGGTTACCAAGGAAGTGTTGGGGTAGTGTTTCACCTTAGTTTGAATTGGGTGACAGATCATTATGGTTGGAGTACTATTTGTATGCTTTACTTAAGTTTAAGGAAAGAGATATGTAAGGGAAGGTGGAGGATTTATTCATATTAAAGACTTCAAATGAATCTTAAGTAGGATATTTTTGGGATTATGAGATTCATTCTCTAACAGAGGAAATTAAGACCACCAAAAGGAATGAATTTATAAAGGCCTTGTTTCTGATAGTTTGGATAGGAAATAAAGCAAAAGTTGAAGGGTTCATTTCATTAGAAGATGTAGACTATGTTCGGTTGAGTTGGTAGGAGTCTTTGACTTCATGGATGCTCATTCGTGAAGATCATCTGAGGTGGACGGTAAACTGGGACGATCGGATGGTGATGGTGACTAAAAGATCTGTATAGATCACTCTATATAAATTAAACTAATTTATATTGTTGATGAGATGGTATGATTGATCTTAATCAGGATACTTAAGCATTGTAATCTTATTTACTTCCTTGGGTAATAGTAAAGTAGTATTCCCCCATGGATTAGGATGCAATCCTGAACCACGTAATATTTTTTCCCCTTGTGCCTTGTTTTCTTTTGATCATTGTTTCTGTTAGTATTTCTTATGTTCTTCTGATAGTTATACATTTTAGTGTTGTAGATTGGTTGTGGTCTTATTACAAATTATAAATTTCATATCATGGGGTTTATTCTGGTGTTTTTTATTCCACATGCGAAGCTCCAACAGTGTATCTTATGGTGGGTTTATATAAAGGTGTTCATAGACCCAAAAATTAAAGTTTTATTTTGTCTATAATGAAGGGAACTTTAAATTATTAGGGAATCTTAATAAATATAATGGATCGAATTAACCAAATTTGTATTAAGGGTAACACCCCTACTCTACTTAATACAATTTAGTGGCAAGTGTTGATCAAATTTTAGTATAGGATTTTAGGATTGAGGTGAACACTCAATAGATCACAGAGTTGTGAATTAATGCAGTTGTAAAGGAAATCCTATGTAAATAACTTCAAGTGATCTTCATGGTCATGGTCTAGGTTATGAGGAGGTAAATATGGGTCCTTAAACTAGAATATCTAAGATACTATATATTTTTAATCCCACTGTAAGGGATATTGGGATTTTCTAAAATAGTGGAAGACTAACATGTAATCAAGATAAAGTACAAAAATCTACTTTTATTTATTATAGGAAATGGAAATAAAAAACAACAGAATCACTATGATCGTTCCTGTATAAATAAAATTTCCTCACTAATACAATCTTCCAAGGGTGTTATAGGTACTTACTCACTATACTACTATAGGAAAATATATTATATGTGTTGTAATCCCTTATAACCAATCACTCATATCATGGAGAGATTGAGAAAAATAAGTATGCCTACATGAGGCACATGAAGCATGTATAAAATGTTTTTTACATCATGTTATCAGTTATGTCTAGAGAGTTATGATATCTCATCTACAATAAATTAAAAAGAATAGAAATAGTCAAATGATAAATGAGATGTTCATTACATTATATAAGTGTAAAATTTAATATGGATACCTTTTTATTTATCATATACTCAAGATGTTGAAGTAAATCGATTAATTAATGAAGTTTAGATTCCATGTGAATAATAAATTTTCTATTAATATCATATTATCATCCATACCACCAAGATTCTCTATATTTATTAATAACTAAAAATAATAATAATATAGAAAATCTGCCCAAGAATCTTTTGATTGTGGTTTTCCAAGTTGATAAGGATTGGTAGGAATATGATTCATCGCCCCTTATGGTGAAGGAAGTTATGGAAAAGGTTGAAAATCTCATGAAAATTTTAGATTCAATGGTTCTTTCTCAACATCCATCAAAGAAACAAAAGATATATAGGTGATGAAATAAACATGATGTTATCTACTTCATGTGTGGAAAAAAAGATCCCTCAAAAAGTAATTGAAATGGATTTAAGAAGAAGAAAGTTGAAGCTTCTACTTCAGGTATATTTATCATTGTATGTAATATTTATAATTCAATTTTTGGGTATTAAATTCTATATTTGATTCAAATATTTTTATCCAAATATAGGTTCCAAAGAATATTATAAATATTGGAAGAAGTAAAGTGAATTTTCAAGTTTTTGATGGGACTTGACTCATACATCAAGTAAAGAAGGTCACATTTTCAAGATTTATAGGTGGATTGATTCTCATAAAACTATTGTTTTGTATTGATTATTACCAAAAAAAAATATCTCAATATCCAGTTTTAGACACAATGAGACAAAATTTCACATATGAAATGAATATTGTTATAGTATACAATACTTAATTAATTGTTTAATTGTACTTGAATCATAAAATTACAATATCAATAAAAAATTTTGAATATAAAATATAGGACTAAAATAATTACTATTTGTGTAAATATTATTTTTTTAAGTAAAAATAAAATTAAATTTTAATAATATAACCATAAATGTGTTTAGTTTAACACCCTGAGATTCTAGAATGTATTACTTTTAGTAAATATCTTGTTAAATAGTGTGTGATATACATAATACCAAACTAAAGTGAAGAATAATTTATTAAAATGAAAGGTAAAAATAAATTTATTATGAATATGTAATGAGAACAAAATGAACACTCATTGGTAATTGATATGATATAAGGTTAAGAACACTTAAAGTTCCAAAGGGTCATTTTTTATAGAAGTGATTTTTTGTTATATTTTTTATTTTAATTTAAAAGATACATTTATAAATTTTAGAATTTTAATTTGATTAAATTAACTTAATTTTTTAATTCATAATTTCAAAATTATCTTAGGTTTAATTTTTTATATTTTTCTGAAAAGATTTACTTTTAGGTGAATGGTGAAAAATACTGATTTTACAAGACTGTCACTTTTATGAAATTATCATGATGTAAAAATGAATTGAAAGTTTATGAAATATTTTTATAGACCAAATAAATATTTAATAATGGATATAATGAATTTAAAATTTTAATTTTGAATTTATAAATATATTTTTCACATTTTGGAAATCTAAGTAATGTTTTTATTCAAATAAAAACTATTTTTGGTTATTCTACTATAATCAAGTATTCACAAGGTTCCCTTCAGTTTTGGTTTGGTTTTAAAGCCAAATAAGTCTCCTTTTATTTAATATAATCCAATTAATTCCTTGGGAATCAACATTATAATTTATTTGGTGTAAAATTGTTTTTATACTTAAAATGGCATTTTTTTAAATGGTTTTTCATTGTGTCTCTGAAAATTATATTAAAAGTAATTTTTACCACTTTTAGAAATTTAATATTAAAAATTGGATTTCATAATTGAAATAGTCATGTTAAAATTTGGTAATGAGTTCAATTTCATTTTTAGTCATAATGAATAGTTACCATAGTAAAAGTTTATCACTACGGTAAAGGTTAAAAGGATTAATGATGGGTTAAAACTTAGATATATGGTTTAAATTATCTCTAAAACTTGTATAAATTTGATTGGTTGAGTGAATTTAGAATTTAAATTATCATATATTTTAAATTTTACTAAATTTGAGATGCTTTCCATAATAAATACATTTATTATATTTTAAAGTTCTTAATATTTATAAGGGTGTCACTCCTCTCACTTATAAAAGGGAACCTCCTTTCCTCACTTATCCACACACTTTTAGCTCCCTAGATAGACCAATATCTAACAAAATTCCTCTAAAAATATCCTCCCCGCATCCTAGATGTTCTTTTATCACTAAAATATCAATCCTTGAAGGATTAATGTGTAAGTTAAAGAAAGATGTCTATGGAGGAAGTATAAGTCTTAACTCAATTATTTCAAGTTTATTTCTTCTTATACCACCTTAAAAACTATTATAGTAATCCTAATATATTTAAATTAGTATATTTAATATATTTAAATATTATTATATTTATTTAACAACTATTTTATACCTTCTTTCTACCCAATGGGAAATGAAAATGTCACTCATGCGTACGTGCGGAATACTGCCTCCCTGAAGCGATGCGCTTCATTTTTCATTAACACCTAAAATGACTGGATATAAATATGGATTTAATAGATATAATTTTTTATATAATTATGATTATATAAATAAAAAATATTATCTACCTTCTTACCCTCGCATTTGTTAGAAAATAGAAAACATCACTCGTGTGCACGTGTGAACTACCGCCACCACAGAGCGATGTAACTCATTTTTCATTATCATCACTAATGGATGGTCATAAGGATGAATTTAATGAATAAATATTATATTTATTATATTATTATTATTATATATGGGTAAACCATTATCTACTTTATTTCCTTTTTATCCATTAGAAAAATGAAAATGTCACTCATGCGTACATACAGACCACAGCCTCCACGAATGACATATCTCATTTTTCATTACCACTTTACATGGATAGTTTTAAAATTATATTTAATATAAAAACATGATAATTATAAAAAGTTTATTATTTTTAAGATTATGGAACCATGAACCCTTTGACTTAGGTCAATCTACGTAAGTTTTTTAAAGGTTAAGGACCAAATGACCTCAAAACACCTGATGTAAATATAACCAACATTGTAATAAATAAAATAAAAAGAATATGATAATGTAATAAATATTAAAAATGTGATTTATAAATAAAATATTTGATATAATTTTATTATTTAGGAGTTTGAGAATGTATGAAGAAATGCAGGACTCAGGTAAGGGATTTTTCTTTCAAACCTTATTTTAAAGTTTTTCTTCAAACTCTTTTTCCTCCATACCCATGTTCTTACAAATGTTTCATGAATTTTCACATTTATACTTAAAATATTGTCAAATTTCATTTTCAACTACTTTTTAATTTCTTTACAAATGTTTAAAAAGGAATCATTTAAACATTTTCTTCTCAACTCGCTTTTGACATTTCTTACAAAAGTGTAAAATAATGTTTTTTTAACATTTACCACATAACCTCATTTTCCCACCATAATATTTTTTATTCATTATCAATATTTCTTTACAAGTTTTCATGTTTTTTTAAAAAATATTGTATTCAAATTAGTTTGGGAATTTTTCATTTTGAATAGTCATTAAAAGAAAATGATATTTCATTTTATTTTATGAAATGATTAGAAGTGATTTTGAGTATGGGTTTAAAGAGTGTTATGATGGAAAAGTGAAAGATTCTATTTTTTATTCATGTAATGTTTCTTTTAAATTATAAATGATGATGGGTAGTCTCGTGATATATCCCTCGAATGCATTGGGTAGTGATTTATTCTCTATAAAAATGATGATTTGAATGAATTAATTATGAGTTATTCTATACAAGTAAAACACGAGTGAACATATGTGATGAATATAATTTAAAAAGGTTATAATATGGTTTTCTATTCTTTTGATGATTTTTAATGTAAATATTTTTATTTTAAGTAGAAGGTATTCAATCTTTTAAAAGTAAAATATTTTTTTTTCAAGGAAAATAATTTTCGTGGGTTCTCATGTTTTCCCAAGATACCTTCATATTTTTTTCTTTTTTTTTATGGGTTTTAAATGTTTTATTTAATAAAAGGTTTATTTTCACATGATATTATGAATTGTTCTCTATTATCAAATTTTATTGTGAAATTTAAAAAAATTATGGGTTTTCATGTTTTTCACTGGACTAACGGGTTTCTTTTATTTTTATATCCCTTACTAAGGGTTTTGTATTCATCCAACATTTTCAAGTCTTTTTAATAGGATATAAGGATGTGTACAAACAATATCAAGGTCAATATTCCCACTATGGTGACTCATCTTAAATGAAGAAAAGTGTCTTGAATGAGATAGGGGTGTAAATTTAAGAACTTGTTTTTGTGGAAAAAAATACACTATGTGGAAATGTCCACTTTATTATGTAATGGTTTTCCTAATTCTTTAAAACTCAAAATTTAAAATATCATGGGAATGTATGAATGTAAAATATTTTCTATTAAACTCATAATTATGGGTTGTTTAAGTTTAGGGGTGATATAGTCGGTATCATAGTAAGGGTTTCAATAACTTTATAGGTTATTATGTCATTTGAGTATAAGTTAGAATTATTTTATAACCTTAAAGATTAATGTGTTAAAGATAAATATGGTTATTTTTGGGGAATTAAAGGTTGTGACAAAAATTTGAATATAAGGTCTCATATTTAAGGAAATATTAGTATTTATTTTATTTATAAGATGGTTTATTATAATTTGATGTACTCACACTAACATTTTTTGGTTTTAGTAAATGGATGGAACTAATAAGAACCAAATTAAAATGATGGATGTGAAGGAAAATGTGGTGTTTTTCTGAATGATCAACCAAATGGGATAGGATCTAGAGTGGAAACTTTTGTGGTTATGCCTAACCAGCTTTCTCAAATTATGATTAAAAACTTAAACCTAGGTGATTTTCCTAATGCACTGTGTAAGATAAAAATGGATTTTCATGGAAGTTCAGGTGATAAAGATCATGAAGGTAAAAGGATTCAACATCAAATGTGTCAATAATATGGGAAGAAGTTCCCAAGGAAATATCTCAATGAAATAGGAAGATGTTTCATATGTGGTAAAGGAAGGCATGGAGGAATAAAATGACAAGGAAAATGAAGAGTTCGGTTAACACAATGGAGAAAAATAATGTTTTTTCTAAGGTATCAATTGAATTTTTTTAACGTGGGTAGTATAGGAATTATTTAAATTGATGCCCATGAAGAAATCCCATGAAGGGGTTTGTTAAGATCATATAAATAAAGGTTTAGTAAATCCATATGTTGTTACAGCTGAAGATGGAGAAATTGTGAATAACATATAAAGGGTGCAAATTATTTTAACAGTTTTTCTTATGTTTAAAGTGGGAAACATGATTATATTGATATTGATGAATCTTAAGATATGATTAATATTTTTTATTGTAAGAAGTGAGTATTAAGGAATAAGATGGAAATCTTAGTTAAAGGTTTTGAATGAAGTTGAATGATTGAACTGTCTACATATAGGGTTTCAAGAGTTATGATGTAGTGGTATTTTTTAAGGGTTGATAAATTTAAGGATGATCATAAGTTTAAAGGTATATATACCCTTTTTAGGTGTTATTTGATTTTGAGATGATTAATGTTATTTTTGGTATTTTTTTATTATGATTTAATAGATAATTGAGATATATGAAACTCTTAGGTTTATCATGTGATTTACTATAAAGGTTATTTGGGAATAATTTTATTATATTAGGGATAAAAGATATAAGGCAAAGATAACCTTTAGGGTTATTATGATCATTTAAGTTTAGGTAATTATGGTTAATTTTTATAAAGGGTTATTATATTTTTGGGAACATATGTTTTATTGTATTGATAACAATTATATTAAAAGAGGGATTTGGTGATTATGTGACTAAAGTTATTTTAGAAGAATATTATTATTTTTTATGGAACATTATAGGAATCAAGGTAAATGAGATATTTTTGGCTAGTATGGTATTTTGTGTCAAAGTGGTTGATATTAATTGAGAAATAAAAAATTGAGTTCACTTTTGGAAGCATGTATGATTTTATTATGGTTTTGTGGTGATTCAAATTATTTATGGAAAATATTTCCATATTTTAGAGATTATATGATTAAGGCATATACATTTTTGGTATGTAACTTTATGAGTGATTGATGTTGTTTGGAAATAAATCTTAAGTTGATTTTGGAAGAATATGTGTCCAGGTCATTCTAATCTTTGGGTTTCAAATTTGTTCTAGCATATTTTAAAGAGTCTTAGGGTTAGTTATTTGTGGAATGATTTAATTTCAACTTTGGGTGTTACTATCAAAGTTTTTGAGATTAATATATTATTTCTTCATGTGAAATTTTGTTCATATTTGGTATTATCTTAACTTGTTCTAACCATTTTAGTTTTGGTTAGTAGATAAAAAGAGAATGAATAACTTTTCATCCTTTTTTGGGTCTTATGATTCGATAAAAGTTAATTTTAGTGATTCAAGTATGAAAAATTGATCATGATTATTTATATTTTATAATATAAGATGAAGAAGAGGTGGATAACTCCTAGAAACACAACTGGAGGATGAAATTGAAAATATAGAGTGGAAATAAATCAAGCAAGTATTTTTCCTCATATTCTATATCTTGATAATAAGAGAATTCCTCAACCCAACCAAGAGGAAGATAAATATATCAAGTCTTATCAATCACCTATCAAGGTATTCTTTTGGAAACACATTCAAATATATGAGTCTTATACATACATGGTTTTAGGAACATTTAATTAAGAAATAACAAGTTTCCTAGTAGTGGATTAGAATTTTCTTATCATGATAAAATCTACATTTAATTTTATTACTATGTCATGATACACTCTTTTGATAATAACAAATTAAATTAAAAAAAAATCAATTTCTTTAAGGGGAGAATGTGACACCCTGATATTTTAGAATGTATTTAAGTAAATATCTTACTAAATAGTGTGTTTGATATACACAAAACCAAACTAGAGTAAATAATACTTTATTAAAATGAAAGGTAAACATCAATACATTATGAATATTCAACATTCAAAAAAATAAATTAAAACTCATTGGTAATTAATATGATATAATATTAAGAACTATTATAGTTTAAAGGGGTCATTTTTCTATGAAATGAATTTTTCTTTATATTTTTAATTTTCATTTAAAGGGTCAATTTATGAATTTTGGAATTTGAATTTGATGAAATTAACTTCATTTTGGAATTAACTAATTCAAAATTATCTTAGGATAAATTTTTTTAATTTTTTTGAAAAGATTGATTTTTGGGTGAATAGTGAAAACATCGATTTTACAAATATTGTCATTTTTATGATATAATCATGATGTAAGAATGAATTGAAATATTATGAAAAAAAAATTATAGAACAAATATATATTGAATAAGTAATATAATGAATTTATAAATGTAATTCTAAACTTAGAAATCTGTATTTGACATTTTGGAAATCTAAGTAAAGTTTTTATTCAAATAAAAACTATTTTTAGTTCTTCTATTATAATCAAGTATTTACAAGGTTCCTTTAAATTTTGGTTTAGTTTTAAATTAAAATAATTATACTTTTATTTAACATGATTCAATTAATTCCATGGGAATCAACATTCTACTTTTTTTGTGTGAAATTATTTTTATACTTAAAAAATGCATTTTTCTAAAAATGGGTTTTCCTTGCATTTCGTGAATTTATATTAGAAGTATTTTTTACCATTTATAGAATTTTATATTAAAAATAGATTACATGATTTAAATAAGAATGTTCAAATTCTTTAATGTGTTCAGTTTCGTTTATAGTCATAATAAATAGTTGTCATGGTAAAAGTTTGTCACCACGGTAAAGATTAAAAGGTTTAACTTGGGGGTTAAAACTAAGATACAAGGCTTCAAATATCCCTAAAACTTGTCTAAATTTGATTGGTTGAGTGTATTTTGACCTTAACTTGTACAATCATAAAAAATGGACTAAATTGAATCCACTTTCCATAAGAAAGACATTTATTATATTTTAAAGCTCTTGATATTTATAAGGGTGTCACTTCTCTCACTTATAAAAGGGCATCTCCTCTCCTTGCTTCTCCACACACTTTGATAACCCTATCTCAACCAAGATCTTCCTAAATCCTCCCCCCAACTCTCCTCCCCGCATCTTAGAGGTCATGATCTCACTAAAAGACCAATCCTAGAAGGATTATGTGTAAGCCAAAGGAAGTTATCCAAGGTAGAGGTATAAATCTTAACCAAATTCTTTCAAGTTTATTTCTTCTTCTATCACCTTCAAATCTATTATAATCATCCTAATATAATGACAATAGTTTATTTTCTATACTTAAATGTTATTAAGTTGATGGAAAAACTATTTTATACCTCATTTCCATTCTATGGGAAATGAAAATGTTGTTCATGCGTAAGTGTAAAATATCATCTTAGTGAAACGATGTGTTTCGTTTTCCATCATCGCCTCACATGGCTAGTTATAAAGATGGATTTAGTATATATATATATATTCTTATGACATAATTATGATTCTGTAAAGATAAAATATTATCTACCTTATTACCCTATGATTTGTTGGGAAATGGAAAATGTTGCTTGTGTGTACTTGTGGACTACTACCTCCACGAAGTGATGTATTTTGTTTTTCATTACCGCATCCAATTACTAGTCATAATGATGAATTTAATGAATAAATATGATATTTATTATATGATTATGATTCTAGAAGGGTAAACCTTCATATAGTTTATTTCATTTTCAACCATTAGAAAAATGAAAACATCACTCATGGGTACATGCGGACTACTGCCTCTATGAACGCCATATCTCATTTTTCATTACCGCATTACATGCATGGTTTTGAAAGTATTTAATCTAAAAATAAGATAATTATAACATTTTAAATTTTGGAGATGATGAAACCATGACCCATTTAACTTCAGTGAAACTACCTAAGTTGTTTTAAAGGTTAAGGATTAAACGACATCAAAACGTTTGATGTAAACTTAACCAATTTAGTAACTAAATAAAACATGGTAATAAATAAAATAAAAGAATAATAATAATGGAAAAAACATGAAAAAAATTCTTAAGTAAAAGAATTAATATAATTTTATTATTCAGAAGATGGTGAACGTACAAAGAAATATGGGACTCGGGGTAATGGATTTTTCTTTAAAACCTTGTTTTAAAGTTTCTTTTTCAACTCTTTTTCTTCTATATCTGCATTCTTCAAAATATATCAAGAATGCTCTTATTTATACTTCAAAGATTGTTAAAGTTCATTTTCAACTACTTTTGAATTTCTTTACAGAGATTTAAAAAGAAATCTTTTTAATGTTTTATGTCCAACTTGCTTCTGACTTTTTTTACAAGTGCACAAGAATGTTTTTTTAACGTTTACTGCATGACCACATTTTCTGACCATCATAGTCGTTATTCCCTATCAAGATTCCTCTAATTTTTCATGGTTTTTCAAAAAATATCTTATTATGGCTATATTAGGAATTTTTCATTTTAAAGAGTTAGCAAAAGAAAAGAATATTTCATCTTATTTTATGAAATGGTTAAAAGTGATTTTGATCATGGGTTCAATGAGTGTTATGATGGAAAAGTGAAAGCTTGTCTATGTTCTGTTCATGTAATGATTCTCAAACATTATAGATGATGACGGGTGGGACTAGGATATAGCCCCTCAATGCATTGGGTGATGATTTATTCTCCAGAGAAACAATGATTGGGATTAACTGATTATGAGTTATTCCATATGAATGAAACACAGGTGAACATGTGTGACAAATATAATATTGAGAGGTGTCTACGCGGTTTTTTTATGCTTGCAATGAGTTTTAATGTAAATATTTTGATTTCGGGGAGAAGGTATTCAAGCTTTTAAAAGTAAAAGGTTTGTTTTCAAATAAAATCATTTTCATGGGTTCTCATGCTTTCCTGATATACCTTCATAGTTTTTCTTTTCTTACTATGGGCTTTAAAGGTTTTCTTTGAGCAAAGATTGATTTTCATACTTGATTATTTATACACTCAAAGTTTATTGCGAAAAAAGTAAACATTTGTATGAGCTTTCACAGTTTTCACTGTACTAACAGATTTTCTTTATTATTTTATCCCTTGTGGGGGGTTTTTTTGTCATCCCGCGTTTTTATGTGTTTTTTGCAAGATCTAATGATGTGTAGGAACTATAGCATGGCTAATCTTTCTGTTATAGTAACTCGTATTAGATGAAGAAAAGGTGTCTTGAATGAAACATGTATTTAATTTTAAGAAGCTGTTTTTGTAGAAAAAAATGTACACTGTGGAAAAGTCTACTTTATTATGTCATGGTATTCCTAGTTCACTAAAACTCTAAACCTAAAAGATCGTTAGAATGTAAGAATGTGAAATCCTTGTTAATTATGGGTTGTTTAAGTTACAAGGTGTTATATTTAGACTCATCGGATCTTAGACACATAGACGTTTTGAAATGATTACTTGTAATGTTTTAAGACAAAAAACCCTTGAGAAATTAAAGGTGTTATTGCCACAAAGTTTCTAAAATCAGTTTAGCAAGATTTTTGTTAACCATTCCTAAGAGAAGTTAGAGGTAAATTCATATACTTCATGAAATTCCTTTATAAGATATTTTAGGAATGTATCGTGATATAAAGAATGTGCTTAATAAAAGATATAGCTTGGATGGGCTGAAAAATATCTTAACAAAACATTCATTGATTATTTAAAATATAGATTGGATTTATTCCTAAAGCCACACTACATTATGCATATTAGAGTGATGATGTTAGTAAAATAAGGATTGATGATGAGTCTTATAAGTATTGCAAGTCTTACGTTACTCTGATACATGCTTCACAAATAACGTTACCACTTTAATCATTTGCCAACTATAATGACAAATGGATATCATACAAATATTGTATGAAAAAAATCTTATGTCACAACTTCATGTGTTTTCATGTGAAATGTTTGTTAAGAATAATTTTAGCAACAGATTTATATCAAGAAAAGCACAAAGTAAATCACAATTAAATATCCTAAGTTATCAAGGATATAATTATTCATGACATAGAAATGTATTAGTAAAGTTGTTGGCTATATTTCTATAAGAGGAAAGAAATTCCCTTTTGAGATAGTGGGAGAGATCTAAATTAAATGAAGTTAATGCTCTACAAGACTTGATGGGATGGGTTTTTTATTTATTTAGTTGATATATTATTCAATAAAAATAAAGCAATAAACAGTAACCGACTAAAATTGGCAAGTTTATATGAAACCTAAAATAGATTCCATATACCAAAATCTAGTTTTGTATTTTGATTGTTTCTTTAGTTAGTGTGAAGTCGTTGGTTGGTCTTAAAGAAGAAATTGAACATGAATAGTAATGTTTTTCAAGCAACATCGGATCAAAGACCATGATAGAACCTTTTCACCACCCACTATAATAATATCAATTAGAATTCTACTTGTCCCATCAACCTTCTATGATCATGAAATTTGAAAAATTAATATCAAAACCACCTTCATTGATGAAAACCCTCTAGAAATGCAACAAGAGTTTCTGAAATCAAAAAATATCAATAAATATAAAAGTTCTAAAAATTCATTTATGAATTGAAGCAAGAATCAAAATCATGAAGTATTCATAATGATATAGCCCTAAAAGTTTGGGTTTATTGAGAACAAACATGAGCCCTATGTCATAGATTGATGGGAGTAGGTTTTCTAAGAAAGATTAACCAAGATAAATATCTATGTGATTACTTGGATCAAAACAGAGTACATAAGATATGTACATAAATTTGATATTGCTTATGCATGGTAGACAAATAAACAGATCCAAAACTGCATAAGATAACAAAATTAACAGTAACTGAAAAATTACAAATTCGTTGTACAGAAAGAAATGTTAATGATAAAACGATATACGTAGTCCCTTCAAATCAAATTTAATTTCATGACACACTAGTTCGAGAACAACTATAATTAAATTACATACAAGCTAAAAGCATAGGGACAACAATAAAAAAAACACACCGAACTGAAGAGGAATTTTCTGAAAGAGGAATTTTCTTTAACAAAACGTGCGCCCTCGGAAAACCCCACCGGCTCACCCACCGCTCCCACCCATCCTGCGCACTACAGAGGACAACCAATCAACGTAGGACAATAAACAGATCATTTTATCCAGAACAAATAAACACAACAGATCCATACATTCATTCTTCGCCCCACCATGGACAGAAAAACCAAAACTACTGAACCATACATTCACTTCTTACTGCCCCTCGCCGGAGTCTTCCTGGCCGCCGCCGGCTTCGCACTATGCTTCTTCGGCGTCGCCTTCTTAACCGCAGTAACTTTCCTTCCCGTCGGCGCCTTCTTTGCCGGCGTACTCTTCGTTGAAGTCTTAGCGACTTTCGCTGGCTTGGCCGCTGGCTTCGCAGCGCCGGCCTTCCGCTTCACCGTTCCTGACTTCGGCTTCACAGCAGCGGCAGCAGGCTTCGGCTTATCAGCCACCTTCGGATTCGCCTTCGGCTTCGCAGCTGCCGGTGCCGCCTTCGGCTTCGCAACAGTCTTGGCCTTGGCAGCTGACTTCACCGCGGTTTTTGGCTTGCGCTTAATCGCTGTTTTCTTGGCTCCAGCTTTCGATTTAGCAACTGCGGGCTTCTTCACCTTAGGTACTTTAGGCTTGGAAGCCTTCAGCGATAGTTTGAAGGAGGCCTTCACCTTCACGATCTTGCCTGCTGCGACGAGCTTCTTCAGCTGAACCGCCAAGAGCTTCTTGAAATTCGGAGGCAGCTGCTTGTGCTTCTGCTCGATGACCCTGGCGATAGCGATCGAGCTAGATCCACCCTTCTCCTTCAGCGTCGCAATCGCCTCAGTGATCATCTAGGTTTTCAACAAGAAAACGGATCAGATCAATCAAAACATACGGAGAAAACCAAAACAAAAATTGAAGAATAAACCAGAGATCGAATATACCTCAGCGAAAGGAGGATGAGCCTTAGGGGCCTTAGGAGTCTTAGGAGTCTTAGTCTTCGAAGGAACGCGGCTCTTCTTTTTAGCAGCTTTAGGCTTGCCGGCCTCCAGCTCCGGCTGCGGCTCAGACACGTCGGCGGCCGCCTCCTGAGCGTCAGCGGTAGGGGTGTCAACGTTAACGGCTGCTGCTGCTTCCGTCTCGGCCATGGTTGAGATCCTCACTCGTGAAACAACGCAAATCCCTAACCAGAAATAAATTGAGAAATTCAGGCCGTTGTGAGAGAGACGGCAGATGGAAATGGTATTTAAAGATCCGTTGTAGTGGGGCTCGTGCCTGCGTGGCAGGATCTCATTGGCTCGTAGTCATGGGCTCCGGATTCACTGGCTTCGTGCGATGGAACACCGGCCCTTGGATGGGAAGCCAATCCACGGCCGAGAAGTGCGGTGGGTCTGATTGGGGGTATGAGGGGAGGGTGGGGGAGGGGTTTTTTTGGGGTGTGGTGGGTGTGTTTCTCACCCAATTTGTGATGCTCGTAACTAATGATTTATTGAATGGATTTTGGTGAGGTTTTGATGGTTTTGTAGCTTAGAATCTTAGCTTTCTAATGAGTGTGCATTCACTTTGTAAGGTTGAATGGGGTGGGAGAATTTCGGAATTAATCCAAGGTGTGTTTGGATTGATGTGTTTTGGGATCTCAATGCATTTCAGCGGATTTTAGGTTCCAAAATTCATTTGTTTGCTGCTTGTTTGATTATCGATTTGCAAATTGTTCTCTTGTTTAAAGTTACATTAAAATTGCATCTAAAAATCAATGAAGTTGTACTCTTGAGTGAGATATAATTGGAAACTCAAACACACAAATCACGGTGAAAAAACCTGCATTGTGGGGAAAATTTATCAGCACAATTTGTGATTGTATTTAGTTTTTCATGTTAGTTTATTTAGATGAAATATGAAAACATTATATGGTAAATATTATTTCTATTCATTTTGATATGACATAACAAGTAATCATATGAATTTTTTCATGCATTTAACATCACGTCCTCATGTTTCATAATAATGAGTTTTTTTACCCATTAATTATGAATCAGTTGATGCATGTGAGTTGTGTCTTCTGGGTAAAATGCTCAAAACTCATCTTCAGTTTAAAATGAGAAAAACATAATAATGCATTGCACACAATACATGGTAATGTACATGGATTAGTGAACACATAAGTTTTAGATGGTTTTTAATACTTCATTATCTTTAATGGTGATTTTAATGAGCTCATATGTGTATTTTTTATAAGATTCATGCGTTGATTTTTTTAAATTAAGGAGCTGGAAAATAAAGAACATAATCAACATAAATAGTTATTAAACTATTGACTCAAGTACACACCACCCCTTGATCTGATTGAAGTGGTTTGATACTTTTATCATGTTGATTGTGTGCTTTATTTATGAATTCTTTAAACCTTTCGACATATTCATACTTATGTCTCACCATTGAAGGAGATATACCCTCCCTTATATCATAAAGCATGATTAGCCTATACTGTATGGCCATGTCACAAGAGTTATGGTAAGTTGAATCGTAATATATGATTCATGGATAATCCTACGATTCCTCTAGTAGTCAAATGATGAATGTTATCATCCAAGTATTCTTCTACATAAAGTTATCATTAATTAAACGCTTCATAAGATTATGTGTGTGGAGAATTGAAGTTTCATTTATAAGATGAATGCATGCTTTGAGCATGATTACAATGAGTTGCAATTATGTGCATTAACTCAAATGAAACATTAAAGTAAATGCATAAAGGCTTTGGGAACGTCCATGAGACCTTTGTAAGATGGCTTACACCATGTGGATGGTGATCAAGCTTTCTCAAACCTTCAAAGGTTGATTTACCCCCTTCTTCAAAGCTATCTCCTCCTCTTCCTTTTACTCTGTGAGGTACTAGTATATCATGGGATTGAGGAGGGTTCTGGTCATACGATGTGTGATTCAGTACAGCCTGTGGATACACGACAGAGGAGCGAGTCCTTTGGTTTCCTTTAAGATGTCTTCTTTAAGCACGTGGGATGAAGATAGTAGCAACAACAACTCTACAGTGAAAAGGTACAAAGAATTTATTTGTTTTATTTAAGCATGGCTTCAGTTGCAAGCATGGAAGATTTTGGGTTTTAAGGTTTCGAATTGCTTCCACTGTGATTAACAAGTTATGTTTATTCCTAAGAAACCCTTTAATGGTATCAAAGAATCACAATGTAATTTGATTCACAAAATCATGTTTAAAATGAAGAAGATTTAAACATTATTTAATAGTTGTGTTTTGAATCATAGAAAATGATACATAATTAATATAGTGATTGACCTTATGTTATACTCTAGCATTTGGGTTAACGGATATGAATGAGAATAACTGAATTATTAAATATATGTAAAAAGAATTTCCTTCATACAAATAATGTGTTCAATCAAAAAAAATTATGCATTCATCTAATTATTGTTATTGGATAAAGTATAAGAATAAATTCATTTTATGTCACAGGAATACATACTCCATAAAAATGGTTTTTAGGTGTTTTCTGTGTGAATAATTAGAATTAATTTATGCTATTTTTAGAAATTGTATTTGACATAATGAACTTCACTTTTGAAATTAGTGTAACAATCCAGACTTTTAAAATGATATTTGTTTCATGAAAATGTGTGTTATTTTTTTACACAACAAAACCATATCACTTTAACAATGAAGTGATATTTATAGAGTATAAAGGGAAATGTGTCCATCGGGATTTGACCATTATATAATCATTGGTCAATATGACCATTTGGAATTATACTCTTGGTAATAATTTTAACATTATAATTAGTGCTTACAAGTAGAAACGGAAAAAGACAATTAATGCATAAAAGAGAAGTGATGACCTCAATCAGTAGAGTTATGTCGTATGAAGCCCATTTGTTAGAACTGGGGAGGGAGGTAGTGTCATTGGGGTTCACCCATGACCAAGCTCAAGTTGAGCTTCAACAAGTGTATCTTGAATGAAATCATCTATGAGAGAAGTTTAAGTTAGCTGAAATTACCACTTGGGCGATGTTAGCTGAGCCACCCCATAAATCTATCACTATTTCACACTTTATCCTTAGATCGTACGCGAGTGTTACAAGGGGTTACATGTTCAGGTCTTAGTTACTTAAAGTTTAATTCTATTGTATAAATAAAATTTTTATTCCATGAATTCTGTTTTAAGAATAGTTTTGCTTAAATATTATGAATTTGATAAATTGATTTTTCAGACACAAATTGTACTTTTCAGAAAGGATGTAAATATTTTATAATAATCTAAGGTATTATGAATAATATTTATTTTAATGAAGTAGTATGATAAAAACAATCTTATTTAAATATAAATGATAAAATAATTTTATTATATCATTGAAAATTTTTAAGTGTTAGAATTTTTACTATGCATTTTCAACCCGCTATTTTTTTAATAAATAAGGATTTTTATATTTAAAAGTTAATATTGTCATACTTAGAGAATTTTTATGATAAAATAATCATTATTTTTGAAATTAGCACATCGAAATTAGATTAGGGTGAATTTATGAGAATTTTCAAAAATTATTTAGTTTTCTATGAATAGTAAAAATATAGTTTGGTTTTTTCAGTATGCTTAATGACTTCATAATTATGTCATAATTATGTAATAATTAATTAAACACGATCCATGACCTAAAATGTGTTATTTTATTAATATCAAGTATTCCAAACCTATAAGTTACTTTCCAAAGTCTAAAATGGAAACTTTAACATTAAAAATCTTATTTTGTGAAAAAAATATTTTTCTATGCCAAAAGAAGTAATATAAAATTATTCTCAGTTATTGTGGGTTAAAATAACATCAAATATGTCTCAAATGTCCAAAATCATGGTAAAAAATCATGGGTAAGCCTATGGTTTTGCATTTTTCCACAACCTAGATTTCCAAGACCTATATTTGGAAATTATTAAACAAATCCTCCATTTTTGCTATAAATATCAACCCATTTCTCCATTTCCTTTCGCTCACAATCCATACTCTATGAATATATATTAGTTTTCCTCCCAAGTGACCCCCAAGGTTTCCTCAATCCCCTAAGGTTCCATTCCTCAAGATATAGGAGTAACTCTTCAAGATAAGGGAAATATCCACTTCTCTTTTCCATTCAAGTTCCCTTTTTATGTGTCATGTCTTCCAATTTCCAAACTAATTTATATTTTACACTTTACTTTATCCTATTAATATAATAATAGTATTTTAATAATGTTATACCCTTGTCACCTCTCATTTTATCCTTTTTTAAAACCATATTTTATACATGTTATGCTGCTGAATTTACTTCTCAAAATTTCTCTCTTCTCCTTAAGATTTTTTTTTTGTGAATACCCAAACCCCTTTCCTTTCCAGAAGTATTCACCTAAATTTAAAGATAATTTATTTGATTCATGTATTTATACATAAGAAACACACACTCCCTTTTGTGGGCTAAAAATGATATAATGATCATGTCTTTAAGCACTTTTGAAACACCATGATTTTGATAAGAAACTCATCATTTATTCTCCATGGTTTATTAATGAAACAATTGATTATGATCTATGTGGATTAAATTAATTAATACATATGAAGGGTGTAATCTAATAGCACTCAAATGCATTGGGTAATGAATTTAATCTATAGAGATGACATGTTTTACGATACCTTGGTGAATAAACTTCGTAATTTTCACTTATGACACCTTGGTGATAAGACTTGGTGATATGCTTATGAATGTATCATTTAAATGTTGTAGCCACATTTCCATGTTATTATTCATGCTATTTTTATTATTATATGCCTTGTTTTTTTGCTCATGCCTTAATGACATTCCCCATGTTCTTATTGATATTCCTCATGATCACGTGTAAACTGTTTTCTTTACCGGGCCTCATGCTCACCCCCTCCCTTTGATGTATGTATCCAATATATAAGATGTAGTAAATTTACTTATAATTAACCCATGAGGATGTATTCAAGTGGATTTAGAAGAATGTATTAAGTTTTCATGTATTATGTACCTTATTTCAAAGAAACTAAACTTTAAAAGATCCTCTGTTTGTACCATGTAAATGAAAAGTTTATGTAATAAAAATTCAGGATTCTATAATTAGTATGTAAAAATTATCTTAGGTTGAAATTTTTATACTTTTTCTAAAAAGGTTGATTTTTGGGTGAATAGTGAAAAAATACCAATTTTGAAAATACTTTCACTTTTACGACTTTATTATGATACAAGAATAAATTAAAAGATTACGAAACCTTATTATTATATCAAATGTGTATATAATTATTAATATAATGTATTTAAAAATATTATTTTGAACTTAGAAATCTATGTTTGAAATTTTGTAAATCTAAGTAATGTCTTTATTTTAATAAAAGAACTATTTTGATTCATTTCTTTAATTATGTATTTTAATGGATACATTTGGTTTTGATTGGTTTTAAAATCACATAAATCCACTTATATCATACAAAATTCAATTAATGTCACTGTAACCAACATTATACAGTATTTTGGAATAGAATCGTGCTTATACTTAACAATAATTTTTCTAGAAACCATTTTTTCATTGTGTTACGTTGGCTGGTTTTAAAAATAATTTTTACCACTTTTGGAAATTCAATCTTATAAAATTGATTTCATATTTTGAATAAATAGGTTCAGATTTGGTAAATATATTAATTTTATTTTTGGTCACAATGAATGGTGATCGAGGAAAAAAATCATTATTATGATAAAGGTTAAAATGACTTAAAAGAGGGATAAACTAAAAGGATGAGAGTTAAAATGACCTAAAAATGTGTATAAATTCTATTGGAAGATCATATTTAGATCTTATCCCTCTAATATTTTAAATTTTGACAATTTATATCCACTTGACTTGAGTAATACATATAATATATAATAATATTTCAAATATTTACAAGATTCTCACCCACCTCACTTATAAAAGGTCACCCCATATCTTCTTTTATTCAAAAACATTGACCTACTTAGCTCAACCAATCCCTACCCAAACCACTCCCCAACTATACTCCCCATGTCCTAGAGATTCTAGTCTTCCTATAAGACTATCCTAAAAAGGCTTAAGGTGTAAGATAAAGGAGGATTTCCAACGAAGAGGTGCAACTCTTAATAAAGTTCATTCATTTTATTTCTTTTTCTACATCCTTCGATTATATCCTAACAAAGATGATTTAATAACATCATTATCTTCTATATAATTGGGTATTATTATGCTGATTACACAACATTTATTCACTTCCTTTCTATAAAATGAGAAATGAAAGCATCACTCGTGAGTACGTGTGGAATCACTACTACAATAAACCTATATAGTGACCGCTAAAAGCGGCCGCTTTTGGCGGTCGCATTTTCTTCGTCAGTAAAAACCAACAACAACCTCCATTGGCGGTCTCTAAAAGTCCTTTTAAAAATACCAGGTTTTATGTGTGTGAGACACTAGGTGAGTGCGACGCCAGACACGCAGGAACACCAGTGGGCACGAGGAGGGACTGGAAGCTCTAGCCGTCGACCATGGAATATCTACGGCGGCTAAAGGGAGGGGTGGGTGAAACTTCAAGGATCTAGGCAGTCTGTTTAATATTCACTAATGGATGGGTTCAACGACGAGTGAGGGAGGGGTGACGGGTGGCGACGAGAGGTGGCGATGGGGGTGACCAAGGGTGGAAGGGCGGTGGTGGGGGGTGACAGCGGGCATCACCGACATTGCAACAATGATTTTGAGGAAGACAATGACGATGAGGCGGGAAAAATCCTGCCCATTTATTTCAGTATTAGTGACCACTTTTGGAGGTCGTTAATACTATCAATAGCGACCACTTTTAAGAACCTGGTTTTTTCTAGGAAAGACTTTGGAATATTCTTGATGATATTCCAGAGCAGCGCCTTCAGACGACGTGCGATTCCGAGCCCCGGAGTGGCCGGAATTAAATTTTCAGTGTATTCACACTCGAAATGCTAGATAAATGGGATAAATCCTAAACAGAGCTTCATATCAGAGATCCGAGTGTACGGATGGATCCAAAATGGGGTGTTTACCCTAGGAACGACATAAAACTTGTCGGCGCAGGGCGTTTGGACCCCTCGCCCGCTTCTGGAATGTTAAACAGATAAATTAATTAATTTATTTATTCGTTTAATGGTGAAACTCGAGTATCTCTTAAATGGTGGCTTGGATTGGTAAACTGAGGGCACCGTTGAGTTCGGAGCGTGCCTTTTACCCTAGGAGGGGTATAAGTTTCACGAGCGCGGGCCGTTTGAGAAAAATGGCCCCAGGGGCGTTTTCATAATTTAGCGACTTCGGACGTTAAATTTTATAACTTTTGAACAGGGTCTCGGATTAAAATTCTGAGACCGCCGTTGTACTCTGGAGGTCGTTTTTACCCCAGGGGCACCCTCATTTTTTGTCTGCATCGGCAGCGTAGTCGGGGGCGTGTCGGACGAGGGGTTTAAGTGTTCTCTACTTAAACGCACCCCCACCCTCTTCTTCTTCTTCTTCTAACTCAAACCCTCCCCCCCTCTCCTCCAGCTCCGGCGAAGCACTCCGGCGAGGCACCTTCGGTGAGGCAGCTCCGGCAAGGCGATGGCGCGACGGCGGATCGCCCGTGAAGCTTCAGGCAACGCCCCTGCAGGTAGGAGTTATTTCGTTTTCGTTTTCAAATTCCTGCAATATTTGAGCCCAATTTATACTGCCGAATTGTTGTCTGATCATCAATCGAAGCCCACAGATGTGTAGTATATGTTCTAAGGTTTCCAATGCTCTTCTCGGATCGAAAATCCGAGTCCCGGGGTGCCCGGGGCAATCCCGGGAAGTTCCGGCCAAAATTTTGGTTTTCCAGCGGTTCCTGGCGGCGGACGGTGGTTCCGGGACGGCGGCGCGGTAGCAGGCGCGGCGGAAGGCCGGCCGGCCATTCGGCCGGCTGGGCGGCACCTCACCGGTGCGGGACGGCGCAGGCGGTCCGGCAGTGGGCGCCGGCCGTGGGCACCGGCGAGAGGAGGCGGTCGGGGTCGCAGGCGCGCGACCCCGCGGGGAGACAGAGACCCGCATGACGCGGGTCTCTGCGTGGACTCGACCGGCCGTGTCAGTGGAGGCGCCCGCGCGACGCACGGGCGAGGCAAGCAGCGGGCCGCGGTGCGGCGGCCCGCGGGGTCGGCTGGGCCGGACCCAGGCGGCTGGGCCGCGGTCCCAGCGGGCCGGCCGGAGCGGGCCGGCCCGAGCAGGGCGGACCGGCCAGACCGGGTCGGTCCGGCCCGAAGGGTTCTCCCCTAATACCTTCGGACGCCCGTATCTTTAGCTACGGGCGTCCGTTTTGCGTGCCGTCTGCGGCGGTGCGGACCTAACAGCAAGGAGGGATTTTTGAGATGGTCTCGGGCAATTATAATTCCCGAGACGGGGGCCTCGGTGGCGCGAAACGTACGTCAAGGGGATTAACATCATTCCGGGAATCTTGTTTTGGGCGGCGCAGACACATCCGACGTCCGTTTAGAGCACCGTCAGTGGCGTTGGAACCCTGGCACCAAGGCGGAGCTTTCCAGGGCAGTTTCGGGCATTGATACTGGATTTGAGGCATGGGCCCCACGACCCGTCTTTCGAGTTGCGTGCAGCGTTTCACGCCTTTCTCACCGGGCGTTCGTTCGGGGCGTGCGAGCAGTCGATTCTGGATGTTTTCCTGAGGGGATTGCAATGGTGCAATCCACCCACCCTAATTCGGCATGATGGTGCGGGGCCCACGAGGGTCGTTTGGGCGTCGACGGTGATTTTCTATCCCTATCACCGGGCGACCGTTTTGGACAAATGAGTAGTCCACCTTGTGTGCTTTTGTGAGAGGATCGCAATGGTGCGATCTGTTGGCAGCGCTTCGGGACCGGGGTGCGGGTCCCACGTGGTATCGCTCGTGCGCAGGGAGCCGGAACGTATCTTTTTCTCCGGATATCCGTTGCACTCAAGTGAGTAGTGCTTTTGACGTATTTTCCCGAGGGGATCACATTGGTGTGATGTGCCCGACTGTTTTCGGGGTCGAGGCTCGGGATCACGGGGCGTCGTTCGGGTGTGAAGCGGTGTTGGTGACTTTTCCGTCGGATATTCGTTGGAGGCGAGTAAGTAGTCGATCTCGCATGTTTTTCTGCGAGGATTACAATGGTACGATCCATTGGGTTGTGCGGAGCCTCTTGCATGATCTTGTTAAATGTGGAAATGTGGAGGTGCCCCAGTGGCGGTCCTTCTACCGTGTTTGTAGTGGACCTTTGGCGAGTGATCACGTGCACTCCCGTGTGAGTGATGTAAATGCTTGAAGTGACGTGGTTGGATGTGCCTGGGCCTTTGAGGTGGAAATGTTACGTCACGCCCTCGCGTTGACGTTGGGTGCCGTGTGCACGATAGCCCTTGAGCTGGAGACGTGGTATACTCTGGGAGTATACGAGAGCGCTTGGAGGTACGTGTGGTTTGTACCTGAGACGTTCGTGCGCTAGGTTGGGGTTGACTTGGGGCCACACGTCGTGTGGGCCCCATGTGCATGCCGTGTTCTGCTTTGCGTACTTTGACCCCTCACGACGTAGAGGGTCCCTCTGTGTGTTTGTTTGACCAGCAGGGTGGAGTTTTTCCCCTGGCTCTGTGCTCGTTGGTTGACCAGCAGGGTTGAGTGGTCTCCCCTTGGTTTTGTGCTCGATGGATTGGCCGGTAGCGATGTTAGTGACACCTAGTGATGGAACAGGCACTGAACCCCCTTTGGGTGAGTTGTGCTGGAGTTGGGTGGTTGCATGATACCTACTCCGTGTTCGGTTGGCCAGTGTTGTACCCTCCAGTGGAGATGGCCAGGGCAGTTCTGAGTTTTACCCTCCAGCGGGGATGAGCAGTGGGTTACTCATCGGCTTTTAGGGTCTACCCTCCAGCAGAGACTGGGCAGTGGGTCACCCGACGCACTTAGGGTCTACCCTCCAGCAGAGACTGGGCAGTGGGTCACCCGACGCACTTAGGGTCTACCCTCCAGCAGAGACTGGGCAGTGGGTCACCCGACGACCTCTTAGGGTCTACCCTCCAGCAGGGCTGGGCAGTGGGTCGTCTGTCGTCTAGTTCCAGGTCTACCCTCCAGCGCAGCTGGGCAGTGGGTCGTCTGATGATGTAATAAGGTCTACCCTCCAGCGGGGCTGGGCAGTGGGTTGCCGGATGATGTGTTATGGTTTACCCTCCAGCAGGGCTGGGCAGTGGGTCACCCAGTATCTTAATATGGTTTACCCTCCAGCGGGGCTGGGCAGTGGGTCGCTTGATGATGTGTTGGGGTTTACCATCCAGCAGGGCTGGGCAGTGGGTCACCTGATATCTGGTTATGAATTACCCTCCAGCAGGGCTGGGCAGTGGGACACCTGTTGGCATTCCAGGCTCAGTCCTTTCTACTAGGCTAGCCTGTGGCTTTCCTCCGTGATTACTAAAATAGGACCCCTGGTTACGGGTTAGTGTTGTGACGACCTTAACTTTGAGGAGACCTCTCGACTACAGGGCATTGACGAGGTGTGGTTTGACTTTCCCTAGAACTCTCAAGTACGAGGGGCACTTTCCCCACCGAGACACGTTCTTGTGACGCGACCTAAAACCGTGTGGGCGATTCAGTGCCGCCCAAAGCGGATAGTGTCGAGGTGCGGTGGTTTGAGCCCCCTGACTTGCGATTCGGGGCAGACATGCGGGATGCTGGGCATCAATGGAGTTTACCTCTGGGACTGTTGGCGACTCATTTTGTTGGGCTGAGCTACGGGATGGATATCCCCTTACGATGTTGTTCGGGCTTCTTGATTGAGCATAAGGATATGTATATACCTGGTTCGAGTACCCACTTCTTGGGCTTTGTTACTCTCCCTCCAGGAGAGGCGAAGACGCGCGGGGTATGCCACATGCTTTTCGTGTCTAGCTTCTCATGGTTGGATGAGTCTACTCTCCTGCTATAGGTAGCGAAGACTCGACGGGAAGTTCATCTTCTCACCATTTCCAACTCCTTGTGCATGGATGAGTCTACTTCCTTTCTCTTGTTGGGTTGAGCTGGACTCTTTACTTCACTTTTAGTTGTAATCCTCTACTTTTCCTGTTTGCTCTACTGCTCACCCTTCGGTACCTCCTTTTGTTGCTCCCTCGAGCCTTCGGGGTATCATACTGAGTATTTTTGTACTCACCCCTGCTTGGGCTTTGCCCGCACTTGGTGTTCCCTTGCAGACGACAGACAGGTGGAGCGTGACTTCCGTAGAGCGTAGGAGCTTGGGAGCTTGGACCGCGTGCGGTGGTCGTGGCCGGGTTCCAGGTGGGAGACCCGTCAGCTGTTTCCTTTTTGTTTACCTGTTGTCGGGTTGTGGCCCCTTTTCTGGTTGGGTGCGTGTTTTGCCCCGTTTTCCTTTTCAGCACTGTACTTTGTACTGTTAGAGGTCGATGCACACTGTGGTTTATATATATCAGTTTCCCTTTACTTTGCTTGTCTTTACTTTTACTCTGCACTGTTGCATTGAGTTTGCTGCGTGTGTGTGTACAGGTACTTAGGCAAAGGCCTCCCCGAGTTATTGTGCCTTCGGTGCTGGTCACCAGCCCCTGGCCTATGGAGGTGGGCTTGGGGTAGTTGCGGCTTGAGCCCGGGTAGGGTCGGGTCGTGACACCGCTGATGGCGGTCACCCGTTCCCAGAGGCGCAAAAACCAATTTTTCTAGTAGTGAATATCACCTCCACGAAGCAATGTATTTTGTTTTTCATCACCACACTACATGGTTGGTTATTATGATATATATATAATGTTTTTATATAATATTTATGATATAATTATTCTTATTTAATGATAATATATAATCTACCTTCCTACCCTTCGATTTGTTGGAAAATGATAATGTCACTTGTGCATACGTGTGGACTACCACTCCCACAAAGCGATACAATTCGTTTTTCATTTTTGTTTTACATGGGTGGTAATGAGAATGAATTTAATGAATAAATATTATATTTTATAATATTAATATATTTTTTTTAAATAAACTCCTCTCTATATCATTTCCTTTTTATCTGTTAGAAAAATGAAAATGTCTATGTATGAACTACCGTCTCCATGAAGTAACATGTTTTATTTTTCATGATCGCCTTTCATGGTTAGTTATAAATTTGTATTGAATATATATAAATGATAATTATGTCATGAATAATATTCTTGATATGATGGAGTAAGGCTTCTTGGAATATGGTCAACCTACCAAAGTTGTTTTGGGATTATCAACCGAACATTCTCAAAACACCTGACATGAACTTAACCAATTTAATAACTATATACGATATGGTAATTAATAAAAAAATAGATTATGTTAAGGCAATAAACTTTTAAAGGTTATTAATCAAGTAAATAATTAATATAATTTTATTATACATGAGGTTGGAATGTGTCTGACGATGCATAAATCTAAGGTAAGTGTTTATTCTATAATCTCATTTTTAGTTAGGATTGTCTTTGCTTAAATTACCATTGGAGGAAATTATAATATATTTCTCTTTTAAACTCCATATGTTTTACTATACTCTATATATATATAGATTTTACACGTTTTTGTTTCATTTTCCTCTCTTTGGTATTAAAAATGGCTGAGAAAATGTTTTTAAGAAAAATCGACCTTATTTCTTCTTTTGCCCAGAAATCTTTCTCCTCCATATCCATGTTCACTATAATGTTTTCCAGAATGTTATTAATATGATCCAATGATTATATAAATTTATTTTCAACTATATTTTACTTCCCTATAAAGGTTTAAAAGGAATATTCTTATCATTTTCTAATTGTGGTACTTTTGAATTTTTACCAAAAAGTGTGAAAGGAAAAAAAAATTAATATTTACTGAATGGAAATTTTTTCCTGTCATCATAACCATTTTTTTCTTTGAAGCTTACTTTATAATTTTCCATGGGTTTTTTCAAAGAAAATAATTTTCTCAATATTTTGGAAATTTTTATTTAAAATGTTATAAAAAAGGATATTTTTCTCATGTTTTCAAAGAATGTCTTGTATGTTATTTTAAAGGCATTTTTATCTATGTCAACATCCTTTGACGATTCTCATGATTTACCAAGGATATACTCTAATAATTTCATCCACCTTATTTCTCTAAATGCCTTATGATCATATTGTTCTATTTATTGACTGGGGAAAATATTAATATTTTGTATGTTAGTTTTTTAATATGAATGTTTATGTTGATCATGTACTGAATTATTATTCATTTATTTCATATGATTAATGTATTAGACTTAATAAGCAACAAGCGAGACCCATTATAGTCCATCAATGAGACAAACTAGTTTGGGTATTTGGAATACTCCTTACCTATTTATGTATGATGACTTGGTATGAGGCCTTGACGGTAAGATTATGAAGTCTGACATTATGTATTCTATCATTATAAAACTATTTATTGTTATCCATGTGGTTATTTATGTTTTTATGTCATCCATAGATATATTCCCCCTTTTGATATTATTTATATGACATATTTTATTATTGTTTATCTCTTCCATATTATTCACATTTTCACTTGATGAGTATTTGAGCTCACCCTTATTATGTTTTTATCTCCTTAAGATACCAAGAATGGATCTATGAATGATTTTAGGGATATACTAGAAGAAATAATAAAGTTATCACTTGAATTTTAAGTTGTAATTAGTGTTTTCAAATGTAATGTGAGAATCATATATATATCTAATCTTCTATGATTGTTAAACTATTCAATCCATCAGGATGTGATCTCTTTTATCTTGTACCAATGTATTAAGATAACCACCGACTTTGAGTTACTGGAGTTGGGGTGTTATAGTTGACATAAAAGGAAGTTTTGTATAAACCTTAGGAACTAGATTTGGGAAAACATAGATTAGAGAACATAACCCTATGATAAACAATATGAATAGTCTAAGTATAAGACAATATCATGAATTTTTGGTAAGGTAGAAAATGCATGGATTCCTAACAATGATATATTTATATGGATATTGGCAAGTGGATGTGGTTATGACATAGATGCACTCAGTGTCTAAACACCCTGAAAAAGGCCAGTTGAGTATCAACTCAATCTTTACACCTTGGATGATGAGTGGGTATAATACTATATACCTGTCCAAACACTATTGAGGGATATAATCAGGTTGATTCACATGCTCTTTATGAACCATTATGAAATATTTGAAAATATTTTTTTATTTAAATATATTCCCAAAAAAAACTCATAATTATGAGATTAGTTATGCATAAATTTTCAATTTATTCTAGGTATTTCACAAGATTTGGAATCATACACCAATCATAATGTTAAGAGTTAATCTAGTGTATGCCATTATTTAGAAATATTGCCTAATGAGAGAAATATAAAACATGTCAACACTTGTAATCAATGTAAGCATTTCCATCGTGAGAAAGTAAACATGGTTGGTGTTGGAGTTGATCATATTATGACTATATTAGGATGGTTAACTCAGGTTATGACTAATAACCTTGCCCGTATGGAACAACCCATTGCTTCACAACACGATTCATTGATTTTGGACTGCTTCATGTGATAGAAACCTCCATCGTTTAATGTAAATGCTAAACCATTGATAGCTGAAGAGTGGATCAAGTCCCATAAAAATATATTTTTGTCTTTGAGAAGTAATGAAATGGAGAAGGTTACTCTAATAGTGTATTTTTTAAAGGAATGTGTTAATAAATTATGGTCATTGATTTAAAATATAATTAATGGAGAGGAGATAGAGGGAATAGAATGGAATACTTTTAAAGAGATATTATTCAAAAAATAATTTCCACATGTAAAAAGAGATGATATGGAAAGAAATTTCCTCAATCTAAGACAGAAGAAAGAGTAAAGTGTTATTGAGTATGTGGTAAACTTTATAAGATTATAAAAACATGTTATAGAATACGTACATAATCTGGAAAGTAAGATCAATTTTTTCTTTGATGGGATTAATCCAAGCCTTTGAAGGGAATTAGTCTCTCAAAAATTTTCATCATATGATGATATGATATCAAGTTCCATCAGGACATAGAAAGAATTTTCCAAGATATATATTTTTAAAGGAAATCAAGAGAAGAAGAGGAAAACTAAGCACTAAGAAAAAATAAATTAGGTGAAGGAAAATAAGGGAAGGATGAAACTTCCCACATGTGATAATTGAGGAAAGAAACACTCCCAATACTTTCTTTAAGATAATGAAATTTTTCTTCAAGTGTAAAGAGAAAGACCACCAGGTGTGTGATTGCAAGGGTGAGAAAGAAGATTCCAATGTATAATGTTTAAACTGTTAGTAGATGGAGAACCACACAAATGAATGCCTTAATCATTAAGGGAATTTAACTTAGAAAAGGTTAAGGGAGAAACTTCACACTCATGTAATTACTACAACTGAAGTTGATATCCCTTAAGTTGTGATAACAAGTACTTTGATCATAAATTCACACTTTGTTTGATTCCAGATCTGTGTACTCTTTTATATTTTTCATGGATATTAAATCATCCCTTGAAACTTTTAGTAAGGAATTATTAATCAAGACACATAGTGTGAATCTGGTTATAATGAGAATATATCGAGAAATTTCTATTAATATGAATAGTTATTCCCTAGTTTCAAACATGTTTATTATACCTATGAATAACTTTGACATAATCCCGATTTTTTGGGGTTTAATTAGTTTTGAGGATTTAGGAATTAGTATTTAGAGAATAAAATAATATATTTTGAACAAGTTAAATCATTGTAACATTTTTATGGGTGTTATTATTAATATTTTAAGAATTAATGTATATTATTTTATTCTCTAACTACTAATTCCTAAATCCTCAAGTTAAATTACTGCACATGAGCCTTAGCCCGGTTGGTAAGGACTCCGTAAGTGCATCCAAGCGACCCGGGATCAAATCCAGGCGGAGACATAATTTTTGCGTACTGTAGCAGCATTGTAGCAGGTACTGTTTGGCACTGTAGCAGTTGGGAATATGCCACTATTTGGGCCTTCGGGCCACCGATTTGGTCCCTGAGTCCTTTAAGGTCTTCGGGCCACCCAGACCTTCAGTTCAGTAAGGCCTTTGGGCCACCTCAAGGCCTTTGGGCCACCTTAAGTGCAGATGCAAACCATACAACCTACAAAGAACAAGCTCTACAAGGAGGATGAGTAAGGAGCTTTCACCATAGCAGAAGCTAAACAGATTACAAGAATGAGAGGGTATGGCACCTGCCATCGGGACAAGCCTGTGCATGCATGAGAATGTCTAGCCGAACAACCATGCGAAGGTGGAGAGCTAATTTCACGATGAAGATGCTGGGGAGGAGCAGTTCCAAGTAGTAAGTCTGGGTTGTATGTAATGTTTGAAGCCTATAGGAAATGAATTTTTCTAAGGCCTACGATCCATGTAATACTTACACCTACGGGCCTTGTAAGGGTTCCACCTCACCCCTTGAAAGGTGGATTATCAAAAATCAATAAAAATGAAGGCCTTCGGGCCATTGGATAGAGTATTATCTTAACCAATTCTAATAATTTTTAGACAAGTGAAATAAATTGTCATTCATTTATAGATCTTTTGATCCATTAAAGGTTTATTTTCATGCTTGAGGCATGAAAAATTTCTCTTAGTCATTCATTGTTAGAATTAAAAATGGAAACTGGTTAAAATACCCAATAAAAGGGAAAAAATTACTTAGAAAGTTGAAAGGAATCAAGTAAGTATATTTTATTATAATTCCCATAAATCAAGAAATGAAAGATAAATCTATCAAGTTTTATGTGTAGAGTATCAATTAATTATTAAGGAACTCTTCTAGAAACACATTCACAAATGAAAATCTTATAAAGGTACACATATTTTTTATTCATGAAATAATAAGTTCCCTAGTCTTGACCTAGAAATTAAAATTCATGATAAAATATTTTAAAATTTCATGATATTCTCAAAATGAATTAAAATTTTGAATACATTATTTTTATAATTAGGGGATAATGTAACACTCTAATATTGTAGTTTCCTTTAAACGAATACTACATTCGATAGCATGTGCCACACACAGCCCTGAGCTTAAACTACCTATGAAATATATGTAGAAATTATTTCTTTAATAAAAATAATATATTTAATATATTTTTTACATTCATATAATTATATTTACTAGTCAAATTATAATAATAAATTCATTTTATGCCATAAGAATACATTCTTCATAAAAATGGTTTGTAATTTTATTATGTGTGAATAATTAGGATTATTTTATATTGTGTTTAGAAATTTTATTTAAAAAATGAACTATATTTATGAAATTATTATGTAAATATTATCTTAGGGTAATTTTTTTTTTATTTTTTTGAAAAAGTTGATTTTTGGGTGAATAGTTAAAAAAATATTGATTTTGAAAATACTATCACTTTTATGACATTATCATGATATAAAAATAACTTGAAAGAATATAAAATCCTATTAATATATAAAATTTAAGTTTAAGAAGTAATATAATGTATTTAAAAATATTATTTTGAACTTATAAATCTATGTTTAACAATTTGTAAATCTAACTATTGTTTTTATTCTAAATAAAGAACCATTTTGACCTATTTCTTTAATTATGAGTTTTTCATTGATACATTTGGTTTTGAATGGTTTTAAAGTAACATAAATATCCTTTTATAAAAAATAATTCAATTAATTCCATTATAATTGATATTATACAAGATTTTGGTATAAAATCATTTTTATACTTAAAAAGGCATTTTTCTATAAACTATTTTTTTGTTGCATTACGTTAACCGATTTAAAAGTAATTTTTACCACCATTAGAAATTTAATCTTATAAAATTTATTTAATATTTATAATTAGGGGTTTAATTTTTTTAAAATATTTCAATCTCATTTTTGGTTATTATGAATAGTAACCGAGGTAAAAATTTATTACAACTGTAAACGTTAAAATGGGTTAAAAGGGGGTTAAACTAAAAAGACAATGGTTACAATGAACTAAAAACATGTCTAAAATCTATTGGTTGATCATATTTTTACCTTATACCTATATTATTATTATTTTTTATAATTTTGACCCACTTTACTTGAGTAGGACATATAATATATAATAATATTTCAAGTGTTTACCAGATGGCCACCCACATCGCTTATAAAAGGGCACCCCTTCTTTACTCTTATTCACAAACTTTAATCCACTTATATTGAACAATAACTAACCAAATAACTCCCCAAATATTCTACCCACATCCTAGATCTTATGGTATTCCCCTAAGACCATCCTAAGAAGGCTTTAGGTGTAAGCCAAATGAGGATTTCCAAAGAAGAGGTATAACTTTTAAATGAGCACTTTAATTTTATTTATTCTTCTACCTCCTTCAATTTTTTCCTATACACAATGATATAATAACATAAATATATTAAATATAATTAAATACTATTATTTTTATGAAAAAACCTTTATCCACCTCATTTCTATCAAATGGAAAATGAAAGCATCGCTCCTGCGTATGTGTGGACTATCGCCTCCATGAAACAATGTATTTAATTTTTCATCACCACTATTCAAGGTTGATTATTATGATATATATAATATTTATGTATAATATTTATGATATAATTATTCTTCTTTAATGATAATATATAATCTATATTCTTACCCTTCGATTCATTAGAAAATGGTAACATCACTTGTTTGTTTGTGTGAGCTATCACCTCCACGAAGCGATGTGATTAATTTTTTATTTATGATTTAAATGGGTGGTAATAAGGATTTATTTAATTAATAAATATTATATTTATAATATGAATATGATTTTTTAAAATTAAAACTTTATCAATATCATTTCCTTTTCATTTGTTAAAAAAATGAAAATGTTGTTCATGTGTATGTACGAACTACGGTCTCCATGAAGCACCATGTTTTATTTTTCATGGTTGCCTTTCATGGTTGGTTATAAATTTGTATTTAATGTATAAAAATAATAATTATTTCATTAATAATATTCTTTATATGATGGAGTAATTTTCTCTTTTACCATGGTCAACCTACTAAAGTTGTTTTGGGATTATGAACCGAACATCCTCAAAACACCTAACACAAACTTAACTGATTTAGTAACTATATAATACATGGAAATAAATGAAATAAAATTGATTATGATAAGATAATAAACCTAAAAAATATTCTTAATCACATAATTAATTAATATAAGTTTATTATACAGGAGGTTGGAATGCATCTGGCCAAGTGGAAATCCAAGGTAAGGGTTCATTCTACAATCTCATTTTTATTCAGGATTGTTTTTTTTAAATTTCTATTGAAATAAATTATATAATATTTATCTTTTAAATTCCATCTATTTTTTTATACTATAGTTATATATTAATTTTACATGTTTTATTTTTCATTTTCCTTTCTTTGGTACTTAAAACAACTGAGAAAATGATTTTAAGGAAAACCAACCTGATTTCTCCTTCTGGTCGGGAATCTATCTACTCTATATCCATTTTCACTATAATGTTTTCAATAATGTTATTAATATTATCCAATTATTTTTTTAAATTCATTTTAAACTATATTTTACTTCATTAAAAAGGTTTAAAAGGAATCTTATTGTTGTTTTCTGAATGATGTACTTTTGACTTTTTACCAAAAGTGTAAAAGGAATATTTGTTTTAATGTTTAATGAATGAATTTTTTTCCCACTATCATAACTAATATTTTATTTGAAACTTACTCTATAAGTTTACATGGTTATTTTTAAATAAAATAATCTTCTCAATATTTTAGAAAATTTTATGTGCTGAAAATAGGGGATTCATTGCACATGCAACATAAGAAATAAGAAAAAAAGTAAAGTAAATGAAAAAAGGAAATGATTAAAAAAACATAATGGGGGTATGGGGGATGTGTTGTGTGAACTTACCAATAAAAAAAATATAAGTAAAGAAAATGAAAAAAAAAATGTTTAAATAAAAAAAGGAAAAACATGAAACAAATTTTAGGGGGAGGGGAGGCTTGCTCATAGTGGAAACAGGTGCACATGAGGGGGAATTCCCCCCCCATAGTCTCTCTATGGTTATCTTCTCTCTCTCTAAAATTCTTCAAATGTTCTTTCTTCAATATCTCCATCAATATTGATCATAACGATGCATATTTGGTGGTGTTGGATTCGTATCAGTAATTAGAAGGTAAACTATAAGTTTATTTTCATAACCCTAAATTTATTTATCCATATTTAATTTAATTCAAATTTATTATTTTATTTGTGAGAGATTAGGTTTCTTATGATTGAGGTTTCAATTTACATTGCCTCTTAGTGTTGGAATAACATCTAGGTTATGAGTTCAATAGATTGAGGTAAGATTCTTCATGCATATCTCTTAAAATTTAAAACCCTAAATGCTTGTCTATTTTAAACCATTTTTTAAAAATCTTAAAAAATATTCAAATGCGTTCCTAGATATCCCTAATTAAATTCCTTGATTTATCTTTCAATATCTATTTGATATAAATTTAGTTCTTCATGATTCCATGTTCAAGATTTGTGTTTATATAAAATTATTCATATCAAGCATTTATTCAAATTCCATAAAAACTCTTTTGATGGTACTCAGTTATAAAAAGGGTGTTTTTGATTCTTCATGAATTTTAAAGGGAGGATAATTCTTTTTTTTCAAAAAAGGTTTTACAAAACTAAGGATGGAATCAATTTTTCTAAAATTGTCTTATGCTTTGATGATTGTTTGGGATGAATTATTAATGTTTTTTTAGATTTATATTTGTATATGGTTTGGTGGAATTTATAAAAGAAGGTTATGTATTTAAATGGTTTTAAAGTGTTGTTTTATGCTTTGTTTTTTAAAAGAAATGAAATTATAATTTGTATTTATTAAAGATATTTCTAAAGGCCGCATTGAAATTGTATATAAAGGAGTTTGGATTGAGAACCTTTTTTATAAATTTAAATTTTTTTTAAAATACATGTCTATTTTTAGATTATATGATGTTTTTGAAATGTTTTAATAAAAGTGTTTTGGAAAAGTGATGAATTTCTAGAGTGGTTTTACTACATGGAGAAATTTAGTTTATTTTGAAAATTCTAGTGTGTTACATGGCTAGTGAAGTAATACAACTTATTTCTACTAGTTCAATGTGTCTTCTAAATAATTAAGTTATATTACATCTTTCCACTAGTTTATTGTTTTTTATGACTAGTGAAGTTATACTGCATATTTACACTTTTTTAGTGTGTTTCCCTTACTAGTAAAGTAATATCATTTCTTTCCACCAGTTTAGTTTGTCACCCTAGCTAGTGAAGTGATAATATTATCTAAAATTGGAACATATATACACATGGAGTCATCAATTAAACCAAGGAAGAGGGGGAAGTTTTTGAATAATCTAGAAGTCTATAAGGATAAAAGGGAGAGCACCTAATTTTTATTATGGGGAAGGAATTCTAATTTTTTTCTTAGTTTTCGGCTATATTTTTTTCATTCCTCTACTGTATTCTTATACATGGAGGGATAAAACCCTTTTGGTGACTGGGATAATTGGGAGGAGATCCTTTTACCATTTCTTGTGTCTAAATATAAAATTTGAATTCTTATACTATTTTTTTTATCTCAGTTCTTAGTGTTGAGATATTTAATTTAATGAAAATGTATTTAATTTATATTTATTACATTATTTTCTTCTTATTTATTTAAATTATTTTATTCCTTTACTCAATTATGCCCATATATGATGGAATGGGTAGGGTTTTTTGGTAAAGTATTTATTGATTATTGGTATGAGTTTGAGAGGCAATGTATTTTTCTAAATTTATAAAGAGTGCCTTCACCCAATATGTATTGATTGAATAGTTTAATGAGATCCCATTATTGATATCACACTCATAAGAAAAAGAATTGGTTAGTATTGATCACTGCTAATTTGAAACTCACACTCATTACCATCCCTTGATGAGAGAAAAATGATTGTGGATTATCTCATTCATGAAATCCCATCAAGAGGGTTCATCAATTTAAAACAAGGATAACATATCAATTAGTAGTCCAACCCTAAGAAAAATCACCCACTCCATCAATTGAATCAATAAAAATTGTTTTCTATGAAATTTTATTAAGTTTTATCAAATAAAACACACCTTCATTCTTCATTTTAAATGTAAAAAAATCCATCCCTCTTAGGATACAACCTTTAGTCTTTGTTATATTATAGTTTAGTCTTAGGTTATTAATTGATTTTTGTACCACCTTGCGATGTGTGAGTCAAAAAATTGAAATTTTTTCTAGGGAGGCGATGTAAATTTCATAACCATAATTTGTATGAACCATTCTAACACTGATAGTATTTTATCTATTGATCTAGAAATTGAGAAAACCTTGATAACTAAACTTAGAAAATTAAATCTATAATTAGAATTTGAATACATTATACTAGCTGAATCAATTAAAACTTCAAGTATTGGATTTGAATATGATAACATGGATAAAATCCAAACCAAACCCTTAAATATTTTTGTGTTCCTAATTTCATTAACTAAAATAACCAAATGGCCATACCCGCATTACAAGCTGATTTTGAATTGAAAATTGGATTAATTCAACTTTTTCCCAGGATTTATGGACTAGTAGGTAAAGATCCTAACAAACACATCAAGTAATTCACCCTGGAGTGTGATACATTTAAGACAATAAGCATGTATAAAGAACAAATCAAACAAAAATCCTTTCCATTTTCATTTTAAGGGGAAACCAAATAATGTCTATACAACCTACAATATAGAGAAGTTAATTATTGAGATGATATTCAAAGGAGTTTTCTCTAACGATTCTTCCCAACTTCAGGGTGTGAAACTATAAGGAAGAATATTTATGCTATGATACAATCCATATGAGATATGTAAAATTAAATAAGCTATGTGCAAGTTTTCCACACCAAGAAATTGAGAAACACCATTTCCTGGTTTTCCTCTATCATGGTTTTCTAGATAGTGATAGAAATATAATGGATGCATCATTAAGAGAAGAATTTATTGGAAATTTGCTAGTTGAATCTATAAGACTAATTGAGAAGATAACCCAAAATTCCCAATAATTTATCATAATAGGTACCGGTACAAAAGGATTACATGAGGTGCGGTTTTTGGAATAACTCTATATAGAGTCTAAACTTGAGTAACTAACCACTTTAATTAAATAGATGGATCTTAAGAAATAAATTGAACATTAAACACCATCAAGGGTATTTAGTTTTTGTTCTTCCCCAAACCATTATATTGATCAATGCATTGAAGTGCAAGAAATAGAATATTGTGCAATTTCTTATCAATAGAGGCGATTTCAACAGTCGAACCAGGGATGGAGAAAACTTAAAAAGTATAATATGGATTTGGAAGCTAGTAAAGTCAAGAAACACCACCCTTTCAATAATAATATAAATAATATCCACCATTATAACAACCCTATAAGAAATTATACAACCAATAAGCCCTTAAACCACCCACTTTCAATAAAAGAAGCCCTTTGAATAACCCTCAACCAGTTCATCACCACAAATAGAAATCTAATATGATACTAGGATTGAAAAGTTACAAAATGACATGGAAGAAATGAAAAGTTAGATAGGAAGTATTGTATAAATAATGACAAAAAATCCTAGGAAATTTCTATCACAATCCACTCTAAAACCAAAAGGCAATGTAAGTGTGGTAACAACATGGCATGGAAATGAAATCCATTTTGATCCCAAACCAGATCTAGAATAGTCCAGAGAGTCCAGTGTAGAAAAGGATGTTAATTCTGATCAGAGTAATAAGAAATCATAAACACCAGATCAAAAATATCTTAGGGGAAAAAGAGACTTTCCACTACCATTCCCATCAAGAATGATTCACTCAAAGAAGATTCATGATGAATAAATACAAAAATAAATTATGGAAATTTTTAAAAAGATTGAAATAAATTTACCTCTTCTTAAAGACCTTAAAAATATTCTTAGATATGCTAAGTTACTTAATGAATTTTTCACTAAAAAAATAATACTTAAATGTAATAAGAGTGTTAATTTGTAGAGAAATGTTTTAGCCTTGATCACACCACAACTTCAAACTAAATGTCAATATTTTATGAAATTTTCTATTTCTTGAACAATTGGATCTATTTATTTAATTTATGCATTATGTGATCTAGGATCTTCTATTAATGTCACAAAACATTTTATATTTTCTTCTTTATATATGAGAGATCTCAAACAAACAAGAGTGGTTATCCAATTAGTAAATAGATCCATGAAATTCTCGGATAGAGTTATTGAATATGTCCTAGTTAGAGTTCATAATTTGATCTCACCATCATATTTTTATACAATGAACATGGAATAATATAGGAAACCAAATACATCACCTATAATCTTGGGAATACCCTTCTTTAAAATAGCAAAGAAAATTATAAATTTCCACGAAGGTACTCTAAAAACAGAGTTTTGTGGGAATGCTTCCTACTTTAATATTTTTGATTCTATGAAGTATCTATAACACCCTAAGATTATAAAATAATAACATTGTGATTGATATAATATGTGACATGCAATACTAAGCTTAAAATATCTACAAAATATATTTATTTAAAATTTTCTTTGATAGTTTGTGATACAAGTAACCTAGAGTCTAAATGAATAGTAATATAGTATATTGTTATAACCTAGCTGTTAAATTGCTGGGTATGAATAGGAATAGCTATATTTTGAAAATTATACAGTTTATATATTTATAAAATAAATTAAATAGATATATTTTTATTATAAATAAATTAATAATAATTTTGAAAGAAAATGAAATGTTTTCTGAAAAATTGTATTTTTCTAAAAGGCAATTTTGTTGCACTTTGCGCACATACTTTAAAATTATTTTTTAGCACCTTTTATAAAATGTATTTTAAAAAATTAACTTTATTTCTGAAATCATAATTTTTAAATTATATTATAATTATTATTTTTATAATTTTCTAAAAAGATTAATTTTTCGATGAATGGTGAAAAGTACTAGTTTTTATTGAAAACTGCCTTTTTGTTTAAATCAATTAAATGTTAAATTTCGATTTAAAGGTATTTTAAAAGTAAAATTAGTTTAATTATATTATAATAACACAATTTAGGTTAGTGGAATCAATTCAATATTGATTTTTTTATATTAAAACTTTCTATATATATGCGAATTTTCTCTTTGAAAAACCACATTTTCATCATGTCTACGGGTTCAATTTTAAATTAAAACTTTCCACTTATGTCAGTTGATTTTGATAAAATGGATTAAATATTTTTAATAATAATAAATAATATTAGGTAATAATTTCAACTTATTTTTTTGGTCATAATAATCTGTAAAAACAATAATAAATTAATTAATACGGTTAAGGTTAAAACGAGGTTTCACTACTACAAAAATGGGCAAGGGAAGCACCACTTTTTATCAGCACTAATCAAATAGCACTGATAAAGAATTCTATTTATCATTAATTTTCTAGCACTGATAAAGGCACCCTTTATCAACGCTAAAATTTTAGTGCTGATAAATGGTGCCTTTATCAGCACTTTTGTAGCATTGATAAATGGATTCTTTATCAGCGCTAGAAAAGCGCTGATAAAGACCACCCTTTATCAGTGCTAAATTTTTTTCACTGATAAAGGGTGCCTTTATCAGTGCTTTTCTAGCGCTGATAAAACCATAGTCTCATTTTATAAAATGGGGTATATAGTGACCTCTATTTATCGTGCCCTAAAGCTCTCACAAGACTGTACCCCTGCGACAACTCCCCTCCCCCTAGCTCTTCTCTTTGTCGGACCTCCGCTGCTGCTAGCCCTACTTCACTGCTAGCCCTATTACGCTGTAAACCCTACTCCTTATACTCCCCCTCGAACCCCTTCTGAGGTTCCTCCTCCCCACAAACCCTATTTCTCTTTCTCCCCGTTGGACCCTACTCCCCACGAACCCTACTTCAAGTGTTTGGGATTCCTTTCGACGAGGTTTGATTCTTGGCTTCCCATCTTTGATCTTTGGTGATTATTTCATAGGAATATAATATTTTTTAATGGATTATGAATTTGTTTTGTAGTTTATAATTGTTGGGGTATATATTATTCTTGTAGTGTGGAAGATTATCCCTTGGTGTTGGTAAGTTATTTAATTTTTTGGATTAAATTTATTAATTTTGATGCTTATACATGTTGAAACGTTATCATGGTAAAGTGCACAAGAAGTAGAAAGAGACATGGTATAGAGTGTTTTCAAATTTCAATAGTAGGAGGTGTTGATGTTTATTGTCTAGGTGTTGGGTCTTAAGGTTAATAATTGGCTAAAAGCAGTTGAGGATGGTTTTGAATTGGAAAATATTCTAGCTCATTTATGGGTTTCCTTAGTAGTGGGATTACTTTTAAGGGTGGTTTTAGAATGATGGAAGGAAAATCATGTTAATTCAAAAGTGGTTTTAGGATGAGTTTTATTCCCTAGATATAGAAGTATGAGTGTATATAAAATATCATGGAATTCAATCAAGTTGGATACAGTGCGCTTTCCCTTGGGATTCACATATGTGCATTGATGGTCTAGTTTTTAGAACACTTGGTTGATGAATAAATGAAATCCTATAATTTTGAGTCATCTTTGAGGTTAGAGATTCTAAGGAAGGTTGCGAGTTTATGTTTGAGGTTTTGGTTGTAGATGAGGGATTGTGATGAAGTTATCAAGAGTGGTTTTCTTCGAGTTTCTTAGAAGGATAAATATGGTGCCTTGAGTTGTGGTCTTAATGGAATGAGGAATAAGGGAGTGATGATATTTTCTAGATGTAGGGTGGGGATTATGACCTAGGGTTGAGTATCTCAAGGTGTACCATAAATGTATAATTGATCTATTTAAAGGATGATGCAGTGGGGCATCAGTAGTACGAGTTCCCCATGATTCATGGTGTTTCTTAGTTTCAGTAAGGTATAGTTTTATTTAGTCAGATGGTTAGTTGATAGAATTTTGGGATGTGGTGAGTTTGGTTTGAGAGTCTAGTCATGATTATGTCCTGAGTTATTGACCTCATACCTTTATTAACCAATACCCTCTTTCAATTAATACTAAAAGATTCAGTTGAATTATTTTAAATGGAATTATTTATCTCTATTTACCTTCAAATTCCTATGAAAATATGAATTTTATTGATTTGGTTAGTGTGTTTGTCCAAATTTAATGACTCATAAGAAAAAAAGGAAGCATATTTTTATTTTACCTAAATGGATGGGAAGTTTTATAATCTAAAGTCCATGCTTTTAGGAAATAATTTATTTATGGTAGGTATTAATATTATGAAAGGTATTAATAGTTAGTGAGATGAGGTTTGAGTTTTGGATAGGGATGGTCGATGTGATCCTTCTCCCTCATGTGTTAGTTTTTTAACACTAAGGGATTGTTGTTTATCCCTTTGTATAGGAATGTGATTTTTTATAGAATGGATGTAAGATGTGTCTGTGGATATTAGTTACAAGTTTGGGGAAGGTGAGGAAGAGTTATTGCATATCCTTTAGATGTTCATGATAGAATTTATGTTCACTAACCTCAATTTTTATATTTATTATGTTAATTTGGGTAACAAAACCTATGATATTCCATAGTAATTTTGGATAAACCTAGGTTATTTATCTCCCCTACGGACCCCTTTTTGTTTGGAAATGTATCTACTATATTAGTTTTCTCATCAAAATTGTATCCTTGTTTTCATTTTATTTGAGTTTGGTCACTAGTTTTGGGATGTTTAATGTGATTATTTTATTATGAATGAGGTGGCTGGTAGGGGTGGTTAAAAGGATGTTTAATGTTTTTCTACAAGGGTGGTGGGTGCTAGAACTATTGCTAAGGGGGCTGGAAAGTGTGTTGATTTTTGATGGGGGGTCTATCCTGGTTCTGTTGATTTCCAAATCTTTATTGGAAATAGTTAGGCTCTATTAATCTCTATTTTTATAAGTGGTTCTCTTCTACTATATTTGGAAGTCTTTTTTTGTGTATTTGAGTCATAAATAATAATATTTGAGATTCAAATAGGATGGAGATGAATAAAGATTGGATGAATGATAATCGTTTGACAATAGAGTATGAGAATGGAGTGAAAGAGTTCATCAAGTTTGTAAAGGATCACACAAAGGATCATTCTCAAATCCTTTTTCCGTGTTTACATTGTTTTTATTCTAGACTAATTACTCCAGAGGAGTTGGAAGAACATTTGATATGTCACGGAATATATCAGAGTTATAAATGTTGGAATAAACACAGAGAAAAATTGAATGTAGCTACTGGCTGGGATAAAACTGTATTTTATGGATCATCAATAATTACAAATATGGATAATGAAGAAAACCGTATGGAGGATGTGATTACAGATGTTAATGATGATGAATATCATATTGAGGAAACGACAAGGATAGTTGAAGATGAACTCTGTGATTGCCCAAAATTGTTTGAGAAGTTAAAGAGTTGTGCAAAGATTTCATTGTATACTGGTTTCACTAAATATACAGAATTATCATCTGTACTGAATTTTTATAAATTTAAAGCAGACAACAGATGAAGTGATGCCAGTTTTATGGAACTACTTGCTCTCTTTAATGACATGCTACCAAAAGATAATGAGCTCCCAAGCCGGACATATGAAGCTAAACGAATGCTACGCTCAATGGGTATGATTTCTGAAAGAATATATGCCTGCCCGAAAGACTGTATATTGTTTCTCAAGGGGAACAAATCACTTACAGAATGCCCAAAGTGTGGTGTTTCCCGATACAAGAAAGATGAATCCATTCCTATGAAAGTTGTATGGTAATTTCCAATCATTCCAAGGTTTAGGCGTCTATATGGAAGTGAAGAAACTGCAAGACAATTATTGTGGTATGTGGAGAAAAGAAATAAAGATGGGAAATTACATCACCCGACCGACTCTCCTCAATGGAATAGAATTGATCATGAGTATCCTGAATTTGGAAATGAGCCGAGAAACCTTCTTCTTGCATTATCTACAGATGAAGTGAATCCTTTTGGTTTTCAAACCAGTACTCATAGTACATGGCCTGTTATGTTGGTAAATTATAACTTGCCACCCTGGTTATGCATGAAACAGAAATTCATCATGTTATCTATGCTTATATCAGGACCAAAACAACCAGGTAATGATATTGATGTTTATTTTGCTCCTTTAATCAAGGATTTAAAGTTATTGTGGGATTCAAGTGTTATGTTGTATGATGCATATAAAAGTGAATACTTCACGTTGAGAGCGATGTTGTATGGGATGATAAATGATTTCCCTGCTTATAAAAATTTGTCAGGTTATAGCATTAAAGGAACTCAAGGGTGTCCCATGTGCAAAGAAGATATAGAATCAATTAGGTTGAAACATTCATCAAAATCTGTGTTTCTAGGACATCGTAGATTTCTACCTCGTCAACATAAGTACCGATCTTGGATGACATCATTCAATGGATGTTCAAAACAATGCACAACACTGTCTCCACTAATAGGTGATCAACTATTTGAGAAAGTAAAATATGTGAATACTATTTTTGGTAAACCATTTTTGAAAAACTTTATGAAAATCAGTTGGAAAAAAGATCAGTTTTTTTTGAATTACCATACTGAAATTGTATGTACATTAGACATTTTCTTGATGTGATGCATGTAGAAAATAATGTATGTAACAGTGTTATCATAACTTTTCTAAATTCCCCTGGTAAAACGAAGGATGAAATTAAGGAAAGGTTGGACATGGTTAACATGAGAATACGAGAAGAGTTGGCTCCCGTGAAGGGTGAAAATAGAATGTTTCTTCCTCCAGCTGCTTACACTCTTTCTAGGGAGAAGAGATATCAGTTTTTCAACTTCTTCAATGATGTAAAGTTTCCAGAGGGGTATTCATCAAATATCAAGAACATTGTGTCAATAAATAATTTAAAGTTAAAAGGTTTGAAATCACATGACTGCCATGTTTTGATGCAAGATTTAATTCCTATATCTTTACGTTGAATTTTGCCCAAGAATGTTCGTCATACTTTAACAGCACTTTTTTTCTTTTTCAAAGCTATATGCAGCAAAGTTTTAGACCCGATGAAATTGCCAACTATGGAAAGAGAAATTTTCATCATATTATGTGAATTAGAAATGTTCTTCCCACCATCATTCTTTAATATGATGGTTTATTTGATGGTTCACTTGGTGAGAGAGATTCAACTTTGTGGTCTTATGAACTATAGATAGATGTACCCTGTTGAACGGTATATGAATATTTTGAAAGGGCATGTCAAAAATCGAAGTCAGCCAGAGGGTTGTATTGTGGAGTGATATATTATTGAGGAATCCATTGAATTATGTACTAAATACTTATATGATGTAGAAAGCATTGGTCTCCCGAAATCTCATTACACTAGACACATTGAGGGTGAGAGAATTTCTGGAAGAGATGTTGTGACAATCAATATTACAGATTGGGAGCAGACCCACCTTTATATTTTGCATAACAGTTGGGAGGTTGATCCATATATTGAAACCCACAAAGAAATTCTTAGGCAGTTGAATCCATCTAGGGCTGAAAAATGGATATCAAATACACATAATCACCAGTTTATAGGATGGTTTCAGGACTATATTTTTAATGAGTTAGCTGAAAATCCGAATTCAATTTCAGAACGACTTCAATGGATAGTCGTCGGACCAAGTGTATATGTATTATCTTATAATGGTTATATAATCAATGGTTATACATTCTATACAGATGAACATGATGAAGATAATACCATGAAAAATAGTGGAGTTACACTTGTGGCTGAAGCGATGCATGTTTTTGGTAGTAAGGACATAAATCCAATTTATGAAAATATGTCATACTTTGGAATTATCAAACAAATATGGGAGTTAGATTATACGACATTCCAATTGCTAATTTTTCAATTAAAATGAGTTGATAACAACAGTGGTGTTAAAATAGATGAATTGATATTTGTAAAAGTTGATTTTAGTAAAGAAGGGTACAAAGATGAATAGTTTATAATAGAATCACAAGCAATACAAGTATTTTATGTTCCAGACCCCGCAAACCGAAAGTGGTCGATTGTTTTGTTATCATCCAAAACTACTAAAGGGTCCGGTGAAAATTCAGTTGAGGACAATCCTTTCAATGGTACATCATAATCATTTCACAGTAGTCTAAATGTATAAGATATTTTGTATGTCAGGGGAGACCATAATGAAGAGATTTGGATAATCGATAGAGGTTTCAAATACCTTCAGCCTTTGAAAAAAAGAAAGAGAGTTCAATAAATAAGTTATATTTTGTCTGTAATATAGATCTTGTTATGTCATGTTATTATCTTATCAGTATTGAATTTATGTAATATAAATTAACTGTTCAACCACTTTTGCAGATAATGACTTCTGAACATTCTGGTGCTCCTAACCACAAGGTTGAATAAGTCTCTCAAACTGCTGCTGCTACTGCTCACAGTGCAAAGCAACAACAAGTTTCTAAACCTGTTGCTACTTCTAGTGTTGAGGTCCAACAACCATCAGCACATGTCGTTGATACCATTTCAGATGAACATATATATTATGTTGATATGGATGAAATGGTTGGGGATTAAGGACCAACATCGTAGAAAACACAGGTGCATCGTAGTTTGACGGTGTTAGCCAAAGTTCTTAAGGTGAAAAGCAAAGGCATCAAATTTGATATCGGATGGAATGCACAAGGACAACATGTGAATCCCAACAAGGTTATTTGTAGTAGTTACATTGGAATTTTCACTCAGCAACACGTGCCGATTGACATAGATTCATGGAACCATGTTGTGTCTGGGCTGAAGGTTATGATCTGGGAAGAAATTACGGTAACATTATGATATTATTTCTTTAATTTACTAGAAAATAAAATAATGAAACAGTGTCTTACTCTTCTCAATCTCTTACATAATACATTTATAGTATATTATTCACACAAGAATTATGTATTAAGGTTTTCAGGAAGGATTCATCAAGGTTTTAGCACTATTTTAACAAAATGTCACCTCGAAGATTCCAAAGGTAAAATAAACCCGCACCCACCCCTATCTACGCTCAACTGATATCCCAAGAAGCATGAGATACATTTATTGGTTGTCGTGGGGATGATAAGTTTCAGGTACATTGTGGATGATAATAGGTTGTTTGAGGATATGTGTATTCATCAATTTGATTTTCAATATTTCATTTATGAAACAACAACTCAGTACTGAAAATAAGGAACGTGCATCAAAACCAACATACCCCCATCATAAAGCAAGGATGAGGTACACTTCACTAGAAAAGAAAATGGTACGTATTTTAAATTTACAGTAATATTGTTAGGTGCCAAGAAACAACATCATAATTATCTTTCTATATTTATATATAGATTGATGAGTCTAAATCCAAAGAAACTTTCATCCCATGTCATGTGCTATGGAAGGAGTCACGTGTGAATAAGGAAGGGAATCTAGTAGATAAAAACACACAAAAAGTGTGGGAAATATGTGTAAGTATGACACGATAAAAAGTTTTGTTTTAAATTTCTATTATATAATAATAATTATTTATTTTTCTATATCCGAAAGTCACAGAAATCAGCTACTCCTGTAGTAGATTTAGACCTATTATCGATGGCTTTGAAGCAACAATAACAATACGGTCGTGTCAGCGATGCGGGGTTTGGGGTGACACCTTGAGTATATTTTGAGAAAAAAACAAACGGATGATAGAAATGAAGAAATGAAACAAATGAGCGAAAGACTAGCAACTCTTGAAGAACGATTTCATTATAAGGGAGAGTTTCTAGCAACTTTTATGGGTGGGAAGCAAGGAGAAGACACAACTCAGGAACAACTAGCGTGTGAAGATCCTGCCCCACCCCCACTAGCTTTGAGGTAAGCCATTCCCCTCAAAGAGTTGTCTTAGCTGTGATAATCAATATTCTAATAATTGTTCCCATGAAATGTGAATCAGAAAAAAACGGATACTTTTCCTGTACTAATATTATACAGGGTGATAATGATTGTGATTTATATATATCAACACCCACCTATCACCTTGTAGCGAGGGCTACGGTGTTCAACATCCTAGAGGACAAGCTTCATAATAGACCGCTTCCAAAAGATCATCTGAAAGTGAAAATTACTGTAGCTCATGAGCCAAATGCAGAGCTACCTATTACACTTGATGATAATGATATTAATATGGTATAAAAGGTTATTGGGACATCCATTTAATGTCTGTCACAATTTGTAAGAGTACATGCAGACAAAGAGGTATTTATTTCCATTTTTTTCAAGCTAAACCTTTAACAATTAATGAAAAAAAGATCTAAACCAATGAATGTTATTATAGATGGAGAAAGGGAAGGGGGTGACAAGAAATGTGGGCTCAAAAGAATCTAAAGGATTGACCAAATGATCCCAAAGAGCTACTGAAAGCACAATAACACCACATGTTCTCTATCCACATTTACTAGCATTGAAGACTCATGTGGATACGAAGCTAAAAAATTGTAGTAGTCATATAGTGGCTTTTGAAAAGAATATATACAGAGAGGAAATTAAAGACTTCTTTGCTGCTGAAAATGTAAATGAGATCCTTGAATACGGTTGCCTAGGCATCACAATTGTAAATTTATATATGAGGTATGTTTTTATGAATTGATTTTCTAAAAGTTGATATAATGTGCTAATTATGACTAAATGCATTTTATATTATTGGAAGGCGTATATATGAAAAATATTTGAAGGAATTTTTCCATGATCCAAAATTTGAACTCGTTAGTCCTCATACCACATCAACACAACTAATGAAATTAGAGCCACCAAAAAGGGATGAAATAGTGAAAGGCTTGCTGAAAACATTTGAAAGCAAGATTACAGATGACAGACTCTTCCTAATACCAACCATGTAGGGGTAAAACTCTACAATTAAAGCATATCAATTATATTTTAAATTATTTTATTACTTATTACTTTTTGTGTTTTTAGGAAACATTGGATTCTAATTACGGTGAACTTAGATACTCCAAATATTTATTTTTTGGATTCAATGCAAGGATATCCAACAAACCGACCACACATGATAGAGTTTGTGAATCTGTAAGACACTACATCCTATGTTTTAGGTCTAAACATAAAGTAATATAATTTATATTATATTTTACTGAGGATTATGTTATGATAGGGAAGTGTATCAATATTGTCTAAAAAAAGGAATGAGGACAGGGGCTAAGCATAAGGAGGCAAGCAAGTACTATATCTGGACAAATATCAGGGTATATATAATAAAATTTCACTATCCAAACACATATCAAAACAAGTTAATTATTCTACTAATGATCAAAGTTTTTGAAGTGTTCAAAACAAAAAAATGATAAGGATTGCAGTTTTTATGCTTGTAAATTTATGAGATAGATTGTTTTCAATCAACAAACTAGCATCCCTAAAGAGGTATTTTAAAAAACAACTACTATTTCATTTAAATTATTTATTAATTCTTTATTTATATATTTTTTAGTACTAATCTGACTTTCGAAAATCCTCATATTCAAAAGACGATATAGATTTGTTCAGAAATGAGTGGGCCACATACCTGATGGAAGATTGTACACAAATATCATGAAGATCTGACTTGGGGATGTGTACAATTGGCGTCCATTTTTTGATAGGGGTTAAAGAGATCAAAAGATGAAACATTATTGTATGTAAATTTTTGTAAGAAAATTGTAATTTTTATTAAATAAAATATACTTTCTCCAATGAGTCATTTTTCCATTTTAATAGATCAAATTCACCAGCAACTTGCAAGAATGATGAACCACATTTCTTTGGGCTTTGGATAAGAAAAACCAGTAAAATATCTAAAATACCTTCATATACAACCAAATGCATTCGGATTGTGTTGATAATTTAGGAGAATGATCCATGAGTCATTTGTGACATGTGCGATTCAACCCCGCCTCAATCCAAGGTACGGTGTGGCCAGTATCACTCAAAGTGTCTCTCTTTTGTTTAAAATGGACAAAATTTTAAGTGAAAACAACAACTGACATACGTAAAACTGACCAAACGCATTCGTATTGTGTTGATAATTTAGGATAATGATACATGGGTCATGTGTGACATGTATGAGTCAACCCCACCTCAATCCGAGGCACAATGTGATCGGTATCACTCAAAGTGTCTCTCTTTTGTTTAAAATGGACAAAATTTTAAGTGAAAACAAAAATTGACGTACGAAAATACAACCAAAAGAATTAGGATTGTGTTTATACCTTAGGATAACAATACATGGTTCATTTTTGATGTGTAATAGTCAACCTCGCATCAATTCGAGGCATGGTGTGGCCGGTATCACTCAAAGTGTCTCTCTTTTGTTTAAAATGGACAAAATTTTAAGTGAAAACAACAACTGACGTATGAAAAACCAACCAAATGCATTAATATTGTATTGATACTTTAGGATAATGATAAATGGGTCATTTGGGATGTGTATGAGTCAACCCCACCTCAATATGAGGCACGGTGTGGCTGGTATCACTCAAAGTGTCTCTCTTTTGTTTAAAATGGACAAAATTTTAAGTGAAAACAAAAACTGACGTACAAAAATACAACCAAAAGAATTAATATTGTGTTGATACTTTATGAGAACGATCCATAGGTCATTTTTTATGTGTAAGAGTTAACCCCACCTCAATATGAGGCACAGTGTGGCCGGTATCACTCGAAGTGTCTCTCTTTTGTTTAAAATGGACAAAATTTTAAGTGAAAACAACAACTGACGTACATAAATCTGACCAAACACATTCTTATTGTGTTAATACTTTATTATAATGATCCATGGGTCATTTTTGACATGTATGAGTTAACCCCGCCTCAATACAAGACACGGTGTGGCCGGTATCACTCAAAGTGTCTCTCTTTTGTTAAAAATGGACAGAATTTTAAGTGAAAACAACAACTGACATACGAAAATCTAACCAAACACATTCTGATTGTGTTGATACTTTATGAGAACAATACATGGGTCATGTGTGACATTTACAAGTCAACCATTCCTCAATAATAGGCAAGGTGTGGCCGGTATCACTCAAAGTGTCTCTCTTTTGTTTAAAATGGATAGAATTTTATGTGAAAACAACAAATGACATACAGAAATCCAACCAAACGCATTTGGATTGTTTTTATACTTTAGTAGAACTATACATGGTCCATTTTTTATGTGTAAAAGTCAATCCCGCCTCAATACTAGTCATGGTGTGGCCGGTATCGCTCAAAGTGTCTCTCTTTTGTTTAAAATGGATAGAATTTTAAGTGAAAACAACAACTGCTGTATGGAAATCCAACCAAACACATTAATATTGTTTTGATAATTTAGTATACTGATCCATGGGTAATTTTGGACATGTATGAGTTAGACTTGCCTGAATCTAAGGTACAATGTGGCCGGTATCACTCAAAGTGTCTCTCTTTTGTTTAAAATGGGCAGAATTTTAAGTGAAAACAACAACTGACGTATGGAAAACTGACCAAACGCATTCAGATTATGTTTATACTTTAGGAGAACAATCCATGGGTCATGTGTGACGTCTAAAAGTCAACCCTGACTCAATATGAGGCATGGTGTGGCCGGTATCACTCAAAGTGTCTCTCTTTTGTTTAAAATGGACACAATTTTTAGTGAAAACAACAACTGACATACGAAATTCCAACCAAACGCATTCAAATTGTGTTGATACTTTATTAGAAAAATACATGGGTCATTTGTGACATGTAAGAGTCAATCCAGGCTCAATATGAGGCATGGTATGGCCAGTATCACTCAAAGTGTCTCTCTTTTGTTTAAAATGGACAGAATTTTAAGTGAAAACAACAACTGACGTATGGAAAACCAACCAAACACATTTGGATTGTGTTGATACATTAGGAGAACAATCCATGGGTCATTTTTGAGGTGTAAGAGTGAACCCCGCCTCAATCCGAGGCACAGTGTGGCCGGTATCACTCAAAGTGTCTCTCTTTTGTTTAAAATGGATAGAAAGTGAAAACAACAACTGACGTACATAAATCCGACCAAATAGATTCAAATTGTGTTGATACTTTAGGAGAATTATCCATGAGTCATTTTTGATGTGTATGAGTCAAACTCACCTCAATCCAAGGCATGGTGTGACCGATATCACTCAAAGTGTCTCTCTTTTGTTTAAAATGGACATAATTTTAAGTGAAAACAACAACTGACATACGGAAATCCCCTTCCTTCCATACAGACCAAAATCATTCATTTTTTCCTAAAGAAACACATACTATTGAAATAAACACTATTCAAAAACCATTTTAAAAATACCAGTGATCTTAAAATCCATGAAATTCATTCCATTAAAACCATTAAAGCCCCCCACCCCCTGGACACCCCCAACCCCCTGGACGGCCCCCACCCCCTAGACGACCCCCACCCCTCATAGACACCACCCCACCACCTGAACACCCTAACCCCCATGGAAAACCACCCCACCCCCCTTGGACAACCCCCAACCCCTAGACCGCCCCCACCCCTGGACACCACCCCACCCCCTAGACATCCCCACCACTTGGACACCCCCACCCCCTGGACACCCCCACCCTCTGGAAAGCCCTCCAACCCCCTGGACACCCCCAACCCCTAGACAGCCCCATAGATAGCCCCCCCCACCAACCTGGACAGCCCCCCTGGACACCCCCAACCCCCTGGATGGACCCCACCCCCTGGACGACCCCCACCCCTTCTAGACACCAACCCACCACTTGGACACCCCCTAGACACCCCCACCCCCATGGAAATCCACCCCACCCCCTGTACACCACCCCCACCTTCCTTGGATAGCCCCCCAACCCCTTGGACCACCCCTACCCCCCCTAGACACCACCCCACCCCCTAGACACCCCAACCCCCCCGGACACCCCCACCCATGGACACCCCCACCCCTTGGAAAGCCCTCCCACACCCCTAGACATCACCCCACCCCCCTGGACACCACCCCACCCCCTTTACACCCCCATGGACAGCCCCCTAGACAACCCCCACCCCCTAGACACCCCAACCCCCTGGACGACCCCCACCCCTCCTAGACACCACCCCACCACTTGAACACCCCCACCCCCTGGACACCCCCATCCCCATGGATAGACACCCCACCCTCCTGGACACCACCCCACCCCCTTGGACTGCCCCCAACCTCTTGGACCGCCCTCACCCCCTGGACACCACCCCACCCCCTAGACACCCCCACCCCCCTGGACACCCCCACCCTCTGGACACCCCCACCCCCTAGAAATCCCCGCACCACCCTGAACACCACCCCACCCCCCTAGACACCACCATGGAAAACCCCACCCCAACACCCTGGGAAACCCCCCCCCCCCCCCCCCCCGTACACCCCCACCCCCCTGGACACCCCCTACCCCCCTTGGACAGCCACCCCAAACCCCTGAACAACCCCCAACCCCCTGAATTCTAAATTGAATTCTTTATGTATTTAATTAACTTATGAATTATGTGTTAATGTTGTATGGGTATACTTATTATATGTGTATAATTGATGTAATTATATTATGAATTATGTGTTAATTTTTTATGGGTATACTTGATGATATTCTTATTTTTTGTAGGTCTTGTTTGGGTGTGCTGCTGCAGAATTTTATGTTACAACAGGTAGGGCAAATAAGCGCTGATAAAGTCTCCCTTTATCAATGCTTTTTTAGCACTGATAAAGGATACCTTTATAAGTTTTTTTTGCACTGATAAAGGGGACCCCCTATCATCACTGAGCTTTACATCGCTTTTTTAGCATTGTTAAATCCCATTTTGAGCGCTGATAAATCCCGTTTTTGTAGTAGTGTTTTGTGCGTTACATGCGTTTATGTTAAAATTAATTTTCCACACACATAGAATTTTTATTTGATAAATTGGATTTAATATTTAGAATAATTTATTACAAATTATCTAATAAGAACCATTTTATTTTATGGTTAATGGATAAATTACCTAGGTTAAAAAGACTAGTTGTCGCAGTGAAAACTAAAATGGTAAAATTAAGTAAACTTAATAGCTAAAGAATAACATGTTAAAAAACATGTGTTTTTTATGATGGAGGTTTGGATCAAACATATCATACTGAAAATAAATTATTTATAAATTTTTTAGGCACTTGGTGTGAGACTAACTTCCCATTATTGAATAGTTTTGGGTATTTACAAAAATGTCACTCCTCAATTATAAAAGGGCACCCACTCTCATCACTTCTTCACACAAATAAAGACATTTTTATTGAAAAAAAACTACCAAAATACTTCCCCAATATCATTATAAACATTATATATATACTGTTATTCCAAAAATACCAACCATAGAGTCCTTAAGAAGATATTCAAAGGTGGTTTTTCTAAGAGAAGGTAATTGTCTTCGCTAAGTTATTTCTCTTTCTTTCATCTTTTACAACCTTAAATTATATATTAACACTTAAAATATAATAAAACCATTATATAACATATAATTAGATGTTTTTATGTTTATTTAATGATATTTATCCTTATACACTTCCATCAAATGGGAAACAAAATCGCCAATTGTGTGTACGGAGGACTACCGGCTCACGAACTGATGTAACTCGTTTTCCATAAACACTTCTCATGATTTGATATAATGATGGATTTAATGTATATATATAATATTTATGATATAATTATACTTATGGAGTTATAATATCACATATAAATTCTCACTTTACATTCCGTTTAAAATATGATATTGTCACTCATGTGTACGATGAACTACTGTCTCACGAAGTTATGCGATTCATTTTTCACACACTTTACATGGAAAGTAATAAGGATAAATTTAATGAATATATGTGATATATATGAAATTATATAAATTATATAGAATTAATATATCATAAATTTCCTTACCCTTTCACCCTTTAATGGAATGATATCATCGCTCGTACGTACATACGACCTATCGTCTCTACGAAGTAATGTGATTCATTTTATATGTCCTATTTTCAAGAATAGTTCCAAGGATGTATCTAATGATTTTTTTTATAAAATTAATATAACTATGAATATTATGGAAATATATCCTATTTATAGGAACTAGAACTTTCATAACAAAACACGAATGAGAAAACAAGACAATTAACACCTGAAACAGTGAAAATAATAAAATATTTTTAAATAACAGGTGATAAAATGTTATAATAGGATCATATATGGTATGATATATATGATTATGGTTTTATAATAAATCTATATTTATTATACAGGAGTTCTGAACACATATGAAGGAAGAAGAACCTGAGGCAATGGTTTCTTGTCTCACTTTTACTTCCGTGAGACATATGTTGTATTCACCACTTATTCATTTGTGTGGTGTATATAATTCACCTTTTGATATGTTATATAATTAATATATTTATTTTTATGGAATTTAATGTTTAATTTTATGTTATTCATTTCATAGGGATTATAATTCAAAAGTTACTAAAGTGTTGAGAGATTTATGCTTCAATCTCATTTTAATCGGGATTGTTTATACTTGAATTTATATTTAAGGAAATTATTTTATCATTTTATAATAAACCCATTTAAATTTATTATCCTATGGTTAATCATGAAATTTTCAAGTAATATTACCATTTTCCTTCTCTTTGGTATGTAATATATTTTAGAAAATGTTTTTAAGAAAAACTGACTTTATTTCTCTCTTCGATCAAAAATCATTTTTCTTCCAAAAGCATGTTTTATAAAATTATTTTCAAAAAATCGTTTTTATAATTATAAAAATGATTTTTTCAATAAAATTTTAACCATTATTCACTTTTTATAAAATTATTTTAAAGTAATATTCATGTCATTTTCCAAACAATGCTCGTTTGGATTTTACAAAAAATGTGAAAGGAATATTTGTTTTAACGCGTATGACATGAATATAATTTTAATCCATCATAAACACTCAATATTTTAAAGATTATTTTACAAGTTTAGAAGTTTATTTAAAAAGAAAAGTATTTTTAAATTTTTTTTGAGAATGTTTTGTTTTAAAAGGATATTTCCAAAGTGAAAATGTTATTTTCCTCAATAAAATTTTAATGAAATTTTTATAGTATTTATATTCATAAACAACATCAAACCTTTATTATACTTATGATAAACCATGTAAATGTTATATTTATATCATAATTGTCATTTATTTAGATATTTTATGATCAGTTTGACTAGGAATGTATAATTTTATTATAATTCACCTTATTACTTTGGATGGTTTATGATTATATTTATTAATTAGGGTAAATATTAACATTTAATATGTTTGTTTTTTTAATATGAATATTTATGTTGATTATGTTTCACCCATTTTATATAAGGAATGAATTAGAATTATTAAGTGATGGGTGGGACATGGTTATAGATAACACCTTTATGCATCAACAGGTCTCATGAGTCAAATCAGTTGGCCAAATTAAATAGGGTTTTATCCATAGTTTTAAAGTGCCTTGTGAAAGGTCTTAACAACATATTTCAGATATTTGAAATTATGAATTCCCTCATTATGATATCAGTTATTTATTTCAATGTGATTATTTGATTAGTTATAATATCCATGGATAATATTCAAGATCGTATGATTATTTATATGGATTTATTTGATCATCATTTATTCCTACCATATGATGCTCAATTTATTGTTTAAATAGAATATGTTTTAGTTATTTATCTTACCATATTGATTATTCTTATTTATTCATGATATATTTTATTTTATGTTTACCCCTATTGATCATATGAGCTCACCCCTTAATTATATTTTATTTTCCCCATGATGCCAGAAAGTGTTTTGTGATTGATATATACGGATATGCTAAGGGGAATAATGGTGTTCTCAAAGAAAATAATTTGTGTATTTTATGTTTTAAAATCCAATGTGAATTTCAGGTATGTATCTATTTTTATCAAAACTACTAAACTATTAAATACTTTGGGATGTGATTACTTGTATCTAGTGAAAATGTAATAAAGTAGACACCAGCTCTGAGTTACTTGAGTTAGGAACTTTACAGTTGGTATTTGAGTAAGTTTAGTAGAAACCTTGGTAACTAAATTTACGAAAACATAGTTCAGGGAATGTAACCCTATGACTTACTTTAAGGATAAGTCTAAGTATAGTATAACATCCCAAAGTTTTGGTAAGGTAGAGATTATGTGGTTTTACTCACAATAAATCCCTATCTTGATACTACAAGTGGACATGGTTTTGGCATAGATTCACCTAGGTGTAATAACACTGAAAAAGTAACATTGGGATTAACTTGAGTATTACCTAGTATACGACAATGGTACTTAATTCACACTTGTTTTGACACTCTCAGGGGATATGATTTGGTCAATTCAAATTTTCTTTATGAACCATTATGAAGTATTTGAATAGATAATGACCATGAATAACCTAAGATTAAACATAAGGTGTATTAGATTTAAAATAATTCATCAGAATTTAGACATCCTATAAATTATTTTTCATGATTATGTGGTTTACCACTATGATTATTGTTCCTTATAGATTTTTAGTTTTAGTCAATGGTGGGAACCAGAAGGAACACGGTTAAAATTGAATTCAATAGACAATGTGTTGATGACAAACTAAATGGGATAATGAATGGGGTGAAAGATATTATGATTATGCCTAATAATTTATCACGATATATGATTAATAATTTTCACCTTAACCAACTCTCAGACTCACAAAATAATAGGAGTATGTAGTCTGATGAGAGCTTGAGTGGTGGATACCATGGAGGAAAGAATATTTAGTTTACTATATATCAAGAATGTGGAAAGAAACACCCAAGTGAATGTATTAGAGGAATGGAAAGATGTTTTAGGTGTGGAAAAGGAAACCAAAAAAGTAATTTTCGAGCGAAAATGAAAAGTGCGATTAATGAAATGGATGGGAATAATGGTCTTCCTAAGGTATCATCAATGGTTGAATGTTTTAAATGTGGAAAGTATGGGCATTATGCAAATAGACGTCCCAAGGGGAAATCTCATAAATATAATAATCAAGGTTTTATAAGTAATAGTTATACTATTGATGATAAAGAGACTACAAATGTAATATGAAAGAAAGGAGGTATTAATGAATTAGATTATGAAGTGTAGTTAATGGTTCAAGAATAAAGTGGAATGATTAAAGTTCTTGTGTATTTGGATTCAATAATTTTATTGTAGAAGTATTTTATCAATGATATTATTGTTATAAGAATAATAAAACGTATAAGGATTTTACTGTAGTGGTTTTTCTATAAGGATTTTAAGATGTGTGTTAAATGGTACTAATAAAATTGATTCAGTGTAAAGTTGATCTTTTTGGAAAATACACGATTAAGGGAAGATGAATGAATCGTAATATAGTAAACTGTTATAACCTAGCCGTTAAATTGGTGGGTATGAATAGGACTAAATAAATTATGAAAATTATATGGTTTATAAATGTATAAAACAAACTAAATGGATATCTATTGATTAAAAATAAAATAATAATAATTTGAATGAAAATGTAATATTTTTTGAAAAACTATATTTTTCTAAAAGGCGGTATCATTTCACTTTGCACATATAATTTAAAATTATTTTTTACCACTTTTTGAAAATTTATTTTACAAAATAAACTTTATTTTTAAAATATATATGTCAAAATTATCTTAGAATAAATTTTTGAGAATTTTATGAATATATTAATTTTTCAATGAATAGTGAAAATACTATTTTTATTGAAAACCACCTTTTGTCTAAATTATTTAATGGTTACATTTTGATTTAATTTTTTTAAAGTTAAATTAGTTCAATTATATTATAATAAAAACATTTTAGGTTTGTGGAATCAATTTCATATTGAATTTTTATATTAAAACTTTATATACTTATGAGAATTTTCTCTTTGGAAAATCACTTTTTCATTACATCTACAGGTTTAATTTTAAATTAAAATCTTCCACTTCAATAAGTTGAATTTGATAAAATAGATTCCATATTTTAAATAAAAATAATTAATATTATTTAATAAGTTCAACTTAATTTTTTGTCATAATAATTAGAAAAAACAATAATAAATTAATTAATGTTGTAAAGGTTAAAATGAGGTTTTGCGCATTACATGCGTTTGTGTTAAAATTAATTTTCCACACACATTGATTTTTTATTTTATAAATTGGATTTAATATTTAAAATATTTGATTCCAAATTATCGAATAAGGATTATTTTATTTTATTATTAATGGATAAATTACCTAGGGGAAAAAACTAGTTACCGTAGTGAAAACTAAAATGGTAACATTAAGTAAACTAAAAGGATAAAAAATAACATGTTAAAAACATGTGTTTTTTATGGAGGTTTTTATTGACCATATAATCCATCCAATACATTATTTATCAATTTTTTAGTCACTTTGGGTGAGAGTGACTTCCCATTATTGAATAGTTTTGGGTGTTTACAAAAATGTCACTCCTCAATTATAAAAGGGCACTCACTCCCATCACTTATTCACACTTCTCAAGCCATTTGGATCAACTGAACCCTAAAAAAAATCCATCCAAAACATTATTAAATTAATTATATATCTACTGGTCTTCCCAAAAAACCAACCCTAGGGTCCATAAGAAGAGATCTAAAGGAAGTTTCTCTAAGAGAAGGTAATTGTCTTCACTAAGCTCTTTATTTTTATTTCTTATTTTGCAACCTTCAATTATGTATTAACACTTACAATATAATAAAAATATATCTACCATATAATTATATTTTATTATGTTTATATCATAATATTTATCCATCTTCCCTTCTATCAAATGGGAAACAAAATCGTCAATCGTGTGTACGAGGGACTACCGCCTCACGAATTGATGTAACTCGTTTTACATCAACACTTATAATTGTTGTATATAATTATGTATTTAAATTATATATATAATATTTATGATAAAATTATACTTATTTAAATATAATATCTCATATACCTTCTTACTTTCCATTCTGTTTAAAATACAATAATGTTACTTGTGTGTACAGCGGACTACCGCCTCGCAAAGCGATGTGATTCATTTTTCACCTACACTTTACATAGAAAGTAATAATAATAATTTTATTTAATATATTTGATATATATGACATGATATATTTCTGTAAAATTAATATATCATAAATTTCATTACCCTTTCACCGTTTAAGGGAATGATATTGTCGTTTGTGCGTGTGTACGACCTACTGTCTCCACGAAGCGATGTGATTCATTTTCAATGTCCAATTTTAAAGAATGGTTATATAGATGTATCTAATGAAAAAAAATATTTATAAAATTAATATTATTTTGGATATGATGAAAATATATCCTATGTACATAAACCAGAACTTTCATGACAAAACATCCATGATAAAATAAGGCAATTAACACCCAAAACAATGAAATATTATGAACAAATGGGTGGTAAAATGTTATAATAGAATATTATATGGTATGATATATATGATTATGGTCTTATAATAGATTTATAATGAATATATATTTATTACACAAGAGGTTAAGACACGTACAAAGGAAGTCAGACCTAAGGTAAGGGTTTCTTGCCTCAATTTTACCTCCATGAGACATATGACACATTCACCACTTATTCCTTTGTGTGGTGTATATAATGCACCTTTTGATATTTTATATCATTAATATATTTAGTTTTATAGTATTTAATGTTTCATTTTATGTTACTCCTTCCATGGGTCTTACGATTCAAAAGTTACCAAAGTGGTAAGAGATCTATGTTTTAGTCTCATTTTAATCGGAATTATTTATACTTGAATTTAAATTAAAGTAAATTATTTGATAATTGTGTAATAAAATACTTTAATTTTATTATCCAATGTTTAATCATGAAAATTTCAAGTAATAGTACCATTTTTCCTCTCTTTGGTACTTAAAACGACTAAGAAAATGTTTTTAAGAAAAGATGACTTCATTTATCTCTTTGGTCGAAAATCCATTTTCTTCCAAAACCATGTTTTTTAAATTCTTCAAATGATTTATTAAATAAATTTTTACCCATTTTTTTAATTTTTACAAAAATGTTTTTAAAGGAATCTTTATGTATTTTTCCAAACAATATCTGTTTATTTATTACCGAAAACGTGAAAGGAATATTTGTTTTAATGTGTACAACATGAATGAAATTTTCTACCTTCATGACCAGTCAATTTTTTAAAGATTATTTTATAATTTTCCAAGTTTATTTTCAAAGAAAAGCATTTTAAAAATATTTTATGAACTTTTTGTTTTAAAAGGTGGTTTTCAAAGTGCAAAGGTTATTTTCCTCAAGAATATTTTTAATAAATTTTTTATTGTATTTCTATTAATAAAAAACATAAATCATTTATTGTACATATAATAAACTATAGATATATTTTATTTATATCATAATTTTTTTCTTTGGATGGTTTATGTTCAGTTTGACCGAGGATGTAATTTTTTTTACCATTCACCATATTACTTTGGATGGTTTATGATTATGTTTATTGACTAGGGTAAGTATTTACATTTCATATGTTAGTTTTTCAATATGGATGTTTATGCTAATTATGTTTCACCACTTTAATTTTATGAATTCATTGAATTTATTAATTGATGGGTGAGGATTAGTTATAAATATCCCCTCAATGCATCGATAAGTCTCATGAGACAAATTAGTTGGCCAAATTAAATGGGGTTTTACCTATATTTTTAAAATGTCTTGTGAAAGGTCTCAACAGTATGTTTTATATGTCTTAAATTATGCATTCCCTCATTAAGATATTATTTATTTATGTATATATGATTATTTTATTAGTTAGAATATCCATTGATAAGTTTCAAGCTCATGTGATTATTTATATGGATTTATTTGATCAAAATTTATTTTTCCATATTATGCTCAAGTTATTATTTAAATATAATGTGTATCAGTTATTTACCTTGGAATATTGATTATTATTATTTATTCATGATATCTTATGATGTATTCTTACCCTTAATGATCATCTGAGATCACCCCTTTCTTAGGTTTTATTTTCCCCAGTATACCGGGAAGTGTTTTTTTGATTGATATACATGGATACACTAAGGGGAATAATGAAATTCTTAAAGAAAATAATTTGTGTATTTTATGTTTTAAAATATAATATTAATTTCAATTATGTATCTAGTTTATCAATAATACTAAACTATTTGGTCTTTTGGGATGTGATTGATTGTATTTGGTGCTAATGTAATAAAATTGACACCATATTTGGGTTACTGGAGTTAGGATCTTTACAATATCCATAGGAAGAGCATTAAATTTTCACACTTTTACACTCTAAATAACCTAATACATATAAATATTTTGGTTTTTTTATAGAATTTTTTTCATTTGGGTAACAAATTGAGATTTTGAAATTCTGTGAAAAATAATCAAGAGAAACTTGAAAATCTTGTGCAACTATCTAAAGATGAGGAACATTCTAATTATTTTGATGATTTTGATTGTTTATTCATTTATGAAGGAGATTTTATTTCATATTTTATAGAATAATTTTATTATATTGAGGTAAGTAATCCATATCTTACTTCATCATTAATATTACCCCCAAATCTAAAATTAAAAGTTTTTCCCATAAATTAAATAATGTGGTTCTAATAGAAGAAAACAAGCTGCCAATAATTATTTCTAGAAACTTGTCTTCTTACCAATAAAAAAAATGATAAATATTTTGATAGAAAATGTGAGATCCATAGGATAAAGTTTAGGATTCATTCTTGGAATCAATTTTAAAACCTATTTATAGATAATTCTACCGGAAAATGATACAAAGCATGTTAGAAAACCTAAAATGAGACTTAACCCAACAATGATGAAAGTTTTTAAAAAATAAATTTAAATGATGTTGGAATAAGAAATAATTTACCTAATTTTTATCTCATAATGAGTTAACCAAATTTATACAGTTCCCAATAAAATATGGACTGAACGTTTTAAAGAATGAGAAAACTGAGCTAATTCCCATGAGATACCAAAATAATTGTAGAGTCTGTATTGACTAAAAAAACTGAATATGGTCATAATAAAAACCATTTTATCAAACCATTTTTTTTTGAAAAAAATTATTAAAATATTTTTAGTAAAAACTCATTATTGATTTTTAAATGTATTTTCAGGATACTTTCAGGTGCTCATTGCACCTGAGGATCAAGAAAAGACAACTTTTACCTATCCTTATGACACATTTATTTATAATATAATTCCATTAATATTATGTGATACACCATGTAAATTTAAAATATATAGGATAATAATTTTATATAATTTTATTGAGGGTTGCGTTGAAGTTTTTTTCGATGATTTAACTGTGTTTATAAATTCCTTTGATTATTTTTTGGAAAATCTAGATAAAGTTTTTAAAACCTACATAAAAAGAATAATGTATTTAATTTTGAAAAGTGTTAGTTCATGGTTAAAATGGGTATTTTTATTAGTCATATAATTTTATAAAACGGGATTGATGTTGAAAAATCTAAAGTTAAACCTATCAATGCATTACCTTACCCAACTTGCGTGAAATATGTTGGATATTTTTTAGGACATGAATTATTTTATAGAAGATTCATCCAAGATTTTAGTAATATTAATTTGTTATTATCTAGATTAATTTTAAAAGACCCTATGTTTACTTTTGATGAATATTACATGAAATATTTTGGTGAGTTGAAATGTAAACTAACTACACCACCAGCTACGCAACCACCTAATCAGGACCACCCATTCAAATTGTTTTGTGATGATTCAAACCATACTATTGGAGAAGAACCTAAAAAACCATATAAAGAGAACATCCTTTAGAAATTACTCATGATAAAAATAAGTTATTGACTCATTGGGTGGATATTTAGAAGCTCAATAGGCCTATAACGACCCTTGCATGTGATTGGAATGAGAAAAACTTTGCTTGAAATTTATACTTTGTATGATGGGATAAATACTTTCAAGAATATAGGTATAAATGAGTATAGGGGGATTAAGTAATTGAAAATTAATTGAATGTAACTAATGGAAATATTGGAATCAGTAACATGCAGGAATCATGATAAGTTTGGGTGACATGACTATTGGAAAAGGGACACATATTGCTTAGTGTTTTTAATTTTTTCAGGTAATATTTTTGATGTTCACTTGTCCAAGAGTCCAAGGTTTAAGAGTGATGGAATTTTAATAGGAAATAAATTATTTATATTATATTAATAATTAATACATTTTATTCTCTCAAATTAATTATTTAAATGATTTTATAATTTTTTGAAATTAAAGGAATATTTTATTGGATTTTATGAATATTTCTTAAAATAGTTTTTTCAAATTTAATTGATTTATTTAATTTCTAAAATAAAATTAATGTCCATATATTAATAATACTTTGTTTTTTTGAAGGAGGAGATGTTTTTATAGTAGTGAGTGTAAAATTTGGCTAAGACTATATGTAAGAGTCGCCATGAGCCACAAATTAGAGATTTGGAAAAGTCCCAGCGATGTGTAAAAGTACCTAGCACTCATATATAAGAGTTATCAATGTTCTATATGTAAAGATCACCCTTGAATTATAGATAAAATTAAACAAAGTATAGTGATTCATAAAGTTCATTTTCTGGTATGTGAAAGTAATTGCCTTTGTTACAGAGAAATAATTACCCATATATAAAAATATATACCTTTTCCACTGGAGGGATCCTTACTCATACTTAAAAGTCATCCCTTGAACTAGAGAGATACATAAAAGTCCCTCATGTCATATTAAATGAAGTTATTGTGTAAGAAACATCAATAACCCTCAATTCTTAAAACCTAATATAAGAATGAAATGGGAACCACCTCAGAAAAACAACAACCTGTATTAGAATAAATGACACTCACATAAGAATAACTTGAGTTCCAAAGCTGCTCATATAAGGAGAAATAGAATCCCCATGTATGAATAAAATCATACACTCACATATTATTAATTCTTCCTATAAATATGCCCACATATGATGATCAGGTAGAAGTTAAAGTCTTTGACCTATATAGAGCCCCCTCACGTGGGATTAAAGTTCAAATTCCATATAGGATTAAATTGATTTACACTAAAGGATTGGGGGGATTGACCTGAAATTTGTAATTCCCAAATCCCTAATTTTCACGACTTTACCAAAATTATGGAATAAGAATAATTAAGGGTTATATCATTTATAAAATTTGAAGGATGACATGATAAGTAAGAATTAAAACATTTTGTGAACTATTGCCATATAAATCATCTTAATGAAACTTAGAGTTCACACATTCTGAGGGGGCTGGGAAAAGATTACAAGAAACTTAAAATCTAGAGGGAAATATTGAAAATCTTAATAAAGGATAAATTAAAAAGATGTTTGTACATGGAGTAATCACTAAAACCAAGGAAGATAGGGATGAAATATTGATGAATTTGGAAGGCTATAATGATAAAAAGGATATAATATGATATTTGAGAAGGGGAATGAAGTCTGAATTTTTTCTTTCAAGTTTTTAGATATATATATTTTTCATTCTTCTATCATAACCTAACACTTTTAGGGATAAAACGCTTTTGGTGATTGTGATAGTAGGGAGGAGAACCTTTTATTATTGATTTATTCTGAATATTTTGAATTTTTATACTGATATTTGATATTAGTTCTTAGTGTAGAGATGATTAATTGAATGTGTATATATTTAATTAATATTTCTATCACTATTTTATACTCTAGGTGTTAAATTATTTTATAAATATGCTTGATTCTTCCCATATATGATGGAATCAGTACGGTTTATTGATGAAGTATATAGTGATTGCTGATATGAGTGTGGGAGGAAGTTGATTTTTTTGAATTAACCAGAATTTACTTCACTCGATTGGGTATTTATTTAATAGTTTAGTGATACCACATTATTAATATCACACTCATAGGAAGGAGAATCATTTAGTAGTGATCACTGCTAATTTGAAACTCACATTATTACCACCCCTTTATAAGAAAGAAGCAATTATGGATTCTATCATTGATAAAATTATAGATGGAGGGTTCATCAATTTAAGACAGGGATAACATGGAAATTGTTAATTCAACCCCTAGACCAATCACCCATTCCATCACTTGAATCAATAAACCTTATTTTCTATGATATTTTTCTTAATTATTCTCAAATAAAACATAAACCCCATTAACTATTTTAATTCATAACAAAAAGAATTTTCACCCATCTTGAGAGACAACATTTGGTCTTTAACTACTACAAAATAGGCCTTTTAAAAGTGTTAAAAATGGCCTTTAACAGTGCTGACTACTAGAGCAAGATTAAAATCCCATGTCTTTTATCAGTGCTTTTAAAAGTGTTGATAAAGGGGTATACTACAAAATGCTGCAACAACACACTGCAGCACCAGTTCAGTGTGTTGTAACATAACATCACAACAAAAAAACACTATGAAATCAGAAAAATCAAGTATGAATACAGAATTTAAATGAAATAATATCTAAAACACAAATACAAGAAAATAACACTATATTATAGATATTTAAAACATTAGTTTATTCAATTAAATAAGTAAAAATTATTACATACATTCAAAAATAGTATTATTTCTTTGTATTTTGACCCAAACCCCCGATCAAGCAAAAAATCACATGTATAAGAAAAAAAATCTTATTTTAGAAATAATATAAAGAAATAAATTAAGATAAATTGTTAGTTTTAAACTAAATTTTGAGTCATACCAGGAATGCTGTATATTAGATTAAGTTATGGTTGATTCTTACACGTCACACCATTTATTTTCCTTATTCAAGAATTATCCCTATGAAATTTAATTAAATATTTATAATATTATAATGATATGTAAATTAAATATGTAATAGTAGGTAGAATGATGAGAATAATCTAGGCTTGTTTTCTCATTTTTGGTGATGTGATGCATGTTTTAAACTAAAATGAAACTTATACATTGAAAAGATGAACTTGGAGTCATAATGGTCACACCATGCATCATATTGAGGTGTATATGATTCCTACACATCTCAAATGACTTATGGGTTATTTTCTTAAAGTATCAAAACAATCTAAATGTGTTTGCTCGGTTTTCAGTACGTCACTTTTCATTTTTACTAAAATATAATTTTAAACTAGAAAGACGTACTTTGACTCATATTGGTCACATATTATGTTGATTTAATGTGATACTGATTCCTAAACATCAAAAATGACTTATGAATCATTTTTATAAATTATCAAGAAAATACAAGTGTGTTTTCTTGGTTTTTAGTGAGTGAAACTTTTTGAACTAAAATATCAATTTTAAACTGATAACGGACGCATTGAGTCATACTGGGAACATAATGTATCATATTGAGGTAAGGATGATTTCTATATGTCACAAATGAATTATGGATCTTTTCCCTAAAATATAAAAACAATCCAAATGTGTTTTCTCAGTTTTGAGTAGGTTAGTTGTCCTCTTTACTAAAATTAATGTCAATTTTAAATAAAAAGACATACTTGGAGTAATACCAGTTACAACATGAATTTAATTAGGGTGAAGATGATTCATTCATGTCACAAATTACTTATGAATTGTTTACCGAAAATATCAAAACAATTTGAATTCATTTTCTCAGTTTTGAGTAGGTTAGTTGTCCTTTTTACTAAAACTAATGTCAATTTTAAATAAAAAGAAACACTTTTAATCATTTGGGTCACACCATGAATCATATTGAGGTATGGATTATTCCTACACATCTCAAATGACTTATGGATCATTTTAATAAATTATAAAAACAATCTGAATGTGTTTTCTTAGTTTTGAGTACGTCACTTGTCTTTTTTACTAAAATGTCATTTTAAACTGAAAACACACACTTTGACTCATACCAATCACATAATGTATAATTTTGATGTAAGAATAATTAATAAACATAAAAAATTAATTATTAATCAATGTAATATATTATCATGAAAATCTGAGTGCATTTTCTTGGTTTTCAGTGAGTGATATTTTTCGAACTAAATTGTCGATTTTAAACTAATAACAGACACATTGAGTCATACTGGGAGAATCGTGTATTAGATTTAACTATAAATGATTCCTATATGTAAAAATGACTTATTTATCATTTAAATAAATCATAAAAACAATTTGAATTCATTTTCTTGGTTTTGAGAAGGTCATTTGTCCTTTACTAAAATTGATGTCAATTTTAAATAAAAAGACACACTTGGAGTCATATAGATCACACCTTGCATCAGATTGAGGTGAGAATGATTACTAAATTTCTTAAATGAATTATTTATTATTATCCTAAATTATAAAAACAATATTATTTTTTCCATAGTTTTGAGTATGTCACTTTTTTTTTACTAAAATGTCATTTTAAACTGGAAACATGCACTTTGACTCATACCGATAACATCATGTATCAGTTTGATGTGATATTGATTAATACGTGTCAAAAATGAATTATGAATTGATGTATTAAATTATTAATAAATTCCAAGAAATTTTACTCTATTTTCAGTTAGTGAAATTTTTTGAACTAAACTATCGATTTTAAACTGATAATGGACACATTGAGTCACAACGGTCACACCATGCATCTAATTGAGGTGTGACCGATTCATATACATCATAAATGAATTATGGATTGTTTTAATAAAGTATAAAAATAATTGGATTATTTTTTATTGGTTTTGAGCATGTCCTTTTTATTTTTTTCTAAAATTAATGTAAATTTTAAATAAAAAGAAACACTTAGACTCATACCGGTCATACCGTGTGTTGGATTGAGGTGGATATGATTCCTACAGGTGACAAAGTCTAAAAAAAAATCCTAAATTCCAATGTTACCATGTTTCCATTGTCTTTCTACATCGAACTACCAACGTTTCATATATATATATATATATATATTAAATCGATATTCTTATATGAAAAATATTTCTCATTATTGAAATCCAGAAGAGCATAGGAAGCTCATGTTCCCATTATATCATGAGAAGTAACCACAATAGGCACACAAGTTTCCTCCACTATTTTGTATTTCAATAATAAAAAAGGTTTTTCAGCTAACAACATCAAATCAATATGCAATATTGGAAGTTTGATAAAGAAAGGCAATGAAAATAGAAAACATGGTAACATTGACAAAAAAACATTTTATCTATTTTGTGTCTTGTTTTAGATATTTGAAATAAAAATATGAATTCTCAAAATATATGTGAAAAAAACTAAATAAGTACTAGATAAAACGATAAGGAAATTAACTTACAAATAGTAGATAAAATGATGATAAAATTAATTAAATAATTAGTAGGAATTAACCTTTTCCTGATGGTTGTATGCATTCTTGATGCATTTCATTATTTTCATTATCTCAGTTGCAGGCTCGAAGTCCAATCCTTTATGAGCATGAGCAGCTTTGAACAAACCACCCCAACTCGAACAAAATAATCCACTTGTACAAGAAAACTATTATTATATGAGTAATACTAAAAAGAAATAAATTAAAAATAAATATGAAACAATACATTAATTATATAGATAATGATTTTATTGTGAAAACATTGTTGACCATAGTGATATGATAACAGTAATGCAAGAATGATTATAAAAAAAGTGAATAGATCTCACCAAACAATCAATCAACGAGTGACGAGGATGAAGAAAAAAAGATATCTTGGATTGAAACTTTGAATCAACCGAGAGAAATTATAGATATCCTATTGGGTTCATAAAACATTCATTTTGTACAATAAATAAATAAATACACATAAGATATTCATCATCAAAGGTGAAAGTTATAGATAATTCTAATAAGGGAAACTCAAAATTTGATTATTTCAAATAATTTCAGTATGCTTTGAAGAAAATGGGTGATTGAATTTTAAAAAAGAATTAATCCAACATGGTAGGTGTTATCCTTTGAATTCATCCAAAGGTGAAAGTTATAGACAATTTTCATCCTCATCAGCTCATCTTTTGAATAGCTGTCATTGCATTTTGTTGTTTGGAACTCATCCTCCATATCTTGTGTACATGCACCTATGTTGCCTAAATAATCAATTCATTAGTCATATATATGATGAATACTTCTCAGAGTAGTATAAGCAATATAAAAGATATGGGGGATGAGTCCCAAATAAGAAATTGGAATAATAACTGTTCAGGAGATGAAACTAACAAGGATAACAGTTGTACTTCATTATGTTCTCTAAAAGGGGTAATGAATCCTATTTGTGAGAATTACATGGATGGTAATAATAGATTCCTAAGGGTGGAACCAAAAGGAAATGTTAAATAATGATATATTTTTAGATTGATTAAAATAAAACATACATAGTGTTGATTAGATATGCGATGAAAGAAATGAAGTGATTTTTAAGAAGTATAAATGAGTGGGTTATCATTCTAGAGATAACTATATTTTTAAAAAGGTATAGAAAACTAGCCAAACCATTTTTTGATTTGGGGTCGGTAAAAATTTATGGTAATTGTGTTTGAAAGAGGAAATTGATTTTTGGTAGTGAAAAATTGATCATATTAGATAATGAGACAATTAAATACCAACTTACAAAGGGTGGGTTGAGATGTTTTTATGATGATAAGATAAAATTTATAGATATTTTTTATTAATTAGAATTAGGAGATTGTTAATAATTAAAATAATGACGAAACATTAGAGGAAATTAATGTTTAATTGAGTAGCATAGGGGGGAGCACATGGGGTTGAGGTAGACTCAAAATAAGACATTGATGGTGAGGAAAATGAAGAAGGATTATCAACTATAATAAATACAAGAAAGGCTGAAATCAATGAATAAAATTTCATTGGTGATCAGATAGTTTTAGGGAAAACTTGAAGAAGTAAGACATAATATTTTAGGATTGGACAAAGCACAATGCATTTTTGTGTGTGGATCATATGAGGTATGATATCGAGATGTTTAGGATTAGTGAAACATTTTCCTTGGTTTATAGATGAATCAAGGAAATCGTAACATAATAATTTCTCAATCAAAATATGAAAAAGTGGTTCCCAAGTGATTTGCAATAGAATATTCCAAACCAATGACAACACTGACCACTATATGGATGATTTTTTTAAAATTTGATGATTGAAAAGAGGTAGATGTAATGGAATATAGGTATTGGGAGCCTATTATACCTCACAAAAACATGAACCAACATTGGGTTTGATATATTTATAGTCGCACAATACCAATGTTGTCTCAAAGGAGAGCCATATGCTATCAGGGAAGACGATACATCAATATATCTAAAAAGAAATGAATTTTGAGTTGTTTTATTATAGGATAGTACAAATAGAGTTTTTGGGATACATGGATGTGGGATGTGAAGGTTCAGTGGATAACTGGGGGAAAGTAGAGATATTGAAAAACCTAGATTTCTTTTGAGCCTTGGTTTCATTTGACCCTTGAATTACTATAGCCTTGGATTCGAGCCTTGGAATAGTTGGAGCCTTGATTCTATCCTAGATTCAAGTTTGGATTTGACAACAAGGAGTGCCAACAACAGGAGGCTTCTACGAAGTTCTTCGGATATCATGATATGGTACGTGATGGTTAGGGTTCTTAAAATAGAACGGGAGAATTTTTATCAGTGCTTACAAAAAAACACTGATAAAGATACATTTTATCAGCACTAAGTTAGTAAACACTAATAAAAGAAATATTTATCAATGCTTTTTTAGCACTAATAAAGATAGAGATTTATCAACACTAAAAAAAGCACTGATAAATACTTATAATACTTTTTTTTAAATAATATTTTTTTAAAAAATTATAATTATTATATATAATTATAATACTTATAATAATAATTTTTTTAAAAATAATTATATAATTTTTTAAATATATAATTATTTATTCATAATTATATAAATACTTTAAAAAAATAATATTTATATCATTATATATTTATATAATTATATATGTGTGTATATATATATTTAATAAATATATATATATATAGTAAATATATCATTATTTAAATAAATAAATATAATTAATTATTTATAACTCTATAAATACCTTTTAAAGAAATATTATTTATTTAATTATAATTATAAATGTATAAAAATAGTAAATATACATTTATATATATATTTATTTATAAATATTTTTTTACAAATATTTTTTTAACATTATTAATGAATATTTAATCTTAAGTGCATGCATGTTAAAAATGAGTAAAATTGAGTAATTAAAAATGAGCACACTTTAATTAATACTATTTAAAAATTGGATAAGTTTGATTAATTATATATAAATCATTAAAAAATGGATATATATTGAAATAAATATGAACACATATTGAAAATATTAAAACATAGTAAATAAATAAATATAAAATAAATAATAGAAACTGATTAAATTCTTAGAAAAATATTTGTGTGTGCACGTTATATATAAAAATCCCTTAATTATATATTTGTGAAATCAATATATCACACGTTTGATCTATGTTAAATTAAAAAATCAAACGATATTCAATTATATACATTACTCGATGCAATTAGTCAGTATTTTTAATTAATATTAATTTTTAATTATAAACCATTATTTACTAAATATATTACTATTTAATGTAAAGTATAAATATTTTATATTATATAAATCATATATATATATATATTTATTTATATTTAATATATTCTATTTATTAACATTATCAATAATTATTTAATTAATAATTTTTTTAATTTTTCTCTCAATTTACTTTTTTTTAATTTTTATTTGCTTAATTTCCATTTTACATATATATATATATATATTTAATATATACTATTTATTAGTATTTATAATTTATATATAGTATAATAAATTTAATCATTTTTATCAATAATTATTTAATTAATAAAAGTTTTAATATTTTTTAATAAAATTTTTATTTATTTATTTATTTATTTTATTTTATTCTGACTTTTATTAGCACTAAAAAAGCACTGATAAAGGATTCCTTTATGGGTGCTAAAAATAAAGCACTGATAAAGGCCAATGCTATTAAAGGCCTATTTTTTAGTAGTGTTTGTTATACTATAGTTTAACCTTAGGAAATTAATTTTTTTACCACCTTATTATGGGTGTTTAACATATGTATGTTTTTTTAATATTCTTAAAAATATATTTAAGAATATAAAATGTATCATTTTACATAAAAGGTAATCTACAATTTATCATTCTTTCACATTGGCTGTATATATATATATATATATATCATGAAGTGAAATGATAATTGGTCTCTAAAAGTATGACATCAAGTTATCCCTTATTAATGTTTATCATGAAGTATTATATGTTGTGACAAAATTTTAAGGTTAACATGACTAGTATTCCTATATCGAAATAAATAATATGCTAATGAGTCATACAACTAGTTTTTTTGCATTGGAGGACCCATGAAGTATACCATATGGCATACTTTATGTTTCATGATCACTCAATGCCTTGAACAAAGGGGCCTTGTTGTAACTATAGGTTTTAATATTTTATTTTTTCTAATAAGAAGTTGTTTGGAAGTGTTGTGAAAGTTTAAATAATATGAATTTTCTTTTAAAAGTTGGATGAAAAGGGAAATTCATGTTGTAACCCTTTACATCACACCATAAGGACAATTTCATAAGGATTATTTGGAACTTCCTAAGGTATATTCATGCTATAAGTTTAGACATTGTACTGTAAAGGAGTTTTTTTGTAAGGTTCCTTAGTTTTTCACAATTTTATGTTCCATGGTTCACAATGTGACATAATATGTCATTCTATGATGGATATTCAGAATAATTTTAGTTCTATTATAAAGATTTGGGTGGACCGTGATATGGTTGGATGCACTATGAAAGATAATCAAGAAAATTTTAGTGATTTTATCTAACAAAGTGCCATATTATGAAATCTATACCATGTCGTGAAGTGTTATAGACCGATACATATAAAACTAATGTAAAAATCCCTCATGGATGTGATTTTTTTGTTTGAACTATCTTACTACTCAATAAGATTTCATGTTATAAAGTGTCATGTCACACTATGAACTATCTGACAGTTGAAAGAAGTTATAGGAGAAACCGATATGTCATGATGTAAAGGTTCATGTCACACCACAATTGAATAAATCTATAAAATTAAAACATAAATATTTATGTGTCTTTCTCTTTATGTCCGGGTAGTTATTTGGGAAACTAATAACTACTTATTCAAATTTAATGATGGCGATCTGATGGAAGAAGATCCAATGAATGTATTTGAATTAAAAGAAGTTAGAAGTCAATGGTTGTTTGGATTTAAAATTCAAAATTCAAACATCATTTATTTTTAGAGGATTTTTTTTGTGTAGAAATGGAATAATACACATATAATATAAGGATATAATATTAATGATTAGGAAGAACATAGAGTCATTGAATATTTGGATCAGAGAAGAGAAGTGCATAAGATCAAATTTAATTGAAGATCAGGATTATAAGAAAGATTTATTTTTCATACCATTGAAGATATGGAATTTTAAGAACATATAATAATGGAAAACACCCTTGTTGTTTGGTTTTGATTCTTGATTGAAATCTTATGATTTCAACCCATGTATTGATTACATCTTTATATCCCTCTTGAAAGTAGTGTTTAGAAGCAAGGAAGTGGTCATAGACCTTACATGAGTAGCAATATCCACCTAAAAATTGTAATTACATACCAGTGAAGTAGTAGTTATTTGGTATATCAACACATTATTGACACGTTATCATTGGATGTAGCCTTTCATGGGTGAAACGAGTAAAATCATGTTCATATTATCTTTTTTATTTTGTATTTGATTGTCCATACAAAACTGATTCAACGTGTCTTTACCAATATGAAGATAATATCTATTTAAATTAAAGTAAAGAAATTTCAAGACACCCTAATTCACCACCTCTTAGGGTGTAAAATAGGACCATGGGGTATATTAAGTGTTATCAAAGACATAGGTTCTTCCTTGAATTTGTTGAGATAAAGTTGCTATCATGGAGAGTATAATCAATGCAAAGGAATTCCATTATTTTATGGATTCTATTATCAAATTTATAATATCTCATACTTAATGTATACTCAACAATGGTTCATGGAATCTAAGTTGAAAATTCCATTAGAAGATCTATGAAAAAATAAGATAATAAGTTGTTGAATAATGATATGAAGGATTGGAATTATTTTTTGAGAGCATTATCTAATCATATTTATATAAATGTGATAGATTAACCCACAAAAAAGGAGTTTGGGATAAATATTCTAACATCTATGAAGGTGATAGAAAAGTGAAGGAAGTGAAACTACTGGTTCTAAAAAATAGATTTGATGATTTTAAGATGAGTTCTAGTGAAATTGTGGATAGTTTCTTTAACTATCTTACACAAGTGGTTGGCATTGTTCATGAATTTTTTCATGAGACCATGGATTCTAACATTATGAAGAAGATTATTAGAATATTACCACTAATGTAAAATCTAAAAGTATCAACACTTTAGGAGATTATTTACATAACAAGATAGCTGTATATGAAATTTTTGTGAAGTATGAGAGATCTTTAGAACATTCATATAAATAAAAATCATTCAAAGGAGTTGATAATCAAGATTTTCGAGTCACTAAAATTGAAGAAGTTTTAAGTGATGATTTTATATCACTTATGGTGAGGAAGTCAAAAAGTGGAAAAAGATATATTTTAAGGTCAGTCACCTTTAACTTTCTTTCATTGTAGTAAATTTGGGAAAATTACTTATACATATCCTAACAAGTTTGTTGAATAGGATGGTGGATTTGATTTCTCACCAAAATAAAAGAAAAATTTTACACCCTGAAAGAATTTCAATTATGAAAACTCAAATGGCTAGAAGTTTCCTAGGAAAGTACTGGTTAGAAAAGAAGAATAATATGCTAGGGTAGATCCTTTGGAAGGCATTAAGACTGGGTTTATTTCAAATACTGAAGATGTAATGATGTAATTAGTGTAAAAATAAAAAATAATAGTTGAAAAAAATATTCAACTAGAAGTATTTATTGATCTCCAAGTAGAATTGGTATTGGATCTTTAGGATCTTGATCTATAGATAAAGAATAACAGAAAATAGAGGTTTGTTGAAAGAGTCTTCAAGTTATGTTTATGAACTTTAAGATAAAGTTTATCATCTTGAAAATATTGTGGAATATTGTGAGAATAATCATGTGAATTCTGAATAATTTTTTAATTATAGATTTAATATTGAGGAATATACTAATATGATTGATGATATTAATATATTTTTCAATGATAAAGTAAAAAATATTGAAATTGTTAAAGAGGGAGTTGTATCCTTAAGAAATAAGATTAATTTAGAGACTAAGATTGATAGATCAAATAAGAAACTTTAGTTTGGGAAGTTCTGTGATGATGTTTTAAAAGAGAGGGAAGATCAAGTCATAGAGACATTATAGGTTATGATGAGTGATCAAATACCAATTTTTATGGGTAGAAATGATCTTGTTTTTGATGGTGAAACACCAAGGGGAAAGTTAGTAAATATGAAGAGTGTAGGGAAGTAGGATAAGGAATAAAGTTATCAACAATCAAGAATGTACCAATAGTTAAGGAGGTTTTAAAAAGTAGGAAACTTATGGAGTAATGAAAACAATAGGATATTTCCATTTATGAAATTTTATTTGTGTAGTTTTCTTAGCCACACTATGTCTTATTACAATGGATTTGAAAGTTATATAAGAGGTGAAGAAATTGGATATTGGAAAAGGAGAGTTAGAATATATTATTCTAATTAAAATATAAATTTATTTTATGGTTATATTATTAATTTATCAATATTTTAGGAATAAAGAGGTATATTTTAGGAATAAAAGAGGTAGATATTCTTATAGAAGTAAAAAAAATGGATATAAGAGAACCCTATTTAATTCCTTTAAAAACAGGTTTTATCCTATTAAAGAATAAGAATTTGATTAGATAACTATTATTGATGATAATAAGAAGAGATCAAAACAATTATTAATCCATTCAAAAATTTCTTAGAAGGAAAGTAAGTAGACTAAAAATAAAAATTTGGATGAAATTGCCTTGAAAGAATAAAATAATAGTAGAACATGGATTCCAGACAATAGGTGTTTATCTCATTTGATAGGTAATATGAATATATTGAAGAATGTGAAAGGAATAGTTTATGGGATAGTTTACTTCAAAAATTAGAGAGTACTAGAGATCAAAGTAATTTTCAAGACCCATCCATATAGTAATGAATTAAAGAATATTTAGATACTCTATGTTGATAGTCGTCATCATAATTTATTGAGTGTTTTACAACATTTTGACTTAGGTTTGGAAGTTATATTCATTTGAAAAGGCTACAACATCAATGTAAAGATCGAAAATTATCTTATAAAAGGGTGGAAGAAAAATTATAATCTTTATCAAGTAGATAGTAAATATAATTCATGTCTTCTAATAGTGGAAGAAGAAAATATTTTATGGAACTGAATACTTAGCCATATTCATTAGTAGATCATAAATAATTTATCATGGTTTAAGGATACTATTGATATTACTTTGTTTAATAGAAAAAAATATAATGTTTTTGATTATTTTTTAATAAGAAATTGGTATGAAATTCTTATCCACCAAATAAAAAAGAGTTTTAAGTTTACTATATTTGGTTCACACCGATGTTTGCGGTCCAACTGGTTAGGTTGGTATATATAATGAGAATTATTTCATCTTATTTTTTAATGATTATAGTGGAATTATATGTGAAATTTTTATGAGATCAAAGAGTGAAGTGATGGATTACATAAAAAGGGTTTTAAGAAGAGTGGAAAATGAAACCATAAGAAATTTGAAAATTCTCAGATTTAAAAATGGAATAGAGTACACTTATTATAAGGTTATAAATCACCTAGATAATCATGGTATTAATCATGAAGTGTATTCCATGAAAACTCCCCAATAGAATTGGGTTTTGTAAAGAAGAAGTTGTATGATGAACAACATGACAAAGATTATATTGATAGAAATTGGCATCTCATATCACTAATATAAAGAAACAATACAAGTGGTTTTTATATTCAGAATAGATCTTTGCTCAGTCCTAAAGTTTGAAAGATTCTATATGAAATGTATTATAGAAGGAAGACCTCACTAAATCGTATTAGAGTGTTTGGAATAAAATTATTAATTTAAAACAAAGAAGGAGATAAAAAAATACGGTGATAAAGTAGTTGAAAGCATAATTTTAGGATACTCATTGAAGATTAATACCCATAGATGATTCAATAAAAGACTCGATAAGATTTTTGAGATCAATAATGTGAAGGTGATTGAAAATAATATCCAAGAAAATTCTGGAATTTTTTTTCCTAAAGAAGTGTTTGAGGAAGAAGAAGAATAGATAAATGAAGCCTCAAGGGTTTCTCATTTTTTTTAGGTTTATGATGATTATGAAGTTGGATAAATTAAAAAAAAGAGAATATGAGAGTTAACATGTGGCTCAATCAATAAGAAAAAGAAATCAAGTTGATCTAAGAAATATGATTAGAGATACATCTACTCTAACACTGACTCAAATGATGAGGAGAATAGAGAATATTACTTTATTATCTTATATTGAACCAAACTCACTTAAAGAGTCTGTAAAGGAAGAGTCATGGATAAAATCCATGAATGAAGAGTTATATCAAATTGATAAAAATAAAACTTGGGATCTTATGGGAAAAAAAGTATCATAATTTCATCGGTACAAAGTAGGTCTTCGGGAATAATCCATATGAAAATGAAAGAGTAGTTTGGAATAAATAAAGGTTGGTTTCTATAGGATATACTCATGTATAATGAATTAATGTTAAAGAGTCATTCACCCTAGTTGTAAGAATAGATTCTATCAGACTTTTCTTAATAATTTTTATTCAAATAAAATTTAAAATATATCAAATGGATGTGAAGAAGGGTATTAAATTAAGAGGTTTATATAGAACAACCAATTGGATTTGTTCTTGGAAATGATTATTATAAATTTTATAGGTTAAAGAAGGATTTTTATGGATTGAATAAATCATCCTGTGCTCGGTATGAATGGTTGGATACTTTATTGAGAAAGATGTAATTCAAGAGAAGAGGGGTAGATCAAAACCTATATGTGAATATTTTATAAAATAAATAGTTTATGGTGATGATGTATGTGTATAACATCATATTTGGAGGCAAAAAGTAGAAATAAGTTGATATGTTTGCTCAATGTATGAGTTTAGAATTTGAAAAGTGATTAATTATAGAGTTTATTTTCTTTATAGGTCTATAAATTCAACAAAAATAAAGAACTATATTCATCTCATAGGTAAAAATTACAAGGAAGTATTGAATAAATTTAGAATAGAAGAGTGCAAGATAGTTATAACTCCAATAGTAATTGGAATAAAACTGGAAAATATGATGAAAATAAGGGACTGGACTCTACTTTTTATGGAAGAATAATTGGAAGCTTACTCTATTTAACTATAATTGGGACATATATTTTATATTCTATATGTCTGGTAGTACAATTTTAGAGTTTTCTTAAGTAAGAATATCTAAAATCAATGAACAGAATACTAAGGTATGTTTAATGAACTCTTAATTGTGTTTTATTGTTTAAGACTGGTAAAAACATGTATTTTTCTATTTTTTTCATTGTTGATTGGGTTGGAACCATTTTGGACTAAAAATACACAAGTGGTAGATATTTTTACATTTTGGAGAAACTGTGTATGTTGGATTAGTAAGAAACAAGATTGTGTTTGTTTGAGCATGACAAAAGTAGAGTATATCTTCATTACTAAGGCATGTGCATGACTTATATAGAAGAAGAAAAAAATTAGAATATATTGGTAAAGTAGTGTTATAAAGACCAATATAATAATACATAAATAATACATTGATTTCATGGTTTAATTAACACATTCCATAAATAGTATCACAAACCAAGGACCAAAATGTTTAGTGTCTTGGAGACTAGCTGCATAAACATCTTATTTGACAACACTTATAAACATTTCTCCATAACCATTATACTCTATACCCTATTCTATAAATCTCATATGACATACTAATCTTTATAACCTAGGGAAAATAAATATAATAAGGGGTGATCTGGAATGCTTGATAAGGGAAAATATCAACTAGTCATAATGGTTAGATCTTAAATACGAGAGAAACCATGAGTATGGGAGTAATATTTGATAAAAATATTATGAGATCATAAGCGATAAAAAAATTGATTGATCATTAAGTATCATGACATAGGAACATAATATAACAAAAAAGTCATCAAAAAATTAGATTAGAAATATATAACAAACATGAAATCAATATATAAGAAAGTAGAAAATATCTAGAACATAGAATGCCAAAAAAATTTGGAATATTTTGAAAATAATGCACATTTTAGAGAAGCAGTAACACAAACATAAGCATAGGAAAACATTGTGATCAAATCCAATAATGTCTACCCTTCAATTTTGTGAAAGAATCCGAGTATGTCCACCCTTTAGTTCTGTAAAAAAAATCCAAGTATGTATATGAATCATTATCTCATGAGATATAAAACCATAACCAATGAATTGTAGAGTTGTATAGTACCATGTCTGTCATTATCCATGCATATGAGTACACAAATTAAATCATTCATATTATAATAAATAACACATTTAAATAAAAATGTATTTCATAACTTTTCCAAATGGAATCACATAAAAAAACATGATCATTTGATACCAAAAACATGATCACCCTAAAAGATAATATATTAGGTGATTTATGAACCATTACTTTGTTGAAGAATAATCTTGTAAAAATGAAAGAGAAATTACAAAAAATGACTTTTCTTAAAAATCATTTCTTAATATCATATTAAAAAGATGTTATTTTCAAGCCACATTAAAAAAAATTAAATAAAGAGGAAAAATCTTAAAAAAAAATCTTTGAAAAAAAATGTCAATAGAAACCTTGAAAATAAATAAATCATATATCAAAATGTGATATAGAAGTGAATAATATATGATCATTAAAATTAAAAGCCTTTAAAATGTTTTCAAATGCCTTTATTAAAAACCCACATCATTAAAAGGACATTGAAACATTATTTTTAAAATAAATGGAATACAAGTATCATTAGAATAAAAAAAAATTTAGTTTCCACTAGGGAAATAATAACATTAGTGAGAAGTAAAAATATTGATATGTAGGGAAGAATCCATTAAAAGATATGTGAATTATTCTCAAAAAAATTTCATTTCCACAAAACAATAGATTCATAAAGGAAGATGAATTTTGTGTGAAACATGATTTCCCCATAAAATGGGGTTTCAAAACCCATTGGGTGCAGGTACTGTAGAAATTATGGGCACTGTAGTGGCGGAAGGTCACTATAGCAGCGACATGGTACTGTTGTAGTGGCGGATACAACGCAGTACTGTAGCAGGCAGAGTACTGTAGCAGTACTATTCACAGAATGGGCCTCGGGCCAAAAATTTGGGCCTACGGACCATGTAATGGGATAAATGTCCACTGGGCCTTCGAGCTATGTAATGGGTCTCCCTCTACTCAATTAAAAGATGACTTTGCTTTGAATTAAATAATAAATGAGGCTTCAAACCCAATCTTAAAAAATACTTGAAAAGGTTTTAGACAAAGAAAAGTGATTATGGCCCAAGGTAAGGATTTGAATTAGGAAAACCCCTTACCTTTACCCCCGATATGTCTAATACACTCAAATATCCTATATCACAAAAAATAAATATATTAATCACCCATTTTTTAAACCTTATTCATTTATATAAACTTTTATAAGATTCCTTTACAAATTTTAAATTCATGTTTATTAGTTAGTTATCATCTATTTTTAAAATTAGGCATCCGAAATCTTGATTGTTTTGAGATAATTTTATAATGATGGCATTGTTCTTAATTATTCTTAAAAATTTAACCATTAATAGATAATAATAGGTTATATAATATATGTTTTAAAATATTTTTTAAATTTATAATTCCATTTCTTAAGTGTTTTTCTAACTTTTTGTTATGATGAAATCAAAGACAAGATCGTTTTGGTGAGTTTAATGAATAAAAAGTGATATACTAATAACGTCATTATATAATAAAATTATGACTCAAGAATAATTTAGAAATATTTAATAAATTATTATTACATGTTTTTATCATAATATAACATTCCTTAATCACCCATGACATAAACATTACAACTTCACTCTGTAGGTGGTAAAAATGACCTGAACAAGAGTGTGCTATAATGATTGAACGAGTAATAGAAAGTTATTATATAATATTAATATAAAATTTAAAAAATATTTAATATATAATAATAATAACTATATATCTTCATTAAACTCATTATTAGAACCATCCAAGATTGGTGGTTATGACAAATGAAATTCATTGTTTGTGGAGGCAGTTATCCGCACGTACACAAGATTAATGATCCCATTTCTCAATGAATGAGCATAATGATGGTATATGAAAAATTATCATTATAGACTTTTATTTGTGACATAAAAAACCTATTTATTCATAAAATATATCCTTAGTACCATCCTTGAGATATGGTGATGGAAAAAAAACCGTTTCGCATAGGAAATAGTCTGCATGTTCACATGATCAATGCTATTTTGTTTTATTAGTGGATGAAAATGATTGAATATTTTTAATATAATTAATATAATTAAATTTAATTATAATAATTATACTAATTTAATTATATTAATAATACTATACATGATTTTAGGAAGGATTAGAATAAAAAAAGACCTAGAGAAGGAAATACTCATGTTGGAAGCTTGAGTTTTCTCTTGGAAAAAGTACTTCAAAGTGAAGGAATTAAGAAGACATAAGGTGATAAAAGGATTATATAGATGTGAGGGTGTTCTAAGAGTAGAAAAAATCAAGAGTTTTAAGGATTAAATAGGTGGTTAAGTTTAACTTGAAAGGGTAGAAGTGGTATTGGCACTTTTGAAAACACACATCATTTCTAATAATTTCATGAAACTATTCAAGGGTCAATGGATCAAATTTGGACAAAGAGGGGGTGTGGGACAAGTTATGTTCTAAGATAATCCCATCCATTAATTCTGAGAAAAGTTAATAGTGATTTAAGGCTTTTATTTTTTATTTTTAACCTTTTACCCAAATTAATTTTTACCTTGGTTTTTAATTTTTAACCTTAGTAATTAACATTAATGAAAAAATTAAGATTTGATAATTTTAACTAATTTTAACCTTATGATATAAAATTTGAATATAATTTTAAAAAATAAAATTTCTAAAGGCGTAAAAATTTAATTTTAAAATAAACACATTTAATCATATACAAATAATTTTTAGAAAAAATAACCTTTTAAGATTTAAATTTATATATAAGATATAATTATATTGGATATTGATTATAATGAAATAAATTATTTTTTTATAAATAAAATAAAATTTATTAGCCTTTTAAGGCAATCAAAAACCAAATTTCACCATTTAACACTTAATTAGTGGAAAAGACCAAAAACCATTTTTTATTAAAGTAACATTTTAATTTAGTTTTAAAAATATTATACATAGGATTATAAGTTCATAGAATATTATAAAATTAATAATTTTATTCATTAAATAAATATTTTATTACTTTAAAGGTTCTTAATATTCTATGATAAGATTACATAATGATAAGTGTAACACCCCAAGATTTCATAGTGTGTTATTTCTTCAAAATAATTCAATAAATTGAACTACACGCAACACCGAGTTCAATCACACCATGACTTACCAAAAAAAAGCCATTCAAAAGAGGTTATGAATAGTATTAACTAAATTTTAAACTTTATATAATCCTTATAATTTTAGAATCCATATTATGAGTTTCTTAGACATAATGCAAGAACAGATTCATTTTCAGTATTGCACTTTTATCAACTTTTAATAGTGAAACCTTTTTAAATACAATATTTTAAACTTTTTGACTAAATGGGGACATCAAAAAATTTAAAATGAAACATCTCAAGCTTCCACGGTACGCTTTCCTTTGAATAATACAGTAGCGTGTGTTGTACGCAACTTCGAGTTCTAACACACCACAACCAATCAAACTAGCCGTTATGAATAGTAATACCTACCTTTTAAAATTTTAGAAATTTTATCTCTCAAAATGGACTTCATTTTTGGATTCGGAGTATCTAATTTAGCCTAAGGTGAAATTTTGGTACTTTTTGGATAACTTTCATATTTTGATGAATAGTGAAAATTACTAAATTTTAATTAAAAACAACTTTTTTAATCAAAATAATTAATAGTGATAAATTATGAATTTGAGTGGTTTTAAAGTATATTTAGAATATATTTTTACCATTTAATATAATGTTGGTCATTGGACATAATTTTACAATTAGATCGAACATAAACAAGAGTCAATCTTTTGATAGTTATTATCTCTTAAAAACACGCTTTTTGTTTTGACAGCGGGAATTAATTTTTAAATTAATTTCTGCCACTTCTGTGTTTTGAATTTAGAAAAATGGATTCCATATTTGGAATCAGGATGTTCAAATTGTGTAAATAGGTAACTTTTATTTTTAGACATTTTGAATAATTACTGCGGTAAATATTTTATTTACCATGGTTAAGGGTAAATCCGGTAAATAAGGGTTAACAAATAATATTATAATAATACTAAATTACCCTAAAAGGTGTCCTAGCCTTATTGGTTGATACATGTTCGACCATAGGCATCTTTGGGTCGATTTTGGGACCCCATGGTGCCACTTGTAGGTGATAGGGACACTTTATTTTAATTAAGTTAAAATGAATACAAAAATGACACAAGCATATATCTTTTAGAAAAACAATTTTTACATATGGTTATATATTTTGGATTTTAGATTATAAATATTAATTAGAAAGATAAAAATATTTCCTACATAATAATATTTTATTTATAATTTTTAGACATTAAATAATTTAATTTATTTATGACACAATGATGATGAATTAATTACTATAATAGTGAAAAATTAAAATAATTGATATTATAAATACCCAAATAAATATAATATGAAACTTTTAATGAATTAAACTAATTTAATAGGATAATATGATATATTAGTATTGATTTAATTGACTTTTTTCGAAGTAATAAATCTGTTATGAGTTTCACAAAAATCAACTATTGAATAGTGTCAAAATTGACATAAAAGAGTTCTTAAAACAAATATTATATTATTAATTGATATTAAATTCCTAAAAATCTAAGGTTCGGACAAGAGACTTATATAATGATAGTTTCATCATTAATGGACTACTTGGGGGTCTCTTGGATGTATATAGTAAGTTTATTAACCATATTATATAAAAATACAAAGAGACATTGTAAAAGTGAAACTAATTAACTTAGAGTTAATACTTAAAGATAAGGTTAATATAAGTACCCAAACCTGTCTAAATTCTATTGTCTGAGTTGTTTTCGACCCATCCCCACCTTAAAATTTAAATAATCAACTTTGGAGCCATTAGAAACCGAATATGAATTTATTATAAACTAATATTTCTAGCTTTTCCAAAGGTGCCCCTCACCCCTCTTATAAAAGGGCACTCCACCTTCTCATTTCTTCACACCTTCAAAACCTTTTGGTTCGGCAAAACTCTGCCCAAATACTCTCACAACTTCCCTCACTACAACCTAGAGGCCTTATTTTGATCAGAAAGCCAACCTAAGGAGCCCTTTTGATCAAATCAAAAGGAAGAACCCGAAGAAGAGGTAATGATTTCACCACCCTTTTCCAAGTTCCTTTCTTATTCCACTTCTTCTTCCTTTGTTATTACCATTCTAAAATAATAACTCCAGTATCATATATATAATGTGATGTTATTATAAATATGTTACAACCATATTTAGTATTCTATCCACCCTTTGAATAACATGTCACCATATGTGCGTACGTACGGCTTACCGTCTCCACGTCGTGGTGTAATTGTTATTCAATATATTATTATTTGGATGGGTATAATAATGATATGTAACTCATGTAAATAATAAATATAACATTTTAATGATTCTGTATATATGATATAACAACCATTTATATATTATTTCAAAAGAATGATATTGTCGCTCGTGCGTACGTACGGACTACCGTCTCCACGAACGCGATGAGATTCATTCTCCATCGTATCCATTAAAGTATAATTATCATTTGATGATTTAAAAATGATGTTTCAGGACTTGATATCATTCTGGATATGAATAATATACAACATATCCATTACAAACATGGCTTACGTAACAAAACATATAAAAGAAAACAAGTAAGTTAACACCCGAAACAACGATAATACTAAGATATTATTATCAAATCAATATTAAAAGATCATATATGATATCATATTAATGTATATGATTCTTGTATAATTTAATAACAATTATTTCACCATTATACAGGAGGTTAACCTACCCCAACCAAGGAAAATTACAAGGTAAGGGGTTTTCATCTCACTCCTTATTCCCGTGAGATTCATGCCATATTGCCACCATCACCTTTTGTGTGGTGTATGTACTGCCCATAATTATATTCTTTGTGTAATACACTCTAATTTATGTGTATTTACATATTCATTGTATGATATCTCTTTCATGGGTTGTATGTTTCATAAGTTACCAAATTGGTAAGGGTTATTTCACAATCTCTTCATTATCCGAGTTTGTTTATACGTAATAATCTACTGGGATCTCTTTATCATCCAAATCCATGTTTCTTAAAAATGTATCTCAAAACATTTTTACTGTTTAAAATAATATGGGTTGAAGTCATTTATACCCTTGTTTGAATTTTTATAAGAGTTTTATAAAGGAATCTTTCCGTCGTTTTCTAAACAAGGTGCTTTTAACCTTTTCGACAGAATTAAGGTAAGAATGTTATTTTTAACTTATACGGCGGGTGCGGTTATTTTCTGCCGTTATAAAATCGTCGAAGCTTCCCTTACAAGCTTATAAGAATATTTTCAAATTGAATTTATTATTTTATAATTATGTTACTTTTAAAATGAGTTAAAAAAAGAGATATTTCTCTATAAAACTTTTGATTTCATCTATGTCAACATCCTTTGATGGATTTTAAGCTTATTTGAAGTTGATTTATTATGATAAAAAACATCCCTATTTTATTGAAGTTTTTGTGATATTTTTGACTATGGATAAGTTATTCTTATGTCACTCATGGTTTTTGTTTAAAGTATTGACATTTTATAAGTTATTTTTAATCCAAATGTTTATGTTATATTTGAACCTTTCATTCAGATTAATGTGTTAGACAAGTATGTTCCGGGTTGGGGACCGGTAAAAGTAAGCCCTCCGGTTTGGTCTCCGGTTATTAGAGGAACTCCGGTTTGGTCTCCGGTTATTAGAGGAACTCCGGGTTGGTGTCCAGTTATTGGAGGCACTCCGGGTTGGTGTCCAGTTATTAGAGGCACTCCGGGTTGGGTTCCGGTTACAGTTAGCCCCTAGGTCTTGGGACGAGGCCTTGACAAAGAAATTAAAGTTTAGCATTATGCATTACGACATTATGAAAGTGGTTATTGATATTGCATGTGATTATTCAATTAGTAAAATATCCATGTGAATAAGTAAATGACATTATTTCATTTTACTTTTGCCATACTATGTTGAAGTTCAAGTTTAAAAGGCTTTTGTTTTAGTAATGCATTGCCTTAAATGTTTATGCTTATTTTTGAATGTTCTGCTATATTGTTATCCTTACTGGGCATTTGAGCTCACCCCTTTTCTATGTTTTATTTTTCCCAGGATGTGAAGAAGTAAGTTATGAATGACCTGCAGGGATATTATGTGGGGATAATAGTGTGGACTATGGAGACATTATGTTGTCGTAGTAGTTTTTCACTTTATGATGTAATGTAAAACTTATGAATATATCTAGTGTTTCCAAGGCTACTAAACCAATCGGTCTTTCGAGATTTGATCTTTCTTGTGATCATGCCAATGTTATGTAATAATGCACCGACTCTGGGTAACTAGGGTCGGGGCGTTACAGTTGGTATCAGAGGAAGTTTAGTACAAACCTTGGAAGCTAGATTTAGATAAACTTTGATTAGAGCACATAGATTTAAGATGAATTTTGAGGATTAGTATAGAAGAACTTCCTAGAATTTTGGTATTGTAGAGATTTTGTGAGTTTTCTGAGCAATACATCCCTGTCTGGATACGAGCAGGTAGAGGTGGCTCTGGCACAGATGTACCTAGGGGTAAAACCCGAAAACACTGCTTTGAGCTAGACTCGAACGGGAACTGGTGCACGACAACGGGCCTTACTGCACTCTTGGTTACGACACTCCCGGGGGATATGCTTAGGATAACTCTCATTTTCTTTACAAATCATTATAAAGGGTTTATGAGTATATACTTCCTCAAAGGAGACATTTTTATGATTATGGATTATATCCATAAACTATTTAATTTATGTTATGTGTTTTACAAGTTTGGGATTAGGTATTGTTATTCATAAACTAATCTAATGTATGCCATTGTTTAGAAATGGCGCCCAGTAGAAGGAATGAGAACTCTAGAAATGCACATGATACAAAGAGAAAGAAGGATCATATATTTTATGGTCTTAAGCCAGAATTTACAAGAGAAATAGTCTCGCATGTATTATCATCATATGAAGAAATAATATCATGTGTTGATAAGATAAGTAAAGAGTTTACTGAGTCCTATGGCTTTGAAGGGAAGCAAGAGAAGAAAAGGATGGAAGAGAGAAATATGGATAAAGGGAAGAGGGAAAAGAATAATTTTCCCATATGTGATAACTGTGGAAAGAAACACCCTGGAACTTGCCTGAAAGGAATGGGAGTTTGTTATAAGTGTGGAGAAAAAGGCACAAAGTACGTGACTGTAAAGGTAAGAAAATGGTTTCAAATGTACAATGCTTCATTTGCAAGGAGTTTGGACACTACGCGAACCTATGTCCCAGTCATCAGACTATTCCGCAAATGATGCTATTGGATAATAATCAAGTTATGATACTAACACAGATGAAGAGGAATGATTAGAGTTCTTATGTTGATTATGTCAATTGAGTGTTGTATCAACAATGTACTTGTTATAATAATTATGGAGTATATAAGGATTGTACTGCAGTACTATTTCATTAAGGACTTGAGATTGTGTGGAACAAAGAAAAGTGACTCAATATTAGGATAAATTTTTGGAAAATATATGGTTGAGAGAATGATAAACCATAATATAGTTCTGATACCGAGGTAGTGATTTTGGAATAATACATGATTGTTTTGGATAAATTATATTGGATATTCTTGACTACCTTGGAACTGATTAATGATTTGTATATTCCATCATTGTTGGGGTTTAAAACTTTTTTGGATTGATGAAGTATATCCAGCATTCTATATGGAATAAGGGAGCATGAATGTAATCAATAAGGAATATGGTAATTCAGGATGTTTCAGTGTATTAAAAGAATACATGATGAAGGTATTCATATGCTATTACGGAGTAAAAAGGATCTACATTATGTTTACCTTCCTTATAAATGTTGGACTGTGAGTTTGGACAGAATTATTTTGGATAGTTCTAGTTTCGATTATTTTGGATTTCCATAAAAGGACAACCCGGAGGTCGGGCGGCAACCTGTCGCGTCCGGCAAGGCTGCGAGACTTGAACCCGCAACCGAAGGGCGACAAGGGTGTATCACCTACAACTGGCCCACGAGATGTCCTGGATTAAATAATGTAGTTTTTTTAAAAGATCTGGTAGATGAATTATAAATTCATTTATTTTGGAACCCTGTACGAATAGTATAAATAGAATTTTTTTTACGTTCTATTATCTTTTAGAGTGAAAGATGAGTTTGTGGTAGAAATTTATTAATGGATAAAACTCTAATTATAAAGTAAGTATATCTCCTTATGATCTTAGCCAATCTCATAAATAAATTCCTCAACATTAATAAAAGGAACTTAGAACAAAAATGTTGTCCTAGATGGTACCTTAAATCATCACTAATTTATGGCTTTGGGATTGTTGGCCTTTTCATAGCCATGTTCTCTACCACTCTCCATCAGATAATTGATGGTTATATTTCTCTTCCATATCCATATTTTCCTACATGGAACCCTAGTATGTGTTATTTTGGGTAATCTTCATACTTTCCACTCTTTTTTTAAATAGAGGCCTCATTAATTCATTTTTCGATGTGGGATTTCAACTAAGATATTTTGAAACGTCAAAAATGTGTTATCCCAATACCCTATGATTTGTTGAACCGATGGTATTTCAACTCATCATAGATTGAGTTTAAGGACCTCAATTTTATACTTGTTTGTGATTGATGACCTCAATCACTACCTATAAATATTTACGTTTTTCCTCCAATTATATGTCTCTAATTGCCACCAATGTTCTCCTAATCGAGATCATAATTTGGTGGTGACCCTTTCATTTCTCTTTTCCTCATATTAAGACTAAATTTTAGTAACCCAATTTCCGATGTGGGTTTTCCCACAAATATATTTTCTATTTTAAGCCTTTTATTTTCGAAGAACAATTTCAAATTGCGAGGACGCAATTTATTGAAGGAGGGGAGAATGTAACACCCCAAGATTTCATAGTGTGTTATTTCTTCAAAATAATTCAATAAATTGAACTACACGCAACACCGAGTTCAATCACACCATGACTTACCAAAAAAAAATCCATTCAAAAGAGGTTATGAATAGTATTAACTAAATTTTAAACTTTATATAATCCTTATAATTTTAGAATCCATATTATGAGTTTCTTAGACATAATGCAAGAACAGATTCATTTTCAGTATTGCACTTTTATCAACTTTTAATAGTGAAACCTTTTTAAATACAATATTTTAAACTTTTTGACTAAATGGGGACATCAAAAAATTTAAAATGAAACATCTCAAGCTTCCACGGTACGCTTTCCTTTGAATAATACAGTAGCGTGTGTTGTACGCAACTTCGAGTTCTAACACACCACAACCAATCAAACTAGCCGTTATGAATAGTAATACCTACCTTTTAAAATTTTAGAAATTTTATCTCTCAAAATGGACTTCATTTTTGGATTCGGAGTATCTAATTTAGCCTAAGGTGAAATTTTGGTACTTTTTGGATAACTTTCATATTTTGATGAATAGTGAAAATTACTAAATTTTAATTAAAAACAACTTTTTTAATCAAAATAATTAATAGTGATAAATTATGAATTTGAGTGGTTTTAAAGTATATTTAGAATATATTTTTACCATTTAATATAATGTTGGTCATTGGACATAATTTTACAATTAGATCGAACATAAACAAGAGTCAATCTTTTGATAGTTATTATCTCTTAAAAACACGCTTTTTGTTTTGACAGCGGGAATTAATTTTTAAATTAATTTCTGCCACTTCTGTGTTTTGAATTTAGAAAAATGGATTCCATATTTGGAATCAGGATGTTCAAATTGTGTAAATAGGTAACTTTTATTTTTAGACATTTTGAATAATTACTGCGGTAAATATTTTATTTACCATGGTTAAGGGTAAATCCGGTAAATAAGGGTTAACAAATAATATTATAATAATACTAAATTACCCTAAAAGGTGTCCTAGCCTTATTGGTTGATACATGTTCGACCATAGGCATCTTTGGGTCGATTTTGGGACCCCATGGTGCCACTTGTAGGTGATAGGGACACTTTATTTTAATTAAGTTAAAATGAATACAAAAATGACACAAGCATATATCTTTTAGAAAAAAAATTTTTACATAGGGTTATATATTTTTGATTTTAGATTATAAATATTAATTAGAAAGATAAAAATATTTCCTACATAATTATATTTTATTTATAATTTTTAGACATTAAATAATTTAATTTATTTATGACACAATGATGATGAATTAATTACTATAATAGTAAAAAATTAAAATAATTGATATTATAAATACCCAAATAAATATAATATGAAACTTTTAATGAATTAAACTAATTTTATAGGATAATATGATATATTATGATTAATTTAATTGACTTTTTTCGAAGTAATAAATTTGTTATGAGTTTCACAAAAATCAACTATTGAATAGTGTCAAAATTGACATAAAAGAGTTATTAAAACAAATATTATATTATTAATTGATATTAAATTCCTAAAAATCTAAGGTTCGGCCAAGAGACTTATATCATGATAGGTTCATCATTAATGGACCACTTGGGGGTCTCTTGGATGTATATAGTAAGTTTATTAACCATATTATATAAAAATACAAAGAGACATTGTAAAAGTGAAACTAATTAACTTAGAGTTAATACTTAAAGATAAGGTTAATATAAGTACCCAAACCTGTCTAAATTCTATTTTTTGAGTTGTTTTTGACCCATACCCACCTTAAAATTTAAATAATCAACTTTTGAGCCATTAGAAACCGAATATGAATTTATTATAAACTAATATTTCTAGCTTTTCCAAAGGTGCCCCTCACCCCTCTTATAAAAGGGCACTCCTCCTTCTCATTTCTTCACACCTTCAAAACCTTTTGGTTCGGCAAAACTCTGCCCAAATACTCTCCCAACTTCCCTCAATACAACCTAGAGACCTTAGTTTGATCAGAAAGCCAACCTAAGGAGCCCTTTTGATCAAATCAAAAGGAAGAACCCGAAGAAGAGGTAATGATTTCACCACCCTTTTCCAAGTTCCTTTCTTATTCCACTTCTTCTTCCTTTGTTATTACCATTCTAAAATAATAACTCCAGTATCATATATATACTGTGATGTTATTATAAATATGGTACAACCATATTCAGTATTCTATCCACCCTTTGAATAACATGTCACCATATGTGCGTACGCACGGCTTACCGTCTCCACGTCGTGGTGTAATTGTTATTCAATATATTATTATTTGGATGGGTATAATAATGATATGTAACTCATGTAAATAATAAATATAACATGTTAATGATTCTGTATATATGATATAACAACCATTTATATATTATTTCAAAAGAATGATATTGTCGCTCATGCGTACGTACGGACTACCGTCTCCACGAACGCGATGAGATTCATTCTCCATCGTATCCATTAAAGTATAATTATCATTTGATGATTTAAAAATGATGTTTCAGGACTTGATATCATTCTGGATATTAATAATATACAACCTATCCATTACAAACATGGCTTACGTAACAAAACATATAAAAGAAAACAAGTAAGTTAACACCCGAAACAACGATAATACTAAGATATTATTATCAAATCAATATTAAAAGATCATATATGATATCATATTAATGTATATGATTCTTGTATAATTTAATAACAATTATTTCACCATTATACAGGAGGTTAACCTACCTCAACCAAGGAAAAGTACAAGGTAAGGGGTTTTCATCTCACTCCTTATTCCCGTGAGATTCATGCCATATTTCCACCATCACCTTTTGTGTGGTGTATGTACTGCCCATAATTATATTCTTTGTGTAATACACTCTAATTTATGTGTATTTACATATTCATTGTATGATACCTCTTTCATGGGTTGTATGTTTCATAAGTTACCAAATTGGTAAGGGTTATTTCACAATCTCTTCATTATCCGAGGTTGTTTATACGTAATAATCTACTGGGATCTCTTTATCATCCAAATCCATGTTTCTTAAAAATGTATCTCAAAACATTTTTACTATTTAAAATAATATGGGTTGAAGTCATTTATACCCTTTTTTGAATTTTTATAAGAGTTTTATAAAGGAATCTTTCCGTCGTTTTCCAAACAAGGTGCTTTTAACCTTTTTGACAGAATTAAGGTAAGAATGTTATTTTTAACTTATACGGTGGATGCGGTTATTTTCTGCCGTTATAAAATCGTCAAAGCTTCCCTTACAAGCTTATAAGAATATTTTCAAATTGAATGTATTATTTTATAATTATGTTACTTTTAAAATGAGTTAAAAAAAGAGATATTTCTCTAAAAAAGTTTTGATTTCATCTATGTCAACATCCTTTGATGGATTTTAAGCTTATTTGAAGTTGATTTATTATGATACAAAACATCCGTATTTTATTGAAGGTTTTGTGATATTTTTGACTATGGATAAGTTATTCTTATGTCACTCATGGTTTTTGTTTAAAGTATTGACATTTTATAAGTTATTTTTAATCCAAATGTTTATATTATATTTCAACCTTTCATTCAGATGAATGTGTTAGACAAGTATGTTCCGGGTTGGGGACCGGTAAAATTAAGCCCTCCGGTTTGGTCTCTGGTTATTAGAGGAACTCCGGTTTGGTCTCCGGTTATTAGAGGAACTCCGGGTTGGTGTCCGGTTATTAGAGGCACTCCGGGTTGGTGTCCAGTTATTAGAGGCACTCCAGGTTGGGTTCCGGTTACAGTTAGCCCCTAGGTCTTGGGACGAGGCCTTGACAAAGAAATTAAAGTTTAGCATTATGCATTCCGACATTATGAAAGTGGTTATTGATATTGCATGTGATTATTCGATTAGTAAAATATCCATGTGAATAAGTAAATGGCATTATTTCATTTTACTTTTTCCATACTATGTTGAAGTTCAAGTTTAAAAGGCTTTTATTTTAGTAATGCATTGCCTTAAATGTTTATGCTTATTTTTGAATGTTCCGCTATATTGTTATCCTTACTGGGCATTTGAGCTCACCCCTTTTCTATGTTTTATTTTTCCCAAGATGTGAAGAAGTAAGTTATGAATGACCTGCAGGGATATTATGAGGGGATAATAGTGTGGACTATGGGGACATTATGTTGTCGTAGTAGTTTTTCACTTTATGATGTAATGTAAAACTTATGAATATATCTAGTGTTTCCAAGGCTACTAAACCAATCGGTCTTTTGAGATTTAATCTTTCTTGTGATCATGCCAATGTTATGTAATAATGCACCGACTCTGGGTAACTAGGGTCGGGGCGTTACAATAAGATCATAAAAACTATAATTTTCACAAAAAGCATATTCTTCGACTAAATGTCAACCTTTTCAGAAAAAACTCAAAAAATCATAATAAGTAAAATTTTATGTGAGGAATTAAAAAATGAATTTTATTTTATAAAATTTAAATTCTATTTTTTAAAAATTTACCTTTTAAAATAAAATACATAATATAAAGAAACTATATTTTATTGAAAATAACATTTTCAATATTAGCTCATTTTAATTATTGACCTTAAAAATATTTAATGGTTTACCATATTAGATTTATTAATACTTTTCAATTAATATGTTTTGTTTTATTATTATTATGTGTATCATGTAATTCAAGTTATCAAACATAGAATCAGTTTTACAATGTCTAGAAATTCAGCTCATTACATTCTGCCCCCTTAAAAGAATTTCAACCTCAAAATTTTATTACACAGAGGAAAACAAGAGATGTATATTTTCTCTAATCACATCCTCAAGAACCCATGTAGCTTCCTAGAACTTATGATTACTCTATAGAACTTTGACTAGATGAGTGTTCTTTTTTTGTAACTCCTTATCTCTTCATTCCAGAATTTCTACTAACTATTCCTCATACGAGAGATTACATTCCCGTTGCACAACTTATGAATTTAGTACATGTGTTGGGTTTAGTATAAACTTTATATAAAGTGATACGTGGAATATATCATGTACTTGGGATAGGTTGGGAGGTAGTGTTAAGCAATAACATGCTTCCCTAACTTGATCAATAATCTCGAAGGGACTGATATACCTAGGGTTCAACTTCCCTTTCTCCCTAAATCTCACAACCTACTTCCATGGGGATATCTAAAGTAATACCTTGTCTCAAACTTCAAACTCTAGATCTCATTGATGATTAAATACATATCTATTTTGTAAAATTTTTTCCGCTTTCATTTTCCACTAAATGGTTTGAACCTTCTCTATCATTTCTTAGACATGTTTAGGACCTACCACCTTCCTCTCTCCAACTTTATCCTAACATGTTATAATCCTACATCAATTCCTATATAGAGCCTCATATGGTTCCATCTAAATACTAGAATGAAAAATTATATTATATGATAACTCTACCAAGAGAAGGTGTTGATCCCAACATCCTTTTAATTCCATCGAACAAGATCTCAATATATCCTCTAGAGTTTGGATAGTACTCTCAGACTGACCATCTATCTGATTATGATAAGAAATGATGAAAATAAACTCTATCTCTAATTATTTATAAATAATTTTACATAATCTTAAGGTAAAACTTTGATATTGATCAAATACAATGTAAAGTGTCACCCCATGAAATCTTACCACTTCTCTAATGCATATATTTGAGATTTGGTTAAGATAGAAATATTATTTGATGATATTAAAATGAATTAACTTTATAAGGTGATTGACTACAACCCAAATATCATTATGGAACTTGGATGATTTGGGTAGTCCTAAAATAAGATCCATGTTAATGTTTTCACATTTCCATACTGGTATGGGTAGTGGTTGAAACATACCCTTAGAATTTTATCATTTATCCTTAACTTATGGGCATACCAAACATAAAAACATGTAATCTATGATTTCACTCTTCATATTATCCCACCAGAAGTTTTATTTTAGATATCTATACATCTTTATTCTATCTGGATGAATAGATAAGGATGATCTATGAGCATCATCTAAAATTTCCTTATCTAGTTATGGTTTTTATGGGACACACATCCATATTCCAAACCTTATAACTCCTTCTCTATCAAGCCTGAACTCTAGAATACTTACCACTTTTTTCTATAGTTATGAATCATCTTTATGGAATTCTTTGAACCTCTCGTGAATGGATGGTTGAGAAATCATTTAGTAAAAATATGAATTTTCTACTTCCCTTTTGATTTAAAAATTTATCTATTTTAAATCCATGAGTATTAAATCTTATTCAATCATCATCATAGATAAGATAGAATGATACTTCCTACTTAGGAAATTATCTACCTTGTTTTCCTTCTCAGGGTGGTAATGTATTGAGAATTCATGGTCTTTGATTAGTTTTAACCATATCCTTTGGAACATACTCAAATATTTTTGTATGAATATATACTTAGGCTCTTATAGTTAGTATAAATATCATACTCCTTACTATAGTGATGATGCCAATAAATTTTCAATGAAAATCTACTACCACTAGCTCTAGGTCATGAGTTGGGTAGTTCTTCTCACGAATCTTTAATTTTTATGATGCATAAGTAATTAACTTATCATTATATATAAGAACACATCCCAAACCCTTCAAAGAAGAATCATTGTATATAAAAAGCACTTCTCTACTATAGGGAAATGTAGGCATAGGCGCAATGACCAATATCTTCTTGATCTCCCTGAAGTTTTTCTCACATTCCATTGTCCAAAGAAACTTCACTCCTTTACAAGGAAACATTGTTAGTGGATTGGATAATCATGATAAGTTTCTTACAAAAAGATGGTAGTATCCAGTTAATATAATAAAACTTCTGATCTCAATCACAGAGGTTGGTCTTAACTATCTTTCAATTACATATATCTTTGATGTGTCCACAGATATACCCACAATGGAAATAAAATGATTTAAGAATGGTACTCATTGTAACCAAAATTCACACATTCTAAACTTGGTATGTAATTTATCCTTTTATAAGGTCCTTAGAATACATCTCAAATTCTCTTTATGTTCTTCCTTGCTCTTAGAATATATGAGAATGCCATCAATAAAGACTACCAAAAATTTAACAAGGTAATATATAAATACTATATTCATCAAATCCATAAATATAACAAGAGAATTTGTAATACTAAATAGAATCACTATAAATTCATAGTATTCATACCATGTGAAAAAATTTGTATTGGGTATATCTTCTCTCCTTACCCTCAATTAATGATATCTGGATTGAAGGTCAATATTTGATAAATATTGAGCTCCTCATAGTTGATCTAATATATAATTAATATAGGGTAGTGGATATTTGTTCTTGATTATGATATTTTTAAGTTCATGATAATTAGTTTAGAGGTGCATTGATCCATCCTTCTTCTTAACAAAAATAAACAGTGCACCCCAAGGCAAAGAACTTAGGTGTACAAATCCCCTATCCAAATTCCCTTACATTTGCTTCCTTAATTATTCCAACTCAATGAGGTCAATTATACAAGGAATATTTAAGATAGGCATAGATCCAGGCATGATCACGATTGAAAACTCAACCTCATGCTCTGGGGGAAGGCCAAATTGTTCATCTGAAAATACATTAGTATACTCCCATACAATAGACATGTCATTAATTTTGACTCCATCCCCAGTCATTTGATCCAAAAGTACCTATTTGTTGGGTATCATAACCTATATTATATAATTTTCTTTTAAAGGGTTCTCATAATCACCCTTTCATTGATATTTGATCATAGGATGGTTGGGGATACAAAATAAGATATTCTTATCCTAAAAATTGATATGTGATATATGTAGTGATAACCAATCCATACCCAAAATCACATAAAATTAAACCAAGGGAAGGATAAATAGATCCATAAGAAGTATCTTCCCCCAAAATTCTATCAGAGAAGAGTTATATATATTAGAATATATCATCGTTCCACTGTAGGTTTTCACAAATAGTTAATTACCCATGGTTTGAGGTTGAAAATAAACATTCTTAGAAAACCTTCATGATATAAAAGAATGTGAAGAGCCATAATAAAATAAAACATTATCATATATATAGTGAATAATTAGTGTACCTATAATCCACCTCAGTAGTAGTGATAGAATACTCTCACCCTTACTCTATTATTTTAGGAGTCCGCCAAGACCTATTCTCTTTAATAGCTCTGGAGTTAGGGTAGTTATTTGCATACTACCCAAAATATTTATACCTGAATCATTGAAGTGTGGGTGGAACATTGTTGAAAGAATTATTCTCTCCTATTGTGTTAATCATCCTATTAACACCACTTCAATGGTTTTGTGAAATATGGACTACCCTATCACACTTAAAACACTTTCTATATCCCTTGATGTGGTTTCTAAGGTACTTCCTTCCACATTTTTGACACACAGGTAGTTAGACCTTTTCCCCCCTATATGGGTTATCATAAAATATTCCATGATACTTCACCTTTATTTTCTTATCCTCAAAAGAAATACAGTCCCCAATTTCCATCTCCACATTTAAAACATATCGAATAATCTCCTCATAGTTTCTAAAGTCTCTAATGAATAATTCCCTTTGATGACATGGTTTTAATCCACCAAATAACCACTAAATCTTGATTTCATATTGGGAGATATAAATATAGGCATACCTTTTGAGCCTGACTCACCCTTACACATCATTGAATTCATGTGGGTTGAGACCGAATTATAATTTATAGTCCCAAACTACACTTACTACAAGGGTGTAGTAAAGTGTAAGTGTGGGGTCGATCCTACAAGGACTACTGGTAGGTTAGTAACCAATTGAAAAAACCCTTTGAAGGGATTACTCACTTTCACTCTTAATGTTTAGGTTTTAACTAAGCTAGGTAGTTTGGTTTTAAATTATATAATAAAGGAAGGGATCGGGGTCAATTTTAGGGATCTTGAAAAAAGGTAATTTTATATTTAACTTGGAATGGTCCTATGGATAAGGCTACAAAGCGGTGAAAAAGTCACCAATTGGTTTTGGTCAAACCAATTGGATATGACTATACTGAAACTATCCCATGGTCAAGGTATAACTTAAAATCTAGGTGCATTATGCTTGGATTATATATAGAAAGAGTTACAAGATAGTGGTGATAGTCCTACTCAACTCCAATTAGGTTAGGTTCATTTTATCACACTTACCATGGTCAAGGTTATGCGAAAGAATGTGATGAAAATTTATTATTAACCTAATTACTAACCATTGGGTTACCAGGGTTCAATATAAAGATTCATTAGATTTGGAAACACCCCTAATATTGACCCCTAACCCTAGGTGGATTATCCACACATGAAGGTGATGATAAAAATCAAGGAAATATTAAGAATGTTGTGCATAATCATAAAAAAATTTCAAAAGAGACAATCCAAGATTAAATAAGAAATAATAAATGAAAAAAATTGAATAAAACAGAATTTTAATTAGAATCGAACTTCACATGACAAAATGATAAAGAACAAGCAATATAGAATCAAAGAAAGTAAGGAACGATCACAAACTTACTAAAAATTAAGAAATTTTGAAGAATGAAGTAATATTTGATGAAGAATGGTGTACAATATTGAAACAAACATCAAGATTGAAAAAGGTTTTACAACAGATGAAAAAATGATGTGGAATGATTAACAACTCACAAAGATTCACTAAAATAATAAAAGTAATGAAATAAATATAATTTATAATGAAAACGGATGAAAAAATCATAAGAAAAACGATTGAAACTAAAACTATGTAAATATATATTGCATGGAGGAGTGATGGAAATATTAATAGGCCCAAGAAGTGCACTATGTGAAATTCCTGCATATCATGTACTGGATTAAGTGACTTCAGTCCCAACATATGCACGTCATGTAAGTTGGTTGCATGTCATGTATTATTAACAAAGAATTAGTCTGTATCTTTGACTGAGCGAGCCTTAAAAGCTTTCACATCATATAATCTTTGTACGTCATGTATTCATTTAACTTTTGGCAGATTCTGATCCTTGAAAGATGCATGTCTTGTATTGGATGTACACGCCGTTTATTGTCTTCATGTCATGTAATGTCTTTATAGGCTGGTCTATCATATTTCAGGCATGTTGTGAATGAGTCCTACACATCGTGTATATGATAAACGTCCTATAAAGCCTATTTTTGGAAGATTTTCATCATTTCTTTCTTTAAATCAAGAATTCCTAATTCCTATGAAAACAAACCAGAACCAGTGAATTATAAAATTAAACATGAATAATATCTTAATAAATGTATCCAATATATGTATATAAATTCAACTAATCAAATTCCCCCACACTTGAACAATTGCTTGTCCTCAAGTAAAAATCATCTCAACATGGATTCCAAAAGAAACAATTTTTAAAATAGAAAACATGTATTATAATCAGTCAAATAAAACTAAGTGTAAGCAGAAAAATTCAGTCCTCTAGAATCAATCCTATAGAAAAAATTAGTCATACCTCATAGTTCATTTATTTATCCAGATTCTTTATTCTTTTAATTAAAATTTCTTAAAGGTTCCTTAAATTATATACCCATTTTTTTAATTTACCTCACAATAAATTTTCTCTCATCAGTCATGGTAAAATTTAAATGTAATTATGTTTATAACCTAAATACATGTTCCTAACCATAGGCTTTCATTTGTTCTATCATCTCCACTTCATAAATAAAAAAATAAAATTAATCATGAGGGCTTCCACAAAAAGGGTTCAAATGACTCTGAGGCTAAGGGCAGGTGGGTAGAAATTGAAAATTAAGCTCAAAAGGAGGTTAATACTTAAAGTATAATGCATGATAAATGTAAATAGTGCAATGAAGTGACTCCTCTCTGATTAAATGGTGTGTACACACTAAATATATCAAGTAGATTCATGAGTAAATCAAGTATGTATAAAAAATGTACCATGTTCCTTTCATTTTTACTTTATTTTTATTTATTTATATTATTATTTTGAAATTCATGTTGAGGCCAAATCTCACATCCATCCCCTAACCACATATGATCCATCAGAGGATTCATCAGCATAGAAATGGTGATTTTTGACCTTTATAATACACAACCCAATATATTTTTCTTTATTTTTCTTTCTTTATATATATATATATATATTAAAAAAATAATAGGGTAGGTGAAAAATTACAAGAGTAATCATGGATTACATTATATCAGTAGTGAAAGTACCACAATACATATCTTCAAAAATAATATCTTGTTTCCATCAGTAGTGAAAATTACCTCATAATTGTTCAAAGGATAATCATGCATAATACCAAGAGCAGGGTAGGAAGGGATAACCGACTTGAAATGGATCCATCGTAAAAATGTTATTCATGGATACTATGGGATAAAGAATAAAAAATGTAAGGTGGGTCTTAGGAAAAAGTGGCTCAGTAAAGATTACCTCAATCATATTAATAATGTATTTGTTCAGACATAGATAAATGAAAAAAAGCAACAATCCAAGTGTAATGACAATAAAGGTCAATAAATACTCCCCCACACTTAAAATGAGATAGTGTTAACACTATCTTGAAAATAATCATGGGAGATATATCACATATATATCATAGAAAACATGTAATGAAAGCTTGAAATTAATTTTAGGGAATCGAGAGATTCTTGTAATGAGTGTCATTCTATGGGGAAACTTAGTGGATGATGATTTCAAATTGGACTAACTGCATAATTTGTTAGAAATTAAAAACTTTCACTAGATAAAAAATTACTCCACAAGGTTTAAATAGGATGTAAGTAGTGAAATGGGTAGGTGCACACAGTTAATAGTAATGAAAAATAGTTCATATAAATATAGATATGTGGGTACAATGAACTTATGGGATGACCTAAAAATAATAATTCTATTAGAATGAAAACAAAAATCCTAAATATAAGACTAAAAATAAAAGAAAAAAAATTATGGGATGCCTACCATAAAGTACTAACAATGATGTATTTATCCATAAGAATGGAAAAAAGGATCAATCATTGTTGTCCATCTGCTCAAAAGTCCTATGCTACCTAAAAGAATTGGTGGTTGTGTCATCGAGCTCATGTGGATGCATGGTGGGGTTAACCACCTCAGAAGCATATTGAGAATGAATCTCATGTGGTAAGAAAATCATTCATGCCCATTATGGTGGGGACCTCTTATGAGCACAAATATCTAGTGAGATATCCTCAAGCTGGCACTCGATGTTAGCAAGATGCTAATTTATCTGAAGTAGGAGTATAGATGGCGGTGAAACAGGAGAATTAATGACCATGGATGAGATAGAAGAGATAAACATGGATAATGTAATATAGTAATGAAATGAAAATAATCCAAGTATTATATAATAAAAAATTGTATCCCATGTATATATATAGATCAATGATATATTAGTGAGTAACAGAATACAAACAGTACAAAAAATAATCACCCAAACAGAGTAAAAAAATAAGGGATAGGTACACGAGAAACTAAGTAGTAAAATCAAAATCGTTAAGGTCTACAACAAGAGTCCCCTCTCGAGTAGAGGGTGCCTACAACTAGCCCTTATTATCGATATAAATGATGGAGGAAGGGGATAGAGGATTTACCGATGCAGTGGGTGTCATGGTGTTGGTAGCAATGTCAGAGGATGGTGGAGGTGAGGTGCTGATCCTAATAGAGGTAGTGTGTCTGAAATCAGGGTCAGAAAAAGGCACCTTAGTAGATGGTGAAAGGGTTGGGCCCTTTCCCCATTGGGATTTCTCTTCCAAATACTCCTACTGGGTCACAGGGTCTGTCATCTTAGAGGGAAGGGGTGTATGAGTGAGAGATCATGAGGCAAATGATCAGGATAAAGGGACAGGTGAGAGTGGGGGGGGGGTGAGAGTCTACAAGGGCTGGTGGGGAGGTAGGGATGGTAAAGAATAGAGGTGAAATGAATGAGATAATGGTTTTGGGTGTAGCGTAAGCATGCAGAGGTGGGAGATATATTAAAATTTCTTTTAATAATCATTGCTCGAAACTATGAACGATGATCTTGCATGTCAAATTTATAATTAATTTATTTAATATTTGAAGAAATAAATACATGGGATTGGGAAATTTCTTCATTAGTGAATGTTTATCATCCAAAAATACCCTTTCAGATTACCTTTATTCCACTTTGAGGATCCAAGGATAAAATCTCTCTAGTAGTGATCCATATGTGCTCCAATGATCTCTGAGAAACACGACTCAATATTCGAGTGGTAGCATGATGAGTCGAATGTATTTCATTGTTTGTTCTTTATCACTTGTTCTTAGGTCTTAAATAAATATCTCTTTCAATTATCATTCTTGATAGGGAGAGAGAAGGAGGATTTGAGAGAGAATTCACTGTGCGCAATAATTCTCTATTATCAGTTTTGGATACTATACACAATAGACATAGACACCTATTTATAAAGTTGAGATTTAATTTAAAATATTATTTAATTTCATACCAACCATTAAATAACATTTATTACCTTTAATAAAACTCATGTCTCATAATAATACTTATATAATTATTATTTTGTGGCGCACACCAACTTGCAGGATAACAAATATTATATAATGGTATTGTTAATTAATATTTGTCATCAAAATCAGTCTTGGTATATTATAACTCCTCTAACATTTATTTAAAAACCAAATAAATATTTTATTCATAAATAAATATTTTATTCACAATCTAGAAAATAAATTTTTATTAAAATATTCAATAAATAAAATAAATATTTTATTTACAAGTCGGAGAATAAATATTTATTAAATTTATGTGATCAATATAACTTGAATAAAATTATTACTCAAACTTGAGAATAATATTTATTCCATTAATTAAAATCAAATAAAATTTAATTGAGATCAATGGAAACACTTAGTGTGTAACCCTCTAGGATTATTTCTCGTTGGAATTAGGAGGGCTTTCCTAAAGTCCAAGATTAATTTTTAGCAACGAGTCAAGTCACCCAAGAGAAAGAACTTAATGTCACAACATTTAAAACCACATAAAAATTTTCATCATGTAATATGATCCCTCTATCACAATATCTCATCAAGCATGTTTCACATCCATGTCACTAACCTATATGCTCGATATGTGTTTCTTTGACTATATGAAATAAAAATGTCATTACACCATGGGCATGAAATTTAATGTGATGGTTCGATTCCAATCAAAGGGACGAGATATCAGCTTCCATAAAGACAGAAGGGACAAATAATTTCTCATCTTATTCATTAATGTCATGTCACTCATGACGTACCCAATGTATCTGACTTTTCCATGAACTATTACCATCATGGTTTATAAAATATATATAAGTACGTGGGTTGTAACATGAATTAATAATAATCTTAAATTCTAAGGACCATCACACATGCTCATAGATAGGAATATCCAATGACATCAAATCACACAAAATTCTTACTGGTGGGACTGTTCTCATAATCTTTCATCCCAAAGATTACAAAGTGAAAACTTCATGAGAAGAATCCTCATCTACTTATGAGTACTCAAACCTGATAGTCTATGTACTATGTTTCCTATCATAGTATGTTATCCAACCTTAGAACGTTATATGAGAATATCGTCATAGCATATCAAGGTTCTCATAATAGTGGAGAACTGCTGTGACTATATCGATGAAATGTATACTCTATGACATTATTATATTAGAGTCATGGAGAACAACAAAAAATATATAATACAATGTTTTATTAATATTCAATACATCAAATATACATGTAATCAAAGTATAAATAGTTGGTCCTAGGACACCAACTCCAAAACAATCCCACTTGAACTAGATCCAACTGCCTACGACCTTCAATATACTAGAACTCACAAGATAGTCATGTTTTTATAGAGTTAAGGCTTTAGTCAAGGGGTCCACCACATTGTCTTCCGTGAAAATACTTTTCACTGCAACTTCACCTTTCTAAGAAAAATCCCTCAAGAGATGATAGTTATGAAGTATGTGCTTCATCCATTGATGTGACCTTGGCTCTTTTTTCATGAGCCACAACTACAGTATTATCACAATAGAGTGTGATATGATCTTTACTACTAGATATCAAATTAATATCTTGTACTAAGTTTCATATCCATACTACTTATTTAGCTACCTCATAATCCAAAATATACTCAGACTCTACTGTAGAATCTACAACCACAGCCTGCTTTGAGATCTTCCAACTAACAACACCTCCATTAAAAGTGAATACGTATCCTGTTTGTGACTTCATGTCATCTTGATATTTTTTAAAAATAACATCTATATATCCCATGATTACTAGTTCTTCATCTCCTCTATAAACTAGTAACATATCCTTATTATGCCTTAAATACTTAAGGATAGTCTAGAATTCCATCCAATGGTGGTCACCTGGATCAGCTTGATATCTTCTTACTACACTTAATGGATAGGTTACACCTAGCCTAGTACATAGAATAACATATATGATTGACCCAATCATTGATTCATATGGAACCCTTTTCATTCTATTTCTTTCCTCATGTGTCTGAGGACAACTTTTCCTAGAAATATGAATGCCATGTGACATTGGAAACAATCCCCTATTGGATTGTTCCATACTCAATATCTTGGGTATATTTTCAATTTTTGTACTTTGACTTAGGCTGAGAAACCTCTTAGATCTATCACAATGGATCTTGATCCCAAGAATATATGCTTCCTTATCCAAGTACTTCATAGAGAATCATTTATTCAATCATGCCTTAATAGACTGTAAGACTGGTTTTTCATTTCCAATGAGTAATATGTCATCAACATATACTATTAAGAAAATTACTGCACTCCCACTACAACATTTATAGACACATGGATATAATTCATTCTTTATGAAACCAAATTCTATTATGGATCCATCAAAATGAATTCTCCATGACTTAGATGTTTTCTTTAATCCATAAATGGATCTTTACGACTTTCATACATTGTTGGAATCCTTTAGAGTCACAAAACCTTTGAGCTATGTCATATAAACATATTCTTGAAGGTCCCCATTAAGTAAGTCTATTTGAAATCCATTTTACAAATCTCATAATCATGTAAATTTGCAATGGAAAGTCAAATTATGATGGATTTCAGTATTGCGACTGGTGAAAAGGTTTCGTCGTAGTCAATTCCTTGACGTTGTTTAAACCCTTTTGCAACCAATCACAACTTATAGGTACTGACTTGTCCTTACATGTGTAGTTTCTTCTTGAATACTCATTTTAAACTAACTAGATTTACATCTACCTAAGGGTCTACAAAAATTTGAACTTGGTTTTGGTACATGAAATCCATTTCAGAATTTATGGATTCTTTACCCTTGGAAATATCTGTTCCAATTAATACTTCCTTATAGGTTATATGATCATTATTATCAACTAATAATGAGTCACCATCCTCGATGACTAGAAAACCACACTGTTTTAGTTCTCTAACCTCTTTAGTACTCCTATATAGTAATTGTGTCTCTAGAACATTTTTTATTCCATGGGGCTTTGTGGAATTTGTTCTTGTTCCAAATATTGTGTATCTTGAGTCAAGAATTCATTGAAGCCTATCTCTCTCCCACCATCTATTTTAGAGATAATATCATCCTCAAAAAATGTGGGACATTTGTCAACCACAACCTTTTTTTCTGAAGAATTATATAGGTAGTATCCCTTTGTTTCATTGGGATATCATTTAAAGATACACTTTGTACTTTTGGGTGGAAGCCTGTTACATTAAGAGACCTTAAAAAATGCTTCACGACCCCACACATGTAAGTAAGACAACACAAGTTTCTTTCTATTATATAATTGGTATGATATACCGTTTGTTGCTTTCTTTGGCACTCAGTTTAGTATGTATACTGATGTTTGTAATGAATATCCCCAAAAGGATAATGTAATAATCACATGACTCATCGTTGATCTCACCATGTCTAAAAATCTGTAGTTCCTCCTTTTTCTTACTCCATTCCATTGAGGCATAGAAGGAGGAGTGATTTGAGATAAAATCCCAAACTCTTATAAATAATTAATGAAGTCTTGATTAATATATTCTCTACCATGGTGAAGTCTCTTAATCTTCTTACCAATATGGTTCTCAAATTCATTCTTGTATCCCTTGAATTTATCAAAAGACTTTGACTTATACCTCATTAAGTATACATATCCATATCTACTAAAATAATCCATAAAATTTATGAAGTATGAGTACCTACCACTTGCTTCAATAGGTAATGGTTCACACACATCGGTATGAACCAAGTCAAGAATCTTTGTATCCCTTTCACCTATCCAAAAAATGGGGTTTTGGTCATTTTTTCTTGTAAACATGTGTGACATACACCAAGTGGTTTTAGTTCAAAAGAATATAAATATCCATATTGATGTAATTTAGTAAATAACTTTTCATTTACATGACCTATTTGACGATGCCAAAATTGGGTGTGGTGTGATTCATATGAAGTAACTTTGTTATTGAATTCCATTATTTGGTTCGTCTAATCCAACACATAGAGACCATTATTTAAATGATCCTTACCATAACAAGCTATATATTTATAAAAGTACAATATTTGTTCCCATATTTAAAAATAAATAAATCCATATCAAGTTTAGATACAAAAATAATGTTTTTGGTAACTGAAGGCACATAATAACAACTCTTTATAAAACCAATATCATTTTGGCCGGCAATGTGAGGTGGTAGTCCCCAATAGCTACAACAACAAGTTTAACTCCATTGGATACTTGAATATATACCACTCTTTGGTCAATATTTTTTTAATATACTTGGTTCCTATATTTGAATACAAATGTGAGCACAAAATATATATCTAATAACCAATTTATAGTAACAGATAAATTGCACTCAATAAAAAACACACTAAAAGATTTCCCTTGATTTTTTGGATGGATGTTTTTTTCTTCCGGTGTCCCTTCTTACCACATGTAAAATAAACAACATCCCATAGCCTTTCTTTCCCCTTGATCTTACTCTTTTTGGAAGGGCGTAAAGAATATTTGGGATTAAATATCTTTACTCTCCCTTTCCATTTTTTTCACTATAAGGACATAATATTTTTGATGCTTAATATCCTTATTTACTTGGATAATAAGAGTAAGAAGATATTGTAGATACTTCTCAATGTTTTTCATGTTAAAATTCACAATAAATCTAGATAATCTCTAAGGGAGTGATGCCAGAATGAGGTTGGTTCCCCGTTCTTCGGTGATTTTAAACCCTAGAACCTCTAAGTGCTCAATGTAGCCAATGAGCTTGACTATATGAGGCCTAATTAAGGAACCCTCTTTAAGTTTTCTCTAAAATAGTGCCTTTGAAATCTCAAATAATTATTGTCTGGATCTCTCCTGGTAAAGACCATGAAGGTTCTCAAGCATGATATACACATCCATGTTTTTGTGAGACTTCATTAGTTCACTAGACATTGATGAAGGAATCAAACATTGAATGTCGACTGCATCAATCAAATGTTTTTCATAGAAAAGGAATTATTTATCACTTACTTATTTAGCAGGAAGATTATTAATTGAGGACTCTATCATGTAAGATTTCCATTAATAGCGTAGCACAACCTGAAGGCGTCTAAACCAATCTTGGAAGTTACTGCCAGTTAGGAGGTTATATTTCTCTAATATTGATCATAGGGATAGTGTGGATGATGTTATTGTCATTTTATTCTATAATTAAAAAGATTATATTATTAGTACTTTACTTGATTAAAAAATAAGTGAGATATAATAAATTAAATATTTATTTATTTGTTTATTAAATATCTCACTATTTTATCAAGTTTCAATAGCCATCACCATTGAACTCAGAATGTCTAGTTTCTTTAATATTATAGTGGAAAATATCCCCATTACTTTTCTTAATGATACAAACATTGGCCATGAAAACCATAATAAAGTAATTAGGTAGGTGGTATTGCCAACTATGGATTTGAAGCTCCTTGATCCATTGAGTGGATTCTTCTATCTTGAAATCTTGACTTGGATTCCTCAAAACATGCCTTAAAATTTGTATTGAATTGAATTTGGTTGTTAAACTCAATACAATTTCAGTTAATTCAATTCAAAACTCTCATGAGAACTCCCTAATAAAAGTAAGTGTCCAGACATTTTCCATGTACTACACTTAGTTCTATGGTTTCATTCCCAATCAAGTAATGAAAGGATTAATATGACTTAATATTTAATTGAGGGATTTTAATTAATTATGCATAAATTTTATCTTGTTTTATCCTTTATACATATTTTTAATATTATGTGTATGTTACTTAATTAATTAAACATGATGAATAAAACATTTATGCATAATTAATTTATTTAATTTCCATCTTTTCATATTAATTTATTTATTTATGTGATCTCAACCTTACATCCATAAAATAAATAATTTTATAGAAATAAATAATTAATTAATTAAATGACCCATTCATGAGATTTATCTAATGGTTAATTTAATGATCAGACATTAAATCAACCTTTGACCTAGGGAAAATAACCCTTATTTCTGGTCTTGACACAAGTTACAACATTCCAGGTGTCCACCTATGTATCACCTAGGTTGGAATCATTATGGCTCCATCTTGATTCACCTCCACACGCCTTAGGATGCTCCATTGATTACAAATATTTATTATTCACATATAGGTGAGTGTAACCAAAGGATTGGTTAAAGGGGATTACATAAATATCCTTGGACATGTAGGTCCTACATAATAATGTAGGGAGGGATGAATCACATGAAATCATTTAATTTAATATTAAATAATTTTCAAACTCATGAAAGAAATTAAATTAAAACATCCAACACATACACATGTCTCAGTCATGATCATGAATGATCATACATGCAACAAATATGCAAAAGTAAATGGCTATAATTCATTTCTTTATTTGTTGTTTTATTATTTAAAATAAACGTGCTTACATTAATTAATTAATTAATTAATTCACTTTCATATTTAATGATCATATGATCTTATTTGGAGACACTCATCATTAATTGAATTCATGAAAAATAAACAACATAATCAATAATGACATATTAATTACAATAAATTAATTTGGAATTTAAAACTCTTTAAAACCATTATTAAGTTGTCAAACACGCAATGGTGTTCTAATCAATAAAATAAAATTTTAATGCTATAAATTTTAAATTTAATGTAATTTTAATTTTTTCCATTAATAGGAGACTACACAACATTTACATGAAACTATACTCCATGTAACTCAGTTTTCATATATCTAAGTCACATGCTTGGGGATTTGGCGTGTTAACTCGACCGGACTACACTGTGTGTACATACCAGATACACAACCTGTATCCATTTTCTGCGTGCTAGGTTGGCCCGATCAGCATGCAGTGTGCAATAAAAGCACCATGTGTAATTAATTTCTTAATGAATTTAGGTATAATTCACATGATGTGTGCTTCGTCTGCACGCCGTGTAACCCAGTTTTACTGGACAAAGATTTGACACTTCCTGATGAAATCTCCGATCATTCTTTATTTTTTATTAAACCTTTAAGAAAATGAAACACTGAACGAAAATGATTTATATGCTGATAACATTTTAATTCAAATCATATTAAATAATTAAGAAATTTAAATGAAAATATAACCATAATTGTGCATAAATCAACAATCAAATAAATAATTTTAAATTTAAACATGACCACTCGGATACCACTTGATGGTTCTGGGCATAGTGGAAGCGTGCATAGGTGGGCGATATATTAAAATTTATTTTAATAATCATTGTCCGAAACCAAGAGTAGGGATATTTCACATCAAATATATAATTTATTTATTTAATATTCGAATAAATAAATACCTGATATTAGAATGTTGATCATCCGAAAAGACCCTTTTGGATTACCTTCATTGCGCTATGAGGATCCAAGGATAAAATTCCTCTAGTAGTGATCCACATGTTCTCTTATGATCTCCAAGCAACACCAGCTGATCTCTATAAATAGGTGGTTATGTATATTATGTAGATAATTCATTGTTCACAACAATTCTCTATTCTTAATTTTTGATTCTCTACATAATAGACATAACCTCCTATTTATAGAGTTGGGATTTAAGTTAAAATATTATTTAATTGCATACCGGGCATTAAATAAAATTTATTACCTTTAATTAATTACATGATGCATATTAATAATTATATAATTATTATTTTGTGGCATACACCATAATACAAAATAAAAAATATTATATAATAGTCTTGTTAATTAATATTTTTCAACAGACTCAGTCTTGGTCTGTTTAAACACTTCTAGAATTTATTGAACAACCAAATAAATATTTTATTCATAAATAAATATTTTATTCACAATCTAGTGAATAACTATTTTTTAAAATATTCAATAAGTAAAATAAATATTTTATGCACAAATTGAAGAATAAATATTTATTTAATTTATGCGATCAACATAACTTGAATAAAATTATTCCTCACACTTTAGAATAATATTTATTTCATTAATTAAACTCAAATAGAATTTAATTGAGATCAACAAAAACACTTAGTATGTTACCATCTAGAATTTTTTATCATTGGCATTAGGAGGGATTTCCTAAAGTCCAAGATTACTGTCTAGCAATGGGTCAAGACACCTAAGATAAAGAACTTAATGTCACAATGTCGACAATAACATACGAACACTCACTATGTAATATAATCCCTTTGTCACAATATCTTATCAAGTAGGTTTATCATCCATGTAACCAACCTATATGCTCGATATATCTTTCTTTGACCATCTAAAATAAACACATCTTTTCACCATGACCATGAAATTTAATGTGATAGTTCTATTCTAATCAAAGGGCCGAGATATCAACTTCCATAAAGATGGAAGAGAAAATCCTTCCTTAAATTATTCATTAATTAAATGTCACTCATGATGAACCCAATGTATCAAACTTTTCCATGAAATTTTATTATAATATCCCACCTTTTTATTATATAACTTTTTAGTTACATGGTATAAATAGAGGTTCTTTTAAAGTTTAGTTTTTTTTGGGAAAAAATGGTACATAATACATAAAAACTTAAAAAAATTATTACAAAAAACATGAAAGGATTATTTAATGGTTTATCCTAAGTACTTTTACTTCATCTCATAACTTGGGGACATATATCAAAGGAAATGGTGAGCATAAGGCCCAGTAAGGGAAAGCAATGGAAACAATTTACATGTGATCTCAAGAAATATCAATAAGAACTTAAGGAATATAATAAAGGTATGATAAAATGAAAAAAGAGAATATAATAATAAATATAATTTGAATCATTACATGTAAATGTATCTAAAATATTTAAATGAGAAATTAATAATTATATCACCAAGGTTTTTCATCGAGCTGTCATAAAAATTACCAAGGTTATTCACCAAGGTATCGTAAAACATGTCATCTCTAGAGATTAATTTAATTACCCAATGAATTTGAGCACTATAAGGGTGAAACCTTCATATGTATTAATTAATTTTATCCACATATATAATATTAAATTATTTTATTAATAACCCATGGAGAATAAGGATGAGTTTCTTATCAAAATCATGGCGTTTCAAAAGTGCTTAAAGACATGATCATTATGTCATTCTTAGCCCACAAAAAGGGAATGATGGTATTATGTATATAAATTACCAAATAAAATAAATAATTTTTAAATCTTGGTTAATAAAACTATAAAATAAAGAGTTTTTTATTTACATAAATAAAATAAAATGGATTTTTTTAGGAGAAGAGATAAATTTTGAGAAGTAAAATCTGCAGCATAACGGGTATAAAACCTGGTTTTAGAAAAGGGTAAAAAGAGAGGAGAAATGGGTATAAAATTGATAAAAAATAATTTTATATTAATTGAATTAATAAAAAGGAAATAATATAGAGTTACCATAACATTAGAAAGACATATACAAAAAGAGGTTCTTGAAACGAAGACAAAAGAAGGATATTTTCCTTACCCTGGAGAGTAACTCCTAAAACTCAAAGATCAGGACCTTGGGGGATTGATAAAACCTTGGGAGGACTCATTGGGAGGTAAAAATATCATATATTCGTAGATTATGAAATTATAGTGAATGGAAATGGAGAAATGGGTGGGTATTTATAGAAAAATATGAGTATTTTTTTATTAATTTCCTTGGACACCTAGATAGTGGTAAATGAAAAAGCATGGGCTTGCCCATGCTATTTTATCATGGTGTTGGACACTTGGGACACATTAATTTATTTTAAACCACAAGAGTCTACCATAATTCTATATTACTTATCACATCATTATTACATAATTATGAAGTCATTAAACACACTGAAAAACATAAACTATAATTTTACTATTCATGAAAACTAAAGTATTTTAGCAAATTCTCATAAATTAACCCGAAAATAATTTTTAAATGATAATTTAAAAAATTATATTTATTTTATCATAATAATTATCTAAATATGATAATTTTAATTCTTAAATATAAAAATCTTTATTTATTAAAAATAACAGTGAATAAAAAATACATAGTGAAATTTCTGACACTTGAAAAAATTAAAATTATTTTATCATTTATATTTAAATAGGAGTGTTTTAATCATAATATTTAATTAAAATAAAAATTATTCATAATACCTTAGTTTATTATAATAATTATATTTTTTCTGAAAGGTACAATTTCTGCCCGAAAAAACAATTTATCAAATTCATCATATTTTAAAGAAAAACTATTTAAAAAAAGGAATTGATAGAATAATGATTTTATTTATAAAAAAAGGATTAAAATTTAAGTAACTAATGTCTTGACACATAACCCCTTATAACACCCACATATGACCTAAGGGTAATGTGTGCGATGTTGATAGATTCATGGGGTGGCTCGGCTAACATCACCCGAGTGGTAATCTCTACTAACTTGAACTTCTCCCATGGGAAATTTTGTTCAAGATTCACTTGTTAAAGCTTGGATTGGGATTGGTCAAGAGAGAAGAACTATGATGCTACCTCCTTCCCAAGTTTTGACAAATGGGCTTTGTATGACATGAATCTACTGGTTGATTCCATCAACTCTTCTTTCCATATAAATTATCCTTTGTAAAAATTTTACTTATAAACTCTAATGATAATGTTAAAATTATTATCAAGAGAATAGTTCCTAATGGTCATAATTGACCAACTGTCATATAACAGTTGAATCCAGATGGTCACATTTCCCTTTATATTTAATTCATTAAAAAAAGTATTTTTTGTGAATAAAATAATATAACACACATTTTCAGGAAATAATTATCATTAAAAAAGTTTGGGTCGTTACATTCTTTATCCCGTAAGAAATTTAGTCCCCAAAATTTCAACTTTTTCTCTCAGTTGAGTAGAGATGTGGGTACTTTTGGCTCATTGTCTCATCTAGTTCACACGTCGCTTCTTTATATAAATGGTTCCTCTACAACACTTTGACAATGTGGGTAGTCTTGTTGCGTAGAGCCTTGTCTCTAAGGTCCAATATCTCCACTGGCTGCTCCTCATAAGAGAGGTCATGTTCCAATTGTACCACCTCAAGATTTAGTACATGTGAAGGGTCAGATATGTACTTACTCAAGATAGATACGTGGAATACATCATGAACTTGATCCATATTTTGAGGAAGTACAAGCTGAGAAGCTATTGCTCCTTTGCGATCAAGGATTTCATAGGGGACAATTTACCTGGACCTAAGATTCCCTTTCATCCCAAACCACATGACTCTCTTCCAAGTGGATATTCAAAGGAACACTTTGTTTCTAACACCAAACTCCAAGTCCCATCAACAGTTGTCAGCATATCTCTTCTACTAACTCTGAGAAGCCTTTATGTGTTGTTGGATAGCATGAACCTTTTCTATCACCTCTTGCACAAGATCTGGATCAAGCAGATTTCTCTCAATGACTTCATCCCAGCAAGTAGGAGTTCTACATCGCTTCCCATATAGAGCTTCCTAGGGTTTCATTTGAATATTTGAATGGAAGTTGTTGTTGTATGAGAACTCAACTAATGGGATATATTGATCCCATCCATCTTTAAATTCCCTTGAGCATGTTCTCAGCATGTACTCAAGTGTATGAATAGTCCTTTCAGATTGTCCATCAGTTTGGGGGAGATAGGTCATACTAAAATTAAATTCGGTACTCAGAACATGTTGAATACTTCTCCAGAATTTTGATGTGAACCTTGTATCATGATCATAAATGATAGAAAGTGGAACTCCATGAAACCTTACCACTTACTTTATATAAATCTTGGCAAGTTGATCAAGAGATAAATCTTCTAAAATATTGATGAGATGATAATTCTTGGTGAGACGATCCACTATAACCCATATCGCATTGTTTCCTTTGTATGTTTTTAGGATACCAGTGACAAAGTCCATAGTGATATTTTCCCACTTCCATGTTAGTATGAGCAGTGGTTGTAATACCCATTTAGGAAGTTGTCTCTCTACCCTCACTTGTTGATACACCAAGCACCTTACAGTGTATTCAACAATCTCTCTTTTCATATTATCCCACCAATAATGATCATGAAGGTCCCTATACATTTTAGTTCTTCCAAGTTATCTAGAGAACATAGAGCTATGATATTCATCCATTATCTCCTTCTTTATTTCCATAATAAATGGAACACATATCCTTGTATGAAATTTCAGTACACTTTCTTGATCAATATTGAACTTAGCAAACTTCCCATTCTCCACATCCTCTATATTATTTTGTAATAAGGGATCTTCTATTTGATATTTCTTGATCTTCTATAGTAATGATGGTTGAGAAATCATTTGGGATAGGGTTGATTATGTCCCTTCCCTTATGATTCCCATGTATAGTTTTACAAGGCCATTGATCAAAGGATCTCCTTGAACCCTTATCATTGATAGAACAATAGTGTATTTCCTAATTAATTCATCAACGACTTGGTTTTCTATTCTAGGGTGATAATGACTTGAACAATCATAGTCCTTAATAAGTTCCAACCATTTCATCTGTCTCATGTTCAATTACTTTTGTGTGAAAATATAATTTAAACTTTGGTGGTTTGTGTATATATCACATTTATCCCCATAAATATAGTGCCTCCATATCTTCAGATTAAAAATAACCAAAACCTTCCCCAGTTCATGCGTAGGATAATTCTTCTCATGAGGCTTCAACTATCGAGATGCATAATCAATCAACTTATCATTTTTTATGAGTAAATACCCAAGAACTTTTAGAGATACATTGCTAAAAAAACGAATCCTTCTCCGATAGAGGGTAGAGTTTACACAGGTGCAGTAACCAATATCTTCTTCAGCCATTGGAAAATTTATTCACACTCATTTGTCTAGATGAACTTGGACCATTTTTTATTTAACTCAGTTAGTGGATTAGAAAGTCATGAAAAGTTTTTCACAAACCTCTTATAATATCCTGCTAAACCAAGAAAACTATGAATCTCAGTTACTATTGTAGGTTAAGTACACTCCTCCTCAACCTTTATCTTGGAAGGATCAACTAATATTCTTTCATTGGTTATAATGTTCCCTAAGAACGAAACTTGTTGTAACCAAAATTCACATTTTTTTGAACTTTCTAAATAGCCTCTCCTTCCTCATAGTTTTAAATATAACCTTTAGATGATCCTTATTCACCTAAAAACTTTTGGAATATATTATAATATCATCAATAAAAACTAACATGAAGTTATCAAGGTAGTATTTAAAGACTCTATTCATCAAATAAATAAAAATAGTAGGAGCATTAGTCAATCTGAAGGGAATAAAAACAAACTCATGATGCCCATATATTGATCAGAAGTTAGTATTTAGAATATATTATTTATTCATCATCAATTTATGATAACCAGGTCAAAGATCAATCTTAGAGAAGAATTGAGCCCCACAAAGCTGGTCAAATAAATCATCAATCCTTGAAAGATAGTACTTTTTCTTCACTACGATCTCGTTAAGTTCTCTATAATCAATACATAGCCACATTGATCCATCCTTATTCTCCAAAAAAATAATAGGTTCTACCCAAGGATACACACTTGTTCGGATAAACCCATTCTCTAAAAGATCCACATTTTCTATTCCATACAGGGTCTTTGATATTAGCTTGGATCTAGGAATGAATTCAATGGAGAACTCTAAGTCTCTTTCTGGGAGAAGTCTGGGTAACTCCTCAAAAAATATGTCAATATATTCTTAAATAATGGGTATATTTTATATTCATATACTTTCATTTCTTTCTTCATATTCACCAATAATATTCATAAATAAACCTACAGAAGGTTCTTATAGACAAATCTCAGGTCGATATATCTCTCATTTTAAAGAAACTATAGTTTTTTTATTCAATACTACTGATATTTCCTTGCTTCTTCAGTTGATCTTTATAATATACTTTGAGATCTAGTCCATCCTTACTATAGTGTCGAATTCCATCATGTGAATGACTACTATATTTTCAATGAGACTATGGATGGAAATCTAAATACTAGAGTTTTTATACACTTTTAATTCTTATATAATCCATCAAAGAGTCTTGATAGATAAATATACTTTTAGTAGTTCAGGGATTGATTCTATATTTTTTTCAAACTTGGAGGAAATAAAGGAATGCGTAGAAACATAATCAAACAAAATACTTTCTAGCTTTGAGAGAACAAAGAGAGTACCTTCCACCACATCATTTGGAGCTTCAACTTTAGATGGAATGATAGGAAAAGCCTGACCATGCTCCCTTGGCCTATGCTGAGGTTGATGGTGATTCCCCTCTATTAACTTTGGATTTTTATAGTGATCGAAAAAGTACCCAAGATGACCAATCTTTAAGCATTGGAATTTAGGTTGGGCTACATCAAAATCCATTTATCATTAGTGTTGAGAAGTTGAGGCTTCACCTCACTATGATAGTTCTGAGAAATATGGGCATCTCCTCTACACTTATAACATTTCCCACTTCTAAGAAATCAGTTCCCCAAATGATTCTTCCCACATTTGTTATATATGAGAAGTTGCACTTTCTTTCCTCCTCTTCTGTGATCAAAGTTACTCCATAAGCTTATCTCCATTGATCTCTTATTTTCATTTGATCTATGGGACCATTGTGTCTATCTAAACTCTAGTTCAACCTTCACATCCCCTTGCACTATCTCTTAATAACTATCATAGTCTCGATTGGCTAGATTCTTCTATAGATGTGATCTTAGTCCATTAAATAATCTATCAACCTTTCCATTAAGGTCCATGAAAAATCTATAGGTGTACCAAGAAAGACTTATAAATTCAATTTCATAGATTCCCATAGATTCATTCTCCTTTTGCTTCAGTTATATAAATTCCTTATATATTTTCGTTCTCATTAAATGGGAGAAATATTTAAAAAAAAAGGTTCCTATGAACTCTTCCCTCTATATAGATTCAATATCACTTCTTGGAATTATGTTTTTAACCAGTTTCCACCACTGACCAGCTTCTCTCTCTAAGTGGTATACAACCAGGGTGAATTTCTCTTATTATAAACAATATATTATAAAGAATATATTTTCTATAGATCTTATCCATTATTCAGTAATCAATGGGTTGGTAGATCCACAAAAGATGGTGTTCATTGAAGCAAAAAGGACTCGATATAAATTTGTTCCCTTCTAGGTGAATCCAGTCTCTTGGATTGATTCAATTTATTGTTCAAAAATCAAGTCATTTTTTTCATCATTCTCATGAATTTTTCCATTCTGACTTCCATCATAGGGCTATCAGTGCATGGTCAATTGTTCTCACCATTTACGCGGTTCCTATTATTTCTTACCATTTTCTAAAATAAGAAAAACATAGTGAGAAACATGTTTCTTTTAAGAATAATATAACTCTAAAGGAATTTTATGTCTCAAAACATCATGATTAAATACGTTATTTATTAACAACAATTAAATTTTCTATAAATCTTTCATAATTATTCATAATAATATTGTGATTAACCAAACATATGCCCCGGGAGTGCCAAACCGGGAGTGTCAAACCAGTTATGTAGTAAGGACCATTTTTGTGTACCAGGTTATTCTAAGTCAGACCCGACATACCTTATTAGAGTTGTTACCCCTAGGTACATCTATTCTAGAACCACATCCACTTATTCATACCAGACATGGATTTATTTGCTCGGAAACCACTTACTTAATACTTTACCAAAATACCAGGAGGTTTTCCTATATTTAAAATTATCCCTAGGGTTCTTCATAATGTATTAAAATCCAAATTTTCACAAATAAATAAACCTTCCTTTGATACCAAAAATAATATCTGGCCTTTTTATTACATAACTTTTCATTTACATGGTATAAACAAAGGATCTTTTAAAGTTTATTTTCTTGGAAAAAAGGGTACATAATACATGAAAACTTAAAACATTCTTCTAAAAATTTGAAAGGATACTTCATTGGTTTATCCTAAGTAATTTTACTGCATCTCATAACTTAGGGATATAAATCAAAGTAAAGGGTGAACATAAGGCCCAGTAAGGGAAAGTAAGGGAAACAATTTACATGTGATCTTGAGAAATATCATTAAGAACACGAGGAATATAATAAAATAATGATCAAAGGAACATGGGAATATCATAATAAAAAAACTTTAATAATAATTGGAAATGTGGATAAAAGATTTAAATGAGACATTCATAAGAATATCACCAAGGTTTTTCACCGATGTGTCATAAAAATTACCAAGGTTATTCACCATGGTATTGTAAAACATGTCATCTCTAGAGATTAATTTCTTTACCCAATGAATTAGAGTGATATCAGGGCACAAACTTAATATGTATTAATTAATATGAGACACATATATCATAATAAAACATTTCATAAATAACCTATAAAGAATATAAGAAACAGGTTTCATATAAAAATCATGATGTTTTAAAAAGTGCTTAAAGACAAGATCTTTATGTCATTTATAACCCATGGAAAGGGAATGAAGGTTTTATGTATGTAAATTTAAGAATAAAATAAATCATTTTTACATCTTGGAGAATACCCCTATAAAATAAAGAGTTTTAGGTATTCACATAAAGAAAATAAAAGAGCATTTCTTGATGAGAAGAGAGAAATTTTGAGAAGTAAAATCAGCAGCATAACGGGTTAAAAACGTGGTTTTAGAAAAGGGTAAAAAGAGAGGGGACAAGGGTATCCCATTGATAAAACATAATTTTTTAGTAAGTGAATGAATAAAAATTAAATAAGAGATAGTTACCATAACATTTAGAATACATATACAAAAATAATTTCTTGAAATGAAGAGAAAAAAAGGACATTTCCCTTATCTTGAAGAGTAACTCCTAAAACTCAAAGATTATGACCTTGGGGGATTGAGGAAATATTAGGAGGACTTATTGGGAGGTAAAAATATCCGATATTCCTGGAGGATTAAATTAGAGTGAATGGAAATTGAGAAATGGGTGGGTATTTATAGCAAAAGAGGAGGATTTGTTTATTAATTTCTTTGGACACCTAGGTAGTGTTAAATGCAAAACCATGGGATTTCCCATGGAATTTTCCCATAGTATTGGACACTTGGAAAAAATGTTATGTTATTTTAATCCACAAGAGTCGAGCAACATTTTATATTACTTATTACATCATTTTGAAGTCATTAAACATACCAAAAAAACCAAGGTGTATTTTTACTATTCATGAAAACTAAATTATTTTAGAAAATTATCATAAATTCAAAATAACCTAATTTTGACATGATGATTTAAAAAAAGATATTTATTTTATCATAATAATTTTCTAAATATGATAATTTTAACTTTTGAATATTAAAATCCTTATTTATTAAAAATAATAGCGGATAAAAAATGCATAGTGAAATTTACGATGCTTGAAAATAATAATACTATTTTATCATTTATATCTAAATATGAGTGTTTTAATAATACTATTTAATTAAAATAAAAATTATTCACAATACCTTAGTTTATTACAATAATTATATCTTTTCTGAAAAGTACAATTTTTTCCCAAAAAAATCAATTTATCAAATTTGTTATATTTTTAAGAAAAACTATTCTCAAAATGGAATTGATGAAATAAAGATTTTATTTATACAAAATTATTACAATTTAAGTAACTTTAAGTATCGACAGATAACCCCTTATAACACCTAAATACGACCTAAGGGTAAGGTGTGCAATGGTGATAGATTCATGGGGTGGATCGTCTAACATCGCCTGAGTGGTAACCTCTCTCCCAAGTTCTGACAAATGGGATTTGTATGACACAAATCTACTGGTTGAGGCCATAGACTCTTCTTTATGTATCAATTAACCTTTGTCAAAATTTTACTTATAAACTCTGATGATAACGTTAAAATTATTATCAAGAATATAGTTCCCAATGGTCATATTGTCCAACGGTCATAATTGACCAAAGATCATGTAACAATTGAATCCTGATGGTCACATTTCTATTTATATTTACTTCATTAAAAAAAGGTTTTGTTATGAATAAAATAATATAACACACATTTTCAGGAAATAATTATTATTCAAAAAGTTTAGGTCGTTGCAATTATCTTCACGGTTTATGAAATATATCTAAGTATGACAGTTGTGACATGAATTAATAATAATATTAAAGTCTAAGGACCATTAAAATCACTCGTTAATAAGAATATCCAATGACACCAAAACATTCAGAATTCTTACTGGCAGGTTTGTTCTCATAATCTCACATCTTGGAGATTACCATGTGCAAAATTCATGAGAGTTGAACCTGACAGTCTATGTATTATGCATCCCATCATAGTATATTATCCAACCAAAAAACATTATTTTAGAATACCATCATGGTTATCATCACAGAAGGGAACTGGTATGACCTTATCAATGTGATGTATACTCCAGGACATTATTACATTAGAGTCGTACAGAAAAAAAAAACAATATGGAATAAGAAGTTTTATTAATATTAGATAGATATAATATACATGTAATCAAAGTACAAATAGTTGGTCCTATGAAACCAAATCCAACATGGGATTCCTAGGCGGTGAAATATTTTATGGAGATTCACCAGAATATACCGGTGTGAGAGCTAGAGATTGATAAGGAAGGATGGGGTGGGTAATGGTGTGGGAATGATAGTGGTAGATAAACAAAGAATATAGGTGGTGTTAGGGGTAGTAGGAAT